>CM074724.1:88800131-90081381 GCA_037306005.1 Rhinophrynus dorsalis | reverse complement strand
ATTGCATCACATGGTACAAGTAAACATCTCCATGTTAAATTATTATAGTAACTCCTTCAGTGCTTAATCCTTTGGAGCCAGAGAGGTGCCAAATGCATTGGAGAAAAAAAATGCTTTTACCACCACTCTGGGACTCAGAGGGTTAAGAGCGTTCCAGTGGATTCTGAAACGGTGAATGCATTGAAGATCTCTAGCATTCGAGGGGTTAAAAGTCTAATTTAAATCAGTGGATCACTGATACAGTATATATGTACCTCACTGCTATGTTATGGACAATTACTTGGCTAAAACATTCTGTTAAACAGATTAACCCTTTGAGTTCCAGTGAGGTATACACTGCATTGCAACACAATGCATTGGGTACCTGCCTGGCTCTCAGTGGGTTAAGAGAGAGGGTTAAGAACTAGGGTGTATTTCCCATTTAAAGCAACCCTGTCTCTATAGGGAGTGGTGGTGCACTTTTGACAAAACAGTAAGTACTAGCGTGTTCAGAATTCAGACAAGGGGACAACAGTGCCTCATTTTAATACTTTCATTTTATTTGAAAACTTTTAATGTGTCAAGCCATTTGTTTGTGGGAAACGGCAGTAACATTGATTCCCTCTGAATTGGCTTTTTCCTAGACCCACTATGAAGAAGAAGAGAGTGAGATCAAGAAGAAAAAGAGGAAGAAGGAGGAGTATGAGAAAGCAAAGCCTACCAGAACTGAAAAGGGCACAGCATCTGCTGCAAAGCAGCCACCCCTGAATATCCTGAGGTTTAAGGTATGGTCCATCTGTGTGCTCTTCCCTTCACTTTAGGCTGTTGAGTCTCAAGTTATATTCCATGGAAGGTTGTTGGGGACAGACACTGTATGTTTCTGTGTAAGATGGAAACATTTCACTTTTGTTTAGATTTCTCCTCTAATAAGAACTTTGGTCCATATTCAGTAAGCTAAACAGGTGCAACTCAGTAGCAAACACTGAATGACCAATCAGTGTGGAATTCAGCCAGTCATATGTGGCTTAAATGTTCTTTGCTCATATTCACATTGTCAGTGATCTGCCCCCTACGTTGCAGGATAAATGCTGGACTACTTTTTTGTGTAAGTGACATGTGAGTGTGCTATGGTGACAGACCTGATTGGAAGAAACCATAGGGCTTTATGCACAAAGATGCTGAGCAATTCTGGGTGTGAAAGTACCATAGGAAGAACGAACACACTCGCGTGCTATTAAAAATTGGATTTACGCAGGGCTTTTAACTCCTTGAGTGCAAGAGCAGTCTATAGCACATTACTACTCAAGGCACATGACCATTTAATTAATGGGACTTTAATTTATTCCCTGTGGTGCAGTTGGTTTATTTCATAATTGCTCCTCTTTTGCATATGTCTTTATTCATTAAACTAATCCGGTGCAATTCTGCAGCAAACCAGTTTCACAATAGGAGATAAAATGTTTCCAAAAATTCACTGATTTAATTAGTGCTTTTAACTACTTGAATGATAGCGAGGTCTCCACCGAATTCAGAGCAATGCTTTGGAGCCCGCTCTAGCATTAACCCCTTAAGGACCGGCCGATTGCACACCCGGCTGGCACTTAAGGACCACGTTTAAATGCAAATATAATTGGGGTTTATCATTTTATCCCAATGTGGTGAAGTTGGCTTGCTCTGGAATCGAACCTGTATAGCTTATTGAATATGATCATTAGACAGATGGAGAGGACACATACTTAGACCAGTGATTTTCACTGTTAGTCTTCGAGCCCCACCAACATGCTACGTTTTCGTTACATCCTCTTGTTCACAGTGGGGTAGTCAGTGGCTCATTCATATTAAATTCACTACATATGATTAATTATGTATATCATTAAAACGTGACCTGTTGGTCTGTCCTGCTCAATAGAGATGGGAATTACTGATTTAGAATTTATCCAAAACTGCACTTTGTGTTTCCCTGTTATGCACATCTATCTATTCTCTTTGTTTGCAGAATCTGAGTGTTGATATGCTGTTTTTGGGTTGTGTGAAAGAGGCCAAAGACTTTGAATTGGTTGTCAGTCTGCCCCATGGTCTCACTGGTTATGTTCATGCCACCAGTATCTGTGAGGCATATACAAAGCTTCTCAATGAACAGGTGGAAAAAGATGAACCTTTGGAGGTAAGGCTTATACAAAAATAATGTTTGTGTGTTAACATCACTAAAATCATCTAGAATAATGTTGTGGCTTCCTTTTTATTGTAGCACTCAGCAAAGACATTCAGTCTGGTTCTTTGTGGTGATATTTGCATGTGCATAAAAATTCAGTATTCATTTATCTGTATAATAATACAAATGTAGGTCGTATGAATTAGCAGTTTAAACCATTTATTTCCCTGCTCTAATTTTTATTTCCTGTTGTATTAAGAGCTAACCTAGTTACACCCTCTTACCACCAACCTCTTTGATTAATGCAGGGAAATGTAAATATTATGTTTTTTTAGGATGTTATAAAAGGATATTTTATGCCTTTACATGTATGTGAACAAATCTGAAATAACTAGTTGAAGAGCCCGTTACACGGGCCACAGTGCCACTGCCAGCCGGTTGCGGGGCAGTCATGCACAGTAGAGACTGCCTGCTCCGCAGCTGATACAGAGCAAGACTGCGTTGTTACACACGTTGTAGCGAATTATTATATAGGATATAAACCACTGTGTTCATCAAGAAGTGATCCTGTGCTGTGTCCTTATTTCGCCCTGCTAGACTGGATAGCAGTGTTAAAAAGACCTTCAAAAATACTTCTTGCTTAGGATTGTTATCAACAAAAAAGTCCAACAGTGTAATTCAGGGGAAGCTACCTCCTAAATCGGGTGTGTCAAACTCAAATATAGTAGGGAGCAGCATAGTCAACAATTCCCTCTAAGGAGGGCCACATCAATTGCTGTTGGTGTTGGCGCTATTATTCTTGTTGAGAAAGTCTGGATGAAATATTAATATTAAATATAAACAGCTGGAGTAGCAGAGGTCATCTGCCCTCTTCTCAGAGGTGATGGTAAACTAAGCTCGTTCAAAAGGGAATTGAGACTGGCAAGGACATACTGTAGATAATATGAGAGATCCTGTTGAGGTCCACAGACCATTAGCTAAGGGAATGCATATGGCTCCAGGGCCATATATTTGATATTCCTGTCTTAAATTAATGCTGCTTGCTCCAGATGCTGTGGATCAGTGCCTTTCATTGATGTACATAAAATGAAACAAGACAAAATGGCTCAGTCCCTCTAAGTTCAAAAATTTTCAGTTCTTAATATAGCTTATGTATACTTAATGTGTTCCCATTGCTTACCAATTACTAGCCACAAAGAAAGGGTTAAAAAATGAAAAACATTTTTTTACCCCTTTTAAAGACCACAGATGTACACAACGCAGCACTGCTCTGCTCCTTAAAAGGTTGAACTAGACTACATAATGTAGTGGCTGTGCAGTCTGGTTTAATAAATGATTCAAATTTTTACATCTCTGTGTGGGAGATAATGAATGAGCCCCTACTGTTTTACTTCTCCCCACCACCCCCAAGTAGAGGGGAGGAGTCTGGAAAGTACCTGCACTGGGGTGATCCAGTGAAGCTCATGAACACTGACAAAGCCATTTTAACACTTAACAAGGTGACCATCTGAATTTGTAAGAACAATTATACATGATCTATATTAAGAATTGAAAATGTCTGCACTGCTTTGTCTTGTTTTGCTTTAAGTACACAGCTCACTACTTAATATTGATAATGTCTGGATATGATCAGAACTGGAGAATAAACTCTGGCCAGCTGGTGGAGACATTTTGCACATGATTACTGTGTGAGCCTGGAATGACCTGAGACTGGTGAACTAGAAAATGGAGCAATTCAGGGATAAACCAACTGCATCACAGGGGGTCACATACTCAGACTGATTTACATGGGGATTTTAACTCTCTGAATGCTATGTTTTCTAGCAAATTGGGAAGCAATGTCCTGGAGGCCTCTAGCTTTCAAAGTTTTAAAAGCCATTATAAATAACTGAAAATTATTTTGTTCCCTATAGTACAGTTGGCTTGCCCTGCTTTGTTTTAGAGATGACCTCCTATTACCTGTAATTCCTGGTCATTAGCGGTAACAGTTTGGATTGTGTTGGTGACCTATGTACAGTATTTGGGGTTTGTGCATGCTGTCCCAGAATGCTTTGAGCTTATCATGGACATATGGCTTGGCTGATTTTCTTGTAGATTCATTTAACATCTTGCATGCTAGGGATATCTCCAGAGCATTGGGCAGAAATATGTTTCAGATGTCTTTGTCATACGAGGGTGTTACGTTAATAAGTGTTGAGTGATTTTAATGACATTTTGTTGTATTCCTTCTCAGACCCTCACTTCCTTGTCCGGCATGTACACCCCAGGCATGCTGGTAAGGTGTGCAGTCAGCAGTCTGGAGACTACAGCAGGCGGGTTCCCCAGCATCAAACTGTCTGTGAACCCAAAACTGGTCAACAAGGCTCTCAATTGTGGATCCTTGAGAACAGGCATGGTATGTTACTGATGTTAAGTGGACCTGTTTCCTTAAAGGGATAGTATTACTACAAAATTACTATCCCTCATATTGTAGCCCTTAATAAACTGAGTTAAATGACACCAGCGGCATCTCTCAAACCTTTATGGTTTAAGAGATAGCCGCTTTCCAAGTTTCCTCTCCTCTGCTGTCAGCGTTCTGCTTCCATCAGGAGAATCCGGTCTCTGAATCAAGCGGAGGCTCTTCAGCAGAGCCGATATCTCGTTATGGAAGGAAAAATGATTAATTGAAACAGTCTTCTACGTGTGCTTGGTAACCAAGCACACGTAGAAGACTGTTTCAATGAATCATTTTTCCTTCCATAACGAGATATCGGCTCTGCTGAAGAGCCTCCGCTTGATTCAGAGACAGGATTCTCCTGCTGGCAGCAGAACGCTGGCAGCAGGGGAGAGGAAACTTTTAAAGCGGCTATCTCTTAAACCATAAAGGTTTGAGAGATGCAGCTGGTGTCATTTAACTCAATTTATCAAGGGCTACAATATGAGGGATAGTAATTTTGAAGGAATACTATCCCTTTAAGATGAGTGTAGTTGGCTTTACAGTGATTTAAATGTTATACAAGACGTTTTTCTGTAAAATTTTGAGCATCTAAACTTCTTATATTTTGACGACGGTGTGGCACTTTATGCTAATTAATGCACAGTATGCTATTTACAGTAGTTCTGTTTGAAGCTAAACGTCCCACTCACTGTGCTAATAGAAATGTCCCTAGTGTGTGGGCTCTGCCTAGATTCATTCATAGCACAGTATGTGCTAATATCAGCCCAGCACATAATCTAATTAGCATAAAGTGCCAGTGCCACCAACAAATATTTATTTTGCATACCATTTACTTTACAAACAAATGTCTAGTACAACATCTAGGGCTGCTTATTTTTTTTTTTTATAAAATCAATGTTTCAAAATAAATGCAGCTCTTATTATTTATTTATTTTAATATTTTTTGGGCCCTGTAGAGCATTATCATTCTCTGTGATGTGTAGTTCCAGAGTAATTGAATGATAAAGTATCCCCCTCCTCCCCTTTTTCCTAGTGTAAGCCGCCTCGCCTCAGATGTGGAATCTGGTCTCTTGACTGGACAGCTCGCATTGATGGACAATCTTGTGGTTGTGAACATAATGAAAACACTGCACCCCTTGAAGGAGGAGGGCAGGTTTTTCCTTATGATAACAGTAGATTGTCCCTTGCTGAGAGAGGTTTTTTATTCAAAGGTTATTGCAGCTCAAACTTTATTATTTTTTATTATTATTGTATTTTTATTTTATAAGGTGCAGTATCTAAATGGTGTTAAACTTTTACAGTGGGCTGTTACACCATCCAATGGATATTTATGGTCAACTGACCAAAGCTAACATAGGATGGTGTAGCAACAGTGCCACTAACATTTTAAGTCATTGAGATGCTGCACCAAAAATAAATAAAGTTTGAGCTGCAATATCCTTTGAATAAAACATCTCTCAGAAGTGAAAGTGCCTGTTTTGTTTTGTTTTTTTGTTTGTTTTTTTTACTCAGGATGATGAACCCTATAATATATTTATTTCTACATATTAAGTGTTACTACCCCTTTAAGTGCTACATGGACAATATCATGCAAACATTGGCCCTGTTGAAGGTCACCATTGTTTACAAGCTCTGAAAAATACCTTGATAAGTGGTTCTGGCATCCGTATATATTGGTGTTCAACATATTTTTGTCCAACTATATCTACTCTGCCTTTCTGAGAAATGTCTGCTGCATCTGCCTACATTGATATACGCTTAAAGGGATAGTATATCTTAGTTATGATAAAACATTCATTGTAGGGCTTTTCTTATGGAGTGAAAACAAGGGTGTTTGGAAATGTTTCCTTCAAAATGTTTTAAGAAGTTAACTTTGTGTTTTTCTGATATCTTGAGTTCAAGATATTATACAGCCAGTTGACACAGATACTATTACAGCCTGTGAAACACTGAGTGTCTCAGACACAGGTTACAGTGGATATCCCATGAGCACCAAAACAGTCTGTGGTATCAACAGTGACTTTGGATGAATGAAGCTGTTAACACAATGATGATGCAGATATTCCTAAATCATTACTGTTGTCTGTCTGTATGAAGTTTCTTTTCTCCTAAAATTGTTATACTGACCCTTTAAAGATACCCTGTAACTTTAATTATAAAAAAATTCTACATTGTGTGTTGGTGCTTACATGGACCTTTAGTTTGAAATGCTAGTCAGTGGTTCACTAGAAGTGGCTGCTAGGAGTCTGACATGCCAGTCTAAGCAGAAAGGTCATACAGAGTTCAGTTTTTAAAAGTTAAAACTAACCCTTAGCATACCAGTGTGTTCTCTAATGCATTGCTTCATAATGCTTTGTCGTTCCCCTGGCATTCAGAAGGTAAAAAAATATTAAGTTCATTTTTTTTGTTAATAGGAAAAATCTTTTTATAAATGTCAAGTCTGCTATACAGCAGGGTTAATTTATGTTGTGAATTTTAATACTTATATTGGTCCATCCACTGCAGTTGCTCTCTGGATGTCTGTCCAGTGAAGAAGACCACGGCTATCTGATTGACATAGGAGTCGCCGGGACCAAAGCTTTCTTGCCCCATCAGAAAGCAGAGTTGTTTTTAAACCAAGCTGGTAAAGGTACGTTTGTTATAGATGTGAACCATACATCTTGTATTGCACTAGCCAGTTGTCAGGCTATATTATGCCAATGATTTAACGTAATGGGCTGTGTTCTTCAAGCTAAAGAGGTGCACTTCAGGGGGACGCCAACTTCCCATATAACCTTTCATTCTGCAAATCCCGATTGATTTAAATGGAAATTGTAGCACCCTGAATGATTGCAAGGTCTTCAGTGCATTGCTTCACCTTACGTTGGAGACATCTGGTATTTAAGGGTTTAAATACCTCACTTAAAGGGCAATTATCATGTTTTACCAAGTGAATCAGAATGGTGCTGCTGTATGGAGCTGCTATCAGCCTTTCGGGATGGTCAGAAAACTGACGCCTCTGCTGGAACACACAAAAAAAACAAAGGAACTGTGCTCTCCATCACAAATTCCATTTTTGTTTGTGCATCTCCCATAGATTCTCTATTTTGGAATGTAAAGATTGATCTAACAGGTCGCTAGGGAATTGTATAACGCATGACAAGAAACTCTGCGATCCAAATGTTAATAATACCTGGAAGCATCAGCGTTCTACTTTCAGACCTCCATTTTGCTCCACTGTGTCTCACAGTGCAATCCCAACATAATCTGCAAGTCTCCTGCCATGTTAACAGATCCACCAATATGGCTTCTATCACAAGACAGATCAAGTGGGATTTTTCATTTATCTCCTACGGTGTAGTTAGTTTGCTTCAAAATGTCTCCTTTAACTAGATGAATAAGGCCAAAAATGTTTATATAAAATCTTTCACTTTAAACACTAACATACTTTGTGTGCAGGGGCAACTCTGAGGGTGGGACAGTACCTGAACTGTGTGATTGAAGAAGTGAAAAATGATGGAAGAATTGTTCGTCTGTCTATCGCCCAGTCTGATGTGGCCGTAGCCTATGCAAGCAGTGAGCAGAACTGGAGCCTGAATAATCTGGTGCCTGGACTAGTTGTTAAAGCCCAGATTGAGAAGGTAAACCCCAAGCGATGACACCAGACAACAAAGTCTGCTCGGTAATTGAGACAGAGCTGATTATATGGTGATAAGAGAGCTCTGGATGAATGTGACCTACTTTGAGAACCTACTTCATACCAGACAGTATAGCAAAAACTCTTATACTGTTTGTTTCAGAAAAGGTCAGGTGAACAAGTTAGTTATCTGCTAGTTATATACAGTGGACAATCTGCTTCCTATGAGAACAATGAAAGCCCTGCCCCCCTTGACAAGTTTTTCAGGTTTTTCCCTTATCTTAATTGAAGATTGTCCCTCTCTGCAATCTACCTGGGCACCTCCCTTCTGCTCTGGCTGAGCAGTGTTACATCAGTAAAAGGGGCGGAAGGGGGACACTTTGTCATTGAATTACTCCTGAACTACAACTCTGACAGAATTGAAATAACACTCTCCAAGGTCCAAGTATTATGAAGATTCATTTAAGCCGCTTTTATTTTGAAACATGACTGTCCCTTTAAAAGAGTTGAAGAAAGACGTTTCCAGAGAGATTTGGAGTGGGTAGGGGTTAGATTTAGCTTTTAAGCGTGGGAGTGGACAATTTTTGGTCACCACTCTAGTATTTAAATGAGGGTCCATCCACTGTAGTATGGTAATTTATATGACGTTGGGAAGCAGAAGACAGGAAATAAGCAGAGAGGAGGGTAGTTATACCGATAACATACTGAATCTGATGATGAAGATCTATGAATGCAGGATGACACATTCACTTAATGAAGCAGTAAATATTTGTATGGAAAACATCTTATAGGGCTTTACTTGATAGCAAGGTACAACCATTGATTCAAGCTGACCTATCAAGTGTAATGTAAACAAATTAATTAAAAATGGCTTTTTGAACAGGAGTTGGTGCTTAGTTTAACACCTTGAGGACCAGAGGGTTATACAACATGCATTGCTAAGCATTGTGTTGCACATCCCTCTGGTCAAGGCATTAATAAAAACAATTAAAAAAATACCGATGTTTTAGTGGAACGAAGAGTTTGTTGTGTTACTCATGGGCCAGTTCTGTTTTCATGTCTTGATTCCAGGTGGACCCTCAAAGCATCACTTTGTCCTTCCTTTCATCCTACACTGGGACAGTCGACTTCCTGCATTTTGAGCCAAAGAAAGGCAACAAGTACAAAGCAGGTCAGGAGGTATGTATCCGAGGCAACAAATATACAGTGTGGTCAGCCTTTTCCTTCCCTATTTAGAATTGCTTTGGAACTATGGGATACATGTAAGGCAAATGTGGAGCAATTTTGAGAGTAAAACCTCTGAACAGTATTTATAAAATTAACACCATGGATGCTGGGGGGGGGGGGGGTTAAACGCATTGCTTCACAATAAAATGGCAAATGTAACTTCTCCCTCTCCTCTGCCCTACTTTTCCTCTGGATACTTTCTTACCACCATTTTAAGTGTCCTCACACAGGAGACATGGGGCTGCTGGGGTCAGGATTTTTTTATAGTTTAGTAATAGTCATTTTCATTCAGTATTTTTTTTTATTGGTGAAGTGTTCTTTAAGCAGTGAGAATTTTTATCTGTTACATGTAGTGCCATTGATTTGCCCTAGAATGTATCCATGCATTTATACATATGGTTTGTCTCGTTCAAGACGCACAGGGCCTTCTGTTCAAAAGAAAAGTGGAATAATAATTGAGGCAAGCCAACTGCACCATAGGGGAAAGCGTAATTACCATTGATCTAAATGGAGTGTTGAATATGTAGATTGCTAGAGAGATCTCCAGTCCATTATGCCTTGGTGACCTCTTTACCAATCAAGGGGTTAAAACCCCATTTAAATCATGGGGAATTATTTTTGTCCCGTTGCTGACATTTTTCTGCCTCAGAATGACTCCCGTTTCTTTGCACTAAGCTGAAACTATTAAAATTACTTTCAGTCATTTGAGAATAGATGATAATTTTGCACTGGTGAATGTCTTTGATTTACATGTTTTTCCCTTTCTTTCCTGCAGGTTAAAGCTTGTATCCTGTGGGTGGATCCATCAACAAAGTGTATCCGATTGACCCTGCGCCAGGCCTTACTACACCCGGGGAACCCCTTGTGCCAGCTCACCAGTGACTGGATCGGCTCTGTGCTTGAGAATTGCACAGTGAAAACCTTGTTTAAGAATATTGGGGCCATATTTGAACTTGAGGGAGGAAATTTGGCATTTGCATTTGTGAGTTTTTATTTTATTTTCTCTTACGATTGGGGGAACACACTAACAGATTTGATAAAGCTCCTTCCACTAGGAGACAAGGGTACTTGGATAAATAAGTCCTTTGACCCCTCCTATCCCCTCTCTTACTTCTTATATCCCCACCTGCAATTCACTTTTTAAGCTTCTTGCTTGCAAACCAGTCACACGATGTAGACCATTCCAATGAAGTAATTCTTTAAAAAAAAAAAAAAAAAAAAAAAAAAAAAAAGTGATTTTGGCACTACTGCAGAGCCTCCGCGTCGGCCAACATGGATCTCCTGACAGCAGGAAACATCAAACTTTGAATGCAGATATCTCTCAAACCATAGTGGTTTGAGAGATAGGTTTTTTTGCATTGAACTCAACTTTTTAATACCTGCAAAATATTTTTTGGGGGACATTACTATCCCTTTAATGTATATTTGCCATTTAGCTGAATCCTGAAACTCCCAGTTGCAATGGGTTGGATACTCAAAGGGTTAAACCCTCTAAAGAAAATGGAAAATTATCTGAAAGTCATTACAGAGCAAATTACCAACATTTGAGTACCCTCCCATTGCTCAGCAGACAAAATCAACACGTATATTTGTGGTTTTTTTTTTTTTTTTTGTTGTTGTTTGTTTTCCTCTTAACCCTTTAATGACCAGAGGAGTGCAGATTAATGAGTTGCACACCCCTCTGGTCCCTAATGTGTTAAAGAGCAAGGTCAACCTTTATAATAAACTCCACTTACTTTAGTGTGGCTAGAAACTCCTATTGGCACATTTTGACACTTGTACTTGTTCTTTTGCTCAAGAGACAACACCTTCAATTAATCCTGGATGTCAGATCTGTGGGGACATGAGAGTAGTTGGCAGTTTTTTAAACTGAAGCAGGCAGTGGCAGTGGGCACTATCCTACTTAACATGTTAAGCAATGCTTTGTAGACCCCACTGGCCCTTAAAGGGTTAGGATTACCACGTGCTGTAACCTTAGTTTGCATCATGTGATTGTGCTACCAACTGTTATGTCTGCCTCTATGGATGTTGTGACATCCTGGACTGATGGAAGATGTTCTCCCTTGAAAAGCCAGATAATGGCAAAAATCATATGGAACATTAGGATTTCCTGGCCTTAATAAGGTAATGGAGGTGTAATTATTAGTTGTTTTTCTCCTTTGGTATGTCTTTATCCCCTAATTATGCAGTGACTGTGTGTAAAGTGCTAAAAGACCAGAATGGACGACGCGTCCCTTCGGATGTTGTACAAAAGCTCTTCCTATCCTCAGCTGACCAACTGCCAGCTGAGAGTGGTGGGAGTTGTAGTCCAATAACAGTTGATTGGTGGAAGGTGCCCATTCCTTTTCAGTGTAAGGTGACTAACAATACCGATTATCTTTACAGAATCACCACCTTCCTCTGTCAAAACAGTCTACGGATCTCCAAAGGTATAAAGAAGGCACCACTCACACTGGGCGAGTCACTGACTACAGCCCTATGGATGAAATGCTGCTTCTGTCATTGAAAAAGTAAGAATGGGAGCTCACTTTATTTATTGTTATGTGCAAGTTCTGGCCCTGTGATAGAAACATTCACCAAGATTTTCTATTGCTTCCTATTGGGGATACAGAGGCCTTTTTAAAGGGATAGTAATGTTTCACAATAAAAGCAGTTCCAATTAATCTTCATAGTATTTGAGCCATGGAGACTGTTATTTCAATACTGTCAGAGTTGTAGTTGAAGAGTAATTGAATGATGAAGTATCCCCCTCCCGCCCTTTTTACTGATGTAACACTGCTCACCTCAGAGCAGCAAGACTGTCCAGATAGATCGCAGAGAGGGACAATCTTCAGTGAGCATAAGGAAAAACCTGTCAAGGGGGACAGGGTATACCTTTATTCTCACAGTAAGAAGATTGTCCATTGGTGTGATCTGTCCGGTCAAGAGACCAGATTCCACATGTATGGGGATGCGGCTTACACTAGGTAAAAGGGGCGCGAGGGGGATACTTTATCATTCAGTTACTCTTGAACTACAACTCTGACAGTACTGAAATAACACTCTCTATGGCCCAAATACTATGAAGATTAATTGGAGCTGCTTTTATTTTTGTGAAGAATTACTTTCACTTTAAACACATTTTGGGCCTTGTTTACAAAAGTAAGGGGAGCAGTTCTGGAGTTGCCCACTTTTATTTCATTTAACCCTTTGATTGCCGGAGGGGTGTACAACTCACTGCAAATCAATTCATTGCATACCCCGTAGGTACTCAGACTTAACCCTTTGAGTGCCAGATGGGTATGCCACACTTGTCTCTGCAATGAGACACCCCCCCCTTGCACTCAAAGGGTTAAATAGGGTATTTAATGCCTTGAATTCTACAGAGGTCTCCAACACATTGCTTCACAATGCTTTGCAGAGCTTACATTCAAAGGGTTAAAATTAATGGGCGTTATGGTTTGCTCCAGAATTGCTCCTCTTGTTATATACACAAGACCCTATGGGGTGGGGGTTAGAAAAAGTACTCAAGAGCATACAGACTAAAGATCATTATTCAGACAGGTTTGAGTTGAAAAATGTGCAACGTCTGTTTTAGAAATACGGCTTCTACCCTTTCAGTGCCAGAGACGTATGAAAATCATTTCAAAGCAATGAGTTGTGTACCTTTCTCACACTCATAGGGTTAATCTACAAATTCTTTCATACAGTAACACCACTATTTTTTAAGAACAGTACATATATGGCGCTAATTTTCTGGTGAAAATTTTGTCTTGGATTGCAACGCTTTTATTTTTATTTATTTATTTTATTATAAATATGTTGCACCATTTATTTTTTTTATTATAAATACATTGCACCATTTATTTATTTTTTTAGTTATAAATACATTGCACCGTTTATTTACTTTTTGCCACATTAACTTCAGGTCAACAAAAACTGTACAAGCGATCGTTAAGAGTCCCAAAACTGGCGTCCGTTTTATAAATGTCGACCTTTACTTTAATCGTGGGTTACAGCCAATCTTCTCCCAGCTTCACATATACAAATCTCCCCCTAAGTGCCATATGTTCAGACAAAACTCGAATAATTCAGGGGCAAACCAACTGCACCTTAAAAGGGAAATAAAAATCCTCACTGATCAATAGGGATGTAGGGAATATTTGTATTTGTTCCTTTTGGTGCAATTTGTTTGTTCCAGAATTACTCAATCCTTTTTTTTTTTTTTTTTTTTTTTTTTTTTATCTTTTAAATGTAAAGCCCTATTGAACCACTTTTGTCTATAACACACACGAACACACTATTATTGAACTGGCTTCCTCTGCAGAGTAAGAGTGATACATTTTATTTAAAAGCAGAGTACTGATAAAGTGCCTTTCTCTTTCAGAAGAAAGATACAAATAGATGCATTCTCTTTTGGCACAGCTGTCATTCTCTATTACCAGTCTGGCAGGGTATTACTGACAAAGCAATGGAGTTAGATACTGGTCATTTAGGAAGGGTATTACTAATTAGGCAATAGTATTGGGCACTGGTCAATCAATCAGTATCATCTGTGTGTATGTCTATGGAGGAGATGCACTAAAGGGCAAAAAGAGCCAGGATGGCAATGTGGTGGCGTAATTGTGTCAGTGGCATATTGGCAGTATGCACTGAGATGTCTTCTTTACAATCCTCCAACATCGCCATGAATTCTCCATGCCTTTGACAGTTTTATGATTTAACATTCACTGCATCAACAATGGCTCATTTGCTTATGGAAATGCAGTTTAATGAGCCATTGTCATATTTATTTATGTGTTAATGTGGCAGCTTGTCTCATGCCGGAAGCTCCGATGTCTCACTATGGAGACACAGAACAGTGTGTTGTCTGTGCTAAAGCAGAGAGCGCAGCTGCCCTCCCTTAACCCTTCCAGTTCCATAAGGCTTTGGGTTGCACACACCTGTGGCACTGAAAGTGTTCCAAAATGAGAGAACGGCAGAAAAGCTGTATATTGCAGCTTCTCTGTCCTTCTGTACTTGCTGAACCAGCTGAGCCAGGTATCTGCCGATCAGCTGTTTCCGGTAGACATAGGACTTGCAAAGCACTCTGCAGCTGAGTGCCTTACAAGTTCAGAGGGAAGGAGAGAGTAAAAAGGAAAGCATTAAAAGCCAATAATGTAGTATGGCTAAAGTGGGAAGAAAATATAGGTATTCTAATATTGCACTCATAGAATTACTTTTCTCTTGGTGTGCTGTTACGTCTGATGCGGTTTAGAGAAGGTATACCACGTTAGATACTTCAGACTGAGAGACAAATTAGTTCTCCACACTTGGACTGATTTCCAGGTCCTTTTCTTTCCTTCTCTTATCAACATAATTGCCTATACTTGATTTAAAGGGATAGTAATGGTTCACAAAAACAGCAGCTCCAATTAATCTTCAGTATTTGAGCCATGGAGAGTGTTATTTCATTACTGTGAGAGTTGTAGTTCAAGAGTAATTGAATGATACAGTATCCCCCTCCCACCTCCCTGCTGTTCTGAGCTGAGCAGTGTTATCACCGTAAAAGAGGCGGGAGGGGGATACATTATCATTAAATTAGTCTTGAACTACAACTCTGACAGCCCTATCTACTTAGAATAAACTAAATGTCATTATTTGTTTTATAGAAAAATAGTTGAAGGCCTTTACTTGCGCCATGAAGATATACAGGCCGGACAGCTACTGGAGGTAAAGCCATTACTGCAGAGTGCACATTTTTGTTTAGTTTTTGCTGGTTAGTTGCTATTCATAACAAATCCCAGTGACACTTCATAATGGACCTGTCGCCAAATGGCAAGTTTAATTTGTTTTACAGAGAGAAAATTTGGCTATATGTTGTACTAGCCATTTTTCTCAAAAACTATTTTACAGAAAAACATTTATACTTTGGTAGCACAATGTGGCTTTTTACGCTAATATTCTGCACATTATTTTAATTCAGTTCAAGGGAAAACATGTAGCTTGCTTTGCTGTTAGAAGTTGCCTTAGTATGTGAGTTCTGCCTAGATTCACTCATACCACACTGTGTGGTATTATTGGCTGCCACAGAAACAAATTAGCATAATGTGCCACCTGAAAGTAAACCGTTCTTAATACAATTTAAATTGAACTAATCTCATTTTAGGGTGATGGGGCCGCAGCAAAGCTAGTGGGTGGAAAGTTGGGCAACTGTCCATGTTACTCCTACTTCATACAAGGACTGCTGAAGTTGGAACTGTTGACTGATTTCTGTTTACTGGTCCACATAAAGAATAAAAGGGATATTAATACTTAAAATGTAAAAAAAAAAAAAATATTTCTCTGTCGTCCAATACAGGTTACTGGTAACTCTGGGTAGGCGGTCTGCCCCTTTAATTTTAGGCAGGAACAATTCTAGGATTGTATGCATGGGGTGGAGCTTACCTTCCCTCCATGGCTGCAGCTAGCCAACCAGCTCCAGTAAGATTTGTTCCTTGGTGAAGACACAGACGAGAACAGTTCTGCTATAGTTTTAGAAATGTTTTTATTTTTCTGTTAGATATGGAATACCACCGTTAGGCGGATTACCTTAATTGACAGTGCCCTTAGATGTGGCTAGCTCAGTGACCAGGTGCTTTTTGTGGACCTTAAGCCCTGGGGGGAAAATCTTGGTTATAGATAAGTGTATTGTAGCATTTTCTGGGTTGAAACTTTTATCTTACACACTGTAATTGGGTGATTCTTATACTGTAACATTTTTGACACTGTGAGAATGTCTAATCCGTTTGGAGTTTGGGGCTAAGACTAAGGACACTGGGGTCTCTGTGTCCCCTATTGCGCATTGTTCCTCATGTCATACAGAATTCTCAGGTCATTTATGCCCAGCATGTTCTGATGTCCCTGAGTCTCTTCCAGGAACCTCCAGCCATGAATTAGAGCCAGTTTGGGTGCAAGAGTTCAAGACTGCTACTAGGGACCTTCGGTCTACATTGCAACTCTTTCCATCCCAGTTACAGGGGGTCTTCCATTCTTGGCAGACCCCCTCCTCAGTCAAATCTTCCCTGCCTAAACTGCAGGGAGTACCTGACGTGTCAGATTCCTCTGAGGAGGAACTGTTAGTGGATTCAGATGTTGAGGAATGTTCTGCTGTGAGCTCCTCTCAGTTTTTTGGGGACCCCTTTGAGGCTCATCCTGAGCCCTCGGCTGAGGGCCTGATCAGGGCTGTCTTGACTACCCTAAACATTCCCTTAGTTCAGGAGGTTTCTTCAGATCCCTCCTGATGTGTTTCAGAAGCCTCAAAAGCCTCTTACTTGTTTTCCACCTAATCCCACTCTTGACCGCCTTGTGTCTGATGAGTGGAAATCTCCAGACTGGAAACCTTCTGTTTCCAAGAAATTTGCCACGCTTTACCCCTTTTCTGAGGCAGCGCGTGCTCAGTGGGTTCATCCCACTCAAAGTGGATGCTCCTATTTGCAGGCTATCTACTGTCTTGCCAGTTTTTGATGCCTCCGCTCTGAAAGACTGGACTGACAAGAAACTTGAGGTTTCCCTTGAGTCCATTTTTGCCACTGCTGGTACCGCCATGCGTCCAGCGTTCGCTGTGGCATGGGTTAACCCGTCCATTGCGGTCTGGACTGATCAACTCACCCTGGCTGTCCGTCAGGGTGCTCCTCCTTCGGGTATGTTGCGCCTTCTTGCCAACATTTCTGAGGCCTAGCACTGTGTTTCTGCTGCCTTATTTGTTGCCTTCCTTTTGGTGGCTAGGGTTTCCACCATGACTGTGATTGCCAGAAGAGGTCTCTGGCTCAAGATCTGACACTGCTTCCAAGAAAGCCTTGCTCTCCTTGCCTTTTCAAGGTACATCATTGTTTGGGCCAGATCTTAAGGATCTGATTAGTGAGGCCACAGGGGGTAAAAGTACATTGCTACCTTTGGTCCCCAGGAAGAAAACGCCTTTCAAGCGTAATCATTTCTTTTTTAGCTCCTTTCAGACTGAGACACGTCTGGCAAACCAGGCGGTTCCCTCAGCTCCGCGTGCCTCCTCCAAGCCCAAACAGCAATGGAAGCCCAAGGTCTTCTCCAAGCCCAAGGCTTCCAAACCTCCTTCAGCATGACTCACCGAACCCAGGTCTCCACTCTGCTGTGGGTGGCCATCTGCGTCAATACCACAGCATATGGGAAGATTCAGTGGCGGACCCATGAGTTTTACAGGCGGTGGAGTAAGGATACAGGATCCCTTTTGTCTCTTCCTCCTTTCGCTTTTTTCCATCTCATACGTCCCAGGGCGCAGAGAAACACTGACTGTTCATTGGCGCTATCCAGGCCCTTCTGGACAAGGGTGTTCTAGAGCCGGTTCCAGTTCAGGACAGAGGTATGGGTTTTTACTTAAACCTCATTGTGGTCTCCAAGAAGGAAGGCGGTTGTAGTCCCATTTTGGATTTGAATGATCGCAATTCCTTTGTGATCAGGAGCCATTATCACCAGGAGTCCCTAAAGACGGTGATTGCTGCAATGTCACCGGGGGAATTCCTTGCCTCTTTGGATTTTCAGGACACGTGTCTACACATCGCCATTCATCCAGAGAGCCGGCAGTATCTCAGATTTGCCTGCGACCAAGGGAACTTTCAGTTTTCAGCTCCTCCCTTTGGTCTGACTACAGCTCCTCAAGTCTTCAACCTTGTCCTGGGAGCTTTAATATCTGTCCTCCATAGGGACGGCATCAGAGTTACTCCATACATGGATGACCTGCTTCTGAAAGCCCCTTCTGCGGAACTTCTTCATCAGCAGGTTCAGGACTGCATTCATACTCTTACCCATCACAGGTGGATCATCAACAAGGACAAGTCTGATCTTGTCCCATCCCAGCGTCTGGTCTCCCTGGGCCTTCTCTTCGACACTCAGAGGAGCATGTTGTTTCTCACAGATGAGGTAGCTCACCAGATCGCCCACAGGGTTTCTGCTCTTCTGGCTCAGGTTTGTGATCAAGGTGTGCAGGGGTCAGCCGGACCTTCTGAAGACGTCAGTATCCCTTCCTCTTCATGTGGAACTGAGTTTGTCATGGTGGCTCAACCTCTCCAATCTGCTGAAGGGCAAGTCCTTCCTGATATCCTTCTGGACCACGGTGACATCGGATGTGAGCCTCTCTGGCTGGAGAGCGGTTCTGGGTTGCCTGAGTGCTCAGGGTCGGTGGTCTCTGGAGGAATCTCTCCTTCCCATCAACGTGTTGGAGCTTCAGGCAATATTTCATGCCTTTCATCATTGGACACCCCAGCTAGAAGACTGCCCAGTCTGGGTACAGTTCGACAACACCACAACCGTTGCTTACATAAACAAGCAGGGTGGAACAAGAAGTCTCGCCGCTTGGTTAGAGGTCAAGGCTATTTTGTCCTGGGCTGAAGAACACGTTCCTGCCATATCCGTAGTGCACATTCCCGGCGTAGACAACATCATGGCGGACTTCCTCAGTCGACACATTGTGGACAGCGGCGAGTGGGAGCTGCATCCAGAGGTGTTCACCCTCATCGTTCAGAAGTAAGATACAACCGGAAGGTTCTGAGGTTCTGCTCTCGCTGGAGGGATCCTCTAGCTATAGTGGTGGATGCCATGTCCATTCCTTGGTTATTTCCTCTGGCTTACATCTTTCCTCTGCTCCCCATGTTGCACAGGGTGTTGTGGAAATTGAGACTGGAGCGCTGTCCAGTCATTCTGATTGCTCTGTACTGGCCTTGGCAAGCTTGGTGTCTGGAGCTTCTGGTTTTGTCAGTGGCAGAGCCATTCTGTCTCCCTTGCCATCCAGATCATCATCTACAGGATTACCTGTGGAAGGAGGATGTTCATCTGCTAGCTTTTACGGCTTGGAAATTGAGTCCTCAATATTGAAGTGCCCGCATTGTCTTGGTGTGCTCTGCCTATGGTCCTCGCCTTTTTTGCAAGATGGTGTGGGCAAGGACCTCAGTTTGAGTTCCCTTAAGGTTCAGACTTCTGCTCTCTCTCTATCTTCTTTCGCATTTGACATTTTTCCTGATGTCAAGGTTTTCTTTCCGGGCGTTGCTCATACTCGTCCTGTCTTTAAGAATCCCGCTCCTCCTTGGGATCTTAATTTGGTTTTGGGTGTTCTTCAGCACCCTCCCTTTGAGTCCTTGGCTACTATTCCTCTATGCCTGTTGACGTGGAAAATGGTCTTTCTCCTGGCTATCGTTTCCGTTCACTGTGTCATGGAGTTATATGCTCTGTCCTGTAAACCACCTTTTTTGGTGTTTCACAAGGACAGGGAGGTGCTTTGCACTTCTCAGGAGTTTCTCCTGAAGGTGGTTTCAGAGCTCCACATCAATCAGGAGATTGTGGTGCCTTCTTTCTGCCCTGACCCCAACTCTGACAAGGAGAGGGATCTCCACTTGTTAGATGTGATACATTGTCTCTAGTTTTATGTACATCACACTGTGTCTATCAGGCAATCTGAAGCGGCGTTCGTCATTCCAGAGGGTCCCAGGGAAGGAAGACCTACATCCAAGGTGACTATTGTGTCCTGGATCAAGTCCACTATTTGTAAGGCTACGAGATAAGGAAGAAGCCTGTTCCCTTTTGGGTCACGGCTCATTCTAATAGTCTTGCCTGTCTAGGGTCTTCTTCGGCTCTTGGTGCTTCCTTCACTTTTGAGCCCTGTTGGCTCTAGTTCAGTGTGCTTTGTAACAGTTGGGGTGTTGTTCCCCTGTTCTGTGTACGTTGACACTCCCTTGTTGTTGGGCTATCTCTGATCTGATGGTTCATATCTGCTCTGGTAAATTTGAGGGGGGGGCGGCTTGTGCCTGGTCCTTGCCTTACTTCCAGCCTCTGAGAAACGCAGTGGTTGGACGTCCCAGAGTTACCAGTAGTTAGTGTGTGTGTGTGTCTGTCTCTCTCTCTCTCTCTCTCTCACACTTTCGTGCTCTCTCTCTCTGTCTCTCACTTTCTCTAGCTCTCTCTCTCTCGCTCTTTCACTCTCGCACGCTTTCTTTCTCTCGAGCTCTCTCCGCCCTCTCTCTCCGCCCTCTCTCTCCGCCCTCTCTCTACCCTCTCTCTCTCTCTACCCTCTCTCTCTCTCTACCCTCTCTCTCTCTCTACCCCCTCTCTCTCTCTCTACCCCCTCTCTCTCTCTCTACCCTCTCTCTCTCTACCCTCACCCTCTCTCTCTCTACCCTCTCTCTCTCGCTACCCACTCTCTCTCTCTACCCTCTCTCTCTCTACCCTCTCTCTCTCTCTCTCTCCCCTCTCTCTACCCTCTCTCTCTCTACCCTCTCTCTCTCTACCCACTCTCTCTCTCTCTCTCTCTCTCTCTCTCTCTCTCTACCCACTCTCTCTCTGCTCTGCGCCCTCTCTCTGCTCTGCGCCCTCTCTCTGCTCTGCGCCCTCTCTCTGCTCTGCGCCCTCTCTCTGCTCTGTGCCATCTCTCTGCTCTGTGCCATCTCTCTGCTCTGTGCCATCTCTCTGCTCTGTGCCATCTCTCTGCTCTGCGCTCTCTCTCTGCGCGCTCTCTCTCTGCTCTGCGCTCTCTCTCTGCTCTGCGCTCTCTCTCTGCTCTGCGCTCTCTCTCTGCTCTGCGCTCTCTCTCTGCGCGCTCTCTCTCTGCGCGCTCTCTCTCTGCGCGCGCTCTCTCTCTCTCTCGCGCGCGCTCTCTCTCTCTCTGCGCGCGCTCTCTCTCTCTCTCTGCGCGCGCTCTCTCTCTCTCTGCGCGCGCTCTCTCTCTCTCTGCGCGCGCTCTCTCTCTCTCTGCGCGCGCTCTCTCTCTCTCTGCGCGCGTCTCTCTCTCTCTCTGCGCGCCTCTCTCTCTCTCTCTGCGCGCTCTCTCTCTCTCTCTGCGCGCTCTCTCTCTCTCTCTGCGCGCTCTCTCTCTCTCTCTGCGCGCGCTCTCTCTCTCTGCGCGCGCTCTCTCTCTCTGCGCGCCCTCTCTCTCTCTGCGCGCCCTCTCGCTCTCTGCGCGCCCTCTCGCTCTCTCTCTGTGCGCCCTCTCGCTCTCTCTCTGTGCGCCCTCTCGCTCTCTCTCTGTGCGCCCTCTCGCTCTCTCTCTGTGCGCCCTCTCGCTCTCTCTCTGTCGCCCTCTCGCTCTCTCTCTGTCGCCCTCTCGCTCTCTCTCTGTGCGCCCTCTCGCTCTCTCTCTGTGCGCCCTCTCGCTCTCTCTCTGTGCGCCCTCTCGCTCTCTCTCTGTGCGCCCTCTCGCTCTCTCTCTGTGCGCCCTCTCGCTCTCTCTCTGTGCGCCCTCTCGCTCTCTCTCTGTGCGCCCTCTCGCTCTCTCTCTGTGCGCCCTCTCGCTCTCTCTCTGTGCGCCCTCTCGCCCTCTCTCTGTGCGCCCTCTCGCCCTCTCTCTCTCTCCGCCCTCTCTCTCTCCGCCCTCTCTCTCTCCACCCTCTCTCTCTCCACCCTCTCTCTCTCCACCCTCTCTCTCTCTCTCTCTCTCTCTCTCCACCCTCTCTCTGCCCTCTCTCTCGCGCCCTCTCTCTGTCTTTCCACCCTCTCTCTCTATCTGTCCCTCCCCTTCCTGAGACCATGAATTGCTTTTTATCAAATCACAAACGGAGCGATTATAGAGCTAAACAACTGCACAGAATTTATCAAATAAAAACTCACATTGCTTTCAACTGGCCTTTTACTTTGATACATATAAATCAGTTGTTTTCCTCCAGAATTGCTCATCTTGTTTTGATAAACTTGACCCTATGCGTTTTGGTGCACTGGAGAGAGTGTAACCTTATGCTTCATGCAACTTTGAAAGAGCAGTAAGGAGTCAGGCAAAGGGACTTTAGAAGTGTAGGAAGTTATGTGAATAGGGTTCAGCTTAAACCTCCACCATACTCCATCTCCTCAGTAGATTTCCATGGTCCAGGCCTGTGTGATGTCAACAGTGGGTTCATCTTTGAGATTTCTAGTCTCTCCATTGAAACTCAATAAGAGAATTTGCTGAAATATGTCTTCAGTGAAGTGGATAGTGATGTTGCTTAGTCTCCATGGGTGTAAAATTAAGCACAGATGCCCCCCCAGCCCTGCAGATCACAGAGATTGTTAGGGGAACTGAGACAGAACAGCACAATTTTGAGCGATGTGAACTTATTACCAAAATTGTCATGTCTCTAAGTTAGAAATCTCATTACACTGACCTTTTACTGACCATTTAATGTATTTATTTTATTTTTTGTTACATGATTGCTATGGAATGTAGCAATTTGAATGTTCTCCTTACTGCCATTCCTTGAAAACCTGGTGATTTTTGACATCATCTCATCTGTTGCTTTTATACAGGGGACCGTGCGTAGCCTGGAAGCAAAAGGAATGGTGCTTAATATCACAAACCATCTCACTGGCCTTGTACCTCATCTCCACCTGGCAGATGTTCTCCTACATCATCCAGAGAAGAAATACAGTATTGGGAGCAAGATCAGGTGCAGGGTAAGGATCAGCGCTCATTGTATCTTTATCTGGAGAGAACTTCTAGAATAAGTCATGCTGTAGGGTTGGGTTGTGAAAATCTCAGTTATTTGGGCAGGGGTGGAGAGGTGAGAATATGGGATAGCAGCCTTGTAGTGATGATAGAATTGCTTTTGTTGAGTGCATGTTTTCAAGCCAGTTTCTAGTAGGGCCTTTAAGATTGATTTATTTATTTACTTTTAGGTTTTAACTGTGGTTCCTGCAGCCAAGAAGTTGATCCTGACCCGAAAAAAAACAATAATTAACTCAAAGTTGCCAATAATTGCAAGCTACGGGGATGCAAAGCCAGGTCTCATCACTCACGGGTTCATTGTGTCTGTTCAGAGCTATGGGTGTGTCGTTAAATTCTATAATGAGGTGCAAGGGCTGGCGCTACGCCGTGAGCTGGGCTCAGAGCACATCCCTTCTCCAGAAGATATCTTCTATAAGGGACAGGTAAAGTGCCTGCAAGGGAAAATGAGTAGGGTGTGCATTTTGTATTGACTGACTTTATTTAGGGTCATTTTTACTAGAATCTAGCCATCGGACACATTAAGGGCTATTTGTTAGCCCTTTATACTACAGAGGTGTTAGCAGCCCTCTGGTCCTTAATAGATTAAAGTAACACTAACGCCTCCTGTTAATAAAACACTGCTTATCTTAAAGCAGAACTGTCACCCCAAATAAAGTCCCCCTCCAATAATTATAATTATTCATATAGTGATAAGCTTAGAATTAGTACTCTTATCCAGCATAAGTACAGCATTATTAAGAAATCCTACTTCTTCTGAGACTGACGGGCAGGCTTCTTGTTTTAGAGGCATCTGCGCTCCTGTGCTATCAGTCCCTTCCTGTTACCTTAAGGTACAATGCAACGCCTCCTAGAGGAGACCGGGACGGACAGTGCAGGCACGCAGATGTCTCTAAGGCATGATGTCTGTGCTGATGCCTGGCTGTCCGTCTCGGATGAAGTAGGATTTCTTAATAACGCTCTACTTATGCTGGATAATATTGCTATTTCTAAGCTTATCGCTACAAGAATAATTATTGGGGGGGGGGGGCTTTATTTGTGGTGATCCGTTTTAAACTGGGTAGAAAGCCCCAATGGCCAATTGTAAATCTGTTCTGCATTAATTTGTTTTCCAAAACTCTTCAATTAGTACTGGATATCAAATCCACAGAAACGGACATTTACTTTGCTGCAGGGCTCCAAATGTCTCCCACAGTTCTTTCTCTGTGGTCCTACTTCAAAAAATCATGTCTGCCTTCGTGGATGTGAATGTTAAATGAACTGGGATTACACCTAGATACCCTGTACTTTATTCAAGAGTGTGTAAACTTTCTCTGTTTTCTGAGGCCTAAAATATAGTTTGTTACCTGGTCTCTGGGGAGCGGACATTCCTGCCCTGAGTTTTAATGGTTCTGTCATGTTCAAGTCGCCTTTGATCTACAATAACTTTTATATACAGGTGGTCAAGATAAGAGTGCTGGAATGTAACCCCAAAAAGGAGAAAATGCTGGTGTCTTTCAAAATAACAGACGAGGGCGAGACAGAGCAAGAACAGCGCTACCTGAAGAAAAATCATGTGGCGAAACAAGAAATCGGCACGGTATCTAACTTTCATATTTATAATGAAGTTGCCTGGTTGTGCCTTACTGGAGTTTTAATGTTCCCGTGTTTATGTACCCCAAGCTCTGTTCTTTAATATGCCTTGTGACCTGCAGTGTCTACTTACACATCGTATCCAATCTTGCAATAAAATAATTAACCCTTTGAGTGCCAGAGAGGTGTCTAATGCTTTGCAGCACAATCAATTGGTACTATTCTGGCACTCAGATTGTTAATTTAATCCATGGGCGGTATGTGGCCCTCCATCTGTTGAAGACTACAACATCCAGCAGGTTAGTCAGGTATGATGGGATTTTTAGTGTTCCACAGCTGGAGGGCCTCAGGTTTTCCAACTCTTATTTAAAGTGTAGCAGATGACTCTTAAAGTAAAAGTACACTGTACTTCTCTCAGTTACCTGATTTCAATGACCAAAAGGAGCAGTACTGTTTTATTATGATACAAATGTATATTGCTGGGCTTTTACTACTTACAAAACAAGTTATTGCCACTTCTGGAGAGAGGTTTCATTCAAAGTTGTTACAGTTCAAACATTTTTTTTTTTATCAAGCTGTTGTCCAGATTCAGTTTTTTCTAATGAATTTTGTTGAAGAGATTGAATCTTGGACTACAGCTCCCCTTAGTAACAGATAAGAACAGTGCCACCTGGTGACCGCAGTAGGAAAGTGGAGTACAATTATGACTTTTAAATGACGCATCTCCCAGCAGTGGCATAACTCTTGTCTTACTCCTCAGTGAAAAATATTATTATATATGTTTTATCATAATTAAACTTTTCCATCCAATTAAAGCTCTTCAGATAGCTGTCATAAACAAATAATAAACAAATGTAGTGCCTGTTCCTTACAGGGAACACAAGTCTAAACCCAAGCACATCTGGGAGATAGAAACCATATAAAGTGGTGTAAACTAAAGCCTCAAAAATAACTGTTTTAGTACTTTACCCTTTGAGTGCCAGATGGTTTCCAAGTGCATTGCTTTGGATACCTCTCTGGCACTTAGTGTTAATATGCCAAATGTTTATTACATTCAACAGTCGGTCTCTCCATGCCCACATGAATGATCAATAAATAACAATTATTGAAATTTTGGTCATGTAGAGGATTTATTATAGGTTGACTATTGCCCTTTTAATACATTTTTTTATTTTCTGTACTGAGCCTGATTTAACTCACTGAGTGTGGGAGGAGTGTGTAACTCATTGGTTTGCAGTGCATTTTACGCCCTGATCACACTCAAAGGGTTAATTAGTTTGCTCTGTTTCAAACAGTATCTTTAATGCAAGAATATGATTACCAGATCATAAATTGCTGGAGGGGGATGATGGGAAGTGTAGTCTTCAGCAGCTATAGTGCCTCACATTGCCCACTCCTTGGGGGGCAATGAAGGAGACAAAAAAAAAAACCTCTCAAATTCTGTTGTTTTGTGAAAGAAACCTTATAGCAGGGTTGCTCACACCTTTGGGGGTGACAAGACCTCACCGGGGAACCATATGAAAAACGCAACCCTGAAATAAGCCTATTTTCTATGTGTCCCTATTTTATATGTATACCTATCCTCTGGTGCCTCTGCCAGCGGTGCAGGTTTTCAGTATGTCCTCAGCACAGGAACACAGGTGACTCAGTGAGGTGTTTGTTCATTCACAAGGATCTGATGACATTTACTTGTGTTTACCTGTGGAGATCCTGAATGCATGGGGGTGGGGAAGGGAGAGATACTAAGGATAGGTTTGAGCACCCCTGCCTTATTATAGCATTGGATCCATAGAATAACACAGGGATTGAAGAGTTTCACACCTTTATCTCACCTTAGCACACCCCCTCCTTGGTCTGCATTAAAGAAGAACTAACCAAACAATAATCCCTCATGCATCTTACCATTCCTAAAAAATCCTAATGACCCCTATGAATTTTGTTCATTAAATCCCAGATGTCCGAGCCATGGAACTGGGCATGATGGTTGCTAGCTGGACTGCAGGACATGGTTATTGTAACCCTTCAAGGGCCAGGGCAGTGTGCATCGCATTGCTCTGCAGTGTGTCGCACACTCCTCTGGTCCTTAACAATTTGAGTGCTAGAGAAGTTTCCTGTTGGATAAAGTGTTATGTAGACTCATGCAGTAAAACAAACAAACAAACAAACAAAAACAGAATATTTCTTATTGAATAAAGGCACAAGGGCAAAACTCACAGGGGCCATTATGTTTTTATAGCCTTAGTGGGGAGAGGGTAGAGGTTATTAGCAGATGTTGGTTCTACTTTAAGTTATTCTTGGTTTCCCTATCTCCTAGAGCAGCAGAAAGCCCTTAGCCACAAATAAGGCAGATCTTGTTTTCTTATCAGGGTCACAACAGGAGCGGTGTAAGGTTTAGTGTAACAGTCTGTATTCTTGTAGGCATGTACAGTTGTTCTACTGGGCTGTTTTTTCAGGTGTGAAAGATTTATTTGTCCTGTAATTAGACCAAAAGACTTGGCTATTTAGAAACAGACAACACCTGTTCTGCAAGTCTTTCTTTGGGATTTGTGGTGTTTGTTGTTTTTTTTTTTTTTTTTTTTTTTTTTTTTTTTAGTGATAGATAATTGTCTGTTTTTAGCCCTTTGAATACAATGCATTTAAAAATGTAAATTCTACAGATGAACACAAGTTTGATGTGCTTATTCTTGACTGTGCCCAAATTAATGTTGAATAGACAGATTAAAGGTACACCAACACCTAGAAATGATCTAGAGGCTATAAATGCACTTAAATAGCCTGTAATTCATACTGGCATCTGTAGAAATAAAAAAAAAAAAAAAAAAAAAAATTGTTTCCTGCGTCCTACAATCTAGTCTTACATGTGCTTCTTGCTAGCCTCCATTCCTGCTGTTTTCAGGCTTCCTTAACTCCCATTACCATAGAAATGCGCTGTCAGAGAAGGGATTTGGGAGTAATTATTTCTAATGACTTAAAGGGATAGTAATACTTCGTTTTAACTTTATTTTATTTTGTAGGCATTAAAAAAACATGAAGAATGATATAAGTCTTATCACAAGCAAAGTTTCCCCCTCCCGCCCCTTTTACCTAGTGTAAGCCATCTCTTCTCAGATGTGGAATGCAGTCTATAGACTGGACAGATAACAGAAGGGGACACTCTTATTCATATGAAAACAATGAAATCCCTGTCCCCCTTGACAAGCTTTTCAGGTTTTTCCCTTATCTTAATTGAAGATTGTCCCTCTCTGCAGTCTACCTGGGCACCTCCCTTCTGCTGTGGCTGAACAGTGTGACATCAGTAAAAGGGGCGGGAGGGGGACACTTTGTCATTGAATTACTCTGGAACTACAACTCTGACAGAATTGAAATAACACTCTCCAAAGTCCAAATAATATGATGATTAATTAGAGCTGCTATTATTATGAAACATTACTATCCCTTTAAAGGTAGGCAGACAATGTAATAAAGTGGTGGGGAATGCAAGCAGGGTGCTGGGTTTTATAGCTAGGGGCATTAGTAGCAGAAAAAAGGGAAGTGGTCATTCCACTATACAGATTTCTAGTTTTATCTCCCCTAGAGTATTGTGTACAGTACTGGAGACCCTATCTCCAGAAGGATATAGATACTGTGGAGAAAATTCAAAGAAGGGCTACTAAAATGGTGACTGGTTTACAGGAAAGGAAATATCAGGATAGACTAAAGAATCTGAACATGTATAGCTTGGAGAAGAGAGAGAAGGGATATGATGGAAGCATTCAAATACATGAAGGGATTCAACAAAGTGCAGGAGGGAAGTACATTTCAAAGGAGTAAAAATGTTAGGACAAGTGGCCATACTCTAAAATTAGAGGGACCCAGGTTGAGACATAATGTAAGAAAGTTTTACTTCACTGAGAGGGTAGTAGATAAGTGGAATAGCCTACCAGCAGGAGTGGTAGAAGTTAACACAGTGAGGGGATTTAAGCATGTATGGGATAGGCATATGGCTGTCTTTAACATAAAACAAGGCCAAGGACCAAATAAGGTTTGAGGTTTTTAAAGTAGGAAAATGGGCAGACTAGATGTGCTGAATGGTTCTTAGCTGCCGTCAAATTATGTTTCTATGCTTGAAAGTATTGCAACACAATGATGAGATGTTTAAATCAGGGTGGGGAAATTCATACCATGTAAAAATTTTGCATGCAAATGTTCTGATGTTGATCCTGTATTGGTTATTCTTGCTTGCTCATTTCCAGATGGTTGATACAAAAATTACGATGAAGACAGAGAAAGGATTGAATGTTGTAATCCTACCAGATGACATTCCGGCTTTTATTCCCAAAATGCATCTGTCGGACCATTTGTCGCATTGTGAGCTACTGTGGCACAGTTTGGAGGTGGGAGACTTACTTCCTGGAGCAATGTGCCTGAGCAGCAAGGGACAAAACGTATCCTTTTGTTCACATTTGTCATTTGTTTGTGTGAAGGAGATGTTTCCATGTTTTCAGAAGGTGTAAGCGACCCATAATCAGCAGTGCTGGTGATTGCAGTCAGGCAGGGCTGGATACTAAGAAAAGTCTGCACTACAAAACGTTTCCTTTTCTTTCACAGTTTGTAAATTAGTATGAGCCTGCCTTCCCTTATGTAACATTCAGTTTTCTCTTAAGCCCTTTTGGGGTCACAGGGACCATGGAGTTTAATGCATTGCATGCCCTTCTGGCACTCAGAGCGTGACAATAATGGAACAGATGGAAGCATAGCTGTTTGTGGGATTCCCAGAATGCACAGGGAGGGGTATATCTATAAAGATGAAAGCAGAGCAATTCTGTTGTAAACTGCCAGCAGAAATACTAATTCCCAGTGGTTTAAATTGGGACTGGTAACCCTTTGACTGCAACAGAGATTTCTAAAATATTGTGAAGCAGTGCGTTTAGAGACCGCTGTTGAACCCCATTGATGAGTGGTGCATAACACATCTCAAAGTAGTGTGTTGCACATCTGTCTGATCCTCATGGGGTTAAATCAGGAAGAATCTTTTTTGTCCCTTCTGCTGCAAGTGGTTTGCACCAGAACTTCTCCTCTTCCTCCTATGTGCATATGCATCAGAGTACTGAAGACCTGTCAGTCTGACTAAAATAGCCACAACTTAGTCCTTACATCCAGGCCAGATATTAACCAAGAAGCCTGCTCTGATTTCCTCCATGGAGAAAGGACAGTGTGTGAAGGAGATCTCTGAGGTCCAGGTCGGGATGTCTCTGACTGGGTATGTGAAGAACGTAGTGACATATGGATTGTTTGTGGAATTCCCGTACAGCCTGTTTGGACTGGTGCCCAAGTCGGTAAGTTACAGCTGTGTGATTGTGTGTATATGTTTCGGTGCTCAGGCTATCTCTGTAGCACTCAGAGGGTTAATGTTGCCCTTATGCCTTCAATCAGTCCTGGAGATGGACATGACAGTTGCTTGCACTGTTTGGTTAAAGTAGCAGTGAATGAGCCTAATTCACCTTTTAAGACCAGAAGTTTTGTTTTGTGTGGTACACACAAATATTAAAATATTAAATATTAAAATATTAAAATTTCCATATGCAATGAACATAGTTTGAGGTCCTCTGGATCTGCTAGTAACTGTCATGTCATCCCCATGGAGTTGACATCCAGGAGTGCTGATTTGAAGATGTTATATATTTGAAAGAAAAAGCACAAGGGCACCGTTTTTTGAAGCTAAATTAAACCTTTGGGCCATATGCAGAAAGTAAAAGATGAACAGTACTTGAGGGAACCAATTAAACCAGGCATGGTCCAAGTGAGGTCCTTCAGCTGCTGCCAGGGAATGAAGGATGTTGTAGCCTGGCAGCAGCTGGAAGGCTTCCCATTGGCCACACCTGAACTAGACCATAGAGCAGTGATTCTCCTTTCTAGTCCTCTGCATATCCCAGTGAATGTTAGAGAGGTGTCAACCATTTGTGTACCAGAGGGGTTATCCAGTGCATTGCAGAGCAGCGTGTTGTTGGTTACCTCTCTGGCACTCAAAGGGGTTAAGTGTATTGTTGAATTTGTGAACTGTGTGATAGCTAAGATGATTCTTGATCTGCCAGTATGAAACTTCTTAACAAAGCACAGAATATTATATTTTCATTCTGAAAACACAAATCACTGGAAATAATAATGAAAACTTTAATTTAAAAATGGATAAATGTATTTTAAGTTTGTCATACATGTCTATTTGGACCCATATAGCTTTATTTTTTTTTTTTTTTTTTTAAATATCAATAGCCATTTTTTTTTTTTTTTTTTTTTTTTTTTTTTTTTTTTTAATCACTAGAGGGCACTATTGTACTTTGTTTCAGACGATGTGGAGAGCTGTTCTCTATGTGTAATCATCCCTGGTCCTGAAGAGCTACAACCAATGCATGTTTTCAGAAGATTCTTGAATGAGCACAAGTATATCCTTTAACCCTTTGACTGCCAGAGAGATATTCAACAAATTGCTTTGGACACCCCTCTGGCACTCAAAGGGTTAAAGTGACTGCAGCACTAATCTGTTCCCTGGGCTCCAGCTGGGGTATCCTGATAACATGCACTGTAGGTAGCTCTTCAGGACCAGGGCAGGCCACCACTGTGTTTAAACCTTAAAATGGGGTTATATACACTCTGCCCTGTACTTCATGTGAGCATCTGTAAATATTTTGAGGCCTAAAATCTAGTCTTCCGTATGCTCAGGGAGAGCAGCCGTTCCTGCCTTTTCTTGGTCTCCAAGTACCGCTGAGATTTTTGAGGGGATTGTCCAATCTGTTAATGGGCTGTGATAAGATAATAGCCTTGCAGATGGGAAAGCTGTTTGATATTGTATCCATCAAGGCAAGCATGACAGTTGCATGTAGGACCACAAAACTTCACACACTGTAATCTTAACCCTTTAGGGTCCAAAGTGGTGTCCAACACAGCTTCACAATATATTGAGCAACCCTCTGGTCCGTTAACCCACTGAGTGCCAGAGAGGTATGCAGCGCATTGCAGAACAATGCGTTGTGTACTCCTAATGGAACTCAAAGGGTTACAGCATTTTAAGTATGCTCATGCCTGCTTCTGCTTGAAAAAACTACCAAAAACGGTCATGTCTACCTCATTTAACCCAAAGTGCAAACAGAGCGTCTGTTGCACCATTCGGATCAGAGAGAAGCAAAGGTTTAGCACTCTGATAATAAGAAATGTTCGATTGTTCCAGGGGAGGGGAATCTGCAGCTTTCCATTTGATGTTGGGATAAAATCCTGTCATCCTGTGCCAGCCTTTTGCTTGTTGAGGATGGTAGGAGTTGTAGTCCAACATCAGCTATAGCTTAGCCATCCCTAGTCTGCGAACAGGCAGCTGGGTTGGGTTCTGTATGCAGAATGACACTAAACATATTCTTTGTCCTGTTATGGAATGCTTGTATTGTTTTGGAAACTCCTCTCTGGAAATTCCACTAAACGTCTTACTACATATAATAATTGTACCTTAACCCTTTCAGTGACAGAGGGGTATGCAAATTCATTGCAAAGCAATGCTTTGCGTACCCATCTGGCACTCAAAGGGTTAATAGAATTCTCCTCACTATCGATCTACTAGTCTGTCTATATGTCTGTCTGTCTACCCATGACTGGGATTTCCAAGACATTTCAAAGTTGGTAGGACTCTAGAAAAGTTGATTTAGTCCGAGCAATATGTAGCTGCATGTGTTATATTAACAGCATGAGAAATCTGCTTCGTTCAGTGTTACCAATGTGAGTGCATGTGGGGGGGTGAAAATCAAGTATACAGACTGTATTAAAGAGGAGAGTTAGCCTAGGCATAAGTGGCTCTTAATTTGTTCGACCCCTTGACTTTTCCTAGGTAAATTACCTTCATACAGCAGCCAGGTATATCTGTGTGTTTTGCATTAGATATACAATTTTTCTCTATATAGTGTCTCTAGATCACACCTCCTTACAACAAACAATAGGGTTGTATAGAGCACAATGGATCTTAAGGTAACTAGTCCTTATTAGATTGTAATATAAAACAATTATTAGTAGACTAAAACAGAATTTGCAATTTAACTAGAAATGGCATCCAAAGTGTTAACTCTTTGAGTGCCAGTGAGGTACGCAATCCCTCTGGCACTCAAAGGGTTAAAACGCTAACATTATTTTGTATCAAAGCTACTGTCTACTGAAGTTGCACAGACGTAACATTACTTAGTCCCTAGTCTTGTCTTGTGTTCAGGACAGCCTTATGCCTATCCCATGCATGCTTACACTTCCTCACTGCATTAATCTGCAAATTCTGCTGGTAAGCTATTCCACTTATCTACTACCTTCTCAGTGAAGTAAAACATTCTTACATTATATCTAAGCAATTGCCCCTTTAGTTTTAGACTATGACCCCTTGTCCTAACATTTCTACTCCTTTAAATTGTACTTACCTCCTGTAAAACCTTCATGTATTTGAATGTTTCTATCACATTTCTTCTCTCCTTCATGCTATACATGTTACAATCCTTTAGTCTATCCTGATAATATTTATCCTGTAAACCATTCATCATTTTAGTAGTTCTTCTCTGAACTCTTTCCAGAATATCTGTATCCTTCTGGAGGTGGTGTCTCCAGTTCTATACACTATACTCTAGGTGAGATCTTCCCTCTTTCTGCTACTTACTAATACCTCTAGCTATTATACACCACCGCACCCTGCTTGCTTTCCCCGCTGCTTTGTTACATTGCCTTAATACCTATCCTCTGTGGTCACTGACAGCACATTACCCTTAATAATATAGTCTGCCTTTGAAGTTTTGCTTCCCAAGTGCCTTATTTTACAATTAGTAACATTCAACCTCAGCTGACACTCTCTTGTCCATTCTTCTAATTTACCTAAATAATTTGCCATTTGCCTTATTCCAAGAATGTATGCAGGTCTTTGTGTCATCTGCAAAAAGACATACCTTACCTGGAACCCATTTTGCAAATTACTAATAATAATAAAAAGAATTGGAGTACAGATCCCTGAGGTACCCCACTAGTAACACAACCTTCCTTTGGATATTCTTCATTAACTACAATCTCTGTCTCCTGTCACTCAGCCATCGCCTTATCCATTCAACTATTCTTACATGCAGACCCAAACACGGCAATTTACTAATGTCTTTGAGAGGGACAGTGTCAAATACCTTAATGAAATCTAGATAAGCTGTATTTACTGCTCCCCGCTGTCTATTATTTTAGTTACCCATTCAAAATAATCTTAGGTTAGTTTGACAAGATCTCCATGCTGTAAACCCATACTGTTTAGTATGTAATATCTTGGATTACGTTGAATGTCCTTGTTTAAACTTTGCCTTTATAAAACCCTATAGGCAATCAGTGACAAGTTTGTAACCAACATCCATGATCATTTTGTGGAAGGCCAGACAGTAGTTGCCAAGGTAACAAAAAAAGATGAGCAGAAGAAACGCATCCTGCTGACTCTCAAGGTGTCGGAGTGCGCTGCTGAAGATCGCTCTGCTGAGAGCTTCTCACTGCTCAGCCAGTGCTTCACTGAACTGCAGCTTCTGAGGAGTCTTTCTAATAGGAAAGGTGAGGCTGCTTTATTCTCAAGTATCTTGTTTTAATGAGCCTGCTGGCAATTCAGTGTCACGGGAAACAAATTGGACAGCTCCATGATGGCTGTTCACTTAGAAACAGTAACACAACACTATATTGGCGCATATATTGTTAAAGGGATAGTAATGTTTCATAATAAAAGAAGCTCTAATTAATCTTCATAGTATTTGGACTTTGGAGAGTGTTTCAATTCGGTTAGAGTTGTAGTTCAAGAGTAATTCAAAAAGTATCCCCCTCCCGCTCCTTTTACTGATGTAACACTGCTCAGACAGATCAGAAGGGAGGTGCCCAGGTAGATTGCAGAGAGGGACAATCTTCCATTAAGATGAGGGAAAACCTGAAAAACTTGTTATGGGGGGCAGGGCTTTCATTGTTCTCATAGGAAGAAGTTTGTTCCCTGCTGTTATCTGTCTGGTCTATGGACTGCATTCCACATCTGAGAAGAGATGGCTTACACTAGGTAAAAGGGGAGGGGAGGGGGAAACTTTGCTTGTGAATATCTCTCAAACCATAAAGGTTTGAGAGATACGACTTATATTGTTCTTCATGTTTTTAATGCCTACAAAATAAATATAAAATGAAGTATTACTATCCCTTTAAAATAAGAAATGCCACTGCCTACCACAAGTTCCATTTACTTTAAAGGAGCAGTACACTTTTTATGGAGGAAAAAAATGGATGCTCAAAATATGTTCTTACCGAGTACTCCCACTGCTAGAAGATTTTTATTCAAAGGTTATTTCTCAAATATATTTTTTAACCCTTTGAGTGCTAGAGGGGTGCACAGCTCATTGCTTTGCAATGTGTTGCTTACCACTGTGGCATTCATTGGGTTAACGGAACTTTTATCAGCAGTACCAGTTAGTTTAAAAATGTACAGTTTTATTTTAATGCACTCTGTGGGTGCAGCTTGAGTCATTAACTGTGGGTTTCCATAGTCAGTGATAGGACCAGCATCACTTAATGACCATTATAGAAAATTGAGGTCAGAAAATAATATTTACTCTTATAATAAAAGAATGAAAAATGTATATACACAACACAAGGTTGAGACCCCTAATAGGAAATGATAAAGTAGTATACCTCCTTCTGATGCACATTTTTCACTATGCAAGATATTCAATTAAGCTTGTATAAGAAAACATGCCCCCAACCCCCCCGTAAATTAATTATAAAATTATAAACGTAGACTTATGTCTACATTTACACTTATTAATATGTTTTTAGTAAAAGTAAATAGTATATATCATTAGAAATTGTGCATGAAAAAGATCATAGAATATGACAAGTTGCTTTCCAGCCCAGTTATATATCAATTAGTGAGTGCTTATGTTTTAATTTATGTGCTATGTTCATTGTATTTCTTGTGTAGTGAACAGTTTGTATCTATATGAGGTTTACTGTTTGGTTCCGTGTGTGTGTGTGCGTGTGCGTGTGTGTGTGTGCGTGCGCGCGTGTGTGTGTGCGTGCGTGTATATGTATGTGTGTGTGTTAGTTTTCTGACTTCCATTTCTGTGGAGAATTGGTAGTGCTGATATTGTTTAAAAGTTGCACAAAACGTTCTTGTATTTTGAAAGCAGAAAGTGCATAACCCTTTGAATGCCAGATGGGTACACAGTGCATTCCAATGCAATGCATTGCTTACCCCTCTGGCTCTCAAAGTGTTAAATGTCTGACTGCAAAGGGATCCTATATTTGTGGAGGACTCTTTGTATAGACTGTATAAAATTGCAGTTTGTTTTGTTTGTTTTTGATTTCAATAAAGTTTGAACTGTAGCAATCAGAAAAAACCCAATTGGAATGTTTTCTCCTCTATGGAGGAGCTGATTTGCCCCAGACTTACTCAGCTTTTCTTATGTTCATGTGGCCCCAAGAGCACAGTTAGATTTTACAGTGTTTTTTTTGTTTATCTCTCTCTTCCATATGGTTCTAAGAATCAGAAAATCCAGGGGAAGGGGAACATCTTTCCACTTTGGTCCCAGGACAAAAGCTCAGTCTTTCTGTTGAGGCTGTGGAAGAAGATGGCTCTGTCCTCTTTAGTGCTGACCAGATATCTGGAGCTCAGACTGTGTCGGCAAGCAAACATCATATTGGAGGTACAAAGCTTCTCTACCTTTATGTATGTATGTATATCTTTATATGGCGCCACACAGTGTACACAATGCCTTACAACATTAGTATTTTACAATAAATAAATGGGGATAACATAAGTGTCACGATCATAGAAAAATAGGAGCAAGGTCCCTGCTCCAAGGAGCTTACAGTCTAAGTGGGTAATAGTAAACAGACAACAGGGTATGAGGTTGTCAAGTGCTGTGAGTGTTGAATTTGCCAAAAGGTAGTTCATGATACTTGTGCTCCAGAAGATAGATAGGATTTCAGGGTAGCCTTAAAGGGATAGTAATACTTCGTTTTATCTTTATTTTATTTTGTAGGCATTAAAAAAAAAGAAGAATGATATAAGTCTTATCTCTCAAACCTTTATGGTTTAAGAGATATTCACAAACAAAGTTTCCCCCTCCCGCCCCTTTTACCTAGTGTAAGCCACTTCTTCTCAGATGTGAATCTGGTTGTAAGACCAGACAGATAACAGCAGGGGACAATCTTCTTTGTATGAAAACAATGAAAGCCCTTCCCCCCTTGACAAGTTTTTCAGCTTTTTCCCTTATCTTGAAGATTTTCCCTCTCTGCAGTCTACCTGGGCACCTCCCTTCTGATCTGGTTGAACAGGGAAGGGATACTTTGTTTGTGAATATCTCTTAAACCATAAAGGTTTGAGAGATAAGACTTATATCATTCTTCATGTTTTTTAATGCCTACAAAATAAAATAAAGATAAAACGAAGTATTACTATCCCTTTAAAGACAGACTTATGAAAAGGATGGTGTAGGTAGGGAGAAGAAAGTGAAAAGGGTTTGAGATGGGAGAGGGCAGAGGGTGTGTATGGTGTTATAAGAAGGATGTTGTGTTCTGAGTGATGGAGGCCGCCGGAAAGATAAGAGGAGATGAGGGAAGAGATGTAAGGGGGGGTGCATCAGTATGGAGAGCATTAAAGGTAAGAAGGACGACTTGTGATACATTGCTGAATACGTTAAGTGCGTTTTTGGGTCTTTGTCAATTCTTATTGGTCTAGTGTCAACGAGAAAAGAGACATCCCAATGTGTCAACATTCTTGCAGAACTGGTCACAGCATTAAATATCTCAGGGTTTTTATACTGATGGGAAATTTTAAGACACGGAGAGACAGAAAGATCTGGAAGTATAAATTGATGACCACATTTTTGTGCACTGATGAATTTATGTTCCTCATACAGAGAAACCTACACTTTCTCTGCTTTACACAAACTAATTGTCTCTATTGTAGATAAGAACTTGGTCATCGGGCAAAAAGAAAAGGTTCTGGTTCTTCATGTTGATACCCTCAAGTCTCATGTTCATGTGTCTCTAAAGGAGAAACTCCTGAGCAAGAAAACAGAAAAGGTGATTGTTTTATCTATTTTTTATTGTTTACATTAATGGACAACCTAAAAATCAAACAAAAAAAAATATTAAAGCTCACTTCACAAGCTACTTCTGTTACCAGGTTTACAAGTAGCCGCACTGTAAACTTGAAGCACTCTGTCTACCAGTCTGCCCCAATCTTTTATGTCTCTTCTCCTACATGAGAGGAACCTGATAGTGACAGCCTCATTCCTTTTTGGCTGAGCAGTTGTTGAATGTGATATTACAGCAGCCAACAGGAATCATCTGCTGCCTCTCTGAAGTTTCCAGCACCAGGTCTGGGTAGAAGCCCTGGGTGAACCTGTACACTGGAGCTGTACAGTCAAAATGACCCTAAAGGTCATAGTAGCATTTGACTAGTAAAAGACTGGGCTTCAAAATATGTTTTCATGTTGGTTGCTCTTTAATCTAAATGTTGAACTGTCAGCCTAGATCTGTCTTTGTGAGGTCTTGGTGTTTGAATTAACCCCTTAAGGACCTATAAGGACCAGAATGAGGACATTCAGCATGCCGGCACACGTTACTTACCACTGGCGAGCCGAATGGAGATCTGATAGTGACCACTCAAACTACACTATAGGGGGCACATAACAATTCCTGTTAAATTAATTTGGGCTTTTAACTCCTTGAATGATAGAGAGGTTGCCAATGCATTGTGAAGCAATGCACTGGAGGTCTATCTAGCATTCAATGAGTTAAAAAGCTCTAATCAAGTGCATGGGAATTTAGAAATTTTTATGTGTCCTTTTTTGTGCAATTGGTTTGCTTTTATTCGTATGGGGCTAATGGCCTTGTCTGGGAAGCTAAAGAGTTAAAGTTATGGGTCAAACCAACTGCAGTAATGAAAAGTGTTAATTTTAGTACAGGCAAGTCATATTTGAAAAATAATGGAAGGAAAACCAGAAGTTGTAGTTGGTATAGTTTTGTGCTTCTAGCACCCCCTACAGTATGTTAACTCATATCAGCAGGGTGCCATTTTTCTCATAAGAACAGTAGCCAATTAATACAGAAGGAAATTCAATTGTTTTCAAAGATTTCAGTTCATTTGAAGGCATAGAAATGTAAAAGAGGTAGAAAGGCAAGTGACCCCTCATTTGATGAGGTAGAATATGTACTTTAAGAAAATATATATTTTTATATATTCAACTCTTTTAGTGTTACCATTTAACCACAGGAATGTGCTTTATAGTTAATAATGATGAAAATACCAATTTGCTCACCTGGTAATTTGGGTTCTGTGTAGGCAATTAATGTAGGTAAAACTATATATATTTGGTACTTTGTACTTGGATGGTTCAGGGCTTTTCCAAATAATTGAAACCTTCACAATCATGAGAATTTTTTTAATGTATAGTATGTTCAATTTTATCTAAATAAATAATTTCTTTCTATTTTTGTATTTGGCATAGTAGCTTGTCAAAGGATGCAAAATTGACTTCAACTGAAGCACTGTGAAAAAGCTCAATGTGTTCTGAAAAAAACAATATATAGATTTCCCTATGTAACTAGAAAGTTACTTGCAGGAATCATACCTAAATGGCAAAAGTGCTGAAAATGTGTCTTGCCTACAGGGTCTAAGAAATGACCCAAGCCCTTGGCACTCAGATGGTTAAACCCCCACCTATTTTAATCTGAGCAGATCAATGACCACTGAATCTTTTTTTTTTTTTTTTTTTTTTTTTTTTTTTGTCTACTGTTTCTCCAGTGTTAATCTTTAAAGGGATAGTAATACTTGAACATAATTGTATTTGATATTGTAGCCCTTAAAAAACATTAAAAATGATATAAGTCTTATCTCCCAAACCTTTATGGTTTGGGAGATATTCACAAGCAAAGTTTCCCTCTTAGTGACGTCACTGTTCTAGCTCTCAGGTTTGGAATCCAGTCCCGGAACCGGCTGCAGCTGTCCAGAAGTGTCGAGATCACAATCTTTAAAAAGAATTTCTTCACTGGAATGGTCTACAAAGTGTGCTTGCAAGCCAGGCACACTTTGTACACAGTTCCAATTAAGTAGTTCTTTTTAAAGATCGTGAACTCGGCACTGTTAAAGAGCTGCTGGTTGATTTATGGACCGGATTCCAAATCTGTCCACTAGATGGCAGACTTGGCTGAAACAGCCAGGAAAAGGGAACTTAACTTTATTTTACTTGTGAATATCTCCCAAACCATAAAGGTTTGGGAGATAAGACTTATATAATTTTGAATGTTTTTTTAAGGGCTACATATCAAATAAATTTTTTTTCAAGTATTACTATCCCTTTAACATTTTGAGTGTCAGAGGGGTATGCAATGCATTTCTTTGAAATGCTTTGTGTACCCTTCTGATCCTATTCACGGAGGTAAATCTGATTCTTTGTTGTCAAACTCCATGACCCAAACACAGGCCACACAAGCCCTCTAAGGGGGAAGGAGTTTGTGTTTCTGAAGTCCAGCAATAAAGAATCACATCCAACACGTAATATCCAATGCTGATTAAAGATCAATTTTGGGAGGTTGATTCATAGTGGCCTTTAGGATTTTCTATGCAGATTAAGAAATGAAAGTTTATTACAAGGACATTTTGGTGTTCCTTTTAAATTGACCTGCTTCTTTAAGACAAGTTTAATTTGTTGTACAGATAATTGAATTCTGCCCATTTTTTTTCTAGAACATAGTTTTTGATAATTTGAACATTGTATTTTGGTGGCACTTTATGATAATTGCTTGCACAGTATGCTATCTTGCAGACCAATCCTGTGTCTTGTTAATCTGCTAGAAAGGTTCAGTAAAGTACCACACTGCTGCAATAAAATGTTCAATTTCTCAATGTTTAAATTACAGACAGATTGCTAGCAATATATAGGAAGTTTTAATGTAAAATTAACTAAATTTATCTGAAGGATAGAGGTCACTTTGAGAGACAATCGTCTTCAACCCTTTGGTGTGAAGCAATACATTTGAGACATCTCTAGCATCCAATGGAGTGAGCCCTTTGAGTGCCAGTGTGCTACCCAATGCATTGCATACACCTCTGGCACTCAAAAGGTTACGTGTTTCCATTTTCATTGCATATTACAAAGTAATAGGCTGTAATTTTATTGTGTCCAACTATTTATTTTTTTTAATACTCTCTCCCCTTCCCCTCCATAGCTTGTAGAAAATACAGTTTATTCTGCAGTTGTACAGCATGTGGCAGAGGAATTTGCAGTGGTGTCCTTGGAAGGCACTGCTCATCTGGCTGCTGTTCCTGTGTCCTCTCACTTCAACGATACCTATCGTTTTGAATCAGAGAAATTGAAAGTGGGGAACCTGATCTCCTTGACTTTAAAAACAACTTCTACAGAAGAACATGGAATTTTGTTGGCTGTGCTAAACAAGGCACATAAAGCAGACCAAACGAGACTGCCAAACACTGAGAAATCAACCGGCATGAAAAACGGCCTGCGTATCGGAGATGTGGTCACTGGAATAGTGAAAACTGTAAAGCCAACAACCGTGGCTGTCTCCATTAATGATACAGTAGTAGGATTTTTGCATGTGTCTCAGATATCAGATGATGTCCTGTTGGGTTCCTTCCCTACAGCCAAGCTGAAACCAAAGCAGAATGTGACTTGTCGAGTTATTGGAGGAAAGGACTTGAAGACACACAGGTAGGTTGTTTTGATCATGCCCAGTGATGGGATTCGCATTAACCCATTAAGGGCCAGAGGGGTGACCAGTGCATTAATCTCACGACTGGGAGATTTTTTACTCAGAAGTTTATCACAGAGCCAACTAGTGTCCAAAATGCACTTTCATAGTCTTTGTGTTGTGGAGAGTGTTACTTTGATACTGTCCAAGTTGTAGTTCAGGAGTAATTGAATGATAAATTATCCCCCTCCTGCCCCTTTTATTGATGTAACACTGCTCACCTCAGAGTAGCAAGGCTCTCCAGATGGATTGCAGAGAGGGACAATCTTCAGTGAGTATAAGAAAAAAAACTGTCAAGGGGGTCAGGGTTTTCCTTATGGTCACAGTAAGAAGATGGTCCCTTCTTGGAACCTGTTCGGTCAAGATACCGGATTCTACATCTGAGGGGAGGCGGCTTACAATAGGTAAAAAGGGCTGGAGGGGGATACTTTATCATTCATTTACTCTTGAACTACAACTCTGACAGTATTGAAATAACTCTCCATGGCTCAAATACTATGAAGATTAATTGAAACTGCTTTTTTTGTGAAACATTACTATCACTTTAAGAATCTCCCATGAAACATTAATATCACTTTAAGAATCTCCCATGTATGAGTATACCCTTGCTTTTCTGCCAAGAGAAAGCTCTGCAACCATTAATTCGTTCACAAAATAGTTTGCTACTTCTGTAAACACATGAATGTTAGATATTTTACAAGTGGCTAAAAAAAAGTCTGAAGCTGATATAATGGACAAAAAGAGCAAATGTTGTTGGGGAAGTTCAGAAAACTTACCCCACAGCCAGAACGCAACCAGGAAGTATGTGACTCTCAAATACAAACTCTGCAGACTGCACACACGCAGCCTTAAAAGACCCACTGTATTTCAAGCCTAGTATAGACCCCCTACCCCCTTTGGTAAATAAATATATACAATTATTTATAAATAGTTAATATAGTGTGTGTTTATCTCCTGAAGACCAGAGGTGCCTGAAAAACACTAATTAGCCAAGTTTAACCCTTGGAGTACCAGTACAAGTTCCTAGTAAGTGATAAGTACAATGTGTGACACAATGTAGGTAAGCAAATGATAGAAAGACTGTTTTTGAGAAGTGATAACAACGTTGCAACTTTTAGCCATATTCCAAATTTATTATGAAAAAATAAACCAAGTGGAAAAAAAAATGCCAGACTTCAGCAGAGGATGGCAGATACAATGGACACAAATGGATACATTTAAGAGAAGATTAAATGGGAACATACAGGGTTATACGGTGTATTAGTAGGGAATTCGGGAAGGTCTGATAAAGACTAACTTATTTGGCAGCAGGAGAGCTACATAATTCTCATGATTTTGGGTTATGAGGCAAAGGTTTAACTTGATGGTTTCATGTCTTTTTTAACTACTTTAATATGTCGCAATTCTTTTTTTTATTAAACAATTATAATTTTTATACATAACTCAAGTCTTTTTGTGTTAATTTATTCTCTTACATTTTCACAGATTCCTACCCATTAGTCATCCAAATTTCACTGATACTGTTCCTGAACTAAGCATGCTTCCCAGGTAAGGAACTCTTCATTTGAATGAGCAATATAATGCCAGTCTGTTGTTACTAATCACACCGTAATAAACAAGGCAAGATAGATTTGAGATCCTCTGTTTTAACCCCCTAACGACCGGTCAGTTAAGGACCACGGAGCATTTTTTTTAATTTTTTTTTTTTGCTCCTTCCGCTTCCAGACTCGAGGGTCGGTAAGGGGTTAAGGCACTTGCCGTGCTTTTTAATTTTGCCAGTGTTTTTTAACTCGCCTTCTGCGTTTCCCCCGGGGATCTGTTATAAAGGGTGTGGAGGACTCCACCCAGCATGAGCACCAGCTGAACATTATTGATTGACACCATGTGAATCAACTGTTCATTGGAGGCTGCTTTAAGCATCACAGACTCCAGAGTTGCTTGTGTGATAAAGCCTGTTGCAACCTTGTGTCCTTGAGTGATTTGTGTCTCCAAGTGATTGCAGTAAATTTGCAGCTTGGTGGATTTGGGCTTGTTCACAAAAGGCAATAGTCACACAAGTAAAACACAACATACTCCACCAGGTTACCATTCTGTACGAGTGACCTAAGCAACACACACAATCATTGATTTAATGTTTCCTGTGTAAAAGGAGTGATATAAGAACCTAAAGGTTTTTCTTTAAAATGTCATCCCAGTCTGGAGTTGTAATCTGGTAAATGTAAGAAAATGTTTGCGTTATCTGCAGACTCAGATCTGTGTGTAGAATATATTTGAGAGATACACCTATGAAGAGAGATACTGGCTGTAAACTTCTGCTCTAACATTGGGTGAGCTAATAATGTGTGTTTGTGTAGCTCACTAGGTGGGAAAGACCATATCTGTCAAACTTAACCCTTTGAGTGCCAGAGGGGTACGCTGTGTTGTATTCAGATTTAAAGTGAAACTGTCAAATTTCATCTCCCCTCTCCCAATGGGTTTATAACCCCCCATAAGATTCAAAACCTACATGAAATAGTAATAATTGTCCCCCCCTATGATAAATAGCTCCCTGATTTTCATTGATAGCAAGAGGGGAGATCTCCCATCTTGATGACTTCAGAATGATTGGCAGCGCATTCTCCCTGTACCCCAAGCCTGCCCCAGTGCTGGATCACCCTCCCCATCATAGAGTTAATAGTAAGTCACATGCTTCACTATACATTTGGATTCCCCCAGTTGAATGGCTCCTTCTCTTGCTTCTCTTGTTTCTTGATTACCACCGCTCAGATGCCGCATTCTGGGCTCCGCTCCCTCTTAGGTTCTCCTAATGCTCCAGTTGCTGGCAAGATGGGAACCTAAGAGTGAGCAGAGTCCAGAGTGTGGCATCTGAGCAGTGAAAGTTAACCCTTAGAGTGTCAGGTTTCCAGTGCATTGGATACCTCTGACACTTAAAGGGTTAACAGACAAGAACAACCATCCGTGTGTATATACAGTAAGAACCAATCTTCATGCTGGCTGTATTGGGGAAAGTAATTCCTGCCCCTCTGTATCTCGACCTGTTTTCATCTTCTCTGGCTTTGTGTAAAATATTGCTCACCGTTCATCTGAGGGGTCAGAATTTAACACTTTGGGTGCCTGAAAGGTTTCCATTGCAATGCATTTGATACCTCTAACTCAAAAGGGTTAACAGACAAGAGAATCAACTGCAGCAACCCTTTGAGAAAGGGTGTATTTATGGAGATCTTGTTGGTAAGGTTCCTGTACTTCTGGTCCTGGGTGACTAGAGAGATTGCCTCCTAAAACCTTGAGGAATTGGACACTAGTTCAGAAACTCCAACATTTGTGAATACTCTTTGGCAAACAAGATATAAAAGAATGGTGAGAGGGAGGTCCGCAAAGGCAAATCCTTATACCAAGGATCGGAGTCTGAAAGGAAAACAATATGTCCCCAAAGGCTGATTCTTGCCAAAGCTAGGCCTGTTTGTTGATGCCTCCTGTGAAGACTTCTTGGACCATCACAAAGATAAGGACCTGGTGCAGAACAGGGAAATAATATAGGAAAGAGAAGGCAAAGGTCTAAAATGTTGTGTTGAAAATCAACACTTTACACACTAGACTGAAAAAAGTAAGCAATTGCAGGAGAAGGAAACTAAGCCAGTTCTGAGTTGAAGTTTTCCCTGGGAAAGGAAATGTGATCGAAGAATCCATTGAAGACTGGTCAAAAGACTGGCTAGAAGGAGGTGCATTTTGGTCTGGACTGAGGCAAGATGACTTATGCCTCATCAGCAGAGCTAACCATATTAACTATATATGGAACAGAAAGAAAAGTACTGTGGAAAAAGAAAAAATATATAACTGAGTAATCCAATCAATACCATAAGTTTAAACTCTAAATCCTTATGGTATCCCTGTATAACAAGATGAGTAGTAATTGTCTTGCAGGAAATGCCAAATAGAGAACGTAGATAACCCTTACAGCACCATGCCTTGAAGAGGTTAGGATGGCAACAAATACCAATCCATCTGGCTTGGATGTCAGTCATGCTGGTATCAAGAAATACTCCAACCTCTTTATCTGAAGGAGCAACACCAAGAAACAGTACATGAATGCAACATTTTGCTGCTGGCTGGTTGTGGATGATGAGTTATTGTCCCCAACAGTTGGATATCCAAAGGTTGCTCTCACCACTGAGCTTGAACCACCTTTCCCTTCCCAGATGTATGCAGTGAAACAAATCTATGTCTTGAACACTTAGATTTAAAAAAAAAAAAAAAAAACCTTGATGTGACTATCTAGATCATGAATGGAAGCTCCTCAGTACCCACTCAGAAAAGGATTAGATGGTAACCCTTTCCGCTTACATAAGATAAATCGATAGGTCAACCCTTGTACTCTGCTTACAGCAACAATAGTCAGCGACAACAATCCTGCCTCAACACCACCGCCCCAAATAGAATACAGGACATTTTTGGTGCTTTTATTGAATCAGTCAGGATGTCAGCTCCTTGAGCTTTCTCTTAGAATAACAACTAAAAAGTGAACAAAGGAAAAACCTTCAATGCCATGATTATAGACTGTAAATATTCCATCACTGGAGTAATCATTTGTGCCATGTTCATTGCAAGGTAATCAAGGGGAACTGGCTACTAAGGATGGAAATACATTCCCCTGCATGCATTGTATAATTGGACCTATTTATGGGTCGTGCTGCAGGACACCCTACAGCCTTGAAAGGAATGTGCCACCACACAGAATGGGATGGGATGCTTTCCCTGTTGTATGGAGATAGGCCTCAGAGCAGCCTTTGATCATGGATCTGCTGTGGATTATGTGCCATATAGCATGCTGATGGACATTGCTGGGGTGGCATGGAGCTAAGCTGAATTAATCATTTGTAATGTTCCTCGCTGTTAACACTTTTAAAACCATGTGTGAGAGAGGTCTCTTGGTGGACACAGGAATTATTTTCTGCTGCATTTTCAAATAGTATTGGATGTTTCTATTATACAGTGGAATCCTTGAGGCTGATCCAGGTATCCCTCCCCCACCCTATCACTGAAGATAGAATTATCCCTGTGTGACAAGTGTGGGAACACAGCAAAAAATTTGCTGTTCAGAAGGAAGATGGGAGAAATATATCTCAAAACACTGAAACTACACAGGCAGTGCTTTGGGCTGTACTTACGAGCCATGGCAGAAGGAAAAATATACATATATATATGTATATATATATATATATATATATATATATATATATATATATATATATATATATATATATATATATATATATAATAAAAAATAGAGCTATCCGTGCTCTATTGTATGGGCACATAGATATATATATAGGCATAGGCCACCAGAGATGGATACAGACTGCCCAGCAGAATGTGGCTAGCATTAATTCCCCTGCCTACAGAACCGGTAAGCAGAATTTGTAAGTGCCTGAAATCTGGAGTATAATGCTCGATCTGCTATAAACAGACTAATGTGGGAGAGCAGGTCTCAGCATTCATACAAATGACTTCATAATCTCTAAAAGTGGAACTGTTCCAACAGTGGGTGAAGTCCTTATCCCCAAAGTCTCTGTCACACAGAAAAAAACGGAGACAAATGACTCCACTGGGTAGTATGAGCTGGCAAATCTAATAACGGAAAGTGGAGAGAAAAATGAAAGTATTAACCCACTAAATGCCTGAAGCTATGACTCAACACCCAAAGGGTAAAATGAGACTTTTTTTCATTTATAAAAACTATCCCATATATAGCAACTGTAATGCAGGACTGGGGGGGGGATTTCCAGCAGACTGTTGTGAAATCTACAGCCTCCCCTGTATTTAGGCCAGGGTACTTTTACCTACTCCAGTTCCCTAGAGCCCCCCCCCCCCCCCCCATACCACTGATTGATTGGGAGAAGAGAGCACTGGGCATAAGGCAGTTGTGGACCCAATTTTCATAGCTTCCAACTCTGCTCATGTAGAGGCAGAATGTCATTAACCCCCCCCCCAAACACCCTACCTGTTGCTGCTCAAGTAGAAATAAACTAAAATGAGCAGGTTTCCCCACATAAAAAAAAAATCCCAGGGGAGTGGATTCAGGGAACAGGTGAGTGTTCTCATGTAGGGGTTGATGGACTGCAATAAGACCAAATTCTGCTTCCTCACACACCAAATGTTAATCTGTACTGGCAAAAGAATACATAAAGTGTAAACTGCTTCAGTGTGAGGCCAGCCATTAACCTACTGGGAAGCAGGACACTAAAAACAAACAAATGTAGGCAACGCTAGGTAGATGTTAATTTAGGGATGAGAGGGAGTCTGTCTCCTGTAAACTTTTTATTTTTTTTTTTCGTTCTTTTCTCAAAGTGCCCTTCCTCTGAGTGGAGAGATTTTAACCCTCTGGGACCTCTGTCCCCCAGTGGGCAAAAGAGAAATCATATTTTTGTAAATTCTTCTTGGACATGGAAAATGTTAAATTTATATCTGAGCGATTACAGTGTACGCTTTCATTCAGTGGCAAGCTGGCATTAAAGGGATAGTAATACTTAAAATATTTAAAAAAAATAAAAATGTAAATAATGTGTTGTAGTGTAAACAAGGGTGCTTCTATGCTGAAAGGTGTTCTATTCCAAAGGTATTACAACTCAAACCTGAATTTTTTTAGGTGCAGCATCACAGTGGCCTGAATTTGTACAGTGGCGCTGTTGCTACATCATCCTACAACAGCTCTGGTCAGTTGGCCATAAATCTCCATAGGATGGTGTAGAAACAGCGCCACAGAGATACTGCACCAACAAAAAAAAAAATCAGGTTTGAGCTGTAATATTTTATTAAAACACTTCATCGGTGGGAGTACCCTTGTTTTACTCAGGGGCATACTTCACAAGAAGTTAGATATCTACTGGCTTTCAAAGATTACGCCTCCTGTAGTTCTCCATTTAGAACACAAAATCAAAGTATTGTTGGATCTAGTTTGTTTCCAGTGATGTTTACCCAGATATCTGCTCACAAGTACCTGCTTCTATCACTGTCCAGTTATTACCAGCAGTGAACCAGTGCTGTCATATGGGGCCATATGTTCTAAGTACAAATGGAGAACACCAACAGCAAATATAAACAATCTCCAGTGTTTAAAATGGATAGTTTAACCTCTTGAATGTTATAGAGGACACTGATGCATTGCTCTGCAGTGCAGTGGGGATCTGTAGCATCCAAGGTGTTAAAAGCCCCATTTAAATCATTGTGAATTTGTATTTGTTCCCTGTACTACAGTTGCTTTGTCTGCAAATTCTCCACTCATTTAGTGCATATGGCCCATGGAGCAGTATAGAAATAAAAGGCCTGAACCATTACTTTTCTCTGAATGAATATACTGAGAATAAACCAAAATCCTGACCTTTCACTTCTCCTGCAGTGTAATGGACACGCAACACAAAATATCACCACTGAGACGGCTGAAATCGTTCAAGGCTGGTGAGAAGGTTACCTGCTATGTACTGAAGGTAATCGCCTATTACAGACCAGGGTGTGTTGGGAAATTCAGATTTTGTCCAATTTTTGGATAAAACCTGTTTTCTGTTAGTATTAGTTCTTTGATGCAGGATACCTACATTCTGGTCTTAAATGTTCCCTTCCATGAATGTGTAAGCCAGCATTTTTCACAACCACATGACCATTCTTAAAGTGAAACTGTCATATTTCTATATTTATCTACTTGGTGGGAGCACCCAGTCTTAATAGTATTTGCATGATTGTCTGTTTATGCAAATGAGCAGAACTGTCCAGCAGGGAGTGGCAGGTGCACAAAGAATTAAGAAATAATATGTCACTCTCCCTTTTGGTCCTCAAGGGATTAAACAAAGTGTCCAACATAACATATAGCACTTTGAAAATCACCTATTTGTTAGAAACTGGCAGAACTACCATCCATTTGAAACTTTGTCCCAAATAATTACCCATCTAGGGACTAGCTGCTAAAAAGTGCTAGTCGCCAGAATTATTACCTCATTACTTCGAATGCACTTCTCCTGGGACTGGCAACCAGAGCAGAACTCTTTCCTTAGTGACGTCTGCGCTCCTGCGCTGTCAGTCCCAGCCGGCTCTAGGAGGTATTGCTAGGAGCTGTTCGGCTTCAAAAGGGACTGACAGCGCAGGCGCGCAGACGTCACTATGGAAAGATGTCTGCGCTGTTTCCTGGCTGTCAGTCCCAGGAGCAGTATAGAATTCTCAATAACTGTAATAATTTTGGTGACTAGCACTACTGAACAGCTAGTCGCCAGAGGGGTAATTATTTGGGGCAAAGTTTCAAATGGGTGGTAGTTCCGATTTAACATTTTGAGAGCCAGAGAAGTATTCAACACTTTGTGCTACAATGCTTTGGACACCTCTCTGGCAGTCAAAGGGTTAATGCTAGTTTATACACACACAAAAAAGGTGATGTGCTTCCCCAGTACATTTCATAGGGGTTTCCTGTTCTGTTCAGGTTGATCATTTCTCCTGAAGTAATCCAGTACTTTTGGATTAGTGTTCCTTTTCTAACCTCTTAACCCTGCCAGGGGTACACAACACATTGCAGAGCAATGCACTGCATTCCCATCTGGCACTCAGTGGGTTAAGGACCCATGATGTGCCAGAACAGTTATGGGAAAACTTCCATTAAGGACCCATGTCGGTTCTGTACATCATGGAATTCAGGGGTCCCCCTCGGCTGCATGCCATTCAGGGACCCCTGTATCCATTGGAGCAAAATAAAATAAATAAATAATGCTCCGTGGTCCTTAACTGGCGGACACGCGGCTGGATGTTAAGGGGTTAAGGAAGGTAATTTAATAGTAACTGGAGCAATTCTGGGACAAGCCCGCTGCATCATAGGGGCACACATAAACTATACATTTAAATAGGAAGTTTAACCCTTTGAGTGCTAGAGGGGTACGCAGCGTTGCAATGCATTGCGTACCCCTCTAGTACTCAAAGGGTTAACTGAGTGCCAGATGAGTAGACAACCTCTTAGAAAGCTACAGCAACTTGTTGGAGACATCTCTTGCATTCGGGTGGGGGCGGGTAACCCTTTGCGAGTCGGAGGAGTACACAATGCATTGCTGCTCACCCTGTTGAATATACTCTGGCACTCGGACCGTATAAAGCATCAGTGAAATAAAGGGGAATTTTGGTAATTTGTATTTGTCCTTTATGGTACAGTTGATGGCTCCAGGATTGCTTTAGTTCTTACTGAGTCAGTCTGAGGGAGTGGCTTTATGTAAAAACTTGTATTTGATGTGCTGTTTTCTTAAATATTTAGTAACCATGTATTTTCTAGAGCTGTTTTTTTTTTTTTTTTTTTTTTTTTTTTTTTTTTTTTTTTTTTACTGCATTTAGATGGGAGATTTCTACTAGTTGTGGGGAGTCTTTGTAGTTTGAGGGTTTCACCCCCCTAATGGAATAATCATGTCATTTGTACCCCTTGTGAGGATATGGTTAAGACTAGGTTCACAAGGGTAATTTCAGTGCACTGTGTAGCATTGCCATTCAGACATTACCTGCACGGTCCCTGCATTCCCTTGTGATGCAGTCATCAGGGGTATGACACAGGTGGAGCTGAAATGCTATTTGCTGACACTCACGTGGACTTGACCATCGATTGGTTGTTGTGGTGAGAAAGTAACTTGTCAATTCAATCATTCATGTAAACTATCTCCATGGCATCCACCACATGCATCGTACTGATAGCTCTATGAAAACATTTCAGCAATGAGTACAGGAAAGTTTTAGCAAGCAGTATTCCAGCTCTGTGACGCAAGGCCAAATTGCCATTTCATCAGCTCAGTTTGCAGCAATGCAGAGCCATTAGGCATTTATCACACTGTAGAAAATGAACAAAGCCTAAGAGTTCTGGTTCTGGTTCACATGTTGTTGCTTTTAGCGTTATGTAAAGAATGCTAGAATTATCTGTGCGTTTCTCCTCCTGTTTGTACAGTACAATACAGAGAAGAAGTTTCTGGAGGTGGAAGTTGCACCTGAAATCCGTGGGCGAGTTGAACTGCTGCTTCTTTCTAAATCTCCCAAGGTCTGAAAATCTGTTGATAATTGTTACAACCTGTTGCTTATAATGAAAGATATAAAAGTACTATACTTATAGGGATAAGTGGGTCTTCATTTGTTTCACTGAAGAGCTTATCTAGGAGGATAGCCTTCATACGTCAGTCTGTTATAGCTATATATTTTGAACTGGAAGTCTGTGTATAGCTTGTCACTTTTCAGTTCACAATCTGGGGGAAAAATGTACAGAATCATGGGAGGATCTTTTCTCTCTGGGATTTCTCATTCAGATGGTTTATTTGGAGTTGGTTTCATCTAACTAAAGATATTTATATCTGTAAATACAGCCAACTGTATATTTGGTTCATAGATGTAGACACACAGGTTAAATGCATTAGATAGGCGAGTCTAGATGTGTGTATATACCCTATACAACTACCTACATATCCAGGACCCCTAAATAGGGGCTGGATTACATTGCAGATGAAGCATGTTCATGTACAATGAAATCCAGCCCCAAGTCCTTTCTAGAGGTATAGTTTTCCTTTGAATGCTATTTACAGTTCATAGCTTATAAAGGTGACTTTGATTTGGGCAGAACTGAACTAGATTTGTACCTCCTTTTTCTTATGTAGGTGTTAAAACGTCCCGAAAAAAGCTTCAAGATTGGCCAGGCATTGTCTGCTACAGTGATTGACCGAGACACCTCTGGCACACACCTCCGCCTCTCTCTAACAGGTACTGCACAGTGTTCTTCATCTTGATGATCTGCTTGCAGAGGGTTCTCAATAAATCCTAAAGTGTTGGTGGTACATGATGACTAGAGTTTGCCACCTGTTGCCTAGAATATGTTTCCTGATTTATCAGAGACTTGTTGCTTAGAACCTTTTGATTGTACAGTTCTGTGTGGTGTCACGTTTAGGCCCGTGAGGGTGGAACACACAGCTGTGCATTGCATACCTCTTGTCCTTCAGGGATTATGATTTGTGGAAAAAACTCACTTTTTTTGTAGCTTGACAAATGTCATGTTGCCTTAACTTTCCTTAATTATTTTTTTATTGATTTATTTTTTAATTTATTTTGTTTAATGTTTTTGAAACCGTAATGGAAAGTGTGAGTAAATATAACACACGTGTTCGCATGCCTAAGATCAGAGGGGGCAGCTTGTGGCTCTGCAGCCCTTGAACGAAATTTCCCATTACTCCATATGATGATAGCTTTGTTCCAACAAAGACTGGTGAGCCACAAGTTGCCATCTGCGCTGCAAGTGAACATAAATACTTAAGGAGCAAAAACACAAAGAAAATGGGGAACAATTCTGGGGCAAACCAACTGCACCATAGGGAACAAATAAATTCCCCAAATTGTCATTGGTTTAAATGGTTCTTTTACTCTTTGTCAGGGAGGTCTTTAATATGAAGCAGTGCTTTGAAGCCCCCTCTACTGCTGAAGGGGTAAAAAGCCCTGTTTGAATAAATCGAAATTTGGGGATTTTTTATTATTTATTATTATTATTTGTTCCCTACGGTGCAGTTGGTTTGCCCAGAATTGCCCCACTTTTTGTTTGTGCATATGGCCTTTAGAAGTGAGTTTGACAGTAGGTGAAATTACAGGAATTCCCCAGTACAGCTCCTACTCTGCACTTGGATGTAGAGAACTTGCTCCTGTACTTTGGGGTATGAGCTAGATTAGGGGTTAGCAGTGACCCTTCAGCAGGTGAGGGTTACAACTCCCAGCATCCCCAGCTAGCCAGCTGCTGGTTGGGGATGATGGTTGTTGTAGTCCTCAATATTTGGAGGGCCTCTGGTTGCCCATCACAGTTCTAGACTATTCCCTGCACCCACATAGGCCAAGATACTAAGCAGAGGAGCAATTCTGTGACAAATCAAGAGCATCAAGTGCCTATGATTTCAGATGGACTTTTAACCCCTTGAATGCTACTACGGGGTCCAACACATTGAGTTGCAATGTGTACATACCTTTGTACACATTGTTCCCTATTGTGCAGTTGATTTCCCCAATATTGCAGCTCTTTTTAAATCAGCAGCCCTCATCTCCGCCATTAACCCTTTGAGTGCCAGAGAGGTATCCAACACATTGTGTTGCAATGCATTTGTTACCTCTCTGGTACTCAAAGGGTTAAGACTATACTATCAGCAAGCACTGAATGCCTCCACTAAAGTGCACACACAGGTAAATAGTCATGTTATGTCCCTTTCCTCTGTGCCTTGTTAGTACATAGCATTAAATAAGGAGCATTGCTGTAAGCAGGTACAGAAGATACATTTTGGCATACCTTGTTTAGTTTAAATTGGCATTAGGCAGCAGTCACAGCTCCAAAGCCACTGATTCCCTGAGCTCCTTTTACCTCAGAACAGTATTGGCACAACCCCCGCTAATAAATGATGGCTGGACAGCTGTAACATGCTGCTGTCAAATGGATTTTTGGTTCTAATGTGGTGGTTATGAAGTCTGCTGTTTCATCTTCCCATAGACACCTATTCACTGGAGAACGGCTCTGTTACTCTTGCCCGTGTGAAGAAGGTAAAAAAGGGCTCCGGCATCACTCTGTCCCTGCCTTTAGGAAAGACTGGAAACGCCAGCATCTTTCATATAAATGACTGCTATGCTGAGGCCTCGCTGGAAAAATTCACTCCTGGAAAATTTGTCCGGTTAGATACAATCTATTTTATAATTTTCTATAGCTTTTCATATGAGTCTGATGGTGCCAGAAGATACAATAAGTAGGTTATGTCACAGAGGTGTGATGCCTTGTAGGAAGGCTAATGTACTAGAGAGAGAAATTCTGAGACAAACCAACTGCCTCCATAAGGGCCATATAAAAGTCCGATTTAATTTAAATGGGACATATAACAACCCCTTTCGTACTATGACCCAAGACTCCTGTTTATGGGTATTTTATAGTGCACTGGTGGACAAGCTTTGGGGAAGATGGGAGTTGTAGTCTCCCAACAGTTGGAGAGGTAATGGCTGTCCACCATTGAATCATATACCTGGCCCTTGAAATAATTTGCTCTTTCTTCAGTCAATGCATTAACTCAACTGTGTGCAATCTGTGGCTGTCCGGCAGTTGTTAAACACCCCTCTGGCTCTCAGAAGGTTAAAGGGAAAGTAATGCCTTTTTTAAAAAAAACTTTGTGTTTTAGAACATTTGAGCCTATGTCACATGGGCAACTTGCAGCAGTGCAGGTTTACCACTGGAAATGTTTGTATCTGTCTCAACCATATGAACTAGGACACGTGACCCATATGACTTACACCAAAGAAATCTGTGATATTGATTCTATGATAGTTTTTTTTTTTTTGTTTTTTTTTTTTTGCAATGAATTCAGCCATGTGAACTAGGCTTTAGGACACTTACATATAATTGACAGAAATGTAGCTGCTTTCATTAAATGTCTATTGCCTATGTTTTTCTGCTTACCACTTCCTGACTTCCCCTGGTGATCCCATTACTGGGGATGTGTGTGGTAATGGCTGGTACATGCAAGCGTCAGCTATATATTATTGGTTGACATCCACACTGGATTGTCATTCACTGGAACTTATGAGAAAGCTGTTCTTGTGGCTTGATGGGCACTGTGCAGATATACCCTACTGCATGTTTACTGTATTCCTGCATGAACACAATAAAGATGCATCTTACTGGTGCTTCTGAGAGGCACTATAGCCATGTAACTTGCCTTTTACCATGTGATACATAACTATCTTGGCATTGGTGCTTTGGTGTCACCCATGTAAAAGGGGTATTAAGCTTGCACATCATACCCACATAATCGTGTCATATCTTTGTTCAATTGTGTAACTAAAGCCTCGCTTGTATTCCAGCTCCAATTTGTAATCCAGTGACATCCCTTCTATCCCCTAAGTTAATAGTGATATAGAAATGTGAATATGCAATTACTATAATACATATATCAGAAATGTGTCCTCTTCATATTCATTATAATGTACGTTTCTCCTTTTAACATCTGTGTAAGACATTTTGTTGTCCTTTTTAAAAATACAGATGTGTTGTACTCTCCACGTCGAAGACTATTGAGGTGTCCCTTAGACAGTCCAGGTAAGATGTTACAGTTTACTTCTTGAATAACAATCTGTACACAGTAAAGTAATGTCTTGTAAGACTTGTGCCACTGAATAAAACAAGATTATGTCAACTGCTGGGAGATGCTCCTTTCTAAATTAATTACTGTTCATATGTTAATATTTTAGGGGCTCTACTGCCATGGCCTTTCATTTTAGGGTAGTACTGTTGCTACAACAGTCTATGCATACATGGACATTCTCTGAAGAGACCCTGGCTCTGATTCAGGCACAGAAGATATTTCTTTGAATCTGAGGGCTTTTTTCAGTGACAGTAGGCATCCATAGGGAATAGTAGCAACCACGCCACCCTAAAATGGCAGTGCATAAAAATATTTGCACTGTAATATATTTTGAATGAAGACTGTGCCAGCAGTGGGTGCACATTTATTTGATTCAACAGGCAAATCCCTTCACTGTATACATTTTCATATGACACTATTCTTTCCCTTTGAGTTTGCCTTGGCCTCAGAGTGGCTACCCACACTATAGACCCCTCCCTCCTGGGGGGGCACCCTTTGGCCTCTGAAGGGTTATGTAATACATTCATCCACTACAGACATTGGACTTTGGTATGATTTCTGACAACTGTCTATCTTGTGCTGTGTTTGAAATAGCCCTTAATCTACCCAATGTTGCTTTTCACTTCAGGTTGAATCCCAAAAACAACAGCAAAGTGGTAGACAAAGAACTTGCTTCCATTGGAAGCATTGAGAAAGGACAGCTGATTAGTGGCTTTGTTGGTGGTATTTCCGATAAAGGTGTGTTCTTCAGGTGCGTACACTTTCATTTTTATCTGTATGAAAATGGGAAGTTTATGTAACAGGGAATGTTGATTAGGGTTTTAGTAGTCAAGCTAAGATGGTGCAATTCTGAAGATAACCATCTGCACCACAGAGGAGAAATGTAAATTGACATTGATTTTAAATGGGGTTTCTAAGAACTTTATTGCTAAAAAGGTCTCTAACACACTTCAAAACAATCCTTTGAATGCTAGTGAGGCAGCTGACACATTGCCTTATTTATTTGTGCCCTACAGTGCAACTGGGGTGCCCCAGAATTGCTTCTCATGTGCATATATGTATAGTATAACAATACCTAGGTTTGGTTGTTTAACATTTTAACGTTTAATACTTTCCTGCATTGTGTCTCCTATAGTCCTACATTGACAAACAGCCAGAACTGGATTTGCAGGTTGCCCAGCTCTGCTATAACCACATAGACAACAGAAGCAAACATGTTTTTTTTTTTTTTTTGTGTAAGCAGGCTAATGCACAAAACATGAGGAAGACATTATGGAGCAATCTAAGTGCACTATAGTGGAAAAAACGTTCCCTCAATTCCCATTGCCTATGGAGACCTCTCTAGCAGTCAGCAGATGAAGAGACCCATTTAAATCACTTTGAACTTTCTATTTCCCTCTTGGTGAAGTTGGTTTGCTACAGAATTACACCAATTCAGCTTTCTGAAGAAGGCCCTATGGAGCGCGTACACAAAGAAAAGTGACACAATTCTGGCGCATACCAATAATGGGTATTTTTGCAGCTTGAATACTAGATGTCTCTAATGCGTTGCTTCGCAATGTGTTGGAGACCTCTCTCGCATTCTAGGGGTGAAATCAGTGGAAGATTTGTGAATTGTTGGCGTAGTTGATTTGCTCCAGAATTACTCCTTTTTACCATTTGTGCACAAGTCCCTATGTCTCTCTGGTTTGATGGTGCAAATTACTGAAAACTTGGTTCTGGGCAAGTGGAAACCCCCTTTCATCTTGCAGTTAAGAAACCTGTGAAGCAGTCATATAACTCTGGCTAGCTCACTGCTGCCAGATCATTGGTGCATTCTTACTAACATTTCTGTTGCCTGCAGGTTATCCAGCTCAGTTGTGGGCCACATCCAGTTTAATAAAGTCACCGGTTTCTATGTCCATGAACAGTCGCTGTACAAGAAATACATCCCCGAAGGGACCCCGCTTACTGCCAAAGTTCTAGAGTATGTTTTTTACTTGCCTGTATATCTGTCTTGCGTATTATTGTATCCTATGGCAAATCTTTGTTATATAGCAAAGCTGTTCTCATTGGATATACTGGATGGAAAATAGCGTGTGTGTGTGTGTTTGTTTGTTTGTGTGTGTTTGTGTTTGTTTGTTTGTGTGTGTTTGTGTGTTTGTTTGTGTGTGTGTGTGTGTGTGTGTGTTTGTTTGTGTGTGTGTTTGTGTGTGTGTGTGTGTGTTTGTGTGTGTGTGTGTGTTTGTTTGTTTGTTTGTGTGTGTGTGTGTTTGTGTGTGTGTGTTTGTGTGTGTGTGTTGTGTGTGTGTGTGTGTGTGTGTGTGTGTGTGTGTGTGTGTGTGTGTGTGTGTGTGTGTGTGTGTGTGTGTTTGTTTTGTGTGTTTGTTTGTGTGTGTGTGTGTATATATATATATATATATATATATATATATATTTCTATATAATATGTATGTTTGTGTGTATATGCATTGCAATATATCTTGTACTGATTAGACTCAGTCAATTAGAAACAACTAGAACATTGTTTTAGTGTCCTGCAATCACTTTCTCTGTGCTTCAAAATCTGTACTCTGTCTGTATAGGTCTGCTTATGCCTAAGTATCTATGTTTATTGGGAGGCAAAAGTAGACACATCTTAAAATGTTCTGATCTGAATGACAATGTTGGGTCTGAACTTGAATGGAGCATAAGAAAACCTCCAAATATGATCTTGGTATTTGTTTACGTTTTTCTTAACCCCTTGTACGCAAGAGCACTCTAGATCAATGCTTTGGATAGGTCTCTAGCATCAAAGGGGTTAATAGTTTAGGAATGATCTCACTTCCCTTGTACTTTTTCACTTTCATACCTTGTTAATCTTTGTGCAAATATGGCTCCAGTGAAGCCAGTGTTCATTATCTACTTCTGTCATAGTGCCTTAGAGAATACAGCATTTCCATTCCCTTTTTTCACTTCGATCAGCTTGTATTATTACATGTTCGTTCCCTTTGTTTGTGTAAATATAAGATTTCCATGTTATTGAATCAGCTTATAGAAATGCAAAAATACCCACATGGCTTTTTAGCTGATGTCCTGTTGGGGGACACAGGGACCTTTTGGTGAAGCTCATCCCACTGCGAAAAAGGGCACTTGATTTTAAGAATAAATAAAAGTTTTCTAATTCTTCACATCTTCTCTACAGCTCCACCTGTAATTCATTTTAAGGCTAGACAGACCTTCCTGAGGTACATCTTACTCCCCCCCCCCCCCAACGTTTAAAAGCCGTAACACAGCCAATGAAGCAGTTACAGTGTCAGTGGAGATAAAATGGAAACCAAGAATACATACTAAATGGATTCATAATATTTGGTCGACTACAGAGAGAGCTAAACATCAGTAATATAATGAAGATACTGCTATTGTTGAGTTTTCATCATAACAAAGTGAGGAAGGAGGAAAAAGCAAAGAGAGAGAGGAAAATGAAGAAGTGTGGGCGGGTGAAAGGGGTGAGGTGAAGAATGAAGGAAAAGGATGTGGGTGGGGGAAGGGATTCATGCGTCGATCAACTGGCCATGCACCAACTGTATGGAATAAGGAGAATTCCAGTGTGATAAAAGGAAGATATGGGGTTGGGGTTCAGAACCTTTTGGATAAATGTAAGATGTTCAAGAAGGAGATCTCCCACTTTCGACCACCATTCTGCAAGGGTAGGAGGAGATTTGGCCACTGACAGCATAATTAGCAAAATATGTCTGGTCTCTGGAGAAAAGTTGGACGCATCAGAGAAAAACAAGATCAGAAGAGGTTCTGTATGTAAAGAGATGTTCAAGAAAGGTTCAATGTGACAGATGCACTGAAACCAAAAAGGCTGAATCAGTGGGCAGGACCACCATATATGGAGATAAGAGTCTCTGTGGAGAGAATATCTCCAGCATATAGAGGAAAGTCAGAGTGGGAAATTTTATGCAAGTAAGAGGGTGTGTAATACCACCAGTACAATAATTTATAATTAGATTAAAGCACCTGAGAGAAGATTGAAGAAGTGGCAGTGGATGAACAGATGTTACGCAAGGCGTCGAGGGAAATGGTGTTTTCCAGCTCCTTCTCCCACGATATAATATATGTGGGCATATGAAAATAATGTTGTTTTTTTTCCCAATAAAACCACACGGGTGGGTCTTAGACACAGAGTTTTTCAAAAGGAGTTAAATCTCTAAATGCAGCTTGACGTGTGAAAGGTTGAGTTGAGAAATGCTTGAAGGATTTGAAGGAAAACGCCACAGTTTGTTGGGTGGAAGTGAAAAGTCCTTCCTGAAGATCAGGGAAGGGACGGAAGGAGGAGCTTTCAAAGACATTCCAAAAACACAGGGGTGGGGAGACTGACCATTTTGGAAAGGAGGTAACCAGAAGAGAGTATTGGTTGGGTCTAGAATAGAAGAGTCTAGAGAGGGGAGATGGTAAGGACCCGAGATGATGTTTGGTGATCCAGCATAGCCAAATCCGGAAAATGTTTAAGAGAATAGGATGTGTTTTAAGCAGCAGATGCCGAACGTGATCCGTAAGAAATATTTCTGTGAGAACATCTCCTCCGGGGAGGGATGAGCATTCTAAGATGACCCAAAGTTTGATATATCACCATTAAGAGACCAGTCTGGGAAAGATGACAAAATGGTTGACGAGTAGTATAGTTTAGGATCAGGAATTCCCAGACCCCCCCCCTAGGGATCTAGGACGTCGAAGTACTTCCTGTTTAATTTTTGGGCTATTATAATGCCACATAAAACCATGTATGATACTTGACAGAGTGGCAAAGAAAGTAGACGGGAGTGGAATAGGGAGAGTTTGGAAGTAATAAAGGAGACAAGGAAGTAAGGACATTTAATAATACTAATAATAGACACGTGTTTGCAACAAAGGCCGCCAAAGATGATGACTGAGTAGGCTGCCAGCTTAATAATAGCGACTACAGAAAAGGAACAAAGAAAGCTGGATGTGAGATAATAGCAGAGACAAGCTAAAAATGTACTCTGCTATGTGCCCTAGGAGAGGCTTGTCAGCCCAGGCCCCAGCGGGTCCAGCCCTGCATCGAGAGCCCCCTGCCAGTGGAATAGTAATTCTGTAAACCACATGTAGAATAACAGACATCTACACACCACCAATTAGAAACTGTCCCAGACTAAAACGATAACACAGAAACTAAAGCAGTCGGTGCATATTCCAGATATTGCCTCCAAAAGTCAGTGGAAAGATTCGGTAGCATAACACAGGAAGAAGTGTCAGCCATGACCTTGGCGGTGTGGGGAAGATGAATCCTCCTCAAGAGTCAGAGACACGCGAACTCTTCACTTCCACGGGACAGGGTGCCGTTGTCCTTGAGCAGGAGGGGTGTGGTTCCATTGCATCTCTCCTGAAATGATATAAGTCGAAGGGCTTTGAAGAGTAACCTGGAGAGCATCCATGAACTCTCTATCGTTTCCCTGAAAGAGGGGAGTATGGGGGATGCCATCCTTTGAGGCCAGCAATTTCAATGGAAAACCCCATTTATATTTAAGGTTCAGTTTTCTAATGGCTGAGGTGAGTGGACAAAGTTCTCTCCACCATTTTGTTGGTGAATGGGGAGAAATTTCCATAGGTTGAAATGAGTGTACCCTCAAATGACAATTGAGAGGCATTTTGTGCCGTGGTTAGGACAGCATACTTGTCTGGATAGGACTGAAATTTGACAATGTCTCTGGAGGCCTCTGGAGCCAGCTTATATTTCAAAAGCCTATGAGCACTTTCAATGGGAATAGGGGAAGGGGTGTTACTTCGTAAGAGGCTATGGAAATGACGCTGAATGTAGTCTGGAAGTGTGTATGAGGTAATCGTTTCAGGTATTTCTCTAAAATGGAGATTGTTCCTCCTGTTTCTGTTCTCCATACCATCGAGTTTGAGAGACAGTTAGTTCCAGATTGCGATGATGAAGAAATTCCAATTTCTTAGAGACATCCAATTTGAAGGATTGCCAACCATCTTCCTCTAATGTGTTGACTCTGTCACCAAAATGTGCAATGTCTTCTTTAATTTCGCTGAGCTCTTCCCTCAGGAATTATTTGAGTTCAGTTAGCAGGTTGTGGATGTCCTGTTTGGTAGAGGAGACTCCAAGGAATCCGGGATCTCTTGAAGTATAGGTGAGGCTCACTTTGAGGTGAGTATCCTCTACTTGCACACTTGTGGATGGTGATGCATTAAGACCGGCCATCTTGTCTTGAGGAGCTTGCTGCGGTCTCGAAGGCCTCAGCGGGAAAACATCTGGAGACCAGAATCTCTTGGTGTGTTTGTTTTAGCATCCAGTAGCGTAAAAGGAATGATAATAGTGAAAAAATAAGCCTTTTGACCCGGGGTGACATGTAGAAAAAAGCCTAATTAAGATCAGTTGTCACAGAGCTTGAGGTATCAAGCAGCCATCCACTCAGCAGTCCAAGTCACCCGATTTTTCCTTTTTAATGTTTTTTACTTTCCTTTGATTACTTTACTAATTTAGAGATGAACTTTATTCTCTTTTTTTGTAACTTAGTAAATGTGAGGCTGTATGTTCCATTATATTATTACATTGCTCATGTAAGGGCCTGGCTGTGCAGATCTCCTCTCGCTTTGTGACTGTTTATCACCATACCTAGGAACCTTCTAACCATATCCAAGAGACTCTGTTTTTCACAATGAATTACATAATCTCCAGAGATAGAAGCTCCTTCTCCAGACTGTTGAGTTCCCTGGTAAACTCAACTTTTTCCCATCCGATTCCATATGCTTTCTCGCTATTCTGCTTACTTATAGGGGAAATCCACCACTTGTCTTCCCTAACCCTGCTTACCCCAATTAAGCCCTTGGGGACTGGGGTCAAAGATGTTCCCAATTATGCACACTGCCAGAATGGCAAATCCATAATGGGAAAGGCAGCAGTGAACAGCCTAAGGGCCTCCCACTGTTCAGGCTACAATTTCCATTATGCTAGTGGATCATGTGAATAGTAGTCATGAACAGCTGCAGATTTTCGGTTGCTCACCACTGGGTTAACGGAGCACTATCGTAAAAATTAACTGGTATTATATACACTTCATGCCAGAATCTGTAAAAACATATTGCCTATTGGAGGGCTCTCTGTCTCCCATTAACACGACAATCTTGCTAGGTATTTCAGTAGTGCTGGTGCTGTGTTGCCTGAGTAGGTAACAGCATCTTGAAAACAAGCTGTGTGTACTGATCTCAATATATTAACCAACTTTGCACTTGCCTGTGTTTGCAAACAACACAAAGTTAAACCAGTATCTATATAGAATGGTCTGCGTAGACATTAAAAAGCAAGTTTGACATATTAGGCATCTAACATAAACTAATTTTTACAGATACTAGAAATGTCAACCAATTTCAATTTTAGGTGTTGGTGTTCCTTTAGTTTGTTTCTGTTAGATGTACTTTTATGTCTGTCATATTATGTGTATAAGAATCCTGTGTCTACTACCGGAATTAACCTAACATGTAAATAATCTTCTTTCCTATCTGCAGTATAGATACAGAGGAGAATCACGTGGCACTCTCGCTTCTCCCTGAGGACACTGGGAAACCAGATGTTATTCCAGTGAGTGCTGGCCTCTGCCCGAGGAAGAACAAATCGGGCAATGAAGGGAAGAAGGAAAAAAGGAAAAGGACCGATTCAGAAAGTGGATCTCAGGTATTGAATAGTGCGTAATAGTGCAGGATGGCAAGTGCACTGGGAAGGATGTATGAGTAACAGACACGTTTATGACTTACAGGGGCACTTGCCTAAAGGCCAAGCGGGAGCAATTTTCGGGTAAACATGCACACTGTAGGGAACAAATACAAATTCTTTTGTATAAATTGGGATTTTAAACACCTGAATGTTCAAGGGGTCTCCAGCACATTGCAGAGAGAAAGCTATTGCGCATTCAAGGGGTTAAAATCTCCATTTAAATAATTTTGAATTCTGGATTTTTTTTTGTCATCTGCGTGTGCACTTGATTTGCCCTGGAATTGCTTCACTTCTTACTTCATACAAACATCTCGTAAAATTGCTTCTCTTTTTGCATAAAGAAAAGTGACCTCATTATTGATCACACCAGAGATTAAAAATAAAACCCCACGCATTTCTTATTGAGGGAAATGGGGTTTTAACACCTTTAATCTACAGAACTCCCCAGCGTTCTCCAGGAAGTGACCTGGTAGTTTCTATTACTTTCTATGGAGAATTGTATGTTACTGAGTTTTCTCTCCGTTAGAATGTAACAGAATACTAATTGTAATTTGACCACTAGAGGACCCTACAATATATAGTAAAAAAACAAAACAAGTTTACTGTTCCTTTAAAGGGATAGTAATACTTCATTTTAACTTTATTTTATTTTGTAGGCATTAAAAAAACATGAAGAATGATATAAGTCTTATCTCTGAAACCTTTATGGTTTAAGAGATATTCACAAACAAAGTATCCCCCCCCTGTTCAACCAAATCAGAAGGGAGATGCCCAGGTAGACTGCAGAGAGGGACAATCTTCAGTTAAGATAATGGAAAAAGCTGAAAAACTTATCAAGGGGGGAAGGGCTTTCATTGTTTTCATACAAAGAAAATTGTCCCCTTCTGTTATCTGTACTGTCATACAACCAGACTCACATCTGAGAAGAGATTGTTTACACTAGGTAAAAGGGGCGGGGAGGGGAACTTTGCTTGTGAATATCTCATAAACCATAAAGGTTTGAGCGATAAGACTTATATCATTCTTCATGTTTTTTTAATGCCTACAAAATAAAATAAAGTTAAAACGAAGTGTTACTATCCCTTTAAGGTCCTAGAAGAGGCTGATTTAAAAAACAAACAAACAAAAAAAAAAACCCTAAGCATTCTGGAGCAAACCAACCACATTGTAGGAGACAAAATTCCCATTGGCTTAAACTGATCTTTAACTCCTTGAATTATAGAGATACATGATTACTGTTCATATATTATACTGTCATTTGTTGTAGCCAAGAACTGAAGTGGAATTGCTGGGTTTGGGCTATGCTCGTTGTGCCGCTTTCATGAGGATCTGTTTGCTTGCAGAGTCTTACTTTGAAGAAGAAGAAGAGGAAGACATCCCAGGGGACCAAGGAGGATGAAGACAGTGGAGTGGAGGTTTATTGTCGAGAGGAGGAAGAAGAGAATAAGGGCAAGAAAGACCAAAAGGTGAGTCTGCCTAGGAAGTATCAGTACTGCACCATACCCAGTTACACATTCAGATTGACGTATTCATAAAGCTGAAGAGGTGCAATTCTGGAGTAATCCAGTTGCACAATAGGGGTTCATTAGCCTTTTAACCCCTGAATGCTAGTGAGGTCACCAGAGCGTTTTTTTTTTTTTTTTTTTTTTTTTTTTTTTTTTTGCAATGCATTGAAGGCTTTTCTAGCATTCAAATTAAAATCTCCATTTAAATCATTGGGAATTTGCATATTTTTAATCTCAGCCCTATGGTGCAGTTGCATTGCCCCAGAATTGCATTCTCAGACTTGATGAATAAGGCCCAGAGTTTGATGCCACTAATCTTGACTTAACCCTTTGAGTGTAACAGAGTATGATCTGCATTGTTCTGTAATGTTTTGTGCACCTATATGGCATACAAAGGGTTAACCCTTTGAGTACCAGAGGCGTACACATGTCACTCAAAGGGTTAAAAGGGAAGTCAAATTTTCCACTCCTTCAAGCACCCACAACTTTGGGAGCAAATGCAAATGATTAACTAGATAAAAGAATCATATTTAATAACAGAAAATGACTGTGTAAACTGTGTAAAATGTAAATGTAATGTTTTGTACAGCTTTTCTTGTTGCGTTAATAAGGGTACTACTGCTTCTGCTAATTGAAAAGATATTACAGCTGAAACATGCAATTTTTTATTTTATTTATTTTAATTAGTAAAATTATTATTATGTTTAATTTTGTGCACTGTTTCCATGGCTATTTTAAGGTAGTGTTGTATCCATATACTGTGGTAACAACAGCTCCACACTAAAATGGGAGGCCATTGAAGGTACTGCACCCAGATCATGCACATTTGCTGTGTAATAACTTTTGAATAGTGATTCTCTCAACAATGGGACAACCCTTGTTTTACTGGGCTGGAAAAGTACCACAAAACAAATTTTCAATAGTATATGTCAGTATTCCTTTAACCCCTTAAGGACCGGGGAATCCGCGCTACGATCCGACTGAACGACCACGGAGCCATTTTTTTTTTATTGCTCCGTTGTGTTCCGGACTCCCCGAACGGCGTGCAGCCGCAGGGGGAGCCCGGAACTCGATGACGGTCATAGTAAGTCATCGGTCGTTAAGTCAAATCGACCCTTGACGTACTATGACCATCAAGGGTCGTTAAGGGGTTAAAGGGATAGTAAAACTTAAAATGTAAAAAAAATATATGTTGTTGTGTTTATCCCCCTGAGTAAAACAAGGGTACTCCCACTGCTGAAAGATATTTTATTAAAAAATAACAGCTCAAACTTGAATTTTTTAGGTGCAATATCACAGTGGCCTGAAAATGTTCAGTGGCTCTGTTGCTACACCATCCTATGGACTACTCTGGTCTGTAGACCATAAATCTCCATAGGATGGTGTAGCAACAGCGCCACTGTAAATTTTCAGGCCACTTTGATATTGCACCTAGATGATAAGGTTGGTAAAATAGGGACAAATCAAGTCCAACCATCTCCAGATCTTTTGTTGATCCTTTGTATGTTATAAATGTTTGTGCTGAAAGATGATTTGGTGAGTTATGTTGTTCTTTGTGCTGTTTAGGAGGAAGCTTGCAGTAAGCCAATTATCACAAGGCTACAAGTGTCCTCTGGATTCTCCTGGGATGTCAGCTTAAATACCCTCAAAACATCTTTGACAGAAGAGAAAGAGAGCAGCTCTGACAGTGATGAGGAGGATGAACAGCCCAAGGTATGGAATCTGCTCCTGCTGTCTGTTATTTAACGTATTTACTGCTAGATAGGTCTCCACTGCATTGAGACTCAATCAGTTGTAGCCTTCTCTTGCACCCAAGGCTGCAAGCAGAGTGTTGAATAAACTTGATCTTGACCAAAATGAGTGGTAATAATACATTATTATATATTGTTGGGCTTCTCCTGCTGAGTAGGACAAGAGAACTCCTACTTAATTCAAAATGTAGGCTGAAAGCTCTCCAGCTCAGAGCAATACAGAAATTGTGATCTGTATACCAGTTGGTGCTGTTACTAAGGGGTAGTTTTAAAGGCAGGTATTAACATAGCTGATAGGGCCAAAGTGAATACCGGTTGTTAAACTAACATGTTTAACGTGGTATTTAAAGGCCCTACTGGCTAAAACCCCAAAGGATGTTAAGCCACAACAACAGTCTTGTGGCTGAACGTCCATATTGAGAACTTAACAGTAAAAAACAATTAACTATCAGTGCTTGACATACTGCCAAGCACCGATCGTTAACTGATCCATGTTACACCTGTCATCCACTGTTCTTCTTTCTTCTCTTCTATCTTCCTCCTTGTCTTCAAGCTCCTTTCTTCTCTCTGTAAAATAAAATATAATAATACCAAGCATGAACGAAGACATTGTTGAACCCTTTGAGTGGCAGAGGGGTACGCAATGCGTTGCGTACCTCACTGGCACTCAAAGAGTTCAATGGTATTGCGCCATAAATATTCCCATATTACATGCCTCCATGTAATGCCCAAAAGTATAAACATGCCAATAAATATGATCCCTATATACAGAAATAAATGTCATCCATTAATGCAAGGTAAGAGAATTTGGCTCAATTGTTCGTGTCCGCTGCTTAGAGTGGCCGCGAGGGTGGCTCCCCTTCAGCTCTGTACGGCCCGATGCCAGTAATACACTGAGGGCATTGGAACTGAGCCTGCCTTTATATATGGCCAGGCTCACTTCAATCTCCCTCACAGCCATTGGCTGGGATGTTCTTCATATCCCAGCCAATCAGATTTGAGCGTCTGTTCTTTAAAATGATTGGCTTGGATGTGAAGAACATCCCAGCCAGTGGCTGTGAGGGAAATTGAAGTGAGCATCCTGTGTCTTGTTATCATTTGGGGCAATGGGTTACATTTTTATGGAGACTGCATGAAAGTTATGACTGGTCAGTCACTTCACTTGGAGGGCAGAACACATCTCAAAGACTGAGTCTTATAAGTGGAGACTCCCCCCTCCAGCTCAACCCTCCCCCACCAGCAATTACCCAGAGTTCAGGTGTCACGTGAAGTATGAGGACAGGAACCTCTTAGTTTTTTGGGGATTTTTTTTTCCCCTTGTTAGATATGGGGCTGTATGATCCCCCATTAGGCAGGTTACCATTATTGGGCTTCCCTGTAGTGGAATTACCAGTGTACAGGTGCTGTGTGGACCCTTGCAGCCCTGTGGAGGGAATCTTGTTGCCAAGTTTTCCTTCCCAGCAGAATCTCCTGGGGCTCTGTTTCCTTCAAGCTACAATGGTAAACTGAAGACAGCGGAGTGGTGAGTAACCCTTTGAGTGTCTTGGTCCACCTGTGTCCAGTTATGTGCCTCTCCATACAGGGTGTTCTGAATCTTGTTAGGCTCTTGCACTCGTTGGGGTATTTCTTTTCTGTCTGTTATCTATTCATAGGGCTCTGGATTAAGAATGGCTGCTTTTTGTCTTGGAGTTACCACTTTCACTTCAGTTTTGGCTACATTGTTGTTTTTGGGGCTCTGTGAGGTCTCTTGTCACTTTTCCTTTGCTTGCGCTTTAGTTTTATTTCCCCCTTAGATGTTCCCAGGGATTTTAGGGTCTCTGGGTTACTATTTTGGTTTTGCCCCTTTAAGAACAGGAGCCTGCTTGCCGCCATCTTTGCTTCACTGAGCAGGAGCGTTTCTTCTATGGGACATATTTCTGCAACCGTTTAAGATACGAAAATCAGAGGGCTCTATCTTGTCTCCTCACGCCCTATTATCCGATCCATGTGCTGATTGTCCAGGGCACTCGTGGCGATTTCACTAATGGAGTTGTAGGCATTGCTAGGCAACAGAGAAGACTACGTTTCCCAGAATGCCTGTTTTGCTGGCTTTCTTCCAATTGGCTGTCAGTTTTGCAGTAGCCATTTTGGGTTTTAAAGGGTGTATATTCTGGACATAGTATTTCATACTAGTTTTGTGACACTTTATTTTCAGGATGTCGGACATAGGGGTAAAGCCTAGGCTTAAGGACTCAGGGGTGTTCCTTACCCCACTTTCTGTTACTCATGCCAGACGGGGCTTCCCAGAGTGTGTTCAGGATCTCTCTGCCTCTTTTGCTCTGTGGCCCCCACTACTCCACTGGTGTCCTCCAGCACTGATCAAGAGCCAGCTTAGATCAAAACACTTCTGTCCTCAGTGGCCCAAATTCCCTTCTGTCTTCAGGGGTTACTTGGAAGCCCACCACCTCCAAATATGTGTGTTCCTCAGATTATTGGGGCCTCATCTGATGAGGAATTATCTGTAGGCGAAGATTTTGATGTGGAATATGAAGATATGTATTCTTCCTACTCCTATGGGGATTCCTAAGAGATTGAACCCCTCCCCTCTGCAGAGGGGTTCGTTAGAGCAGTCTTGGGGATCCTTCAGGTCTTTGACACCTCTGATGAGGAGTCTTCCTCTACAGATGTCTTCCAAAGGCATAAGAAGTCCTCTCCCTTCTTTCCTCCCAATGCAACTATTGACCAGATTCTTCTGGATAAGTCGAAGACCCCAGACAAAAGATTCTGTAAGCAGTATCCCTTTTCTGAGACCCCCAACTGTGATTCTCACCCCCCACCCATTTCTTGGTTGGCTAAGTCTATTGCTCTGCCTTTGGCGGATGTGGTAGGTTTGAAGGAGCCAGCTGATAAGAAGCTGGATTATATCCTTAGGACTGCTTTTGCCTGTTACTGGAGTAGCATTCAGACCATTTTTGCCTCTTCCTGGGTTAACCATACTGTTGACGTGTGAGGTGAATACCTGATGAAGGTTGTGCTCATGATTCTAAAAGAATATGTTGGTTCTTATGATCAACATTAAGGAGGCCAACAACTGTTTCTGAGGCTCTTTTTGTTGTGGTCAGGTTGTCCGCTAAGGCCTCTGCCTTTTCTGTTGCTGCGTAACACACTCTGTGGCTTAAGATTTGGTCTCTGACCAATCTCCTGAGAAGTCGCTGGTTTCCTTTCCATTTCAGTCTGTTTGGACCTGAACTGAAACAGATTTTCAGTGATGCTACTGGTAGAAAGAACACTTTGTTGAATCAAATGCCCACCATATGTCCAACTATGATGAGGAAACTGCGTGTTTTTTTTTTGTTTGTTTTTTTTTGTGTGTGTGTGCCCCCTTCCAAAAGGAGGGACAGAGGCCACACAGGCCTCTCAAGCATGTTCCAACACAAAGCCCAGACAGTCCTGGCAGCCCAGGCGAGCAGCTGCAAACCTGACTCGTGAAATCCTGGTCTGTTGCCTGTAGGGGGCCGGCTCTGCCTTTTTTTTTTTTTTTTTAGACTCCTGAGAGTCCTCGGTCACAGACCAGTGGGTTTTGCGGATAATTTTAGGAAGGTACCACATAGATTTCAGGTCCCTTCCTCCATTTTGCTTCTTGTCAAGGGTGCAGAAAGAGCCAGACAGGGCAAGGCTGTTACAGGAGGCAGTGGATTCCCTGCTGGCAAAACAGGTTCTGATTCCAGTAACTCTCCCAATGCATGGTTCAGGTTTTTGTTCTGAAGGAGGAGTCAAGTGTTGTCCCATACAGGATCTCGAATGTGTCAACAAATATGTGGTGACTATTTGCTAAAAGATGGAGTCTTTGCGTTCTGTCATCACTGCAATGTGTCCGTTAGAGCGTCTGGCATCTCTGGAGCCTCAGGATGCATATCTAAACATTCCTATGCAAGCGGACAGTCAACGATTCCTGCGTTTTGCTTTAGGCTCAGATCACTACCAGTTCATGGCTGTGCCATTTGGCCTGGCTTTGGCGCTTTGAGCATTATCAAGGTTCATGGGGGCCTTAGCGGCCGTGATCCAGACCCAGGGCATTTCCATGACTCTATATGAGGGTGAACTTTTTGCTCAAGGCTCAATCTAAGGAGATCTTGACTCGTCATGTTCAGGATTTTTGTCCGACTTGTGGTCCACCATGGGTGGATCTTGAGCATGCTCAAGTCCTCTCCGGTGCTTTCTCAGGAACTGGTGTTCCAGGGGATGCAGTTCAACACCCGTCAGCGGAAGGTCATCCTACCGGAGGACATGATTCTTTTTGTGATTCAGGAAGTATCCCAGGCTCTGGAGTGGCCCTTGATCACAATCAGGGAGTAAATGAGGGTTCTAGGCAAACTGGTGTTAACAATAGATTCTGTACCTTACTCTCAGGTACACACGAGAGCTTCAGAGACATGTCATCCAAAGCTTGTCTGGGAATCTGGAGTATTTGAATGAACAGATATCTCTCTCTTCAGTGGCCAGTCAGGACCTCAAATGGTGGTTGCACCTGCACAGCCTGAAAGGAGGTAAACCCTTTGTGATTCCAGAGTGGACCCTGGTCATGGTGGATGACCTGGACAGCTGGGGTGTGGTTCTGGGGGTTCAAGGCAGGTGGGCTGAGGAAGAGACCTTTCAGTCCATCAGTGTCTTGGAACTCTGGGCAATCCTGCTGGCCCTCACTCTGGACCTCAGTCTTGAAGGGGAAGCCATTGAGGATTCAGTTATACAATGCCACTGCTGTGGCATACATCAGTCGCCAATGTTCTGGCAGACTTTCTCAGTCGCAAAGATGTAGATAGAGGCGAGTGGGAACTGACCCCGGAAATGTTGTTCTTGATTGTGCAACAGTGGGGTGTGCTGACAGTAGATCTCATGGCCACCAAATGTTCCAATCTTCTGCTCCTGGACAGGAGATTCTCTGGCCTTTGCCACGGACATGATGTCTATTCTGTGAAACTTCCACCTCGCTTATGTGTTTCCTCTGTTTCCTCTCATTCCCAGGGTACACCAGAAGATAATCTGTCATTCTGGTCACTCTTTACTGGACCAGGAGGAGGTGGTGTGCAGACTTTGTCAGTCTTTAGATTCAGGATCTGCTCCACCTTCCTCCCAGGACAAATATCTTGCTCCAGGGTTAGCTGTGGCACGACCAATTGGAGAAAATGGCTGACAGCATGACTCTTGAAGCCAACATCATGACGCGGAAGGGTCATTTCCACTATGATTCAAGCTATGGTCTATTTTTCATAAATGGTGTGCAGGATAAGGAACGAGTTTCACCTACCCTTGGCGTTGTCTATATACTGTCACTACATATATAAATTATAAGCTAAAATGACTAAACACGTTACTTTAGTTATGAAATCTTTGTGCATTATTTTAGTATTTTAATTAAGTCCAGGGGACCCTCTAATATTTGATGCATTTGGAATCCTGGTTGGGGAGGACAAGCGGAGGCATAGAGGAGGAAATCATCCTTAGGCTTACACCAGGAGGGTTCTTATATACTTAGAGTTGGTATTGCGAGCCTCTAAGCCACGTGCGTACATTTCTTAGAGCACGGGGTGAAGCTGTGTCCACAGTGAATATAATACAGTTAAAGGAATATTCTGTGCTGTTGCTTGGTTTGGTCAATCTTTTTAAGAGCTTGTGTTTTCCTCATAAATTTGATGGTCAAAATTTTGTAAATTAATTGACTGATATGTCCATTGTTAGTAGCTATCATGGTTTTTATTCATTTGTTCTGTGTTTGATATTCTAGAAAAAGAAAACGAAAAAACAAATTGCACTGGAAAAGAAACAGGCAGAGAAAGAGCTCTCTAAGCTGGAAGCAACATTCCTGGATCCCAACCGGCAGCCCCAGTCAGCAGATGACTTTGACCGACTTGTTATCAGTTCCCCAGACAGCTCTATCCTCTGGCTTCAGTACATGGCATTCCACCTACATGCTACAGAGATTGAGAAGGCAAGAGCTGTGGCAGAGAGAGCTCTCAAAACCATTTCTTTCCGGTAATTACCACATTTCTTACGATAACTAGAAAACCTTTTGTGTTGATTTTGCTTTGTTGGTCCATCTGCAGCAACACTGTCTGGTTGTGTACAATTGAAGGGTAATACTCTGCAAGAATGAAAATATTTCTAGTGGTCCTTATGGAGAAACAAAAAGAGGAGCAAACCAACAATTCCATAGTAGAGAAATAACAATTCCCCCTTTGACTTAAATGTAGCTTTTAACTCCTTGAATCCTAGATTGCGAATGGGTTGGAGACCTATTTGACATTCGAGGGGTTAAACAAAAAAAAAGTTTTTTTTGTCTCATACAGTGCAGTTGATTTGTTCCAAATTTGTACCTCGTTTTGTTTGTGCCCAAGGCTCTCTTTGTGTGTAACATGCCATTGGCAGAGCTTAACCCCTTAAAGCGGAACTTTCATAAGATGAACATAGAGCCTTAAATCATCATTACATTAGCGATACGCCTAGACATAGTTGTCTCTTCAAGAATAATTGCTGCATTAAAGAAAAATAGGACCTTTAATTCAGACGGGCACTGGCAGGGATCTTGCAGTAGGCGATCTCTGCTCTGTCAGTCCCTTCCTGTGCCTTTTGGCACAAAGGCATTCAACTCCCCAATCGTGGAGTTGAAGGGAACGAACAGTGGAGATGCAGAGATGCCGGCTCTGCAAGATGTCTGCGCTTTTCCCCGCTGCCTGCCTACCGAAAAATTTCTGTTTTTCTTTAATGCAGCAATTATTCTTGAAAAGACAGCTACATCTAGCGATTGACAACTACGTCTAGGCAGATCACTAATGTAATTCTGATTTAAGGCTCTTTGTCCATCTGATGAAAGTTCTGTTTTAAGGACTCATGACATTCAGGACCGTCATGTACTTTAGGGCTCCCCGCGCAGCTGCAAATCATTTGGGGGAGCCCTGTATCGGATCAGCAAATTAAAAAAAAAAAAAAAAAAAAAAATCATGTGCACTAGTAGCTGGTCCTTAAGGGGTTAACAACTTCTGCTAATTTAACAAATTTAATGACCAGATGGTGCACATCTCATGAAAAAAAAGTGTTGTGCATCCCTCTAGTCCTTAAATGTTTAATAGTAATATCCCTTATTTACAGATTTGAGTTGGACCCTGGTATGTGAACATTAGTTCTGGTACTGTGCTGATTGCCTAAAAATGAAACTGATGGCCAGCAGCACTTTTACGTGCAATTGTTGCCTCACATGCTACAGCCACATGCAGCATGAAGTAACTTCCCCGCCTTCAACTCAGATTGCAGAGAAATTGCAGTATATGTGATCTACATTGCAGCTTAGGTTTCCACCATAGATCATTCACACAGCTAATTTAGTCCCTGTTCATCCAACAATCCAATCAATGACTACCCATGTGGGTGGCTGCCAATCATGCTAGGCTGACGCAGAACTGGGTTGGCATCAGTCAGACCCCACACCCAAACCCCCATGCAGGTAAGTAAATGTGCAATCAGAATGTGGCATCATTGTTGCTGTTTGTTTGTCACCTAAGAGTTCATAGCAACTTTCAAAAGTTGAGCAAAAAGATTAAAGATTTATCAGGCACTAATACTCGCATCACACCCAGGTCAAGAGAAAAAATTAAAAATTATATTTATTAAAACTTTAATTTGCCTTCAAATAAAAGTAAATCAACAACCAAGATGACCATATAAAAGTTCCTAGCTGATGATGAGTATCAGTTTTTTGTGTAGAACAACTCACTCCATCAGGACCATTCCCACAATATGTAATGGAATGAGCTCATTCTAATTCACCTTATATTGAACAAGTAAAATACCAGAGGGTTTTTTTTTTTTTTTAAGAACCCCGGCCTATAGTGGTAACAACCCTTTGTAGCAATGCAACATACCCCACCTAATATACGTTTGTCAGACAACAATACTGTTATTTACAAAAAAAAAATTTTGATGTCTGTATGTTTAACGGCAATACTACATACCACTATTATGTTGCTAAAATATAGATATATTGAACACTAAAAACTAATAACATATGTCCACTTAAATTCTATGTACCCCAACATATAATGCTTGAGTACATACGTTAGCCTTATGTTATTAATCACACTATTTTCAAATTACTTGTGTCGACTATCAGATATTAGCTAGTAACTTGGTTTGGTGAGAAAATCGAAATCTATTAAAAATATGACAATAATATTGATATTAGGCGTGTCCAAAACGTATAGCACCAAGGATCCAGCAATTACAAAAACTCATGTGTACTGGCCTATTGCTCACACCGAACATGTAATTTCATTGTATCTGCTAATCCACATACTTTTTTGTGATACATTCATTGCTTTAATAACCAATGTTTTTCTTCACTTAGAGAGGAACAAGAGAAATTGAATGTGTGGGTAGCATTATTGAACCTTGAGAACATGTATGGGACAGAAGAGACACTGATGAAGGCTTTTGAGCGAGCCATTCAGTATAACGAGCCCCTGAAAGTCTACCAACAGCTAGCTGATATCTACATCAAGTCTGAGAAGATTAAGGTATCTAGCCTTGTAAATATTTCTGAAGTGCATGTAGCATATTGGTAACATGAGTGCTCTTGCCAAAGTAATCCTTTAAAGTTTTTAAAGTGGACCTGTCACCTTGATTCAAGTTTACGTATTTGAAAACTTCATTAATGCCTATGTGTCATGTTGGCCAAAACACCAACAAATGTACAGTTTGGGAGCTATTCATACTTGGTACTCTATGCTAATTGCGGTAACGGAAGATTTGTATGCCAGTGAAGCTTTTCGTAGATGTAACGGAAATACTTCACTAACATATGAAACATTTCAAATACTAATTAAGCTCTGAACTGCACCAGGATACTTTTTCTTTCCCAGAAATAAAACTGATTACTTCCTAAACTATGCATCTGTTAGACTTTTGTTTAATATCACACAAAGGTAGATTTGAATGACTCTTTAAATGTGTAAAATTTAATTCAGCACCATGGGTCCATTCTAAGGACCAGAGGATGTGCAGTGCATTGTGAAGTAGTAAATGGATACCAAAACCAGATCAGATACATATCAAGGGGCGGGTATTGTATAAAGCTTCCGCAGTTCTCACCAACATTACAAGTGTGGGGCTTTGTATTTGGGAAGATAGAGGGTTGGATTCTGGAACAAACCAATTACATCACAGGGAACGAGTGAAAATTCCCATTGATTGAAATGGGCCTTTTAATGCTAGAGGTCCCCAATACATTGCACTGCAATATGCTGGATACCCCTCTGGAACTCAGAGGGTTAGAACCCCATTTGAATCAGAAGTACTTTTATTTTGTCACCTGTGGTACAGAATTGATCCTACTTGCTAATACATAACCCAAGGAAGGGGATGTACTAAGAAGAACTTGTGCGGATATGGAGCTAAGCAGCTGCACCATAGGGGGGGCAGTATTAAATTCCTTTTTGCTGCAATTCGGGAGCAAACCAATGAGTTGGACCCCATTTAAATCAATGCAGATTTTTTGTTGTTGCCTGTGGTGCAATTGGCTTACATCAGAACTGCACCAATTCCTAGGACATTAGCCTCAGTGTGCTGTAGTCCTAGCTATCATTAAAGGTGGTGATAATAGTGCTAAAGTGTTCACATTTCACTGTTTAAGTATACATCTATATCTAGAGGTTCAGGTTCATCACTTAACCTCTCTTGTTTTCTGTGAGCAGCAGGCTGAGGATCTGTACAATACAATGCTGAAGCGATTCCGTCAGGAGAAGTCTGTATGGCTGAAGTTTGCGACCTTCCTTCTGAAGCAAGGTCAGGCAGAGGCTACACAAAGATTACTACAGCGAGCACTGAAGTGCCTCCCAGACAAAGAGCGTGAGTACCCAGACTTGAATTCTCTGTGGATTAAGCACTCCATGTTCAAAATGAAAATGGAGTCATTCTGAGACAAACCCAGCTACACAATGGGTAATGAATAGAAATTCACACTAATTTAATGTGGGCTTATTAACATCTTGGATAATAGTAGGGAGGCTGTGTGAAAACCTCTAGCATTCAAGGGGTTAAAAGTTATATTTAACCCTTTAAGTGCCACTTGTGCCACCCTCTCACTCAAAGGGTTAAATCAATGGGACTTTTTATTTGTCCAGCTAAGGTGCGTTTGTTTTACCCCAGGATTGTTCCGCTTTCTTTTGTAACCAGGGCCCTAAGAGTAGTACTACTAGGCCCAGATATCCTAAACTGCTTAATCACCCGGATGACAAGTATAGCTCTGTTACAGTATGATCGAACAGGATTCTTTTATTCTCAGAGGTATCAATAAGAAAATGTACTTGTGCACTGCCATATACAAATGGTAACTGCATAGTGTCTTTAACTGATCCAACATTAAAACATACATAAAACTATAAACTGTAAACTGCAGCTATAATGCAAAAATATATAAGGAATTACCTGACTGCTGTATAAAGGACACCTATCTAGGTGCATTAGAGCAGGCTTGTGAAATTTGCAGGGCTCTTGTAGCTTCTGCCATGCTAAACTGTGGCCTCCTGCAGCTCAGTATACACAGTCTGTGACACCCCAAGCTTGTTGACTCCATCGAGGTCAGTGAAAAAGACAGAAGCTGCTCCAGGATGTGGAGAACCCAGTCAGCATGCCTTCCATGGTATAAATGGGGGGAGGGAGCTTATTTTTATTTGTCCTCTTCAGCAGGAGGGACATGCATGTCCTCCCTACTTGTGCCCTCTTCCAAATACTAGGCTGGAGTATCTGTGTTTATGCAGTTGAGACTACCAGTGGGACAGGAGAACAATGATGGGGTGTCAACGTATGTTTAGTTCTGTGAGTAAGAGTGGAACAGTGAGACGAGTCTGGTGTGTTTGTGATTACCAGTGAAACAAGACTATGGGGGCATATGTTTGGTTCTGATATTACCAAAGCGACAGTGGTAATATCAGAACCATACATACACAGTCTGACGTCCCAGTCTTGTTCCAGAAACCGAGGAACAAGGCTTTTGGTGGGGTGTCAGGGTATGTGTGGTTCAGTGACTACCAGCGAGGCAGTGGAATAAGTCTGAGATGTCATACAGTGTGGTTCTTTGACTAGAGTGTAAAAAAGCTGTGGTTTCAGTTTGTGTTTGGTTTTTGATCAGGCAGGGTACACACACCTCAGCAGGGTACATTTGAAGCCTGAACCTTGCCATTGAAAGTGTTGTAATTGAAGTGCATTTCAGTAGATGTGCGTCCTTTATGATCCTGCAAATGGACAGCAACTATACAGTATCCTGTTGCATCTCCAACCCACTCTTTTCTGTCCCTCTGTTCTTGCTGTCTCCTCTATCTTCCCCTCTAATACCTGTCCCAATCTTTCTCTCTGCTTCCTCTTTCTTACTTGCTGCTTTCTCTACTGTCACTCCCCCTATCTTTCTGTCTGTTACTATCCCCACTCCACTTTTGTTATGCATCTTCCTTTTCTCATGCCATGTTTCCCCTTCTCAACCTGCCACCTTGTACCATTTGCTCCCATTCTCCACCCATTGCCCCCCTCATCCCCCCCTCATCCCATGCCAGTACCAGCTTCTCTTTCCTAGGCATAACCATAGAGGGAAATGTTGAGGATACAGCCCTCGGCTGTATGTGAGTTTGAAATGCCTGTTTAAAGAATGGTTTTCCTTTAAAGAAGCTGTACACATTATGAAATTATGTTTTGGGACTTGTGTAAAACTAGGCTGCTCGCACTGCTGGGAGAAATTTAATTCAAAATGGATTACAGATGAAATTGTCTGTTGTATTAAGAACTACAACAACTGGTCACCAAATTAAAAAGAGACCCTAGCCTTGGTGAATTTTCCCGTTGAGTGCATTATTTATATAAAAAAAAAAAAAATATTTTTGCACACTAGTTGGTGTAACATAAGAAGTAGAAGGCTGTCACGTGATGGAAAATTCTCTTTCTGTGCCAGCCACTCCCTGGGACGGCAGTAAGGAAGCGATATGGTGATCTTACTTCCTGTGCAACACAAAGTGGGGGAGTGATTTTGCCAGATGTGGCCAGAGAGGCTTCTTCTAGCAAAATCCCTACAAAGCATCACACCTTCCCCTGTTCATGGCTCCTCTCCTCTTGTCCTTTCCCTCCTCATCCCTGTTTATGCCTCCTTCTCCTCGCGTCCCTTCCCTCCTCATCCCTGTTCATGCCTCCTCCTCCTACCGTCCCTTCCCTCCTCCTCCCTGTTCATGCCTCCTCCTCCTACCGTCCCTTCCCTCCTCATCCCTGTTCATGCCTCCTCCTCCTACCGTCCCTTCCCTCCTCATCCCTGTTCATGCCTCCTCCTCCTACCGTCCCTTCCCTCCTCATCCCTGTTTATGCCTCCTTCTCCTCCCGTCCCTTCCCTCCTCATCCCTGTTTATGCCTCCTTCTCCTCGCGTCCCTTCCCTCCTCATCCCTGTTCATGCCTCCTCCTCCTACCGTCCCTTCCCTCCTCATCCCTGTTCATGCCTCCTCCTCCTACCGTCCCTTCCCTCCTCATCCCTGTTTATGCCTCCTTCTCCTCCCGTCCCTTCCCTCCTCATCCCTGTTTATGCCTCCTTCTCCTCGCGTCCCTTCCCTCCTCATCCCTGTTCATGCCTCCTCCTCCTACCGTCCCTTCCCTCCTCATCCCTGTTCATGCCTCCTCCTCCTACCGTCCCTTCCCTCCTCATCCCTGTTCATGCCTCCTCCTCCTACCGTCCCTTCCCTCCTCATCCCTGTTCATGCCTCCTCCTCCTACCGTCCCTTCCCTCCTCATCCCTGTTTATGCCTCCTTCTCCTCCCGTCCCTTCCCTCCTCATCCCTGTTCATGCCTCCTCCTCCTCGTGTCCCTTCCCTCCTCATCCCTGTTTATGCCTCCTTCTCCTTGCGTCCCTTCCCTCCTCATCCCTGTTCATGCCGCCTCCTCCTCGCGTCCCTTCCCTCCTCATCCCTGTTTATGCCTCCTTCTCCTCGTGTCCCTTCCCTCCTCATCCCTGTTTATGCCTCCTTCTCCTTGCGTCCCTTCCCTCCTCATCCCTGTTCATGCCTCCTTCTCCTCGTGTCCCTTCCCTCCTCATCCCTGTTCATGCCTCCTCCTCCTCGTGTCCCTTCCCTCCTTGTGTCCCTTCCCTCCTTGTGTCCCTTCCCTCCTCCTCCTCTCGTCCCTTCCCTCCTCCTCCTCGTGTCCCTTCCCTCCTCATCCCCGTTTATGCCTCCTTCTCCTCGCGTCCCTTCCCTCCTCATCCCCGTTTATGCCTCCTTCTCCTCGCGTCCCTTCCCTCCTCATCCCTGTTCATCCCTCCTCCTCCTCGTGTCCCTTCCCTCCTCCTCCTCGTGTCCCTTCCCTCCTCATACTCATTCATGCCTTATTCTATACGTGTCCCTTCCCTGTTCATGTCTCCTCTCCCCCTGTCCTCTCCCACCTTCCTCCATTTATGCCTTCTCTGCATACATGCCACAGCGCATTCACCCAAGCAGAAAATCAGACCTGAAGTGTGAGTGCTTCCCTTTTGGCTCATGTTATTTACTACAATAGTGGCACAGCATTGCCCGTGCGGTTTAGCCCCTTGAATGACAAAGGGATATCCAATCAATTGATGAACAATGCATTTTGTACCTTTCTGGCACTGAAAGAGTTAAGCGTTTGAGTGGAAAAGACGTATCCAGTGCATTGTGCAAGGCCTGTATTAGGTATGTCTGTCAGTTGAGTGCCAAAGTTGTATGCAATGCATTGGCAATGGCTTCTCCTCAGGGACTCAAATGTATGACTATGTATCTATCCAAAGCAATGCATTGGAAACTTCTGTAGTATCCAATGGGTTAAAATTCCCATTTAAATTAATGGGTATATATAGTTCTCCCTTATACAGAAATTGGTTTGTCCCAGTTCACCTCCACTTTTCTTTTGAAGATACAAACCTAATCTCTATAAAGATCAATCAATCTCTCTCTTTCCATGGATGTTTCAAGCATTTAAATAAATAGATCTTACAGATGAGATTATTATTCATATGGAAGTCAACAGCACAGTCATTTGAGTTTAGGGACCTATTTCCCAGGCTTAAGGTACAGTTAAATCCTTGGGACTGATTCTTTGTGTCCTATGGTACAGCTGGCTACCCAGAATTTTGCTTTTATTCATAGCCTCAAAAAGCTTTATATATAAATACAAACTGGAGCAATTCTGGAAGAAACAATCTGCCCCATAGGGGATGAAAACAAATTCCTGTTGATCTGAGTGGGGATTTTAACCACTTGAATGTCAGAGAGAGCTCTAACGCATATGGTATAAAAACCCCAATTAAATTAATTGGGATTTTGTGGGTGTTCATTTCTTTCATGTAGTGCAGTGGGTTTGCTCCAGAATTACTCCAGTTTGCATTTATATATAAGGCCCAGTGGCCAGTAGTTATAAAAGTAAACTGGACTTATTCCAGAGTAAACAGACTGCACCACTGGGGAGAAATACAAATTCATATTAAATTAAATTGGGCTTTTAACCCCTCGAATGCTAGAGGGGTCTCCAGTGCATTGCTTTGGAGACCTTGCTTGCAATCAATGGGTTAACCCCTTTATGACCCTTGACGGTCATAGTATGTCAAGGGTCGATCTGACTGAACGACCCATGACGTACTATGACCGTCATGGAGTTCCGGGCTCCCCCCGAGGCTGCACGCCGTTCGGGGAGTCCGGAACCGGAAAAAGAAGAAAAAAAAAATGCTACGCGGTCCTTAAGTCGCGTTGCCGCGACGATCGGCCGGTCGTTAAGGGGCTAAAAAGCTCTATTTGAGTGCATGGGGATTTAGGACTTTTTTTTTGTTGGCAGTTGGTTAGATCCAGAATAACGCCACTTTTCTTTATACATATGGGCCAACGTTTCTTAACGTAACCCCTTAAGGACCAGCGGTCCCGGGGCGTGCCGTCCCTTAAGGACCACATAGGAAACTTTGACGTGCCGTCCCACGTGACTGATCACGTGGGGCGGCACGTCAAACGGGGCACTGGAAGAGATCGCTCAGGTCTTGGAGCGATCAACTTCAGTGCCCGGTATTGCTTACCTCGCTCCTACAGGAGTGCGGTGAGTAAAAGTACATGACGTGTCAGGACCGTCACTGGTCCTTAAGTGCCGGACCAGCGTGACGGTCCTGCCACGTCAGTGGTTCGTTAAGGGGTTAAGGACCCCATGGTGTGCCAGGACCGTCATGGAAGAACTTCCGTAAAGGGCCAGTGATTGTCCTGGCACATTTTATTAAGGGTCGACATTTCAACCCAAACACGGGCCTTTCTCAAGACCTTGTAACACACTGTCTTGAGAGAGGCCCACGTTTGGGTTGAAACATTGACACAATAAAATGTATTTACTTTATCCAAGTCCTTTGAGTGCCTACGACTGATATCATTTTTTAATGATACAACATTTTTGTATGTATAATATACTATAAAAAAATTTTGGTACACAAGTCCTAAATTGTATAATAAATCTGCTTCTGTTAATTGCACCATTATTGCAGATGTTGATGTCATTTCAAAGTTTGCTCAGCTTGAATTTCACCTGGGAGATACAGAGCGAGCTAAAGCCTTGTTTGAAAGCACACTGAGCAGTTATCCAAAGCGCACAGACCTCTGGTCCGTTTACATAGACATGATGGTGAAACATGGCGGCAGCCAGAAGGAAGTGCGGTAAGTGTAACTTGTATTGTATCTGAAACCCTGATTCTTTGATCCATAGTATTGCAAAGGAAATTATGGCATGTTGCATGATTTAACATTTGGATGACTGATAGCGATTAATGCATAAGGGTTGTAATGAACCTCTTGGATACTGGATGACTCTATTGCATTGCTTTGCAGTACATTGGAGAAGTCACTAGCATTGAGTGGGTTAAAGGCCTTAAAGCTTCCCTATGCCAGTTCAAATCTTACTAGTCCTTCTCACTCAGCAAGGGGGTAACTCTGAGTATCAGAGGTATCTAGCACGTTACTTTGAAATGCTTTAGATACACTTCTGTCACTCAAAGGGTTAAAGGTCTCAGTCATAATTTCCAGTTTGCCCATTTAAGCCTCTTAATTAGCTTTTCCCACACAGCATCAATCAGTAGGCCTGATTACTCTCCATCATCTGAGGTGTGAGGACCACCCTACAACTTCATCCTTGTGCTCCTTCTTAAACCTTTAAGGACTGGGAAAATCTGAGGTGGATTGCACTTAAGGACCAGAGCAGTTCAGACCTTTTTGACTGTATCTTTGTTCAACAGTGTTTTCTCTCTAAGTAATTTATTCCAGCCACACAAATGATGTACCATTTCTTACGCACACCTCTACTGGGAAATCGCACATTTGTCAGCCTTGGTTTGAGAGCTGTTGTTAGATCATAACTCTCATCTGACTCAGCTGTCCATTGGCTGGCTGAGGGTGAGGGAGTTGTAATCCAGCAGATGGAGAGCCAGATGTTGAAAAAACATGCACTAAATGATGGAAACTTCCCACAGAATCCTTTCTTTGCAAGGCCTGAGCTACATTATCCAGCAGTTGGGAGACTTTTATTTTTCTTGTACATTATTATGCAATTATTATGTAATATCTTACGCCATTATTATTTTTTATTATTTCTGCAGGGATATTTTTGAGCGCGTCATTCATCTAAGCTTAGCACCCAAAAGAATCAAATTCTTCTTCAAACGCTACTTGGAGTACGAGAAGAAACATGGCAGTGCAGAGAGCGTCCAGGCAGTGAAAGAGAAAGCTCTGGAATATGTGGAATCAAAGAGTTCCTTGACAGCAACTTAATGCTTTCTGACAGATGAAGACTGGGTTGTGTCTTGTTCTAGAACTCACGGTCATGGACTTTCTGATTTGAGAGACTGGCTTATGTGGATTGTTCTAGAACTCACACGTGTGGACTTTGATTGGAGAGACTAGTTTGTGGCTTGTTCTAAAACTCGCTCTTGTGGATTCTGCCCTCTTTGCACATATTACATTTCCTATTGTACAATGAGGCATTTTGTACACATGTTCATGTTCTGTGATTTAAATATGGCGAATGAAATGCCACTTTTCCAGGCTTACATTGTGGAATAAACTAAGACACAATGAATAAAAATGTCCACCTCCATCATATATTTCTGTATAAGGGGAAGATGCATGAAGTGTGAGTGAGGAAATGTCAGTTTCTTTATCACCAGCTATCTACTTCTCTGTAGTCTCCTGTTTTGCACAGTGAGCTAGAATTTGGTCTGACTTCACTTCCTGTATAGATACATCCAGAACAATCAAAACATTGAATCACTTAGTGACATGTGGCTCTTTAGTTGCTGATGGACTACAACTACCTCCATCCATGGCTAGTGGCCAGCTGGGATGATGGGGCTTTTAATCCCATATCAGCTAGAGAACCACATTTTATCTACCCTGGCTTTGCTTATACACTATAAAATAGCAGGATGTCTAACTTGGAAAATGAGCACATTTGCCAACTGCGCTATTTAATTGTGACACAGGTTTTGGCTCAAACATAGGGGTTCCCTATATGACAATACCCTAGCTTAGGTACTCTGTTCCAGTATGTGGCTCTTCTGTTGTTGAACCAAGCTGGAGAGGAGCCGCTATGAAGGAAACCAATTGTACCATCAGCAGCAGAAAGAATGAAATATTCATATACCCTCCATACTGCCAGTCCTGGAGATACAGAGGGGAGGGTTATTTCAACAGACATGACCAGGGGGCAAAGGCCCCTGGCCATGCCTGTCAAAATATCTGCAAGGAGTTTACTCTGCCTCAAAATGGACAGTGCATACCCAGGATCCCCGGTCTTTCATCAACGCCCACCACAGCCTGTGTGTGTGTGTTTTGCATCTCTGGTGTGTGTGAGTACGTGTCTGTTTTTGCATCTCTGGTGCGCGTGCATGCCTGTCTGTTTGCAGCTCTGCTGCTGCGCGTGCGTGCGTGCCTGTCTGTTTGCAGCTCTGCTGCTGCGCGTGCGTGCTTGTCTGTTTGCAGCTCTGCTGCTGCGCGTGCGTGCTTGTCTGTTTGCAGCTCTGCTGCTGCGCGTGCGTGCGTGCCTGTCTGTCTGTTTGCAGCTCTGCTGCTGCGCATGCATGCGTGCCTGTCTGTTTGCAGCTCTGCTGCTGCGCATGCGTGTGTGCCTGTCTGTTTGCAGCTCTGCTGCTGCTCATGCGTGTGTGCCTGTCTGTTTGCAGCTCTGCTGCTGCGCATGCGTGTGTGCCTGTCTGTTTGCAGCTCTGCTGCTGCGCGTGCGTGCCTGCCTGTCTGTTTGCAGCTCTGCTGCTGCGCGTGCGTGCCTGTCTGTTTGCAGCTCTGCTGCTGCGCGTGCGTGCCTGTCTGTTTGCAGCTCTGGTGCTCGTGCGTGCATGTCTGTTTGCAGCTCAGGTGCGCAGGCGTGCATGTCTGTTTGCAGCTCAGGTGCGCGTGCGTGCATGTCTGTTTGCAGCTCTGGTTCGCGTGCAGCTCTGCAGCTCTGGTGCGCGTGCGTGCATGTCTGCAGCTCTGGTGCGCGTCCGTGCATGTCTGTTGAATGTGTCTGCCTGTGTGTTGCATATATCTGTGTGTATCAGTGTGTCTTCATTTCAGACACGTACGCCCAACGGTCAATGGGCGCAATGCCATCCCACATTGCTAGAAGGGAATAATTTTAAAAATCCCAAATTCGTACAAATTTATATGGGGCTGTTAATCTTTTGAATACTAGTGAGGTCTTCAAAGCATTGTGCACTGGATAAGCTAACATGGGCTATGAGTTAGAAACCCCATTTCTCTGTCGTCCAATAGAGCTTACTGGTAACTGTAGGTAGGTGTTCAGCTCCTTTAAAGGGATAGTAATGTTTCATAATAAAAGCAGCTCTAATTAATCATCATAGTATTTGGACTTTGGAGAGTGTTATTTCAGTTCTGTCAGAGTTGTAGTTCAAGAGTAATTCAATAACAAAGTGTCCCCCTCCTGCCCCTTTTACTGATGTAACCCTGCTCAGCCAAAGCAGAAGGGAGGTGCCCAGGTAGACTGCAGAGAGGGACAATCTTCAATTAAGATAAGGGAAAAACCTGAAAAACTTGTCAAGGTGGGGCAGGGTTTTCATTGTTTTCATAGGAATAAGAGTGTCCCCTTCTATTATCTGTCTGGTCTATGGACTGCATTCAGCATCTGAGAAGAGATAGCTTACACTAGGTAAAAGGGGCGGGAGGGGGAAACTTTGCTTGTGAATATCTCTTAAACCATAAAGGTTTGAGAGATAAGACTTATATCATTCTTCATGTTTTTTTAATGCCTACAAAATATAAAATAAAGTTAAAACGAAGTATTACTATCCCTTTAAGTAGGCAGGAACAATTCTGAGAAGTGACTGCTGGGTGGAGCCTACCTCCACTCCTTAGCTTGCGGCTAGCCAATCCCCATCCAGTAAGATTTGTTCCTTGGTCAAGACACAAGGCAAGAGAACAGTTCTGCTGTAGTTTTAACTTTTCTATTATTTTTCTGTTAGATATGGGATACCACCTTTAGGCGGATTACCATCACTGCCAATTCCCATCACCCAAATGTGGATAGCTCAGTTTACCAGGTGCTTTTGTGGACCTAAGCCCTGGGGTTAAAATCTTGGCTGCTAGTTCTTTCCCCAGGAGTTGCCCACTGAGGCTTCTTCTTGATATATGGTAATCTGAAGATAGAAGATCTGCTGAAAAAGGAGAGCACCCCTTTGAGTGCCAAGGTCCACATGTCCCATGCTTCCCCTCTGCACAGGGGTCTCATTTTCAGTTTCTATTACATATTCATGCACTCATTGGGTTTATCTGTATGTCTGTGGGGTGTTTGGAGCATGTTTCTGTGGTAACTTAACCCTTTTGCTGCTGGTTAGCATCTTTTGGGGGTGTTGTAGGCACTTTCCCTTCTGTTTATTGGGTCTGCGGACTTTTGAGTGGTTTTACAGTTTGGTATTCACCTTGCTAACTTTGTGTTTGCGTTTTCCGCATAGACGCCATTGCTCCATTCACTTCTATGGGTCTTTACAGTTTGGGACATATCTCTGCAACTGCTTCATGTAGTGAGGTCAGAGATGGCTTATTTGGTTGGTCTGCCCTTACTCTGTTATCTGGTCAATGTTCTGGGTATGCTGGGGGGCTCGGGGGGCTTCGGGCACTGTTGGGGTACCTTATCAGTGAAACTAAAATTCCCAGGAGCACTCGCTTCGCACACTTGCTTCTGATTGGCTCCTGCCGCGACAGCGATTTTGTGCCTTAGAGCGAGTATCCTACTTAGGGCTTGGAACCCTCTGCCTACCAGATAAGTCTATTTTAGAGTTTCTGGGGTGATTTTATTTATCATACACACTAATTTGTGGGTTTCTGATACCTTGACCGTTTGCCTCTGTGAGAATGTCTACTCCGTTAGACCTTGGGGCTAGGCCTAAGAGTAAGGATACTGGGCCTTCTGTGTCTCCCATTGCTCATTATGTCACTCAGGGTTACCTAGAGAATACTCAGGTCATGTTTGCCCAGCATGCACTGCTGCCCCTGAATCCCCTGCAGGGGCTTCCAGCCATGCACTAGAGCCAGTTTGGATGCAAGAGTTTAGGGCTGCTACCAGGGACCTCTGGTTCACCTTACAACTCCTTCCATCCACTTTGCAGGGGGTCTTCCACTCATGGCAGGCACCACCCCTATCAGATCTTCCCTGCCTAAACCGCCGGGTATACCTGATGTGTCTGATTCCTCTGAAGAGGAATTATTGGTGGATTTTGATGATGAAGACTGTTCCCCATCCTCTCAGTTTTTTGGGGATCCCTTTGAAGCTGATCCTGTCCCCTCAACTGAGGGCCTGATCAGGGCTGTGTAGAACACCCTGAACATTCCCTTGGTACAGGAGGTTTCTTCTGATCCCTCCAATGTGTTTCATGAGCCTGTTGGGCACCATACTTGTTTTCCACCTAACACCACCCTTGACCGCTTGGTGTGTGAAGAGAGGAAGATACCACCTGTCTCTAGGAAATTTGCTAAGCTTTATCGGTTCTCTAAAGCAGCCCTAGCTCAATGTGTTCATCCCCCCCCAAAGTGGATGCTCCTGTCTCCAGGCTTTCTAAGTCCACTGCCTTGCCTGTGACTGATGTATCTACTATGAAAGACTGGACTGACAAAAGCTTGAGATCCCTCTCAAAGCTATTTTTGCGATGGCTGGTTCTGCCCTTCGTCCCGCATTTGCTGCGGCGTGGGTGAATAGAGCCATGGCTGTCAGGGCACCTCACTGTTTGGACCTGATCTCAAGGATCTGATCAGTGAAGCCACTGGAGGGAAGAGTACTCACCTGCCAGTGGTTCAGAGGAAGAAGGCGCCTGTCAAAAGGAATCGGCTTTTTCTTCCCTTTCAGGCTGACTTGCGCCAGGCAACGCAAGTGGTGCCTCAGGCTCCACGCTCCTCATCCAAGCCTAATAGCAATGGAGGCCCAAGTCCTCCACTAAGCCCAAGGCTTCCAAACCTCCTCCTGCATGACTCACTGAATCCGGGTCCCCACCTGCAGGTAGGTGGCCTCTTATGCCACTACCTCTCAGCTTGAGAGGCCACTGTAGTGGACCTGTAGGTTTTGCAGGTGGTGGCTACGGGGTACAGGATTCCCCCCTTCACCTCCCTTCCTCCTTCTTGGACCTTCTCTTCTCGCTCTCCTCTGGGAACAGAAAAGCGCCACCTTTTTGAGGGAGCAATCTAGGCCCTCTCTAGTCAAGGCGGTCTTGGAACCTGTTCCTCCTCAGGAACGGGGGTTGGGGTTCTACTCCAATCTCTTTGTGCTTTCCAAGAAGGATGGCGGCTGCCGTCCCATTTTTGATTTGAAGGATCTGAACTCCTTTGTGGTCAGGTCCCAGTTCTGCAAGGAATCACTACACACAGTGATAGCTGCCATGTCCCCTGGGGAATTTCTGACCTCACTGGATCTTCAGGATGCTTATTTGCACATCACCATTCATCCAGTCGTTAATTTCTTCGCTTTGCCTGCGACTAAGGGCATTTCCAGTTTTCAGCCCTCCCCTTTGGCCTGACCACGGCTCCTTAAGTCTTCAACATAGTCCTGGGAGCATTGATTTCCGTCCTTCATCGGGATGGCATCAGAATTAGCCCGTACATTGACGACCTCCTTCTGAAGGCATCTTCTCCAGAACTCCATCAGCAGGTGCAGGATTGCATTCATGCTGTGTCCTGTGTCACAGGTGGATCATCAATCTGAACAAGTCGGACCTTGTTCCGTCACACAGGATGGTGTTTCTGGACCTCCTTTTTGACACCCAGAGGGGGATGGTGTTTCTCACGGACTCGCACTGAAGGTCCAAGCTGTCCTGTCTCAGGATCTGTTTCCAGCCAAGAAGTTGTCATCCATGATGGGGAAGTTCATTTCCAGAAGCGGTTCCGTTTGCCATGGCTCATACCAGGGAACTTCAGAGCTATCTAATACTGGCATGTAGGGGTCGACCGGATCTCTTGCAGAAGTCCCCATCTCTCCCTCTTCATGTGGAGCTGAGCCTCTTGTGGTGGCTCAACCTGAACAATCTCCTGAAAGGCAGGCCCTTCCTGGTGCCATTCTGGACAACAGACGCCAGCATCTCCAGATGGGGGGCGGTCCTGGGGCACTTGGTTGCCCGGGGCCGGTGGTCCCAGGAGGAATCTCTCCTTCCCATCAATGTCCTGGAGCTTAGGGCAATTTTTCATGCCCTGCGACATTGGACAAGACAGCTGGAGGATTGCCCGGTCAGGGTACAGTCGGACAACGCCACAGCGGTATCCTACATCAACAAGCAAGGTGGCATAAGAAGTCTCGCAGCTTGGCTAGAGGTCAAGGCTATTTAGTCCTGGGCGAAGGAGCATATCCCCACCATTTCCGCAGTTCATATTCCTGGCGTAGACAACGTTCTGGCAGACTTCCTCAGTCGACACACAGTGGACAGCGGAGAGTGGGAACTGCATCAAGAGGTGTTTAACCTCATTGTCCAGTTATGAGGTCTACCGTGCATCGACCTGATGGCAACAAGACACAACAGGAAGGTTCCAACTTTCTGTTCTCTCTGGGTGGATCCCCTGGCTCTAGCAGTGGATGCCTTGTCAATCCTGTGTAATTTCCCTCTGGCATACATCTTTCTTCCCATTCCCCTGTTGCACGGGGTGATACGGAAGCTGTGACTGGAGCGCTGCCCAGTCATTCTGATTGCTCCATACTGGCCTCAGCAGGCTTGGTTTCCGGAGCTTCAGCATCTCTCAGGGGCGGAGCCTCTTCAGCTTGCCTCCCATCCAGATCTTCTTCTACAGGGTTACCTGTGGAAGGAGGGTGTTCACTGTCTGGCTTTGATGGCATGGAGATTGAATCCTTACTTTTGTAGAAGAAGGGATTTTCTTCTGGTGTGGTGGCTACTGTGCTTCGTGCCCGTAAGCCGGTTTCCTCTAAGGCCTACCATTGTGCTTGGTCTACCTTTTTATCTTGGTGTGCTGATAGGGACCTGTCTCAGGATTTTAATCTTCCTACGGTCCTTTCCTTCTTTCAGAATGGTGTGGATAAGGGTCTCAGTCTGCGTTCTGTTAAGGTTCAGACTTCTGCTCTCTCTCTTTTCTTTCAGAGGCACCTTGCTATTCTTCCTGATGTCAAGGTTTTCTTCCAAGGCGTTGCTCATACCTGTCCTGTGTTTAAGACCCCCGCTCCTCAGTGGGACCTTAACTTTGTTTTGGGCATCCTTCAGCATCCTCCCTTTTAGTCTTTGGCCACTATTCCTCTCAGTCTGCTGACGTGGAAGATGGCCTTTCTCCTGGCAATCATGTCTGTTCGTGTTGCGGAGCTGCGCATGCCCTGTCATGTAGGCCACCCTTTTTGGTGTTTCACAAGGACAAGGCAGTGCTTCGCAAGAGTTTCTCCCGAAGGAGATTGTGTTTCCTTCTTTCTGCCCTAACCCTACTTCTGACAAGGAGAAGGATCTTCACCTGTTTGATACTGTACGTTGTCTCAAGTTCTGTGTGCATTGCACTGAGCCCTTGTGGCAGTCTGACACTCTTTTTGTCATTCCTGAGGGTCCCAGGGCTGGGAAGCTTGCTTCCAAGGTTACCCTTGCTTCTTGGATCAAGTCCACGACTCGTAAGGCTTGCGAACTTTGGAAGAAGCTTGTTCCAGTCAGGGTCACAGCTCATTATGCAAGGTCTATTGGGGCTTCTTGGGCCTACAAGAATAAGACTTCAGGTGATCAGTTGTGCAAGGCGGCCACTTGGTCATCTGTGCATACCTTCTCAAAACACTATCATGTGGATGTGCTGGCATCAGCTGATGCCAGTTTTGGGAGGAAGATCCTAGAGGCAGCCTTGCCTGTCTGGGGTCTCATTAGTTTCTCAGTACTCTTTCACTTTTGAGCCCTGTTGGAGTTCAGTGTGCTGTGTAACAGTTCCTGGGGTCTGTTTTACCCCTGTTCTGTGTCCGTTGACACTTTGTGGTTATTGTTGAGCTATTCATAATCTGTTGGTTCATTGGTGCTCTGGTGACTTTATGGGCCTGGGCCTGGTCCTTGCCTTTCTTCCTGCCCTGGGGAACTTAATGGTTGGACATCCCAAAGTTAACAGTAACCTGTATTGGACAGAGAAAAGAGGATTTTAGTCTTACCTGTTAAATCCTTTTCTCTTAGTCCATACAGGTTACTGGTTTCCCACCCTGTCAAGTGACCATGCTTGGCTCTCCTGTGGCAGAACGTTTGGGTCCTTTTGGGTTCATGCTCACAGAAGTCTTCCTTTACCTTCTTACTACCTAGTAAATAGTTCGTTTTCAAATCTTGCTGGATGGGGATTGGCTAGCTGCAAGCTAAGGAGAGGATGTAGGCTCCACCCAGCAGTCACTTCTCAGAATTGTTCCTGCCTACTTAAAGGGTCTGATCGCCTACCCAAAGATACCAGTAACCTGTATGGCCTAAGAGAAAAGGATTTAACAGGTAAGACTAAAATCCTCTCTTAAATCAATTGAACCCCTATGGTGCTCCAAAATTGCTTCTTAATTTTTTTTTCTGAAAACGGCACATAGATTTTTAGATAATCTATAGCAAAAGCAGATACATAGGCTATAATAATTTGGTACTCGCAAACCTAAATAACGCTTTGAGTGACAGCGGGATGTCAAACGTATTGTTTTGCCATGTGTTGGCTGCCACTCTGACACTCAAAAGGATAAAATCCCCATTTATTCAATCTGCTGTCTGACTGAATAAAATGAGGACTCATCAGTTTTTAACCCCTTGATTGCTAGAAGGATTTTCAATACATTTAGTCACAGTACGCTGGATACCTCTCAAGCATTCAGTTCTTTACAGATTTAAATGGGGTTTCTAGAGTTTTGGAGTTTTCATTACTTAAACAGGCTTATTTTTATGCATGTGTAGACTGTCCTTTTCAGATATCATTTGGACAGTTTTGTGCAATTTGAAATTAGATATGAAAGCTAAGGCAATTATTTTTTTGAGATTAATAACCACTGTTGTATTCAAAAAGACTGGTAACTTCTCAGTCCGTTAACAGACAATGCAGCAATAATTTATTTTATACCCTATCAAGATTGCTATGGTAGTGGGAGGCAGAGGCCTGAAATAGGCAGGAATGGCTGCCTCATGAAGCATGTGTAAGAGTAGATTTTAGGTCTCAGAAAACAGATGCTAACACGAAGTGAATGAGGCATTTAACCCTTTGAGTGTCAGAGGTGTACACAATGCATTGCTTCGTACCCCTCTGGCACTCAAAGGGTTAAGTTTATAATACCCCAAGATGTTTAGGTGTTTGTGTTCCCTTTGTAAAAAGATAATTGCTTTTTTGTTTTTGGTGGGGATCATATTAGACAAAAGAAACAAAATACAGGTTAAAGCTGGGTATTTTTTTTTCTCTTTCAATAATTTTTATTAGTTTTTCAGTTTTATGGAATTATCAAAAGGAAGATATAAATGATTGCCAAAAGCAGAGGAATAAAAACAAGAAAATCCATAGGGTACTATGTATGCATTGTTTTAGTGGGACAATAAAGATGTTCAAAACGCCCTTTACCTGAGTACTTCTAGTAACTTCTCACCTTCCACCACTTTCCATATTATTATGACTGTTGCACAGAACATATGAGTACAGACTTATCTGTGTTTACCTATCGGTGTTCTGCTGGCCATTCTTATCTTTGTTCTACATGACTAATATGCCTGTTTATTTTATCTCCTTTGATGCTAGAGTTTAGCAATACATTGGACAACTCTAGCACCCAAAGAGTTAACCTGCTCATGACTCTTATTTTCTCTGCACACAATCTGAGAGTCTCATGTTCCCTTCGTCTTTCCTCCCTTGTTCCTTTTCTATTTCTGGATGTGGTTTTAACACTTACTGATTGACATGCATGTGGCTCTTAAAATAATCTTCCATGTAGGGCCTTCATTGCAGCAACAATTCCATGCACCCTACTGCCAAGGCGATGTCTCTTCTGTTACCGTGGATAACCCAAAACAGATGCACGTTACTGATGAGCCACATAAAACATAGCAGTCACATATCCTGCACTCTAGCAGGCTGTACCCAGAATCTGCCTACTTTCAAGTGACTGAGAAAGTAACCCACCTGAAGTATCACTTGCTTTGCCACAATACTGCAATTTATTCTATATCATTTGGTTTACTTATATCACTTTTAAGCTTTATCATGCTTACTTCACATTTTTCTTTTTTTTTTTTTTCCTCCAACTTCCACATTTTAATATTTTTTCTGAAAAAAATGTACTATACAATAAGATTGTTGAAAGCGGACAAACGACACCATTACATGCTCTCCAGTGAAGTCCTTTGTATAAGCAGAGAGATGGTTTTGTTGCACATTGGGCATGAATTCCGTACCTCTAACCACTTCATTAGGCACCTGGTAGAAGAGGAAATGAGGAACAATGTTATATTTGGATCATACTAAATCAGGAGTAGGCAACCATTGGCTCTCCTGCTGTTGGATTACAGCTTCAATTATCCTAAACAAGCCATTGGATGGTTGTGGATCATGGGAGTTGTAGTCTCTAACAGCTTGAAGTCCAACAAATGACTACCCATGATGTACAATGTCTGTAAAGTTAAGATTGTGTGAATCTCCTAAAGATTGAATGCTCACTCTTCGTAGGAGGGAAACAGTTATATATTATTTTAACTGTTTGCTTGTTGGCATACATAGGGACCTGACTTTAATCTTTGCTTATGGCTCAGCAGGGATTAAGAACTGCCCTGTGCATACTAACGTAAGTATGACATATATATGTAGACGTCCTACTTAACCATGATTCCATAGAAGTGGGTAGCCAGTCTTCAGTACTTCAAGTTGTTGGGAACCCCAGCCAGCCAATGGTGACAAGAGTTGTAGTCTCCAACAGTTGGAGGTACAAATACTAACCACCTCTCTGTACATTCTCGTGCCTGGCATACCCTTGTGTCATGTAGACATGCATGTGTCAGTTCTATTCCTTTCGGCCCACCAGTAGATCAAAGTTTAAAGCTGACTACATACCTGTTCACAAACAGGGATCTCTTGAAAGCCTGCACTAATAAACACTGCTCTAGGCTTAAAGGGATAGTAATGTTTCATAATAAAAACAGCTCTAATTAATCATCATAGTATTTGGACTTTGGAGAGTGTTATTTCAATTCTGTCAGAGTTGTAGTTCTAGAGTAATTCAATGACAGTATCCCCCTCCCGCCCCTTTTACTGATGTAACACTGATCAGCCAGGGCAGAAGGGAGGTGCCCAGGTAGATTGCAGAGAGGGACAATCTTCAATTAAGATAAGGGAAAAACCTGAGAAACTTGTTAAGGGGGGGAAGGGCTTTCATTGTTTTCATAGAAAGAAGATTGTCCCCTGCTGTTATCTGTCTGGTCTATGGACTGCATTCCACATCTGAGAAGAGATGGCTTACACTAGGTAAAAGGGGTGGGAGGGGGAAACTTTGCTTGTGAATATCTCTTAAACCATAAAGGTTTGAGAGATAAGACATATTGTTCTTCATTTTTTTTAATGCCTACAAAATAAAATAAAGATATAACGAAGTATTACTATCCCTTTAAAAGCACACTTGTTCACAAATACCCAATAGTAATAGCGGCATAGAGCACAACCTGGTACTGTGATCTGTCTTCACTTAAATATACCAAATGGGATTCAAATGTGTTTGAGATTTCTAAGTGAATCCGTTCTCTACTGATAAGCACCAAGTGATGTGGTACATTGTACTATGTATGTGGCCTGATGAATGCCAAAAATACTGCACTTTTTCTGCAGAGATTCCAGACTTACTTGGTATGGAAAGCGTGAGTACAAGGGCACAAGCCAAGTTCATCCTTCACTTTAAACTCCTCAAGGCAAACGGCACACATTTGCTGTGGATATAAATTCCCATTAGAACACGTTACTCCTGTTATTTATCATGCATTTTGGAAGCAAGTACTCTCTGGAGTTTTAGAATGTGTTCACCGACTTGTCTGTATCTTTAGAAGTACCGGTTTGATTCAATTGCAGATGTTTAAAGGGGAACGATCATCCCTATACAAGTTTGCCTCATGTGATATAGTGATAACCTGTAAATTTTTTTTTTTTTTTTTTTTTTTTTTTTACATTGCATGTTATAGCGAAATTGACATTTTTAAAAAATGAGCCTGCTCCTTACTTCCGGACAGACTGCGGTTACAGCTCTGCACTGCAGTCTGTCAGTCTTCTTTTGTGCCCTCCCCAAGTATTGTTGCATTCCAACCAGCTTACATGGAGAAATGCTCCATCATCAGAGGAGGCTGGAACGTGACAATACTTGTGGAAGGAAGAGAAGAAAATTGACAGGTTGTGGTACAGAGATGTAACCGTAGTCTGTCCAGAGGTAAGGTCACGGCTCATTTTTAAAAATGTAAATTTCACCATAGCCTGAATTGCATAACAAAAAAAACAAAGATTACAGGTTATCGCTATATGAAGATCACACTGAGGCATACTTGTATTGGGGTGATAGTTCCCCTTTAAGTGAATGTGTCACTCTGAAACAAGTTGTAAAATCTGCCTATATGTTGTGCTCACCATTTATATGTAAAATTAAATGAACCTTTATATTTCTGGGATCTAATGTGACACTTTATTCCATTTTCCTGCACAGTATGCAAATTACTTTGGTTTGTGATCAGTCTTACTGCTCACTGCTGTTAGCAATGCCCCCAGTGTGGGCTTTACCTAGAGTTGTTCATAGCATGCAATGCCATGAAACTAGTACATTTAGGTGACTATCTCAAAAACTATTCATATTACAAACACAGCCAGCACAACATACAGGCATGAGTGTATATTCGAGAGGTCAAGGGTATATGTAAATTGACACAAACCTGAATTACGAGAAGAAAAAGAATATGTAGATGTGTGTTCGTAGAGGGAGAGATTATATGGGTTTTTCCAGCTGAACAAACCTTTATTTATCAATTATGTATTTTGTTCTTGTTTCAAATATTTACATCTTAACAATAACCGTCCACTGTGTTTTTGCACTTTTCTTCTGTTAAGAAAAACAGTACCTCTTAGGAGGCAGCAGGGCCATTTTAACAATAGGTTACAGTGGGCAAATGCTGAAGGAGAAACTGTTATAACACTGCTTAGGGCTCTCTGCCACCCCACATGATCTGGGGCACACAGTGCAGTCTGCTTCACATGTGAAGCCAAGTTTGGAAAAACCTCAGTATTGTGTCAAGGTGGGCGGGGAAAAAACACATAATCTTCAAAGTACTGGTGGTGCAAAAACTTTGTATTGTGTGAACCTAGATGTCAGCAAAACACACTTTATTTGAGGTTAATTTAATGTAGGCTCAAAAACTTGCATTTAGCAGGAAAGGAACAGGTTTAGTTATTTAAGCCCTAGTGCTAGAGAGGTCTCCAACACATCTCGAAGCAGTGTGTTGGAAACATGTCTAGCATTCAAGGAGTTAAAGGGATAGTAACCAGAGCTGTCCATAGGATGGTGTAGCAACAGCCCCACTGTACCGTTTCAGGCCACTGTGACCTAAAAAATTAAACTGAGCTGTAATAAATTTTGAATAAAACACCTTTCAGAAGTGGGAGTACCCTTGTTTTACTCAGGGGGATAAACCCTACAACATTTTTTTTTTTTTTTTTTAAGTTTTAAGTATTACTATACCTTTAAGGGGGCCTGCTATATTACACTATACTTTGTCTGATATACACTGTAAATGCACTGGATACTTACCCCAATCAGGCTGGCCTTCTTGGATGTTTCTTTTAATATGATCTAGAAAAACAACATAACGTAAAGGTCACAACTCCAATTCCAATAAGCTAAAGAGAATTGTACAGTCAGGAAAGGCTATTAAGACTATTCCAACAGTGTGTGTCAGCAATGCACAGGCAGTAATAGGATAATAGTTATAGGATCGTGGCACATGGAATGCCATTGGGTCTTTAACCTCTTAAGGACCCATGACGGTCCAGGACCGCCATGGGTTGAAACCCGTTAAGGACCCATGATGGTCCTGGATCGTCATGGGTTAAACTCTCCCATCGCCACCGCACGGAGCAATGGGAGAGCGAGGGCTGGTTGTTGCTAAGTGCTCCGATACCGGGGCACTTGGTTTCAACCAGCAGAGACAAAATGGTGTTTCTCTGCCTTACTGCAGGTTTTGGGAGGGATTGCTGATAGAGTGGCAGCGAAAAAATTGATAAAATGCAAATAGAATGAAAGCCAGGGTTGTCTACTCTTCTACAACATATACTTTTGGGGATAAAATTCATTGCAGCATTGCCAAACAGTCTGAAATGAGACAAGGCACCAGCTGTAAAAATGGCATGTCTGTAAAAGGAAACTCACATGTTCCAACTGGGCCCAGTAGCTCCCCCAAACCTATCCATATGGGGCATTGCCGTACTCAGAAGAAGGAGCTGAACAGTAAAATGGCTGTGTAAAAAATTTGAAAACACATCTAAAATGAAAGCCTGAGGTGTCTACTTTCCAAAAACTTACACTTTTGGGGGAAAATCTTAACGTGGAGCACTGTTACACAGCCCCAAATGAGACATGGCACCAGTGACGCAAGCTGTGAAAATTCAAAGTGTGAGCCTGGAAACGTGCATGTTCCAATTTGGGCCCCGTAGCTTCCCCAAACCATGAGAAACCTATGCATATGGGGCATTGCCATACTCAGTAGAAGGAGCTGAACAATAATCAATGCAGTTTATAAAATCTTCACCTATCATGTGCTTGAAATTCACATCAACATTGAAATCTAAGTGTGAAATCTGCTGAATTTATTACTTACGTCAAGTTTTATGAGGGATTGGTGGTAAAATGGCTTGTGGGGGAAAAATACATTGCAGGTAAGTTGGCAGGAGCAATTTGTCATGTGAGAACCACTGAATCAGAGCATAAGTGGCTATGCACTGGTTAGTAATGCCTCTTATGTTAATGAGTCACTGCCAACACCCTGAATAAACTTAATCTATATGCTTGCAAGAACACAGAAGGGTTATAAATACAAATTATAGCCCTTAATTATTTATTAAAGGGTAACTAACATCTCCTAATAAAGCTCCACTTGTTTTATATGGCCAGAAAAGCTCAATGAACACTGCATTTTTGCCCTTGTGCTTTGATTATCCCTTTTGAGTACCAGTGTGGTATACAATGTTGGATACCTATCTGGCACTCAAAGGCTAATGCAAGAGATAACATCTATGTAATGGATGTCCTTTGCACTGGAGGTGGACATGGCAGTTCTACAAGAACTACAGTATACAAATGCTATTCAATGAACACGGTAATCTTAAAGCTTTATGGGCCAGATGCGTGTATAAAGCATGGCTTTACAATTACTTGTGCCCGTATGTGGTCCTTAAAGGGTTAACTAGGCTCTTGCTGCCTGCCTGCTTCTGTTGAAAAACTGCCAGCAATGGTCATGTCCGCCTCCATGGACCTGACATCCAGACTGTTTGACGATATATCTTGAACAAAAGGCCCAAGATTAAGGTAAATTGAGGTATATTATGTGGTGGTCTTTCTCCTTTAACCCCTCTGACTACAAGTGGGATGAGCAAAGCATCTGATTGCACACACCTCAGGTAACCAAAAGTTTAATCTGCCAAAAAATAAAAATAATTCTGCTTGGAATGCCAGAGGGATAGGCAGCCCAACGCGGAGCAAATCTTTACACACCCATCTGTCACTCAAAGTGCAAATAATGCCTTTTTTGTGAAAGGTGCCTTTAATATTATTGTACAAACATACATCACTTGGAGTGTCTGATGCAAAAATAACCAGCTTGATTTAAATAGATAAATGCTTTTTAAATGCCTTCATCGGCAGTTTAATAAAACCTTTGTCTCAATTTCTGCTGCAACATCATCATCTTCATCTCACAATGGAAAATTTTGGAGGAACATGGTTGGATCATCAACCTACCCAAATCTCAACTAATTCCGTTCCAGAGACTTCAGTTCTTGGGCCTACTATTTGAATCTGTGAATCAAAGAGTTATATTGCCCCAAAATAAAATTCAGACTTACAACAAAGAATTCGTCAGATTCTGAGACAACCATCACTCTCGATCAGGAATTGTATGCAGCTGGTGGGGAAAATGGTATCTACAATAGAAAGAGTTCCTTTTGCACAACTGCGTGTGCACCCACTACAACTAGAACTACTTTGTCATTGGTCCAGAAATCAGGATCACCTTCATCACATGATAACACTACAAAGACTACGAAACGATTTTCTTCAAAGTCCATGCATATCAGAGGGAAGACCATCCTCAGTAACAGAATGGAGGGTAAACATGACAAATGCTAGCTTGTTTGGATGGGAAGCATTATATGGCATTCACTCCATTCAAGGCCTCTGGTCCCAATCAGAGTTACGGGCTATCTACAATGAATTATAGACATGGACAAGTCTCCTGAAAAATGTTCACATTTGGATTCAGTCTGCCAATGCCATAGCAGTGGCTTACATCATCCATCAAGGAGGTACAAAGAGCAAGGCAACATGGATGAAGGCGGAAAGGATCCTAAACTGAGCGGAAAATTATGTCCCGGCATTGTCAGCCATATACATTCCGGGAGTGGACAACTGGGAGACAGATTACCTGAGCAAACAGACCATTGACACAGGATAACAGGAACTGAATCAGGAAATCTTCCCTCAAATAATGGATCGGTGGGGAAAACCAGAAATAGACATGATAGCATCAAGAAGAAACAGTACTCTGTGCCAGGAAGAAAGACCCACTGGCGCTAACAGTAGATGCTCTGCCGATTCCCTCCACTGGCTATGATTCCCAGAGTTCTCAAAATAAGGAGAGAAAAGATTCACACCATACTCACTGCCATGTATTGGCCAAGAAGGGCCTGGTTCTTTCATCTGTCAGACATGTCAATAAGAGAACCCTGGCATCTTGCTCAGATACCAGATCTTCTCTCTCTACTGATTTTGCTAAATGGAAACTGACAGTTAGTGGATCGGAGGAATGGTATGGGCACCAGGAAGTCAGAATAATTTCATTTAGAGTTCCCTGCCTCCTATAGGCATGCTCCTATGCCCCATGGTCACTGCATCCCACAATGGACTAAGAAAAAAGGGTTTATCAGTAAGTATTGACTTTTAGCCTACAAGAGTAATTCCCATCTTCCAGCAACCCAGTAAAAAAAACTACTGAACCTTTCTTCCCCCAACCTTTTCAAACTTCTATAATAATACAAAAAAAAAATATCTTTTAACACAACTACAATAATAACCACAGCTAGTAAATCAGCAAGCAGAGATACCACAGTAACACACATTCACTCTAGTTGTAGAAATACAGTATTCTGTCATAGACAAGGTTATTTCCCAGAAATAATATTTGCACTTTGTAAAGTCAATTTAATATAGTGCATTGTAACTGGAGATAAATAGTGCCTTACTGGGTTTGTATAAAACATAGCTTAGTATAATTAATACTATATTTGGAAGCTTTTTATTCTTGAGGACATGTTTGTTGCTCTCTCCTCTGGTCCTTCAGGGGTTTAAAGCTGCTTAACTGCTGTGGAGCTCAGTCAAGCTGTCGGAATGATGTTCGCCACTTCACTGGTCTCCACCATTGGCTGCTGTTCTCCTCTCACACTCTCTGCCACCTTTGTATTTCTTTGCGAAGGTATGAAAGGTGACATAGATTTGGAAAGAACACTGACTGAGGTGGAGACCAGTGGCGTAGTGGTCATCAGCTGACAGCCTGCCTGACCTCCACAACAGCTAATCAATTTTAACCCCTGAAAGACCAGCGTAGCGAGCAACAGGCACACACCGCTCTGGTCCTCAAGTATGATAAGACTGCAAACACAGCAGTCTTCTATACAAACTATACAAACTCAGTAAAGCACTACCTCCAGTTACAATGCACTATATTAAAATGATTTTCTAAATTATTATTATTATTTCTGGGAAATAACTTTGGTTTTGACAGAATACTATATTTCTTAAACATGAAAGAATATGTTTTAGCGTGGCTTTCCTGCTTGCTGATTAACTACCTATAGTTATTATTGTGGTTGTGTTTAATAAGGTTGGGGAAAGAATGGTTGAGGAAATTGTTTTTACTGGGGTTCTGGAAGATGGGAATAACTCTTGTAGGCTACAAATCAGTAAAGGTATTTTTGATTTTAATCTTAACTCTTTCACTGCCAAATGGTGTGCAATGCACATCCCTATGGCACTGAATAGGTTAAGGGAGTCATTCTGTTTGTGGTGCTGAAGTCTAAGTGCATCCTCTCTGCTCCCCAAGTGGACAAGTGGGAGAGCAGACAGGATGCACTCAAACACAAGTGTTGTTTTACTGCTTGGGGTTGGGGTTAGGTAAGGGAAGGCATACCTTACACATTCCAGCAGTAAGACAACACTGCATGATAACAATTACATTCTATCCCCCTCCCCTTGCATACTTTATTCTTAGGCAAACCTTGCCATATACACTATGTGCTCGCCAAACATTGCAACAACACACTGCCATAACATTAGTGCACCTTAGTGCATCTCCCCCCCTGGTCACCTGATGAGTACCAGTGTGGTTTCCAACCCATTGCGGAGAGATGCACTGGATAATCAAAGAGTTAAACTATATCAAAGGAACACAACTATCCTTTTTTCATTCAAGGATAAACACAGATAGATATATATATAGATATCTCTTTTTGTAAAGTGGGGGCTTATTATTTGGAGATATTAGTGCTCATTTAACTTAACAGAAGGAATTTCACTGGAAAGCTTCATTAGCATATATTAGCACATGGCATTGCCTTCAGGGAGCTCACTGTACAGAAATAAAACTCCTATAAATCTGTTTGTCTTTTGGCCAGCACAACACATAGGTAGTTTTTAATGAAGTTTTCGGATATGCACACTTCAAGAAGGTGGCAGGCCCCCTTTAATTAATGATCTCCTGAAAACCTGACCTATTTGCATGACACAGGGGCTGGACCAAAGAACCACTGCTATAGTTAATTTGTAGAGGGCATCATCGAGAAATCAAAAATTTGCCATTCTGGAGCATACCAACTGCACTATAGGGGATAAATACAAATTATTGATGATTTAAAGGAATAGTTCTTCCTAGAATTAAATTAGCTATGGCAGCCAATGAAGAGGAGATAAATACATATTGGGGGAGATGCACTAAGGCGTGATAAAAGGAGAGAAAGTGGAGATGATCTCTCCAGTGATATCACTTCTCCAGTTCCTATGTTATTCTGTGGAGCCTGTGCACTAAGACTTCTCCAACTTTGGTGACCATAGTGCATAGACTCCATAGAATAACATAGGAATTGGAGAAGTGAGATCACTGGAGAAGTCATCTCCACGTTGTCACCTCTTTATCACGCCTTTGTGCATAACCCCCCAGATCTGTGTTTTGATATTTGTCCTCACATTTCTTATTTACAAAATTCTACTAAGTTCAGGCGGTTCCTTCAAATTTATTTCAATGAGTTGGTTAGATTGTCTGTCGGATGTTAACTCTTTGAATGTCAGAGGGACATGCAGCGCCTTGCAAAGCGATGTGTACCCCTCTGGCACTCAAAAGGTTAAAGAAAAAAGACAGAAAGAAGAGCAGAACAAATGTAGAGGCCCCCAAGAGAAATTTAGATAATGCTGAAAACATCAAAAACTGAGCATTTTAAGTTTGTTAGGCCACATAATAGTATCAGGGATAGGCTCCCCAATGCTGGGTTTATTCAGATTTTTTCCCTATATATAAGGCACTGTAGCTTTAAAGGGGGTTTTATCACCTTGAATGCTAGAGAGTTCTCCAGTACATTGCTTCACAGTGCACTAGAGATATCTCTAGCATTCAAGGGTTAAAAATCCCATTTTATTCAGTGGGAATTCTTTCCCCCTTTGGTGCCATTGGTTTGACCCAAAATTGCTCATCAATTCCTTATGCATATGGCCCATCATGTATTAACCCTTTGAGTGTCAGACAAGTGTCCAGTTCATTACAGAGAGATACTTTGGATACCTCTATGGCACACAAAGAGTTTTCTGACATGTCTGCTGGATAAGAACATTCATCTTGGTGGCCCTGAAGAGGTTATTCACTGTTAGAACAGTAATTTTACCCTTTATGAGCAGCCTATTGTTTTACAATGTACTGTGCACCTGGCTATCCCTTAACCCTTTGAGTGCCAGAGGGGTAACGGAACACTTTGCAATGCAATGCGTTCCATACCCCTCTGGCACTCAAAAGGTTTAATAGTCAGTGTTGCTCTCTGGTGCACACAGTACAGCCATGTGTCCGTCAGATGGCACAGAGATATTGACCACGTATTAATAGATGTGGTTGCCTTTTAGTCTTGCCATATCTGTGTGGAATTAGCGAACAGCTGTTCACTATAAATATCATCTAATGAACACATAAGCAAATTACTGTTGGCTCTTGGGAGCGCTAAGTAATTTAACCCTATTACAGCCAGAATCATTATATGTTTATATCATAGAAAAGGTCATGTTTGGATGCCAACTAGATCTCCCTGGTATTGTGTTACTATGCAATGGACACTTCCCAGGTTTCCAAAAGGGTTAAGTAGTTTGCTACAGCACTGTATACTATAAAGACAGTGCTGTAAATAGGAAGTGGCATCCTGTGGCCCTCCATCTGCTGAGAGTTGGAGTCCAACAACAACTGGAGGGCTGGATGTTACCCATCCATCTTTAAAGGAGAAGTAACACCTCCTAATAATAACACACATACACACACACACCAGACATGCGCATGCATACACACAACAGACATACAGACATGAGCACGCACGCACCCTATAACCAGAAAGTTCTCATGGCCGTATACATCAGCTCTGCTGAGGTTATATATTCCCTAACTACAAAACTAAAAATCTTTAAAACCATTACCCTCAATGAAAGACAAAAAGCACTAGATAAAGGCATTTTAAATAGATCCATAACATATACACAAAATAGACAAATTCCTGGGGAGCTCAAGCTAGTCTGCACATCAAATCCTGACCTTTACCAATGAATAACCTGTGACTTACTATGGATAATATACAGTAGGGCTTGGTTACATGTATTTTGCCAAAATCGTATTAAGCTTGACTGCCCCGTCACGGCACCTCAGATTAGGCAAGTGCTTATCTGCCTGTAATCTAAGTCAACATGTATTTAGTATAATGCAGTTAAAAGCACTGATCCCACCATACCTCTGCTGTGAACAGAATCCTGGTGATTGCAGTAAGAGATGTATTTATACCTTCCCTAAATACAACTGTTTTCTTTTTATATGTATTTTGGGAGGTTTTTGCTCCTCCATTCTTGGTTGGTAGTTCCCTGTATTAGATGCTAGTTGTTATTACAAAATAATATAACAGAGGGGTAATAAAAATTATACATTTCTTAGAAAAAAAGATAAAATCACCAATACCCATCCAGCAGAAAACAGACAAAGGGATTCACTGACAGCAGCTATTGGTCTGAAAGCATTTCAGGCATATTTGGCCGTACTCAGCAACCTAAAGAGGTCAATTCTGGGACAAGCCAATTGTACTGTAGGTGACAAATTAAAATTACCCAAATCCCCTTTAATTTAAATGATCATTTTAGCATCTGAATGATAGCGAGATCTCCACACATTGCTTCGCAATGGGGACTTGTAGAATTTTCATTCCTTTCTTATGGTACAGTATGTGTGTGTGCTCTAGAATTGTACCTCTAGTGCGGTGAATAAGGCACAATGGCTTGTGAGCTGTGTAGCCGTGTGCTTACAATACCTTTTTGTAGCCACGCCTCCTGTGTTGTTCCAGTTGCTTAAGCCTGTAACAGTGAGCAAAACAATATTGTAATTGTTCTGTTTCTGACACAAAATTAAAACATAAAAAGCAGTTGTCCAGCTTTATAAACGCTATATATCTGCAGGGGATGGTCACATTATGTGATTTTATGTCTAAGAGTGGGACAAAGTTGGGGTGCCAGTTTATATGGTTTTGTGGTTACCATATGGGACAGTATAACAGTTCTGGGGTATCAGTGTATATGGTTTTGCGGCCCCCAGTGGGACAGTAGAATAGGTCTGGGGTGTCAGATGGTGTATGTTTCTAGGGGAGAGGGTCCTGGACCACGTCCATGAGCATTTGGTGAATTAATATGGGGGCTTTAACCCTCTTGGTGCCAGAGAGGTATCCATCCCATTGAGTTGCAATGCTTTGGATATCTCTCCGTCACTCAAAGGGTTCATATGATCATACCTGAGAACTTTCAAGAAAAGCGGACCCTGAGATCTTTGAAACATTAACCCTTAAATCTTACCATAACCATGTAGATTTTATGCAATATGTACCTTCTTGCTGTAACCCAGAGGTTCTCCAGTCGGTCTGCAAGGTACCACTAATATGCGACAACTTAGAGATCTCACTGCCTAAACACAAACAAGACAAGCAGGACATCTCCCCCTGTCTTTCTGGTACAAATGGCACCAATTTACAGATTAAAGAAACATCTAACTGGGGCAAATCTTATAGAAGGTAACAAAACTCTCTCCCCCTGAGAATGTGGCCCTTCACCCTGAGATCTGGGCCAAACCTCAGAGTTAAATCCTAAAAGTTCCCAGGTATGCATATGGTATGATAAGCCATTCAGTGTTTGGGTGTATCCAATGCATTGCAAAACAATATGATGGACACTCCTTATCAACTCAGACTACTAACCCTTTCGGTACCAGAGGAGTGTGCAATGTATTGCAAAGCAATAACGTCCCTCCCAACATTTCAAATAGCGAAAGAGGGACAGACATGTGTGTTGCTGGGGGTGTGGTCAGTGGTTGGGGAATTACAGAGAATGGGCTATTTCTTGATTTACTGACACCTCTTTGTATAACGGAATAAATTATTTAGAACAAGACCAAAGTATTTTATTTACACAGACTTATTTATAAACACGTATACTGACGTTTACACAAATATTAATGTGAGTTTTATTGCTGTAGTATGATACACTTATATACACATCACACAGTCTGATTCCTAAACACAGGGACACCAGGGTGGGAATGAGGGACAGAGGGATTTGGGTCTCAAAGACAGACTGTAACTCCTAAAGAGGGAGACTTGGGAGGTATGTAATAAATTGCACAAGCACTATGATTCCATAAATCTGTAAATTTGCATTTATACATAGATATATTTGTGTGGAAGATCATTCATTATCTTCTATCATTTGCTTGGTATTTGATTTATTGATTTGAGGTCCCCAACTTGATCAGAGCACAAATATATTCAGCACAGTTTGCAGTCTGGGTCTATGGACCATATGTACAAAGATGGATCAATTCTAAGGCAAATCAACTGACCATAGAGACCAAATTAAAAGTCTCATTGATATAAATTAGGTATTTAACCCCCTGCATGCTAAAGAGGCTACGCAATGTGTTGGATACTTCTCTAGCATTCATGTGGTTAAACACCCTTTTACTTGTTCCCCTAGGGAACAAAATACAAATTATCATTAATTTAAATATGATTTAACCCTTTGAGTGGGGGAGTCTTGTCTAGCATTCAAGGGAGTTAAATGCCCTATTTAAATCAATGAAAATGGATATTTGTTTTCTGTGGGGGAGTTGTTTTAGACCAGAATTGTTCCTCCTTTATCTTGATACACAACATGCCCCTGCGAGTTCTGGCAGATCAATACTATATTATTTTCCATGTCACAATTACCTGAACAGGTAGCAGCAGAAAATGAGGCAGAAGATGAGAAGAAGGAATCCTGCCCCAAAGATAAATAGGTTTACAGGGATTCCACGGAGGATTTCTCGGGTCATGTTACACACCTGGAGAGGAGGATCTGCAAGTAACCTGTAGATGAATGGAGGCCACAAACAAAGGGAGGAGAGGTAATTACACAGTCTTCAAGAACCAGTGGTAACAAGCACATGACCACAAAAGGCAGGGGAGGGCTGGCCTGGAAGGCAAGGGGGCAACTACTGCCCTCTGGGCCAGTCATATGTCTGGGACAATGGGCCACTACTGCTCCTGCTTGCTGCTATAAATGGAACTCCACTAGTGATACCACAGAGCTTGCAATTAAAATTGAGCTACACAAATTATACCATAGAGCTGCAATCCAAATGGAGCTACATTACACCTATTTCCATTGTAAGCTCTATGATACCATTAGTTAGCTTTAGATTAATTGTAAGCTCTGTAGCAACACTAGTGTAGCCCAATTTCAACTGTAAACCATGTGGTATCACTTGCCTTCACTATATTAATGCCCATTTTAAAATTAACAAAAGGGGTGGGCCTGGACAGTGGGATCAAATGATAGTAGAAATGGGCCACTTAATTGTATTTGCTCCCTGGGCCACAAGTCGTCAGCCCTCCCCACAGAACCTAACCCCTCGAATGCTAGAAGAGTCTCCAATGCATTGTGAAGCAATATGCTGGAGATCTCCCTGGCATTCAAGAGGTTAAAAAGTATGGCTTCACAGGTTTCTAATATTGGAGCTCTCTATAGTATTGTTTTATTTACACCTCTAGTTTCAAGTAACCTATCTTTTGTTTCTCTCAGTACTAAATAAAGACAATTTTCAGAAGTGGCATTATGCTTTATGAACAATTGAAATAGTGATGCTAAATAAATATAATATATATACATATACAATAAATATATTTTGTGCAAGAAATATTATATATTTTTTTATTATTATGATTATTATTATTATTTGGAACTGGAGCACTGCTAAACTGCTCCAAGTGAGACATGGCACCAGTTAAACAAGCTGTGAAAATTCCATGTGTAAAAATGGAAATGCGTAGGTTCAAAATTTGGCCCAGTAGCTTCCCCAAACCCTGACAAAACCCTGACATTGCCATACTCTGAAGATATATCTGAACACTAACCAATACATTTTTTAAATAACTATTTATTAGATTTTCACAATAAAACGACAATCAACAAATACAGAACAGAGAGGTCCATTTGACAGAATAAAACGGTTTTATCAGTTACATACATATGGTGATGGTAAGATGAGATTGGCTCAAAAGCCCTCTGGAAACAATTTTGAGTTTCACAGGTGGATTACAGGCAGGTATTTAGTTGAACCAGTGATCAGAATTGCCTCATGGAAGGCAAGAATGGGCAGAACCCTAATCTCCAAATGTAAAGCAAACAATACACAACCAAAACAGCCTCATTTGTGTGGTTATATCAAGGTAGTTGCATTCAAAAGCACCACTGGACCAACCACGTCTGCAGTACCCCACACTACCAATACATTTTGTAAAATCTGCAAACATCCTGGGATTGAAATCCACATCAACACTGAAATATGTGTGAATTTTTTTTTCTTACTGCAGGTGTTGGATGGGATTGGTGGTAAAGTAACTGCATGAAAAGTGTCAAAAGTGTCTGAAAATGGAAACGTGCAAGTTCCAAATTTGGTCCAGTAGCTTCCACAATCCCTGACAGCTCTTAGCTTGTAGAGATATTGCTGTACTCAGGAGATGTAGCTAAACCCTAATCAATCATTTAAAAAAATCTGTAAGTACATGTTTATGTCCTAAATTCTAGAACTGATGGGTGTCAGTGCAGCTGTCCCTGTGCTATTATTGACAGTCAAAGTGCCTGACACAAATTCAGTCAGCATTCAGGGCAGGGCAATATTTTCAGGACTTGTATAGCATTCGCAAAGTTGCCTTCAGTGCACACATCTGGTTAGGACATCTTATATGATAGCATGATTTTACTTGTGTGTAAGGCGATATTGGTTGCACTTCCATTAAGACTTAAAGGGATAGTAATACTTCGTTTTAACTTTATTTTATTGTGTAGGCATTAAAAAAACATGAAGAATGATATGTCTTGTCTCTCAAACCTTTATGGTTTATGAGATATTCACAAGCAAAGTTCCCCTCCCCGCCCCTTTTTCCTAGTGTAATCCATCTCTTCTCAAATGTGAGTCTGGTTGTATGACAGGACAGATAACAGAAGGGGACAATTTTCTTTGTATGAAAACAATGAAAGCCCTTCCCCCCTTGACAAGTTTTTCAGCTTTTTCCATTATCTTAATTGAAGATTGTCCCTCTCTGCAGTCTACCTGGGCATCTCCCTTCTGATCTGGTTGAACAGGGGGGGATACTTTGTTTGTGAATATCTCTTAAACCATAAAGGTTTCAGAGATAAGACTTATATCATTCTTCATGTTTTTTTAATGCCTACAAAATAAAATAAAGTTAAAACGAAGTATTACTATCCCTTTAAGCCTTTGAGTGTCAGAGGGGTAGGCAACACATTGCTTTGCAATGCATTGTGTACCCCTCTGGCACTCAAAGGGTTAAAGGATTGACTTTGTTATGGTTGTAGATTACCTCAGTTGGTAGCTGCGAGTAAATGTACTGTAGCACCTATGGAACACTGTCAGGGGGCCTGTTCTGGGACAGCAAGTTTTGATGGTATCTTTAGTTTCAATCTGATTGGTTAAGTGTGTTTGTCTGTAGTTATATTAGCTCAGGTATCAATGCAATTTGGTTGCCCTGATGTAGGTCCAGTCGTGGACAAAAACCTTTTGGCCAGAGATGGAATTAACATCTAAATTGTGTTCACTGCATTACCTTCTGAGTGCTGTCCTTCACTTGGCCTGACCTAGGATTATTATCTATACATATATGTGTGTGTATGTATGTATGTATGTATGATTTTATGTATGTATGTATCACAGGGGACAAACATGAATCCAGCTGAATTCATATAGGGATTAAAACTCTTTGAATTATAGAGAGGTATCAAATGCATTACTTCACATGTGTCTTGTCTCTCCAGCTATTTTAGGACTATAACTCATACCATTAACTGGCTGAAGATGATAACAACTATAGTCTAGCAGCAGCAGAATCTCAGGTTGCCATACTAGTTCCTAGGTAAAGGACTGGACATCTACATTTCCAGCGAGAGACACTTTCTAAGCTCCTCAGGCTTTTTCCATTGTGCTTCATTTGTCTAAAGCAGGGGTAGGAAATCTTTTCTCTTGCTATTGTGAATTACAACTCCCATCACCCTAAGTCTGGCTGAAGAACCAAAGGTCACCCACTGGTTTAGAACCCTCCCACCTCTTCCGTTTACAAGTACAATCCCATTTGAAAAATAAACAGAACATGCCAGTGTCCTGCCTGGATGATACACATATATTGTACCAAATCTATACATGCCAACTCCCCCATCTATTGGGACAGTCCCTAGAATGGGCCCACTGCCCCAGGATTGGGTTGCAGCAGGTTTATTCCAGATTTTAGACTTAGATTTTACCCTATGCCTTGGCCATTGCTTAGTACAGATTGAGGGGGCCTAAAGTCCCAGGTCTGATACTTAGAGTGCTGAGTCTTGTTAGCAGCTTTGGGCATGCAATGATCCTAAACTTCCTACTAGTAACAGTTCAGCTGGGCTTAATAGTATGCTAATAATCCATTAGACTAGCCCAGTCCATAGGTCTTCTGGGAACCTGGGAACTCCCCTTGGGGGTTACAGGCAGTACCCATGTATGGGTCTTTTTCAGGAAGAGAGGCGCCCACCTCTTCGATTACACAAGGTGCCCCCACATCCCCTGCAATGCAGGGGAGAGGCTGTGTCAAAAAGGGCCCCTAGATGACCAGACTGTCTGACAGGGATTCTGGAGGATCTCCTAATGGACCTCTTTAAGTTTTTTCTCTAGGTAGTGTAGCAGAAAATTGGAGCCCACATCTGCTGCTCCATCCTCCTTTTCATATCATACCATATAGTGGAGCAGTTCCACAACCTTCATCTTTACATATACTTCCAGGTTACTGTGCAAATGTGTGGGATGGGGGAACCAGGCTGTATGTTTGTACTGAGCCCCAATATTTCTGTTCTCAGCCCTGACTCCTCTGACTAATACACTAATTAGATTATCCTTTGAAGCTGTGAATCCATATGGGAAGAAATATCAATATTTCTGAATCACCTTTATAGAATAGCAAAATCATGCAAAGTTAGTGAGTGGCCATTTTACTACATGTAAAATACATTGTATCTTATTAATGCTGTGGTGATTCTTTTTTACTTGTGGCTCCGCAAGATCTTTGGTGTCAGCCAAACCAGTTATTTTGAAAACAGAGCTGTTAATAACCCTTTGAGTGCCAGATGGGTATCCAGTGCATTGCAAAGCTGAGATGAATACCCCTCTGGCACTCAAAGGGTTGACGCTTCAATAATCAGTGAACGAAGACAGACACATTAAAAAAGAAAATACTCCTTAGTGGAAAAACAATGCATATTTAAAATTAAATGTCAATTTGTTTTCATAACTTGGAAACATTGTACAAAATGTTAATCTTAGATTTTGTAGCAAAAATATTTAAATAAAATAGTTCTTGTGGAGCAGTGCTGTGTTTGTCATTACTGGGGTTAAAGAGTTAGGCTCTTCCCTGTATGTGTGAACCGTTTAAGGGTCAAAACAAAGCATTGCATCCTCCTCTGGCCCTTTAAAGGATTAGAATCTCTGACATGACCTTTATATGTTTACTGTAGTGTTTTATGTGGATGATGGCTGTTGACCTGCACTAGTTCAGCAATAAGGGCCATATGCATAAAGCCAAAATATGAGCCATGAGTGGCCAAATCAACTGCACCACTGGGAACAATCAAACCCCCAAATTCTCATTGGTTTAAATAGGGTATTTAAAGCATTGCAGAGATAGTGTTGGATGCCTCTCTAGCATACAAGGGGTTAATAGCTGGATATAAATCAATGGGAAATTGAGGATGTAATGGAAGCTGGAAGGCACCGTGTCTCCCTCAGCCGTCGTTCCGAGTTTCTCCTTCTCGAAGGCTGATTACACAGTGTGGTTCCTATCGGTCGAATAATCCGGCTCGATTAAATCTCAGCGGTGTCGTAAACTCTGTGTCGAAGTCGGATGAAGTTGGTAGCGTCGTCGACTCCATGTAGGAGTCGGAAGAAACCTAGGTGAACAGGAAAGGGTCAAAGGGACTCAAAGCCATAGTCGAGTCGCAGACTGGACCACGGGCCGTAGAGAGTGAGGCCTTTACTTCCGGTTGATGGATACGCTGGAAGATGTCGCAGGAACACAATGATGTCGAACAGAGTCCACGTCGCCTCCTGACAGCATACGAAAGTCCAAAGTCCCGACTTGGAATCGGATCCGCAGATAGCTGGCAGCAGACGGTCGACAATGCAGGATACTCAGCTCAGATGGGCATCAAAGAGGATACTTTAAACCAACGGCGCAATAAGACACCTGGACTCCTTGTTCACTTCAAGATAACTAACTCTTTATTGAAACAAACCACAGCATATTTACACAGTTTAACCACATTGACAATACAGGGGCAGACATGACACAATGGACGAGTGTACAAGGATAATGCCATCAAAACATATAAGACAAAGAACCAACAACAAATGGTTCAGGGAAACATAATAGGGCAGACATAACTGAATTTACACACAGCAGGAGGGGTCTTAATACAGTTCAAAAACATATAATGGCTGGAGTGGCTAGAATACACATCTGCAGGGACATTGGCCCAAGGATGGAGCCTTTGTTCGACTACTTTGAATGTCCTGCTGCAAGCTTGACCAATCACTGAGCTGCGTACGGTTCTCCATGTTAGGCTATGGAAGTTATTTGCATGTCTGCCTCAGGGATTCGATCGAACAAGCCTTCTCCATTTGCCCCCACCACCAAGCGTTCGACCCCGTGGCAACGGTCGCACACCGAGCCGGAAACCTCCGACTCGCTGTTGGCGAAAGCGTAAACCCTCGAACACGAAAATCCAGTCTATTTACTAGTCTCCCCTGTGGGAGTGGTCACCATGCCTAACACAGGGCAGTTCTGTGTATTAAGTTCTGTGCGACCCAGCTGCCCATCCACATAAGGGCTAGCCACCGTCTCTTAGTCTAGGTTAAAGGCTTGATGGGTCATATGCCCATAGGATAAGGGTTCCAGATCTGACACAATGTCCACAGTTCCTTGTGTAATGGGGCTGATAAGTCGGACACCCAGACAAGGGTTCCAGTAACGGAGTAGGATCCGTTACAGAGGATTCTGTATTGGCCCCTTACAGTGCTGTCAGGATGCTGCAATATTGCCCATCTTTTGTTTCTGTATAAGGCCAGATAAAACTATATATATATATATATATATATATATATATATATATATATATATATATATATATATTCTGCAGCATGACAACGACCCCAAACATATATCCAAAGTCATTAAGAACTATCTTCAGCGTAAAGAAGAACAAGGAACATAGAAACGTAGAATTTGACGGCAGATAAGAACCATTCGGCTCATCTAGTTTGCCCATTTTCCTACTGTAAAAACCTCAAACCTTTTTTGGGCCTTGGTCTTTTCTTACATTAAGGACAGCCTTATGCCTCTCCCATGCATGCTTAAATTCTGTCACTGTATTAACTTCTACCACTTCTGCTGATAAACTATTCCACTTATCTACTACCCTCTCAGTGAAGTAAAACTTTCTTACATTATGTTTAAACCTGTGTCCCTCTAGTTTTAGACTATGGCCTCTTGTCCTAACATTTTTACTCCTTTGAAATATACTTCCCTCCTGCACTTTGTTGAATACCTTCATGTATTTGAATGTTTCTATCATATCCCCTCTCTCTCTTCTCTCCTCCAAGCTATACATGTTCAGATCCTTTAGTCTATCCTGATATTTCTTTTCCTGTAAACCAGTCACCATTTTAGGAGTCCTGGAAGTGATGGTATGGTCCCCACAGAGCCCTAATCTCAGCATAATTGAATCGGTCTGGGATTACATGAAGAGAGAGAAGCACGTGAGGCTGCCTAAATCCACAGAAGAACTGTGATTAGTTCTCCAAGTTGTCCAAGTTCTCCAAGGTGTTTGGAACAATCTATCTGCCGAGTTCCTTAACAATCTGTATGCAAGTGTACCTAGAAGAATTGATGTTGTTTTGAAGGCAAAGGGTGGTCACACCAAATATTGATTTGATTTAGGTTTCTGTTCACTCACTATGCATTTTGTTAATTGATAAAAATAAACTATTAACATGTCTGTTTTTGAAAGCATTCTTACTTTACAGCATTTCATCACACCTGCCTAAGACTTTTGCACATTACTGTATATAACTGTAGGACAAAGTGCCTCTTACTTTAACAGAAGGATGTTTACCATAAAAAATCCTCAAATTACTTTTGATTTAAATTAGGCTTTTTACCCCTTAAATTCTATAGCTGAAGCACCCTTCAACACCTTAGGGACCAATGATGTGTCAGAACAGTCACGGCGGTACAGCGGTTAAAGACAGGTGACGGTCCTGGCATATTATGGAATACCGAATTCATTGCTCAAAAAAACAAACAAACAAAAAAAAAAACACTGTGGTCTTTAATGCCCCCCCCCCTGCCAGATTGGGCAGTCGTTTAAAAGAATGGTAATTTTTAGCTTTTTGCTACAGTGCAGTTGCTTTGCACCAGAATATCTTGGTGCTTATGGCCTTTAGTCTGTTTGTATGAAGGTTTCTATTGGCTTATATTTCAGATGTACTATGGACTATGACAAACATTTCAGCGCTGGCTAAAAGAGAGAGAGCTAAAATGTGATGCTCTTGAGCTGTGACTAGCCAGAGAAAAGGCAACTTTGCTTTTGTTCGTGCTCAGAGTCTCTCACATCTTTTGGCTTGTTCCTAGAAAAATGTTCTGAAATGCTGGCAAGTAATGCAAACCTGACACCCATAAATGACTAAGGCTGCTTCCTCTGGCTACTCCCGTTTGATTCACATCAGATGGGCTTATGTTTAGTTGTAAAAGTGGAGCAATGCTTGGGTAAAATAACTGCACCTTAATTATACATTTTAAGGGGAATTGTAGCCTTGAAAATAGTGGCTCTAAATTTGTTTAACAGAAGGACTTAGTTAAGTGTCATTTATACAGTAGTCAGTTATATATTTTTGTAGTTGTTTTATATTTACACTCTACTGTAGTCTGTAACTGGATGTATAAAAATGTCTTTAGACCAGTTAGAGCCAAGCCTGGTCCCCAAGAGTTATCAACAGTGCATGTTTTCATCATGTCCCTGACTGAGGAGCAGAGGCAGAACAATTAAAGTGACTGGGCCGCTGATAAGTCTACATGTGCTCCAGCTGGAATATCCTGAAAACATGCACTGCTGTTAGCTCTTGAGAACCATAGTTGGCTACTCCTGCTTTAACCCCTTGAGGACCAGATGGATGTGCAATGCATTGTGTACCCCTCTGGACCTTAAGTGTTGAAAATCATGGACAGGGCAGATTAGAACCATAGAGATCCTTGCCTTTCGCAATATTTTACAGGGCTGTCTAGAGCCATAGAGAGTCCTGCTTTTTATAATCATGGACAGGGCTGGCTAAAGCCATAGAGGGAGTTCTGCTTTTTAGAATCATGGGATGGTTGGTTAAGCCATAGAGAGTCCTGCCTTTTTGAATCATGTCGGGCTGGTTAAGAGAGTCCCACCTTTTATAGTCATGGTCAGGGCTGGTTAAGTCATAGAGAAAAATGACTCTAGAATCATGGGAAGCGCAGGCTAGAGACATAGAGATCTGCCTATGATTGTAAAACACCTTGTATACTTTCTCAAGGTAGTACAAGGCTCCCCACTCAATTACAGTCTACAGCAGAGTTCTAATCAGTGATGGGTAACTAGCAGTCCTGTGGCTGCATGCAGCCTGGAGAGGGCTTCACATGTGGCCCTCAGTCTGTTTGCTGGTAGAGTGGGAGGAGGAGGAGATAATTTCCCCACTTCAACATACCCACCGTATTATCACACCAAAAATACTTCAAAGTATACCTACACTTACACTTACTGCTCACATTAACCCCTGTGTTAAAGAACCAGTAAAATTTGACTATGCAGATTTTTTTTTTTTAATGTATACACTATTCATTATTTACAGTAGATAAAAATACGACTTAGGCAAAGTTGTAAAGGGGCTAAACATCCCCTTCAAATGTGTGATCCATACAGAACAACTTTCTAAAATTTTAAAGAAGAGATTCTCAGAACCTGTTTTAGAATATTCCACTACAGGCCAGGTCCAGAAAAGAACTAAGTGGATAAACAAGAGACGTCTATCAAGAGGTTATCCTCTAAAAGATTCAGCATTGGATATAGTCACTAAGGATATGAGGCTCAACGGCTAGGGCAGGACCTGGTGAAACAAAATAGCACAAAGCAGATATTCAAGGAGGGAAGCCTCTCTTCATATAAACGTGCTGAAGATTAAGGCAGTCGGTAAATGCCCAACGTGGTTCAGGATAAATCTAGCAAGAAAAAAGGTACATGTCAGGTCAGACAACATGTCAGCTGTCATGTACCTTAGAAATGATGAATGAACAAGAAGTGCATCTCTGAACAAGGAATCCTATTATGGGAAGAAAATAATTTAGCAAAAGAGGCAACCGATGATTCCTGTTGACTGCTGTTATGTTTCATCCACCTGCACAGCCAATAGGATTAAGACTGTTACCAGCAACTTCGGCTCTTGCAGGAGGTGGGACAAGGAACTTTGAGGAAACATGTACAGTTAGGCTAGGGTCACTCAGTTGTTTACAAAGCACTGTGTTTTGAAGCACAACAATCCCATGTAAAAAGATATGCGTTCAGCAAGAATTTGCAATGAGTTAGTGCTAGGGTTTATTGACGCATTTTTTTGGACTCTTATTTATGTGGGTTGCTGAGGCAGGAAGTGGAAATGGCAATATAATGCAGCTTCAACTTAGCACAAAAATAGGAAAACAAACAATGTTAATGCATGAGTTGCATGAACAGCTCCAGCAGGCTGCTAGTGTCTGGCAAGAAAGCTTGCCTTCACTATTGTCTACTGAAGCAGTCAACAAGACTGAACCGCAAGACTTCAAGTCTCACAGTTCAGTCTGTCTTGCAAGACCAGTGAGAGCACTGGTGATCTCTATTCAGACTTCAGGCTTGCATTCATATTGCAGCCCTGGTTGGTCTACTTTGGCACTACTGAGGTGATAGATGCCCCTTAAAGGTTTAGTAATGCCCGCTTATAATTCCATGCTATATTGTAGATTAAAAAAATATATATATCTGGAGCAAGTCCCATCTCTCAAACCTTTATGATTTGAGAGATATAACGTTTTAAAGTCCCCCCCCTCCATACCCTTGCATTGACGTGAGACAGAAGTAGATACCGTTCCCAGGACCAGCCGGTGGCTCTTCAGCAGAGACGACATACCACAATCTAAAAAGAAATACTTCATTGGAATGGTCTACAAAGTGTGCCTGGTTTACAAGCACACTTTGTAGACCATTCAAATGAAGTATTTCTTTTTAGACTGTGGTATTTTGGCTCTGCTGAAGAGGCACCTCAAGTTGGCCGACACAAATCTCCTTCTGTCAGCTTTACAGCTGTCATCAGTGAAAGGGGAGGGGGTGGACTTTAAAATGTTACATCTCTCAAACCATAAAGGTTTGAGAGATGGGACTTGCTCCGGATAATTTATTTTTTTTAAATCTATAATATAGCATCAAATTATAAGCAGACATTACTAACACTTTAACCCTTTGAATACCAGAGGGGTGCAGAACACATAGCATTGCAATGCTTTGAGCATGCCCCTGGCACTTAAAGGGTTTTAACCCCTTGAGGACCAAAAGGGATGTGCAACACATTGCGAAGCAGTGTGTTTCACACCCCTCTGGCCCTCAAGGGGTTAATGCTAGTATTTGAAAATATAAACTCTGTGATGTATCAAGCTAGGTAATACGTTCCTAGCATAGTGTGAATCTTGTTGTGAGCGCACATTTATGAAGCTAATTAAAAAGCGATAGTAATACTTGTATTAAACTTGAGGTCAGAGTCTTCTTTATGTGTTTTTAACGCATAGTGCTATATTCGAACACTTACACTTTTGTAGTTCAAGTGCCATTCAAGTGCAAAAGGATCCCCCTCCTGCCCCTTCTGGGCACCTACCATCAGATCTGTAATCCGGTCGAGGGACTGGACAGATGCAGTGAGGGACAATTTTCACACAGTACATATAAGGAAAACCCTGCCCCCCCCTTGAAGATGGAGGACAGGATTTTCCTTCTGCTTACTGAAGAGTGTCCCTCACTGCGCTCCACCCAAACCAGACTGAGAGGCAGAGTGATGCAGGGAAAGGGGGGGGCGGTCCTTTCAGATTGAATAGCTCTTGAACTACAAAACTGTGCGTATTCAAATATAGCGCTATGTGTTAAAAAAACATAAAGAAGACTCGGAGTTTAATACAAGTATTACTATCCCTTTAAAGGCAGAATTGTGTGAAATTCCTAATAGCTTGTGAACTTACTTTAACAGGAGGGGAAAAGTGGAGTATTATTTAACTCCCGTGATGCTAGAAGCAGATTTACACACTGAGAATGTCTTTGGCACCCCAGGGTTAAATCACACGGTTTGTGGGCAAAAATGCCAAATAATACCGCCTAAGTTAAAAATGGCAAATAAATATAAATTCTGTTGTAAAAAAGCATATTTTAGGATTGTTGTTATTAAATATAATGAAACCATATATACATTTTACCACCTGACAATCTAAGTCACGTACAGCAGACAAGATACAAGTTGACAGGTACAGGGAACAGAGTCCACACATTCAGATACATTAAACACTCAGTACTAGAACCAGTCACTTATACATTACACCACTTTGTACTTCATGAATAAGCTACTTACTAACTCATAGTGTGCAGATACGTCTTCTGGGAGAGCAATTAACTGTTTCATCCTGAGAAGCTACAATCCCCAAATGTCCTCTTGTTAGCTGCAGGGATCAGCTGACTACATGAGGACAGACCAGAACTGTAGAGGAAGCCCTGTGCTATTATACTCTCATGACCAAGTGACAATGATCTGCTTTTTTTGGGTGATAATCACATGGCAAACTGCCTGTGACAAACCTTTGTTGAAATCATCTATTGTACTAGCATAACTGATGTAACTCTTTGAGTGCCAAAAGAGTATGCAATGTGTTATGGAGCTAATACATTGGGCCAATTTCATGCATTAATATTGCACCATTACTAGTAGAGAAAGTAGATGATCATCATTATATGATCCAAGGTGATAACAACAGGAGCCTTAACCCTTTAAAGACTAGAGTTGTGTGCAACACTCTTTTCCTTAACCCTTTGAGTGCAAGAGTGGTATGGAATGCATTGCTTTCCGTACCACTCTGGCACTCAAAGGGTTAAAACAGAACTTTCATCCTCTATAAAGTCGCCCTGCCATAATTAAGCAGGTAGCGACTAGCTTTATAATATATATGTTACCTCTCAAATGTATGAGATTATAAAGAAATCCTTTATTTTAGGAGACCAGAAGCCAGGCATCTGCGCTGTCAGTCCCGGTCTCCACTGAGAAGCACTGCAGTTACCACAAGGGGACCGGAAGGGACTGGCGGAGCAGGCGCACAGACTGCACTAACCTGGCCATCAGTCTCCTAAAATAAAGGATTTCTTTATAATCGGATACATTTGAGAGGTAACATATCTATTATAAAGCTAGTCGCTACCTGCTTAATTATTGCAGGGCGACTTTATAGAGGATGAAAGTTCCGCTTTAACCCTTTGAGGCCTAGTGCTAATGCCTTGGTTAGCAATTGAAGTGTTAAAGTGGACCTGTCCCATTTAATTACATTTTTCATATTTGAAAACTTCATTCAAAACTGCCTATGTGGTATATTACCAGAAAAATATCATAAGCATAGATTAGATGTTAATACCTTTATTTCTGTATGATGAGAGCTCTAAGGGTGGTACCAAATGCTAATTTATGCTAATTATGCATTCAGGGCAGCACAGAGCTTAATTAGCATACAGTGCTGCCAAAAGAAAAGACCTTTGTTTTCTAGAAACAATAGTATGAATATCTCTGAAACCGTGCATCTGCTGGTCTTTTTGGCTAACATAACATATTGGCAGATTTGAATTAAGTTTCATGTATGAAAGTGATCCCTCTTTGAAAGCAGGTCAGTATAGCCATGAAGGCATAACAGATTCAGCTTTATATATATATATATATATATATATATATATATATATATATATATATATATATATATATATATATTTCATTTTTTCTCCTTATGGATTGGATTACAAAGTACTGTTACTTCTCATACAGAGAACTTTTGAGTGTGTTTTTGTTTTTAATGTATTTTATATATATTTTTTTTAAATATAATTTTGGGGATGATCATCCTTTTGTTTTAGTGTTTATGATGTGTATTGAGGGATTGTGAAATTTCACTTACAGACTTCTTATGTTGGATTTCCTGTGAGTGAAAGTCTAGTTCACAGAGTAACATTGGGTCATATGGAGAAACAAGCTGGGAATATATTCACAGTGTTGATTTCTCAATTTTATATTATTCTGTTCTAATATTATTTATGTTACATATGTGATGAAAATTATATGTTATTGTATATCTTTCCATTGGGTACATAGTATGTCTTAGCGGGACAGCATGAGATTGATTTCTGTTAAAGGGATAGTATTACTTCAAAATTACTATCCCTCATAGTGTAGCCCTTAATAAACTGAGTTAAATGACACCAGCGGCATCTCTCAAACCTTTATGGTTTAAGAGATAGCCGCTCTCAAAGTTTCCTCTCCCCTGCTGTCAGCGTTCTGCTGCCAGCAGGGGAATCCGGTCCCGGGACAGGCAGAGGCTCTTAAACAGAGCTGATATCTCATTATGGAAGGAAAAATGATTCATTGAAACAGTCTTCTACGTGTGCTTGGTAACCAAGCACACGTAGAAGACTGTTTCAATTAATATTTTTTCCTTCCATAACGAGATATCGGCTCTGCTGAAGAGCCTCCGTTTGATTCAGAGACCGGATTCTCCTGCTGGCAGCAGAACGCTGACAGCAGGGGAGAGGAAACTTTGAAAGCGGCTATCTCTTAAACCATAAAGGTTTGAGAGATGCCGCTGGTGTCATTTAACTCAGTTTATTAAGGGCTGCATTATGAGGGATAGTAATTTTGAAGGAATACTATCCCTTTAAGTAGTGTGAAGACGTATACGCCTGGTAGTGAACGGAACGCGAGGAGAGATGATCCAGACTATACAAAGGGTGGTTTCTACTCGGAGCAGGAAGTTCACTACGGTATTTGGATCACACACTGGTCTACATTGAGATCCTTGGAATGCGATTAAGGCTGGATTATTGTGATATCCAATTGCAGGATTTATTTTTGAAAAATATTTTTTGTTATTTAGAGATTGGGTTTGGTGGACTTTTTATTTGTATTAAATAATCGTGTTCAGATTTTACAGTGATTGACTGTGTCCTCTGTGATATAAAGGAGAACGTAGCGCTGATTTGATAGTGGAGGATTGGTTGTATGTATATAACTATTGGGAATATGGTTATTTAAATCTGGCAGCTGGTTTCCTGTGAAACATAATTGTGATATCCACCGCGCTGAAAATAATTTTCTTTTGGTTTGTGTTTTAATATAAAGCATTTTGGTAAGCCATAAAGACAGCAACGTGATTGCACTCCTATCACTGAAACAAGGCAGCAGTATAAAGCAGTCTCACTCACCACATGATTAAAGGGATAGTAATACTTCATTTTAACTTTATTTTATTTTGTAGGCATTAAAAAAATATGAAGAATGATATGTCTTATCTCTCAAACCTTTATGGTTTAAGAGATATTCACAAGCAAAGTTTCCCTTTTACCTAGTGTAAGCCATCTCTTCTTAGATGGGGTATCCGGTTGTAAGACCAGACAGATAACAGAAGGGGACAATCTTCTTACAATGAAAACAATGAAAGCCCTGCCCCCCTTGACAAGCTTATCAGGTTTTTCCCTTATCTTAATTGAAGATTGTCCCTCTCTGCAGTCTACCTGGGCACCTCCCTTCTGCTCTGGCTGAAAAGTGTTACATCAGTAAAAGGGGCGGGAGGGGGACACTTTGTCACTGAATTACTCTGGAACTACAACTCTGACAGAATTGAAATAACACTCTCCAAAGTCCAAATACTATGATGATTAATTAGAGCTGCTTTTATTATGAAACATTACTATCCCTTTAAAGATCCTTTTGGTGCCAGTCTGTGAGGTCGTACTCTCCTCTCCATGTACTGTGCAATGAAAGACTGCACTTGTAAATGATCAAGCATTCCAGTGAGGTAAAAGAACTGGTTTACTATTATACCGACCTACAAACAGTCACAGGCACAAAAATGGAACAGTCTCACCCAGGGGTGTAGGAACTGGCGGGGATTGGGGGGAAGCATCCCCCCCAGGAAATCATGCTGGGGACAGATAATGTAGAAATCCACCCCAGGCACTAGGCGCACCAGCCCAGGGGCATGCGGGCTCTGGGTGACCGGCGCAAGGACAGCGCACTGCATATCGCTCCCTCCTGCAGGTCACCTATGTAGCGTGGCCAAGCAGAGCGGACAGGAAGCTGCTCATTGTGCTCCACAAGCAACTTTGTGTCAGATTGGCTGGGTAGAGGATACAGAAGCTCCTCTACCATGGTCAGCTTGGCCACGCTACAAAGAAGGTGTGGGGGGGGGGGCAAAGTGACACAGAGGGGAGGCTGAATAAGAATATACCCGCACAGTAAAAATGCTTTCCCCCCAAGATTTTTGGGGGTTCCTAAATCTCTGGTCTCACCCTTTTCACACCTATGATTAGCCACGCGAAACTGGTGAAACCATTTCATTTTTGCCCCTGGTGTTTGTCTGTATGCTGGTATAATAATAAATAAAATAGTTCTTTAACCCTACAAGAGGAATTGATTCAGCAGTAAGAATACTTTTTTTTATTACTCAGGAGGAAAACCCCTACAGAACCTTAGTTCTGTACAAATGGTATTGGAAGGTGAAAGGGAAGAGGAAATATTCTTATTGGGAGTGCTGATTTTAGATATTGACAGCTTCACTGAAGAATAACCATCTGATGAAATAACCAATTATCAATAAAGAATATAGTATCAATACATTATATCTATATATATATATATATATATATATATATATATATATATATATATTTATATAGATATATATGACCTTACCTCTGTTTTCTCTTGATTTACAGGGGGTGGTGGTGTTCTATGACACAGATTTCCATGTAGACAACTTATTGTTCTGCACTGTCAGTGTATCTCAGTGTGGTCCACTAAAAAGCCACACAATGGGGGTTATGCACTAAGGTGTGATAAAGATGTGATAAACTGGAGATAACTTTTCCAGTGATATCTCTTCTCTGGTTCCTATGTTATTCTATGACGCCTATACACTAAGATTTCTCAAGTTGGAGAGATCTTAGCGCACAGACTCCAATGAATAACATAGGAACTTGAGAAGTGATATGACTGAAGACATTATCCCTGCTTTATCACACCTTAGTGCATCTTACTACATCATACCCACTATATTGGAGACCTCTCTATCGCTCAGTGGGTTAAAACATTCGCGAGCCAGTGAGGTATCCAAAGCATTGCAATGCAATAGGTTGGATACCTCTGGCAGACAAAGAATTAAGGTGTAGCATGCTGAGTATTTCTTGGGCAAATCCTGTGCACCACCAGGGGGCAGCTATAAAATCCCATTGCCTTAAATGGGGCTTTTAAAGGGATAGTAATGTTTCATAATAAAAGCAGCTCTAATTAATCATCATAGTATTTGGACCTTGGAGAGTGTTATTTCAATTTTGTCAGAGTTGTGGTTCAAGAGTAATTCAATGACAAAGTATCCCCCTCCCGCCCCTTTTACTGATGTAACACTGCTCAGCCAGAGCAGAAGGGAGGTGCCCAGGCAGACTGCAGAAAGGGACAATCTTCAATTAAGATAAGGGAAAAACCTGAATAGCTTCTCAAGGGGGACAGGGCTTTCATTGTTCTCATAGGAAGAAAATTGTCCCCTGCTGTTATCTGTCTGGTCTTACAACCAGATTCCACATCTGAGAAGAGATGGCTTACAAACTTTATCCTTCAATTACTCTTGAACCACAACTCTGACAGTATTGAAATGGCACTCTCGATGGTTCAAATACTATGAAGATTAATTGGAGCTGCTGTTTTTGTGAAACATTACTATCCCTTTAAGTGTGAGTGCTTTGTACTGTATCTGCAGGCGCTTGTACACAGAGATGGATTCTACAATGATTAGAGGGAAAAGAGATAAAGGGCCATCGCACAAAGACATGGAGCAATTCTAGAACAACACAGTGACATCATAGCCATACCTGGGAACTCTCCAGATTTGCCTCGGAGACTCCGGTTTTGACACTGCTTTACCGGGTCTCTGGGGCAGAGGCTGATTCCTTCGGATGTGGGGAGTTTCTATTGAATCTCTGTCCACTTCTACTCTTCCCCTGTGTTCCTCCTTCCCCAGCCTTCTTTTAAGATCTGTGTCACACTTTTAAGCCCCGCCCCTTTTTGACAATTTGTGTTATTTATTTCACCCCCTACCTCACCAGAGGATTCCCCTCCAGGGAGACAACAATTGAAAGTTCCCAGGTATGATCACAGGGAACAAAGAAACATGCTGAAAATAACCACTCATATAAATGATGCTTTTAACCCCTTGAATGCTGGAGACCTTTTGCATTCTTGGGGTTAAAAGCCCCATTTAATCACTGGGAATTTTTATTTGTTCCCTCTCTCTTTGTGCATATGATTTCAGTGGAGATTTCAACTCCTTGATTGCTAGCAAGGTCAGCAAAACAATGGTTTGCAGATCTCTCTGTAGAATCCAAAAAGTTATAAGCTCCATGACCCCTGTGATGCAGTTGTTATATCCCAGAATCCCTAGCAATTCAGTCTGCTAGTTTGGCTCCCTTGGCTCAGCCCTTGCTGCAGACATATGCTCAGTTGTTCCTTTTTCCCTTCATTTCATGTTATTTTTATCCTGACGCCCACAGCTGGTGACTCAGGCATGACTTCACCAGTTGGTCTCAAAGCCAAGAGTATTCAGCTATTCCTCCTCGCTAGGAAATTTGTAAAAACAGCATTAATTTAATAATTGTAACATATTGCCTTTGTTTTTCTGCAGCTTTTTCCATCTTGCTTTACACTAAAGTTAAAGGTGATATTTAAACTTTAACTCTTAGGACTTTATGTATAAAAGCAAAGTGGATCAATTCTGGGGCAAACAAGCAGAGCTGCAGGTGACAAACAATTCCCAGAATGCCCACTGACTTAAATGCCACTGAAACAGGTGGTGGAGCTAAGGAGCTACGACAGCTGGTCATATGATATAGACGGCTATGCCTGCAGGAAGCATAAGTGTATATACATAGAGCAATGCATTGGCTACCTCTTTGGCACTCTAAGGGTGGGTTAAAAGCCCAGTTTCAATATTTTAATAGCTCAGTTTAATTAACGGGACATGTATTTGTCTTCTATCCTGCAGCTGGCTTGCATCTGAATAACTCCACCTTTTATTTGAGCATATGTCCCTTATAGTTCCAGCTACTAAATAAAGCATATAATACAGTGCAGCTGACACAATATTGACGCAGAGCCATGAGAAGAAAGATCCAACCCCGTAGCTCAGCTAAATAGGCAATCGCAGATGTTGCCTGACAGGTGTACGTACAGGATGTGCTTTGCTCCCTGTCGATCACAGTGCACAGAGTGAGAGCATTCAAAATGCCTGCAGCATCCTTCATCCTGCGCTTACTGGCCAGGTCAAGCCCAACAAAGGCATCACTGGCATAACTAGATATCAGGAGTTCAGAAGTCCCCTTGGATGCTGGGCCTGCTTATAACTGCACCCCCTGTACTTACACCCCTGAAATGCACCAAATTCGGGTGAGGGAATACAGAGAAGTTCAGTTTGGCCTATTGATGGGCCTGCATGTTGGGACCTCTTTATTAGGCATAACAGACAGGCCCTCTTTGCCCAAATGCTCTCTCTAGCAGCCTTTTTCATATTCTATCTTCATCTCCCTGCTCTCTCATTTTCTCTCTCTCTCTCTCTCTCTCTCTCTCTCTTTGCTCTTCCTATCCTTCCCTCCTCCTGCACACTATCTTTCAGTCTCATATGGCTCACTTTTCTTCTATAGCCTTCCCAGGGGAGGGCTGGCAACTTAAAGTAGCCCATTTCTACTATTGTTTGAGTCCACTCCATTTTCTTGTTATTAAAATTGGCATTAATGTTGCCAAGTAAGGCAAAAGATACCACTTACAGTTGAAATGGGGCTACATTACTGATACTATAGAGCAGGGCTGTTCCAATTTCAGTCCTCAAGGCCACCAACAGGCTAGTATGTAAAGGGATAGTAATACTTAAAATGTAAAAAATATATGTTGTAGTGTTTATCCCCCCAAGTAAAACAAAAGTACTCCCACTGCTGAAAGGTGTTTTATTCAAAAGTTATTACAGCTCAAAGTTGAATTTTTTAGGTGCAATATCACAGTGGCCTGAAATTGTACAATGGCACTGTTTCTACACCATCCTATGGAGATTTATGATCTACAGACCAGAGCTGTCCATAGGGTGGTGTAACAATAGAGCCACTGTACAATTTCAGGCCACTGTGATATTGCACCTAAAAATTTCAACTTTGAGCTGTAATAACTTTTGAATAAAACACCTTTCAGCGGTGAGTGCTCTTTTTTTTTTTTTTACTCAGGGGGGATAAACACTACAATATATATTTTTTTTACATATTAAATATTACTATCCCTTTAAGGATTTTCCTGATTAAGCACAGGTGGGTTAATCAGTGGCTCATTAATTTTGGCTGACACCTGTGTTTTATCAGGGAAATTAAATCATGGCCTGTTGGTGGCCCTTGAGAACTAAACGTTGACAGCCCTGCTATAGAGCGTACAGGGGTTATGCGCTGTGCTATAATTTTTGTAGCTTAATTTCAATTGTAAGCTCTCTGGTATCATTAGTTTAGCTTCCTTTCAGCAGTAAGTGGGAGTGAGGCAGTGGCCCACTGGCATTGGGACATATGACTGTCCCAGCGGACAACTGCTCCCCTCCCAATCTTATGAACTGTCTTCACTTCTTGTTCTGTCTGACTCATCCCACTGTCTCAGCACGAAACCCAGTATTTCCAAACAAAGGATTCCAAAAATTCAAACAAATAAATAAAAAACTATACCTATAATTTGTTTAGTGTAATTCTGTATCCAAAATGATTTGCAGTTGTACTTGCAGAGTTTAAGGGTGGGAAACCTGTGACCTTCCAATTGCTGTTGGACTACAACTCTTAATATCAACGCCAACCATTGACTGATGATTATGGGAATTGTAGTCCAACACAACTGAAGTAAGTAGGTTGTCCATCCCAGGCATCAGGAATTGTATCTTTAATGGGAATGTAAATAATTGTCACAGTCTTATAAGACAGAGGCAGATGGTGGGAGGAACAGATTTGATGGATGACATGCATATCCAGAACCTTCCAAATAGACTGACCCTGAGATCTTTGAAATATTAACCCTCAATGCTCTCAAGAATGTAGATTCTTGGCAATATGTCCCTATGTGCGCCACGCCACAGGTGGTCGAATAGGTCCACAAGGAACCTTTAACATGCTATAATTTAGAGATACCACTGCTTCAAAACACACACACAAGCGAGGAGCAGGACTTCTCCCTCTGCCTTTAAAGTAGAAATATCACCAATTTGGGTAATAAAAAATAGAAGTGAATTGGTGCAGAACGTGTAGTAGGTAACCCTGGACTCTCCTCACTCTGAGGTATGGGTCAAATCCCTGAGTTTTAGGTTCAAACCCTGAGAGTTCCCAGGGATGGAGATATGTGGGCAGTGGACAGACTGGCCTGCTGTGCTGACTAGGCAAGATGTGGAGGGATCTCAGTGCCACACTCAGACACGGAAATTTAATGTGCTTTGTAAACAAACTCATAATAGTTTGCTCTTTGTCAGCTGTACTCAGATATTAAGTTGGCTGCACATCAAAAGATAGTAACAGTTTGAAAACATGGGTATACTCACACTTCCCCAATACAGATCTCTTGGTTCGATAACAGCAGCTCCCCTTCCTTCAGAAAACAAACAGAGCCACAACCAGAAACACATCCAACAAAAGTGGGGGCATTACAATGTATAATCATCATATCAATAAGTATGATAATAAGATATATACACACAAGAACTGTTGGCTGGTGTAAGTTCCCAAACCCACTGGCAAAGGCGCATCAGGGATAGACTTGTCCCTGTTCAAGTCTTCACTGGTGTATTTAGTACTCAAAAACTGGTTAAAAAGTTTAATATTTTTTTATTAAAAAACATTTGCGAAAGTAGTAACAATGTTTAAATGTTAGTGTGAACAGTCATCAACGAGTTTCAAGGTCACAGACCTTTTTATCATGATAAGATGATATTAGTGTAAACAATAAATATTTATATTTTATATAAAATTATATAATGAAAAAAAATGTTCAATTTTTAACCAAAGTTTTTATTACATACATGAGTGGAAGCTCGGACAGGGGTGAGCGGCTATCCCCGATGTGCAATTTCTGGTGGATTTGAGATCTTACACCAGCTGACAATTCTTCTGAGTACATACCTTATTGATATGATGGTGATACATTGAATAACCCCCCCACCACACTTTTATTGGCTGTGTTTCTTGTTTAAATCAATGGGAATGTACTGTACATAATGCTAATTTGTCCTCTATGGTTCTTGATGAATACTTATCATAACAAAGGGGTAAAATAAATTAGCAGATAACTGCCTACATTTTATTTCTTCTTCAAAAAAGTGTTTTCTTTAAACCAGTTTCTCCCTATGTGATACTGGATTTTATCAAGGAGCAGTGCTTGGCAAAGTGTGACCAAAACGGAACTGACACCAGAAGTAAAAGTACAAGGTATCCTGCACTGTAGTGGATCTCATTAACCCATCACAACGGGTTGGATACCTCTCTGGCACTCAAAGGGTAAGGCGTTAGCATAACATACTGAGTCTCAAACATTTAAAACGTCTTCAAGCAGCGGCTCAGAGAATGAGCTGTTTCCTTGTCATACGGCAGAGCAGTGTTATCAGTCACCGTGCCCTGGGCACCAGCTTAGGGCGCACCACCATGATCTCTGAAGACTGACAAAAATGTACAGATTGTGTTTCAATTTAAATTTATGGAAATTGTGTTGTACAACAGGCTCATTTTTGTCATTTTGATTGTGAGACCTAAGAATAACTATGTAATTTTACTTCAATGAGATCTTGACAAATGACCTATAATATGTTAGGGCTGCCCTGAAAATTCCTGAATGGTTTTTAGGGGGATGCCTTGAGCAAAGAAAGATTGAGAACCACTGGAGTAGAGTGTCAGAGTTTGCTGCTGGTCAGGAAGGGGTGCTGACCACAGCAGCAAACTACATGAAAGACAATGGAACCCAGGGAACAAGAAAACCAGCACACACACAATTAAAGGAAACGAACAGTGTATTATACAAAGCATACATGAAACATGAATTAGCAATAACATACATATGCATACATGACACATGAATTAGCAATAACATACACATGCATACATGAAATAATGTATAGCGAAACATTGCTAAGAGCAAGTCTTTTAGGCAATAAGAAACAGGACCTCTAGGCAAGTCTAGGCAATAGAAAACAAGGCCTCTGAGTAGCACGGAACAGGGCCTCTAAGCAATAAAGAATACTCAGCTCTGGAACATGGGAGTAACAGTCTCTGTACTCAAGGGACAACAGCCTGAACAGGAACTCAGGAATGCAATGGTCTGCACAGAAGCTCAGGATACAATAGTCTTTAAAATACAGGAGTAACAGTCTCTGGATTCAAGGGGTACAACAGTCTCTGGAACACAAAGGGTAATTACTCAAAAGTGCACAGCCTGCACGGGAACTCAGGGGATAACCAACTCCAGAAACTCAAAGCCCATAAGAGAAGAGACAGTCCTGGGACTCATCTGAACTAATCAGAGTACTAGTGTGATGTGAAGTATAATCTGGCCAGAGCAAAGGAAGAGACTGAACTAAATAGGGAGATGATTACTAGCTAGGGACAGCTGGGCCCAAATCAGGTCTCTTCAGTCTGAGTGTTTTAACCCACAACAGCACCACAAACAGGTAGTGGCACTGTGAGGTACTGCACCAGACAGAGGAGAGAGCTAAACCCTGACACAGAGTAACACGATTTCACGATCCAAAAGGATAGTAATACGTTTTATCTTTATTTTATTTTGTAGGCATTAAAAAACATGAAGAACGATATAAGTCTTATTTCTCAAACCTTTATGGTTTGAGAGATATTCACAAGCAAAGTTTCCCCTCCCGCCCCTTTTACCTAGTGTAAGCCATCTCTTCTCAGATGTGGAATTTGGTTGTAAGACTAGACAGATAACAGAAAGGGACAATCTTCTTCCTATGAGAACAATGAAAGCCCTGCCCCCCTTGACAAGTTTTTCAGGTTTTTCCCTTATCTTAATTGAAGATTGTCCCTCTCTGCAGTCTACCTGGGCACCTCTCTTCTGCTCTGGCTGAACAGTGTTACATCAGTAAAAGGGGCGAGGGGGATAATTTGTCATTGAATTTCTCTTGAACTACAACTCTGACAGAACTGAAATAACACTCTCCAAAGTCCAAATACTATGATGATTAATTAGAGCTGCTTTTATTATGAAACATTACTATCCTTTTAAGAGGTCTTTTCTTCTTCCAGAGAGTCTCCTCTTTAAAAACATCTCTCCCCGAGTGATAATGGCTTTTACCTAGAGCAGTGATTAGCTAAGTGTTGGCCAAAATAAAACTAAAGCCCAATGTAAAATGTGCAATGTATCATAAGCTTTCAAGACCAGTCTCTTCTAAAGGTTCAACAGAAACCAACATCGTTTTCCAGCAATGATTTACAAATTAGGTTAATTGTGGCTAAATCGTAGTCTGTAAATGGTGTTATTCTGAGAAAAATCCACGAGCATTACAATTTATGCATGCACAGTGTGTTCTTAATACAAAGTATGTAAAAAGAAGATATTATTGTTCAAATTCATTTGTAAAATATCCTACAGATAAAGTTGTAGATCTGTTAGTTATCAAATGTTAAAAGTAAATTTCTCCCAGTTTAAGGTCATTTATTCTGGTATATCTAGATACAGTAACATATGCTTTCAGTGCCTCAGACGTCTCCTCTTTTTCTCCTTCTAAATATTCAATTTTTCTTCAAAATAGAACAGTGACTGACATTTGGCACTCCAATGTGTAAAGTAGAATGAGTTTTAGATCTGTTAGCTGTCAGGTGTTAAAAGTAATTTTTCCCATTTCAGAGCTATTTATTGTGGTATATATAGATAAAAACTAGCTTTCAATACCTCAGAGGTCTATTCTTCTTACTAATAGTCTTTTCTTCTGAATGCACAAGGTATTAAAGCAGATGTTCCATTCCATTACAGTAGAAAGCAAAAGGCAAAAGTGAAGAAAAAAAGTTTTTTTCTCAAACCTTTTTCCTACTGTGCTGAATTTTACAATTTAGCATACATACCAAGAGGAAGCAAAATAGCAATGCATTTGGCCATTCTGCTATTACACACTAGTATTATAGCCTCTGGAATACTAACTTATCCAGCTGGATAGGGCTGCCAAGATTGGGGAAAAGACCTAGGTGGCCTACAAAGGCCATGACCACCACAGCCCCCACCCCCCGCAGTATCCCCATATGCGGGGATTCTCTAGTAATTAAAAAAAATTCACCCCCCCCCCACACACACAATCTAATCGGGCCCACCATTATTGTCTCCAAAGCTGGGTTGACTGGAAACGCATTGCAATCAGTTGAGCAATAGGCTACTTCTGCAACTGTTTATCCCATAATGTAATAGCACTTGGTAGGAAGCAGCTTGTATTACGGTATTTTTTGAAGAAAAACAGATTTATATTAGGTCTGCTTGGATAAAAAAATGTTACTAGAGAGACTTGTTTGGGAAGAGGAAGAAAAACAGAAATGTATACACACAGGGCCTCTTTCCCAGAAGAGCAATTCCGGAGCAAACCATCTGTACCAAAGGGGAGAATTGACAATCCCCCCCATACTTCCTTTGCTCTAAATGGGTCTTTTAACCCCTCGAGTCCTACAGAAGTTGCTGTTGGGAAGTTTTACATCTCCCCATTATGATGCAGTTGGTATGCTCCAGAATGACTCCTCTTTTCTTTTGTAAAAAAGGCCCACAGTATTTAACCCCTTAACGACCCATGACATACATGTATGTCATGAGGTGGAGGTTCCTTAAGGACCAAGGACGTACATGTATGTCATGGAATTCTGGGCTCTCCGCGCGGCTGCACGCCGTTCATGGAGTCCGGAATAGGATCAGAAAAAAAAAAAAAAATGCTCCGTGGTCCTTAAGTGACGGCCGCGTGCATGCTTGGCCAGTCCTTAAGGGGTTAAGGTGCATTTCCATAGGATACCAACTGCACCACAGGGGAAAAAATTAAATGTTTCAAATATTTTAACCCTTTGAGTGTCAGTACCCCTCTGGCACTCAAAGGGTTAATGGGGCTTTTAACCCGTTGAATATTAGCGAGGTCTCTGTAGCACTGCTATCTAGCATTTTAGGGGTTAAAAGTCCTATTTAAATGGTTGGTAATGGTGCAGTCTGTTTGCTCCAGAATTGCACTTCAGCTTTACAGAATTGACCAGAAGAAAACCTGTTTTCACCAATGATTTGGATACCACTCTGACATTCAAAGGGTTAACCTCTTCTTGACAATGGACTTGTCAGGTACGTCCCACAAAAACTGTCACTTAGTGACAGAGGACGTACCTGTTAAGTCCCATTAGTAGTACTGGAAGTCCGGGTCTCATTGCGGCTGCACACCGTTTGGGGACTCCGGAATCATTTGGCAAGTTTTTTTTTTTTGTATGATGGGCTTTAAGGTGACAGCCACGTGCGGACGCAGCTGTCACTAAGGAGTTAAATTAATGAACAACAACAGTGTAATATCATATGCAAATTCTGTGTAATCAGTCAGTTCTTCACTAGTATTCTTCTATGCATTTATAACACCTCTTATTTAAACTCCATCTGTTCGCGTGATATAAAATGTGTGCAGTTACGAAATTTTAAATAATCAGGCAAAATGATTAGATAATGAACAAACATGCCGCCAGGTGTTTCCATTTTATTTTATTATGTGTTAGATTAGTATTGCTTGTTATAATCATCACATTTAAATCTAATTTTGGCAGGTGCACACAATTTTTTTTTCAAAAGTATACAGTATTTTTCTTCACACTATCTGGCAACCCTACGAGCATTCAAGGGTTTAAAATGTCCCTTTTAAATATCCCCTATTGTGCAGTTGGTTTGATCCAGAATTGATCTTTTTTATTTTGTACATAAGGCCAGATGAGACATTCAGGTGCAAGAAGGAGACTAGGGGCTGGATTCTATTGCAGGTGCAAATTTTATCACTGCTTTTATCTCCTGGTTTCCCCATAGACTTCAATCTTGTATAATAATTTGCTAGAATGTTTGTCAGAAGCCGTCATGAGCAGTAGAGACTGCCCGAACGCACAGAATGCTGGGAATTGGGAACCCTTAGATTTTTATATATATATCTAGCAATTTGTGACGGCGTTGCCACCTCACATGTTAGCCTGCTGGCTTGGTTAGGCACGAATGAAGCTTCAAGCGTGTCTGCCAGCACTTCTGCTTAGTCTTTGTTGCTGCATGCAAGGTGCATTCGGCCCTGTATAGGTGGGTTTGGTTGCTTCCTCCCAGTCAAGCGTCGGGCCATTCTCCATACAGAGTGGTCAGATTCCTTCAGCTTGCTTGCTGCAGCCTCCCATCTTTCTCCCCGGTATTGACTTATTTGTTTTCTTAACAGCCTTGTTAGTGATTTGTATTTCTCTAGTAGGTCAGGTATGCAGTATTTCTGCCAGTGTCGCCAGGCCTGGTTCTTCTCAGCAATTGCTTTGGCACACTGTTTTTTAGAACCTGTTGAACTGCAGTGGTGAAGTTTTTGACTCCTTCATCAATAGCTGCCTTTGTATCCAGGGGTCCAGCAACCTCAAAGCTGCTCAGTTGCTCTCTGTACAATCCCCAGTCTGCCCTACTGAAGTCATATCTCAATGTTTGCTGACAGGTTTCCATCTCATTTCCAACAGTTATGGCTACTGGGTTATGGTCCGAAGTCCGCTCATCCAGAGTTTCCAGCTCAACAGATTGCGGAAGGTACGCGACTGTCACCTTAACGTCCGTGGAACTTTCTTTTTTTTTTTTTTTTTTTTAAACTGATTCCGGAGTCTCCGAACGGCATGCAGCCGCATGGAGACCTGGACATCTGTGACTTACCAGGTACGTCCTCTGTCACTACGTGACAGTTTTTGCGGGACGGACCTGGCAAGTCATTTGTCGCAATGGGGTTAAGCAGCAAGATGTCCAGTACATCAGGATTGTGTCCTGCTGTGGCTGGATAGTGGGTTGGGTCAATTGGTCTGGTTATCAAAAAGTCACTTTTCCTTGAGTGTGCAAGCAAGGCACGTCCCTTGAGGTTGGGTGTCCTGGAGTTCCAACACTGATGTTTGGCAGTTAGGTCTCCTCCAATAATGGTTGGAATAGTAGAGTCCAGCAAGGCATGGTGTAGCTTTGCTTTAGGAGGGCAATGTGCAGCTATCAGTCTCAAAGGTCCAGCTGTAGTTTTGACCTGTACTCCTGTAGCTTCAATGCTCCTAAGAGGTGGTAGCTCAATCTCATGATGGTTGAACCGCATGTTAACAATTACAGCTGTCCCGCCTTCGCTTCCTGCAGTTCGGTCTGTACGGTATACCGTATGGTTTGCTAAGCTCAGCTTATGGCTTCTTTGGAGGTGGGTCTCTGTCAGCAAGGCTGCCCCTACATTCCGTGCCTCCATCAGATGAAGGATTTCATCTGTCTTCTTGTTGATGCCGTTTGCATTCCACATCAAGATGACATAGGGATGTTTAGATGTCGCTGCCATGTTGGTCGGTTTGGGGGCCTTGGAGCAGAGTTGGGATGATCCTAGCTAAAGCTGTCACAACAGGGTGGATATCCAGTTTAGCTACTATGCTTGCAATCTTAATTATGATCTCCTACCAGCAGATAGCGCTTGCAGTTCCATTTGAGAGTGACTTGTTTGCTTCCTGTAGAGGGTTTAAGAGTGGCTGTCTTAGAACCTCTGCATATGTCAATCGATCTGTGCCTCTCGTCTCATGTGTCCTTCCTGTATCTTGCTTCTTGATTGGGTTGTCACTGTTGCTACTTTGCGCACTCTTGGCCTGTGGTGACTCCTGGCTTCTGGCTATCGTTGTCTTTGCTGGCGATTTTTTTACTTCTTTTGCTGGTCTTCTCTCTTCGCTTTGGCTAGATATGGGCATCCACGGTAGCTGGCAGGGTGTGGGCCTTTACAGTTTGCACAGATCGCTGGCTCTTTACTTTTGTCACGAGGACATTCTTTAGCACTGTGGCTCTCCCCACAGCATATACAGAGTGGCTTTTGGTGACAGAAAGAGGATGTGTGTCCAAGACGTTGACAATTGTAGCACATGGTTGGTCCTCTTTTGCCCCTTTGTGCCTCTGTTGTGACCACACAGCTACATAATCTGGTTACCATCGAGTGATCTGCTGGTCACCCATCTGGGGTTGCTGCCAGTGTGGCAAAGAATAGTGGAAATTTTTTGTTTTTGTCCATTGGAGATGCTAGCTGCACAACGCTCTTCAGACAACCCATACTCTGCCAGTTCTTGCGATATTTCAGTCACAGAGGCATTGACCGGTAATCCCCTTATGACAAACCGATGTGGCCTTAATCTTTTCAAAGGGAATGTATAGTATTCCATCTTTTGCTTTGTAAAGGAGTCTGTCACACTCCGGTAGTCCTCCACCGTTGAAAGTATGATCTTTGCATGGTCGAGTCGCGGTTTGATAAGAAAGGCTGACATGCAAAGGTTGGTAAGAGTGTCCACTAGGTCTTTGCGTGTCTTGAGATTTTTACAATTACTGGAGGGATTTGGGTCCACCTTTTTGGCTGCTCAATCTGCTCGCTGTCACAGCTTGTTCCAGGGGTGGGATTCTGGTCCGCCTTTTTGGCTGCTTAATCTATTCGCTGTCACAACTTATTCCAGGGCATGCATCTAAATCTTGTAGTGGTGCATAGCTATTTTTTGTTGCAACGCCTTTCACTCCCACGTGTTTTGCAACTTTCATCTTTGTTGGGGAAGTTGGTGGCATAGAGCTGCTGGAGTTCTTTCGCCCACGCTTCCTTTGGACAAGGGAGAACTCCATCTCCTCGGCGCAGAGTTCAGCATTTCTGTCCTCCTGAAAAGATAAAAATGAAAAGTGAAAATTGCCCTAAGAAGGGCACTTGTGTACAAAGGCTCTTTTTGAGACTAAAGAGTCAGTGGGAAAAAGGCTCAACGAGCACAGATTCCAGCTGCCCTTCAGTCTAATTGTTCCGTTTGCTCTAGATGCTCATTTTCAGCACCCCAATTTGTTTTGCAATAGCTCTTAAAAGAGCATTTGTGAATAACGCTCTAGGGAGGTTGACCAACATCTTCCTTCTTGATTCAAAGGGATGTTCAGGAGCAATCTGTAGAAAATTCTGCTGAAGTCCTCATCTGTCCGTGCCAGGATCGTTCCTCTTCGCTGTGTGGAATCCTGTTCGAGTCTATGTTGATGCCAAATCAAGAACCTGTAGTAATGTAGTCGATCATCATGTGTAGCGAGTCGTCCATCATAACTCTTTTTATTGAAGCCACACAGCTTTTACACACTTCCAGCTGGCATCCTTGTGTACATAGTCAAATTAAGGCTTGGGATGGTGCTGACCATGTCTAATCAGGGGGAGTCCAGGGGACCAATTAGAATCATGTATTTTAGACTCCAATCAGAGCCCCCCTTTCAAATCCAGGAAAAACTCCTTGAAACACAACTGTTCTCACAGCAGGGGTCAATTAGTGTTTATTTGTTGTCTGTCTGCAGGGGGCTTCCTTTCCCAAGCCCCACGTATACAGATTGCACAGCAAAATACAGTACAGAGGTAAATAACACAGAACACAAAACATTCACCAAATTATAACATAGGGGATACAACACAGTGGACAACACTTTTTAGCAGTAGGGGATACAAGGGAAGCATCCTGTTTTTCCACAAATACTTTAAATGAATTAACCCCTTTATGTATGTAGGACAAAACTGGAGCAAAACAAGAGCATGAAAACTGTACCATAGACCATTTGCACAAAGACAAAAGAACAATCAGAGCAAACCAATTGTACCAAATAAAAATTCCCATCAAAGGGAATTTGGACAATTATTATTTGTCCCCATGGTTTGCTCCAGATTTGGCCCCACATTTATTAAAGGAGCAGTAAAATTTTTTTATGAAAACCTGTATGTTAGAGATTTTCCTGTGGAGTAAAACAAGGGCACTCCCACTGCTGTCAGTTGTTTAATTCAAATGACATAACAGTTGAAATAATCAGGAAATGATTTACTGTGCATTTACTTCCTGATAGTTCTGACAGGAAATGACCTAGTAGTTTCTGTCACATTCAGTGGAGAACTGTATGTTACTGACTTTCCTCTCCATTAGAATGTAACAGAATAACTAATTGTAATTCTACCACTGCAGGTTACTGCTAATGTAACCCCCCCCCAAAAAAAACACAACACAGTTTTAAATGGTAATAACCGTGGAAATATGCATATCTCAGCAGTGGGACTAACCTTATTTTACTCAACAGGAAACACCCTATTATATATTTAAAAAAAATGTTTACTACTCCTTTAAACAAAAAATACAAAATTGTGCTCTTTCCTACATAACAAGCCCAGTTTGTTTTGCCATATAATTGCTCCCCAATTATCTTGGTACCAGGGGCGTACTGACAGCACCCAGGGCCCCCTCTAACCAGGCCATTTATGCCCCTCCAACATTTATATCCCGCCCACCCCCTTTTGCTAATTTTATAATTCCCATTATGTTGTGAAGCAAGGTAAATTAAACCATAGAGATTACAGCTGAAACTGCCCAACACTAGTGATACCACAAAGCTTAAAATTGCATTAGAGTTACAATACCAGCAGAGCTCCATCTCAGCTGTATATTCTGCAATATCCCTTGTGTAGCTTAATTTCATTTGTAACAAAACAAAGCTTACAATTAGCTTACAACTGAAATGTCGCTACACTACTACCACACAGCTTACAATTCAACTGGAGCTATACTAGTGATACCACAGAGCTTACAAATGAAATGGTTCCACCATACAGGTGTATGTAGAGCTAACTGCAGTGCCATGACCTCAGAGCTCCTCATACCTTTCCCATTCACATTTATAATTGGATAGCCCAGTCAGAGTGAGGCAGTGAAGGGGGAGGGGGTGATTAAGTTGGTACATACGACAATTTTTTGCCTCAGATTTTCCAACGTTTTGCATGCAGGAAGACACTTTAATAACTTTTAATATGAAAAATGTATGTTAATAGAGCTTGTTCTAAAGAGTAAAATATATTCACTTCAACTGCTTGAACATAGTAACATGCCTTCCTCTGGATCAACAGGGGTGTTTTTGGCATGGGCTGGACTTGGACGCATGTCTTTTTTTTCAGCCTCATAAACTATACTACTATGTTACCCCTTTGAGTGCCAGAGGGTTGCCCAACGCATTGGTCAGGCATCCTCTGGCACTCAAACGTTTAATGTTTGGGCTTTTCATCCGCCTGCTGAGTTCTATTAGGAGATTCATTAACAGGAACCAGTGAATAAAAAGGTTATATCAAATTTAATTTAAAGAGACATTTTACCTTTATTTATTTATAACCCCTTGAACACTAGAGACATCAAACATTGAGAATCAATAATCTGGTGAGGTCTCCAGTATCTGAAGGGTTAATACTTTATTATCAGTTCAAAATAAACCATTGCTTTAATGACCCAAATCAAGGGACAATCATACTCTATGGGAAGTGAAAATTTAAAAACGTATAAATTAATGCTTTGCAATGCTTAGCGTACCCCTCTTACACTCAAAGGGTCAATGGTATAGTAATGGTACAGTATGTAGTCATTTTTCTTTTCTCCTCTCCTTGTTTTGATGGCGCTGTTGTGTTTGTCTTCTACGAAGCACTAACAAGTGGCCGGAATATTCTTGATTTGTGTATCAGGCAAAGCCCTACAATGTGTATATGTATATATCATAGACTCTCTTTCATACAAACCATAATGTTTAAAGAGAAAGTAATTCATTTTTGAAAAATATGAAAAAAATTTTATTAAAAACTATAAAGATAGATACATGCACTTACTCAGAGTTACAAAGAAAGTCATCATCATTAAAGTATAACAAACATTCAAATTCCTGAGACTTCAAAAACACTGTGTTATACAGAACTGCATATGCTAAAATACCTTAAAGGAGAAACAACATCTGATAACTCCACCATTTACCTTACTATAGTCAGAAACTCCCAATAGCTCCTTTGAATTTTGTCCTTGTGTCTTTGTTCAAGAGATGCTCAGTCAATTCTGGATGTCATGTCCATGAAAGCAGACAGAGAATTGCAAGAAATGGAGGACTTGATGTATAAAGAATGACCAGACAGACTTGGTTTATTTACTATAGAGAAAAGACAACCAAGAGGAGATCTTATCACAATGTACAAGTATAGGAGAGGTCAATACAAGGATCTCTCTGGTGAGGCCTGATCAAATAACCATGGCCCATCCCTTGTGATTAGAGGAAAGGAGATTTCGACTTCAGAAGAGGAAGTTTTTTTTTTTTGTTTTTTTTTTTACAATGAGATCTGTTATATTATGGAATTCCTTGACCAAGGAGGTGGTTATGGCAGATACAATGGATACATTTAAGAGACAATTAGATACATTTCTTTCAAAAGTGAACATACAGGGTTATACTGTGTATTATAAGGCAAAACAGGAAGGTCTGATAAAGTTAATTATTTGGCAGCAGGAAAGCTATATCATTCTCATGTCTCTGGGTTATGAGGAAAAGGTTGAACTTGATGAAATTGTGTTTTTTTTTTCAACCTAATTTACTATGTTACTATGTCTGTTTTCACAGCCATTACATCCAGGACTGATTGAATATCTGATCCCTTGAACCAAGAGGCAAGGATAAAATTCACAGGAGACATTAAAATTTTATGGCCATAGTAAGGTGAGAGTTTATCATCTGGAGGTATGAATTCTTGTTTAAAGCAACATTAAAGGGATAGTATTGTTTCATAATAAAAGCAGCTCTAATTAATCATCATAGTATTTGCACTTTGGAGAGTGTTATTTCAATTCTGTCAGAGTTGTAATTCAAGAGTAATTCAATGACAAAGTATCCCCCTCCCCTTTTACTAATGTAACACTATTCAGCCGGATCAGAAGGGAGGTGCCCAGGTAGACTGCAGAGAGGGACAATTTTCAATTAAGATAAGGGAAAAACCTGAAAAACTTGTCAAGGGGGGCAGGGCTTTCATTGTTCTCATAGGAAAAAAGATTGTCCCCTTCTGTTATCTGTCTGGTGTATGGACTGCATTCCACATCTGAGAAGAGATGGCTTACACTAGGTAAAAGGGGCGGGAGGGGAAACTTTGCTTGCGACTATCTCTCAAACCATAAAGGCATTCTTCATGTTATTTTATTTTGTAGGCATTAAAAAAAGGATAAAACAAAGTATTACTATCCCTTTAAACACCAAAATAATTAAAGTGGAAATTTCATTACCAACAAACTTAGTTGCATTAGTTGTATTTATATTGTTTTGTTATTCTGATGTCTTGCCAGCCGGTACAAGCTGTACCAGAGGCAAGAAGTCTCAAGGATGGCCATCCCCTTTGATGGAGAATCTGCACCCACCACTTGTGAGCTAGGTTGGTGGACTAAAACATATGTATGTGCACGGAGAGCCTGCCCCAGAGAGAAGGTGTAGGCATATTGGCAAAGATTGACAGCTATTAGGAGGGAGAGCACGGACAGTCTTTTCAAAAGTAAGCAAGATGGCCACGCTCTCTCGCTTCTGGATCCACTGATAGAAGATATATAGAGGAAGAATGATCAAAAATTAAATGAGGCTTTTAATACATTAAAGACATATAAAAAAGGTATTGGGGGAGGGCAGGGAAGGTGACAGGTCTGCTTTAAATAGGTTTATATAACTCTAAATCACCTTTACATCTAGCATTTGTAAATGTTAATTATTCATGCTATATCCCTAAAATAATCCTAAAATTGATTTTTAACACATGGATAAAATTGTCCAAGTGGATTTATTTAAAGCGGAACTAACACCGCTAACAAACGTTGTCTGTCATAATTACCTATCTGGTGAATAGCTGCTTAGTAGCACTAGTCACCAGAATTATTACCTCTTCATGGAGAAATTTGAAGTGATCCTCGGCTGACAGGCAGGACGGAGCACGGACATCTTGCCCTAGTGACATCAGCGCGTCTGCGCTGTCAGTCCCAGACGGCTGTAGGAGGCGTTGCTAGGAGCCATTCGGCTGCGGAAAGGGACTGACAGCGCAGGCGTGCGGACGTCACTAGGGCAAGATGTCCGCGCTCCGTCCTGCCTGTCAGCCGAAGGGTCACTCCAAATTTCTCCATGAAGAGTTAATAATTCTGGCGACTAGTGCTACTAAGCAACTACTCGCCAGATAGGGAATTATGACAGACAACATTTGTTAGCGGTGTTAGTTCCGCTTTAACACCTTAAAAGGACCCATCACATGCCAGGACCGTCATGGGTAAACTTGCCATAAGGACCCATGACGGTCCTGGCACGTCATGGAATTCAGGACTCCCTGCGTGGCCACACGCCCGTTCTGAGAGCCCTGAATCAGATCCAATTAAAAAAAAAAAAAAAAAAGAAAAGCTCCATGGTCCTTAAGTGCCAGCCAGGAGAGAGCACGGCCAGTCCTTAAGGATGTTAATGTTGTTTCTGCTCTTTGTATTGACAGATAAAGCAAGTTAGTTGACTGAGATTAGTAGTAACCACTACTCTTATATTGAGGAAGGCAGTTCTTGTATCTCTGCCCATTTACACATGATCCTGGGCAATCAATGGGAGACCTGGAAAAGGTAGGAATGTCTGCTTCCTCCGAGCATATATAAAAGTATATCTTAGGCCTTATTGAGAATTTTTACAGATGCAAACATGTAGTAAAGGACATTTAAGTGTATATAACCTCAGTACATTTTTAGGTGTTAGTGTTCCTTTAAAAACAGAATTTTAAAAATGCTTTGGAATAGGTTGCATTATAATCTTTGCCTTCAGCTATTCATAGGATTCTTTATACATTCTGAGCTATTATAGGCTTGAGAAAAACAGCCAAACTGGTATGACTTGCCAAATGTGATATTAAAGGAATAGCAACGCTTTATTTTTTATTCATCTTCAACTATTTTTTACACTCATGTTCCTGAAAATAAGCTACTTGGATCTCAATTTCAAGAGAGTTTTCTGGTTGAAAGACCACCCGAACAGTATGTAATACAATGTTACACACACACTCTGCAGCCCTGAATGCTCTGTGCACTGTTTTTCCTACATTTAATCACAATACCTGCTTTTCATGTCAAAGTTTTCTGCAACCAAATCCAGGGAGCTCATTGTCAAGGAAACAAAAGTATTAAAAACAAAACAAAAAAGCAGGTGAAGATAAAAAAAGCAACTTGACTGTTCATATTATGCACCTGCAGAGTATGTAAATTAAAAGAAAAAGTGTTATGATTCCTTTAATCCTATCAGAGGAGTCCAATGTGAAGCAATGTGTTCAACACCCCAGTGGCACACAAAGAGTTAAATGGTAGACATAAAAATCACTCTCATTGTAACTTTAAAGGGATTGTAATGTTTCATAATAAAAGCAGCTCTAATTAATCATCATAGTATTTGGACTTTGGAGAGTGTTATTTCAGTTCTGTCAGAGTTGTAGTTCAAGAGAAATTCAATGACAAATTATCCCCCTCGCCCCTTTTACTGATGTAACACTGTTCAGCCAGAGCAGAAGAGAGGTGCCCAGGTAGACTGCAGAGAGGGACAATCTTCAATTAAGATAAGGGAAAAACCTGAAAAACTTGTCAAGGGGGGCAGGGCTTTCATTGTTCTCATAGGAAGAAGATTGTCCCCTTCTATTATCTGTCTGGTCTATGGACTGCATTCCACATCTGAGAAGATATGGCTTACACTAGGTAAAAGGGGCGGGAGGGGGAAACTTTGCTTGTGAATATCTCTCAAACCATAAAGGTTTGAGAGATAAGACATATTATTCTTCATGTTTTTTTTTTTAATGCCTACAAAATAAAATAAAGATAAAACAAAGTATTACTATCCCTTTAACCCCTAGAGTGCCAGCTACTTACGCCGTACGAGTGGACACAGCTGTACCTGCTGTGCCACGCTCGTACGGCGTAAGAGAGAAATGCGGTCACTGCATGAGCCGGTATAACCGGCATGCAGTGGCCGCATTAAAAAAAAAAAAGCCCCTGGCACTCATGGGGAGGCATGAGGATCACTCCTCATGCCTCCCCAGTTATTGATCTCCCAGCCGATCGGGCTGGGAGATCAATACACACAAAGGAGAAACAAAGTTTCTCCTTCCCCCTCTCTCCTACCCGAACTTCCGGGTAGGAGTGGGCGGGACCGGGGGAATCCTCCAAACGTCATCGGTGACATGGTCACCGATGACGTTAGGGAAGTTTCCCCGATCCTGTTCACTCCTACCGGTGGTAGGAGTGAAGGGCAGGAGAGCTCTTGCTCTCCTGCGGTCGCACCATTGATCTCCCAGCCTATCGGCTGGGAGATCAATGACTGGGGAGACACCAGGAGGGGTCCTGATGTCCCCCACGAGGTCTGAAATATCTTTAAAAAAAAAAATAAAAAAAAAAATAAAATTAAAGTAACCCTGTGAGTGCCACAGGGTCCCAGCACATTGCTTTGCAATGTGCTGGAGACCCCTGTTGCACTCACAGGGTCTATTCATTGGGGGGGATTTTTTTTTTTTTTTTTAAGACCTCATTGGGGGGATCAGGGGGGATCCTGATGCCCCTCAATGAGGTCTATAATTAGAAAAAAAAAAAAAAAAAATTTAACCCTGTGTGTGCCACAGGTGGGGGTCCAATGCACCCCCCCCCTCCTGTGGCACACACAGGGCTTTTATCATTATTTTGTTACCAGAGATTGTTGGGGGGCCATCAGGATTGCTCCTGATGGCCCCCCAACAAGCTCTGATTACAAAGTAATGATAAAAAAAAAATTAACCCTCTGAGTGCCACAACGGTCCAATGCATTGCTTTGCAATGCGCTATAGACCCCGGTGGCACTCACAGGGACACTTTTTTTGATAACTTTTTTTTTTTTTTTTGTAAGACCTCATTGGGGGGATCAGGGGGGTTTGTATACCCCTCAATGAGGTCTATAATAAAAAAAAGTAAATAAAAAAAAAATTAACCCTGTGTGTGCCACGGGGGGGGGCAATGCAGCCCCCCTTCTGCGGCACACACAGGGCTTTTATCATTACTTTGTTATCAGAGATTGTTGGGGGGGGGTCATCAGGATTGGTCCTGATGGCCCCCCAACAAGCTCTGATTACCAAGTAATGATAGAAAAAAAATTAACCCTCTGAGTGCCACAAGGATCCAATGCATTGCTTTGCAATGCGCTGGAGACCCTTGTGGCACTCACAGGGTCACTCCGTTTGTGGACATATATATTTTTTTTTACTAAGACCTCATTGGGGAGGGATCAGGGGGTCCTGATGCCCCTCAATGAGGTATATAATAAAAAAAAATAAATTAAAAAAAATTTAACCCTGTGTGTGCCACTGGGATAGGGGTTCAATGCAGACCCCCTTCCTGTGGCACACACACAGGACTTTTTATCATTACTTTGTGATCAGAGCTTGTTTGGTGGCCATCTGAATACAAAGTAACGATAAAAAAATTAACCCTTTGTGTGCTACAGGGGCCCAATGCATTGCTTTGCAATCCACCAGACACCCCTGTGGCACCCAAAGGATTATTTTGTTTTCCCCTTTTATTTTTTATTTAGACCTCATTGTATGGGTTCTGATGCCCCCAACGAGGTCTACACAAAAATATTGGGGGAAAAGCCCCAAAAAATGCACGTGCCACAGGGGGGGTCTGACGCAGTGCTTTGCAATACGTTGGACCCCCTGTAACACACACACACACACTTTTTTTTTTTTTATTATTCTGTTTTTAGACCTGGATGGGGGACACCAGGAATGTTCCTGACACCGCCTCCCCAACGAGGTATGAATACAAAATAATAATTAAAAAAAAACAACTCTTTGTGTGCAACAGAGGGTCCAACGCATTGCTTTGCAGTGCATTGGGCACTCTTGTGGCATGCACAAAAAATGCCTCCGATTCCCCCCCACACATACACATGTACCGTATTCCCCTGCCTGGTTCCACAGCCAACTGGCAGTCCCATTCCCCAGCCTGTTTCCACTGCCTATTGGTAGACTCAAAGTACCAGTATGCACTAGATTCAGGCTGGGAATCAAACTTTGTATGAGGGGGACATACAGTGCACACTGGTAGTCACAGATCTCCCATACACACTCTCAGACACTGCCCCACCATCTCCACCATCCTTGCTCCTCTGCTCATACCCACACACACTGCCTAATCCCTCACCCTCCCACACTGTTACACTGGTAGTCACAGGTCCGCGCGTACACTGGCTGACGCCCTAGCTTCTTTCATCTGTTAGCCATAAAATCACACATACACTGTTTGCTTTCCCATTCCTATTTCACTGGTAGCTACACTCCTGTCACTCAAATTGGTATGTCAACCCACAGCAGTTGAGTACCATTTTTCTTAGGCTGGCAAGAAGTCCTCCTAGGAAATCCCACGCCATTGAACCATTTTAGTATCTTTGAAGTGACTGAAGTGTAAAAGAAATGTTTGTTTGTTTTCCTGTAGCACCACATTCTGGAAATAGTTGTGCCAACTAACTTAGGGGTAAAAAGGCAAGTGACCCCTCATTAGATGCGGCATGTTGTCTTCTTTCCAAAATGGTGTAGTTTATCTACCTTTTCTTCACTTCTGAAGGTGTTATAGCCATTTTCGTAGAGGCAAGTCAGGTTTGAGAAAATGTTAGAAACATCAGTTTGTAGTAGGTGTAGTTTTCTACTTCTAGCACTCCCTAAGGTAGTTCAGCTCATACCAATGGGGTGTCGTTTGACTCCTAAGAGCTTTAGCTAACGAATGCAGTTGAAAATTCCATGGTTTTCACAGAGCTCCATACATTTGAAGGGGCAGAAATGTAAGAAAATGCCTTTTTTTTCATTAGCGCCACCTCCTGGAAGCATTTGTGCATGCCAGCCTTTGGGTATGAAGGCAAGTGACCCCTCATTAGATGCGTCAGGTTGTTTTCTTTCCAAAATGGCATTGTTTTCTACCTTTCCTGCATATCTATTATGGTTATAACCATTTTAGTGCAAGAAGATAATTTAAGAAACAAAAGTGTCAGGTTTACGTACGTGTTCCTAGCACCCACATATTGTATGTTAAGCCACACAAATGGGCTACCATTTTTCTCATGTTGGTAGCAGGTATTGAATACAGCAGGAAATGTTATGGTTTTCAAAGATTTTAGTATCTTTGAAGTGGTGGAAATGTAAAAAAAACGTATTTATTCCCATAGCGCCACCTTTTGGAAATATTTGTGCACTTCAGCCCAGGGGTAGAAAGGCAAGTGACCCCTCATTTGATGCGGGAGAATGTCTACTTTCCAAAATGGTATACCTTTTATACCTTTCCATCATTTCTCTAACAGTTATGAACATTTTAGTACAAGCAGCCATTTTCGAAGAAGCAAACAGGTAGGTGTAGTTATGCTTTTCTGGCACCCCTAAGGTATGTCGATTCATTCCAATGGGGTGTCATTTTTCTCCTAAGAGCACTAGCTAATGAATACAGTTGGAAATTCCATGGTTTTCACAGATTTCCATACAGATGAAGGGGCAGAAATGTAAGAAAATGACATTTTTTTCCTATAGTGCCACCCTCTGGAAGCATTTGGGCACAACAGGCTTGGGGTAAGAAGGCAATTCACCCCTCATTAGATGCGGCAGGTTGTCTTCTTTCAAAAATGGTATGGTTTGTGTAGCCTTTCTTCACTTCTCTAGTTGTTATAACCATTTTTGTACAGACAAGTAATGTTTGAGAAAATGTTAGAAAAATTAGTGGTTGTAATAGGTGTAGTTTGGTACTTGTAGCGCCCACTAAGGTAGGGGAACTCATACCAATGAGGTGTCATTTTTCTCCTAAGAGCACTAGCTAATGAATACAGTTGGAAATTCCATGGTTTTCACAGATTTCCATACAGATGAAGGGGCAGAAATGTAAGAAAATGCAATTTTTTTCCTATAGTGCCACCTTCTGGAAGCATTTGGGCACAACAGGCTTGGGGTAAGAAGGCAATTCACCCCTCATTAGATGCGCCAGGTTGTCTTCTTTCAAAAATGGTATGGTTTGTTTAGCCTTTCTTCACTTCTCTAGTTGTTATAACCATTTTTGTACAGACAAGTAATGTTTGAGAAAATGTTAGAAAAATTAGTGGTTGCAATAGGTGTAGTTTGGTACTTGTAGCGCCCACTAAGGTAGGGGAACTCATACCAATGAGGTGTCATTTTTCTCCTAAGAGCACTAGCTAATGAATACAGTTGGAAATTCCATGGTTTTCACAGATTTCCATACAGATGAAGGGGCAGAAATGTAAGAAAATGCCATTTTTTTCCTATAGTGCCACCTTCTGGAAGCATTTGGGCACAACAGGCTTGGGGTAAGAAGGCAATTCACCCCTCATTAGATGCGCCAGGTTGTCTTCTTTCAAAAATGGTATGGTTTGTTTAGCCTTTCTTCACTTCTCTAGTTGTTATAACCATTTTTGTACAGACAAGTAATGTTTGAGAAAATGTTAGAAAAATTAGTGGTTGCAATAGGTGTAGTTTGGTACTTGTAGCGCCCACTAAGGTAGGGGAACTCATACCAATGAGGTGTCATTTTTCTCCTAAGAGCACTAGCTAATGAATACAGTTGGAAATTCCATGGTTTTCACAGATTTCCATACAGATGAAGGGGCAGAAATGTAAGAAAATGCAATTTTTTTCCTATAGTGCCACCTTCTGGAAGCATTTGGGCACAACAGGCTTGGGGTAAGAAGGCAATTCACCCCTCATTAGATGCGCCAGGTTGTCTTCTTTCAAAAATGGTATGGTTTGTTTAGCCTTTCTTCACTTCTCTAGTTGTTATAACCATTTTTGTACAGACAAGTAATGTTTGAGAAAATGTTAGAAAAATTAGTGGTTGCAATAGGTGTAGTTTGGTACTTGTAGCGCCCACTAAGGTAGGGGAACTCATACCAATGAGGTGTCATTTTTCTCCTAAGAGCACTAGCTAATGAATACAGTTGGAAATTCCATGGTTTTCACAGATTTCCATACAGATGAAGGGGCAGAAATGTAAGAAAATGCAATTTTTTTCCTATAGTGCCACCTTCTGGAAGCATTTGGGCACAACAGGCTTTGGGTAAGAAGGCAATTCACCCCTCATTAGATGCGGCAGGTTGTCTTCTTTCCAAAATGGTATGGTTTGTGTAGCCTTTCTTTACTTCTCTAGTTGTTATAACCATTTTTGTATAGACAAGTAATGTTTGAAAAAATGTTAGAAAATTTAGAGGTTGTAGTAGGTGTCTTTTTGCACTTCTAGCATCCCCTGTGGTAGGTGAACCCATACCAATGGGGTGTCATTTTTCTCCCAAGAGTACTAGCTAATCAATATAGTTGTAAATTCCATGGTTTTCCCAGATTTCAGTACTGTTGAAGTGGCAGAAATGTAAGAAAATGCCATTTTTTTCCTATAGTGCCACCTTCTGGAAGCATTTGGGCACAACAGGCTTGGGGTAAGAAGGCAATTCACCCCTCATTAGATGCGGCAGGTTGTCTTCTTTCCAAAATGGTATGGTTTGTGTAGCCTTTCTTTAATTCTCTAGTTGTTATAACCATTTTTGTATAGACAAGTAATGTTTGAGAAAATGTTAGAAAATTTAGAGGTTGTAGTAGGTGTCTTGTTGCACTTCTAGCATCCCCTGTGGTAGGTGAACCCAAACCAATGGGGTGTAATTTTTCTCCCAAGAGCACTAGCTAATGAATACAGTTGTAAATTCCATGGTTTTCACAGATTTCAGTACAGTTGAAGGGGCAGAAATGTAAGAAAATGCCATTTTTTTCCTATAGTGCCACCTTCTGGAAGCATTTGGGTACCACAGGCTTGGGGCAAGAAGGCAAGTTACCCCTCATTAGATGCGGCAGGTTGTCTACTTTTCAGAAATATATAGTTTTATATAGTTATTCCACTGTTTTAGGGTAGTTTTACCACAAAAACCCTAGAATGTGCATTTTAGTTTATAAAGTTGAAAATGTCATTTTGCGCTGCTGGTGATTAGGGCTCTGCGCTAGCCTTGGACTTAGGTAAAACTATACAAATTTGGTATTTTTTTACTCGGGGGACTCTGGGCTTTTTCAAATAATTGAAACTTTTTCAATCAAGGTAAATGTTTTTGATACATAGTATGTGATTTTAGCAAAATGAGTAAATTTTCACTTTTTTTTGTCATTATGACATCATAGCTTTTTGCACGATGTAAAATTCTCTTCATGTAAGGAATCACGAGAAAGCTCAATTCGTTCTGAAAAAAACAATATATAGTTTTCCATATTTAACTAAAAATCCCCAGAGGAAATCAAGCCTAAACGGAAGGATAGCAAAAATGTTGAAAAAGTGTCTGGCCTGCAGGGTTCAGAAAATGGCCCGAGCCTCTGGCACTGAAGGGGTTAAAGGGATAGTAATGTTTCACAATAAAAACTCCAATTACTTTTCATGGTATTTGGGCCATGGAGAGTGTTACTTCAATACTGTCATAGCTGTAGTTCAAGAGTAATTGAATGATAACGTATTCCCCTCCCGCCCCTTTTACTGATGAAACACTGCTCACCTCAGAGCAGCAAGACTGTCTGGATGGATCACAGAAAGGGACAATCTTCAGGGAGTATAACGAAAAAACTTGAAAACCTGCAAAGGAGGGCAGGGTTTCCCTTATGATCACAGTAAGAAGATTGTCCTTTGCTGCGACCTGTCCAGTCAAGAAACCAGATTCCACATCTAAGGGGAGGAGGCTTACACTAGGTAAAAGGGACGGGAGGGGGATACTTATCATTCGATTACTCTTGAACTACAACTCTGGACAGTATTGAAATAACACTCTCCATGGACCAAATACTATGAAGATTAATTGGAGCTGCTTTTTCTGTGAAACATTGTACCCTTTTAAAGGGATAGTAATCACCTAAAAAAAAAAATAATAATAAATAAAAACAAACACTTGTGATTTTGAAAGACCTTTTGAAATCACCTATAATGTTGTATTGACCATTTTTTTTTCTAGTTTTTGAGTGGTTATACCTTTTAACCCTTTGAGTGCCAGAGAGCAATCCAACACATTACAATGCGTTGGATTCATCTCTGGCAGTCAAAGCACTGTCTGTCTTAGCCCTGGATTCCCTCCCCAACTCACTGACACACAACCCTTTCAGTACTAGAAAAATTGACTAAAAAAGTCTGGAAAGCTAATACTGAAGACAAGATATACCTGCATGGCATGCCTTAATTAGCATAATGTGCCTAAACAACTCCCCAAACTAATTTCCTAAATAAATAAAATTGCTAATACAATATAAAATTTATTTTGAAAATGCTTTCCAGTTCTTATTATAAGTCCAGTAGGACTCTGAAATTATGCTAATTCTTTGGGACATTCAGAATAGTCTTTGGTTTGTATTCTGCATTTTGAATCCATTGTAGAACATATTTAGTTTATATATAGGGTCCCCCTTGTTTTACTGATACAGGCACTTGGGGTGATTGCCTTAGGCACAAGTAGATCAATCACGATGACAAAGAAATTGGTTCATCATTCCGGTGCTCAGACAGCGTTACATGGTGGAGGACACAAAACAGCCACAATCGGGATTTGAATTCGCGCAGTAAAAGAAATGTAGAATGTGCTCCCTTTTATACTCACTAAAGCAAGCACTTGAATCCTGCGCAAGTAGACAGATAAGCAAATGTAATCAATGTCTGGTAGCAGGGGTGTAACTATGGGGAAGGTGTGGGGGTGCAGCTGCGATTGGGACCAGTATTCAAGGTGGCCAATAGTCTCTAGTTAAAGTGTTAGTAATGTCTAAAAAAATGTTTTTTTGCATTTAGAAGAGCTTAAAAAGCTGAGCTAAATGCAAAAAAAGATTCTCTCAAACCACTATGGTTTAACCCCTTAGTGACGGCCGCGTGCAGACGCGGCCGTCACTTAATGCCCGTCTAACATTTTTTTTTTTTCTTCATTAGAATCCGGAGTCCCCAAACGGCGTGCAGCCGCGCGGGGATCCGGATTTCCTGGACGTACATGTACGTCCTCTGTCACTAAGTGACAGCCACAGAGGACGTACATGTACGTCCATTGTCGCTAAGGGGTTAAGAGATACAGGCGTTTAAAGTTCGCTGTTTCCTGCTGACAGCTGAAAAGCTGTCAGCAGGAGATTCGTGTCGGTCGACACGGAGGCGCTTGAGAAGTGCCGGGATCTTGTTACTTACACGGAATCCCTTCATTGGAATGGTCTAAAAAGTGTGCCTAGTGTTCAGACACACGTTTTAGACCATTCCAATGAAAGGATTCCTTGTAAGTAACGAGATCTCGGCACTTCTCAAGCGCCTCCGTGTCGACCGACACGAATCTCCTGCTGACAGCTTTACAGCTGTCAGCAGGAAACAGCGAACTTTAAATGCCTGTATCTCTTAAACCATAGTGGTTTGAGAGAATCTTTTTTTGCATTTAGCTCAGCTTTTTTAAGCTCTTCTAAATGCAAAAAACATTTTTTTAGACATTACTAACACTTTAAGTACCTGTGAGAATATTTTTATGTTTGGGGCCATTGTCTGGCAAGACTTGAAGCAGGAAAATAGCTGCTATTTCATTTCATTGGATGGAAGCCTTGAACTACAATACATCCTGTAGGCTTCCTACATAGTATTTATGAAGTAACGGGGAGCACTGTAAGACCTTACTGTGCTTACAGGACAGTAGGCTACAAATAAAAGAGCTTGCAGGTCTTTTTAATGCAGGAGTTATGTATGTTTCTCTCCATACAGTAAACAGCTGGTGTAGTGTGTAATAATTATTGGGCTTTATGAATAAAAGCAAAGTGGAGCAAACCAAATGTACCAATAGGGTAGGGATGGTCAAACCTGTCCTTAAGACACACACACACACAGTATATTTTCAGGAAATTGTCAAATGAATGGTATTAACTCAGGAAGATCCTTCAGAATGAGTGAACTACTGATTTGTATACATAATGTATGATGCATGGTGCATGGATTTAGCTTTATTAATTTGTATGTTTATTGGTATTAGACATATTGGCTGACATGCCAGCCAGATACTAACATTCCGACCTGCTCTCCCTACCACCTACAATTCCCTGAAAGCCAAATACTATAATTCCAACATGCGCTTTCTCCAACCCACAATTCCCTGCCAGGCAGAGCTAGCTCATTTGTATAACATTGTCACTTTGTTAATCATTTAAATCCTGTCAAGATGGATGCACTCGCTGAGCAGGTGAACATTTTTTTTTCCTTAGTTTGGACCACACTCCCCTTTAGACCAGGCTTTCATCAATATTACAGAGACTGCAAAAGCAAATAATAATAATTATGCGGTTTGCTTGTGCAGCCAAAGTAATGTTTCTGGGATGTGAACAGATCTGGACCTAACTGACTAAGCCTGTTGTAAGGTGTAGAAAAAGTCATGTATATAGAGAATCAACAAGTTCTGTGACTAAGATGCTGACTTACTAAGGAACAGTAGTGTAATTCTGGAGCAAACCAGATTCACCATAGGCAATAAATAGAAATTACCCACATTCCTATTGATTTAATTGGGGTTTTAATCCCTTGAATTCTAGAGAGGTCTCAATGCTTTGCTATATAATTCATTAGGTATCTCTCTAGTATTCATGGAATTAAAGGGGATCTATCACCCCATGTTGGTCTCAATAGTTAGTTTATGTAGCGACTGGTTGGTAAAATGTTTTAATTTGTTTAATAAAATTGCTATTTTGCGGTCTCTGGCCAATGAGAATGCTCCAGCTTACATGCAGAAAGCTTCCGTCATTGGAGGAGGCTGGATGAGTGAGGGGAGCAGATGATGAGCGACAGACTGCGGTGCAGAGGTGGTAACCGCAGTCTGTCCAGAAGTAGGTGCAGGGCAACATTTTCTCAATTAACTTCAGCAAAATAGTGATTTTATTTTAAAAATTAAAATGTTTTACCAGCTAGTTGCTACATAAACTAACTATTGAGACATGTATAGGGGTGATAGATCTCCTTTAAAATCACTGGTCATTTTTATTTGCCTCCTATGGTACAGTTGATTTGGCCCACTTTTCTTTAGTTCACCAGCCCTTAGTGCTTCTGGCCCTAAAGAAGACTTGGAAATGGAAAAGAAAAATCTTCACCGCACATCTGTATTGTTAACACTGTACTGTAAAAGGTCATCTGATAACATGGAGAGATGCTTCCACTTCTATTCCTTAAAGGGATAGTAAGGTTTCAAAATAAAAGCAGCTCCAATTAATCTTTATAGTATTTGGGCCTTGGAGAGTGTTATTTCAATACTGTCAGAGTTGTAGTTTAAGAGTAATTGAATGATAAAGTATCCCTCCCGCCCCTTTTACTGATGTAACACTGCTCAACTCAGAACAGAAAGGTGGTGTCCAGATGGCTTGCAGAGAGGGACAATCTTCAATTAGCATAAAGGAAAAACCTGCAGGGTTTTCATTGTTCTCACAGTAAGAAGATTGTCCCTTGCTGTGGTCTGTCTGGTCTTAAGACCAGATTCCACATCTGAGGGGAGGCGGCTTACACTAGGTAAAAGGGGAGGGAGGGGGATACTTTATCATTCAATTACTCTTGACATATAACTCTGAAAGTATTGAAATAACACTCTCCATGGCCCAAATACTATGAAAATTAAACAGAGCTGCTTTTATTTTGAAACATTACTATCCCTTTAACCCTTTGAGCGCCAGAGGATGTTGCATTGCATATCCCTCTAGCACTCATTTTGGTAAAGGGGCATCCGTTTCTAAATTCTAAGCACTTCTGCTTACAGAGTGTTGCTAATCATATACAGTACACAATGATATACACTGTCCTGAGATATCTGAATAAATAATTACATTGCAAAGGCACAAGATGACACATGAATATGTCATTGTATTATAAAGAGGATAATGAGTGTATTGTTGAATACTGGCATCGTTCTTCAATGAGTCTCTGCAATTGTTTTTGGACTACGACTTTCAACATCTTTGGCCACTGGCTAGCTGTGGACGGTGAGAATTGCAGTACAGCAATAGCAGAAATGACACTGTTGTCCATCTGAGTTTCGGGAGTCCTGCAAACTTACATGCCAAAAGAAAAGTACTCTCCTTTGTCTGTTTCTCCCAGTGTTACACTGATGCCTCATCATTAGATTGCATTTAAAAAACATGTTTTTTTTTCCCATTAACATTCTGTAAATGGTCCATTCCCCTCTCCCTATACAGCAAGTAGAGCCATTTCCTTGCTGTCAGGATCCATCCCATTTCCAATCACTTTCTTGGCCCATTTATGTAGCCGACTATATAATGGGAAGCCCTTGTTTTCCCGATATAGGTACACCCCGGTTATCTCATTCCACTGGGGGCTCGTCTGGGCCTCATCGACTGGATATTCACTGACCAATTCCTTCTCCTCTTTGTCCAAAGCCACAAAACCAAAGAACTGTTTAACGTTGCTGGCAGCCAGAACTTTTGCATGGACTTCAGCGGTGCGATTGAAGAGATCTTTCTCACAGGAACGGTACTGATTCCAATAGGCCTCCTGAAGGAAACTTAATGGGGAACAGCAATGCTGCAGGCACTTCAGCAAGAATATGGCAGAAGCAACTACAGCGATCATTATCCAACCAATAAACTAGAAAAAAAAAAAAAAAAAAAAAAAAAAAAGATTAAAAAGGCAGAGCGTGTTCTCTTCCCAAATGAGTGGGGCATGTGTGTGAAGAAGCAAAGCAACTGCACTGTATTTATAAAACGAAACCATTGGATGCTAGGTAGGTCAACCTTCAGTAACTTCACTGTAAACAAATTGCTAAAATTGATGGAACCAGAATAAAATAAACCAAAACTTATACTGAAAAAACACAAATCAAAGAAACAAATGCAAATTGCAGTGTGTAACCATACTACTGTGTCCTGAACTATAAATCAGTGGGAGCGCAATGCTTCTTGAGCATTTAAATTGATTCTGCACATTTTCATTTCCACTTGCATTTATGTTAAAAATGGCTGTTCATGGAAATGTGTCAGTAAAAATACAAACAAACAAAACACATATTTGTATTTTATATCTATCTATCTATCTATCTATCTGTATGTACCGTAAAATCTCAGGTATGTATGTATACCTACCCTTGCTTTCCGCCGGTCACACACAAAAAGAAAGTGTTATCTTGTTGCTCTGATTCCCTCACTCCCCACTTACTCTCACCGTTCTCACCCCCTCTGTAGTCCAATTCAGCAACCTGACAGGGTCACAGAGGGTGGCATGTTTGTATTTGCTGCCCGCTTCCAGAATTGCCCTATCAGGACCTCCTCTTTTAAGCCAACTGTGGTCCTCCAGGATAATACTATAGATCCAATGAGCACAGCATTGTGCACTGGATCTATGGTACTGTCCTGCAAGGACCTTGCTGTCCTCGCAAGACCTTACCATTGACTTAAAAGAAGAGGTCCTGACAGGTTAGGTTACAAAGTGGCAATAGGCTAAGGGTAGTTCAAATAGGTGGAAGTCAACATGGTTTCAATCTGATGATTGAGACCAAGCATTCCAGAAGCTAAATGCTTTGATCAGATTGATAGCGATGCTGCTCTTTCACTGTACCTGCTCACTTCGTTGCCCTGCCATACAGCTCACTTCCCCTTGGAACAATTTGTTTTTATATTGAAGAAATAAAGGTACTTCTTTTGATTTTACTATACTGCTTAGATGACTCAAGGTCATTTGTGGTGCAGTCATATGTTTGAGTCTGGATGCCCTTTACAACTGAACCCACTGTAATTAGGCACCCAGCTGTGGGGTAAAATAAGTGCTTCACAAATTCTGATTGGTTGAAATGTGGCTTAAAGTGATAGTAATGTTTCATAATAAAAGCACCTCTAATTAATCTTCATAGTATTTGGGCCATGGAAGGTGTTATTTAAATTCTGTCAGAGTTGTAGTACAAGAGTAATTGAATGATAAAGTATACCCCTCCCGCCCCTTCTACTGATATAACACTGATCAGCTTAAAGCAGAAGGGAGGTGCCCAGGTAGATTGCAGAGAGGGACAATCTTCAACTAAGATGAGGGAAAAAGCTGAAAAACTTGTCAAGGGGGGCAGGGATTTAATTGTTCTCACAGTAAGAATATTGACCCTTGATGTGAGCTGTCTGTTCTATGGAGTGAATTCCACATCTGAGGATTGGGTGTTTACACTAGGTAAAATGGGCGGGAGGGGGAAACTTTATCATTCAATTACTCTTGAACTACAACGCTCACAGTAATGAAATAATACTCTCTATGGCTCAAATACTATAAATATTAATTGGGGCTGCTGTTTTGTGAAACATTACCATCATTTTAAAGCGTCAGTAATGCCCAAAATAAAGTTGATGCTATATGTTAAGGCTTTTCCCAAATATGTTATTTTTTGTAAAATCTATCTCTCAAACCTTTATGTTTTGAGAGATATCCTCCACTGAAGTTCCCTTTCTCCTGATGTTAGCTGTAAAGCCGACAGAAGGAGATCTGTGTCGGCCGACACGAGGAGGCTCTTCAGCAGAACCACAATAGTGATACTGGAAAATAATTACTTCATTGGAACAGTCTACAAAAAGTGTGCTTGGTTTCAAGCACACTTTGTAGACAGTTCCAAAGAAGTATTTCTTTTTAAATCGCGTTATTGCGGCTCTGCTGAAGAGCAGCCTTTCGGTCCCCGGACCAGGAACTCCTACTGTTAGCTTACAGCTGACGTCAGGAGAAGGGGAGGAAGGGGGAAACTTTAATGGAGGATATCTCTCAAACCATAAAGGTTTGAGAGATAGGACTTTTCTTCCAAATACGTTATTTTTGTAAAATCTAACATATAGCATCAACTTTATTTTGGCCATTACTAACCGTTCAACCCCTTAAGGACCAGCGGTCCCGGGGTGTCTGGTCCTTTAAGGACCAGATAGGCGAGTTCGACATGCCACCCCACGTGACTGATCACATGTGCAGGAGCGCAGTGAGTAAAAGTACATGATGTACCAGGACCGTCTCTGGTCCTTAAGTGCCAGACCAGCGTGACAGTCCAGGTACGTTATTGGACGCGAAGGGGTTAATGAGTTGGGTACCTCTCTAGTATTCAGGGGGTTAAAACCCACATTTAAATCATTGGGGATTTTTATTTCTCCTGAATAGTGCAGATGGTTTGCTCTGGAATTGCTCCTCTTTAGCTTATAGAATTGCATCTTTATGGTCTTAACCCTTTGAATGCCAGAGGGGAGAACAACTCATTGCTTTGCCTAACCCTCAAGCATTCAAAGAGTTAAGCAGAAAGGAAAAAGATCAGCAATTCTGGACGAAATCAACTGCACCATAGGTCAGAAATAAATAACTCCATTGATTTAAAAGGGGTTTTTAATCCCTTGATTACTAAAGAGGTAGCCAATGTATTATATAGCGATGCTTTAGGGCCTTTCTAGAATCATAGGGTTAAAGGTCTACTTAAATCAATGGAAAGGTGTTTTTGTTCTCTGTGGTGCAGTTGGTTTGATCCAGAATTGTTTATCTTTAGCTTCCTGATTACTGCCCATTAAGACAGCAGAGCTAACATTCTAAGGCAGGGCTGTGTAATGTGTGGCCCTACAGCTGATGCCGGACTACAATTCCCATTATCCCATGAGGGAAAACAATCACCTAAAAGCAAAAAGTGCGAAAAATTAAATTTTTTACTTTCTGTAAGCCATTTTTCCAACATACTGACCCCCAACACTGATAAGCTTAGAACTACACACACACATACTGACCCCCATCCTTGTTCCACTGCACTGGTAGCCACAGAACAACACATACTGACCTTCAGCTTTGTTCCACTGCACTGATAGCCACAGAACCACACACATACTGACCCTCTGCCTTGTCCCACTGCATTGATAGCTATAGAACCACAGCTATTGACCCCCAGCCTCATCCCACTGCACTGATATCCACAGAACTGCACCTACTGACCCCCGGCCATGTCCAATTACACTAGTAGCCATAAAACCACACATACTGCCCCCCAGCCTTGTCCCACTGTACTGATATCCATAGAACTGCACCTACTGACCCCTAGCCTTGTCCCACTGCACTGATATCCCTCTGACAGGAATTCTCAAACACAAGAAGAAACCGGTACAGTTCTTGAAGGATATTTCTTGGAGTTAGTGGAAAGGCATACTTTTTTGTGGTTCCATGTGTGTAAATTTCCACTGAAAAATCAGCAAATTGAAGAAAATTCCAAAAGGGGACTGCCCCACCAAAAAAACAACAACAAAATGGACTTTTCACCCATCCCTTCCATCAAGAGCTGGGAATCCTCACGTTGCTGGGGTTTACTACCCCATTTAACCCTTTCAGTGGAAAACCCCACTAGCACTTAAAGTACTAACCCCCTCAACTCTGATAAAACCTACAAGAGTTCTGAAATTGACAGGGCCCTTTGGAAACTTGCAAATAAAACATTTGTCATTCCAAGCACAGTAATCCAGTGCACAGACTGTACATGTTGTGACATATACAATGCCCCAAGGAAATATGCCGCTTCTGTGGCTTTAAAAGGGAAGGCAAAGAATTAGTAAATGCTGAGAATGAACAGAGGCATAAATAGCTTATTCTAGACTAGTCACTGCCCAGGACCTCCAGGTTTTTGCAAGTTTTTCCATAATATACAGTACTGACTGCCATGACTGCAATGTGCGAGTATTAACATTCTACATTAATCAGGAAATCTGGCACATGGCTCTGTGGGCTCATATTGTCTACTTTGCATAACTTGACAAATAAGTATATGCTAAATATCAGGGCTCACAATCTCCACTCGCCACTAGCGAGTGAAAATTTAGCTCTGGTGAGTACAAATTCAGCCCTGGTGGGTATGTTATGGCTTGCAGTGGCAAGTAACTTTTCAGGTCTGGCTAGTAGCAAAAGACTTCAAATTTTAAGCCCTGCTAAATATCTCAAGCTATTGTTTTAAATATAAAAATGACTAATAACTATAACAAATTATTCTGTAACAGCTTATAATGTCTTGCTTCCAGTTTAAAATGCACAGGTATGCCCATCACCTAAAAACCTTCCCAGGGACCTTAGTAACTATACATGCTCTCTGCATGCACAGACAGCTTTGACTCTCAAGTATTGTCATTTGGATTAACAATGGCAACCTGGTACCGTGGAAGTATGATGCAGATTCTCAGGAATAAGCTCTGCTTTTTTCCATTGGACTGTGTCCCCTGTTTGATTCAAAATGATGGGAGCCATAGTTTTAGCTCTCTAGTACCATTAGAGAGGATATATTTCCAGATGTTTTCTCCTTCTATGGGTCTCACAAGTGAGAGGAATCAGGTCGCTCTAGGCCAGTGGTAGATAACATTTGGCTCAACTGTTGGGGACTACAACTCCCATCCTCATACCTGGGAACTTTGTACTTTGCTCACCCTGGAGGGAGTCCTCTGGTGCAGGTGGGGGGAGAAATAGGACGTGATTCACGTCAAAAGGGGAGGGGATTAACCGTGAGTGGGGGCAGAGCCAAATCATCTAGGAAAAAATAAGCTGAGAAAGGAGGAGAAGTATCAGGGAGTAGGAGGAAAGACTTAAAAAGAGCAGAAGTGGGTGGAGTTTCAATAGAATCTCCCCACACCTGGAGACTCAGCCCCTGTCCCAAAAACCCAGTAATGAAGTGTGAAAACCGGAGTCTCCAGGCAAAATCCGGAGAGTTACCAACTATGCCCATCATCCCCAGCCTGCTGGGGATGATAGAAGTTGTTGTCTCTAACAACTGGAGAGCCAAAGGTTGGGTACCATTACTCTAGACAAAGAGCTAAAACATAAAAGCTCCTGATTAGCCAAAGAACATGCAAATTTAGGCTTTTGTTACTGCTTAGTATTTCACACTTGTTGGCATATAAGGTTTTGTGCATGTAATTTTGTGTTGCAGAATAACATAGGGTAGAGTTCACCTCTTGGATGCTAGACATGTCTCCAACATGCTGCAAAGTATGTAAATCAGGGGAGTTGCTAGGTTACCAAAGACCTGGGGATGCTTGGCCTAACAAAGCATTATAACAATGTGCAGCCCATCTGCACTATTACTAGTAGGGACATTAGCACCATTACGGGCTCCAAGCTAGCAACAAAACCTGGGGATTTAGGTAAGTACCTAGATGCTCCTCTCCAGCAAATTAGTGTTAAAGTGTTTTATGGTTTTATACTATTACCCTCACAACCGTGGTCATTGCAGCACCTGTTTTATGATCAAGCAGATACAAGTTACACTGGGCCTTCTGCATAAAGACAAATAGGAGCCATTCTGGAGCAGACAGCCAGCACCATCAATGTACAATAAGGTACCACTGACTTAAACAGAGGTTTTAAGACTTAATTACTGGTTCTCTGGAGACAGAATCGGATTCTCTTGCTTGCCAATTCCCTGTAACCCTACCCACTACCAGCCCAGTTCTGTCCACTTCCATGCTTGTTCCTCCCTCTTCCCTGCCCATTTCATGGTAACCCTGCCTTTCCACCTCCTCATTCCATCCATAATGATTATGCTTCACCCACATTATGAAGCAAATTGTATGATTTGGACACTCCATCCCCTTTCCTCCTTGATACTCTTGGGCTTAATGTGGAACTGCCACCAAACATTACCCCCCACCCCCAGTCAATTACTTATATACTCAATATTTCAGAGAGTCCAGTTTCACCTACTAAGGTATTACACTATAGGTGAAACCATAAGTCAAATGTTGAGGAGAGAGAGGGAGAGAGAGGGAGAGAGAGGGAGGGGGAGAGGGAGGGGGAGAGGGAGAGAGAGGGGGAGGGGGAGGGGGAGGGGGAGGGGGAGAGGGAGAGGGAGAGGGAGAGACGGAGGGAGAGAGAGAGAGAGAGAGAGAGAGAGAGAGAGAGAGAGGGAGAGAGGGAGAGAGGGAGAGAGGGAGAGAGGGAGAGAGGGAGAGAGGGAGAGAGGGAGAGAGGGAGAGAGGGAGAGAGGGAGAGAGGGAGAGAGGGAGAGAGGGAGAGAGGGAGAGAGGGAGAGAGGGAGAGAGGGAGAGAGGGAGAGAGAGGGAGAGAGACGGAGAGAGACGGAGGGAGAGAGAGATGGAGAGGGAGAGAGATGGAGAGGGAGAGAGACGGAGGGAGAGAGACGGAGGGAGAGAGACGGAGGGAGAGAGACGGAGGGAGAGAGACGGAGGGAGGGAGGGAGAGAGACGGAGGGAGAGAGACGGAGGGAGGGAGGGAGAGAGAGGGAGGGAGGGAGGGGGAGGGAGAGGGGGAGAGAGGGGGAGGGAGAGGGGGAGAGAGGGGGAGGGAGAGGGGGAGAGAGGGGGAGGGAGAGGGGGAGAGAGGGGGAGGGAGAGGGAGGGAGGGAGAGAGGGACCATATTTCTTCCATTTAAGAGGATTGACAGCGCGCTCCCGGTCATTTGCCTTCCCCTTTTCCTCCAAGATTGTGTCTAAACAACTGCATGCAAGCAGCATTGACTTGAAGGAGCAAGCTGACCAATGAATATCCTGTAAAAAGCAATGTTCTGCACTTATCAGTGCAGGATGTTGCTTTTTACTGTGTATTCATTGCCCGGCTTGCCCCCTCATGGCGAAGCTGCGTGCAGGCAGCTGTACAGACACAATACTGGAGGAAAAGGGAATGAGTGTGGGCGGGCATATAATGCCACAGGGGGGACTGCAGGCTGCTGCAGAAAAGCTGAAGACTGAATTTTGTGTGTGACTTTTTTTGTTTTAAAGAAAATTGAGCAATTTAAAAAAAAAAAAAAAATATATGACTTTTTATGTTTTTTTTTTTGCTTCCACTTTCAAATGGGATTGATATGTAGACAGGTGATAGTACCCCTTTAAAGGTTCCCAGGTACGTTAAATCAATGCACTAGAGACTCATTAACCATCTGGATGCCAGAGGGGGACAACACATTGCAAATGGTTAATAGGCCACTTTACATTGATATAATCTATTTCTTAATTTGTCCCCTATGGTTTACCCCAAAAAGAAAACACTATGTTACTCTGTATTACAAAAAATCGTGGGCTAGTGGTCTGTACTGTGAGGATATGAAAGGTGGATGGAAAATAAGTCTTCTTTATCAAATGGGGACATATGCAGATGAAAAGGAGGAACACATCAGGTGTAAACCAACTGCTCCATAAAGGATAAATAAAAAATCCTACTGATTTTAATGGGTAGTTTAACACCTTGAATGTTAGAAAGGGCTCCACAGAATTACTAACCAATGTGGTGGAGACCTCTCTAGCCTTCCTCCATTTAAATAGCTGAGGATTGTTTTATTTTGTACTTAAACATAGAATTTGACGGCAGATAAGAACCAATCTGCCTATCTAGTCTGCTCATTTTTGATGGTGCATTTGGTTTGCTCCAGGATTGCTCCTACTTTCTTTCTGCATATTGCCAATGATTGCTTCAGAATTCTCTAAACGCACCCTTTGCACATCTGTGGCATTTGGCACTTCCACAATCCGGAACAAAAAACTTTGAAGAAAAGCATAGGAGTGGGATAAAATGTGTGTGTTCGGGATCCAATGAAAACTCTAGTTGGCCTCTAATAGAATGTTTGTATCTCACCTAACCAATGGAATGATAAGGTGGGAATTTTCAAACTGCTAATAATAGCTGGTTGGGGTATGAGTAGAAGCCCTACAGCAAGTGGCATTAACCTAATGTGTCCCTAATTAAGCTGCTAATTTTACTGTTAGGGGTCCCCACAACTTGGGAAATTTTATCAAAGGGTCACGGTACTATAAAGGTTGAGAACCGCTGCACTATTTGATTAATAGACACCTACATGTCGGCCTGTTCCTGATCAACATGACTTGAGAAATGCTAGCCAAGGCTTAATGGAACACTCATATTCCCCAAACAATGGGATAACAGCACCATAGGGGAGAAATAAATATACAACAAATAAATGTGACTAGCACCCATTAACTACTAACTAGATGAAGTATCTTGTTCTAAGGTAAGGTGGCCTCTCAGTGGTGCTACAAGTCTATTTTTCATTCCCGTGTGCCATTACAAAGAGGAAATTTCCATATCCATATCAGACTGGTCCTGCCCTCAGGTAGTCCAGCTCCAAAATTCAGGCAAATAGTTTCCACATGAGAGAAATAAATATACCAATTAATTTAAATTGCGCTTCTAACATGCCTGAATGTTTCCCAGTGTGTTGGAGACCTCTCTAGCGTTCAAGGGATTAGAAACCCTGTTTAAAACAATGGTAATTGTGGGAATGTTTTTCCCCCTTATTCTGCAATTGGTTTGCCCCAGACTTTCTCCAGCTTGCCTTTATACATAAGGCCCAATGGCCCATCAAACTGGAGTCATTCTGGAGTAAACCAACTGCATCACAGAAAATGGGTTATAAAGCTCTATTCAAATGCATGGTAACTTAAAAATGTTATTTGTCCCCTGTGGTGCAATTGGTTTACTGCAGAATAACTCCAGTTTGTTTTTATAAACATGAGACACTGTTCCCTAGTATTAAATCACACACTGGGCTGCATTCTATTGAGGGTACAAATGCTACTACCGGCTTACAGATTCCATTGAATTCTATCTGGAAATTTGTAGATAAAAAAAATGATTGTTATCTCCTGCAATGTAATCCATCTAGTTGTATGCTTTAATACTATACCTGTCCAACAGGCAACCTGGAGATGGGAAAAATGTGAAGCTATGCCCTCTGTCCCTTACTGGTTTGTACCCAGAGGGTGGCCTGCCTTATGTGACATCATACACCCAGAGACTACGAATGGCAATTAAGTATTCTGACAATTAATTCAATGTAGTGTGAGTCTGGGGCAAGTTACCTCAGCCTCACACTACATTTAATGGTATAGTATGTTTCAGTTTCAAGAACGTTGCAATCCTTTCTTATACTGCATACAATGATCTGTTATATTACATGATATGCTATATAGCTTGAGAAATCATATAATGAATTACTTCCTCACGCCGCTTTTCACAAATCCAGGCCACCTCACCATAAATCTGAAGTCAGGTCGCTTCACTGGACAGAGCTGCGAGGAACAAACTGCCTCCATTCAGTATAGGAAAACCCTTTCCCCCTTGAATAAGGAGGGTAAGGTTTTCTGTATACTGACAGAAGATTGTCCCACGTCATCATCCGATTGCAGCTCCGAGGCTCGAAGGATGATTTAAGTATAAGGGGCATAAGGGGGATCATTCGTAATATTATTTCTCAAGTTATATAGCAAATTCAGCATTACTAACATAACTGATCGGTTGTATGCTGTATGATTGCAGTGGTCTTGAAATTGAAACATTACTATCCATTTAAAAACATATAGCAACAATTCTGATCCCAAACACCGCCACTCAGCTGCAGAGGGGTCTGATGTCATAAGGGGCGGTTCCAATGCAGGAGAGCACTGCAACCAATGGATAAGAACCTGCTAACTACTTTTACAGAACAGTCACAGCAAACATGGGATTTGCTACACAAGAAAAAGCGTTAAAACAATTAAATGGTGTTAAGGTAGCCAAAGCCCTGGGGCTGGATAGTATATACCTACGGGTACTTAAAGAGCCAAGCCAGGCTCTGGCCAGACTGTTATTTTTTTATTTACAGGGATTCTTTTATTTCAGGTATGGTGCCCACGGATGTGGTGCCTATATTTAAAAAAGGGATCAAAATCCCAGCCAGGAAATTACAGACCTGTAAGCTTCACATCTGTGGTGGGGAAACTGTTTGAAGGGTTGCTTAGGGAATATATTCAGGAATTCATCTTGAACAGGAATATCATTAGCAGGAGCCAACACGGTTTTGTGAAAGACAGGTCTTGTCAATCTAACTTGATTGCATTTTATGAAAAAGTGAGAAAAAATATAGATTTGTGTGCAGCAGTTGATGTGATCTATTTTTACCAAAGCATCTGATACAGTTCCACACAAAAGATTACTGTACAAATTGAATGAAATAGTCTTAGGGGAAAACATTTGTTAGTGGATTGGAAATTGGCTGAAAGATAGAATGCAAAGAGTGGTGGTAAATGGGAAGTTCCCTAATTGGACAAAAGTGATAAGTGGAGTACCTCAGAGATCTGTCCTGGGTCCTCTTCTTTTTAATTTGTTTATTAATGACCTCCCAGAGGGCACAGGAAGCCATTTATCAGTGTTTGCCGATGACACAAAATTAAGTAGGGTAATAAAGTCTGAACTGGATGTGTCTTCATTACAAGAGGATTTGGACAAATTGGGTAACTGGCCAGGCCAATGGCAGATGAAATTCAATATAAACAAGTGTAATGTTATGCATTTTTGGTACAATAATGCACATGCAACATATAGTTTAAATGGTGTTTCTTTGGGAAAACCTACTAGTGAAAAGGATTTGGGAGTAATTGTAGACAATAGACTTTGCAGTACCATGCAGTGCCAGATGGCAGCTGTAAAGGCCAATAAGATATTGGCATGTATTAAATGGGGTATTGAATCACGGAAGGAAGATAATGTTCTGCCTCTTTACAGGTCCATGGTTAAAGGGATAGCAATACCTCGTTTTATCTTTATTTTATTTTTAGGCATTAAAAAAAAAAAAAAAAAAAAATGAAGAACGATAGAAGTCTGATCTCTCAAACCTCTCTCAAAGTTCCCCTCCTGCCCCTTTTACCTAGGATAAGCCATCTCTTCTCAGATGTGGAATCCAGTCCATAGACCAGACAGATAACAGAAGGGGACAATCTTCTTCCTATGAGAACAATGAAAACCCTGTCCCCCTTGACAAGTTTTTCAAGTTTACTTTAATTGAAGATTGTCCCTCTCTGCAGTCTACCTGGGCACCACCCTTCTGATCTGTCTAAGCAGTGTTACATCAGTAAAATGGGCTGGAGGGGGATCCTTTGTCATTGAATTACTCTTGAACTACAGCTCTAACAGAATTGAAATAACACTCTCCAAAGTCCAAATACTATGATGATTAATTAGAGCTGCTTTTATTATGAAACATTACTATCCCTTTAAGACCCCACCTTGAAAATGCTTTTCAATTCTGGGTGCCTTTTCTGAAAAAGGACATTATGGAACTAGAGAAAGTGCAGAGGAGGGCTACAAAACTAATAAGGGGAATGGAAAGTTTTAGTTATGAAAAAAAGGCTAGAAAAGTTAAACTTGTACACACTAGAGAAATAGCGTCTTAGAGAGGATATGATAACATTATAGAAATATGTTCTGGGCCCAAACAAAGGGCTCTCCTAACCTGTCCATTAACAGAACAGTACAAAGGATGAGGGGTCACCCGCTTAGACTTGAGGAAAGGAGATTTAATCTACAACAGCGGAAGGGATTCGGTAAGGACAGTAAATGGTATGGAATTCATTGCCGGAGGAGGTGATGCTATCGAATACAGTAGATGCCTTTAAAGTGTTAGTAACGTCTGAAAAAAACTTTTTTGCATTTAGAAGAGCTTAAAAAGCTGATCTAAATGCAAAAAAAAGTCTCTCTCAAACCGCTATGGTTTAAGAGATACGGGCGTTTAAAGTTTGATTTCTCCTACTGACAGCTGTAAAGTCGGTCGACACTCTGGCGCTTGAGAAGTGCCGGGATCTCGTTACTTATGTTTTAGACCATTCCAATGAAGGGATTCCGTGTAAGTAACGAGATCCCGGCACTTCTCAAGCGCCAGAGTGTCGACCGACACGGATCTCCTGCTGACAGCTTTACAGCTGTCAGTAGGAGAAATCAAACTTTAAACGCCCGTATCCCTTAAACCATAGCGGTTTGAGAGATATGTTTTTTTGCATTTAGATCAGCTTTTTAAGCTCTTCTAAATGCAAAAATGTCTTTTTCAGACATTACTAGCACTTTAAAAAGGGCCTGGATACTTTTTTTTAACAGAGCAGAACATTGAGGGCTATGTATGTTAGTATTGGGTTTAATATTTATTTAGTGTTTGTTGATCCAAGAAGAAATCCGATTGTCAAGAAGGAATTCCTCCCCCAGTCAACCTAAACTACTATATAACTATATGCAACTATGTAACCTTCCCTTCCTCCTGAGCAATCTTCTTTCAAATTAGATAATCCCACTAATAGCTGCTAAGTAAGTTGTGCTCACTAATGAGTATGTTAATAATTTAAATCTGAAGGATGTTAAAAGCAAGTACATAGTATTAAAAAAAACATAAAATCAGCTTTAACACTTTCAGTGCCAGAGGAGTAGCCAACACATTGCAAGGTGATGTGTTTTTACCCCTTTGGCACTGAAAGGATTAATACTATGTACTTTCCATGACATTCAAACAGGATGATCAACTATGAATGTTGAATCTCCCATTAAATGCTCTAGAAGGATGATTTCTAAGAAGAAATTGAGCATTTCTAGGGTAAACCAGCTGTGCCGCAGGGGACAAACAAATTCACAAAATTGTTTTTGATTTAAAAACAGGGATTTAACTCATTAAATGCTAAGAAAAAGACTGCAATGCATTGCTTCAAAATTATGTGAAAACATGGGACATGGAATATTAAGTACTTGCCTTTGGATGTGTTCCATAGTGTATTACCCACCCCTCTGTTTGATTCTCGATTTTAATTGGAGCAGCATCATAGCCTATGACCATGCTCCTTGCCACAAAATGTATAAAACGGCATTCAACCTAGAGTGTGCTCCCACACACACTTAATGTAAGTCTTATAATCAATCTATTAATATTTTGAGCACCAGAGAGGTATCAGATTGCAACTCAATGCATTGGATACCTCTGTGGCACTCAAAGGGTTAAAGTTTTCTCCCATGTAACACACAAAAGAGTGGATGTACCAGCAGCTGGAACCGACTGATGCCTGCCTAACTCCAGTTTACTAAGATACTTACAGCTAATATTCTTCTGTTAAAGTTAACCTGTTACCTTGTTTTTGTTTGCATATTTGGAAACTTCATTTTAACTACCTATGTGTCATGTTAGCCAAAAGTCCAGCATATATATATATATATATATATATATATATAGATTAGGAGAGGTTGATACTTACAGTATATTTCTGTACAAAGTCTCTCAGAACAGCACAGAGCTTAATCATATAAAACCTCACTAGAAAGCTCCACTAGTATATAAAACTGCACTGAGAGACTTCATTAGCATACTGTACCACACTCAGAGAGCTCACCATAGAGAAATAAAAGTACGGATATCTATTTAACTATACATTTTCTGGTCTTTTGGATAACAGGATACATAGGTAGTTTGTAATGTCATTTTTAGATATGCAACATGAATCAAGGCCCACTTTAATACGGCTTATGCCAATGGAAAAACAGTGTGAAATGGAAGGGCAGTGCCACTGTATAATTTCAGGCCATGGAGATACTATACCCCCATAAAATGAAAGTTTAAGTTGCAATAACTTTTCAGTAAAACATCTCAGGGTGGGAGTACCCTTGTTTTACTCAACAGGATAAATCATGCATTATACATTTTATTTTTCAACATTCAGCTTTACTATCCGTTTATTATTAATAATATATAAATTAAAAGGATCACCTGGGATTCATATTTTAATCTTCTTATAACTTCTTCTTTAAAGGCAACAACCTCTGTAGGCGTATCTTTACAGGGGAATCTAGCCATGACGTCAGGTCCATGTCCCAGAGGGAAATCTTGAAATGAGGCAGGATTCAGGAATTCACTCCTGGCGCACACATAGGCTTCTCCACGGAGCAGTGAGATCACAGACCAGGTTATGGGAGCCACTGTGGCTCTTCCAACAATAGAACCAAACAATAAGAAAGTGGCAGGTGCAGAGCAGTTCTTCAACCCCCTTTTCCGACATTCTGCTACCAGGTTCCACGTGTGGCTATTTAAAATTATCCCTATAAGAAATAATACAAGAGCTGGGACTCCGATGGCCGCCAATCCATACATATAGTTTCTTTCTGGAGAGCAGGGGCAGTGGAAGGCCACTACAGAAAACAACTCCTGGCTGCCCACTGTTCCCAGGGCAATCAAACCATTAAATATCATAACATCTCTGCTTCTAAAAAACAGGGCAAAGAACTTCAGGTTTTCTGTTATGATAGAAGCCATTCTTCTCTCTTTTCAAGGTCCACTTACTGATGAAATGTCAAATTTTCACACTGAAAAACACAGTTTGACAAATTAAATGTTGATTTTTCTATAGCTACATTTCTATTAAAAAAAAAAAAAAAAAAAAAAAAAAAAGAGATAAGGTGCCCCTCCATACTAATCACACTTTTCTTAACCCTTCAAGGAACAGAGAGGTATGCAAAGTATTTTTTTGCAATGCACTGCGTATCCCTCTGGTCCTTAAATGATTAATCTGTTGGATACAAGTGAATGATGCTGTAAAAAGCACTGCGGATAAAGCTTAGAGCCAAAAGTCAATAAGCAAAAGAAACAAGAGAAGGACATTTGGGGAAAACTATTTGCACTATATTCCCATTTAAATTGCTCTTTGCAATGTGTTGCGTAGCACTCTGACACTCAAAGGGTTAACCCCTTGAATGCTATACTGTCCACATTAGTACTCAAGGAGTTAAAATCCTTTTGAAATCAATGGTAATTTGGGAATTGTTATTACTCCCCTATGGTGCAGGTGGTTTGTGCCAGAAATGCACCTCTTTTTAGTGTAGGCTGACCAGACCTTATCTTTAACCAGGGACACATAGGAAATAGGCATATTTCAGGACTGCACTGAAATCAAAGCAGACCTGCAGTATGCATTTTTCCTACACGTCCCCGGTTAAAGGTGAGGTCTGGTCAGCCTATTTTAGTGCGTATGTGTTGGACACCGCTAACATTCAAGGGTTAAAATCCCCATTTAAAATCAGTGGGAATTTATATTCAGAGCAGATCTCTGTTTTGGAAAAGGGATTGTCCTTTTCCCCTACATCAGTAATAGATAGATTTTCCCTTGTGAAAGATCTTCACCTGTATGCCCCTAAACTACTTCTAAAAAACTAGATGAAAACTTATGGCGCGATGCAGGAAACGTGCACAATTGCTATTTCCGTTGTGAAAACCTCTAGGGAATAGGTTTGCACATGATATTGTTGAATTGCGCATGAAAATTCAAGATTAGCGAACAGCTGCTTATATTTATTTTTTTTTGTGGGCGTGGCTAAGATTAACGTATCTGTGTGAATGTAATAGCGAATGCGCCTAATGCAAGAACTGCTATTGCAAATTAATTTATACATCTGTGTACTGTTGTCATAAAATGGAATTTGTTATGCGCAATTCAAGAAGCGTTCGGTATTTAGCTTTCTGGATTAGAACATGCGCAAAATCTATCTGCGCACAAAAATGCCTTTATCCAATGCGAATATTTCTTGCATCGCGCCATTAGTCCCTAGAATAAGTGATTCTGAAGCATTACAAGATCTGGAAGAATTATTATCCCTGGCGATTTATTGAGTGAATGTGCCTGGGAGCTTTTTTAAGCACAGTGTTAATAGCCCTGCCACTTGCGTGTCTGACATATAAGGACACCTTACATAAGATTCTTGTTACTAGGGTGGAGTTAATGTTGATCATATATATGCCCACCTCTCTAGATAGAATGTTCCTTTAAGGAGAGAGATTGACTGTTCCTTTAAGGAGAGAGGTGAGAGTGATAAGTGACTGCCTATATGGCTAATTCTCCCTGATATATTATTCTATTTGAGAGAGAAATCTTTAAAAAGGAGATAAATGGGCATTTAACTCTTGATCATCCGTTTTGTGCAGGAGAGATAATTGACGCATACGGAAATACTGTATATTATACATTTTTAAGTTTGTTTTTTTTTTGCTTTGATTTTTTGTTTTCACATATTTTAATAAAAGTTGTGTCTTAAACAATATATTGGATACGATAAATCTGAGATTTGTCTAAGGTATACTTTATAATATGAAGATGGGTTATAGAGTGCCTATAAAATAGTTTATTTTCTTTTTCTCTTTCCTCTTTTTTTTGGGAATTTGTATTAGTTCCATATTGGACAATTACTCTACTTTTCTTTGCACATATGACCCACTGACTACAGGATATTTAACCACTTAGGGACTGGTGGGGTGCACAAAACATTATACCCCCCTCTGGTCTTTAAGGGGCTAAAAGATATATGATCAGTGGATTTTGACCACTTTGCTGCTAAGGCATTTCTCACCTAGTGCTAAGCCTGTTTTAGGATTTTTTGTTACGGTTCACTTTTTTTACTCAGATTCTAGGGGTATACTGAGGACGTCTCCCAAACACCCCTAGCAGAAAAGTGGTTAAAGGGGAAGCAACACCATAAAACAGACTAGTTTACATTTACTTGTACATTAGGCTACCGTAGCATTTACGGTTTTTCTAGGGAATCATGTAACATCCAGAAAATCCAAATAGCTATCACTGCATCTGTATAAGAAACGTACTGGTAGGTTATTGTTATGTACAGAGCTCCTGACAAAAAAGAAAAAAACAGTGTTCACACTGCAGATCAAGTAAGCACTTGTGCACTGGACTAGTAAAACTTGGTTATTCTACATAGGGAATGTGATATAACATCAGGAGGTCTGGCGTTTCACAAAGATGGTGGACTCCCCTATTTGCCAGCGAGTTCTAATTTTTTAGATACAGTGTGTAGGTTAAAATGAATGTTAACGGAGGCAAATAGAAATAGCATTTATTTTTGTTTCTATATTTAAGTCATTTTAAATAGATATATATTTTTTTTTTTCAAAAGCTCATCACAATTATTAGATAGCTGTATGATCAACCTTCTAAATAGCATCAACTGTGGCAAGGGCAAAACAAGAGGGGATTCCTGGTTGCCTACAACCCCCTGGCACTCCCCCCAATTAGATCAGAGGGGTACAAATCTTTAATACCTCAGTCAGTAGTTGTAAGACAATTGTATCCTGCTGTTCCACATATGACTGTCACAGGTTATAGGCAACCTGCAGCCCTTCTACTGCTGTGTTTAGACTGCAAACCCCAGAAAGCCACCAGCTGTTCTTTGACTACATGTCCCATCATCCTCAGACATCCACTGGCTGGCTGAGGATGATGGGAATTTTAATTCAAAAACACCTAGAACAAAGGCATAGTATGTCCACACTTGGTTTATGCCCAGGCAAAGTTCAAGTATGATTATTGTATGCTTTTTATTTTTATATATATTTTGGAATCTCTAGAAATCCTGAATTTGCCCCGGCATGCCCTGGGCAATCACCCCAGGTTATAACTCTACATAGGACAAATTTTACTTTATAGTTGTTAGTATCCCTTTAAGGGTGATCTGGCATGTGAACAGATGTAATTATGGAAGGAATCTAATAAACTTGTATAACAGAAGGAGCTCTTGAGGGTAGACAGTGTATAGGCATGTGCACAACAGCATTAGAGAATGAGAAAAGCAACATGTGGCTCTGCAGCTGTTGGACTACAACTCCCCTCATTCTGAGACAGCTGTTGGGAGATTCAATCCAGCAACAACTGGAGAGGCATAGGTAGCCACATTTGAGTAAAGCATAGAGATTTCAAGGGAAGGGTGCCAAAAGGGGTAAAATGATATAAAAGCTGCCTACGAGAGATGAGAATGCGGAGCTTTCAATATCACAGGGACTCATAAGCAGTGAGGAGTGTGTTTTTTTTTTTTACACACATACCCAAATTACACTACAACAGTTTCCATTTCACACTCGCTTTACTAACAAGGAAACCACCTTAGGCAAAGTATCCCCCTTGTCTCTTCTCATGCAAAGTTCTCCTATTACAGACGTGCACACACCTGTATAGACAGTAACGCTGTCTAGGATCTTGCATAGACAGAAAAGTACAGAGATGCGAAAAACTGGAGTAATAAAGAAAGTGTATGCAAAAACATATCAGAGAGACAAAGATAAAAGTTTAGGAACATTTTCACTAAGTGCTAACTCAGGTCAGTTGACTTCTTTGAAAAGGGGAGTAGAAATGGCTTGTCCAACTAAGAACTGTGTCACAATGTACGTTCACTAATGCAGCCAAAATAAAAGCAGTTTTGTTGATTAAATCTTAAGCCAGGTATAACCTATGAAAGTGTTTAAGTTATATATATGAGAAAAACAAAATTCTCATTAGCAAATTTTCTCTAAATCTTCTCAGACATATTATTTACTTGACGTCTTTATAAATATCACCTGTCGTTGTGACTTAAAGGGATAGTAATACTTCATTTTAACTTTATTTTATTTTGTAGGCATTAAAAAAACATGAAGGATGATATAAGTCTTATCTCTGAAACCTTTATGGTTTAAGAGATATTCACAAACAAAGTATCCCCCCCCTGTTCAACCAGATCAAAAGGGAGATGCCCAGGTAGACTGCAGAGAGGGACAATCTTCAATTAAGATAATGGAAAAAGCTGAAAAACTTGTCAAGGGGGGAAAGGCTTTCATTGTTTTCATACAAAGAAAATTGTCCCCTTCTGTTACCTGTCCTGTCATACAACCAGACTCACATCTGAGAAGAGATGGCTTACACTAGGTAAAAGGGGCGGGGAGGGGAACTTTGCTTGTGAATACCTCATAAACCATAACGGTTTGAGAGATAAGACTTATATCATTCTTCATGTTTTTTTAATGCCTACAAAATAAAATAAAGTTAAAACGAAGTATTACTATCCCTTTAAGCTAAATTCTTACGTACACTAAGAATATTTTTTTATCTATCTTCCCCATAGGACCTTATGTATAAAAGCAAACTGGAGATATTCTAGGAAAAACCAGTTGCACCATAGGTGAGAAGTAAACATTCACAATGATTTAACCCCATGACGGTCATAGCACATTATGGGTAGATCTGACTTAACGACCTATGATGTGCTATGACCGTCATGGAATTCCGTGCCCCCCCCGAGCATGCACGCCGTTCGGGGAGTCCGGAACCAGAAACATGCCGTCCGCGTGTACTTGTGGCCGGTTCTTAAGGGGTTAACCCAGTTGTTCTCATGACTTGCCCTCAGGATCCACTAACAGGCCAGGACTTAGGGATTTCTCTGCTAGAGCACAGGTGTGGTGATCAGAGGCTCATTCACATTGATTAACTCACCTGTGCTCTAACAAGGAAATCATCACATCCTGGCCTGTTAGTGGGTCCTGAGGACAGGAGTTGAGAACTGCTGATTTAACTTCGGAGTGCGTTGGATACCTCTCTGGCACTCAAAAGGTTAAAAAAAAAGAAAACTGTTTTTAACCCCTTGACAGAGTGGTATCCAGTGCATTGCTTCACAACAATGTGTTGGAGACATCTCTAGTAAGGAGTTAACCCTTTGAATGCCAGAGGGGTATGTAATGCAATACAAACCCCTCTGGCACTCAAAAGGTTTAATTTCTGGAAATGTTATTTGTTCCCTATGGTATAGTTGGTTTGCTCCAGGATAGCTCCACTTTTGGTTTTATACATAAAGTCAATGAATGCAACAGAAAATGAATTACATGTTATAAAAATATACAGGGAGACAAACTGATTTAACTGGTACAGACTCAGTTTCTAACCCAGGATTCTTAGAGAGCCCACCCCAATAAATAAATAAGCAAGAATACAATTGAAATTCTTGGAATTAAAGGGATAGTAACCCCTCCCCCCAACAACTTGACGGCAAAATACAGCAATGATAGAAACCTACCGAATGCACTTAGATCCATGTAAGGCAAGACAGTCCTCCGGTCCCTCCCCCTTCTGCCTGACGAGCTGTAAAGCTGTCAGAGGCAGAATCCGGTCGGCCGACTTTCAGCGGTTCTGCAGGAGTTCTGACATCTAGATATCTCCATATAATTATCTCCGTAATGGTGCTGGAAGCCGGATCTCATGATGTCCGCTATACAGCGGACGTATGAGAAGGGGGAGGGAGCAGAGGTCTGTCTTGCCTTACATCTCTCAAACCATAAAGGTTTGAGAGATGGGACTAAGTGCGTTCGGTATGTTTCTATCATTGCTGTATTTTGCCGTCAAGTTGTTGGGGAGGGGGTTACTATCCCTTTAAAGGGTAACTATAATGAGATAGTTGCCCTATTGGTAGATCAGCTCCACAGGAAGACGACCTGCTGATTAAGGTGCAACTGTACTTGGAACCCCAGAGCAGCAACAGGTGTGTAGAATGGGGGACTGAAGAGAGACCCTGATGCTCCCCTCTTCATCTGTGTTGCAGCGTCATGCAGGATTATTTCCAATCCTGAGCAATGCAGATCCCATAGACAGGATGTATCAGACTTAGAGCCAAACACAGCAGATATATGGGCAATGGCACACACACACCAATCATTTTAGTTTGCTTTTCAGTCAAGGTCAGTTTTTTCTGACCCCCCGGGCTGATAGGAGCTGTTTCGGGGGTACACAGAGCAGCCCCAGGCCTGCTTCTATTAGGAGTAGATTTCCTAAAATGTTATAATTACATTCAACAGCCATTATAGCTAATAGAAGGAACTCTCCAAATATGCCTTATCATGGAAACTCCAGCCACATTTGTGAAGCTAACTGGGGCATTTTGGAGACTCCCAACACAACCCTTTTGATCACTCCAGACGTTCTAGTCACTAAGGTTGTCAGGTATGATGATAGTTGTCTGCATGTGCATACCTAGAGTGGGTGGTCTGTACCAGAGACCAGCATCCAAGGGGACCCCATCTGACCCAAGATCCAACTGGTTCTAGTCATTACTCTGTGATAATGTGTTTGTGGGCCCCAAAAAATGTTTGCAGTGGGGCCCTGCAGTGACTAGATACATCACTGGCTGTCTAAGCATATGCCTGAAGTGAGTGATCAGTGGCTCTCCTCCTGCTCTTGTTAGACTACACGTAACATAGTTAGTTTGAAAAAAAGAAAAAAAAAAGACACGTCAATCAAGTTCAACCTTTGCCTCATAACCCAGAGACATGTGGATTATATAGCTTTCCTGCTGTCAAATAAGTAAGTCTTTATCAGACTTTCCGGTTTTGCCTAATAATACACAGTATAACCCTGTATGTTCCCTTTTGAAAGAAATTAATCTAATAATCTTTTAAATGTATCCACTGTATCTGCCATAACCACATTATTGGGCAAGGAATTCCATAATTTAAAAAAACCCTTACTGTAAAAACCCATTTCCTTTGTTGAAGTTGAAACCTCCTTTCCCCTAATCTCAGTGTCCCCTAGCTATTTGTTCAGGCTTTGGAGTGAATAGTTCACCAGAGAGATCCTTGTATTGACCTCTCATATACTTATACATTGTGACAAGATCTCCAAGTTTGTCTAGTTGTTCCTCATAGTCAATTCCCTTAAATTAAATTTTGTTGCCCTTCTCTGTACTTTCTCCAGTTCTAGAATATCCTTTTGCAGAACTGGTACCCAAACCTGCCCTGCATATTTGAGGTCAGGTCTTACCAATGTTTTATACAATGGCAAAATTATGTTATTCACTCTTGCTTCAATACCCCTTTTTATGCAAGACAGGACTTTACTTTTGCTACTGCTATTTGACACTGGTCACTGTTTCCAAGTTTGTAGTTTACAAGAATTCCCAGGAATCCCTTAAAATTATTTCGTTAAGTACATAAGTAGCATTGGGATTTTCTCTTCCTAAATGCACGACTTTACATTTTCCCACATTAAACTTCATATTCCATTTGGTTGCCCAATCTGCCATTTTATGTAAATCCCTCTGTAGAGAACAAATATTTTCTGAATTTATTACCCTGCATAATTTAGTGTCATCTGCAAATACTGATATTTTTCATGCTATATCTATTTCCAGTTATTTCAAAACCATGTTAAAAAGCAGTGGACCAAGTACTGAACCCCAAGATACTCCACTCTAAACTGTAAAGCGTAACTTTCACGCTAATAACATCGCCCCCGAATAGATTACTAACCTAGTGATATACAAAGTCATACTATCCTTAAACTCAATAAGTCAGTGTTATTGCAGAAAAAACACATCTTTGGCAGGAACCAGAGGACAAACAGCGAAGACAACTTAGAGGAAATGTACCTCTGAGTCTGCGATGTCTGTCCCGTACACTGCCAGCATTGGCGAGTGGCGTTCCTTGGTGCCTTAAGGCACCGTAATGGACTGAACGCGCAGGAGCACAGAGCGTCTCTTGTAAGCTCTGTGTAGCCCGATGCCTGCCGAAGATGTGCTTTTACTGCAATAACACTAATTGAGCTTAAGGATAGCATGACTTTGCATATCGCTAGGTTACTAATAAATTCGGGGGCAATGTTTTTAGCTTGAAAGTTCCACTTTAACTGTATTGGAAAATTGTCCATTTACTACCACACATGGTTCCCTATCCTTCAACCAGTTTTCTATCCGATTGCAAAGGTTATCCCCTAGCCCCAATTTCTTTATTTTATAACCCAGCCTACTGTGTGGCACTGTATCAAATGCCACTGCAAAATCTAGATATACCAAATCAACTACCTAACCATTATCTAAGTTGTGACTTACTTCCCCATAGAAGCTGAAAAGATTAATTTCGTATGATCTATTCCTGTTAGGTGAGTAAGATATGGATACTCACTATCCGGATGCAGGAACCCAGAAGCAGGATAGTCGCTCTTACTGGAACAGCACACTGGGAGAGGGTCTGGAGAGAGAGAGAACACAGGCTCCTCCCCAGTGTGAACTGCGAGCACGAGCAACGGAGTCCAGGAAACAGGCCAAGGATAGGGGAGCCAGAGGTCAGCGGAGTCCAGGAGTCAAGCCAAGGGTCAAGGAGCCAGAGGTCAGCGGAGTCCAGGAGTCAAGCCAAGGGTCAAGGAGCCAGAGGTCAGCGGAGTCCAGGAGTCAAGCCAAGGGTCAAGGAGCCAGAGGTCAGCAGAGTCCAGGAGTCAAGCCAAGGGTCAAGGAGCCAGAGGTCAGCAGAGTCCAGGAGTCAAGCCAAGGGTCAAGGAGCCAGAGGTCAGCAGAGTCCAGGAGTCAAGCCAAGGGTCAAGGAGCCAGAGGTCAGCAGAGTCCAGGAGTCAAGCCAAGGGTCAAGGAGCCAGAGGTCAGCGGAGTCAGAATGGATAGCCAAGGGTCAAGCCAGGAATCAACAAGGAGCAGGAGCACTAGGAAGCAACTGAGCACAAGGGAAGCCACAGTAACACTGAGCACCATGTACAGGGAGCTCAGGGTTTATATAGGCTGTGGGTGTGTAGCAGCTGAAGAGGGGCGGAGCCGGGCGCCGCGTTGCCATGGCAACGCCCGGGAAATCCCAGACCCTTGTTTGAGACGCGCACACAAGGAAGGGCGGGTGTGTGCGCGTCTGACAGGGCTGCCTGCTGGATTAGAGCGGACGCCGGTCCGCAGGGAGTCAGAGGGGACCCGGCGTGGCGGCCGCCACGGCTTCTCAACAGGGGACCGGAGCCGAGTGCCAATGCGAGTCCGGGCACTGCGGGAGGTAAGACCGGGTCGCCGACGGGCGGCCTGACAATTCCTCCTAAAACCCATGTTGATTCCTGCTAATAATCTTATTTTTTCAGTATAATCCATTATTATCCCTTCCAGCAGCTTCCCCACTACAGAGGTCAAGCTCACAGGTCTATAATTCCCCGGTTCTGTTTTAGTTCCCTTTTAAATAGAGGCACTACATTGACTTTATGCCAGTTTTGTGGCACTAAGCCTGTGACGAGAGAATCTTTAAAGAGAGTAAAAAGTGGGGTATTGGTAACACTTCACTGACTTCCTGACGAAGCCTTGGATGTATAGCATCGGGACCCATTGCTGTGTCAGTCTTCATTTTGTTCAGCCGTCCCTTGACCTTTTCTTGTGTTATCAATATTTGATACCATTCCTTGTTCCCTTGTATATACGGATGTAAAGAAAGTGTTTAGAACATCTGCCTTTTCCTCTCCAATCAACTCTCCCACCTCATTTTTGAAAGGTCCAACGCATTCTCTCAAGTTTTTTGCCATTTATGTATTTAAAAAAACTTTTTGGATTAGTCTTGCTCTCCCTTGCAATTCGAGTTTCATTATCTATTTTTGCTAACCTAATTCCAATATTTGTTGCACTCCCTGTATTTTTAAGAAATAATATTCTGTCTTTCAGACTTAAATAGTTGAAATGCTTTTTTTCCCCCTCACCATTTCCTTATTTATATTTGTATTTAACCACATTGGCTGTGATCTACTTCTTTTGCATTTGTTCCCCACTGGTATATACTGCTGAATACATGTCTGCAGACTAAATTTGATTTCTGACCATTTTTCCCCTCAGTATTTTTGCCTTTAAATAATTTATCCCAATCTATGTGTTGCATTGATGCTCTTAATATTTTGAAGTTTTAAAGTTAAGACTTTTAGTTGAACCTGTATAGTTTTGCTTTGCCAAACTGATCTCAAATGTCACTATGTTGTGATCATGGTTTCCCAGATGTTCTCCTACCTTAATACTGGCTTCCATGTCTATGTAATTCGTTATCACTGGGTCCAATGCACTGTTTTTCTTGTCGGCACTTCCACCATTTGTGTCATGTAGCTTTCCCTAAGCATGCTCACAGACCTGCATCCCTTAGCACTCCGACAGGTCTGATTTTTTCAGTTGATATCCGGATAGTTAAATTGTCCAATAATTATAGTATGCCCAAGCTGAGCAGCTTTCCTCATTTGCAATAGCAGTTGGGCCTCCACATTCTCATTAATATTTTATGGTTTGCAGCATATACCCACCAACACTTTTTTTTTTTTACACCATAGTCTCAATTTATATCCACAAGGACTCCATATTATGACCAGTTTCCTCACTAATATCACCCCTTACAACTGGATTTTGCCCTGATTTCAAATATAAGCACACAACTCCCTCTTTTCTATTAATCCTTGCTCTCCTAAACAGGGAATAGTCCTCTATATTTACAGCCCAATCATGTGCATCATGACACCATGTTTCAGTTATATCAGTTATGTCCAAATGCTCATTAACTGCCAGCAATTCCAGTTCTTTTTTTTTTTTTTTTTTTTTTTTTTAATAGGAGTACCTCCCTTTTGGCTACATTTATCCCTACCCTTTCTCCACCCTCATGTTTACTTGGACTCAGTTCCTATCTACCCATTTTTTGCTATCTATACCCTCCCTCCTTTCCTAGGTTTAAAAGCTCCTCCAACCTTCTTAGCATTCTCTCCCCTAGCATTGTAGCTCCCCTACCATTTAGGTGCAAATCATCACTTTTCCCAGTCAGCCCAGTCTCTAAAAACCCTCTACTTCCTACACCAATACTTGAGCCAGGCATTAAGCTCCTTCAGCTCCCTCTGCCTACCTGCACCTGTGCCATGTAGGCAATGTTTCAGAAAACACTAACCTAGAGGTCCTTGCCTTGAGCTTGCACCCCAAATCCCTGAAATCATTCTTTAGGGACCTCCATCTTCCTCCTACTTTGTCATCATTGGTACCAATATGTACCCAGACAGCTTGACCGTTTCCAGCCTCTCCCAATAATCTGTCTGCCCTGTCCGCAATATGTCGAACCAGAGCACCCAAGAGACAACATACTGTTCAGAATCTGGTATGTATGTATGTATGTATCTTTATTTATATGGCGCCACACAGTGTACGCAGCGCCTTACAATAGACATATGTTACAATAAATAAGAGGGGATGAAATAAGTGCGACATTCATAGAAACAATGGGAGAGAGTTCCCTGCCCCAAGGAGCTTACAGTCTAAATGGATAAAGGGAGACATACAATGGGGTAAGAGGGTGTTAAGTGCTGAGATTACAAGTGCTGAGTTTGGCCGAAGGCAGTGCATGGTTGCAGATTACCCTATCTACCTTCCTAATACAGTCCCCTATTACCACCATCTGCCTTGGTTTCTGCCTACTCTGCATTCCATCTAAACTGGAAGGAAGACTGTTCCCCTGGCTGCTAGAGGAATCAGCCCTCTCCAGTACTGCCAATTCTGAGCTATCCTCATCAACATCGTCACACAATCTTGCAAATCTGTTGGACTGAATCAACTTAGAACCAGCCTCTCTCTTCTACTGCCCACTACCTCCCCTCCTTACTGTTACCCAGCTGCCTACATGCCGCTCCTCATCTAGAACTCCACCCTCTTCACCACTAACCCCACATACTACCTTCTCTGTAAGTTCTAAACTCCTCTCCGGGTGTCCAACGTCCTGCAATGTTGCAATATTTATTTCCAGATCTAATATCTTCAATTCTAAAAAGAAAATATGCTCACACTTCGCACAGCGGTATGAGCCCTGGAACAATTGCTCCCAGTCTTCAAACACGTGACAAGATGTGCACTGTGTGAGATTGTCTAACCTATCACTCATGCTTAGTTTTACTGTTCAACTAGTATTACACTATAATGCTCACTCTACGGTAAAATAAACCAAATGTAAATTACAGATGCAGATTCCAGTCATTTGACCAGACAGAGGCTCTTCAGCAGAGCTGAAATCACGCTAGTTAGAAATAAATACTTAATTGGAACAGTCTGCAGAGTGTGCTAGCAAACCAGGCACACTTTGTAGACCGTTCTAAATGAAGTTTTGGTCTTTAGATATTGTTATATTGGTGCTGCTGAAGAGCCACATCTGGTCGCGCGACCAGAATCTGCTTCTGACAGCTTTACAGCTCGTCTAGCAGAAAGGGGAGGGACCAGAGAACTTTTTCTATATCTCTCAAACCATAATGGTTTGAGAGATATGAATAAGTGCAAGTATGCTTTTTTTTAATTGTATCTACCTTATAGTTAATACTTTTTTTTTTTTACATTACTATCCCTTTAAATCTGTTGAAGTTACCTTCAACACAGAGCTCTGTTGATATCCAACTCAAGATTCCAACTCCACTTGTCTGCAATCCGCTTGAATGCAAGCCACAAAGAGCAAGCTCAAAATGAGCCTACGGCCTGTATTTAAAGTAGGACTACACCCAGGTGGATCACTTTTGCAATTAACCCTTAATCACTCAGGAGAGAAGACAGAAAACAGTAGCAATAATAATAAGCTTTTTAAACCTTTAAAGGGATAGTAATACTTCATTTTAACTTTATTTTATTTTGTAGGCATTAAAAAAACATGAAGAATGATATAAGTCTTATCTCTGAAACCTTTATGGTTTAAGAGATATTCACAAAGTATCCCCCCCCCTGTTCAACCAGATCAGAAGGGAGATGCCCAGGTAGACTGCAGAGAGGGACAATCTTCAATTAAGATAATGAAAAAAGCTGAAAAACTTGTCAAGGGGGGAAGGGCTTTCATTGTTTTCATACAAAGAAAATTGGCCCCTTCTGTTATCTGTACTGTCATACAACCAGACTCACATCTGAGAAGAGATGGCTTACACTAGGTAAAAGGGGCGGGGAGGGGAACTTTGCTTGTGAATATCTCATAAACCATAAAGGTTTGAGAGATAAGACTTATATCATTCTTAATGTTTTTTTAATGCCTACAAAATAAAATAAAGTTAAAACGAAGTGTTACTATCCCTTTAAATACCCACACACAATGAACGAAAATAATAAGCCTTTTTAACCCTTATTAAACAGTCTGACTAGCTATCTAAGGACGATGGGAGTTGTAGATTAACAACAGAAGGATTCTGATTTCCCTGGAAAAGACAAAAGCAGCCAAAAATGTTCATCACTGGTGTGCTAAAGCTCTGTCTCTCATTGATCTGATAGGGGCAAAACTGGGTAAGGGTCTTCTGGGCAACCCTTTCTTTGTTTACCCTTTAGAAATATACATTTAACCCCTAGAGTGCAAGAGAGGTATCAAACACCTTGTCTTGAATACCCCTCTAGCACTCAAAAGGTTAAAGAAATGTAAACCGCAAAGTGCTAGTCTGTAAGACCATTCTGTAACACTACAGTCTTTCAGTAACTTATTGCTGCTACTACCACCTCTCTTGAGTATATTATATTGCTCCTTATCTGTGTACCTGGGAACTCTCCAGATCAGACATTAATTGCTTAATTTGTACCAGTGGTTCTCAGCCCGTGTTCTCAGGTCCCACTAAAAGACCAGGACTTGTGGATTTCCCTGCTAGAGCACAGCTGGCTTAATCAAAAGCTCAGTCAGTTTAATTAACCCACCTTTACTCACAAGGAAGTGCTGAAATCCCAGCCTGTTAGTGGGCCCTGAAGGCACAGGTTGAGAACCACTGATTTGGACATTCCCACCCCAGATGTTAGTAAACCCCTGGAGGCTTGAGACAAGATAATTCCCAGAGGTGCATATCTGTGGAACTCCTTACTAAACAGCTTGCACCAGTTCACTTCTCTCACCAACTTCAAGTTCCCAATTAAACTGCACCCCTTCATGCATTCCCACTCTGCATCCAAAGCACTTATAATTAGTTTCACCCTAAATGGCACTCCAACATTTCATTCTGCACTTAATCCTTATGTACTCTGCAGGTCTTCCATAGATTGGTAGGAAGAAACATGAGGCCCTCCAGCTGTTCAGGACTACAATTCCCATCATTCCCAGCCAGCTAACAGTTGCAATGCGTTCTGTACCCCTCTGGCACTCAAAGGGTTAAAATATGCACATGCAAAATAGTATACCTGATGTTCCACCCAAGTATGGAAACATTTGCACATCCATCCATTAATGCCATTACATGCAATATTTAAACATGCAATATATAAGGGTCAGTTGAATTTTAGTATTGGTGTCTCTTTAATCCCTCTATTAATAGCAATCGCTGCAAAAAGCCCGCCTCCCCTACAGCTTACAGGGCACTCAGTAGGGATAGTGTTACTTTGTATCACAATCCCTGACAGAAAAGTGTAAAAAGCAAGAGAAGATAAAATAAAGTACAGACATTTGACAAAACATATTATGTATTAAAGATCATGTAAAGTAAATGAGGATGTTTACAGTCACATTCATTTTTTTAATTGTGTTTAATATACCAGAGAGTTAACTATTCCATGGCCAAAAGGGGGGTCTAGACACCATTCTGGCACTCAAAGGGTTATTTGTAGGACATATCCAAACCATCTGGCCAATTTCATAACTCAGGTCTACAGAGTATGTGCATCTTGAAACGCGGGTCTGTACTACACTGCTATAGATCTAGTTCCCATATATGTTACTTAATTCCTGGGACACAAGTTTCTGAATTTGTTTAACCCGTTGGTCCTTATGTGCAAAAGAAAAGTAGAGTAATTCAAGCCATAATGGAAAATAAATGTATATTGATTTAACCCTTCTTTGTGCCAGAGAGGTGCGTAACGCATTGCGAAAAAAAAATGCATTGTGTACCCCTCTGGCATGTAAAGGGTTGAATTGGACTTTTAACACTATGAAAACTACAGTGGTCTCCAATACATTGCATTACAAAGCATGGAGACCTCTCTAGCATTCAAGGGAGTTACTAGCCCCATTAGAAATCAATGGGAATTTTTGGAATTTCTCCCGTCTGGTGCTGTTTGTTTGCCCCACAATTACTCACTTTATTTTGACATAGGGCTCTTTTGAATGTCATTGAGAGTGTACTACAGTGCAAGACTGGTGGGCACACATTGCACACCATTTAGTGATTCAAAGGTTAAACACGATTCACTGGCAATCAGCAGCTCCTTCAAGGCTGAAGAGGGAACGGCAAGTTTACTGTGAGAACAGATTGTTATTTAGACATTTTTATTTGGTGGCCATGGTGAGAGAGTATATTTGGATTGTTATTTTTAAATGGCAACAAGAGTTAACCCTTTTAGTGCGATGGATGTATCCAAATTACTGCTTTGCAATGGGTTGGATGCCTCTCTGGCAGTGATTTAAATCACACAGTTAAAGGTTACATGGTACTTCTTTACAGTCCAAGTGATTATGTGAAGACGGAGGTAGGCTGGTGTACAAAGTAAAAGGGGTGAAAATCTGGGGCAAACCAACTATGCCACAAGTCAAAATTACCATTGCTTCACAAAGCACTTGGAGAACTCTCTAGCACTCATGGGGTTAAATCCTCATTTGAAGCACTGGGGATCTGATTGATTTGTATTAGATCTATATGGTGTAGTTTGGTTTATCCAGAATTTAACCACTGTAAATCAGAAGATCAGCCCCTGTTCTGACTCTGTGTCTCTGAGTACCAGGGAGGTGCAAACGCATTACGTTGTGCACTTCTCAGACACTCAACGGGTTAAACATGATTTTTGTTTTTATACAAGATTAGCACTTACATTAGAATCTACACCTCAGTGATTTTTTAGAAGAGTTCCCTTTCCTTTACACCTTAATCTTCCTAATACTATATTGTAAGCAAACATCTGAATTAACCCTTTGAATGCCAGAAGGATACGCAACACATTGAGAATATGGTGAAGTTGTATTTACAAAGAAACAATCTGCAATATCGTGAGAGACAACAAGGCAAAACTTTCGGCTGCAAAAACAACTGGATTCAGCTTTCTGGATCAGTGAATGGAAAGTGATGATTGCCCCACATTCAGTGGTATCATGAAAAATAGCCCATCCTTATTTGTAAAAGAAGTAAACAGATCAAATAGTGTATTGTTTGTGCAACATTTTGGCAAACAATGATCAAAGTGCCAAATAATAGTAAGACAATATAAAAAGTTACTTACATGGACTTCCTTCAACCAACTGCACACTGCTGCCTTTCTGTAGCAAATACTTCTGGACGATGCCTTGCAGCCAGGGGAGTGGAGATCACCAGTGACGTAGTTGCAGCCTAGGAATCCTTATGGGGGGGTGTGCCCTAGGAAATGACATGCACCCCTGGCACGCGAGTGGTCTGCTCTTGAACAACAGGGAAGTATATACACTGGAGCAGATGTGCAAGAAAATGTAGTGCAAGTCTGGAACACTATGGGAAACAAATGCAAATTCCCTTTCAATCTAATGGGGATGTTAACCTCTTGAATGCTAGAAAGAACAACTCCAGTTTGCTTTTATAAATAGGGACCTATAAGCAAACTGGATTCGTTCTGGAGTAAACCAACTGCACCATATGGGACAAATAAGAATTCCTGGTAAAGTAAATTTTAACCCCTTGAATGCTAGAGAAGTCTCCAATGCATTGTAAAGCATTCAAGGGGTCAAAAGACCAATTTAATTTCACAGAATTTGTTTTATTTATCCTCTATGTTGCAGCTGGTTTACTCCAGAATAACTCCAATTTTATAAATATGGGCTATAGTGTTTATTGAAGGGGTTCTGTGGGGCTGTGGGGAGCCTTAGGCACAAGCTTTCTGTGAAGACTTTGACAAAAACGTGAATGTTTGTTTCAGACGTATAATTATGGAAATTGTTATACACAATATAATTGATTTTGTCATTATTACAATGGGTTATAAGAGTATACTGTATATCAGAGCTGTCGATTCGCCAACAGGTAGGGATTTCCATGATTAAGCACAGGTGAGTCACAATGAATGAGCCACTAATTAAAGGGATAGTAACACGTCGTTTTAACTTTATTTTATTTTGTAGGCATTAAAAAAACACGAAGAATGATATAAGTCTTATCTCTCAAACCTTTATGGTTTATGAGATATTCACAAGCAAAGTTCCCCTCTCTCCCCTTTTACCTCGTGTAAGCCATCTCTTCTCAGATGTGAATCTGGTTGTAAGACAAGACAGATAACAGAAGGGGACAATTTTCTTTGTATGAAAACAATGAAAGCCCTTCTCACCTTGACAAGTTTTTCAGCTTTTTCCCTTATCTTAATTGAAGATTGTCCCTCTCTGCAGTCTACCTGGGCACCTCCCTTCTGATCTGGTTGAATGGGGGGGGGGATACTTTGTTTGTGAATATCTCTTAAACCATAAAGGTTTGAGAGATAAGACTTATATCATTCTTCTTGTTTTTTTAATGCCTACAAAATAAAATAAAGTTAAAACGAAGTATTACTATCCCTTTAACTCAGCTGTGCTTAATCAGGGAAATCCTTACATCCTGGCCTGTTGGTGGCCCTTGATGACTGAACTTGGACAGCCCTGCTGTATATCATGCATTTGTACCGCCACTTGACAAATAACGTATAGAATGTTAGGGGTGCCCTGAAAATTCCAATTTGCATGTTAGGGGTGGCTGGAGCAGATAACTATTGAAAATCACTGCACTGTTGTACTAAGAGGAGCTACAGCATTGCTCAAGTAAGTGAACTGTACTGTAGTGGGTAAATAATTGATTTAATAGGGCTTTTATTGATCAATTAAAGCCCTATTTAAATCAATCAATTGATTTAAATAGGGCTTTTAACCCAAACCCCTTCAATTCTAGAAAGGGCTCCATTGCAAAGCAAGGGGTTAAAATCTCAATTTGACTCATTAGAAATGTGGGTAATATTTATTTGTCCCTTATGGTGCAGTTGGACTGCTGTAGCATTGCTCCAATTCCTCTAAGCCAGATGTCTTCAGTCAGGACACAGTGGCACTTTCCCTGGGCACAAGCTTATGGTGCCAGATTTTTCCATAAAACTTTGACAAAAATGTGAATGTTTGAGTTTCTGATATATAATTATGGAAATTATGTCCACTATACTTATTTTTGTCATTGTTAGGATGAGAATAAGTAAGAAGAAGTATATATTATGCATTTGTACTCCTCTTTATCCCTTGACCATGACATAAAAGATTATCGTTGCTCTGAAAGTTCCAGATTTTGAAGGCTCCGCACTTGCAAAATAGATGTAATTCTGCAAATCAATGCATTGGAGACCTCTCTAGCATTTAAGTGGGGAGATGCACTAAGGTGTGATAAAGTTCAGATGACTTGTTAAAGGGATAGTAATGTTTCACAATGAAAGCAGCTCCAATCTTCATAGTATTTGAGCTGTGGAGAGTGTTATTTCTATACTGTCAGAGTTGTAGTTCATGGGTAATTGAATATAAATTATACCCTTCCCGCCCATTTAACTGATGTAACGATGCTCACCTCAGAGCTGTCTGGATGGATCGCAGAGAGAGACAATCTTCAGTGACAATAAGGAAAAGCCTGAAAAACCTGTGAAGGGGTTGCAGGGTTTTCCTTATGCTCTCAGTAAGATTGTCCCTTGCTGTGAGCTGTTTGGTCAAGGGACCAGATTCCACATCTGAAGGGAGGTGGCTTACACTAGATAAAAGGGGTGGCAGGGTGATACTTTATCATTCAATTACCCTTGAACTACAACTCTGACATAACTGAAATAACACTCTCCATGGTCCAAATACTATGAAGATTAATTGGAGCTGCTGTTTTTGTGAAACATTACTATCACTTTAAACTCACCAAGTCCTTTGTTATTCTGTGGATTCAATGCTTGAAGATTTGTCCAACTTGAGAGATCTCAGTGAATTAGCTCCATAGTTTAACACAGGAGCTGGATAATTTATCACACTGTACAAGTCATCTACATGTTATCACCTCTTTATCATACCTTAGTGCATCAACCCCAAAGAGTACAAAGTAGGAAAGGGTAAATTGTTCACATCAAAAGCTAATCATATGAAAAATACTTCCTGCCTTACACAGAAATTCCAAAAAGAGCAATTTTTCTCTCTTTTCACTACTTTTTTTTACATTCAAATCAATGATTATATAATTTCCTCCAAGTATTCCACACCCTGACATGAAAAAGAAAAGCATATATTGCTGATGTGTTGTTGTTCTGACTGCAGACATCTTGAAGCAAATAGCACTAGTATCATTATGTCTGCTAAATATATATTAACATAGTTGATGAGGCTGAAAATAGACAAGCATTCATGACGTCCAGCCCATGCCATTATAACCCCTGTTCATCCTGAGGAAGGCAAAAAAATACAAAAAACAAAACACAATTCCTTCCTGACTCAATATGGCAGGTGGATATTTCCTTGTATCGACAACCAATCTGCTGTGAAACCAACTGTCAGGGGTCATAGGAAAGAACTAGGAGGAAGAGTGCATGGACGTGTTGGTGGTGGTAAAGTCTTACTAAAAACTGACTGCAGCCATGGTTGCTGTCACATTCTAGTGTTGTTGCCATAGCAGAGGCGGATTTAGCAGCAGTGAGATCACCTGCTGTGTCAGGCAGTGGCAGCAATCACACCCCACTGTAAACTAGTGGTCAGAGTTCTCACCCCTCTGCTCCTTAAGGGGTTAAAATTCTGCAATAATATGAAAATAGTAGGAAGGAAGAAAAGTTGGTACTATCTGATGCAGTATCACAGTGCCCGTAATTGCTCTGGTTGCGACATTGCTACTTCTTGATTTTTTCCATACTGCATTCTTATTGGTGAGCTACGCTGACTCCTCCTATCAATTGCCTTTATATTCTTGGTGCCATCATTATGGCGGTGCACTTTTGTGGTGTACCAGTATCTTGTGTTTGTTCCTGTGGTCCTTGGTATCCTGTGTATGACCCGGCTAGACTGACTATGTTCCTGTTTGATCTCCAGTACCTGACATCCGTTGTGACCTGGCTCGGCTGACTATCCTGCTTCGTGTACCGACCTGGCTTAGCTGACTATCCTGGTCTGAGTTCTACTCTGCTATCCGTTGTTTCTGCTCCTGGAGTGCCTGTCCAGCACTGTGTGTCTCCTCTCCCTGTGAACAGACATCTCCCGGTCACCTTTTGCTGCTTCGTTTCGGTGTCAGGGAGCGTCCTCGAGTACCCGCACCTGTGTTATGCACAGCTTGTCGCTCCATCACAATGAGGTTGTCTGCTGCTCCCTGGGCGCCTCGTTAGTTTTCTGTCTTTGCGGCCTTAGAGCCTGGTTGGGGTCTGAAGCGTCCCTTACCCTATCTATGGTTCGTGTGTGGGTTAGTGACTCTGGTCACAAGCTGGTTGCCTTAGTCCACTGGGTTGGTTCGATTGCCTTGCCACTTACTGTCAGTATCGAGTATGGAGTTGGAAAAAGGGACACCAGACTGGGGTGTGAGCCAGTGCAGGTGATTGTTCCAGGAGGCTGGATATAGCCTCAGAAGAATGTGAGTACATTTCCAGAAGCTTGTTTCTAAAGGTGTTGGTGATGGACTAAGTTTTTTAAATGCTTGTTTGTTTGTGTCTTCTGTACTAGCCCAGACCCTGGGTTATTCAGTGGATACCTTTCCTTGTCTGCTTAACTGATCCTGTTTTACATTTATATTATCTACTGTTCTGTAGTGTTACAGTACTTGTTTTTTGCTTAATAAAACTGCGTTTTACTAAACCATACGTGTCTGAAAACCATAACATGCTGATGACCCAATTATTGATGACTAGTGTAAAAGCCTGTGTACACGGGCCAGCTTTCTGTGCGTTTGGGCAGTCTCTACTGCGCATGACTGCATCTGACAAACATACATCTGGCCTTTTACATTATAGGATGATGATGATGATTTTAGAATTTGTCCCTCAACTCTTCTCCCCTTCTATTACAGATCAAGGACATGGAGTGATGATTATGATGATTATATGACAAAAATACTGTATATTAAAATTGACAGTTCATTCACTTGTGCCTTATCAAATGTGGTATACCTCATGACAGCTACACAGTGCCCCACAGGAGGATACTACAATGGGGAATCAGGACAGACATTGAGGAAAAACTGATCCTCCATCGTCACACAGTACACAGAAGAAGGGTAGACACACCAGTTGTCCAGCAGTTTTGCTGTCCAAATCAGTCTAAAAATATGAAGATCACCATACTCAAAGGGAACCTTAGAACACAGAGGAAATAAAAATATTGGAATTATGTCTGACGCATTAAACACAGGCCTGAAACTGTGGATAGTCTACATGCCCCATTATAACAAAATGTCTTGGGATAACTAAATGTAAAGAGACAGTGTCTAGCCAACTCCCAGAATAGCAGGCTCTTCACACCTCTGTGCTAATGATTTCCTTGTTCCCATGACTTTGATCTAACCCTATTCATATCATATGTCTATGCAGACTCTGTGTACTAAGTTAATGGTCACCCCCCCCCCCCAATTGTTTATTCATGCCAAATGTATGTCATGCTCTGTATATATTAATGGAGTGCCATTCCAGCTTATTTTTTTAACCCGTGCACTTTCTATGTTGTCAGCCATTAAATGGAATCTCTCACCCCTACAAAAGTTAGGCTTATTAGGTAGAGTATATATAGATAATGTTGAAAACGTATTTTTTTTTTTTTAAATGCTATTTGCATTAAGATTATTGCTTATAGAGTGCCCTGCACCCTACTTCCGCATACACTGCTCTTGCTGCAGATTGCCACACTGCCTCTGCTCCCTTCCCACTACCCAGCCTCCTCCGATGACGGAGGTTTGTGTCTGTAAGTGGAGCGATCTCATTGGCAGAGATCGATATCTAGCCAATGAGACCACTCCAGCTTACAGACAGACAGCCTCCAACATCGGAAGAGGCTGGGTAGTGGGAAGGGAGCAGAGGCAGAGTGGCAAGAGCAGTGTATGCGGGAGTAGGGTGCAGGGCACTATAATTTTAGCCCAAATAGCGGTTTTTTTTTGTTTTTTTTTTGTTTTTTTTTAAATCGATAATGTTGAAAAAGTTATCGATAAATACTCTACCTAATATGTCAAACTTGTATAGGGGTGAGAGATCCCCTTTAAAAGGTATCTCCTTTACATCACTGTTGTGAATTCTTTGTTACAAAAGTATGTTGGATCCCCTGTATATTTAAAGAAAAGGCTCAATCTTCCATCTCTGAAAATGAGAAATATGTCTGTTTATAAACTCTTTGGGAGATCAGCTGCAGGGGAGGGCTGGCCTGGGGGGCAGGGGGGCAATTGCCCCCTGGGCCAGTCATATGTCTAGGCCAGTGGGCCACTGGCTCACTCAATCTCACGCTTGCTTCTTTTAATGGAGCTACACAAATGATACCACAGAGCTACAATCCAAATGTAGCTACACTAGTAGCATAACCCATTTTCCTTGTAAGCTCTATGGTATCACTAGTGTAGGTCCATTTCAACTGTAAGCTCTATGTTATCACTTGTGTTGCTCCATTTTCATTGTAAGCTCTGTGAAATCGCTTGTGTTGCTCCATTTTCATTGTAAGCTCTGTGGTATTGCTTGCCTTACTTCACAACATTAAAGCCAATTTTAATATTAACAAAAGGGGGCGGGCTGGAACGATAGTACAAATGGGCCACTTGATTGTATTTGCCCCCTAGGCTACAAGTTGCCAGTCCTCCCCTTATCAGCTGGAATATCTAGACAAGTAATATGCCAAAAAATACATCTCAGTCATCATCACCATCATTATAGCTTCAAAAGTCCAACTCCAACCAGTCATGCACACTATCACTGACTAAGTAGAATCACAGGTCACCACAAAAACCCTAGTTATGATTGTTTCTGCTGCTGTTCATTGTGAAGTTCCACTGCTGCTTGCTACTACTAGTAGGGAGCTAGAGCGCTGACGTCGGGGTAAGGGGAGGGGGGGGAACTTTGGTCCCGAATATCTCTCAAACCATAAAGATTTGAGAGATGGGACTGGGGGCATTACATTTTATATTTGAATGCCTACAAAATTAATGTTTATCAATATATGGCAATACTATCCCTTTAAGATTTTAAAGCTATATAATCCCCATTTAATGTTTGGATTTTTGTCCCATGTGGTACATTTGGATAATGTTGCAGCATTGTTCCTTTTCTAGCCCCTCTGTGTACAATTGCATGAAGCAACTGTGTTTTTCCCTTCTGTCTGTCATATACAGAATAATAGAGACCAACTGTAGTTAATCTCCAAGTCCAAAAGCTGTCTTTTTTTTTTTTTCTTTTTTGTACTGTTTATCTATAGTAACATTGTGTAAATAATTATATAACAGACTTCTTGATGAATGAATGCTCTTGTCTGAATACAGAATCTGGTCCAAAATCAAACTGATCCTGTGATCACGCCCATGCCACACTTAGTGAGCGCCACACATATCATGGTACAGCTGCACGAAAACGTGGGCCAGAAGGGTCTACATTGAACTTCACATTGCAATGCTTTGGATACCTCTCTGCAGCACAAAGTGTTAACTGTATTGATATGTGGAGGAAAATTGTGTTCTGTTTTCCCTCCAAGGCAGGGACAGGCAGCCTTTGATTCTTCAGCTGTTGGTGACTTCAACTCCCATCATCCTCTACAGTCATTGGCTGGTTGGAGATAATGGAAGTTGTAGTCCTCAGCAGTTATAGAGCAACGACTGTATAACTCTTCTTAAAGATGAGAAAGGTGAATAATCCAGCAATTAAATGGTAATTAACCTTTTGAGCACCAGAGGGGTATGCAATGCATTGCAAAGCAATGCATTGCATACCCCTCTGGCACTCAAAGGATTAAATCTAGGCAGGACTGTGTGGTGCTTTTGGTATTCCAATGCAACGAATCCCGGAACACACAGTCATGTTTATCTCTCTCATTGATGGTGGAAGTGTTCCATCTAAGGTGTACAACCCAGCCCTGAAACAGTTGAAGAGGAGAGTTTATGCAGGGCTGCAGTGGAATAATAGATGCACCATGCTGCCCTGTCCAGTTTTAATTGCTCTTTTCATGGTTTCAGTGCTGGGTCGCTCACTCCTGATCACAGGTGGTGGGTCGCTCAATTTCACTCGTTTTAGAAGGGACATTGATTATATGTTCTAATATAAGTATAAGGTATTTCTAAAGTTAGTAGCCACTGGGATTATTCATGGAAGAAAAGAGGATCAAACCAGCAGCACTATAATAGTCAAATCAAAGGTCCCATTGATTTAAGCTAGTGTTTTCATGCCTTGAATGCTAGCAAGGTCCCCAGTGCCTTGAGAAGCAATTCGTTGGCCACCTCTCTAGCACCAAAGGGGTTGAAACTCAATTTAAATCAGTTGGAGTTTTGGGGGATTTTCATTTTTGCATTAATAGTTCAACACTGCAAATTAATATTAAAGGAATAGTAATATAAACACATATATTGTAGTGTTTATCGGCCTGAGCAAAACAAGGGTTCTCCCATTGTCCAGAGGTGTTTTATTCAAAAGTTATTACAATTCAAACTTGAATTTTTAGGTGCAGTATCACAGTGGCCTGAAATTGTAACGTGGCGCTGTTGCTACACCAACCTATGGACAGCTGAAGTCAGTTGACCATAAACTCCATAGGATGGTGTGGGAACAGCACCACTGTACAATTTCAGCTCATTGTGATTCTGCATCTAAAAAAATTCAAGTTTGAGCTGTAATAATGTTTGAATAAAACACCTCTCAGCAGTGGGAGTACCCTTGTTTTACTCACATATTTTTCTTTTCATTTTAAGAATTACTATCCCTTTAATGCATTCACTGTAGTTGTCTTCTGCCTCTCAAAGCAATCCCTATATCCTGTCATTGCTTACTGTGCCTCACTTTGCAATGGTGACATTCTGACTGTGGAAGCTTGGCTAGCGCAATCCAGTATAACAAGGTCTTATTATATGTGTCAGAGAGTAAGAATTGTGGGGTAGGGCCCTGATCCTCTGTATAACAAGGTCATATTAGATGTGTCAGAGTTGTAAGGTAGGACCGTGGTGCCCTGACACATGTAATATATCCTTGTTATATAGACTTGTAGGGTAGGGCCCCAGGGCAACCCAAGTGCCATTTTTGTGTTACAATTATTTTATAGGAAAATCTCAATGAAGCACAAGATTCACTATAGTAGTAATTCACTATCAGTCCAATGGTAACTATTTAATTATTATTTCTGAACTTATTCCTAATTTGCTCAGGTTTTAATTGAGGAGACAGTAACCCCTTAAGGACCAGGAAAATCTGAGGTTGTTTTCCCTTAAAGGGATAGTAATACTTCATTTTAACTTTATTTTATTTTGTAGGCATTAAAAAAACATGAAGAATGATATAAGTCTTATCTCTGAAACCTTTATGGTTTATGAGATATTCACAAACAAAGTATCCCCCCCCTGTTCAACCAGATCAGAAGGGAGATGCCCAGGTAGACTGCAGAGAGGGACAATCTTCTATTAAGATAATGGAAAAAGCTGAAAAACTTGTCAAGGGGGGAAGGGCTTTCATTGTTTTCATACAAAGAAAATTGTCCCCTTCTGTTATCTGTACTGTCATACAACCAGACTCACATCTGAGAAGAGATGGTTTACACTAGGTAAAAGGGGCGGGGAGGGGAACTTTGCTTGTGAATATCTCATAAACCATAAAGGTTTGAGAGATAAGACTTATATCATTCTTCATGTTTTTTTAATGCCTACAAAATAAAAAAAAGTTAAAACGAAGTGTTACTATCCCTTTAAGGACCGGAGCAATTCTGACCTTTTTGACTATGTCTTTGTTCAACAGTGTTTTCCTTCTAAGTACTTTATTCCACCCCCATAAATTATATACTGTTGTTTTTTTTTGGGTTTTTTTTTGGGGGGGGGGGTTTAAGCACAAAAAGGGCTTTCTTTTGATACCACACATATATGGATAACCCACCATTTACTTTATGGAAATTTAAAAAAAAATGTAAAACAAAAGTAAAAAAACACCATTTTTTGTTTTTTCTCTTGGGATCAGTTGGGCACAAAGGGTTAAATTTTTATGGTGACTGCATGAAAAGTATGACCAGTCCGTCATACCTACAAAATGTGTAGTTTAAAGTGGCCACTGTCCCCCCTGGGTGAAAATCCCCATGTCCAATTTTGACACTTTTTTTTTATCCCTGACATTTGGCGGTGTGTATAAGTGTATTACATGGCTCCACACTTCCAATATTGTTTAATGAGATTTTTTTTTTGTTTTTTTGTAAATAACATTTTTTTTGTAAAGTATATATTTTTTTAACGTATATCATTGCAGGTCAAAAATTGACCTGCATTTAACCAGCCTCCTGCACCAGCAGTGAAGGGGTTAATACCCCCAGCTGCTGTATTCTCTTTTACCACTAGGTGTCTCCTCTCTACTTCTCTCTCCCTTACTTTGATAGCAAGGGAGACAGAGGTAGAGGAGACACTCAGAGTCAGCATGCTTTGCATATTGACTCTGTTTCTCAGAATGCCAGTACATGTGATCGCTGCTACGGCGATCACATGAACCGGCACAAGCAAGAAGGGCTGAGACTGAACACCCTGGTCTCGGAGCGCTCGGTCTCAGCCTGGAATTAATGATAGCAGCGTGCACGGAGGCACGCTGCTATCATTTAAGCCATGACGGTCCTGGACCGTCATGGGTCCTTAAGGGGTTAAGGACCATATGCAGAAAATAAAAGGGGAGAAATTCTGGGGCACAACAACTTAATCATAGGGAGAAATGGGAATTTATGGAATTTCATTTGTCTCCTATTGTTCTGTTGGTTTGCTCCAGAACGACTCCATGGGGGAGAGTCACGAAGTGTTGATAAAGAGGTGATAACGTGGAGGTGACTTCTATCACTTCCCTAATTCCTATGTTATAATATGGAGTCTATGCACTAAGATTTCTTCAGCTTTGGAGATCTTAGTGCATAGGCTCCATAAAATAACATAGGAAGTGGAGAAGTGATAAACTGGAGAAGTCATCTCCACTTTATCACCGCTTTTTTTCCGCTTAGTGAATCTCCCCCTTGTCCTCCTTATTTCCTTAGCCTTGTTAAATTCCAGGTCACTGCTGAATACTTAGTTTGTAATATTTGGAGAGCTTGTCATTATTTTGTTTTATTGTTTTATGCTTCATTATTGTCTAGGACAGCACAAAGTTTCCTGACGCCATTATTTTTATAGTTCCAATTAGGGCAGAGAAAAAATAACTCTTAACCCTAGGAGTGCCACAGAAGTATCGCAATGTGTTGGATACCTCTGTGGCACTCAAAGGTTTTAAGTTTGATATTTCTATAAAATCTGCTGTCTCAAAAGTGCCTAAATATGTTTATTAAAACAGATGTTTCATATATTATTTAGTAGCATGAAAAGAGGTCACATGATGCACAAAAAAGTGCAAAGAGCAGATGTGCTAGTCTTCAAAACAGGTTCTTATCTGAGTCATTACTCGTTTGATCAAGGAAGGAGAACTGCTGTAGCATGTATGTGTATTTGTGTGTGTGCTTGCGTGTGGGTGTGTTTTTGCATAAGTGTGTGTGTGTGTGTATGTACTTGTTTGTATATATGGGTATGTGTTTTTATTTGTGTGCACATGCATATGTGTGTTTGTGTGTGTGTGCATGTGCATGCATGTGTGTATGGATTCAACCTGAATAGATTTTGTCAGAACTTTAATTTTTCCTCAATAGCCATGATTTAGTCCATGAACTAAAGTTCAAAAGCTTTACTTATCTCTAGCTGCAAAATTGTCTTCTGTACAAGACATTGTAAAGGATATGTTACATTTTCACATGCGCTGACTTTACTTGATAAAGAACAGACAGCAAATCTGCCCTCCTCCAGTCTAATTGTGAATAGTGTGCCCTGTATTAGGCATATATAATAATACTGTGAATAAATATGAGGCATTAGTGCCTACATTTTTGGCCAAAAACGAGGTTTAAGCTTACCAACTGCGCCAAGGTTCCTCAAGTGTGGCAAGTCCCTACTCTGAACACTTGAAGTCCCTATCTAAGAAAAACAAAAAATATGAAAAGAAAAATAAATAAATAAAATTGAAATTAAAAGTAGCCCCTGAAGAGATGTTATGGAAACGTGTTAGGCGGGGGGACCCCTCTTGTATAATTTCTATTTGAGTACATGGAGGTCCCCATGTATGCAATTAAAAACAAGTGACAAAAAAAAAAAGTGTAAGAGGAGACTTGCCCTGTATGTCTGCATAGAGTGGACACCCAAACAAAGGTAATGGAGCTGTCAGCCCTTATATACAAATGTAACCACCCCCCACAGGCCACATGAGGTAAAATCAGTTGGAAACAAACCTAGTGTGTAAAAGCCTTTATTAACCAAAAATGTAGGCACGAATGCCTCATATTTATTCACAGTATTATTATATATGCCTAATACAGGGCACACTATTCACATTTTGGACTGGAGGGGTGCAGGTTTGCTGTTTGTTCTGTTTGCACTTTGGTCTCTGGCCTAATGTTTGGGGGACTGGAGAACCCTCTCATTCCTTGCTGCACACTTCAGTAACCCCAATTCTTTCAATGGACACTTCATGAAAAATAAAAAAAATTAAAATGTATTATACAGATATACATATATATTGTTATGCACTAAGGTGAGTTTTTTTTTGTTTTTTTTAACTTTGGCGTTAAAAATCTTTTACGCACAGGGATTGTTCTAATCAGTTTAAGTTTGTTGTGGTTGGGTAGGAGGACAAAACATTTTAATTTAGATAAATCTTTGAGCACTAAAGAATTGTACAAGGCATTGATCTGCGAAAAGATCAGTCTAACCTATTTTTTCTAGGGTGGTGCATTATGTCTATTCCTATGTTGTGTGTCTGTACCCAGAATCCCTGCTTGCAGTGGGAGTACTGAGTACATTGTGATTTGGTGGTAAATCTGGTTTTTCCACCTGTGTGAGACATATGACTGTTATGCTTGCTGTATGCAATAGCGTTCACCTGAAACCATGAAGTGTTTGTGTTCTTACTGTTTAACGTATTCACAGTATTTTACAGAATTTGGTATAGCAAAATGTGATTCATTTTTCTGACAGTCTGGTGATAGATGGCAATCGCTGGACCCAGGACATATGACAGGACATCTAGCTAAATGGAAGGATCTCAAGGGCAATATATGCACATGCAAAAGTGGAGCAATTCTGGGAAAACTAGCTACACCATAGAAAGCAGTTAAAATTCCCATTGATTTAATATGGAACAATGCTTTGGTGACCTCACTAGCATTCAATGGGTTAAAGGCCCCATTGAAATATTAAGGCTTTTTATTTACTTTCAATGGTGCATTTGGTTTGTCCCATAACTAGGTATCCTTTTAAAAGGTCACATTGGAAATATTGTGCAGTTACACCACTTTTGAATTTTTGGCATATGGCCCCAAATCATGTCCTTTTTCGGTTTGCTTTTTTCTTTTTACCCTTTAACTTACTTTTTTCTATTTTCTTGTTCATCTTTCATTGTCTCACCATCCTCATCCTCTCCTTTATCACCTGCCTACCTTCTCTATTCCCCTTCTCCTTTATCCCCTGCCTACCTTCACTGTTGTACCCCTTTATCACCTGCCTACCTTCACTATTCTCCTGCCTACCTTCGCTATTCTCCTACCCCTTTATCACCTGCCTACCACCACTATTCTCCTACCTACCTTCACTATTCTCCTACCCCTTTATCACCTGCCTACCTTCACTATTCTCCTGCCTACCTTCACTATTCTCCTACCCCTTTATGACCTGCCTACCTTCACTATTCTCCTACCTACCTTCACTATTCTCCTACCCCTTTATCTCCTGCCTACCTTCACTATTCTCCTACCTACCTTCACTATTCTCCTAACCCTTTATCACCTGCCTACCTTCACTATTCTCCTGCCTACCTTCACTATTCTCCTTCCCCTTTATGACCTGCCTACCTTCGCTATTCTCTTAACCCTTTATCACCTGCCTACTTTCTCTATCCTTCTACCCCTTTATCACCTGCCTACCTTCGCTATTCTCCTACCCCTTTATCACCTGCCTACCTTCGCTATTCTCCTACTCCTGTATCACCTGCCTACCTTCACTATTCTCCTACCCCTGTATCACCTGCCTACCTTCACTATCCTCCTACCCCTTTATCACCTTCCTACCTTCACTATTCTCCTACATACCTTCGCTATTCTCCTACCCCTTTATGACCTGCCTACCTTCACTATTCTCCTGCCTACCTTCACTATTCTCTTACCCCTTTATCACCTGCCTACTTTCTCTATCCTTCTACCCCTTTATCTCCTGCCAACCTTCACTATTCTCCTACCCATTTGTCACCTGCCTACCTTCACTATCCTCCTACCCCTTTATCACCTGCCTACTTTCTCTATCCTTCTACCTCTTTATCACCTACCTACCTTCTCCATTCTCCTACACTTTTATCCCCTGCTTACCTTCTCCACTCTCCTACCCCTTTATCTCGTCTACCTTCACTATTCTCCTACCCTTTTATCACCTGCCTGCCTTCACTATTCTCCTACCCCTTTATCTCCTGCCTACCTTCTCTATTCTCCCACCCCTTTATCTCCTGCCTACCTTCATCACTCCTCTTCCCCCTTACTACCTGCCTACCTTTTGTTATCCCTTACCCTTTATTAACTGCCTACCTGCTCCAATCCCCTCCCCCTTTATTACCTGCCTACCTTCTCTAACTCCCTACCCCTTTATTACCTTCTCCACTTCCCTAACCCTTTATCACCTGCCTACCTTCTCCATTCCCCTACACCTCTATTACCTGCCTACCTTCATCACTTCCCTACAACTTTATTACCTACCTACCTTCTCCATTCCCCTACCCCTTTATTACATGCCTTCCATCTCCACTCCCCTATCCTTTTATTGTCTGCCTACCTTCTTCAATTCCCAACCTCTTTATCACCTGCCTACCTTCTCCACTCCTCTACCCCCAGTATTATCTGCCTACCTTCTCCACTCCCCTTCCCCTTTATTACCTACCTGTCTTCTCTATTCTTCCACCCCTTTATTACATGCCTACTTCCTCCACTCCCCTACCCCTTTATCATCTGCATATATTCTCCACTACCATTTCCCTCTTTCTATCTCCCCCCCAACACACACACACACACACACACACCTTCCAGAGTACTTCTCTTTTTCTCACCTCTTTCAATTGCCTTTGTGTTAAACAGGTCCTTTTACCCAGTGGGGTCTGGACTTCTGTAGGTTGTTTTTATATTTATCATGAGAGAGGTCAGTGGGTATTAGGTAATTACTAACAATATAATTGGGATGTTTTATAACAGGCCATGCAAGAGGCTTTAAATATTCATCTGCTTTTTGTGTAAATACACCCACTATGGGCACTTTGCTCCTAAGAGACAGCACAAGCGCAGTATACTTCAATAGCTGAATGCTTTTTTACTGATGGTGACCTTATGTTTTAGTATCCTAGTAGCAAGGTTTCTTAGGCTATTCAGATCTTGTCTGACCATTAAATAATGGCCACAATGCTCCTGTAGGATCATCATTAGACACCCCCAGTGCCCTTTAATGGGTTAACATTTGATTGCCAAAGGGTGTTCAACGCATGGCTCTGCTATGTATTGTACATCCTTTTGGCATCCAAAGAGATAAAGTTTTCCAATTCCATACACTATGGTGAACTAAAATGAAATACCCATAAATACGGTGGATTACTTCTCTAGACCAGTGATTCTCAACCTGTGCTCTCGGGATGCATATACTGGACAGAACTTTAGGATTTCCATGGTTGAGTGCAGGGAAATTAATCAGAGCTGTAGTCCTTTTGATTAACTCACCTGTGTTCAAGCAGGGAAATCTTCAAATCCTGGCCTGTTAGTGGGCTTTGCTGGCACATGTTTAGAACTCCTACTTAGGCCTTGATTCAATTGAAGCTGGTAAAACAACTGGTAGGGCAATACTGACTAATGGTATGTTAGCAAAAAGTGCTAGTGAAGCAGTTCAATTGCCCTTCCAATTGAAACCACAACGGATGTTAGGCCACAGAAACGACTTGTCGCCAAACTTCCATTGTGTGTGTTAAGTTCCCAAAATGCACGCTAAATAGCGTGAATAATGGGAACATCAAAGGAAAAGAGCTAACGATTGGTGCTTAACACAGTCATCCTCCCAAATACTAACCTTGCACTAACCCTAATAGTAAAGTGCAACAATATTACCCCTAACACTATCCTAAAACCTAGATCGTTGTAACAATTACCTTCTTCTTCAATCTTCCTACTTTTTTCTCGAATCTTCCAACTTCTTTCGTCTTATCTTCTTTCACATCTGTCATGCAAAATAAACAAAAGTGCAATGAAAGATATGTTAAAAAAATGCCCCCAAGATATGCCTGAGTTAACCCTTTGAATGCTGGAGGGGTGCCACTACAGAGCTCAAAGGGTTAAATGCAGCCTGGCATTTCTCTTACTAATATGCTGCCATTCCATTTAAAAAAAAAACAGAAGTAATTCATTTGTTGAAGAAAAGGCCTTCCAATGGTTAAAAGTCTCCACTGCCGCTTTCTCCGCTGGAGGCTTCTGAAGGGGGAGGAGATGATGAAACCTGTTAGAAGCTGATTGGCTAGGAGGTGCATAAGCATACAACCCAGCCAATTGTAGGCTGGAATCCATTTTGAACAGAGACTGACATTATAAAAAGCCAGCCTGTGTTCAAAATTAACTAATTTGGAGTCAGGCAATAGCCAAAAGATATGGGGGGGTGGCTGTGGCACTATGTATTCCTGCCGCCGTCAGCAAAGCCAGCAGAGGAGGAGGCAGCGGAGACTTTTTAACCATCGGAAAGGCCTTAACTTTCTTCAACAAATTAATGACTTTTTTTTTTTTTTTTTTAACCCTTTGAGTGCCAAGTGGGTACATTGTACGAGTTTGGACAGCTGTACCCGCTGTGCCAAGCTCGTACGATGTACCCACTAAAATGCGGTCACTGCATGAGCCGGTATAACCGGCATGCAGTGGCCGCATTTAAAAAAAAAAAATAGCTGGGCAATCGTGGGGGGACATGAGGATCACTCCTCATGTCCCCCCTGTTATTGATCTCCCAGCCGATCGCGCTGGGAGATCAATAAAAGAAGAGGAGAAGCGCAGCTGAAGCGCAGCTTCTCCTCTTCCTTCTCTCCTACCCGAACTTCCGGGTAGGAGTGGGCGGGACCGGGGGAAGCCTCCCAACGTCATCAGTGACATGTCACTGATGACGTTGGGGAAGTTTACCCAGTCCCATTCACTCCTACCGGTGGTAGGAGTGAAAGGCAGGAGAGCTTCTGCTCTCCTGCAGTCGCCAAATTGGTCTCCCAGCCTATCGGCTGGGAGATCAATTACTTGGGGGACACCAGGAGGGGTCCTGATGTCCCCCACGAGGTCTGAATATATTAAAAAAAAATAAAAAATAAAAAAATTAAAAAACTAACCCTGTGAGTGCCGCAGTGGTCCCCAGCACATTGCTTTGCAATGTGCTGGAGACCCTTGTAGCACTCACAGGGTCATTTTTTGGGGTTTTTGTTTTTTGTTTTTTTTAAAGACCTCATTGGGGGGATCAGGGGGAATCCTGATGCCCCTCAATGAGGTCTATTATTAAAAAAAAAAAAAAAAAAAAAATTTAACCCTGTGTGTGCCACAGGGGGGGTCCAATGCACCCCCCCCCTCCTGTGGCACACACAGGGCTTCTATCATTACTTTGTTACTAGAGATTGTTGGGGGGCCATCAGGATTGGTCCTAATGGCCCCCCAACAAGCTCTGATTACAAAGTAATAATAAAAAAAAAATTAACCCTCTGAGTGCCAGAAGGGTCCAATGCATTGCTTTGCAATGCCCTGGAGACCCATGTGGCACTCACAGGGACATTTATTTTGATTCCTTTTATTTATTTTTTTTTTTAAGACCTCATTGGGGGGAATCAGAGGGGTCCTGATACCCACCAATGAGGTCCATAATAAAAAAAATGTAAAGAAAAAAAAATTAACCCTGTGTGTGCCACAAGGGGGGCCAATGCAGCCCCCCTTCTGCGGCACACACAGGGCATTTATCATTACTTCGTTATCAGAGATTGTTGGGGGGCCATCATGATTGGTCCTGATGGCCCCCCAACAAGCTCTGATTACCAAGTAATGATAAAAAAAAATTAACCCTCTGAGTGCCACAAGGATCCAGTGCATTGCTTTGCAATGCGCTGCAGACCCCTGTGGCACTCACAGGGTCACTCTGTTTGTGGACATATATATTTTTTTTACTAAGACCTCATTGGGGAGGGATCAGGGGGTCCTGATGCCCCTCAATGATGTATATAATAAAAAAAAATTAAATCAAAAATTAACCATGTGTGTGCCACTGGGAGGGGGGGTTCAATGCAGACCCCCTTCCTGTGGTACACACAGGACTTTTTATCATTACTTTGTGATCAGAGCTTGTTTGGTGGCCATCTGAATACAAAGTAACGATAAAAAAAAATTAACCCTTTGTGTGCTGGACACCCCTGTGGCACATAAAGGATTTTTTCCCCCTTTATTTTTTATTTAGACCTCATTGTATGGGTTCTGATGCCCCCAACGAGGTCTACACAAAAATATTGGGGGAAAAAGCCCCAAAAAATGCACGTGCAACAGGAAGGGGGTCCAACGCAGTGCTTTGTATGAGGGGACATACAGTGCACAATGGTAGTCAGAGATCTCCCATACACACTATCAGACACTGCCCCACCATCACCACCATCCTTGCTCCTCTGCTCATACCCACACACACTGCCTAATCCCTCACCCTCTCACACATTTTGTTAGACTTGTAGTCACAGGTCCGCACATACACCGGCTGACGTCCTAGCTTCTTTCATCTGTTAGCCATAAAATCACACATACACTGTTTGTTTTCCCATTTCTGTTTCACTGGTAGCTACGCTCTTGTAGCGTAAATTGGTATGTGAACCCAGAGCAGTGGGGTACCATTTTTTTTTGGCTGGCAAGAAGTCCTCCTAGGAAATCCCACGCCATTGAACCATTTTAGTATCTTTGAAGTGACTGATGTGTAAAACAAATGTTTGTTTTTCTTTCCTGTAGCACCACATTCTGGAAATAGTTGTTCCAAATAACTTAGGGGTACAAAGGCAAGTGACCCCTTATTAGATGCGGCAGGTTGTCTTCTTTCCAAAATGGTATGGTTTATCTACCTTTTCTTCAATTCTGAAGGTGTTATAGCCATTTTTATACAGGCAAGTCAGGTTTGAGAAAATGTTAGAAACATCAGAGGTTGTAGTAGGTGTAGTTTTCTACTTCTAGCACCCCCTAAGGTAGTTCAACTCATATCAATGGGGTGTCGTTTGACTCCTAAGAGCACTAGCAAACAAATGCAGTTGAAAATTCCATGGTTTTCACAGAGCTCCATACATTTAAAGGGGCAGAAATGTAAAAAAAAGCATTTTTTTTCATTAGCGCCACCTCCTGGAAGCATTTGTGCATACCAGCCTTTGGGTAAGAAGGCAAGTGACCCCTCATTAGATGCGGCAGGTTGTTTTCTTTTCAAAATGGCATTGTTTCTCTACCTTTCCTGCATATCTATTATGGTTATAACCATTTTAGTGCAAGCAGATAATTTAAAAAACAAAAGTGTCAGGTTTACGTTCGTGTTCCTAGCACCCACATATTGTATGTTAACCCACACAAATGGGCTACCATTTTTCTCATGATGGTAGCAAGTACTGAATACAGCAGGAAATGTTATGGTTTTCAAAGATTTTAGTATCTTTGAAGTGGTGGAAATGTAAAAAAACCTGTATTTATTCCCATAGCGCCACCTTTTGGAAATATTTGTGCACTTCAGCCCAGGGGGTAGAAAGGCAAGTGACCCCTCATTTGATGCGGGAGAATGTCTACTTTCCAAAATGGTAAACCTTTTATACCTTTCCTTCATGTCTCTAACAGTTATGGACATTTTAGTACAAGCAGCCATTTTCGAAGAAGCAAACAGGTAGGTGTAGTTATGTGCTTCTGGCACCCCTAAGGTAGGTCGACTCATTCCAGTGGGGTGTCATTTTTCTCCTAAGAGCACTAGCTAATGAATACAGTTGGAAATACCATGGTTTGCACACATTTCAGTACATTTGAAGGGGCAGAAATGTAAGAAAATGCCTTTTTTTTTTCATTAGCGCCACCTTCTGGAGGCATTTGTGCACTCCAGGCTTGGGGTAACAAGGCAAGTCACCCATCATTAGATGCGGCAGGGTGTCTTCTTTTCAAAATGGTATGGTTTGTGTACCCTTTCTTCACTTCTGTAGTTGCTATAACCATTTGTGTACAGACAAGTAATGTTTGAGAAAATGTTAGAAAAATGTGAAGTTGTAGTGGGTGTCGTTTTGCACTTCTAGCGCCCCCTGAGTTAGTTAAACTCGTACCAATGGGGTGTCATTTTTCTCCTAAGAGCACTAGCTAATGAATACAGTTGGAAATACCATGGTTTGCACATATTTCAGTACATTTGAAGGGGCAGAAATGTAAGAAAATGCCTTTTTTATTCATTAGCGCCACCTTCTGGAGGCATTTGTGCACTCCAGGCTTGGGGTAACAAGGCAAGTCACCCATCATTAGATGCGGCAGGGTGTCTTCTTTTCAAAATGGTATGGTTTGTGTACCCTTTCTTCACTTCTGTAGTTGTTATAACCATTTGTGTACAGACAAGTAATGTTTGAGAAAATGTTAGAAAAATTTGAAGTTGTAGTGGGTGTCGTTTTGCACTTCTAGCACCCCCTGAGGTAGTTAAACTCATACCAATGGGGTGTCATTTTTCTCCTAAGAGCACTAGCTAATGAATACAGTTGGAAATACCATGGTTTGCACACATTTCAGTACATTTGAAGGGGCAGAAATGTAAGAAAATGCCTTTTTTTTCATTAGCGCCACCTTCTGGAGGCATTTGTGCACTCCAGGCTTGGGGTAACAAGGCAAGTCACCCATCATTAGATGCGGCAGGGTGTCTTCTTTTCAAAATGGTATGGTGTGTGTACCCTTTCTTCACTTCTGTAGTTGTTATAACCATTTGTGTACAGACAAGTAATGTTTGAGAAAATGTTAGAAAAATTTGAAGTTGTAGTGGGTGTCGTTTTGCACTTCTAGCACCCCCTGAGGTAGTTAAACTCATACCAATGGGGTGTCATTTTTCTCCTAAGAGCACTAGCTAATGAATACAGTTGGAAATACCATGGTTTGCACACATTTCAGTACATTTGAAGGGGCAGAAATGTAAGAAAATGCCTTTTTTTTCATTAACGCCACCTTCTGGAGGCATTTGTGCACTCCAGGCTTGGGGTAACAAGGCAAGTCACCCATCATTAGATGCGGCAGGGTGTCTTCTTTTCAAAATGGTATGGTTTGTGTACCCTTTCTTCACTTCTGTATTTGTTATAACCATTTTTGTACAGACAGGTAATGTTTGAGAAAATGTTAGAAAAATTAGAGGTTGCAATAGGTGTAGTTTTGTACTTGTAGCGCCCCCTGAGGTAGGTGAACTCATACCAATGGGGTGTTATTTTTCTCCTAAGAGCACTAGCTAATGAATACAGTTGGAAATGCCATGGTTTTCACACATTTTAGTTCATTTGAAGGGGCAGAAATGTAAGAAAATGCCTTTTTTTTTCATTAGCGCCATCTTCTGGAGGCATTTGTGCACACCAGGCTTGGGGTAACAAGGAAAATCACCCCTCATTAGATGCAGCAGGTTGTCTACTTTCCAGAAATATATAGTTTTATATAGTTATTCCACTGTTTTAGGGTAGTTTTACCACAAAAACCCTAGAATGCGCATATTAGTTTATAAAGTTGAAAATGTCATTTTGCGCTGCTGGTGATTAGGGCTCTACGCTAGCCATGGACGTAGGTAAAACTATACAAATTTGGTATTTTTTTACTCGGGGGACTCGAGGCTTTTTCAAATAATTGAAACTTTTTCAATCAAGGTAAATGTTTTTGATACATAGTATGTGATTTTAGCAAAATGAGTAAATTTTCACTTTTTTTGTCATTATGACATCATAGCTTTTTGCACGATGTAAAATTCTCTTCATGTAAGGTATCACAAGAAAGCTCAATTCGTTCTGAAAAAAACAATATATAGTTTTCCATATGTAACTAAAAATCCCCAGAGGAAATCAAGCCTAAACGGAAGGATAGCAAAAATGTTGAAAAAGTGTCTGGCCTGCAGGGTTCAGAAAATGGACCGAGCCTCTGGCACTGAAGGGGTTAAACGGAATGGCAGCTTATTAGATTTAAGAGATATGCCAGACTGCATTTAACTCTGGGGGATACCCCTCTGGCACTCAAAGGGTTAACTCAGGCATATCTTGAGGGAAATTGGGGGAAATTCATTAACAAAATATCTTTAATTGCAGAAAAAATAAGGAGGATTAAAGCAGAAGATGGACAGTAGCTGACCAGGGAGCTGAAGATTCTACTGGACATCAGGATTACTGGTAAGTGTGTCTTGTCAGGGGCTGTTTTTCAACTTGGCTGGTAAGCACACCCCACTGGGACTCATAGTGTTAATTCTACTAACATTTGACACATTTTGGGATTGCTTTGGATGTATTGATATGGGACTGAGAGCCCCATCCACTGGTGACTTCGGTTTTTTATGATTTTTTTTCAGGTTCAATTCCTGCGTCAGCACTTTTGGGATACATTAAGGGACTCTGATAAACTGGGTGCAGATTTTTACATGTTAATGTGTATCTTAGTGCTAAAGCATGGAATTGAATAGCATATTTTGGCGTTTTGTTGTGTGTCAGTGGGCGTGAACGCCTGCAATATTATTACCCAATGTGTTTTGTTTTTTTTTTAGCCAGAGTTTCTTAATAGCACAGATAATTGCTTACCTTTCTTGAAGAAATGCTGTAGGCTGTCTTTTTTGGCATCAGGGGGGATTTAAACAAGGCCTTAGACTCTGTACTTTCTCTTTACAATAGGCTGCTTGAAGGGCAGTAGCCTTTGGTTCTACAGCTATTGGAGACTAGAACTCCCTTCATTCTCACCTATCCAACAGCTATTTGGAAATAATGGGAGTTTAAAATCCAGCACTGCTTTAATTATACTGATCCCTTCCTCACAGAAGTAAATCCTATAATATCTTAAACCACTGAAAACATGTACTCTGTCTTTACTATACTAAACAGCATTTTCCTCCTGATCCTTACCATTACTCCTTCTTTTCCTATCACCCTGATACCCATTCTCCATACCCTCTCCCTGAATTTACAGGGAACCTAATTAACTAGAATGCACAGCCTATTCCTCCACTGAGGACAACATAAACATTTCAGGTGCCCATGACCCCACCCATGAACTTCACAGCCCAGCCTGCAGCCTCACCCATTTAATACCATTAAATTCTATTAAAGTAAAAAAAATATATATAGCTAAAAATCTAACCCTCTGAGTGCCATAGGGGTACGCAACACATCTGCAATGCGTTGCGTACCCCTCTGGCACTCAAAGTTTTAAATGGACAGTGCAGGGTTTATAAACAGCCAAATTAGCATATAAAGTGGACATTGTAACAATATATAGGGTTAAATCCATTTGCAGGTGATGACTTTATATCTGAGTTTGGAGACAAAATGAATGATAGGCTTTATCACCTGCAAAACAATGCATTGAAGACCTCTTTAGCATCCATTGAATTAACGGCTGTATGACTGTTTTGACTGGGCGTATTCTGTAAGTGCATAATAGGTGAACTCAAACTGCTTTCACTTTTTTAACCTTCACCTATTTATTTTTTACAGAAAGCATAGAGCTTTCTGTCAGGGGCAGTTATTGCAGGTATTGTGATACAATACATAAATATGTAAGTTAAAAACTAGAGCACAGCACACAGAGCACACACATACTGTAGTTTTACATTGTATCACTATCTTGCTTTGATGATGGACTGACCACAAAACGCTCTGGAAGCAGAGCCAAGAAATTTACTATGAGGAACATAAAGTGTGAATGTGTGTGTGTGTGTGTGTGTGTGTGTGTGTGTGTATATATATATATATATATATATATATATATATATATATATATATATATATATATATATATATATATATATATATATTATAAATAATAAAATAGGTGAAGATGGAAAAAAATGACTTATAGGCAACTTGACTTTATATATTATACGCTTGAAGAATATGGAAAGTCTAATTTTTTTTCTAATTTTTTTTTCTAAATACTCTTTAGACTGTGAAACCATGATATGCGGCTCTTTTTAGAAAGCTGAAGGGAACTTATGTGGCCTTTGGAGTAACATATTGCAAATATACCAATATTTTTGGAGGGAGTGGGCCCATAATGTGTCTTTCACTGGGGCCCCACTCACTAATTACACTACTGATATGTACTAAGAATTAGCTAGGAAACAGGGGTATGGATCATTAGCATATCATGATGGCATAAAAACGGCAATGTTTTCAGGATGGCAAGGGAGTACAGAGAGGATGTGTTCACCCCTAGACTTCAGCACCCTTTGGGTGCAAGAGGGGTAAGAACTACATTGCACAGAAATGAGTTACACATCTCCTGGGCACTCAGAGGGTTTATGGAAAATGGAAAAATATTTCTATTTCAGAATATAGAGCTTGAAGTTCCATCAACAGAGCTATAAAGAACAGGGACACATGCAAAACTCCCAGCCACTTCCAGATCAGCTGTTCCATGTACACAATGCAGAGACAGTGATCATCTGATCAATGTAAGTAGTGTAGAGCTATGCAGGCATCCAAAGACTCTGATTAGCTTACAGTACCATTGTGTAATATGAGGCAGTTGAGTCAGTTATGAGCCACTGGAGAAAGATGCACTGTACCTTGTAACCATGTGAAGGCATAGAGAAAGGATGGCGATGTAGGCTTATTTGAGGTTTAATTAGCTTTGTGCATTCCACAAGACAGATTGAGGTCCAGTCCTCCATCATACTGACAAACCAGACCCTTATTCAGGGGTGTCCGTAGACATTTTTCCGGGGGGAGGGCAAAGCCATAATATGACCCCCAGGCCAGCCCATCCAGCCCCTTTGTTTATATGGAGGGGGTAATTGTAGGGGGGGGCAAGTGCTCCCCCTTGCCCCCCACCCCTCCTGAACACCAACATACCTCGCAACATTTCAAATTGCCAAAGAGGGACACTTGTTTTTTAGGGGGTGTTTCTGGAGGCGTGGCTGGTGGGTGGGACATTACCAGGATTTTTTAAGCTATTTCAATACCTATTGTCACCTTCTAGTGTAACCTAATAAATGATTTAGAACAAGACCAAAGTATTTTATTTACACACACTAATTTATAAACACAGATACTGACATTTAAACAAAAAATGTGAGTTTTATTGCTGTAGACCAATATGATACACTTATAGACACACCACACAATCTGATCTCCTAAAAAGAGGGACATCAGGGTGCGAAAGAGGGACAGAGGGATTAGGTCTAAAAGAGGGACACTTGGGAGGTATGCACCAATGCCCTTATTGTAGTTTAGTGTATCTCCCCAGTTCTGCTTTGTACATCAGCCTCAATATGCTGGAAAGACCACTAGATTCCTTAAGCAAAAAGAACAGTTGAAAAAAAAATCAGAAAAATGACATCTAAAGCATTGGCCAGTCATATAGGGCCCAATGCACAAAAAGAGAGAGGAACAACTCTGGAGGTAACCACTTGCACCATAGGAGAGACATAAAAATCCCCAAACCACCATTGATGTTAAAGTGGCTTTTAGCATCTCTGAATGCTGTTTAAGGTTCTTGGTGAGCTCTTTAGGGGGGGGCTAAAAGCTCCATTAAAATCATGGGAGTTCTTATTTAAGTGTGAGCTGGTTAGTACCATGATTTAATACTGAGTTTGAATTCCTGTGCTCCATTCCATGTAAATGTGGAGTGTGAAATAAATTACTTAATTACTTCATATAATGTATATATAGATTGTTATATAGATTTATTACAAATGTGATTATTGTTTATACTTAGTAACATAGCTGAGCCCATGACATACCACCCCTGTTGATCTAGAGGAAGGCAAATAACAAACGCCATTGAACCCATTTCTAATTAAAATAATTAATTAGCTTTACTGTCCTAAATGCCTTTGTTTTAGTCAAACACCTTTCCGTTAGTCTTAATGGATGACCTCTTGTTTTTTTTTTTGCTCAGCAGTTTAAGAGTTATTTGTATTTGTAATCATATCGCCCCTTAGACGTCTCTTCTCTATTGTAGACAAACCCACTTTGGCTAACCTCTCTTTATAGCTCAGATCCTGCAATCCCTTTATCAGTCTGCACTTTATCCAGCTCCAAAATGCCTTTTTTAAGAACTGGTGCCCAAAATTATACTCCATCCTATATAATTTGCTAAATGTGTGTTTGTCAGAAGCTGTCATGCGCAGTAGAGACGACTGTGCGTGCTGCAGTCATACGCACTACAGGCTGCCCATGCCGCCACTAATAGCAGAGCGTGGCTCTGAATTCGGAGCGCCCCGCTCTATATCAGCCGCAGATTCACTAAAGGTCAATGTTGCTGCGATATGATTTTGTGGGTGTGTTCGAAACACTTCAACATTTCTATGTACACACACATCGACATATTCACTAAAATGTTCAGATGCAAGGGAAGGGGGTGGAGAAGGTCCCTATTGGTATACAGGATTGTCCAAGTGCTGTCTGTGAAAAGGATGTCCTCCCTTCACACATCTCCAACACTACGACAATTCTGAAGCTTAACAGCATTTGAAACCAACTCTCAGTATTTCGCTGAGCAAGAAAGGTATACATTACTTTTTTTTTAAAGAAATTACAGTATCTGCAAGTGCAGCATCCTAAGCCAAATAATTAGTTTTATTGTCCTTACTGTCTTTGTTTTCATCAAAAACACTTTTCCTGTAGTCTTAATTGATGACCTTTTTGTTTTTTGCTCATCTGTTTTAGAGTTATTTGTAATTGTAATCATATCACCCCTTAGACGTCTCTTCTCTAATGTAAACGAACCCAGTTTGGATAACCTCTCTTTATAGCTCAGATCCTGCAATCCCTTTATCAGTTTTGTTGCACGTCTCTGCACTTTTTACAGTTCCAAAATGTCTTTTTTTTTTTTTTTTTTTTTAAGAACTGGTTCCCCAAAGTATACTCCATACTCCATATGAGGCCTAAGCAAGGATTTATATAGAGGTAAAATTATATTCCCATCCCGTGCATCTATACCCTTTTTTTAAAATACAGGATGGTACCTTGTTTACTCTTGCAGCATCTGAGTATCACTGTGTCACTGCACACTGCTGTGAAGTCTATTGTCTATCAGTACTCATAACTCTTTCACTAATGTCTATTGCCTGAGTAGTTTCCCATTAAATGTATATGTAGCATGTTTGCTTCTACAGCCGAAAGCATAACTTTACATTTATCTATTCTAAACCTCATCTGCTGCATTTCCATGCATTCACTGTGTTTATAGAAATCTTTCTGCAGAGAAAATCCTGCTCTGTATTATTTGTTACACAGCTTAGTGTCATCAGCAGCGATTAAGACACTACTTTCTATACCATTTTAAAATCATTAATAAACAAATTAAACTAATTTTCAGTTTTAGCTAGCCTAATTTCTTGTGTACAGATTTTATTACATTAATATATTTTTAAATGATGCATCAGATCTTTCTGACTTAAACATTTTAAAAGCCTGCTTCTTATTTCTTATTTCCCTGCAACCCTCTTTATTAAGCCACACCGGTCTTAAATTGCTCCTTTTGTAGTTATTCCCCAGTGGTGTATATTAACTCATATATTTATCTAAGAGCGTTTTAAACAAATTCCATATTTCTCGTGCATGGTTATCTTTGTAAGGTTACATCTCATTGAAAGTCCTTTAATACTGATTGTAGCATTGCAAAATTGGCCTTTTTATTTATATATTTATACTTGATTGCATTGTATGCAGTGTGAGAAGATGAGTCCTTGTTTACTTGAGTGTGACAAGTCATATCTGGTTTCTTGAGATATATACATATACAGGTGTTAGGACAGTTAGTTTAAAGGGGAAAATGTATCCTTAGAATAAGTGGCAATTAATTTATCAGATGGACTTACCCTGGTACTAGGTATCTGTTTACTTTTTTCTCCATTTGAACTCTGATGTACACTATAAATGAAAATGGACCTTTAGAATTATGGGCAGGTCTCTTTGTCTCTATGGCTATAGCTGGCTCCACCCATAAATCTAAAGGATCAAGTAAACATTCTCAAGATAACAAAGTATCCCTGCTCAGTTATAGACTACAGCAGAGTCCAAATTCAAAAAACATGTCACTGATTGCTATATAATGACACACAACCATGTACATCCTTCTGTTAAACAAATTAAGAGTCACTTTTTCTTAGTACATAATTCCATTTTAATTGCTGTATGAGTAAACTCCATGACAGGTGTGTACCTTTTTCTATATTGTTATGACTGTGGTCTGTTTATATGCTAATTTGTAATGGCTTTGTAATAAAGTTCTGGATTTTAATAGTTAGGATTTTGTGTTACTTTCATGTTACTAAATCTTATGTACTAAGGAGAGGCGGTGTGATCCTGGAGCAAGCTAAGTGCACCATAGGCAATAATTAAAAATTCCAACACTACCCATACATTTAAATGGGAATTGTAACCCCTTGAATGCCAGTGAGGTCTCCAACACATTGTTTCACATTGAATTGAAGAACTCTCTAACATTCTAGGGGTTAAAATCTCCCATTTAAATCAATGGAAAGTTTTACTTCTCCGCTGTAGTGCAGTTGTTTTGCCACTGTATATCTGCAAATTGAATGGAATTGCTACAGCTGGTTATGGGACAAACTCTCCCTTTGTTATTGAATAATCTGTGTTTTTTGGACTTTCCTATAATTACATATTTCATCTCCCGAGTCCCTTTCTGACATTGCAGCAAAAAAACTTATAATACCGCTGAGAGCAACTTAGGCTTTTAATCACAGTCACCAGAGTGCAACCTGAGGTCTGCAGAGGAAATGGGGTTAAGATCTTGTGTTTGAAACCAGTGACAACAGACTACTGAGGCAGGGATGAGGATGATGGCAATTATTGCACATCAACTGCTCTAGGGCCCCAGGTTGTCCACATCTGGCTTAGATGGAGTGGGTGTTAAAGTCAAACCCCCCCAACACACACCTTTTAGAGCCTCTGCCAGAATCCCGTAACAGTTCTCAGGTATGTAACTATATTCACTAAAATGTTCAGATTCAAGGGGAGGGGTGGAGAAGGTCCCTATTGGTATACAGGATTGTCCAAGTGCTGTTTGTGAAAGGGATGTCCTCCCTTCACACATCACCAACACTACGACAATTCTGAAACCACATTCTCTCTGCTTTCCTACTTGGCCAGTAGGGGAGTAGAGAGGATACTTTCAGCACCATGGACAGCATTGAGTGCCATAGGTATGTTCATTGCTCACCCCTCTGGCAATCAAAGGGTTAAAAATAAAAAAGTATCCCCTCAACTATGTTCCATATCTTTTACATGTTGTGCACTCCCAGGGAAACAAGCCTGGGGGTCACGTAGCATCTATGGGGATTTGTGGCTACCATTTGCCCATCAGCCTTGTTCCTGTGCCCAGTAGTAGCCACAGATCCCCATGTACACTGTCTGAACCTCTCCAGCCTTTTCCCCTTGCCCATTGCTAGCCACAAAAAGGGAAGAAGGCTGGGGGTGTCAGGCAGTGTATGTAGGGCTAACGCACAATGGTGGTGTTCCCCATGCTGCCCAGCATCTTAGAAATCCGACATACAGTGACCCCATCTCTCAAACCTTTATGGTTTGAGAGATATTCACAGCTAAAGTTCCCCCCTCCCTCCCCTTCTCCTGACATCAGTGCTCTACTGACAGCAGGAGATCCCGGTCCTGGGACCAGCCATCGGATCTTCTGCAGAGCTGAAATTGCCTTATTTAAAAAGAATTACTTCATTGGAACGGTCTACAAAGTGTGCTTGCAAACCAGGCACACTTTGTAGACCATTCCAATGAAGTAGTTCTTTTTAAATATTGCAATTTCGACTCTGCTGAAGAGCCGCCTCAAGTCGGCTGACACGGCTCTTCTGTCTGCTTTACAGCTGACATCAGGAGAAGGGGAGGGAGGGGGAACTTTAGTGGCGAATATCTCTCAAACCATAAAGGTTTGAGAGATGAGATTTGATCCAGATAATTTTTTTTTTTTAATCTATAATACAGCAAAAAATATCATTGGACATTACTAACCCTTTAATTATGGTTATGTAAAATATTCTTCAGACCTCGCAGGAGGCATAGGGACCCCTCCTGAAATCCCCTAGCATTGATCACCTATCCAATATGATAGATGAGTAATGCGGGCAACAAGGATGGCAATTGCTGCCTTCCTTTCTCCCTACTGGAGCTGCTATTAAGCCGGCTCCAGTAGAAGTCCTAGTAGAGCAGAGCTGCTTTTTCATGAATGAATCAGTCACCCCCATATCCTAAAACACATGACTTTTTTATTTTCTATGAAGACATAAAATTACATTTTATTGAGTAATGTGCGAAATACATTGAAGTATAACCAAAAGTTCACATTGACAATTTATCTACAATTAAATATACACTGTTACAGCACAGATAATAACAATTTGCTACTAGATACTTTGCACTTGCCTGTCTGTTGTCATAGTTACTATTTTTTTTATAATACTGTTGAACAAGTAGAGCTATTTCACAAGAAAACATTTTCCCCTGGAAGACATCATATTGACCTTTACTGTGAACTGATAAGTAGTCTTCTATGTCTTATAAACAGCTCCTCTTGCTAAATACAGTTCTCTTGACAGTGAATGGCAATTTTCAGTTGGAGACATATAATTCATACTAGCCCTTATATCAGCAGTCCTCACACATCTGCTGGCCTTGAGATCCCAATAATTCAGTCACCCTATAGATGCTAAAAAATAGAGATGACTTGTGAACCTTCTAGAACGGTGTTGGATAATATACATCCCACTGACCAAGTTGGGGCAGTCATGGGTCTTTTAATTATAAGAATAAATATTACTGTAGAATATCCCAGTCTGTCTTGGGCAGTCATAATGGATCATCATGTTGCTTTGATCTCATCAATGTTATAACCAGACTCTGGTTAAGACATAAACCAGATCAGATCACCATCTTTAGTTTTACAGTGAAAATTTAAATTTGTATTTTTTTTTCTCTTGCAGGGTATAAGTCTTTGAAGTTAATAAAGATAAAAAGCAAGTATTTGTGTATGTGGGCATAAGAGAGAGAGAGACAGAAAAAGAGTGTGTTTCTGTGTGTGAGACAGTGTGAAAGTGTGTGGGTTTGTAAGTGAGAGTTTAAGTATATGTGAGAGTGGAAGTGTGTGAGTGTGTTTGTGAGATAGCGGGTGTGTCTGTGTGCACACATTTAAGATGTATGTTCTGTCCCTCTACACAATAAATATTGCCATTGGACAGAAAGATTGGCAGCTGATTAGTGATTTTCAGTTCTGGTTCTCATCTGATTATGGATGGCACTTCCTGAAACAGAATGATGATGATTGATAGCTCCAATGCTTAGCTCCACTACTCAGTAAGTTCTCTAGTAACCACACTGAAAGATGATAATTGACAACTTTACTACCAAATAGGTTCTCCAGCAACTGCAAGCAATGTTGCATTGGTCTTTGTGCATGATAAGTGCAGGGCTAGCAAAACTATAGGAGCTGTTGGACTTCAACTCCTATCATATTCATCTGGTCGTTGGCCGGATAAGAATGATGGGAGTTGTAGCCCAGCAATGGACCGAGCATTCAAGGTTGCCCACCCATGAACCATTGACTTCCCATGGCCTTCCATCATTAGTTTTTTTCAGTCCAGAGAAGTAAGTTGACTTATGTCCCCCAGAGAGGTCACCAATTAACTGTTGTCTTCCTCTGTATTATTCTGATCCAAATGTATGCTACTTATAAGAATGGTGTCCTTCATAATACATCACAGATTTCATACTAAAAAGTAGATAACACTCATCATCATCTTATGATATTACACTAACTTACACCAAGAATAATCTCAGTTGTTTCAGTGTTTGAAATGTCCTCACATGTGTGTTCCATGTAGTATAGCAATAGCAGCTCCAGGTACAATGCGCATTATCCCCTGCAAAGGTGGACATATTCTATTCTCTATTTAATATTAACTAGTTTTTAAACTTTACTGTAATAAGCTATCATTTCCTTCTTAGGAATATTTAAGTTATTGAGACAGTGATTTTCTTTGATACATCCATTGCCATTATGAATATCCTGTTTGTTCAAGTTGAGTGGTGGTTTGCATTTGTGCCAGTTCTTCAGCACCTTGTTCATTGTTCCCTGGTCGGTGATGCCCAAAAGCTTCTCTTTTTCTTCCTTCTCTGCTGTCTCCTCCTCTGAAATGTGACTGTGGCCCAAGCTCATATCTTTATTTATTGTCTCAAAGAACTGATGGATGCACAACTTTGCAAAACTCTTTGCATGCTCTGTGCAGGTCTCATCAAAAAGCTTGCGCTCAATGTCAATGTAGTGGGACCAGTATTTGCTTTTGAGAAAAGCAGCCTGTGTAAAACAGGGTCTGATGGCTCTGACAAGAAATGCCATGAAGGTCATAAGTAATACAAAGGTCCAGCCCACAGCCTAGGGTGAAAAAAAATGCATTAATGATATATTAGCAATTGTAAAAAGTTCCTAACCATCAACAGCACCCAAATAAAGTTAAATAGATGTCCTCACAAAATCATTAATTATAATTTGTATAAATGAGAATCAAAATCATTACTTTTTCTCAAATGAAAGTGCTTTACTGGTTTCTAATGTTATATCGACTTCATAGCACTTATGCACAGACACAGCGTAATCACAGCAACATAGACACAGATGCATTTATCAACCCCTCAACACACATCCCTGCAATTTTGGAGCAAACCAAGTGAACCACAGGAGCAATGCATTGGTGACCCCTCTACCATTGAAGGGAGTAAAACAACCATTTAAGTCAATGGGAATGTGGGGACTTTTTATTTGTCCTCAGTTATGACATTGTTTTGCTTCAGAATGGATCCAGTTCTTCTTAGTGTATCAGCCTCCTCCCATATCCCTCCCACTTTTGTGACCTGTCAGTTAAGCCCCATTCCCCACTCTCGAGTAAGCCCCACCCCTTTTTGATGCAAATCACATCATTTATATCCCCCAGCAGCACCACAAGTGTCTCCTCCAGGGACTCCAGCAGACAAAGTTCCCAGGTAATTAATTCTAAAGCAAAAGAAACCTGCAAAAGGCTTAGCTATGTCCTTAAACAAGTGCAAGAAAAACTAATGGACAAAGGAAAGGCTACAGATTATTTTAAGATAACATATTCTTATGTATAATTTGCTTTTAAAGTAGAATTGTCACTTTGAAACAAATAAGTTATGTTAGTCTTTTTTTTATTACAAACAATAGTTTATGAGATATTTAGATTAATTTTGGCACAGAAGGGCTAATTGGTCAGCCTGTTAAATGGGAAGGTATCTGGGCCAGATTTCCCAATAGGCAGACAGGGCAACTGTCTAGAGCTCCACATTTTGAGGGGTGCTTCAATTGTGCTGACTACACCCACATTCTGAATTGTGGGTGTGGACAGAACAATCTTTGTCCCTGTAATAGTTTTATACCCCATTACAAGCTATTAGTTAACTCCTTGGGTGCTAGAGAGATCTATAATGCATTGCTTTGCAAATGTACTGGAGAGCTCTCTAGCAACCAAGGGGTTAAATTGTTTATGTTCTTGCTTGTTAAAGGCCAAGGATATTTTCTTTTGCCAGGAAATAGTACGTAGGTCTGGGGGATGGGGTCATGTGAAGAACAGGGTGTGGCTATGGGTGAAGCTAATGGCACCTAGAGGGTCTTCCCTGTGTGCATCTGGGATGTAAATCTAGCCATGTAAGGTATAAAGGGTTACCATAAACAGTATATTTTTGGATAGGAAATAGTATTATGGCCTACAAATCCCACATGTCAATGGAGTGACCATGCATGGTAGGAATTAATTTAGACTGTGACACCAATAATACAGTTTCTGTTTTGACAACCCTGTGTACCAGACATATACAGCACCATACATGGAAAGGTTAACAAAAGAATGTTTGAAGTTAACCCCTTGAGAACCAGCAGGACCCATTCTTTTGGGGCCTTAACATGACATACTTATTTGTCAGTTTATGCACATGTGGCAGTTGGGATGGAAAGACGTATGGAACGTTAGTATCTGGTAGGCATGTCTGACATCTGCACTAACTGAAAAATAAATAAAGCTAAATATCATATCTCAAAAACTATTGTTTTAACCATTTGACTACTAGAGGGACATCCAACTCATTGCAAAGCAATTCGTTGGACACCTCTCTGGCACTCAAGGGATTAAATAATAAATTGCTAAAACAAATATAGGTGATTTTTAAAGTTTTGTTATGATATCAAAAAATAGGAAAAGGAAAAAGAAAAGGGACAAGAAAAGTGGATCCTTAAATTGGCACTCAGACCCAAAATATATAGTATCTAACGAAGTAATAAAAATTCAGAATTTATCAAAATAGAAAAAATACATTTATTATAGAAAATTATGGTCACACAAACTCAGCGTGGGACCACCACATCCCCCAATCCCCAACAGAACAACACGTCCCCAATAAAAAGCAACGTTGCATACAAAACCACCCCTTTAAGACATAACCAACATCTCAATAACTACCTTTGTGTGTGAGAGACCACAGCCGGGCGCTCCCTGTATACAACAATGCGCGTCCACAGTGATGTCCCACACACGCAGGTAGAACCCCTGACCACCAATCCTAATAGACCACCCAATAATTGGTATCTATCTCATCTAAACCTATTCAACATAAGTAATGATGATATATGATCTATTGTAGTTTTCTAAATCATACAGTACATGAACTACACATAGTATATGCAATATCCTCTCAATGTAGATGGAGTATTGATTGATGGTAACAACTCCACAATGCACATGCGTAATCTTATATATGCAGTAAGATGACAACCAATCCTGGGTAATAGTCCATCAAATTGATTCAAAGTATGGCAGTCAGAGGTTTAATTCCTTATACCGCACAAAGCAACAACAGTGGCATAATGTATAAGAGTAAGTAATTAGTGTGCACACACAGCATAATAGTAACAGCACAATAAGGGTAGCAGAGGGTTAATGGAGGGTTAATAACGTTGCTAGCGGACACTTGGATAATAAAGCAACTGTGTCTGGCCTCTTATTATCTTCTCTGTATATAATACTTCATATCAGTCAATAGATACATCTCACCAATCCTGGTTTTCTGCATCAATACTTCATGTTTCAATCATCGTGTTTCCAGAGTCTCTGCCACTCACTAGTTGCAAACGTAGAAATCTTCAGACCATAATCAGATCAGTCCGTCCTCACAAGCTACCTCCATCTTCAATCTTTATCCACTGATAGCCACAGATTGTCTCCTGTTGTCACTTCAGAGATGTCTGGTCTGTCACCATAACGTCAACATGTCTTGATGAAGCCCTCTCAGTATTGCATATACTATGTGTAGTTCATGTACTGTCTGATTTAGAAAACTACAATAGATCATATATTATAATTTATTATGTTGAATAGTTTATATGAGATAGATACCAATTTTTGGGTGGTCTATTAGGATTGGTGGTCAGGGGTTCTACCTGCATGTGTGGGACATCACTGTGGAGGCGCATCGTTGTATACAGGGAGCGCCCGGCTGTGGTCTCTCACACACAAAGGTAGTTATTGAGATGTTGATTATGTCTTAAAGGGTTGGTTTTGTATGCAATGTTATGGTTATGACTAATTTATGTACTTATTATTTATATGTGCTCCTTTGATTTATATAAATAGGTTACACGTTTTATATGATGGCAGATGCACAGTGCAGGACTCCATTCAATAACTCACAGCAACACACCATTAATCACATACAAGATTTAATGAACGTTAAGGAAGGGTATGTACAAGTAGACTTTCAAGCTAAAAAAAAGTCCAATTTGTGTGCTGTTCTTGCCTAATACCTATATACTAAACTTTTAATGAGGAAAAATGTCTGCTCTGCACCATTTGCCCCAAGGGGCCAGCAGTATAGGAATGTATAGGCAATCTATGGCATTCCATTATCAGCTCCTTCTTTTATGGGCTAACAGGGCAAAGTGGAAATCAGAATAATAGTCTTCCTTTTACTTAAGCCTGCAATAAGGGTGGCATTAAAGCTTGCTTGCGTTAGCGATAGCACTGGTAGAATTGTGTGCACTGGTATGTGCCAAAGGCATCTGTGCGTAAGCCGGTACAGGCTCTGGATTTGCAGTGGATAAGAGCAACACTGCCCATGGGTTAGTTATCCTTTACCTTGTAATTCTATGTATCAATTAGTGAATACTGAAAATGTATTGAAAATATTAAATGAAAAATGGATGGCAATATATAAACATAGAATCTGATGGCAGATAAGAACCATTTCGGCCCATCTAGTCTGCCCATTTTCCTACTGTAAAAACCTCAAACCTTTTTTGGTCCTTGGCCTTTTCTTATGTTAAGGACAGCCTTATACCTATCCCATGCATGCTTAAATTCTGTCACTGTATTAACTTCTACCACTTCTGCTGGTAGGCTATTCCACTTATCTACTGCCCTCTCAGTGAAGTAAAACGTTCTTACATTACGTCTAAACCTGTGTCCCTCTAGTTTTAGACTATGGCCTCTTGTCCTAACATTTCTACTCCTTTGAAATGTACTTCCCCCTGCACTTCATTGAATCCCTTCATGTATTTGAATGTTTCTATCATATCTCCTCTCTCTCTTCTCTCCTCCAAGCTATACATGTTCAGATCCTTTAGTCTATCCTGATATTTCTTTTCTTGTAAGCCAGTCACCATTTTAGTAGCCCTTCTCTGAATTCTCTCTAGAGTATATATATATGCTTCTGGAGATGGGGTCTCCAGTACTGTACAAAAAACTCTAGGTGAGGTCTAACTAGAGATCTGTAGAGTGTCATGACCACTTCCCTTTCTCTACTACTAATGCCCCTAGCTATACAACCCAGCACCCTGCTTGCATTCCCTGCTGCTTTATTACATTACCTGCCTACCTTTAAGTCATTAGAAATAATTACTCCAAAATCCCTTTTCTCTGTTGTCTCTGACAGCACAGTACCCTTAATAGTATATTTTTCCTTGGGACATAAAAATCCAAAGTGCATTATTTTACATTTAACATCATTAAACTGCAGTAGCCACACTCTTGTCCATTCTTCTAATTTACCTATATTTACCTATATAGATACCAATGTTTTTCATTTCTCATCATATTTTAAACATTTTATGATTTTTCCTCCAACTCATATACTGACCAAGCATGGGACTTACATTGGTTCAGGTAGATTCAATATCAATTCACACGGCTAATTATCTAATTAATATAAAACGTTAGCCTGCGAAGCTCCCTGTGTGCTTAACCGCACGTGCACAGTAGAGATTGCCGGAACGATGCAGTCATGTGCAGTAGAGACTGGCCAAACGTGCTGATCCGGAGCGGGGAGCTCCGGACGGCTCACCGCCTTTCTCTGCTCCTGAATCTGGAGCAGCAGCCGGGGCCACTGGGTGCACTTTAGCCCAGGTATCCGGACTTTCATACTAGTTTTAAATAAAATATATAATAACATATTGTAAGTTCTATTTTCTATTTAAAACACATGGTATATATCAAAAAAATACAAGTGTACATTTTCTTTTCTGTTTTCCTTTCTACAGTGCCTATTACAGGGGTAGGAAGCCTGTCACCCACCATCTGTTGTTGGACTGCAAATTCCATCATCTTCAGTTAGCAAAAGAGCCAGTTGGGGAAGAAGGGAATTTTATTCTAACAGCAATTACTGGACTGATGCAGGTTTCCAAGAACTGGGCATTAAAGGATAGTAATGTTTCATAAAAACAGCAGCTCCAATTAATCTTCATAGTATGTGGGCCATGGAGAGTGTTATTTCAATATTGTCAGAGCTGTAGTTCAAGAGTAATTGAATGATAAAGTATCCTCCTCCCACCCCTTTTACCTAGTGTAAGCCACCTCCCTTCAGATGTGGAATCTGGTCATGAGACCAGGCGGCTCACAGCAAGAGACAATCTTCTTACTGTGAACATAAGGAAAACCCTGCCCCCCTTGTCAGGTTTTTTTCATATGCTCACTGAAGATTGACAGTCTTGCTGCTCTGTGGTGAGCAGTGTTACATCAGTAAAAGGGGCGGGAGGAGAATACTTTATCATTCAATTATTCTTGAACTACAACTCTGACAGTATTGAAATAAACCTCTCCATGGCCCAAATACTATTAATTGGATCTGCTTTTATTGTGAAACATTACTCCCTTTAAGGACAGGAAACATTCTTCAGCCCTAGAATTTTCCTCCATTTTTGTCTTTGACCCTTATTTCCATCACTGCTAGTAGCACTTCCTAAACGATAAGAAACAGAACAAGCAGGGTAAGAAAGAAGAAAATGGACTGATCACTTATGTTAGTATGAAAATTCACCCCTTCATTCATTGTTTCAATTGATCTTCTGTATGTCTGTAACTGTAATATGTATTATATATATTCATTATGATGCTACTTTGTAACACTCAGATAACACTGAAATAACAGTTAAATTATACAATCTATAAAGAATTGAAGCATTTAAATTGAGTGATCACATTTCCTTTTTTGCAAGACAATAGTGTAAGAGTACTTCTCGTGGACTGGGCACCATGACATCACATGACCCCCACCCTTGGGCTGACATCATTGAACATAATTGCACAACTTCTTTGGTGAACCACAGAGCTCTAAACACTAGAGGGAGAACTGCCCATTGACTACTGTGAAAGTGATGGCTGTTCTGAGCAACAAGAAAATAGTTGGCGAGCCCCACATATAGCCTTAAAGGAATAGTAATACTTAAAATGTAAAAAAAATATGTTGTAGGGTTTATCCCCTTGAGTAAAACAAGGGTACTCTCACTGCTGAAAGGTATTTTATTCAAAAGTTATTACAGCTCAAATTTGAAATTTTTAGGTGCAATATCAATCACAGTGGCCTGAAATTGTACAGTGGTGCTGTTGCTACACCATCATATGGACAGCTCTGGTCCCGGGACCATAAATCTCCATAGGATGGTGTAGCAACAGCACCACTGTACAATTTCAGGCCACTGTGATATTGCACCTAAAAAATTCAAGTTTGAGCTGTAATAACTTTTGCATAAAACACCTTTTCAGCAGTGGGAATACCCTTGTTTTACTACAACATATTTTTTTTTACATTGTAAGTATTACTATCCCTTTATGGTATCCTTATGCTAGGAGAAAATGTCACTGCAAGTCCTGTTTGGCATATGGAAGTAGGGCCCAGTTCTCCCTCTAGTCTTTGGAACTTTGTGAGGAGGCCATTTTCTTTTAACCAAACATCAATTTCTGTCACAACAGTCAATGGGCAGGTCTCCAATTAATAATCTGTGCTCTTCATTCTGAGACTGTGTAATGTTCCAGAGGCAGACTTTCTAGGATGTTGGACACACATTTATAATACAAGTCTCTCTTGGTAAAGGCAGGTCACATAGTCACTTTGTTAAGGTTAGAAGATAAACATCTGTATAAAAATAAAACCCTTAATTGTAAAACAGTTCTGACTGCAATCAGATTGTTTGTTCTGGATTCAGAGTCCATTTGAAAACTGTAATATAACTGTCTATGTTTTAATTTAGCACAAACTGTGACAATATGCCTGATATACATGCAGGCAAAGCACATACTTGGTGCCACAAAATAGGTGTTCTATAAGTGCATCTGTGCCTATAAACACATTTGTCCTCATATTCAGATACATGCACAATGTCACCAATGCAGACCAGCTAGGTCACAACTGGACAACCTGAGGTCCTCCAGTTGTGAAGGATTACAGTTCTTAACTTCCTATCATTCTCGGCCAGCCAATGGTCTAGGTACTCTTTTCAGTTACACAAAGTGTAAAGAAAATGAAGGGTTTGTCTGCTTGGTCTTTTGTGCCCAGATACTGAGACAGAAGTACCATTGGTTCACTTGGTGCAAAGCAGCCAGGTCCATACAACTATAGGCGCCTACTGAATGAGGAAAATAGAGAATGTTAAGGATTTTTAAGTGGTGTGCAGCAAACTGGCAGTCTAAAAATTATTTTGAATGAGGGCTCGCATTCAGTGAATCCTCCAATACCCAGATAGTACATAGCCTCAGCCTGGCCCCATATCAAGATGGTACCGTCACATTTTCCACCCCTTGAAGTGAAGATGCTGCAAAGCAGACATTTTGATGAGCAAAGTGATTTGTATGTCGGTGCAAACAGAACTGTCCTTTACTCCTGAAAAGTGTGGGTGATACATTCATATAACTTCCTTTATTTGTAGCAAATTGTATCTTTTTGCCATATCTATTTTTATCTAATATTCTTAGAATTTATTTATAAGGTGCCAACATATTCTTGAGCACCGTACAACAGGGCAAACAACATGACTATACAATAGGAGGGCAAGATATTAAATGATTACAACAGCTGAGATTAAGAGTCGGATTCAATAAGCTAAAGAGGAACAATTCTAAATCAAACAAAATGCAATTTAGGGGAAAATGGAAATCCCCCAATGACTTAAATGGCTCTTTATAGTCTTGAATGCTAGAGAGGTATTCAATGTATTGCTTAGCAATGTGAGGAGTACTCTCTAGCATTCAAAAGGTTAAAACTCCCATTTAAATCTTTGGGACATTTTGTTTGTTATGAATATTGCCATATCTCCCAACATTCATATGGCCAAAGAAGGACACTTGTGTTTTAGGGGGTGTTGCTGGGGGCGTGGCTGGTGGGTGGGGTATTACCAAGAATTTTTAGGTTATTTCATGACCTACTGACACTTCTTTGTGTAACTTAATACATTTAGAGCAAGGCCATTTTAATTACACATACTAATATATAAACATGTTTACTTGAGTTTATACAGACGTTAATGTGAGATTTATTGCTGTGGAGCAATGGGATATACTTATATATGCATTCACTGTCTCATCTCCTAAAAAGTGGGACACCAAGGTGGGAAAGAGGGACATAGGGATTTGGGCCTCAAAAAGGGTCTGTCCCTCCTAAAGAAGGGCACTTGGGAGGTATGTATTGCAATTGGTTTGCAGCAGAATGTATCCTATTTATTGAATATGGCCGTACGCATGTGTTGGACCGTATGTATAAAGAAAAGATGAGAAATTCTTGGGTAAACCAACTGTAGCGTAGGAAACCAAACATCCCACCAATTTAAAGAAGGTGCTTAACCTCTTGAGTTCTAGAGGGGGTCTAAAATGATACAGTGTAATGAATTCTGCGAACACCTGGATTGTGGCTCATCTGTTATTAAACACAGAGGTTGATGTACTAAGGAGAAGAGGAACGATTTTGGGGCAAACCAACTGGTCCATATGTAACAAATACATATTCCTGTTGATTTAATTGGGGCTTTTAACTACATTGACGCAAATGCATTGAAACCCTCTTTAGCGTTCAAGAGTTTAGCCCTTTAAGTGCCAGGGGTACATTGAGTACCCCTCTGGCACGCAAAAGGTTAACTGCCCCCATTTTAAACCATTGATCATTTTTTGGTTCCCTAAGAGCAGTTGTTTCGCTCCAAAATTGTTTATAGCAGATCAGTAATAGTCTAAAGGTTGTTGGAATTCCTCATTATACTTTAGAGGACAAATAGAAATTCCCTAAATTAAAATTTATTTAAATGGGCTTTTTAACCTCTTGAATGCTAGAAAGGTCTCCAACACATTATAAACTCTGTTTGAACCAATGGAAATATTTATTTGTCCCCTATGTTACAGTTTGTTTGTCCCAGAATTGCTCCACTTTGGTTTAGTGCAAAGAGCCATCACTCTTACCTGAGAAATGCACCGTATGTATCTTTCTGCCACCTCCTGCGCTATAATGTGGTGACCATCATAGATCTCTTTACAAGGAAGTCTCGCCAATATTTTTTTAATTTCCTTCTCTGGCAAGTCTACACCTGTCATATTACCGAGTTTATCCAAGGGCACAGAGGTGCTAAACGCACATATGAAACACTTGCCATGCAATAATGTCACAGATATCCATACTGCAGGTGCAATCAGAGCTCTCTGGGTCATTGAACAAAACATATAGCGCAACACTGCGGCATCCTTCTGTCTCATCCCAGTGGGTCTTTTCCATTCTTCAGCCAACATGGATATATTATTGTTCATTACAAACCCTAACAGAAATAGCACAATAGGAGGTACGAATAGAACTCCCATTCCATAGGACATATTGTAACTTGGAAGACAAGGACAATTGAAATCAAATGCTGTATACAGGTGGGCACTTGCCAGGGCCATAATTCCACATATTCCATTCATGAAAGACTCCTGGTTGGACTGCAGGAACTGGAAGATCATGCGAAACTTATCCATTTTCTATTCGCTTCTTTTTGCTTCTTTTCCAAAGATAAAGTTCTGCTTCTCTAAAATAATATTAATTATTCTTGCACATTCCTTTGTGCTATGAAATCATATGCCTTTTTTGTTTCTTGATGACCTCATTGTGCAGATCCCCTTCAGGTACTCTTACTGTGTAAATTAGCATGAACTTTGAGGTCTTGCTGTATTAAATTTGCTTAATGTGTTATTGGTCCCCCAGGCAATTTCTGTCCTTCTGTGCATTCTGTTTAATGTGAATCTGTTTGCAAATGGTTCTGACTTGTCCTCTCCCCGAGCAACCACAAACCCTCCCCACCTTCCAGCAGAGCACACCTATGCAAAAATCTACATAGAACTGGCCAACGACAATTCATAGAGACGAATACCCAGGGAAGAGAATGTGATCTCAATTCTAGGGCCACATGCACAGGAAAATACAGAGTGACATAAACTGCACACTAGGGAACACATTAAAAAATCCCAATTTCCCATTTATATAAATGGAGATTTTAATCCCTTGAATGTTAGACAGTTCTGCAGCACAAAGAAAAGTAGAGCAATTCCAGGGCAAACTAGTTACAAGAATTAATTAATTTATAAATCATGATTAGTAACAAGAAGTCATGTTAGCTGTTCGACCATCTTTGTTTTTTTTTTTAGTATCTCCATTCTATTCCATTTTAGGACAAGCATACTATAAACTAGATGCTATTGTTATTAATGTATATTATGTGGCTCAGTGAACTAAGAAAAACAGATATTTAACCCTTTGAGTGCCAGAGGACTATGCAACACATTGTTTTGCAATGCGTTGCGTACCCTTCTGGCACTCAAAGGATTAAGCTTACTGTTAACTATTTGTGTTCCAGAGAGACATCCATGGCATCCAAGGGTTAATATCATACTAGCTGAAAGGATAATCCCAAATGCCCTATTTTCCCTATGTGCAAGATAGATGTTTAATATTTCGATCCCCTGATGACATTTAATACCTCCATAATACTTCTTAAGTCCAGTTCTCACGAAATGTGGTTATTTGTCTATTTTTTCATTTTCTAGTCAATAGGACATCTGCACCCTAGTCCCAATATAGCCTCATTTCACACATATGTGTTAAAAGTAAATTACTAAATTTATCAGTGTTGTTCTACATATTTCATTTATTGTGCCGGCACCAATTATTTATCTTTTCTTATTTTAAATATTTCTCACAAATACTACTCTGGATCTCTAGTCTCTTGTTTTGTATGTTGATTATACCAAATGATTATCCAGCACAAATGCAGTTGTATTGGACACCTTGAAGAGATCCAGCTGGTTAAACAATGGTTTACAAATTTCTGTAGTAAATATCCAGATATAAAGTTGAGCATCCCTACAAAGATAGCATTAAAGCAAATTTTTATCAGTTGAAATTTAGGTTAGATGCACAAGCATACTGTACACCTATCAACTCAGAAATACACACAGGGCATAATACAGAAACTCCAAGGCTCCTGGCAAAAATGTGCAATGAGGACCTATCTTGCACTCAGATAATCTACACATGTGGTTTCCATTCACTGGCTGCACTACTATCTTCTGTGGGTCTCACAAATTAATCTGATTGGCTTCTTCAGCTTTCAAGGAATGTAAAATAATCAGCTTTTACCATTACTGCTTCTTCTGTCTCTTTAAAGGGATAGTAATACTTCGTTTTAACTTTATTTTATTTTGTAGGCATTAAAAAAAAACATGAAGAATGATATAAGTCTTATCTCTCAAACCTTTATGGTTTATGAGATATTCACAAGCAAAGTTTCCCCCTCCCCTCCCCTTTTACCTAGTGTAAGCCATCTCTTCTCAGATGTGGAATACAGTCCATAGACTGGACAGATAACAGAAGGGGACACTCTTATTCCTATGAAAACAATGAAAGCCCTTCCCCCCTTGACAAGTTTTTCAGGTTTTTCCCTTATCTTAATTGAAGATTGTCCCTCTCTGCAGTCTACCTGGGCACCTCCCTTCTGCCCTGGCTGAGAAGTGTTACATCAGTAAAAGGGGCGGGAGGGTGACACTTTGCTTGTGAATATCTCTTAAACCATAAAGGTTTGAGAGATAAGACTTATATCATTCTTCATGTTTTTTTAATGCCTACAAAATAAAATAAAGTTAAAACAAAGTATTACTATCCCTTTAAAGGGACAGTAATGTTTCACAAAAACAGCAGCTCCAACTAATCTATATAGTATTTGAGCCATAGAGTGTGTTCTTTCAATACTGTCAGAGTTGTAGTTCAAGAGTGATTGAATGATAAAGTATCCCCCTCCTGCCCCTTTTACTGATGTAACACTGCTCACCTCAGATGTGGAATCTGGTTGCTTGACCAGACAGGTCACAGCAAGGGACAATCTTCTTACTGTGAGAACAATGAAAACCCTGTCCCCCTTGACAGGGTTTTCAGCTTTTTTCCCTTATCTTATTTGAAGATTGTCCCTCTCTGCAATCTACCTGGGCACCTCCCTGCTGGTCTGAGGTGAGCAGTGTTACATCAGTAAAAGGGGCGGGATGGGGATACTTTATCATTCAATTACTCTTGAACTACAACTCTGACAGATTTAAAATAACACTCTCCAAGTCCCAAATACTATGATGATTAATTAGAGCTGCTGTTATTATGAAGCATTACTATCCCTTTAAGTGGAGCTAAAGGCTATTAATGTGCCTTACCTATGTAAATATGGCCCTGAGTGCATTTGTTTGCATTGATCAATATTTGTAACCAAGCAAGTCCTTTGAGGATCCACTACAACTGCCCCACAATCTGCACACCCTGTCTCAGTACTTAACCACCCTACAGTGCTTCCAATCATGACTGCACATCTCATGTAAAGGACACAGATTTCTGCCTCTGAAGTGCAGTAGTTGCATCATATATGACACAGCAAATTGTTCAAGCACATTTTAAACAAATTTAAATTCTTGTTTACTTTGCTACATGTATTAATGATTTGCATGGAGTATGTGCATTTCCGATTTCCTCTGGCAATGAGAAAAGAACAACAATATATTTATTTATTATTCCATGTCTTCTATCTTGCTTCAAAGCAACCTCATGCACCCTATTGTTCACTCCATGGCAATTTTAAAGTGAACCTGTCACCCTAATATACGTTTAGTTCATTTTAAAGAGAAAATTGTGCTAGCCATTTGTTTGTAACATACAGGTTAATTTCTCAAAAACTATTTATTTGTTGGTGGCACAGACTGGCACTTTATGCTAATTAGTTTACATGCTGAGCCAATTTAGCACACACTGTGCAATGACTGAATCTAGACAGAGCCCTCACATTGGGAGCATTTCTAGTAACACAGTGAGAGATATGTTTGGCCTCTCATTAAAGTCCTTCTGTTTGGATGGGTCCCTACCATGGGTTTGAGAAGTAGTCTCCAGAATCAAGCTGAGTTGACGCACCAACATGGTTATTGCATCAGATTGCAAGATCACAGCATTGTCTTGTGATGTCGGAATGAAGCTGCAGCTTGCATCCATCCTGACACATACACTGGAAATAACACTGACCTAGGGCACAGATACACTCTTTATACCCAGACCCATGGAACTCCAAGTCAACCACAATAATCAACCCCCCCCCCCCCAAAAAAAAGCTCCAGGGTGGAGAGGGACAATCAGGAGCCTGGGTCTGGGCCAGGTAATCTGAATCTGCCAGTCGGCATTACTAGCGCCTTCTCTAAACCAATAGGAAAGCCACCAACAATCTTTCCCCAACCTGGATCCTTCCTCCAACTTGCCTTGTGTCAGCCCTCTATTACAGTGAAAGACCCCTTTGTATGGTTGCTCATTGCCAGAGGAAATCCACTAACACTCAGGCCATTGTTTGACACCCATTCTTCTGGGTTTTTCTGAAATGTGTCCCGCTATGTGCATTTGTCTTGCTTCAGATTTACTCCCCTTTACTTCTCTGGATATGACCATAAGTCTAACAGTGGATTCCTTTACTTTCAACATTAGATGCAGGGGATCAGGACATGGTGGACAGATTCTACATTACTGTGCATCATACAGAGCAGCTGGCATAAAGGATATGGGCATGTCATTGTCACCTGGCATCATTTTCCATGGAAAATAAAGGATGATTAACATCAAAGCCTGAATACACTCTGATCAAAGTAAAACCTTTTGGATTACATTTTTTCGTATATTGTCTGTATACTTTCTCCCACTTTGAAGTTATTCAGTGGGCTTGGGGCTATTTCACAGAATGCTGCTACCTACAGGCTTTTGTGTGGAAGTCAGGACATCCTCTAAGTAATCTTCATATCTGGGAACGTTTAATATGAGATGACCCAGAGATCTGTAAAATATTAACCCTTAAAGTTCCCCTTAATATGTGTTCTTGCTTGTGCTAATTTGGTGATGCTGCAGTCAGTCCTTAAAGAACCATTAACATGAAACAACTAAGATCTCACTGCTTGAACACGCACAAGAGAAGGAGCCTGTGTCCCATTTTATTACTGGTATAAATAGCACCAATTTAGAACCTAAAGAAGCAGTTAATTGGGGTTGATCATATAGAAGGTAATAATCGATTGTCTCGCCCTGAGAATTTGGCCCTTCAGCCTGAGACCCTGAGATCTGGGTCAAAACCCTGAGTCCCAGGGTCAAACCCTGAGAGTTCCCAGGTATGGTAATCTTATTATTTATCATGGGTGCTTGAATCTGAAATAGAGCTATTAAAGGGGATCTAGACCAGTGATGTAGTCCTAACAATAATGTGGTGCTCAGGGGAATTAACTACCAAGGGTGCGATTTTGAAGGGACTCAACTACCAAGGAGGCCCTTCAGTTCTAAACTATCCTGAAACCCATTACCATGAGGTTTATTTCCTAATTAGGCCCACATTACACTGAAGTTAATAACCGTTATAACTAGTCTTAGCTAACAGATTCACATTGAAGTCTATGGATACGTTTGGAGATAAACTCTTGATAAAATTACCAACTGCAATGTACTCCTGGACTTGTCACTGACCTAATTATATACAACCACTGCCATCCACTAAGATAAGGATAGCATTAGAGAGAGAGACCCTTCCCTTTTTTTTCATGAATCCTCTGGGCACCAAATAAATGTCAAATGCAATGCGCTGGACACCCATCTGGCAGAACCAAATTAAAACTCTGTAGGGCCTAGGCAGGGTTACCCCTACCCCTCTAGATCACATACAACAATGTGCAGAGGTCTGGACATCTGACATATGAAAAGAACATTGCAGAGTCTCCTGGATAGTTCCATAGATAGGTAGATAGACCTAATGTAGCAAAATTGAATGCCCAACTTTTAATGAAAATATCATATGTATTTTACAGATCCTCTATAGAAAATAAACTACCCCCTGCACAGGACAACCTTACATTTCACATATAGTAGCAAAGTTATATAACACTAATATGTATGGAACCCCAGGAGTGTAAGTATGTATGGGATAGCAAGAAGAAAACTTGGCAGAAGACGCGGTGGAAGAACAAGCTAAGTCTGTCAGAGAATTAAGTTGGTGTCTAGCAGTAGGTAATTGAAGCACATGGCAGAGTGGGAGGCCTGAATTAAGATAGTGGAAAGTAGGGTGAATAAATCAGATTTCAGCAAGACAGATGTTAAAGGGACAGTAATGTCCCATAAAAATGCTTAGTTTTGTAGATGTACAAAAAATAAAGTATATGCCACAAATCCTATCTCTCAAACTGCTATGGTTTGAGAGATATAGGCATTCAAAGTTCCCACCTCCCTCCCCTTCACCTGATGTCAGCTGTAAAGCTGACAGCAGGCATTTCAAGTCAGCCGACTTGTGGAGGCTCTTCAGCAGAGCTGAAATTGTGATATTTAAAAATAATTACTTCATTACAACGGTCTACAAACCAGGTACACTTTGTAGACCTTTCCAATGAAGTAATTATTTTCCAATAACGTGATTTCGGCTCTGCTGCAGGGCCACCGGCTAGTCCCCGGTCCAGGATCTTCTGCTGTCAGGAGAAAGGGAGTGAGGGAGGGAACTTTCAGTGCAAATATCTCTCAAACCATAGTGGCTTGAGAGATAGGATTTGTGGCAAATAGTTTATTTTTTAAACCTCTACACAACTCTAAGCATTTGTTATGGGACATTACTGTCCCTTTAAGTGAAGGCATAGTGCACAGGAAGGAGATGGGCAGAGAGACACTACATATCCACAAAGGTCATTACCTTTTGAGTGCCATTGGGGTGACTCCAGAGCTATGCACAGCTCACCGTTTTGGTACTCATACAGCAAACTTAGTGTGGTTCCAGCACATTAATTTCATATCAGAGTTTTTGTGACAGAATGCTTTCTTCCCGCCTCAGTCCTGATATTTATTACCATACCTGGGAACCCTCAGGTTTTCACCCAGATCTCAGGGTGAAGGGCCAAATTCACTGGGTGAGTTCTGTTACCTACTATATGATTTGCCCCTTAAATGTTTCTTTATTCTGTAAATTGGTGTCATTTGTAACAGAAAGATGGGTAGATGTCCTGGGTGCCCATTAATGGCTTTACCATTTATAAAGTGTGATAAGAGGAAGGAAAATGGAAAGCTTCTTCCACTGTATATTTGTAGTTACCAACATTCTGGTAGCACAGCCTTATTCTACTTTATTGTTCATAATCACTGACCCACACATACACTGTTTGACACTGCAGCCTATTTCCATTGTCCCACAAGTAGGCACCCACCCACATAAACACTGCATGACACCCTAGCATGCCCCCACTGCCCCCGGTAGTCACTACACTGTTTTGCCAGGTCAACCTTTTCCAACTGTCCATTGCTAGTCGCAGAACCTCACACTGTTTTACACCTCTGCCTTGTTTCATTGTTCACTGGTAGTAGGTAGGTGGTAGCATGGAGAAGAGAATGATCAACCATTTCTTATCTCATGTCCTCCCATTCACCATGTCCCTTTCTCACCTTTTCCTCATTCACCACGTACCTTTCTCAATTCCTTCTCTCCCATTCACTGTTTCAGCATTGCTTCAAAATGTGTTTCATGCCCCTCTGGTACTCAAAGGGATATACTATATTATATACACCAGAATGGGGCATAAAATGAAACTGTATCAATGCAGTTCAAACGATCATAACTTGTGGCCCCATAACTCACACTAAATAGCGTGAGAAATGGGAAGCTCAAAGGAAACCAGCTAATGCTTGTTGTTTGACACAGTGTCAAACACAGAGTGTGAGCTGCAAACACAGTCACCTTCCCAAACATTAACCTTCCGTTTGGACCTACATTACCCATAACATGAACAATAAAGTGCAGCCATACTAGCCCTAACACTATCCTGTCACCCATACTTAGAACACTTACTTGTCATCCTGATGTCCACGGGGTCTTCTGCACTCTGGTCTTCTTCTTCAATTCTCCTTCTATCTTCTTCTTCATCTGTCATCCTCTTCTTTCTTCTTCTTCATTTGTTATCTTCATCTGCGATGCTCTTTTTTAATTTGTGCTCCTCTTTATTCTTCTTGTTATCTAGTGTTGAAACTGTAAAAAAAAAAAAAAAAGTTATGAAAATAAATGTCATTAAACATTTGCAGGCAGTGGCGGCTGCAGGAGAAACCATGAAAAAAACCCTTTTCTGCCCTTCGGGCATTGACCAATGCCAAGTGAGGGAAATTTGAACAGGGACTGCTTTTTCTATGGCCAGTCCCTGTTCAAATTGCCCCCATGCTCCCACTGGCAGGTATGTGGGGTGACACAGGGCATGGAACGTGCTCTGCAGTAACCACACCTCCCAGCCAATCAGCTTCTAGCTGGAGGGATGACAACGTGCAAGAAGTTGATTAGCTTGGAGGTGAGGTTATTGTAGGGCAGTGTGTAATCCCACATCCCAGCCAATGGTAGCCTGGGAATTAGTTTGAACAGGGACTGGCCATATAAAAGGCAGTCTCTATTCAAATTTTCCTCAGTGTGCATCAGGCAACTGTCCAAAAGGTACATTTTCTACCCCTCCGGTATACAAAGGGTTAATAGGCTAGGTATGCAGCTGCATACCTTGCTTTTATATGTGAAATAAATTTTATTTCAGTTGTTATTAAAAAAAAATATAGCTCAGGACACGAAGGGGCGATTGGGACTTCTCCTGATACCCCCCTAACATTAATCACCTATCCAGTAGGATGGGTGATCAATGCGGGCAACAATGCAGCATTTTTTATAAAGCGCATATAACATATCTGTAACATATGTTTTATGCACTTTATTACAAATATATTTATTTCAGACCTCGAGAGGGGCATCCGCACCCCTCCTGATATCCCCCCTAGCATTGATTATCTATCCAGTAGGATAAGTGATCCATGCAGGTGACAAGGAAGGAATTTGCTGCCTTCCTTTCTTCCTATTCCAGCTGCTATTCAGCTGGCTGGCTGTAGAAGTGCTAGTAGTGAACCCTGTCACTGGGTTCATTCATGAGAAGCACAGGGCTGCACTTTTATGAATTAATCAATCACACAGTTTTTGAATGACCTGCACCGATCTGTGCCCTGATTTAATATATTAAATATATATATATATATATATATATATATATATATATATATATATATTTATATATATATATTTATATTAAATATAGATAGCTACATATAGATATATATATAAAATCATCATCCCCTTCAGCCATTGTCAGTCCACTGCAGGATGAAGGCCTCCTTGGCAAGCCTCCAACAACTTTGTTCCTATGTCTTTTGTTGCCACTGTATACCAACATATTTGGTAATTTCATCTACCTATCTTTTCTGTGGTCTTCATATTGGGCTTTTAGTATCAAATGGAATCCATTCCATAATTTGTTTGATCCATCTACCATCAGATCTTCTTGCTATGTAGCCTGACCATTTCCATTTCAGACCCTTTACTCTTTCAGTTACAACACAGACCTTTGTTTGCTGACAAATCCACACTGTGACGAACAGGATTGTCACAAGTCACACGATGCAAGAGGTGGAGCCTCTCCTCCACCTAGCTGGGATCATGTGGACACTAATACTGAATGGTATAGGGAAAATAGATAGTCATGGAAGCCTGATTCAGTCTTCCCCCACCCAAATTCAGAGGCAGATAACTATTGGCTGAGATTGATGGTTTTATGGGGGGAACAGCTATTCACTGGGAATGTATGTTTATGCTAACTCCCCTTTTCCCCCTGGCGGTATCTACAGGATGTGACCAGAGCCTTGTGTCCACCTCCCCCCCATTTATTATTATTATTCTTTATTTATATAGCGCCAACTAATTCCGCAGCGCTGTACAATTGGGAATAGACATACAGAGGTATTAAATAGTATAATCAGATGTGGAGAACAGAAGGATCAGAGGGCCCTGCTCGTGAGAACAGTCTAGAGGAAGGTAGGTTTGACATCGAGGGATTAAGTGCTACTGGGTGTGAGTGCCTCCTGTCACATGAACTGCCATTCAGTGGGTGGGAGTCAGAAGTGCTGTTGAGTGCAGTGGTCCGGGCAAGGGGTGAATCTTGGTGATAATGTTTATGGAGGCAGTTGATAGGCTTCCCTGAAGAGGGGAGTCCTCAGGGAGAGTCTGATGGGGCGGGGGAGGGAATTCCAGAGCTCAGGTGCAGCACGGGAGAAGTCCTGTAGGAGGGAGTGGGAGGATGTGATAAGAGCTGTAGAGAGCAGAAGGTCGTGTGCAGAACGAAGATGGCGGTGGGAGTGTATTTGGAAATGAGATGAAATATATGGGGGTGCGGTGTTAGTGAGGGCTCTATAAGTTAGCACCAGAATTTTTAATTTAATTCTTTATGCTAATGGGAGCCAGTGTAGGTACTGACAGAGGGGTTTGGTGTTAGAGAAGCGATGAGTGAGGTAGATTAGTCTTGCAGCAGAGTTCATTATGGACTGTAGTGGGGTTAGTGGGGTGTGAGGAAGGCCAATTTGTAATGAGTTACAGTAGTCAAGACGGGACATGATGAGTGTTTGGATTAGAATTTTGATAGTGTTTTGTGTGAGAACTGGTTGGATTCTAGAGATGTTGCGGAGGTGGAGGCACATGAGTTGGAGATTGACTGGATGTGAGGAATAAAGGATAGGACTGAATCAAATGTAACCCCTAGGCAGCGTTCTGTAGGGTTTGGTGTTGTTAACGTTGAAGGTAATATCTGGGGTAAGGCTAGTTGTAGATGGAGGGAAGATAATTAGTTCAGTTTTGCCAAGGTTAAGTTTGAGTTGACGGGAGGACATCCAGGAAGACACAGCAGACAGACAGTCAGATACTCAGGACAGGAGGGAAGGGGAGAGGTCTGGGGAGGAAAGATATATTTGAGTGTTATCAGCATAGAGATGATAGTGAAACCCAAAGGAGTTCATTAGTTTTCCAAGGGACGCAGTGTAGGTTGAGAAGAGCAAGGGTTCCGGTACTGATCCTTGAGGCACTCCAACAGACAGTAGGAAGGTTGAGGAAGTGGAGCCAGAGTAGGAAATACTGAAGGAGTGGTTGCAGAGATAAGATGAATACCAGGAGAGTGCAATGTCACAGAAACCTAGAGAGTGGAGGGTTTGGAGGAGGAGTGAGTGATCTACTGTGTCAAAGGCGGCTGACAGGTCCAAGAGAATGAGTAGTGAGTAGCGGCCTTTTGACTTGGTGGAGAGCAAGTCATTGGCCATTTTAGAGAGGGCACTCTCAGTGGAGTGATGAGGGCAGAATCTGGATTGCAAGAGACGTATCAGGGAATGGGAGCAGAGGAATTTAATGAGCCGGTTATATGCAAGACGCTCAAGGAGCTTGGAGGCGAATGGGAGTAGAGAAATTGCCCGGTAATTTGACAGTGAGTTTGGGTCCAGGGAGAGGTTTTTTTTGTATGGCAGTGATTAGTGCATGTTTGAAAGAGGATGGGAAAGTGCTGGTTAACAATGAGAGATTGAATAAGTGCGTAAGGATTGGAGTTAATAGAGGGGAAAGTTCCTGATTGAGCTGAGATGGGACTGGGTCGAAAGGGCATGTGGGGATGTGGTTAGGTTTGAGCGAGTGAGGAGAAGGAAGACTTCATCCTCGGTGATGGGTGGGAAGGGGCTTAGTGTGTATGTAGTGACAGGGCTAAGCTGGTTGGGTGGGGGTGGAAGTGATGAAGTGCAATTTCTGATAGATTCGATCTTGTCCTCGAAGTGGGTGGTGAGATCTTGGGCAGAGAAGTTAGTGGAGGTGTTTGTGTTGGTGGGTGTAGAAGAGATTTGAAGGTTGAGAAAAGGCATTTTGGGTTAGAGGAAAGATTAGAGATTAGAAAGTATGACTGTTTGGCCAGGGAGAGGGCAGAGCTATACGAACGGAGAATGAATTTGTAGTGTATGAAGTTAGCTGTGGAGTGCGATTTCCTCTAGTGCCTTTCGTCATTGCGTGAGCACCTTTGGAGGTATCGCGTTTGTCTTGTGTGCCAGGGTTGTAGTGGGCTTGTGCGTGGGTGGCGTGGATTTGCAGGTGCAGCTGTGTCAAGGGCTGAATTGAGAGTGCAGTTGTAGAGAGCAGTAGTTTTGTCTGAGCAAGTAAGTGTGAGGATGGGGTTGAGAAGAGGTTGCAGGGATGTGGAAAATTGTTGCAGATCAAGGTGATACCAATGTTTTATTATGAAAAAAATATAATTATTAACTATTTCCTGCCAAGTAAATAAGGGTAATCTCATAGCTGGGGAATGCTTAGTTCAAAAGTTATTTCATTGCAACCCTTGAGAATGGATCAAAATATTATATTTTTCTATTTCCATAAAAGGGTGCCTTTTGCCCCAGCAAACACATTCATATGCCCAGACACAGCAATAACAACACCAGTGGGGAGATGCACTAAAGTCTGATAAAGAGGATATAACTTCTCCAGTGATATCACTTCTCCAGTTACTTATTTTATTAAAAACAGTGGTCCATATGCACAAAGTAAAATAAGAATGACTTCTGGGACAAGACAAATGCATCATAAGGTATGCATTGTGAGAGGTCTCCAACTCATTGCGAAGCATTCAAAGGGTTAAAAGTCCAATGTAACACTTTAAGCACCAGAGGGGTGCGCAATGCATTACAAAGCAATGCTTGTTCACCCCTCTGTCACTCAGTGTTAATTTGATGAGAATGTTGGCTGTTTTTATTTGTCCCCTATAGTGCAGTTGGTTTGCCCCAGAATTGCTCCCCTTTGTCTTTATACATAAGACCTGTCGTATTTCAAGTTTAATATGCTCATACTAAAACTGAATTTCTGTTGATCATGATAAATTGGCTTTCATGTGTGTAGCTGATTTCATGATGATGTGACATGTTGAATGCCACTTTGGCAGCCAAATGGTTAATGCTCAAGAAAACATAACACAGAGTAAGGAGAATGGAAATCAGTATGCAAATGGACCGCCTGAAAGGATATTTCTATTGGACTAAGTGACACAAGGGAAATCATGTCTTTGCATAATGTCTAGCATGGAACCAAGGTCACCTAAATGTCACCTCTTTTGCATGAAGCAACTTGCCTTCAGATACCTACAGAACCATATAATTCAGATACTCCAAAAAATAGTTCTGTTGTTAAAACCATTGAACCTCAACCATTCAAAATCCCACTTTAATCTTTCTCCAGCACGATGAATATACTTTTTTTTAATAAAAATTTTTTCTCAAAATGAAAAAATAAGAACAATCTAGCAAAAGCTATACCCATACATATATACTCAGACTGGTCCTCTGCACAGAACAAGAAAATCAATATATTAGGGTAATATACAAATCCATCAGAGCAGATAATTTTTTGCAATTGGACGTTGATGATCTCTTTAGTGCTTAACAGGCAAATTCACTCTGCTATCATTAAGGCTTTAAGGCAAGCTAGCTGCTTACTCATTCGCTATTGTATGTCCAGGAGAATGGAGTAAGTTACACTGATTTCCTCTGCACATATTTAGTAAATAGCATTAAAGGAAAAACAATATTTCCTAATAATAACCTTCTCAATTACCTTATACTGACTAGATAATCTTTATAACCCTATTGAATTTTGCTCCTGTGCTTTTGTTCAAGAGATAACATCTTCATTGATGCCTAGATGTAATGCCAGTGGAGGAGGACATGAGTGTCGGTAGGTTTTTCAAACTGAAATAGGCAGGAGGCATGATCATGCTTATCCTTTAACCCCTTAAGGACCGGGAAAATCTGAGTTTGATTTGAGTTAAGGACCGGAGCAATTTTGACTTTTTTGACTATGTCTTTGTTCAACCATATTTTCTCTTTAATTCCTTTTGTGCACCCACATAAATTATATACTGTTTTTTTAAGCACAAGTAGGGCTTTCTTTTGATACCACAATTATATGAATACCTCATTGTTTAATTTGATTAAAATAGAAAAAAAGAGGAAAAAAATTGAAAAAAAACAACATTTTGCTTATATTTTCGTGTCAGGATTTGCATACAATTAGTTTATGACAAAAAAATACCCCTAAATATATTCATTTGCTTCTCCTGAATATAAGAATACCCCATATGCCTAGTATTTCAATCACTTCCTCACATTTACAAGGTAAATATTACAAGATGGATGCCATTATTTCCAACTTGTAATTTCTCAACAATTGTCATGTGAGCATCATAGCTTAGCTGACGGTGCCAGAACCAAAAATGTCCCACAAAGGTATATGTTTCTGAAAACTAGACAACATAAGGTAAATAATCAGGAGAATTTTGGAGTTTTTCATGCAGCTATTTTTCCAGAAAAAAAATTCAAAATTGTGGTAATATTTTGTTTTTTTGCAGTTTTCACACTTACATTTCAATACTACTGTTGATATCAAGCACATGATAGGTGAAGATTTTTAAAAATGCATTGTTTAGTGTTCAGCTCCTTCTTCTGAGTACGGCAATACCCCATATGCATAGGTTTCTCAAGGTTTGGGAGAGCTACGGGGCCCAAATTGGAACATGCGCGTTTCCAGTTTCACACTTTGAATTTTCACAGCTTGCATCACTGGTGCCATGTCTCATTTGGGGCTGTGTAACAGTGCTCCACTCTAAGATTTCCCCCCAAAAGTATATATTTTTGGAAAGTAGACACCCCAGGCTTTCATTTTATGTATGTTTTCAATTTTTTTACGCAGCCATTTTACCACCAATCGCTCGTAAATCTTGACATAAGTTAAAAAAACAGCGTTTTTCACACTTGCACTTCAATGTTGATGTGAATTTCAAGCACATGATAGGTGAAGATTTTTAAAAATGCATTGTTTAGTGTTCAGCTCCTTCTTCTGAGTACAGCAATACCCCATATGCATAGGTTTCTCATGGTTTGGGGGAGCTACGGGGCCCAATTTTGAACAAATATTGAATTTTCACATCTTGGTTAAGTGATGCCATTACTCATTTTGGGCTATGTTCCAGTGCTGCACTTTAGAATTTCCCCCCAAAAGTGTATATTTTTGGAATGTAGACACCCCCAGCTTTCATTTTAGGTGTGTTTTCAAATTTTTTACACGGCCATTTTACCACCACTTTCTCATAAACTTGACATAAGTAAAAAAACAGCGTTTTTCACACTTTGCCTTCAATGTTGATGTGAATTTCAAGCACAGAATAGGTGAAGATTTTATAAACTTAATTGATTAGTGTTCAGCTCCTTCTTCTGAGTACGGCAATACCCCATATGCATAGCTTTCTCAATGTTTGGGGGAGCTACGGGGGCCAAATTGGAACATGCGCGTTTCCAGGTTCACACTTTGAATCTTCACAGCTTGCGTTACTGGTGCCATGTCTCATTTGGGGCTGTGTAACAGTACTCTTTTTTTAAGATTTCCCCCCAAAAGTGTATATTTTTGGAAAGTAGACACCCCAGGCTCTCGTTTTAGGTGTGTTTTCCAATTTTATACACAGCCATTTTACCACCAATCCCTCGTAAACCATGACGTAAGTAAAAAAAACAAAAAAAACAGCGTTTTTCACACTTAGGGTTGGCGGCAGTATACTGGGCTGCATACAAATTGGTTTGGGAAACAATTTCACCTAAAATGTCTTCCCCCAAAAACAAATCAAAAAAATGATCATGGGTAAATCCTTCCACATCAATTTGAATCCCTGGGTTGCCTGTGAATTCTGAGATTTGTGGGCATAAATTGATACCCATTCATTAGGATCCGGAGTGGCAGGTGTTGGGGCATTTCTTTGGGCAGGTCTTTTGGCAGGTCTTTGGGCAGATCTTTTGGCAGGTGCTGGGGCAGTTGCCAGGGCAGCTCTTGGGGCAGCACTTGGGGCATTTCTTTGGTAGGTCTTTGGGCAGATCTTTTGGCAGGTGCTGGGGCAGTTGCCAGGGCAGCTCTTGGGGCAGCACTTGGGGCATTTCTTTGGGTAGGTATTTTGGTAGGTCTTTGGGCAGTTCTTTTGGCAGGTGCTGGGGCAGTTGCCAGAGCAGCTTTTGGGGCAGTGCGTCTTTTCTTGACAGAAGGCCCAGCGTCATCAATAGAGCTGCTCTCACTTTCTGAAAACTGCGCTATATCAAAATCTGACGCAGTGTCTGTTGCCTCAGAGTCAGACGCCAAAAAGGCATATGCCTCTTCAACGCTGTACCTGCGCTGCATTTTGCCCACTAAAAAAGCTTTTTTTTTCTTACGCTATCCCTAAACCTAAATCTAACCCTAAAACTTACCCTAGCCTATGTATATCCTGAACCTACCTAACCCAAGTGAACTACCTATCTAAACTGCACTTATTATATATATTTTTTTTGGGGGGGGGGGGGGGTTTGGGGTTTTTTGGGTTTTTTATTTTTCTTACGCTATCCCTAAACCTAAATCTAACCTTAAAACTTACCCTAACCTACGTATATCCTGAACCTACCTAACCCAATTGAACTACCTATCTAAACTGCGCTTATTATATTTTTTTTTTTTTGGGGGGGGGTTTGTTTTTTTTTGTTTTTTTTCCCCTAAACCTAAATCTATCCCTAAAACTTTCCCTAACACACGTCTACACTAAACCTACCCAACTACCTACCAAAATACCTAAACTATATTTATTATTAAAAAAAAAAAAAAAAAAAAAAAAAAATTAAAAAATTTTTAAAAAAATTTAAAACATTTTTAAAAAATCTAAAAAAATTCAAGGGGGATGGGGGGTGTCCCACAGATCAGAAAACACTGATCTGCAGCAAATTGATCACTCCAAGAGTGATCAGATGGGGGGGCACTTATTGATCACTGCAGAACAGTGATCAAAGGGTTAATTTTCTTTATTTAAACTTTTTTTTTTACTTTTTTTTTTACAGGCACACTGGAACACCATCTCCCTCTGTCTCTCTCCACCTTAGCAGTATGCAAGGTGGAGGGAGGCAGAGAGATCTGACAGGGACAGTATTTACAAATACTGTCCCTGTCATTCAGGTTTTGCAACATGTGATTCGCTTTTGAAGCGAATCGCATGTTGCAACAATGTTTCAGCCGCTTGTTACTAAGTGTCCCGATACCATGTGCAGTGAGCGGAGTTTGTGTCCTGTGGTCCTGCTAGCAACTGTCATGTCTGCCTCCATGGACATGACATCCAGGACTGATTGATGATTTTATCTCTTGAACAAAGGCACAAGGGAAAACTCATGTGGGCTATTAGGATTTTCTTGCCATAGAAAGGTTATTAGGGGTTATTATTGAGAGGTGTTACTACTTATTTCAATATATTGAGCTTTTCTTCAAAACCTTTTTTTATGAAGAGAAACAATCTAATGAAGAGACATCAAAAAGTAACAAGATGTAGGGTGTTAGTGCTTTCAAGCCATACTTCCTAAGGCAATAGGAAACTGAATCATCAACATCTCTAGATCTATGACAATGGAACAGCATTTTTAAGTTAAACTACTATGGGTTCCAAGACACTAAACTCAAGGAACTCAATTACAAATTCCTGACAGTGTGGTACAGATCAAGTTAGCTCAGATATTCCCACACATACCAGATCTATGTTGGCAATGTGCAACACATTAAGGCTCTATGTTACATATATGGTGGTCCTGTCCAAACATTCATACATTCTGGGATCTTGTTCATACACCATCTCAACACCTTACTGAGTTTGCAACTTCAGACAGATCCACTCCTATTTCTCTTTCTCCGCACCACCTCTCGGAGTCCAACAATACTGAAAATTGACAGAAACCTCATCTATCACTTCTTGATGGTGGCTAAATCACTTATTCCTATCTATTGGTTGTCTAAAGAGATCCCTCCTATAACCATTTGGCATTCCAAACTGGATGACCTAGTATGTATGTAGAAACTCCAGGCTCTAAACACCTCCTCCCTGACATACTTAATGGAAGTGTGTGACCTTTTGTGCAGCTCCTCGATGACACACAAGGGGTCTATTCAATAACTGACACTCCTTGCAGTCAGAATTATTCCCTTGTCTGGTGCAACCTCTGACACTAACAATCCCTTGTTAGACAGCAATAAATTATGGCTCCATCCCCCAGTCAAAATATCCCGCTTAGTACACACCCACGTAAACTCATGGTGGAACCTTGCAGTTTATCTTGGCATCTCATAAAGGTAGCCTGGCAGTATTGGACTCCCCAATGTATCAGCCACTAAGTAATTTTTTTTTTTCTTGCAGAAACCGAAAGAATGGTAGCACTCCGAATTGAAAAATCAAGCCGACTTATAAAATCAGAACAACTTTATTACTCAATAATTAAAGCAAAAGTGGTATAAGTTGGACAGAGTTGGAACACAGGATACACTGGTGTCACGGTAGCTCAGACAATAATGACTCAGAGGTACAGTAAGATCAACACCACTTTATTAATAAAATATATACAAATAAGCACTTCCCCAACCCTTCCCGGGGTCAGGCATGAGGACAGTGCTACAGTCCACTACCCAGGAGCTGAACACTAATCCTAGCCTGCACTACTGGAACCAGGTACTGCAGAATGGAAGAGAACCTAGCCTACGGTTCTTGCAGCCTACCCGAAATGGAGAGAGGGTGGCTAGGAGGCAGTGACACTATTCTAGGATGCTAGGGTCCACAGCAGATAAGCGATACACTAGAACGCTAAGGTCCCAAGCAGATAAGTGTTCCCCTAGAATTCTAGGGTCCAAGGCAAATACCCATGGTAAAACCTAGAGCACTGGCAGCGAACTAACCTGAGGTAACACAGAGAGGTAGAGACCAGGCCCAAGTACCTACATGGAGAGTGTCAGTCAGGCCCAAGGTACATACACAAGCGGAGTCAGACAAGGCCAAAGTCATACACGGATCGGGTAGTCAGACCGGCCAGTACACGGAGTGGGTAGTCAAGCCAGGCCAAGGTTCATACCCGGAGCAGGTAGTCAGACCAAACCAAGGTTCATGCACGGATCAGGCAGTCAGACAAAGTCAAGGGTCATACATGGAGCGAAACCAGCAGCCAAGTAATGGTCACAACAGAGAGCAGAATACTATAAGCAATGTACTGGTACACCACGAAAGGGCACCGAAGCTTAATCTTAAGGCCGCATATAAGCCCAATAGAGAAGGTGGGACATCAATCAGCCAATTAGTGCCGAAGGTACAAAATAGCGAAAGCGACGTCAGTGACGTGCGCCCACAACAGAGAGGCCAGCAGTCAGGCAGGGACCAGCCATGCAGCAGGTTTTTCTGGTTAAGTGTATTTATACCTTTTTAAATAAGTAACTGTCATTGTGTAACATTGTGTCTATGAGTAAGCACAGATGAAGTGTGAAACCCCGCACCCTACATCACTTACCTTATATTCCTTCTCCCCCCACCTCGCTCTACATCTCCCTTTGAGTCATATAATGTATCTCCTGTAAGCATCCCTACCCACGATTTTCAACCTCTGCTCTATATATTTGTAGGGACTATAGGACATATCTCTATGCCACGCCCCCTTTGAGGTTTAAGTTAATTTACATAGGTTTTTTACTAACATTACTCCACTGTACAGATATTTTATTAAGTGTCATTGACGAAATAGCTGGATTATGGATATACTCTGTACAATACCACTCTCATTATGATATTATAACCAATAAAATTCTATTAAAATAAAATAAAAGTAGGTGAAGATGAAAAAGTATAGGCAGTTTGACATATGTACTTGCAGAATATGCAAACGAAAAAAAATGTTCCCTTTTTCCCTTAAGTACATGTGGTTTATGAATGCTAATTAGTACTAGTGGAAATAAAATAAATCTATTGATGGAAACACATCTTTATAATTGTCCAACATAAAAAAGCACAAGAAGAAACTCTAAAAGCTCTATCACATTAATAGCAAGTTTCCAGTTTTATAACAGGCTGTCAGTCTCTCAGTCCTTGTAGCCTTGAACCGTATGTTGTCCGTTCCAGCCCCTAGGCAATGCCATGATGTTGTAGTCTCTTACCTGTCATCCTTTTAAGTTGTTCTTCCATCTTGTTCTTTCCCAATGCACAGTTCTCTAGTGGTCCGTCATACTCTAATGTTTGTGCAGAATGGGAAGGGGAAGGACCAGGTATATGCGACACTACTGCTGTCTCTGGTAACTGGGTTTTACAGCATTCGGCGTGCAGCTCTCTGCATGACTGAGAGTCACAAACTATACCATGCTGTACATTGACCATATGGAACTGACCATTAAATGGAGATGCCCGAGATGGCCATTACTTTCTACTTGTTTTATTTGGTTTATAGTGTAGTGCTATTTCTGTCTCTTAGCCCTTTGAGTGCCAGAGTGTGTTGCGTACCCCACTGTCATTCAAATGGTTAATACAGTAAAACAATGTAAAGATACTCAATCTGTTTTTTCTGAATACAGGACATGAATTTCAGGCCTGGTCCTCAGGGGATTATGGGATCTATTTTGATACCCTTGGGAGGATTTTCTTTATATGCACTGGTACTATACATCCCTTATCTATATATTTTAATGTATTTGGTGTTTCTCATGAGTAACAATATCATAGTGACAGCAACACTTGTGAATCATAAAGTCCTTTGAGACATCTTACACAGTCAACATGTGCTATGGTTGTTGCAGAGATGCAGCATGACACAATTTTCCTTTGAAATTGCATCAATATAGTTATTGCAGGTAGATGTGTTTTCCTTGAAAATGTATCACTTTTGTTTATTTTGTGAAAATGGGGTTCTTGGAAACCTTGTTACACTATTGCATTAAAAACACACCAACATTTTCAGTTTGTATACCTCTTTATTGTATACCTATCCCTCTCTTTAGTTCCCCCTCCTTTGCATAACTTTCCCTCCACCGCCCCCTACATTGCACATCTGTCCATCCATGCGTATATATGTTGGTATGAATGTATATGAACGTGTGCGCACACAACACACACGCACACACAAGACGCACGTACACACTACCTAACTTTTTATTATCTTAGGCCTCAGAAGGCACAACAAAATGCAAACCCGCAGTCTGTCTGTTTGAGTTTGACACCTCTGGGTTAGTTGATTTAACTCTGGGGACTCACATTTAGATTTGTTGATCCCATAAATAATAATACATTACATGCATTTTAATCACAAGTTCATAAATATCCCAAGATGCAAAACGAATGTAAAATAATTAATTAGAGAAAATATGCTGCTGTTTCTTTTTCCCAGTGATTTGGGACCAATTCTACACAGAGCAGCTGCCAGGATTTATAAGTGAAGCTCTTCCATAGAAGCACAAATAACAACTATTACATAAGGACTTCTACTGATTGTATGACATGAGCTCACATAACCGAGATTAGAGCTGAGCAAAAAAAAAAAACAACAACAAACGATTAGCTTTGTGGATTGATTTTGAGGACCCAGAGAAAATTTAGGATCTGTCCAAATCGATTTGGAAAAAACCACAAGTGAATAGTGGGAAGGGGGAGTGGGACAAGGGAAGTAAGGGAATAACACTCAAGAAGGTGGGAGTGCTGGGGAGTACAAGGGATAGAAGGTGGGAGTGCTGGGGAGTACAAGGGATAGAAGTGTGGGAGTGCTGGGGAGTACAAGGGATAGAAGTGTGGGAGTGCTGGACAGTGCTGCAATAAGAATGGTGGAAGTACAAAAGAGAGAGAGAGTAGGGGTAGAACTGTGGGAAAATAGAAGAGAAAAAGAAGAGCTGGAGATTATGGGAGGTACAGCGGTATAGTGCTGGAGAGATGGGGTGGGAGTGTGAAAGAGAAAAGGGATGGGACCATGCAAAAATGGGAAAGAGAGAAGCACAATGATGGAGAGGAGACACAAAGTGCTGGGAAAGAGGATAGATTAAGGTCTGAAATGGGAGAGATAAAGTCAGGGAGAAGGAAAGACAGAAGGTTAGGTAGAGTGAGAGACAGAGGACGGAGTCTTCCAGCAGTTGTGCCTACCCAGTGTTAAACCACTTAAGAATCTTTCCTACTTCTTTGGTGTGTGACCCAAGACTAGTGTTTTATACTCTCTTCTCTCCCATCAGCCTACCATACTCTCTAATCCTTGTAGGTAGTATTTCTTCTCAGAGTCATTTTGTTTATTCTTTCCTTTGTCCAGTGATCTTTCTTTCATTTTTGTTTATCTCAATTATTTCTTCTCCTTTTTGTTGTGTTACCTCTAAACCCTTTCTCGCTACCTACAGCTGTCTCCTTTTCTGCAGGACCCTTTTACTATTTTCACCTGGGGTGTCTTATGTTAGGGGGCCTCACCTTGGGTATTCATTTGTCTTATATTTTTCAGTTTGATTACATCAGAGGTGAAAGGCAGGCTGCAGACCATCTGAGTATGATGGCAATTGTAGCTCAACCCCAGATGGTTGGAGAAGTCTACATATGGGCTAGATGGTTTGGAAGGAAGGATTCTGCCCAGGATACAAACTGTACCACTGTGACTGCTTTTCCCACAAATAGTAAAGAGCAAAATGAAAGCTCCAGTAATCATAGAGTGATCCACAATATGTTCCTTTATTTTATCTCTGATCCCTTATACTCCTCTTGTCACTCCTCCTTCTTTCCTCCTCTCTTTATTCTCCTTCTCTACCCCACTGCCGTATCCCCTGTTTCTTATCCCTAGTTATATTTATGAAGATGAATTTGAAACACGTAGCACAAAACATTTGTACTACTTCAATACGAGTACAATGCATATAATAAGCACATGTGTGTAAGTGTAGCAGCAGATGCTCAGAACTAAATCTGAACTTGTTGGTTACGGTTTTTAAAGGGATAGTAATACTTTGTTTTAACTTTATTTTATTTTGTAGGCATTAAAAAAACATGAAGAATGATATGTCTTATCTCTCAAACCTTTATGGTTTATGAGATATTCACAAGCAAAGTTTCCCCTCCCTCCCCTTTTACCTAGCGTAAGCCATCTCTTCTCAGATGTGAATCTGGTTGTATGACCAGACAGAAGGGGACAATTTTCTTTGTATGAAAACAATGAAAGCCCTTCCCCCCTTGACAAGTTTTTCAGCTTTTTCCCTTATCTTAATTGAAGATTGTCCCTCTCTGCAGTCTACCTGGGCACCTCCCTTCTGATCTGGTTGAACAGGGGGGGATACTTTGTTTGTGAATAAGACTTATATCATTCTTCATGTTTTTTTAATGCCTACAAAATAAAATAAAGTTAAAACGAAGTATTACTATCCCTTTAAAAATTAGTTAATCTTGAGGAGTGGCAGATTGTGTGTTGTGATGACCTTGGGCACTCAAAGGGTTAAGAGTGGTGGATAATGTCCCTGTGCACAGACCCAAATATAATAAAAAAATATGTACTTACATTCTCACTGAAACCTAATTAAGTTCTGCTTTGGCCACATCATTTCTGATTAAATTACTTAAAGGTATAGTAATACTTAAACTGTAAAAAATAAATGTTGCAGGTGTTATCCCCCTGAGTAAAACAAGGGTACACCCACTGCTGAAAGGTGTTTTATTCAAAAGTTATTACAGCAGCGCTGTACAATTGGGAATAGACATACAGAGATATTAAATAGTACAATCAGATATGGAGAACAGAAGGATCAGAGGGCCCTGCTCTGGTACAGTAAAGTCTTGAGTAATACGGACTGATTTGTCTTACTGAGATGCATAATTGACTATCGCACTTTACTCATTTTTACATACAATTTATTGCACAGATATTCATGTACATGCATACAGATTAGTGTGAGAAACTACTGGGATAACAATATTTACATGATTCAGATTAACCCCTTAACGACCGGCCGATCAGCGTGGCATGGTCAGTTAAGGACCACGGAGCATTTTTTTTTCTTTCTTTCACTTCCAGACTCCCCGAACGGCGTGCAGCCACGGGGGGAGCCTGGAATTCCATGACGGTCATAGTGCGTCATGGGTCGTTCAGTCAGATCGACCCATGACGCACTATGACCATCAAGGGTCGTTAAGGGGTTAAAGGCCAAGTATCATATGATAGTTGCCCTCTTGGAAGGTCAACTGTTCTGGGATCAGACCTGATGAGGAAGCCAGAACTGTATTGTGTGCCTTGGCTGATCAACTGAAGATCAGTAAAAAGTGACCCCTAGTCCTGTAGCTGATCCCACTTGATATAAAGGGCTGAGAGACTTCAGATATCACAGTGAAGGCTCAGTGGGATTATATCTGCACTCAGGCTGCCAGTTAAGGTCTTTCAAGCCAAATACAGGCAATCTATGAACAAGTGAAGCATATGGCACAAGACACAAAGGTTGTTAAGTAACAAGTAAAGAAGAGCAATTGTCGGACAAACCAACTGCACCATTTTGCAAAGCAATGCACTGTAGACCTCTCTTGCACCCCAGGAGTTAAAGACCACATTTAGATCAATGAAGATGACTACTTGTTCCCTATGGTGCGGTTGCTTTGCCCCAGAATTGCTCCAGCTTGCAATTATACATAAGACCCTAACTTCTAGGTTTAGCGTAGACCTCCTGCCAGCAGAGAGCACACATTTACTGATCTCACCCACAAACAACTGACAAAAGATGTTTCGGGGCTCACAGCGTTGTCCTTGGCTTTTCACATAGTCTGCTACCAGAGTATAGTTGCCCTTTAGTTTCACCTTTAATGCCAAAAAGGTTAATTTTATGTATTTTTTTTAATTATGTATCTACTAGTTGAACAGCCCGTTACACAGGCCACAGTACCACTGCCACCTGGTCGCGGGGCAGTCACGCGCAGTAGAGACTGCCCGCTCCGCGGGCTGATACAGAGCTGGACGCTCATTCGGAGCGCCCAGCTCTGTATCAGCCGCGCCGCGGGCAGTCTCTACTGTGCATGACTGCAACACGTGCAGCAGTGTCTACTGCGCATGTCGTGGCGTTACACACGATTTAGCGAATCATTATATAGGATAAGAATAATTCCCAGTGCAGATGAAAAAATATAAAAACAAACTCTCACAAGATGATCAAAACATTTTTACATATTTAGTTCTAATATAAATTCAAATATATTTATGCTTCTGAGATGAGGCTGGACCCAGAGAATTCATCATTATGTTTTTTTAACTTCTGTGTGCTAACTAGCCAATTTCATGTACTAAGAAAAAGAATGGTACAATTCTTTGTAAAACAAGTGCAACATAATGAATACAAATTCCAAACATTCCCATTGATTTAAATGGGACTTTTAACCCTTTAAATATTAGATAAGTCTCCAATGCATTGCAAAGCAATACACGGGAGACCTATCTACCATTTAAAGTGTTAAAGGGATAGTAATGCTTCACAATAATAGCAGCTCCATTTACTCTTCATAGTATTTGGGCCATGGAGAGTGTTTGAATGATAAAGTATCCCCTCCAACCCCTTTTACTGATGTAATATTTTTCACCTCAGAGCAGCAAGACTGTCCGGATGGATCGCAGTGACAGACAATCTTCAGTGATCATAAGGAAAAACCTGAAAAACCTGTCAAGGGGGGGCAGGGTTTTCCGTATGCTCACAGTAAGAAGATTGTCCCTTACTGTGAGCTGTCTGGTCCCAGGACCAGATTCCACATCTGAGGGGAGGTGACTTACACTAGGCAAAAAGGGTGGGAGGGCAATACTTTATCATTCAATTACTTTTGAACTACAACTCTGACAGTATTGAAATAACACTCTGTATGGTTCAAATACTATGAAGATTAATTGGAGCTGCTTTTTTGTGAATCATTACTATCCCTTTAAAAGCCCCATTTAAATCAGTGGAAATGTACATTTGTTCCCTATGGTGTAGTTCAGGGTAGCTAACCGCGGTTTGTAAGATATACCAACAGTGCATGTTTCTGACATATCTCCGCTTGAGCACAGATGAAGGAATCAGTGGCTGAGTCACTTTAATTAATCCACCAATGCTAATTCAGGGTTATTGTCACGGATCTCAGGCAAAGAAGGACAGACACAGTAATAAAATATAACCACCTTTATTGGAGTATACAGTGATAATAATATATTCAATATAGCGATGATAATATCCCACACAACCCCAGACCACTGGATGATAGGTTCCAGGCTGCACACTGTGCTACGCACTGTACTACTGCAAGGTACCGGAGACCAAAGGCAACAGGGAGCAAGAGTCAGACAGAGCCACGGGACACAGAGGCTAACGGTCAGGCAGGCTAGGAGTGTACGGAGTGAGTAGTCAGCCAGAGCCACAAGTCAGACAAGCCGGAGATACACTGAGCGAGATAGAAGCCAGAGCCGGAGGACAGACAAACCCGGGAATACATAGATCGAGTGAGTCAGCCAGAGCTACTGGTCAAAACTGATGTGGGTAGTCAGACAAGCTGGGGTTAACAAGGACCGAGTTAGTCAGCCAGAGCCACAGGTCAGAACCGATGTGGGTAGTCAGACAAGCCGGGGTCATACACCGAGCGAGTAAGTCAACCAGAGCCACAGGTCAGAACCGATGTGGGTAGTCAGACAAGCTGGGGTCATACACAGAGCAGATTCTCAGATAAGCACAGGTCACAACAGAGCACTAAGAGTAACTAACAGGAACACCATGTAAGGGCAATCACTGCCAGGCCCAGGGAGGTTTTTAAAGGAGCAGAAGGAGACAGGACCCAATTAGGCCACCCAGAATAGGTCCATAAACAGGTGTCCGTGCTAGTGCCTGTTACATGATGTAGTAATGAGGAAGTGGCCGGAAGCCATGCCAGCCGGCAACCATACAGAGGTAAGGAAGCACAGGATAGCCCAAGGGAGACTGTGATAGTTATCCTGAAACATGCACTGTTGGTAGCTGTTGAGGACCAGGGTTGACTTCTCCTGGCTGTAGTTGGTGTAGTTGATTTGATCCAGTTTCTTAGTACTTAGTACTTTCTTAGCCGCTGTATGAAATCAAAGACTTGCCAGATTTGTTGACCTCTTTGTATTCTAAAATAACCTTCATCACATTGCTTACCAAAGCACTGGAGCCATCCTTATTATCCAAGACGTTAAACATGTCTTAGACATGGGATAATGATTCAAGTAAAAACACACAGACAATTATTATGGATTTTAAATCAGGCCACAGCTTTATTGATCTATGCTACATCAAAACATCCCCACTTTATGCCCTTGCCAATACCAAACCTTTTAGGCCAGAACTGCCTATCCCCTTCCTGAGCCTAAGTTCAGCTCCTCAACTCCAACCATGCCACGCCCCCATTAGCTGGTCAGTGCATCTCAATGGGGGCAGGAGGTTAAACCTGAGACCACAGTCCAGGGGTGGGTCCTTGTACCTAGGACGCTGGCCTGCCATCTTCCTTTAACAATATAAACCAATTAGTCACCATTTTCCCCATTGGCAATCTCCCCAAGCACCAAAAGCTGTGACGATGATGAAAATAAATGCACACACCACCCAAACGGAATCAAAACACAATACACCCCATGCTTTGAGCCTCCAGACCAAGAACTACAGGGCAGGAGGGTGGGATGCTGATTCCTTGGAAGATCCCAAAAGGAAGTGCCCACCTACCTACAGACCTATATATACTACTTCCCCCTACATAAACCTCCACCCCCTTACATACTGCCCTATAACCCCTCCTTTAACTTGACCCCCCCCAGTCTAGACATGCCTCCCCTTCTTATTCCTAAGCGGGGAGTACTGATGGAAGAACATACAAGAAGTGCTGGTGTTAAAATAAGGGAAAGTTGTTTTTTTTATCAAATAACAACATGCAATTGTACTCTACTGATTCACTGGTTCAATAACAAGTAGGAAAACATTTTCCCCAATGCCTGCTGAAGGACAGCACATACAAGCTTTTAAATAGCAATTCTCTTTTGGTATGCGAATATTTCCAGATAAATATGAGTGTTACTATATTCTCTCCTACATAAGAACATACACAATAAATCATGATCATTCAAATGAAAATGTTTTCTTCGCATTACTGTTTTTATAGTTGTTTCAGAGAGATGTTTTATCTACCTCTAAAGAAAACTTTAACTTGTAGATCTCTTAGTTTCTCATGTGTCACATTGTGTATGAACTAATCGAATGGTTTCAGAGGCAGGGAATTGGGCTGGGCTACACAAGGGGATTACACACTATATAGACTATGTATGAAGATCTCCAAAGTTAGAGAAATATTACTACATGGGCTCCATATAATAAAATAGGAATTGTAGAAGTGATATTACTAGAAAAGTCTCCACTTTATCACCTGTTTATCACACCTTACTGCATCTCCCCCATGCTGTGCAGAGAGAGGAGAAGCAGATAGTTTGGTAGGTACAATAAAGCCTGAGATGGGGATGCGGGGAGAAAATGGGGGAGAGGGACGTAAACATTGTTCTTGGAAGGAAAAAAGGAGATGGAGACAAGAGACAGGAACTTGAATAGGAGAAAAAAGACAAGTCTGAAAAAGAGACAGGGCTTGTTAAAAACAGAGAAAGAAAGTATGTGGAAGAAGAAGCAAGACCAGTTAAGACTGGTAAACTTTCATTCAGAAATAGAACAAATGAATATTTAGGAAGATACACTACAACAGGGGTGGGCTACTGACAACCTCTTTATATTATTTCACTACAAAATACAGAATCAGCAGCCAGGGATGAGCAACCCATGGCAAACAGACTATTGTTATACTACAAAACACATTGTCCTTAACTAGCTTTTGGCCTAAAGGGCTAGATAACTAATGTCCTTTTTTCTGCTGTTGGACTACAGCTCCCATGATGTAAGTTTTAGTCCAACAAGATCAAAGGGGCTCCACCTGCCTACGTCTCTCCAATTCTTTTGTTATTAATGAAACCTTTTATGTATACTTTTAATAACTGTATCTGTTTTAAAACACTACTGGGAATATTATAGTAATATGAAAACTTTCATGCATGGAAGAGTATTCTCAGCCCTTGATGCATTCTCACAATGAATCTAAACATCAGTGTGTTTGTCTAAATTATCTTCTGAATTGTAGCCACTATTCTTCGCTTTGACATGCATTCGAAGAGTAGGATGGTTTACACAGAGTGGCGGTTTGCTTTGGTACCAAGATTTTAGGAGTTGGTTCACCTGTTCATGGTCAGTTATTCCACGCAAATGATCTTCTTCATCTTCTTCCTTCTTTTTGGTAAAATGTCCTATCTTCATTTCATTTTGCATGCTCTCAAAGAAATAAAAGATGCACTTGTGGGCGAATTCTCGTGCATGCTCACAGCAGGTCTCATCAAATATTTTCTGCTCCATGTCAATATAGTTGCTCCAGTAGCGTGTCTGTAGAAAAGCAGTCTGGTCAAAACAAGGCTTAAGGGAGCGTGCTAGAAAGGCCAAGATAATAAGAAGCAATAGGATGCCCCACCCAATAGCCTGCATCAGAAAGAAAAGAAAAGAACCGAAAATAATTAGTACAAGTTTCACTTCTTCAATTTGGAATTATATAGGCACTTCAACTAATATGTCCTCATATTGGGAAGAACAAAGTCAGATTTTGCCACAATTATCATAATAATAAACAAAGTAACATGATTTTGTCAATCACAAACTGCTATACAGTGAGGGAAAAATTATTTGATCCCTTGCTGATTTTGTACGTTTGCCCACTGACAAAGAAATGATCAGTCTATAATTTTAATGGTAGGTTTATTTGAACAGTGAGAGACAGAATAACAACAAAAAAATCCAGAAAAACGCATTTCAAAAAAGTTATAACTTGATTTGCATTTTACTGAGGGAAATAAGTATTTGACCCCCTATCAATCAGCAAGATTTCTGGCTCCCAGGTGTCTTTTATATAGATAACCAGCTGAGATTAGTATCACTCTCTTAAAGGGAGTGCTTCTAATCTCAGCTTGTTACCTGTATTAAAGACACCTGTCCACCATGGCTAAAACCAAAGAGCTGTCCAACGATCTCAGGGACAAGATTGTAGACCTACACAAGACTGCAATGGGCTACACGACCATCACCAAGCAGCTTGGTGAGAAGATGACAACAGTTGGTGCGATTAATCATAAATGGAACAAACACAAAATAATTGTCAGTCTCCCTCGGTCTGGGGCTCCATGCAAGATCTCATCTCGTGGAGTTTCAATGATCATGAGAACAGTGAAGAATCAGCCCAGAACTACATAGGAGGATCTTGTCAATGATCTCAAGGCAGCTGGGACCATTGTCACCAAGAAAACAATTGTTAACGCACTACGCCGTGAAGGACTGAAATCCTGCAGCACCTGCAAGGTCCCCCTGCTCAAGAAAGCATATGTACAGACCTGTCTGAAGTTTGCCAATGAACATCTGAATGATTCAGAGACGAACTGGGTGAAAGTGTTGTGGTCAGATGACACCAAAATCAAGCTCTATGGCATCAACTCAACTCGTCGTGTTTGGGGGAGGAGGAATGCTGCCTATGACCCCAAGAACACCATCCCCACCATCAAGCATGGAGGTGGAAACATTAAGCATTGGGGGTGTTTTTCTGCTAAGGGAACAGGACAACTTCACCACATCAAAGGGACGATGGATGGGGCCATGTACCGTCAAATTTTGGGTGAGAACCTCCTTCCCTCAGCCAGGGCATTGAAAATGGGTCGTGGATGGGTATTCCGGCATGACAATGACCCAAAACACACGGCCAAGGCAACAAAGGAGTGGCTCAAGAAGAAGCACGTTAAGGTCCTGGAGTGGCCTAGCCAGTCTCCAGACCTTAATCCCAGAGAAAATCTGTGGAGGGAGCTGAAGGTTAGAGTTGCCAAACGTCAGCCTCAAAACCTTAATGACTTGTAGAGGATCTTTAGAGAGGAGTGGGACAAAATCCCTCCTGAGATGTGTGCAAACCTGGTGGCCAACTACAAGAAATGTCTGACCTCTGTGATTGCCAACAAGGTTTTTGCCACCGTCATGTTTTGCAAAGGAGTCAAATACTTATTTCACTCAATAAAATGCAAATCAATTTATAACTTTTTTGAAATGCGCTTTTCATGATTTGTTTGTTGTTATTCTGTCTCTCACTTTTCAGATAAACCTACCATTAAAATTATAGACTGATCATTTCTTTGTCACTGGGTAAACGTACACAATCAGCAGGGGATCAAATAATTTTTTCCCTCACTGTAGGCACCTTTGTATAGAGTGAGAGGGGAATACAAAATGAGGGCACAGTTTATAGCCTGCACCTATGAGTGTGTTAAAGGGACTGTAATGTCACATAAAAACTTTTTATATTTTTGTAGAGCTCAAGAAAATAAGAAGAATGGTGCAAACCCTATCTCTCAGACCGCTATGGTTTGAGAGATATTTGCACTGAAAGTTCGCCCTTCTCTCTCCTTCTCCTGACATCAACGTCTAGCTGACAGCAGGAGATTCTGGTCCCGGGACCAGCCGGTGGCTCTGCAGCAGAGCCAAAATTGCAGTATTGCAAAATAATTACTTCATTGGAAATGTCTATAAAGTGTGCTTGCAAACCAGGCACACTTTTTGGACCTTTCCAATAAATTAATTCTTTACCAATAACGTGATTTCCGCTCTGCTGCAGAGCCTCCTCGAGTCATACGACTTGATTCTCCTGCTGTCAGCTTTACAGCCGACATCAAGAGAAGGGGAGGGAGGGGGGAACTTTGAATCCCTATATCTCTCAAACCATAGCAGTCTGAGAGATAGGGTTTGCACCATTCTTGTTATTTTCTTCTGCTCTATAAAAGTATAAAACTTTTTATGGGACATCACTGTCCCTTTAATGTATAGATATCAGCTTAAATATTGGAGCACAACTCTTCAAGTGCACACTATTTAATCACAAAGACAGTTTTCGTCACCCATAAAGCAAGCAAATGGAAAATTAGTTCTAAGCCCATCTTGTATATAAACTGTGTATAGGTGAGAAGGAATAGCTGAAGCAAGAAACACCCAGACTTTCCCACACTGTCCACTTCTTAATGGTCACTGCACAAATCATCCATCTACTTTATGACCTACACCGAGTAAATATTCCCTCAATCCAGGGATGTCCAACCTGCATCCCTCTAGCTGTTGTTGGACAATTCCTCTTCTCCCCTTGAATACTAGACACATAGCAAAAGCATTGATTTGCTATACAAGGAGACCTCTCTATCATTCAAGGGGTTTAAAAAGTCTAATTTAAAGGGGCAGTATACTATCAGTAAAATATCATTTTAACCCTTTGAGTGCCAGAGAGGTACACAACGCTTTGTAAAAAAAAAAAAAGGGGGTACACTGTTAAAAAAATGTTTTGTTAATATGTCTTTAATTTTGTGATTCTTGGAATAAACTCCAAGATAGAATCCTGTTCTAGGGGCACACACATAATTTTTCACTTTTTTTCTCTTTTCTTTAATTATATTTTGCTAGATTTATTTTTAAATAGATATAATAAATCCAACTTTAATAATAGTGAAATTCAAGAAATTGAAAATTTATGATTGTGCTGAATGCACTTTGCATTACTACCGGGAAATATAGGAACAAGAGTGGATTCGATTTTTCCCCTTGATTGCCCAGGATCAGGCATATCCTATGTTCATTTGTATTACAAACAGAGCATTTATTTACAGTGGTACATAAATATAGAATAAGAATGATTCATATAAGTTGAGTAACCTCATACTCCGTTTTAATTGGGGATCTTTAATTGACCCAAAGTGAGAAACGCTCAAACCTTTCTTTTAAAGAGCTTGATATACCTTAATTAGTTTCTCAATAATCTCTTCAAATAACGTTCCTAAAGTGTGTATCGCTACATTGATAAAGAAGAGCGGGACATAGAGTACAGACCGTTTAAACCCTTACTGTAGATGAGTTAAGATACCCCTGTCTTTCTGTCTTGGAATCTGTTCCAAGAATCACAAAATGAAATACATATTAACAGCAAAACGTTGTTAATAGGGCAGCTTTAACCCTTTCATTTCCAGAGGGGTACGCAACGGATTCATTTGCAATGCGTTGTAAATCAATCTGGCACTCAAAGGGTTAAGGGAGGGCAGCTGTAGTCTGGCAACATATAGAGCTACTCGGAGATCCCAACATGGTGATGTTGAGACTGTTGATTCCGACAGCAGAGGCAGCTATCGGAGTTTACTGCATGTGGCAAACAGCCACATTAACATATAAACACACCCACATTAATTTGACAATAGCACATTATCCTGCATTTCCATATGGAAATAGGCTATTGTCGATGTGTTCAGTGAAAAATAGTAAACCTATCAAAGGCATGGCGGATTCGTGGCAATGACGGCAGATTGGTGGTGGACTGAAGGGGGATATGATGGCAAAGACATTTTGGTGTATACTGGCGATTCACCTGCACAGATCTGACACAACATCCCCATTCTGAGCCTTTATCCAGCCTTAGTGCATCTCGGCCCAGGCGTTTGCCCCAGAATGACACTACTTTTTTTCTCACATAGGACCCCATTATATACACCATGTGAGTGATTTAAAGTGGAAGGAACCCCTCCTAATAATAAACCTCCATTTAACTTATTATAGCCATAAAATCCTAATGACCTCTCTGAATTGCTTTTTCCTTGCTCCTTGATTCAAGCAATAACATCTTCAATGAGTCCTGGATGATATTCTCATGGAGGTGGACATGACAGTTGGCAGGGAGAGTTGCTGGGGAGTGAACACGCATCTCTGGTCCTTAAAGGGTCAAGATTATTATGTAGTGATTTGAGCTTTGTTGTGGGGTCCTTCTACCAACTGTCATGTCTGCCTCCAGAGACATGACATCCAGGACTGATTAGCGATATTACCCTTTGAATCAATGAGCAATGAAAACATTTTGAGAGGCTATTAGTATTTTCTGGTGATAGTAAATAATGTGAGGGGTCAGTATTAAGACGTGTTACTTCCCCTTTAATGCATCACTTACCTGTGACCAGCATTTCAGGTATCTGGAAACAGCTTTGCGTGAAGTGTTATTTCTAATCAGTACGTCCTCTTTACATGGCACCTTGTAGAGCAGAAGCTGCATTTCTGGAGAACTGGTGTTTGCAAATCCAGGGAATTTCTCCGGATCCACTGACCCACTAAATGCACAGACAAAGCAGTTTCCATCTAGGAGGGTGGTCAGGATCCAGACTACGGGGGCAACCATGGCTCTCTGGATCACGGAAGAACACATATACCTGTCAGACATAAAACAGTGTTTGTTGGTTAGTAGTACTCTGATGTCGATGGCAATGCACATGGGTAAGTAACCCTTTCAGTACCAGAGCACTGAAACAGTTAAGGGCTGTATACAGTAAGTAAAAGATTCTCTTCTAAATCAAACCAACTGCAACAAATGGGACAGATACATATTTCCCACAATTCCCTTTGAGTTAAATGGGGCTTTAGCTCCATTAATGGCAAAGAGATCAATACATTGCTACACAATAAGATGAAGAACTCCTCAGCATTCAGTGGGTTAAAATCTCCATTTAAATCAATGGTAACATTTTGTTTCCTGCTATAATACAGTTGGCTTTATGTAGTTTGCATAAGACAAAAAGTAAATGAACTCTGAGTGCCAAAGAGGTGGAACATGCAATAATTTACAATATATTGCCCACTCCTCTAAAACTCCAAGGATTTATACAAGTCTCATCATATGAAGCTGTCAATCATCATTCATTATGTGAAGTGAGGTGCTGCAGCAGCTGTTAGCTTTATTCTGCTGTGAGATGGAGCATTGCTCTTGGCCAAGATATTGGGGGAAACAATATTTAGAATGCTACATGCTCCTTATTTTACTATGCATCAAACATGAAAAAAATAGTTAACCTCTTGGATGATAGTGAAGTCTCCAATACCTTGTGAAGCGACTTCTTCGAATACCCATCTAGCATCCAAGGAGTTAAAGCTCAGTCATTTCCAAGAGGGATTATAAATATCCAGTTCTAATTGTGTATATAATCCCAAAGTTTCCTGTCTCACCCCATGCAAAAACAGAAGCTATCACTACCAGAGGGAGGCTTATTTCTATTGGCTGCACAAGTGAGTGTGGCATCCAATCAGAATAATCATTTGCTTTGCTAGTGCCCACAGCAGCAAACTGGGGAGAAGCCCATGTGTAACCTGTTTACCGAGGGCTTTAAGTTTATACTACTGCACCTGAAAGAGATAGGAGTGACTGTGAATAGCTGGGCTTTAACCCCTTAAGGACCCATGACGGTCCTGGACCGTCATGGGTTGCTATACCCTCAAGGACCCATGAAGGTCCTGGACCATCATGGGTTAATCTATCCTATTGCCACCGCATGGAGAGATGGGATAGCACGGGCTGGCTTTAACTAAGCACTTCGATACAGGGGCACTTTGTTACGGACAGTAGCAACATTGTTGCAACATGTGATTCGCTTGATTAGCGAATCACTTGCTGCAGAAGCAGAATGACAGGGACAGTATTTACAAATACTGTGCCTGTCACACCTCTCTGCCTCCCTCCATCTTACACACTTCTGAGGTGGAGGGAGGCAGAGAGACATCTTGCTGCTGTGTTCCAGAGCCTGTTCCAGTGTTCCTTTGAAAAAAAAAAAACAGTTAAAAAAATAGAATTAACCCCTTGATCACTGTGGAGGAGGCCACGGTCAAGACTAAACTGCAGTTGCCTGTCGGAGGCAACGGCTTGACTGAGAGGAGGCAACAGAGTACATGCGCTAGTACAGGCAGCCAGATAGGTAGCGCACAAAGGAGGCAACAGACTAGGTGCAGCGGAAGCAACTGCAATACTACCAGCTTGGTAGCTAAGTGCCAAAGGGAAGGCACACGCCCTTGATCTATCTGGACAAGTGGTAGTCAGACAGGCGCGATAACTAATACAGAGCATAGTCAGACAGGCCACAGTCGGAAGCCGAATCGGGTAGTCAGCCACAGCCAAGGTCAACACGAGAGGGTAGTCGGACAAGCCAGAGTCATACACGAATCAGGTAGTCAGACAGAGCCACAGGTCACAACCAGAACGGGTAGTCAGACAGGCCATGGATCGAATACCAGGCAGTAACGGAAGCCAGTCAAAGGTCAGACGAGCAACACAGCAATGTGCACAGAAACACCACGAAAGGGCAACTAAGCCCAGTTCGCGGCCAGGCTATAAAGCCGATGCCACAAGGTGGACCATAATTACTAAACTAACAGGAAGTATAAAATAGCAAGCGTGACGTCAGAGACGTCCATACTAAAGGACAGGCACAGCAGGCAAGGAAATCATGGGCACCGTGATAATTTGGTCCATGGAGAGTGTTATTTTAATACTGTCCGAGTTGTAGTTCAAGAGTAATTGAATGATAAAGTATCCCCCTCCCACCCCTTTTACCTAGTGTAAGCCACCTCCCCTCAGATGTGGAATCTGGTATCCTGACCCAGACGGCTCACAGCAAGGGACAATCTTCTTATTGTGAACATAAGGAAACCCTGCCCCCCTTGATAGGTTTTTCAGGTTTTTCCTTATGTCACTGAAGATTGTCCCTCTCTACGATCCATCCAATTACTCTTGAACTACAACTTGGACAGTATTGAAATAACACTCTCCATGGCCTAAATACTATGAATATTAATTGGAGCTGCTTCGATTGTGAAACATTACTATCCCTTTAAGTTGGGTCTGCACCAGAAGTAGCACCGGAGCAACATCAGAGGAGCAGAATAGAGTTCTGAAATGTGACCCCCCCATGTTCCTGAACTTAAGGTTTATTGCATTGTGTATGACAGTCTGATGTCCTGAGCAACACAGATCCCCATAGACCAGCTGTATTGGTATTGGAAGCCAGACTCAGCAGGTCTACAGGCAATATACATGCACACCTGGAAAGCCACAAACTTCCAGACTGCATTCCAACCAAGGAGGTCACATTTCCACCCCCTAAACAGCTGATGGAGCAATGCGTTGGATACCTGTCTGACACTCAAAAGGTTAAATATTACACATGTGATAAGTAAAGTCCTAGTACAATGGCTAGAAAATGTCAGAAGGAGATAAACTATTTTAATTAACCGTTGAATGACCAGCAGGATTAATAGTATATATAGTCATCCCATGCATTTTAATTTTTCAGAACCAGTTTTCCTGTAATGTTTACTGTGATTTTATCAATGACAGCAATAGCTCTTTGTATACTAGAAATGATGTAATCGCTTATTGTCAGTGTACTCAAGAAATGCTTCTCTTCTTTTAGAATTTAGAACCAGTTACCCCAGTAATACCTTTCATTATTCTTCAGGTCTTTTTTGACTGTAAGTTCACATCAGCAGTCACAATTAATGATCCAATTAATTATGCACAAGTAACAATTAATTATGCGCAAAAGAAACATGGACCAATTCTGAGGCAAATTACTTGCACAATAGGGAACAAATAGAATGTTCAAACAGCCCCATTTAACTCGATGAACATTCTGTTTGTTCCCTATTGTGCAAGTAATTTGCTTCAGAATTGGTCCATGTTCTTTGTGTATAATTAATTGTTGCATACCAGAGATCTCCAGTGCATTACACTGGAATCCAAGGGGTTAATCTGGATCAAAGAGAAAGTGTTGAGTGATATACCATGATATGCAGTTATGTCGAATATAATATATTCAGTGACATTGTTTAAAATATCTTGCTCTGTAATTAGTGGCAGGCTCTGTAGTCTAGATATAGCAGAAAAAGACATTAGCCCTCTTGAAACACAATGCTTTGTACACCTCTATGGCTCTCAAAAAGAACTAGAGGAGCATGCAACGCATTACTCTGCAACGTGCTGCACACCCCTCTGTTCACTTAATTTACACTTACTTTACTATGGCCAGGTCTTTCTTTCTTCGGCCTGTCGGTCTCTTCCACTCTTCGATCATGATCACGGATTGCCTGTTTACAATTAGACCACAGAGGAAGAGAGCCACAGGAGGGACGAACATGATTCCCATACCATATATCATGTTGTACTTTGGCAAACATGGGCAGTTAAAATCCAGAGCCTGGTAGATCTTAACACTAGCCACGGCTAATATGGCACAAATCCCATTCATTACCGACTCCGAGTTGGACTGAAAGTATTGGAAGATCATCTTAAAACGATCCATGATTTTGTTGATTTGGTAGCTTTCAGCAAGAAATCGCTTGAAGATACTCTGATTTATTTTGATTCTTCCTTGTTTTTTAAATAAGCAAATTTTAAGCGATTATTCTCTTACGGAATATTTATTAATTCAATTCTTTAGCCAAAGTGCTTTGTAGTTGTTTGAAGGAGTGACACAAAATAGCTTTTTCTATTTTGATGAATTTATATTAATGCTTAAGATGTAAATTAGATTTCAGGAGATATATTTGTTTCTGCATGTATCTTGTCTTGTCTTTTTTAATGTTTTCTTGACATGAAAAAAGTATTCTTCTGTTCTCTGGATTTTGTCTCAGGACTAGATGACTTCTAGACTGCTCTTAGAGTTTTCACCCAACGCTGGCTGTGTTAGACTTGGTGGATGAACCTTTGAAGCACTTCCTTGTTCATCGTGATGTAATCCACATGTGTTGTGTTTAGCTTCTGAAGGTAAATGAGTTAGTCAAATTATGCTGCTTGTGTATACAAAGTTTTTTTATTGGCAGTCTTCTTCAAAGGGAACCAGCTAGATCAGAATAAACCTTTTCAGAACAAATGGTCAGTCTATTAACCATTTGGGATGAAAGGGCCTAATATGTGCCTACTTAATTTAATTATAATTACCTTTATAGGATTATTATTATTACTATTATTATTAATATAACACATTGAATGGTAATTAGTAATTAATCAAATGTACTCAACTTTAACATAGTTTTTATTTTTCATTTTAATTTCACTTTAATCATCATGTGGATATATGTTAGAAAATAGGGGGGGAGGGGGCGTTAAACTATTTATAGAAAATAAATTTAAAAAAAATGAAAAAAAAAATATAGACATTAATATACTTATCACAAAATGTAATGAGGCGCAACAATTATTATTGAAAATAATTGAAATGTTAAATATGTAGGTACTACAAACCTAATCTAAAAATCAGAAAAAACAAAATACTATATAATTAGTATATAATAGTACCAAATCTATAGTTACTCAAAAGTCGAATGTTAAAATCAATGTTGTGATAAAAATGATAAATTACAATACAGCTGAAAAATAAAATATACATCTCTGACAACAAATATACCACAAAAAATGTAACGTATTTTACTGAGAAACAATAAAATATATAGCTGCTATCAACCCAATCTTAACCTTAGAGTGCAAACAAAACTATATACCGGTAATCAATAAACATCAGCGCTAATCAAAAGCTAGTAAAAAGCAACATATTAGAGTGAAAAATACATATTATTATTCCTTATTTTATATAGCTCCAGTTATTCTATAGGGAATAGACATACAGAGATATTAAATAGTACAAATCGATTATGGAGAACAGAAGGATCAGAGGGCCCTGCTCGTGAGAACTTACAGTCTAGAGGAAGGTAGGTTGGACACAGAAGGAGTAAGTGCTATTGGGTGTAAGTGCCTCCTGCCACATGAACTGCCAGTTAGTGGGTGGGAGAGAAAAGTGCTGTAGAGTGTAGTGGTCCAGGGATGGGGTGGTTCTTGGTGTTAATGTTTATGGAGGTAGTTGATAGGCTTCCCTGAAGAGGTGAGTTTTCAGGGAATGTCTGAAGATCAGAGGGCTGGGGGAGAGTCTGATGGGTGGAGAAGGGAATTCCAGAGCTCAGGTGCAGAATGAGAGAAGTCCTTCAGGCAGGAGTGAGAAGATGTAATAAGAGCTGTAGAGAGGAGAAGGTCTTGTGCAGAGCGACAATGGCGAGTGGCATTGTATTTGGAAATGAGAGGTGAAATATAAGGGGGTGCAGGGCTCTGTAAGTTAGCACCAGAATTTTGAATTTAATTCTGTATGCTAATGGGAGTATGTGTAGGGATTGGCAGAGGGGATTGGTGTTAGAGAAGCGGTGAGTGAGGTAGATTAGTCTTGCAGCAGAGTTCATTATGGACTGTAGTGGGGTTAGCTGGGTGAGAGGAAGGCCAATTGTGTAGATTAAGTGAATTATACTGAAACATATAGCTTCTAATAATTTAAACAAATTGATCAGTGTTCTTTGTGAAGATAAATAACTCAATTATTAAAAGTACAAATTATAAAATGAATACTTACAACTAAATAATTCTTACGCCATAGATGGTAATGAAAGATAATAATGACTCAAAAACAGACAATGTGAAGAATGGAAGAATGGAGATGGAATGGAGTTTCACTCATAGAGTGTATATGCAAAATAAATACAAAAATGTAGTGTGGTCTATAGATTTATATATATATTTAAATAAATAATACAGTATCCGCCTCTTGTTTGAAATAATACATAAAAGTAATGTCCAGCATAAATTAATCATAAAAAGTCTCTTTAAAACACAAGGGGTAAGAATTCTAAATATGAGAGAAAGACGAATCCTTTAGGACCATAAGTTAATATCAGTCACACTAGTGGATAAGAGCTTGTCCAGCTGAACACCAGACAATGCCTAGAACTAGATACATATCCTCTAATTTAAAAGGCCAGGTGTATGTATGTCTGATGCGGTCATGCTCAGTAGAGACTACCTGAACGCACAGAATGCTGGGAGGCATAGTGCTGCGTTCGGCCAGTCTCTACTGTGCTGGCCTTATATATTATAGGATAATCCCATGTACATGGGCTTTTACACTAGTCTCCCATATTTCCCAGTATGTGGTAACACTGGCACAGCACATAAATTATCATAAAGTTCCATACTGTGTTCTCAATAAATAAAGATTCATTTCTCAAAAACATATTTATTACAGACAAATGATGACCAGGACACACAGGCAGTTTTTAATTATCTTTAAAATTAACTAAACTTATCTTACGATGACACATTCACTTTACATCTCATTTACAGGCCAGTCTATCTGACCGGTTTGTATATGCAAATTGCAAACCTGTCTACTGTTATGTGAATTGGAAAATTATCTGTGAGTCATGTCTAGCCACCTTATATCAATCACGCCCCCATTGTGGCTATGGATGTCTAAATTAAACATCTTTGTTCAGGGACTCATTCATTCTGACCTGCTGATAAATCTGTTTTATTTTATGACTCATTCTATAAAACAATGAATGCAAACTCATTGATGTCATAATCACTGACAATTGCAGGCAAATTATAATAAATGAAATTGCTTTAGGCCCCTATCACACAGGGGACAAAACTGTTTCAGCCCCCACAAGAAGTCTGTTGCCGCGTTCTTCCACTAACCTTTCTCCTGCATTTCATTGGTGATCCATACTCTGGAGAGGCATGTCTGATGGCCAGCCCTCGTAAGCTCCAGCCAATAAAATCTCTATCCAGTAATCTGCCAATATCACTGGAGGTTATGGCATTCAAAAAATAGTGACTGTTCCACTTTCTTGCATTCCACCCTAAAGGCCTAATCCAGCAAACGAAAGTGGTGTCATTCTGGGTCAAACTAACTGTACCATAGGGGGCAAATGAAATGAGCCTTTGATTGAAATGGGGCTTTTAATACTTTAATTGCTAGAGAGGTCTCTGACGCATTGCTTTGCAATGCATCAAAGACCTCTCTAGCATTCCAGGGGTTAAAACTCCCATTTCAATCAATGGTAATATGATGGTTGTTCATTTGTCCATGGTGGTGCAGTTGGTGTGCTCCAAAATCCACCACTTTAGTTTGCTGAATTAGGCCCAAAGTCAAGAGGAGCAATTCTGGAGCAAACTAGGCATACCTCCCAATGTCCTTGTTTAGGAAGGATATCCCCTCTTTGAGACTCAAATCCCTATGTCCCTTTTTTCTGCCCTGTTATCTCTGTGTTTAGGAGATCAGACTGTGTGGTGTATATAAGTGTATCACATTGTTCATCAGCAATAAAACTCACAATAAACATCAGAATATGTGTTTATAAATTAGTCTGTGTAAACAAAATACTTTTGGTCTTGTTCTAATTAATTTAGACACAAAGACGTGTCAATAGGTCGTGAAATAACCTAAAAATTCTGGGTAATGCCCTGCCCCCAGCAACACCACTTTAAACATAAATGTCCCACTTTGGCCATATGAAATGTTGGGAGGCTGTTAGCTGCACCGTATGGGATAAATAAAAATGCCCATTGCTTTAAATGGGGCTTTTTGCCCTTGAATGCTAGAAAGGTAGGGTGACCACATGTCCCGGATTGCCCGGGACATTCCCGGATTTTAATTGTATGTCCCTTGTCCCAGGCAGCCCACTTCTGGGACAATACAAAGTCCTGGAATGAAGACTCCAGGGAACAGAGTTCTAAACACTAGTAGGAGAACGGCCCATTGCCCAATGTGACAGGAAGTGATGACTTTGCTGAACTACATGAAAATGGCTTCCAGGCAGAACTCTAAACACTATAGAGAACTGAACCTTGATCCTCACATCAAACAGGAGCGGCAATGCAATTTTGTTGCAGTGTTTGCATTTGGCGTGATGTACATTATCTTGTAGCCCACCACAGGCATCGCTTTCTGTCACAGCATACTATGGACAGTTCTCCTTCTAGTGTTTAGAACAATGTGGTGTGCACTTCTCTCCTCAGGGTCCCTGAATGGGAGAATTGAATTGTGGTCACCCTATAGAAAGGTCTCCAGTGTATTATAAATCAATGCATTGGATGCCTCTCTAGCAGTCAATTGGTTAAAAGTCTCATTTAAAAAATACTGACATTCTGACAAACTGTATTTGTCCCCTATGATGCAGTAGGTTTGCTCCAGAACTGTTCCTCATGTCTTTGGTGAATAAGACTCTACTCTCCCTTTCAATAGAGGCAGGGGTGTAACTACAGGGGTGCACCAGGGGCCCTCCTGTGTCTAGCTATGCCATTGATTACAGGCAGGATTCCACCACTGTGACTAACTGAATAAATGTCTGTATGTAATTGATATAAACAAACTATTCATTACAGCAATGAAAGAAAAGGAAAATAAATAATGGATATTACAAATCCATGGTGGTAATTTTCCCAGTTACCAGCAGGCTGTACCAGAGATCTGTTCATTATGGTGTCTTCTGCTGCTTCTATATTTTATGTAAAGAGGCAATACGAAAACTAACTCTTTGGATGATAGAGAGGTCTGTTCTAGCACCCAAGGAGTTAATAGAGGACATCTAGGCCAATCACAACTGCAGGTTAGCAAGCCATGGAACCAATGAATCCCCGTTGTCTTGCCATTTATATTGTAGCTAGTATCAACAATGTAAGCAGCGCTGTACACACACAGGGCCGTATGTTCAACAGAAAAGTGGAGAAGTTCTGGGGCAAACCGTTTGCACTATAGGAGAGAGCAATGCGTTGGACACCTCTCTAGCATTCAAGAGGTTAAAATCCACATTTAAATCAATGGATATTTTTAATTGTCCCTTATAGCGCAGATGGTTTTACCCAGAACTCTTCCACTTTTCTGTTGAACAGATGGCCCATAGAGGCTACTAAGAAAATGGTGCAATTCTGCAGCATACAGAACAAATAAACATTCACATTGATTAAAATGGTGCTTTTAACCCCCTGAAGTCTGGAGAGATCTCCAACGCATTGCAAAGCAATACAATGGAGACATTTCCAACATTCAAGGATTTAAAAGCCCAGTTTAACCTGTTAAGGACCCATGACGTGCCAGGACCATCATCAGAAATCTTCCCTAAAGGACCCTGACACATCATGGATTTCAGGGCTCCCATGGCTCCACGCCGTTCGGGGAGCCCTGAATCGGATCGGCTCCGTGGTCCTTAAGTGTCGGCCACGTGCATGCCCGGCCAGTCCTTAAGGGGTTAAATCAATAAAAATTTGGGGGTTGTTTTATTTGTCCTCTATGGTGCAGTTGTTTTTCCTCAGAATTCCTCCACAGTTATGTAGCATTCAAGGGATTAAAAGCCCCATTTAAATCAATAGGACTGTTGGGAATTTGTAGTTGTGAAGTTGGCTTGCCACAGAATTGCACCACTTTCTTAGTAATAAAAATAATAATAATAACTAGTATTTATATAGTACCTTTCTACCAGTGGGACTCAAAGCGCTTTCAGTATTAACCAAATCAGCAGCTGAATAACAGATTATTATTACCCAATCAATGGTACTTATTTATCAATCTCAGAAGAATGAGGGGCTGAGTTGACCCTGCCAGGATTTGAACCTGCAAACTTAAACAGGCTCTGCAGTCAGGCATTTACCACTGAGCTATCTAGCCCATCAGCCTTAGGTGTGTTAGATATAACAAGTCCTTGTCCTCTAGCAAACAGCATAGCTCCCAAGTGTTCCCTCTCTTTTTCCTATCCTGGTGTCCTTTTTATAATTGTATCACATTGCTCCACAGCATCTCTCCATCACATTGCAATGCTTAACGATCAAGGCTAAATACATATTGGTGAAGTGGATAGTGTGATAAAGTTCACTGTCTGCTTCACCAGTATGTGTGAACTTGCACTGGCAGATCGTTCATTGGCTTTACCTATAAGATCGCAGTGCAAGCTCCTGGAGCTGAGAATACACAGGGGGCTGGCTTAAGTCAGAGGGTGGAAGGAGAGTGCTGCCAATCATTCAAACGTCATCAAAATGGCAGCTCTCTTCTTTTCCCTAACAGGTATAAGAGTTTTCAGCATGGGAGGGGGGAATTCAATATGTTTAATTACTGTTTTAAAGCTAGTTGAGGGGGGACAAAAATTTTGAGAGGAAGTTGGAACATGACAGTTCCACTTTAAGTGAATATCTTCCAAACTGCAACAAATCAGAGAATTTTGCATGACGGTCTGCAAAAACATTTCCTGTACCAAAGTTTTCTGACTTTTCCCAGGATTTTCATATATAATGAGACTGAGATGAATTTAAGCAGTTCCTGAACACGCCAAAAGCACCATAGGGGACAATTTGAACTGAGTGCCAGAGAGGTGATCAATGCATTGTTCTTCAATGCATTGCCTACTTCTCTGGCAAACAAAGATTTAAACCTTCTAAATGCTAATGATGTCTCCAATGCATTGCAAAGAAATATTCTGGAGAACTACAGCATTCACATTTAAATCACTGGAAAAATACAGGAATTAAATTTTTTCCCCTAGGACGCAGTTAGCTTTTGTCAGAATTGCTACTTTTTTTTCTTTTTGTTAAGTCAGTGCAAATTTTTATTTATCTCGATGGAGAGGATGGCTTGCCCCAGAATTCACCATTTCTTCTTAATACATCGACCTCAATGTATGTATGTATCTCTATTTATAAAGCGCCATACATGTACACAGCGCTTAACAAAAGTTTAAATAATATATACAAAACTACAGAACTGGGTTAAGAGCATTAAGCTTAAGTGCAATCATTACATTATTCATGAGGGAAAGTGCAGCAAGGGAATCCTAGATTGTGAAAGGGACCCTGCCCCAAGGAGCTTACAATCTAAGCTGAATTCATAATAACAAACAGAGACAGTGGGAGGAGGATTATAAGTGCACGTACAAGGTGTGGTGAACGAAGTGTAGAAGAATTCTGCTGTGACTGTCAGTGTGCAAGAGGAGGACATTACTATTGAGATGCCTCCCTGAGCAGGTGGGTTTTGAGGAGATACTTATAAGTGATGAGTGTGGATGATTGGCGAATGGTGATGGGGAGAACATTCCAGAGTTGAGAAGCAGCCAGTGAGAAAGCTTGTAGTCGAGAGACGGCTCGAGTTGTGTAGGGAGAGGACAGGAAGAACCCTTGAGAAGACCGTAGGGTACAGGAAGGGTGTATCAGGAGATAAGAGCAGAAATATAAGAGGGTGCTGAGGAGCACAGAGACTTACAGGAGAGGAGGAGAATCTTGTAAGAAATACAATACTTTTTAGGTAGCCAATTGAGGGATTTCAGGAGGAGATGAGATGTAAGGTATCTGGGAGCAAATGTGGTGATTCTTGCGGCTGAATTGCTAACAGATTGAAGTGGAGAGAGATGAGAATCAGGAAGACCGAAGAGTAGAATGTTGCAGTAGTCAAGTCTAGAGAGAACAAGTGCCTGAGATAGTGTTTTAGCCGTTGATATGCAGAGGAACGGAGGTTTTTTTGCAATATTTTTAGGAAGAAGCGACATGATTTCAAAGTGCAAACTAATATATCTGAATGTGAAATATGTTTAATAAACTGGGTTTATGTATGGAAAGGAAGGAATGAAAGGAAAGGAAGGGATGAAAAGTATCATGTCACTGCCAGGGCACTGCCATTTACTTCATCAACTGATTTCTTGACATATAAGATTATAATTCTTTTTTAACCCTTAGAGTGCCAGAACAATGTGCAACACATTTTTATCATAGTATTCATAAGAAAACAGGGGCATCCTAAGATTACACCCATGGCACACCAAAGTGCCACAGCACTTGGTTAAATTATTACAAATCCACTGTATATGTTTGCGTACCATAGATATCTTTTATTTAGACATATATACATATAAAGTCTTGTTGATTTTTTTTTGGGGGGTGGCAGTACAAATTAAAAGAATTATATTAACCCTTTGAGTGCTAAACGGGTACGCAACAAATTGCAGAACAATGCTTTGCGTGCCCCTCTGGCACTCAATAGGTGAAAAAAAAATAATAAACACATTATCATATATGGTACTTCCCCCCACACAAAAACTAGGGTTGCCACCCAGCCGGTATTTTACCGGCAGGCTGGTAAAAAATTGGCTTCTTTCCAATGTTAAGTCTATGGAGGGAATGCCTTGGCCGGTATTTTTGAAGAAAAGGTGGCAACCCTAACAAAAACTGTTTTGTAGAGCCTTATGCACAAAAGGAAAAGATGTGCAATTCTGGATTACTTCTGCGGCAACACAGGCAACAGGCAAACATTTTGCAAATTTCCTCTTGATTTAAATTTTTCTTTTATTTCCTTGAATACTAGCGATATTTCCAAAGCATTTTATAATATAGATTTTACAGCAGTAATGTTCAAAGTTGTTTACAGCATCTTTTCTACCTACACAGTTTACAAGATGAAACCCCCCCTCTTTAATTTAGAATGGAAAATAGAAAACTAGAGTACACAAGATTTGAATTGGCATGAATAGAATTTGAATGTCATTATAGGTTGTGCTCAGAATGTTTGTATTTCTTTGAGTGCCTAGTAACTTCCTTGGGATCATTAGATTTGAAAATCGTGATTTAGCATTTTTGCAAACCACAGTTTTCAGGATGAAATAAAGGTCCACAAGTTTAAATACTTTAGATCAGAAGTCTCAAACAAGCATAGTAACATAGTATATTAGTCCATCAAGTTCAACCTTTGCCTCATAACCCAGAGAAATGAGAATTATATTAGCTTTCTTGCTGCCAAATAAATTAGTATTTCTCAGAACTTTCTGTTTTGCCTACTATCACACAGTATAACCCTGTATGTTCCCTCTTGAAATAAATGTATCTAATCTTCTCTTAAATGTATCCATTGTATCTGCCTTTACCACATCCTTGAGCAAGGAATTCCACACTTTAATGGTTCACTTTTAAAATGTAGCATAAAAAAAATGTTGTGTTGCCACACAGCACATTAACCACATCACTGTGATTAAAATGGAGACATGAGAATCTCGCACTGCATGAAAGCGCGAGATTCTCATATCGCTTCCTTAAATGGCACTTCAGCCCGCATTGATTTTATTGTGTCCAATCAAGGTGTTTGATCCTGGTGATTGAAACATGTTTTCCCCTTTTCATATAGCTGGATCCCTTATGCACTTGAGTGCAAGAAAGGACCAGTGACTCCAGATGGGCTCCTAAGGAGGAGAGGCTGGCTGAAAAGACAAGGGCTCTCTCTCCCCATCTCTGCGTGTGGTGGAGCAGGCACATTTGTGGCTGACAGAACTTGATGATGCCTTTTCAGCCAGCCTCTCCTCCTTAAGAGCCCATCTGGAGGTGTTGCTACTGGTCCTTTCTTGCTATCCAGGACAGGAAAAAGAAAAATACACCAATAAGTGAATAAAATGGGGACTGTATGTGACTGATAAATTTGAACTCTGAGATTTTTTCATTGTACGTGCGGCTTTTTAAGGGTAGTATGAGTACTGAGCCATTCACAAACACCTTCATCGGATGCAATAAAATCAATATGACTGAAGCACCATTTAAGGAAGTGACATGAGAATCTCCTGCTTTCATGCAGTGCGAGATTCTCATGTCGCCATTTTAATCACGGCGACATTTTAATCACGTTTTTTTATGCGACTTTTTAAAAGAATACCCAATTTAACAGACCTCTCTGTAAAAAAACTCGTCTTCTGCTGAAGTTGAAATCTCATTTCCTCTAATTTCAAGGGTAGCCCCTGGTTATTTGATCAGGCCTTGGAATTGAGAGCTCACCAGAGAGAGATCCTTTTATTGACATCTCATATACTTGTTCATTGTGATAAGATCTCCTCTTAGTTGTCTTTTCTCTACAGTAAATAAACAGTTCGTCTAATTGTTACTCATACATCAATTCTTCCATTCCCTTAATTAATTTTGCCGTACTCTCTCCAGGTCTAGAATATCCTTTTTTAGATTTGGTCACCAAAACTGTACTGCATATTCAAGGTGACGTCTAACCAACGATTTATACAATGGCAAAATGATGTTATCCACTCTTGCTTCAATACCCCTTTTATGCAAGACAAAACTTTGTTTGCTTTTGCTACTGCTATTTGTCACTGGTCACTGTTTCCAAGTTTGTGGTTTACAAGGATTCCGAAGTCTTTCTCTATCAACGACAGTCACCTAAAATGATTCCACTAAGTTCATAAGTAGCATTGTGATTTTTCTTCCCAAATGCATGACTTTACATTTTCCTACATTAGACTTCATATCCATTTGTTTGCCCAATCTGCCATTTTATGTAAATCCTTCTGTAGATAACAAATATCCTGTTCTGAATTTGTTACCCTGCATTATTTATTATCATCTGCAAATATTGATATTTTGCTTTCTATGTCTAGTTCCAGGTCATTTATAAACATTTTAAAAATCAGAGGCCCAAGTACTGAACCCTGAGGTACTCCACTCTCAACTTTAACTGTATTAGAGAATTGACCATTTACAACCACACACTGTTCCCTATCCAATTGCAAATGTTATCCCCTAGCCATAGTTTCCTTATTTTATAAGCCATCCTATGTGGTACTGTATCAAATGCCTTTGCTACATTTAGATTTAGACTACATCTATTGCCTTACCATTATCTAGGTTAAAACTTTCTTCTTCATATAAACTCAAAAGATTAGTTTGCCAGATTGTGAAATACTAGTAGCTCTTTGGCTACCATTAAGTAGCTCTCTCCAGTCTAATCAGGTATCAAGCTATCTGGCCTACTAGAGATTGGTTCATTGGTTCAAATCTGCTCCTCAATGGGCTCAGCTTTCATCCAGTATACCCAACAGTGGTCAGCTGATAGTAATGCAGAGGGAGTGTTTTCATGGTTTTCCTGCCCCACTGCCATAATAGCTGCTTACAAATGTATTCCATATATTTTGTAAAGATGTAAGTGTTTTGGGAAATGTGGTGTCAAAGTGGGAAGAACCACAGTGTGACTTCATATTCACTCACCCACTATAACAAAAGTGGCCATCTGTCTGTTGTATTTATTACATGTTTTAATAAACTATCTAATAACTTTAAATATGCATACTAATGCGGTATAGCGTTGATAAGGATGGGAAAGCACTCTCAGAAAATCTGTGGCTCACTGTAGAGCCACATGTTTTATCTTCTATAGCGAATATGGATTTTTTCTGCTAAAAATTATATGTCTCGTAGCAGATTTGTATCAGTTTAAGCTGTTGAGAAGGTCATTTGCTTTCTGTATAGCACATATTTACTGGAAGATGTGGGAAGGAATGAAGAGTAGGTAAGAGCAGTTTAGAAGATGTTTAAATACTGACATTTATACATTCATATATTTCCAATATAAGCTTTAGAGTAGCTAGTACGTTTCATCAATTAAAAGTAGGTCCTGTTACAGAAAAGGTTGGAGACGCCCGATTATATGATCCCCCATTAACCCCTTGGATAGTAGAGAAGTCTTAAATCCTTATCCATTTTTGTACATTCTGCATAATTCCATTTCATAATCTGATGTTCTGCTACAAAGGAATACTGGATTAAGGCAATATTGCTTGTCTGTGTGAACAACACATTTTCTTATACAGATCAATACTGTTATGACTAACCCACATTGTAAGGTGACACATTATTCAAGCTTGTTCCAGGCCATGTGTGCTTTTGTGTGGGGGTGGGTGGAGCCTCATATTTCTCTACAGGACCCAGTGGGTTCTAATTAACTCTGTCGTCCTTATATATTAATAAAAAAAATAAAAACAATCAGTGATATCCTTATTAAAAATGTTGTTTTACATTTGCCATATGACGTTGGATACATCGTTCAATTGCTTGTAACATATTTAACTGGTTTTACCATTGCCTTTGTAATTGTTCCAGATTTTTTTTTATTGAACTGCAATGGATTGGAGACATCTGGCACACACAGAGTTAAGCAAATATGCTCATGTAAAGTATGAGGCTTCACTCCTGTCATTTTCTAAAACATCTCTACTGTTCTGCTGTCAAACACCATGGTAAAAAGTAAATTATTGTAAATCATGAAATACTATAAACGTTGATTGCCAAGATTCCGCAAGTACGTAATGCAGATTAGGTATGGGAGTAATCATTGTGGTGAAAGATAATATACAACTAAGAAATAATTGAGTTCCCATGGGAAGGCAAACTAGATTTATGACTGCCAAGAACACTTTGATAACCTCTTGTGAATTTTCTACATTACTTGGAAGTTTCCATAGTCACGTTTGTACAAATTGGTGTTAGAAGGAAATCTCTTGGCGATTCCAGTGGCTGAAGATGATGATTACATTGGACTCAGAACTTGTATTAATTGATCTTTGAATTCAAATTAACCACTAGGAGAGAACATATGTTGCCACTTATATCCTGTAGAGTGCAAGCTCTAATGAGCAGTGCCCTCTTATCCATCTGTTTCCAATGGGAAGACTGCACAAGGGTGATTCCACAGTAAATCAGGGTCCGGAATAGATTTAAAAACCCAACATTTAAAATACCTGTACCAAATTGTTCCCCTTAATGACTAATGCTCAAAAGGACACATTGGCAGTCTATGGATGTTTTTGAGTGTTCCTTTCCTCTATGCCTGGTTTTAAAGGGAAAGTATTGCCAAGTTGTAACAAAAACTAATCTTGTAGGCGTTAAAAATTTAAACTAAATGCCCCCAGTCCCATCTCTCAAACCTTTATAGTCTGAGAGATATTTGGGACCAAAGTTCCCCCCTCCCTGCCCTTTCCCTGACATCAGTGCTGTAGCTGACTGCAGGGGAATCCGGTCCCTGGACAAGCGGAGCCTCTTCACATTGCCCCCAATGTCCACCTCTCCACATTGCCCCCAATGTCCACCTCTCCACATTGCCTCCAATGTCCACCTCTTCACATTGCCACCAATGTCCACCTCTCCACATTGCCCCTAACTCCCTTCCCCCAACTCTCCACATTGCCCCCAAGGTAGGTATGGAGAGAAGTGTAGGCGGGAGTATGGGGAGAAACACAGGAGGGGTGAAAAGATAGCAGATGTCCCCAGTCAGGAGGGAGTGGAATAAGAGAGGTTCCCATCCACAGACAGGAACACTGAGAAGTAGTGATGGAGACAGGCAGTGAGACAGGGAAGGGGTGAGAGGTCCACACTCAGTCAGGAATGTATAAGCTGGGCCTGAGGTCCACATCACCAGACGGTACCCACAGCCATCCAAGGGGGGTCCATGAGGAAGACAGATGTGGATGTTTGATTTTTCTGGACATGGCATATCGGTCTTGGATTATCCATTTGGGGAGTACAGGGGTGTGCAACAGATTGCTTCACAGCGAGTTAAACACCTCAAGGGATTAATGGGTACATGTTAGTTTAAGGGTGTGTCACTGGTATTAATGGGGGTAAACTGTATGTGTTTTCATTTGTGATGCCTCAGCACATACTCACTACTTACAATCAAATGCAAATGGATTATGTTGTTTATTTCCATTCATTTTATTGGAAGTTTAGTGGACAATGTATTAATCTGACACACACATACACTCACTTAGGCAAAAACCTTTTCTTAGACACAAACACTCAAACACATACACCCACTTTCTCACACACACACACACACACACACACACACACACACACACAGACACGTTTGCTGTCTCCATAATAGCGAAGTGTGTGTGTTTGAGTGTGTATGTGTGTGAGGGTGCCTGCACTAGTGTGTGTCTCTGTGAGAGTAACTGTGTCTTTGGGAGACTAAATGTGTATAATAAATGTGTCTGGGTAATAATAAACATTTTATGTTTGAGACTGGGTGTTTTTCTGTGTGAGCATACACATGGCTGTGTGTGAGAATGGGTGTATGCCTGTGTAAGAGTAAATGTGTCTGAGAGTAGGTATGTATTTAACTGTGTATGTGTGTGTGTGAAAGTGGGTGTGTGCCTAAGTGTGAATGCCCATTTGAGTGTAAATGTGTCTGTGTGGCTATATGTGAGAGTGAATGTGCCTGTGTGTAAGACTGTGTGCATCTGGAGGGTTGTCTGTGTTCCCTCTTTTACCACCCTCCCACCCCCACTCACAAACACAAAAAATTATATTCTTGCATCTTATTAAAAAAGTAAAGAGATGTTATTCCACCAAGAAGAACTATTGTCTGAAAGTCTATTTTGAATTATTAAAAAAAAGAAACCATGAATGTGTGTCTGTAGGCAAGACTATGTGCATCACTGTATCTGCAAGAGTAAGTTTATCTGGTTTGTGTGTTTGTGTGAGTGTGAGCATAAGTGTGTGCATGTCTGTGAGTTGTGTGACTATGAATATGTGTGTGTGAAAATGAGTGTTTGCATTCTAATATCAGTATCTGTACTTTGTTACAGCATACTTATTTTAGTTTTTGGCCCTGTCTTTTATTAAATATCAACACTCTGAATACTATTTCCCCTACAATACACAGTAGTTTAGATTTAAAGAACAATGCATGCACGTGGAATGAGAACGATAATGTGCATTAATTCAAATTCTATCACAACAATGATGAATAAAATGCATTGCCTTAGTTAGTAGGGATCCCAGGGGACTTAGTGAGTAAAGGATCTCCAATCCCTGTATGTATGAACATCAATAAATTATGAATTGTCACACTTAGATAACTGTGCACTATATAAGCCAGGATTTATCAAGGGCTGAAATAGTTTTTCAGCTGTTTCTTACCCTGCCTGCACCCTGGGCTGATTTAAATCTCAGACGTAAGGTTTTCTAGGCACCCTAAGTCCACTTACAACCAAACCCCCCAGTCATCATATGAATCCACCTCAAGCCCCACTTTTTTTTTTGTTTGGGACAGAAAGTATCTTTAGTCTATAATATAAAAACAGGGGTCCTTAACTGCTTGGTTGCTAGAAAGGCCTCCAACAAATTATTTTACAACTTATTTAAGTTTAGCTTTTAGCTAATAGCAAGAAAAGGGGTATATAAAATGGTCACTAAAACCAGAAGCTGGCGTATGGTACAGAGCCACTAGGATTACTCTGGCCACACCCAAAACTCAGAATAGGTAGAAGAAACAAAAAGGGCTCCCAATAGTGCCTATTATCCTTATAACAAATATATTGCTAAGGCAGCAATTATACTCACAAGTATGAAGGTTGCTGAAGGGTATATACCCAACAACAACAAAGCAGGCATGCAGATATATTATCCTATCTCTGCTCAGGTGACCACAACTTGAAGATGTAAAGTTCCACACCGTGCTGCTTCTTAGTCTCCAAAAAATACATTTAACATAAAAAAACCACAATGCAAAATTGTAATACAAGATCGAAATCTTAAAAAACAAGGCTTGCTAAATATGGATATGACATTTCATAGTCTTCTCACTACTTCCTCAGAAAAAGTTCAGCCACAAAGAAGACAAAGCAACACTGACAAACAACTTTTAAATATCCCTCCTCCCCTCTTGATTGGTCAATTACCACATTTACCCTGAAATTGGTCCAAATAGTATCGAAATAGAATTATAAATTTATTTAATTATGGTCTATCGAGAATGATATCAATTTTAATAATATTTTATTAATATTGTGAATGTTAACACTCTAAAATTAAGAATTATCAAAAACCGGAAATATAGGATTACCAATGAGTAAACCGGAAGTGTTTTCAATTTAGATTTACCATTGTAACCTGGTAATATTTCTCTTTATTAGTTATAGTATTCTTATGTTCACTCTAATCAAATCAACACATAACAAAAAATAAACCTCTTTTTGACTCGCATTTCATCCATCACTCACACTAACTCAGACTATGGACAGGCTCAGCACAACTGAGGGGGACCAGGAAAATCTGAAGTTCTAGGCAGTTGCCTAATTTAGCACATCCTTCTCTGTCTACACTTATTAGGAGAGAAAATTTTGTCATACTTATCTATTACTATATGATAATTTTCCATGATATGGAGTATGTTAGGCAGAGGGTTAGATTTAAATCTCAGGCGCCTCACGGTAGAGCATTTTAAGTGCTCTGAGTGCCACCTGTTGCTCCACTCCCCACCCCTCTCCTCATCCACTGCATCCTGGCACAGAAAATACCTTAGCCTACACAAACACAAAAAAGATCTTAGTCTTAATCCTATGAATGCCAGAGGGGTACGCAACGCATTGCGGACCTAGCATACATAGTAACATAGTTGACAAGACTGAAAAAAGACATGCGTCCATCGGGTCCAGCCTATGCCAAAAACACCCCTGTTGAGCCAGAGGAAAGCAAAAAAAAACCCCTGAAGGGCACACATACAGATCCCAATTGATTTAAATGGGGCTTTTAACCTACGGAATTTGAGCGAGTTCTCCAATGAATCACATATCAAGCAATCAAGTACTTAAAATCCCCATTAAAAACAATGGACTTGAAGAATTTGTATTTGCTCCATATTCATTCCTGGGAATTTCTGCTCTTTGAGCCCCCAGAGAGGGCTCATATTCTGCCAGGTAGAAGATGTCAATGACACGATTTGTATCAGAAAAGGGTGGGGCTTAATTGGGTGGGGCGTACTCTCCATGTGGCATAAAGTGGGTGGGAAGTGGGGAACAGGGTTGGAACTGTGAGGGAAGTGTGTAGGTAGTGGGCAGAACAGTGTGGGAAGGAGAAGAAGTGGGAGGACCAGGGTGGGAGTGAGGAAAGTGTGTGGGAAGAGGGCAGAACAGTGTGGGAAGGAGGAGAAGTGGGAGGGAAGTGGAGGGAACAGAGTGGGAGTGAGGAAAAGTGTGAGAGAAGTGGGAGAAACAGGATGGGAAGGAGAAGAAACAACCCACTGCCGGAGAATCAGCCTCTGTCCCTGGAGACCCAGTAATTCAGTCTGGAAACATCAGCCTCCCAGTGTGACAAGTATACAACAGAAGGGACATATGTACTAATCTGTGATAAATGTGCAGTGGAGAGGAGATGACTTCTCCAGTGTGAATAAAATAGACTGGAGAAATGTCAGTGTATAGACTCCATAAAATAACAGAAGAAATTGAGAGTTTATCTCCTGGAGAAGTTATCTCCTCTTTGTCACCTTTTTATTGCACCTTAGAGCATAACCTCAGGACTGTCTTGAATGCTGTGATTATTATTATTTAGCTACATGATAAATCAGACCTTTTATTCCACTCTTTCAGTTGCTTCCTTTACACATCTGTTCAACAAATAACAAATTCTAAAATGCTTCTAGAATACATAATGTCATGGATCCAATAGAGGTCACTGACTTTGAAAACCTCATCTCCCTTTACAATGACAAATAAATAAAACATTTGAATGACATTAAAGACATAGCTTAGGCATCCACAGAGCAATATGACATTGGTATGTTTTTTTTTTATTTAACAACTTAAGTGCCAGAAAGGTGCTTTGGAATGGTGAGGAAAAGATGGGAAATTATTTATTTGGGGGTTGAGGAGGAGATGGGATGTTATTTATATTAAGGCACAGATGGAGGGTATGCATTACGCTATTTTTTAGCGACAAGCGTGCAACATCAGAATGTCGCCCTTTTGATGCGGGCGACATTCTGATGTCACCCTCATGGTGCAGGCGACATTTTGTACTCCCCGTTTTCATGGTCGCCAATTAAGGGCAACATTTCAATAGTATACTTTTGCAATGCTAGGGTAAATCCCACTGGTTAATGTTGTCATAGACACTTCTGAAAGAATACTAATTGCAGGGAATGTACAAATATATTGGCACAGCTTATTTTCTGCAGTTAGATGTTTGCTAATCATGTGCCTGTACTCCTTTTTATATACTAGAACAGTGATGGGCAAATTGTGACCCTCCAGCTGCTGCCAGAATATAACTCATTCTCTGCCAGGAATGAGAGAAGTTTGGAAGCAGTTGAGGGCTTCATGTTTCCCATCCCTGTACTAGAATGTATAATTGCTATAGTGCATATCAGCACCTACACTGTGCCAGCATTTTAAATTGTAAAGTGCACATTCTCCGAGCACCTCCCCTTTATCTTATGCAGGTAAATGAGATAATATTAAGCCATTTACCTACACACTTTGTTAGATCAGCAAACAAGGTGCATTGGAAAGGAGCACGAACATGGAACACCGGTACACTCTCACATTACCCTCCCCTTGATGGAAGTGGCATGCAGAAAAAATCAGTTACATTACCTATTTTCAAAAGAAAAAGCAAGCCTGTGCTCTTCCATACCAATGTGCAAATGTGTGCCCTGCCTTGGACATATATAATAACACTTTTAACCCCTTGAGTGCCAGAGGGGAACGCAATGCAATGCTTTGCAGGGTGTTTCATACCCATCTGGCACTCAAAGTGTTAATAAATATGAGGATTTAGTTCCATAATTTGGCCAAAATAATGTTAATGCATGCCAACCTCGTCAAGGTACCTCAGTATATGGCAAGTCCTAATCTAATGCACCTGGTAAATTAAACATCCAAGTCTTGAAAAGATGGTATAAGGAAACGCGTAGGTGGGACCCTATGAATAAAGCATAAATAATGCTTGTGGGTTCCAATGTATGCAATTAAAAACAAGAAGACAAACGGCTATTTTAAAGCAGAACTGCCACCCCTTTTAAACTTTGCCCCAAATAATTACCCATCTGGTAACTAGCTGCTCAATAGTACTAGTCGGCAGAATTATTACTGCATTACTGAGAATTCTATACTGCTCCCGGACTGGTAGCCAGGAAACAGCACAGACATTTATTGGCATTTATTGGTTTATTTTTTAATTCTCTACAATATTACTTTTTTACATACTGCTCCCGGACTGGCAGCCAGGAAACAGCGCAGACATTTATTGGTATTTATTGGTTTATTTTTTAATTCTCTACAATATTACTTTTTACATATTTTTTTATAATAAACATTACCATTTCTAGAACCCTTTTAACTATCATTCTGGCACTCAGAGTTAAAACTCATGTACCCTTTTCTTTGTCTGCCTACAGAATCCTCAATTCTTGTACAATCATGTGTGTGCTCTATTTGGTCCATGAGAATTTTAGGTTGGAATCAGTATCAAATTTTAATAAAGTCAACTATACATTTGTATGGAATCAAGCACATTCATTTTTATATAATAACCTCTTTGTGTTAAAAACATAAACACATTTTATTGGAACCGTGACTGCATTCTGTAGCAATCATGGGCATATTATTTTGAAGTCTCATATGCTATTGAATCATGTATACATCCCAGTGTAAACACAACCAAATTCTGAAGTGTTCTTTATTACATTTTGAGGTCCAATTCCGCTCACTTTACTTTACATTTTCCTTCTTATGTGCCCTCTTAATTTTCTTTTTCACAAATGTAAACAACATGGTTAATGGAAATCCACAACTATAAAAAAAAAATAAAACTAAAAGAAAATAAAAGAATGACTGAGTTGTTACTTAAAGGACAAGAAACCTTTTAATGAAAAATATATGTTACAGGGCTTTTCCTATTTAGAAAAACATGTGTAATCCAACTGCTGGAAGATTTTTCATTAAAAAGTTATTACAACTCAAACTAATTTTATATTTCAAACCTTGATCCAAAACTCAAACTGTTTTTTAATAATTCACTGTGTGTGGGAAAGCTTGAGTTATAGACTACGTCTCTCCATAGAATGTAATAGGTCCAGCACCACTTGATGAGCAAAACAGAAAATTATACTTCTTGTTAAACATTTTAGCTGTACTAATATTTGAATTAAAAATCCAGCAGTGTGAGTACCCTTGCTTTACTAAAGAAGAACAGCCAATAACAGTAGACGTGTCTGAAAAAATACTAAACAACATATGATATGGAAAATTAAAAACTGTGAAAGGAGTATAATATACTGTTGGTTCTCAGACTGTGTTCCATGGAACCTCAGGGTTCACCAGAGAATTACAAAGGATTCCACAGGAAAAATGTAAATCACATCTAATAAGGAAGCAAGGTTGCTGTGACTATAGGCGGACATAATAAAAAAAATGTGATATTAGTATATATGGTTGCACCCAGCCATTTCTAAAACTATAAAGTACATATATATATATATATATATATATATATATATATATATAGTTACCTTAGTAGTTTAGGTTGAAAAAAAGACTTGTGTACATCAAGTTCAACCCTTTTCCTATTACTGTTTATCGTGGAGACTAAAACATAAAGAGTGCAAGTCTTAGTTTCTATAACATTGTAAGTGTTGTAAGCACTATAGCTTTACCCCACGGATGTGAATGAGGTCTGCAATTCAACACATTACCTCTCAAAGTTTTGGTGACCTCCCTAGCATCGTAGAATTTAAAGCGGAACTTTCATGCCATTAATATTGAGCCCCAAAATATACGTACAGTAGCGATATGTATAAACTTACTTATGGTTTCAAGTATAATTGCGGCATTAGCGAGAAATAGACCTTTCTAGGCAGACAAGCACTGGCAGGGATCTTACAGTAAGCGTTGTCTGTGCCTGCGCTGTCAGTCCCTTCCGATGCTTTAAGGTACATAGACATTCAACTCACCAATTGTGGAGTTGAAGGGGACGGACAGAGCAATCTCAGAGATGCTGGATCTGCACGATGTCTGTTCCCCATTGCCTGTCTTCCTAGAAAGGTCTATTTCTAGCTAATGCTACAATTATACTTGAAACTACAAGTAAGTCTATACATATCACTTTTGTACTTATATTTTGGGGCTCAATATTAATGGCATGAAAGTTTCGATTTAAGTGGTTTGATATACATATGAAACTGAATGGTACCAACACAAAACAAGTTTGTGGAAAACCTCATTATTCAATTTAACATTTCAACATTTTGACCCTGCAAAACAAGGTCTTCTTCTGATCAAACAAAAAAAAATCTTTTTCTCATATTTGTTACTTTAATTGTAACAATCTTCAGTTTAGAGATGCATTATTTTATATGTATTATAAATGCCTGATGAAATGGCCGGCTCTGGATAGGTAACCTGTCAAGGTTTTTATTCTTTTATTCAAGTTAAGTCTTTTAAATAAATTATTCTTTAGTTTAATACTAGCCCTGATGTAGTGATCATATGCTCCATAGGCCTTAATGGGGAGGTTTGACATGATATCTCTGTTTGCTATATATTGCTGTTATATATCATCACAAGTGTTCAGTTTCTTGTAAGTGTGGTATATATTACATGCATTGAATTATCCACCTGTGTGAAGTCCAGTACTTTGTATACTCCTTGGGGGTTATGCACTAACGCGTGATAAAGAGATGATAAAGTAGAGATAACGTCTCCAGTAATATCAGTTCTCTAGTTCCAATGTCATTCCATAAAGCCAATGCACTAACTTTTCTCAGATCTTAGTGCATAGGCTCTATAGAATAACTTAGGAACTGGAGAAGTGATATCACTGGAGGTGTCATCTCTGGTTATCACCTCTTTATCACTTATTAGTGCATAACCCCCCATGTATTTGTGTTCTCAATACAAAATTTGACAATTCCTCTTGAGAATTTATACAGATCAGCAACATAGAAACATAGAATTTGACGGTAGATAAAAACCATTCGGCTCATCTAGTCTGCCCATTTTCCTACTGTAAAAAAAAAAAAAAAAACAACCTCAAACCTTTTTTGAGCCTTGGCCTTTTCTTAGGTTTAGGACTGCCTTATGCCTATCCCATGCATGCTTAAATTCTGTCACTGTATTAACTTCTACCACTTCTGCTGGTAGGCTATTCCACTTATCTACTACCCTCTCAGTGAAGTAAAACTTTCTTACATTACTTCTAAACCTGTGTCCCTCTAGTTTTAGACTATGGCCTCTTGCCCTAACATTTTTACTCCTTTGAAATATAATTCCATCCTGTACTTTGTTGAATCCCTTCATGTATTTGAATGTTTCTATCATTTCCCCTCTCTCTCTTCTCTACTCCAAGCTATACATATTCAGATCATTTAATCTATCCTGATATTTCTTTTCCTGTAGACCAGTCACCATTTTAGTAGCCCTTCTTTGAATTTTCTCTAGAGTATCAATATCCTTCTGGAGATGGGGTCTCCAGTACTGTACACAATACTCTAGGTGAGGTCTAACTAGAGATATGTAGAGTGGCATGACTACTTCCCTTTTTCTGCTACTAATGCCCCTAGCTATACAACCCAGTGCCCTGCTTGCATTCCCCACTGCTTTATTACATTGCCTGCTTACCTTTAAGTCATTAGAAATAATTACTCCCAAATCCCTTTGCTCTGTTGTCTCTAACAGAACAGTACCCTTAATAGTATATTTTTCATTTGGATTTTTATGTCCCAAGTGCATTATTTTACATTTATCAGTGTTAAACTGCATCTACCACACTCTTGTCCATTCCTCCAACCTATCCAAATCATTCGCCATTTGGCTTATTCCTCCTGGAATGTCTACCCTATTGCAGATCTTTGTATCATCTGCAAAAAGCCATACCTTTCCTTGAAGACCTTTTGCAATATCACTAATAAAAATATTAAAAAGAATGGGCCCCAGTACAGATCCCTGAGGTACTCCACTAGTAACACTCCTTTCTTCTGAATATTCTCCATTGACTACCACCTTCTGTCTCCTGTCACTCAGCCATTGCCTTATCCATTTCACTATTTTTACATCTAGACCCAAACACTGCAATTTATTTATGAGTCTTCTATAAGGGACAGTGTCAAATGCTTTACTGAAATCTAGATAAGCTATATCTACTGCTCCCCCTTGATATATTATTTTAGTTACCCAGTCAAAAAAATCTATGAGGTTAGTTTGACAAGATCTCCCTGCTGTAAACCCATGCTGTTTGGTATCTTGCAAGCCATATTCAGATATTCAACAATTCTTTCCTTTAATATAGTCTCCATTAATTTTCCCACTACTGATGTAAGACTTACTGGTCTGTAGTTACCAGACTCTTCCCTGCTACCTTTTTTGTGAAGCAGTGCTACATTTGCTACCTTCCAATCTTCTGGAACTATTCCTGTCGCTAGTGACTTATTGAATAATTCTGTTACAGGTTTTGCCAGAACACACTTAAGTTCTTTTAATAACTTTGGGTATATCTCATCTGGACCCATTGATTTATCTGTTTTTACCTTAGAAAGTTGAAGTAGAACTTCTTCCTCTGTAAACATGCATGTTTCCCGTGTCTTGCCATTTCTTTTTTCTAACAGAGGTCCCTTCCCTTCATCTTCCTGTGTAAAAACTGAACAGAAATATTCATTGAGACAGTCAGATAGCCCTTTATTCTCATTTACAGTTTCCATCTTTTGTTTTCAGTCTAACTATTCCTTGTTTTGTTTTCCTTCTTTCACTTTTATATCTAAAAAATGTTTTATCCCCTTTTTTATTGACTGGGCAACTTTTTCCTCTGTGTGTGATTTCGCACATCTAATAATACATTTGGCCTCCTTCAGCCTAGTTTTGTACTGATACCTATCTTCTTCCTTCTGCGTCTGCTTATATTTCTTAAATGCTTCTTTTTTCTCTTTTACTATATTTGCCACTTCTGCTGAGTACCACAGTGGTTTTCTTTTTCTTTTACCCTTGCTGACATGTCTAATGCAATGTTCTGTTGTTTAGTAAAACACATTTCAGATAATCCTGTTTCGCCTAGACTCCATCTAAAGATCTCCCAGTTGTTAAAGACTGACATAAAAATGTTTCCATTTTAGAAAAAGCAGCCTTTCTAAAGTCTAAAACCTTTGTTTTTGTGTGGTGCAACTCAGCCTCTGTCTTTATATTAAACCACACAGAATGATGATCACTGGAGCCCAAACACTCTCCTACAGCTACATCTGATACCAAGTCTCCATTAGTAAATAATAAATCTAGTGTGGCTTCCTTCGTAGTCGGCTCTTCTACTAATTGACTAAGAGCTAATCCTTGTAAAGAGTTTAGGATATCTCTACGCCTGGCTGAACCTGCTGCTTGGTTTTTCCAGTCCACATCTGGAAGATTAAAGTCCCCCATAATTATAACCTCACCTTTCACAGTCATCTTAGTTACTTCCTTGACCAGCAGTTGATCCAACTCCTCTGTTTGTCCTGGGGGTCTATAGATCACACCTATATGAGTGACCATCTTATTCCCATATTCTAAAGTTATCTAAACAGTCTCTATGTTCTCCTCCATACCTTGTATAAGATTAACCTTTAAGCTATTTATGACATAAATGGTAACACCTCCTCCTTTTCTGCCTTTCCTGTCTTTTCTGAATAGAGAGTACCCCGGTATTTCTACATCCCAGTCATTTTTATCATTGTACCAGGTCTCGGTAATTCCCACAAAGTCCACATCTTCCCTAGTAATTACTGCAATGAGTTCAGGGATCTTATTCCCTAAACTGCGTGCATTTGTACACATGGCTCGAAGTCTACTGTTTTTTGACCTATGTGCCACAGACATACCTTGATCAAATTCATCTGTGCAATGTTGTGGGGGGCAATTGGTTTTATCCTGCGTCATTCTATTGCCCCCCCCTCTACTAGTTTAAATACCTGTTAACAAAACTTCTGCATTGCTTGCTGAGAACCTCTGTTCCCTTTTGAGAAAGATGCAAGCCATCCTTTTTGTACAATTTCTTGTTACACCAAATAGGTTTGGTGTGAGAAACAAAGCCAAATCCATGTTTTTGGCCCCACTTCCTTACCCATTAATTAAAATATGCATCCTACCATCATCTTCCTTATACACTGGCAGAATTTCTGAAACAGATACAGTGGAAGCAACTTGCTGCAGATCCTTACATAGCGTCTTAAAAACATCTTTTACCTCACTCACTTCATTACAAGCCAAATCATTTGTCCCTAAATGGACTATGACATCCAACTCTCCATTCTGTCTTGCTTCCTTAACAATTTTTAAAATGTGTTTTCTATCTCTGTGAGCTGTAGCACCAGGAAGACATCTGGCTTCTTTGCCACCACCATGACAATCCACCAGAGTCACTTCTCTTAATATAGAATCCCCCAATAATAGTTGCTTCCTCTTAAAGTTTTTACTTCTTACCTTTATCAGTTTGAACAACATCACATCTAGAGAATTCTTCCTGTCCAGCTATAGCTGTGCATGTTTCTTTTTCTTTATATGTATACTTTTTTAATTTAAACTGAAGATGGGCTAGAAAATGCTTATGCATAATATAAATTCCTTGTATGCATTTATTTTATAAGGCTCCAATCTTTATTTCTAAGTAGAAATGCAACTTTAAGGAAATTATGAAACTGTTATGCAGAAAAGGATCTGTATAATTAGATATAAAGCTTCAACTCTAAAAATTCAACTGGAAAATGAATTGGTTGAAGAAGTTGGTGGCTAGAGCAGTACATTCAGAAGAAGATTCTGTGACAGCTTAAAGGGATAGTAATACTTCGTTTTATCTTTATTTTATTTTGTAGGCATTAAAAACATGAAGAACGATATAAGTCTTATCCCTCAAACCTTTATGGTTTGAGAGATATTCAACAAGCAAAGTTTCCCCTCCAGCCCCTTTTACCTAGTGTAAGCCATCTCTTCTCAGATGTGGAATGCAGTCCATAGACCAGACAGATAACAGCAGGGGACAATCTTCTTCCTATAAGAACAATGAAAGCCCTGCCCTTCTTGACAAGTTTTTCAGGTTTTTCCCTTATCTTAATTGAAGATTGTCCCTCTCTGCAATCTATCTGGGCACCTCCATTCTGCTCTGGCTGAGCAGTGTTACATCAGTAAAAGGGACGGGAGGGGGATACTTTGCCATTGAATTACTCTTGAACTACAACTCTGACAGAATTGAAATAACACTCTCCAAAGTCCAAATACTATGATGATTAATCAGAGCTGCTTTTATTATGAAACATTACTATCCCTTTAATGTTATCTAAAGTATTTGTGACTGCTTTACTGTGACCTAATGTTATGTAATACTAACATGTTAGTACTTGGAAAGGAGTACTTAGGAGTATACAGAGTTCCATTAAATATATATCTTTTTGCAATGGAATTCTGCAGAAGCCTGTAGCTGGTTTTGTAGAACAATGTGAGGAAGGTCTGGAATTAATGTATCTATTGATTGTTCTTCCAGAGTGTTCATCTATAGCAGATTGGGAGGATTCATATACTAAATACAAACTATCAATTGGAGGTCTGTAGCTCTAAACTTCCAGTGCAAAATAAAGAATAAATTCTAGACTGCTGTATGAAGGATTACACTATTTAAAGGAAGAGTATAGGGTTAATATGAGACCCTTTTAAACCACTGCAATTGCCCTTAGATCAGCTGTATGGGAAAAGAGATCCCACAGCTTATAATTCGCCATTCTCTCCAGTTTCCTGTTCAAATCCCAGAGATATGAACAGCTGATGACATCAGCACCTCATTCTGTGCTCATGGGAGCTTCTTCTTCTCACCATAGAAGCCCAATGATGGTGGATTCTCTGACACTGGGCTTCTATAGAGGAAAGAATGTTTTACTATGCACCGCATACCCCTTGTTCATAAAAGAGTAAGTTGTTTCATGGATTCTGCCTGTTTCCAAAGACAAAACAGGGACCACATAGGATATTATATCTACTCTGGAAGTTAGAATCCACACCTCTTCTCCCTTGAAATGGGTACTCACAATGAAAAAGTGGTCTGTCAGACATTAATTAGAATGGCACACAAATCCATCATGTAGGAGCCTTGATAGCCCTCTCCTGCTTGGGCACTGGTGTCTGCTGCCGATCAACTGCTAAGCTGTTCCTCTGTATTTACCTCTGCATTCTCATTAGTGACCTCCATTGGATACTCAGAATAATAAAAGAATGATGTGAAAGGAACAATCCAAATAGGAGCACATCAACACCATTCATATTTGGATTTTCTGGTTATAATATGGTAAGTGTGTGTGTGTGTGTGTGTGGGGGGGATATAATTAGGTGTTACTTCTATAAGTATTTCTGTTTTTTCCTATAAGTAAAATTTAATATCAAGATGATTGCAGTCAGTTATACTTTTTATGGACCATATGCCTAGGCTTTCTAAAAGTCTTTGCTTTTTTTTTAGCTCTGTTAAAATGGATCTCTTACCTGCCATCTTTTAACCTCATTAAAGGAAACTATTTAAACTATCTATATCTTGTTATTTTTGTTTTTCAATCCCTATATTGCACTTTTGGTTTAGTTATTAGGGATTCCTTGACATCAGCAGAGCTGCATTCTCTGACCTTAGCACAGTCTGCATAATGGATTACTCACCAGTGTTGAAAGAAATGGCAAGGAAATAAAAGCCATTTTAACTATTTAAGTCTGAAGGAACAGAAAATTATTTATTGAAATACAGGGAGTGCAACAAAATTTGCAAACAGGTAATTAGGTTACCAAAAATAGATAATGAAACTCAAATTGCAAGGGAGAGCAAGACTAATACAAAAAAGTTTTTCAAATACATAAATAGCAAAAAAAAAAAAGAGGTTATGCACAGGACCATTCAAAAATGAGATGGGTGAATTGATTAGTGAGGATAAGGAAAAGGCTGATGTTTTAAACACTTTTTTACATTGGTATATACCAGGGAACAATAAATGGTAGAAGAGCCTCAACAAGTACCAAATAAAACCATACCATTATCAGATATTTGGTTAACACAAGAAGAGGTCATGGGAAGACAACAAAATTAAGGCTGACAAGGTACTGGGTCCCGATAGCATGCATCCAAGGATTCATCAGGAACTCAGTGCTGTATCAGCAAGACCACTCTATTTACTATTTAAAAATGATCTCATCACTGGGCCAGTATCTAATTAATCATCATGGTATTTGAACTTTTGAGAGTGTTATTTCAATTATGTCAGAGTTGTAGTTCAAGAGTAATTCAGTGACAAAGTATCCCCCTCCCTCCCCTTTTACTGATGTAACACTGTTCAGCCAGATCAGAAGGGAGGTGCCCAGGTAGATTGCACAGAGGGACAATCTTCAATTAAGATAAGGGAAAAACCTGAAAAACTTGTCAAGGGGGGCAGGGCCTTTATTGTTCTCATAGCAAGAAGATTGTCCCCTTCCGTTATCTGTCTAGTCTTACAACCAGATTCCACATCTGAGAAGAGATGGCTTACACTAGGTAAAAGGGGTGGGAGGGGAAACTTTGCTTGTGAATATATCTCAAACCATAAAGGTTTGAGAGATCAGACTTATATCGTTCTTCATGTTTTTTTTAATGCCTACAAAATAAAATAAAGATAAAACGAAGTATTACTAGCCCTTTAATGGAATCATTTTAGGGGACTCGTTGCTAGAGAAAGACCTGGGAATCTTTGTAAACTACAAACCTGAAGCAGTGACCAGTGTCAATAGAAGTAGTAAAAGCAAACAAAGTCCTGCCTTGGACAAAAAGGGGTATTGAAGCAAGAGTGGATAACATAATTTTGCTACTGTATAAATTGTTGGTAAGACATCACCTCTAATATGCAGTGAAGTTTTGGGAACAGTTCTCAAAAAGGATATTCTAGAACTGGAGAGAGTACAGTGAACAGCAACAAAATTACTTAAAGGGAATGGAAGACTTGACATAGGATAAACTTCTTCAAATTCTTGGTATATTTACTCTAGAGAAACGAAGACTAAGAGGAGATCTTATCACAATGTACAAGTATATGAGAGGTCAATGCAAGGATCTCTCTGGTGAGCTATTCATTCCAAGGCCTGATCAAATAACCAGGGGCCACCTCTTGAGATCAGAGGAAAGGAGGTTTCAACTTCAGCAGAGGAGGTTTGTTTTTTTTTTTATACTAAAGTCTGTTAAATGATGACATTCCTTGCCCAAGGATGTGGAAATGGCTAGGGGTGGGCAAAAGGTCCTGTCGTGATCCTGTGAAAAAATCCACGAAAACCATGTGGGTATCTGCTTTTTCATGTGAAAGTCCTCTTTAAATAAAGTGATTAAAATTTCCGTCCATTGCCAAAAAAGTTTTGTTATTTTTTCAATGGCTAAAAAGTTTTCGCCCCTTTAATTACATGTTTTTCATCTTTTCGCTATAAAAAACTTAATATTTTCCAGGAAGTGAAACACAATACACGCAGCTACAGAGAGAGAGAGAGAGGGTGCTAGGCTTTTGTGCTGTACGAAATTGTGAACAATTGAGGTAGCCTTTTTTTTTTTTATCAGGGATTGTTCTTTCAAAAAAAAACCAGAAACCTACAAAAAAAAAACCCCAAAGCTTGTATGGGCTTGTTTCTAACAAGCCTAAGTCCTACAAATCACTGATTTCTTATGGCTTGTGATGCTAATAAGCCAAATTGGTAAAAATTATATGTGATTCCTCAGGGCTTGTGACACTAACAAACCAAATTGATAAAAATTATATGTGATTACACAGGGCTTGTGATGCTAACAAGCCAAAGTCCTACAAATGTTTCTTCAAGGCTTGGGCCTAAAAAGTATAAGTCCTACAAATCAAGGTTTCCTCAGGGCTTGGTCCTAACACAAGTCTAAATCCTACAACAAAACAATGTTTCATCAGGGCTAGTGCCTACCACAAGTCTAAGCCCTACAAATCAATGTTTCCTCGGGGCTTGGGCCTCTAACAACAATCCTACAAATCATCATCTACAAAATACTCTTTTCCATCAAGTATCAGTCTGCCCCGGTCACAGCTTACATCAGGTAGTCCCTGTCTCTGTCACATTATGTACCAATTTCTTATTTTATTTTTAATTTCATTTATTTTTGTAACCATCCCCCAATACTAGTCAACAACCCCCCCCAAAAAAAAAATCTCTGTTTATCTGATTCTTTCCCTAGACTCCACCAACCAACAGAGGCACCCTCCTCAGACCCATTCTATACCATGTCTTATTTTTTTTATTAATTGTCCCCACAATCCCAGTCAACAACCCCCCCCAAAAAAATTCCCTGTTCAACTGATTGTTTCCCCACTCTCCACCAACAGGGACACTATCATACCCCTTTTTATACTATGCCTTTGAGAAATAAAATAACATTTGATATGTGTTGTGTGTAAAATTCAATGTTCCCATTGATTTCAATGCAATGAGCTAGGCAAAACAAAAAACAAAACCCTGCACTTTTTGTGGGAAATCATTTGCCAAGCAGGAAGTGCCATTATTCACCGATTTTAGCTTGAGGTGAAAATTGTCTCCCACCTTTAGTAATAGCAGATACAATGGATACATTTAAGAGAAGATCAAATACATTTCTTTCAAGAGGGAACACACAGGGTTATAATAGGTACTAGTAAGCAAAACATGAAGTTCAGATAAAGACAAGCCTATTTGGTAGCAGGAAAGCTGCTTGTTTCTCTGTGTCATGAGGCAAAGGTTAAACTTCATGGACTTGTGTCTTTTTACAACCAAATGTACTAAAATGTACTATGTTACCTCACTTCTGAAGCTTCCAGAACATATTGGCTTTTACCAAAGTTACGGAATAATTTAATGGGGATGTATAATAATGTAAATCATGTCAAGATGGATGCTCCCATGAGGAGAGAATCTGGACAGGTGACGGTCTCTCTTCTAGCTCTATACAACAAATACAATTTCTATTATGGTGATAGGGCCACTTTAACTCTTCAAGGACCAGAGGGATGTTCAACAGATTGCTTTGCAATGCTTTGCATACCCCTCTTGTCCTTAATTAACCCTTTGAGTGCCTGAGGGGTACCCCTGTTCCCCTCTGGCACTCAAAGGGTTAAGGGTCAAGGGTATGGCTATTTATTTCCTTGGATGCTAGAGAGGTTTCCAGTGCATTGAAACAATTCTCCAGAGTCAAAGTAGATTAACCCTTTGAGTTCCATAAAGGTATTTTTGGATACTCTCCTGACACTCAAAGAGTTAAAGTCACTGCTTACGTTTAACAGGAGCAGTAAAATCCAGATTAAGAATATTGGGTTAATGATGTTTCTATTGTGAACTACAGCAGAGAAAAGAAACAGAAGACTTAATACTTGGCAAAGCAATATAACAAAGCAGTGGGGGAAGACAGCAGGATGCCATTTGGTATAAGGTGACTAGAGCAGGTTGAGGTAGGGAAGTGGCTTTAGGAAAAGGGTTAAACTACCATGAGGATAAAAAGAGCAATTAAATGGAAGCAATGTAACATAGATTAGTCACTGAACCCCCGCAATTCTTGAGTACCTCTAGCTTTTCTCGCTGCAGGAATTTGATTGCCATCAGATAATCCTGTTTTTACAGAAATGGTTTGCCACTGTAGGCTCTATATATAGGAAACACTTTATGAAATGCTCAGTTTATGTTTGAAAGTCATGACTTTTCTATACAGGGAATCTAAGCCATAGGGGTCTCTGTGTTTACAGCTGTTAAATTGTTTCATTATGGATTACAAATAAAGATATGACCTGTGAAACATACATGACAGTAGATCACTACCTCTCTGATTGGGCTTTATGTTCAAAACAGGAAACAATGGACCTTTATGTATAATGACAAATATATAAAAAAACAGGACAGCACAGAAGAAGTCGCTCTGAATGTAGCATTTTTAACAAATCTTTAGGGCACAATGAGCCACCCAGGTGCCCTTGGACTTGTACTCAATATTTTAGTGTACTGCAGCCTCTCACATTATATGCAGGGTCTGGTACAACACCACAAGCTGGAGGATACTTCACTGGTCAGTTTTCAGTCCCTTCCTGCAATCCAAGCTTATGTGGTGATCTCCTCATCCTCTTCGTTTGTGAGCTACACTTGACCCACCTCCCACATGGGACAACTCACCTAAATAAAGAGAACTTGACTTACCCAGTACATGGCTTTAAAGGAGCAGTAAACTTTTTTTATGAAAATATATATTTTATAGAGAATTTCCTGCTGAATAAAACAAGGGTACTCCCATCGCTGTCAGATGTTTTATTCAACATTTATAGCAGTTTAAATAATCAGGAAGTGAATTTACTTCCTGGAAGTTCTAACTGACAGGAAGTGACAGGCAGTTTTTATCATATTGTATAGAGAACTGTATGTCTCTGACTTTTCTGGCTTTCCTCTCCATTAGAATCTAACAGGAAATCTAATTAGAATTTTACCACTAGAGGGCACTGCTAATGTAAAAAAACATGGGTTTAAACTGTAATAACTCTGGAAATAAAAATCTCTTGGCAGTGGGAGTACCCTTATTTTACTCAATAGGAAAATCCCTACAATATATATTTTTTTCATAAAAAAAGAGTTTACTGCTCCTTTAAAATTAAGGGGCTATTATGCACCACTATATGGGGAATAAAGGCCCTAGTGAATAATTTACTGATAAACAGACAAATAGTGCACAATCAATATACTCTACCTGTTTCATGGTGTTGGCCCACCACTGCCCCAGAAGGGGGACTTGGGTACCTATTTTTGTTTCTTTAACATGGCTCCCATTACCATACCAGTCTTGATTGTGAGTCAGAAAAGTACTAGTGTTTTTGTCTGTAAAAGGGCAAAGGTAAGCCCTCCCCTTTAGTGGGTCATAATCTTAATAAATTAACTGCACTATTTCTTATCTCTCATTACAAGAAGAACAAACACAAGTATCCAAATGATGTCTATATAGGACAGTCTACACATGCATTAAACATTCAGATTTAGGATTAGATTTTTAAAGACCGAACATAAAATGACTAATTTTTACAGATGATAGCTAGAATGATATGAGAGTTAAAATAATAAACACCCAATTTAATTTTAGATAGGTGTTCCTTTAAAGGGAATTATAATAACCTAAGAATGTGTTCATCGGGAGGACTTACCTATGTAGGTATCCTTTGAACAGTATGCAGTTACTTCTATTTACTATATTTTTATTTATGTTTGCTTTCCATTTGAGTTTCCTTCTAGTTGTTTCAGTGTTTTAATCTGATAACCACTAGGGTGCCATATGATCCTTTCAAGTCTCTTGCAGCCTGTTGTCTTATATGAAGAGGCATGTAGTACAGACACACTTCAATAGAGTTTATTATATAAAGGAAACATATGCAGATACAATGCAAAATGTATGTGCATAGATAAAAGTGACTGCTGGATAAAACATACCTATGTTGGTAACTACAGACCAGTAAGTCTTACATAAGTAATGGGAATATTAACGGAAGCTATGTTAAAGGAAATAATTGTTAAATATCTGAATGTAAATGGCATGCAAGATACCAAACAGCATGGGTTTACAATAGGGAGATCTTGTCAAACTAACCTCATAGATTTTTTTGACAGGGTAACTAAAATAATATACTAAGGGAGAGCAGAAAATATAGCTTATCTAGATTTCAGTAAAGCATTTTACACTGACCCTCCTAGAAAACTCGTTAATAAATTGCAGTGTTTGGGTCTGGACGTAAAAAATAGTTAAATGGATAAGGCAATGGCTGAGTGACAGGAGACAGAGGTAGTCAAGTGAGAATATTCGGACAAAGGAGTGTTACTAGTGGGGAACCTCAGTGATCTGTACTGGGGCCAATTATTTTTAATATTTTTATTAGTGATATTGCAAAAGGTCTTCAAGGTAAGGTATGCCTTTTTGAGATGATATAAAGATCTGCAATAGGGTAGACATTCCTTGGGGAATAAAGCCAAATGACAAATGATTTAGGTAAATTAGAAGAATGGACAAGAGTGTGGCAGCCGCAGTTTAATAATGCACTTGGGACATAAAATCCAAAGGAAAAATATACTATTAAGGGTACTGGTGTAGCTAGTCATTTGGGGCTTCTGTTCAAACATTTACACAAATATTCTCCCAGGGGCTCTAGGGCTGATGGTGCCCTTGGATGCTGGACCATGTCACAAATGTACCCCCTGCAACCCATATTACTCCAGTGGTGTTTAATTTTTGAGCGTCAGAGGGATGTTCAAGGCAAAAGCAATGCATTGGGAACCCCTCTGGCACTCAAAAGGTTACAGCCAGCTTATTCCTAAAGTACACTTACCTTGTAAGATATGGAAACAAAAAAGGACAATAGTATATTACAATTAACCCACTGGATGCTAAAAAGGTGGCACTAATGCAGACTAGACGGAAATGAGGGCATCAGGTAAGCAGAGTGGGTGGGGCTGGCAGGTTTTTGGGGAGCTCCGGTGGAAAGTTGCTGCCAAGAGGCTGTGGGCGGGCAGGCAGCAGGGGTTGGCCGGATCGTGTCTTATTATTTATTCACAGTGAACTGAGACAATGCCAGGTAGCCAGCAGAGGCACTGAACCTTAGTACTGATCCAGTCAGCGCTGCACATTGAGAGCACATGGAGTCAGGCATGGAGCTGTCCTTACTTACTGCCCCTTCCAAGAGTGGGGTCATCTAAGAAATAAGCAGCCTGGAGGCAAGCAGCGAGTGAGTCAAAACAGGTCACATTAGAGAAGAAGAAGAAGCAGCAGCAGCAACAGCCTGAGAGGGTTGTGAGAAGACAGTGTGGGCTGAAGTCCCTCAGTGACAGGAGGAAAGATACATTACATTGTACAGTAAACACTGTACATCTGCTCTAGTGGTCTGTCAGCAGAGCATTACACCGCGGTGAGCTGATTGTGTCCCCATTGATTTGCTCTGTTGCTTTGGATACCATGGGTAATAGTCTGTCAAGCAACATCCCTGCCTTTCCCAGAGGAAGTCAGACCAGACTCCACAGGGTCCAGCATCACCTCGTCAAAGGTAAGGTCACTATCAATACCAAATGGCAAGGTAACAAGACAAAGGCAAAGGACTGCGCCCCTTCAGTACCTTCATAACAATGCCCGGACTGAAACTCCATTTAACCCTCTGGCTACCAGTGGCGTGCAGACAGGACTGGAACTCCATTTAACCCATTCAAAACCAAAGGAGTACGCAGTGTATTGCAAACCTCTGTGGTTCTCAATTGGTTAACCCGCGGAGTGCCAGGGGTGGCAGCGGTGTCAGAATAGGAACTCCATTTAACATTTTGCGTATCAGCGAGTTGCATCATAGACAGGGCTGGGACTCCATTTAACCGCTTGAGAACCACAGCGGTGTAGCACTGTCAGGACCTGAACTCCAGTTAACCCGACTGTAAGGGGTAAGGAGAGTGTGCAACAGTCACAGGTTTGACTATTCTACAATGCTTGTGTATTTATCTGGCGCTTAGACGGTTAAGTATGTATTAATTACCCCCTTACTTATGTCATTATCACATGTTACCATGACAGATAATTGTAACTTATCGCAGATTGGGTCTTATATATAAAATACAATGTGCTGCAATTCTCGGGGCAAACCAACTACACTGCAGGTGTAAATAAGAACTTCCTCAATGCCCAATGATTAAAATGAGGCTTTTACCCCCTGAATGCTAGAGGGCTCACCAATGCATGCATGTGGTTAAGAGCCTCATTAGAATCGATGGGAATTTTTATTTGTCTCCTATGGTGAAGTTAATTTGCCTGAGAGACAGAATTACTCCACTGTTCATTTATACCATAGGGTTCTGTGTCATTGTTCCCTTCCACTTGGATCAAGAGTTGATGTTTTTACACAGATGACGTTATCTAATGATTTCTATATCACTAATTTGTGGCCACAGTGTATTAAAATTGCTTTTAATTAATTTTAAGATTCGGAGATATGAGATAATTAGTAAACCCGTTGCTAACACGATTTCTCATGTAATATTTTAGTAAAATTGTTGAAGTAATGGTTTAATATCAGGGATGTGACTCTCTAGCTGTTGGACTACATTTGCAGACCAGCAACAGCTTGTGAGCAGTAGGGTACCAATGCCCTCATACAGCCTTCTCTCTCTGTACAGCTTTGCAAGACATCTCTTTGTAGATATTTATATATATATTTATTTTATTTTTTTAATTTATTTGAGGACAAAACGTTTTTCTTTGTGTGCATATGAATGTATTTACGTTTGTGGTTAATTAAATAGTTTAGGGCCTTGTTCATTAACCCTTTAAATGCCAGAGGGGTATCCAAACATTGGATACCCCTCTGACACTCAAAGGGTTAAGACGAAGAGGCACGACATTGGAGAAAAACAGTTAGTAATGCCCAAAATAAAGTTTATTCTATATGGTAGATTTAACAAAAATAAAGTAGTTGGAGAAAGTCCTACTTCTCATACCTTTATGGTTTGAGATATATCCTCCGCTAAAGTTCCCCTTCTCCTGATGTCAGCTGTCACGAGGAGGCTCTTCAGCAGAGCCACAATAGCGATATTGGAAAATAATTACTTAATTGGAATGGTCTACAAGGTGTGCTTGCAAACCAGGCACACTTTGTAGACCGTTACAATGAAGTAATTATTTTCCAATATCGCTATTCCGGCTCTGCTGCAGAGCCAACAGCTGGTCCTAGGACTGGGATCTCCTGTTGTCAGAAGGGCGCTAACGTCATGAGAAGGGGAGGGAGGGGGGAAACTTTAGCGGAGGATCTCTCTCAACCATCTTCTCCAAATACTTTATTTTTTTAAAATATACCATATAGAATAAACTTTATTTTGGGCATTATTAACCCTTTAAATAGGGCTTTTTAACACCTTGAATGGTGGTGGTCTCCAATGCATTGCTTTGCAAATGTGTTGAAGACCTCTCTAACATTGTAGGGGTTAAAAACCCCATTTAAATCAATGAAAATTTTCATCCCACACCCATAGTGCAGCTGGTTTCCTCCAGAATTGCTCCTCGTTAGCTTGATGAACTAGGTCGTTAGTGATCCAAACTCTTTAGTCTACTTAGGCACTTAAGATGTTAATGAAGTGTCTTAACCCTCTGATTGCCAGATGGTTGTATAATGCATTACACAATCAAAGAGGTAAAACACTCCAAATTCACATTATAGGCTGCCAAATACAATATTTGGGATACAATTGCTTCAGGTGTTTACACTTACAATAATAAAACAATTTAGACATGGATACCTAATACACAGTTGTACTGGTGAAGTATTGTCTTTGGAAAAGCCTTTGTGAAAATATATAGTGGGTAATGTGAATGACAAATTGTTTATTGCATTATGACAGCTTGGTGGAATGACTTCATTGTGTAAACAAAATCGTTCATCCTAGCTCCAGAATGACTCTAACAAGACCGAGAAATGGAGAATTTACACAGTCCAAATAGGTAGTGGGGTAGGAATCATTCACTCATCATAACAGAGGTTGATTTACTAAGAAGATAAGGGGGTTATTCACTAAAGCTTGATAAAGAGGTGATAAAATGGAGATGACTTCTCCAGTGATATCACTTCTCCAGTTCCTATGTTATTCTATGGAGCCTATGCACTAAGATTTCCAACACTAAAGAAATCTGAGTGCATAGGCTTCATAGAATAACTAGGCTGACCATACCTCACCTTTAAAAAGGGACACACAGGAAATAGGCATATTTCAGGAGTGCACCAAAATCAAAGCAACCCTGTAGTGTGCATTTTTCCTGTGTGTCCCTTTCTAAAGGTGAGGTATGGTCAGCCTGAATAACATAGGTATTGGAGAAGTGATATCACTGGAGAAGTCATCTCCACTTTATCACCTCTTTATCACGCCTTAGTGAATCTCCTCCCAGGAGAGAAATGTACTAAGGTGTGATAAAGAGATGATAAGCAGGTGGAGATGCCTTCTCCAGTGTTCTAATGTAAACTCTCCACGTCCTATGTTATTCTATGGAGTTAATGCACTAAGAACTCTCCAGTTTCAGATATATTAGTGTACTAGTTGAACAGCCCGTTACACGGGCCACAGTGCCTCTGGCAGCCGGTCACAGGGCAGTCACGCGGCGCGGGCAGTCTGTACTGCGCATGACTGCGGCACGCGCAGCAGTGTCTACTGCGCATGTCGGGCGTTACACACAACTTAGCGAATTATTATATAGGATTAGCTTCATAGAAGTGGAGAAGTGATATCAATAGAGAAGTCATATTCACTTTATCACCTCTTTATCACACCTTAGTCCATAACCCCCCTGGAGTAATTCTGGGGCAAACCATCTGCAGCATGTGAGACAAGTTAGACTTTCAATTGAGTTAAATGGGTCTATTAACCCCCAGAATGCTAGAAAGATCCCCAACACATTGCAGAGTAATGCAATGGAGACCTTGCTAGAATTCAAGGGTTTAAAATCCTCATTTAAGTTAACCCTTTGCATTCCATTTGGGTATCAAACTCTTGCTTTGCAATGCATTGGATACTCCTCTGGCACTCAGAGAGTTAAAGTTTTTCCCTCTAGAATTGCTCCAGTTCCTCATAGTATATCAGCCTCGATGTTCCCTGCACAGACCATATTATTGTTGAGAATATTTATAATATATTCTGGCAAATGGGATACAAAATGATTCACTCTAGCATTTCAAATGACTAACTCTTTGGGCACCCAATCTGTTAGTGTTTCCAATGAAGTTAAGGTGCAGATTTGCAATTCAGCCAAATTGTGGGGTAGAAACCAGTTTATATGAGTATATCTGAACTTTTTTTACTTGTTAATTTGAAGCCATAATTTAAAGCCCAGTACAGAGTCAATTCTCTAAAAGGTCATAGTAAGTGATAGTAATTACTATCAACAAGAGCTGATAGTATTTATTCAGTCATAAAATGACTGTTAGGGATATTAAATGATAATTCAATAGTAAAAAGTCTTTCCAGAGGATCATTAAATCATGATGAGATTGTAGATGGAGATAGAATGTCTTATGTATTAACCCTTTGACAACCAGAGGAGTGTGCTGCCCTTTGCGTCACAAAACATTGCACGCTTCTCTGGCCATCAAAGGGTTACCAGCCCAGTAGTTTAGTGGAGCGGTTTTATTTCATTTTAGGATTCATATAGTTGATGTTACTTATTGGAAGTTGGAAATAAGCTGCAAAAGAAAAGTAAGAAAAGAAAGAAAAAACCTTATCGGAGGAACCAAGTGATATTATGGTGGCTCACAGCGAATGCCACTTAACCCTCTGAGTGCCTTACAATGCATTGCGTACCCCTCTGGCAGTCAAGGGGTTAACACTAGTTGTATCAGTAGTGTCTGATCCACTGAAGTCTTTTATTTTATGGGACACTGTATTATCATAAATAGGGGTGAGCAAAATGATTCTGTGCCCGCGATGTTCATATGAAACAATTTGTTTCACATTTTGTTTCCCATTTTAACCAGTGAAACCATAGGAAAAGCAATTGTGATATCCAGACTCACTAAGATGTTGCTCAAACATGTTCCTCTCAGGGTCTTTTGTCTGAAGAAGGTAGGGAACATCTTTGGCAGCTTGCAGGACTGCTGAACGACTCTCTGCCTTCCCCCTTGATCTTCACTCTACTTCCCATGCTTCCCTCTGCTGTCTTCCCCTTCTGCATGCTCCTCATAGCTATTTCTACTACACCAATGCTCTCCACGGCCACCTTTTCTCTCACTATGCTCTCAGTGGGCTGCCCCTTCTCTTCACATGCTCCCTACGACTACCACTTCTCTCCCCTTGCTCCCTGCGGACACATATTCTTCCCCAATGCTTCCCAACTCCTCTCTTCCTACTCTAGTCCCCTTTGTCTTGTTTAGAGTGTCTATTCTCCCTTCCCACTGGTGTTCTCCATTAACCTTTTCTCTCCGCATCAAACCTTGTCCTTCTCTCCTATTACCTTTATGATGCATTCTGAATGTCTCCAGAGGGACCCATAATGTTTTTCAAGTCCAAAAATTCAATATTGAATGTTTGTCATCTCTAGTTATAACATAATGCATAATTGTGTAACAAATAAAAATGCCCTTTGATGTACATGGGGCTTTCAACCCCTGAATGCTAGTAAGGACTCTAACGTATTGCTTAGATATGCATTGGAGAACTATCTAGCACTCAGTGGGCCTCATTTTAATCAATGGGAATTGGAGAAAATTGTATATCTTCATATGAAGCAGTAAGTTTGCCCTAGAATTGCACTAGTTGTTCTTATATCAGACTAGTCACATGACACAGCTGCTTGGAACAGAATTTTGACTGACAGATCTGCTTTCCAATACATTCAGATGCACAGACTAGGTGCTAGACTTTATTTTACCATCCTTCCTATGTGGGCATTCAGAATTAATTGGTAACTATGAGATTTATTAGCTATGCCAGTCATTCACTACAGAGGAAGATAATATAAAGAGGCCATAATCACAAAAATTTCCCCAGCTTGAGGGGCAGTTGCTCTCTGCCACCCATGCCAGCCCACCCCCGATTCTCTTTCCAGAAGCCAGTTATGCTGTAGGATTACCCTGGCATGCAGGAGAAGCAAAGCTGATCAGATCTGACAAGTTACTTTGAAATGTTTTGAAGGCACAGAATAAATGTCAAATGGAAATATTTCAATGAATTTTTTTTTCTGTAGCCCATTTGAAAAACCTAATGTCATAAAAACATATTTATAATGCTTTTTGTTTAAACACATTTACCAATTACTATAGAGTTCGCACAATGAAGAGCATCTCCCATGCTTTCAATGGTGAGGTGATCATTGTGCTTATTGTTTAACATTTAACCCCTTGAGTGCCAGAGGGATGCGCAGTGCATTGCTCTGCAATGAGTTGAGCATCCCTCTGGCACTCAAGGGGTTAAAGAATAACTATACCATAGGATAACTTGAACAGACCTACATTTTAACCCTTCGAGTGCCAGAGAGGTATTCATTGCATTATGTTGCAATGAGTTGTATACATGTCTGGCAGACAAAGTGTTAATGTGAGATTAGGGTGACCACATTTCCATTCTGCCATTCAGGGACACTCTGGTGACCAGAGTACTTCTCTCCAGCGCCAGGGAAGCAATGTGTAAGGGGTCAGTATACATCACTGGACATCAGTGCTCAAATCGCTCTTTATCAGGCACACCAAATAGGTCTAAACACTAGAGGGACAACTGTCCATTGACTGCTGTGACAGGAAGTGATGTCTGTTTTGGACTACAAGATAATATACATCACACTCAAAGCCTTAGACTAGCATTACACTACAATAAAATGCAGCTCCAGTTTGATGTCAGGAACAAGGCTCAGTTCTCTCTCTAGTGCTTAGAGCTCTGTCTGGAAGCCATTTTCTTGTAGGCAATGGGTAGTTCTATTTGTAGTGGATAGACTCATTATTCAGGGACTTTGTATTGTCCCTGATAGGGGCTACCCGGGACATGGGACACACACACAAATTCAGGGACTGTCCCTGGCAATCCGGGACATGTGAGATACATATGAAAATCATGGTCTGCTGGTCAGCACTGGTTCCTGTGTAGTCGGGCAGAATAATATTTTCATATGTGTCTCTCAATAAAATGGTGATCTGGTCATATTATCCTAGGAAAAAAAGTCTTAATTTGTTTACCAGATTAACACGTTGAGTGCCAGAGGGATACGCAATGCATTGCGTACCCATGTGGCACTCAAAGGGTTACTTTACCTAGGTAGGCACACTTCATACAACATGTGGTGTATCTATTTATTTTTTGCATTATATCTGCCGTTTCCTGTAAATGGTGACCTCTAGTCAAGACTGCTTCCAGGTCACACCTCCTCACAGCTTCAAAAAGCTGGATTATAAAGCCATTTTCACACGGGCAATATTTTTGCAGTGACAGTAGCTCCTGAAAAAAGCACAATTGTGAATCATGTACTATGTGGCATTTCACAAACTTAATATGCAAAATGCAATTGTCATAGACTCAGCATGCTGCAACTTTTCTCCAACAGTATGATAATGCGGCTAGTAATTTGATGAAATCACATTGAAATCACAAGTTATCACAGGTAGCTGAGTTTCCCTGAGATTTTGCCACTTCTGTTTATACTGAGAGAAGTGGATACTGAAAAACCTTGCTACATTGCAGAACTGAAATACATCAACATTTTCAGTTGCTAAAAGAACATTGTACCACAAAATGTACCTGTGTAAAAGAGACCTTCCCATTTAGTAAGTGAAGGTGACTTGCTATGGCATGTGCATGGGGCTAAGACATAGATTCTGATTCACTAGTTCCCTTATATTATATGATGTAACAGGGGAACTCATAATTCTCGGGGTGATCATAGCCTAAATGCAATTTATAGTCTAGATAAGGGGTGTTTAACTCTGGTCCTTTAGGATATTATAGATGGGTTAATGCTTCGCCAGCCAATCATAAGATATTGTATTTTGACCAGTAATCACAGAACGCAAAGGGGAACTGTAGCATAGAAAGAAAAACTGTCTAAATTAAGTGAGTGAGATGAAATTAAATCTGATGGGGGGACACCGAGCAGAGCACACCATTTAAGGCCCACTGGGAAGGTAAAGGATGACATTCCCCCAGCAGCAAGGGCTTCGGTGAACTCTGCTCAGATACAGAGGCGCACAAATGCCCAGAATAAAACTTCAGGCTTCATTGGAACCTCCCCTGACAGTACTTGCTTCCTGGACACATAGATGGCCATCTTAGCCTGTGCCAGGAGCAGGTTTATGAGGAGGTCTGGTCCTTTAGGACTCTTAATAGGTAAGAAGATTCCTTCCTCCATGAGCAGTGGTAGTTCAGGACTCAGGATTACAGGGGAGCTGTCATTAGAAATGATGAAACCACTCTTAGAAGCTACAGATTAGCAGCCCTTGGGATAATCACTTAGTCTACTTCCATAAGATAACACTTAAGGTTCCATTCAATAAATTAGAGAGGTACACCCCAAGTGCACCATAGGGGATAAGTGAAAATTTCCATTGATTTAAATGGAAATTTTAATCCATTGAACACTAGAGAGGCCAGAGCATTCAAGGGGTTAAAAGCCCCATATAAATTAACAAACATTTTGAAAATGTTCATTTGACCCCTATAGTGCAGTTGGTTTGCACTAGAAATGTAACTATTTAGTTTATTGAATTGCAGCTGTAGTTTCTGAAGATAAATCACTGTTAACCCTTTGAGTGCCAGAGGGGTATGCAATGCATTGCAGAGCAATGTGTTGCGTACCCTTCTGGCACTCTAAGGGATGCAGAGCAATGTGTTGCATACCCCTCGGGCACCCTAAGGGTTAACTCACCTGTCCCTAAAAGAACACTGACATCTATAAATGAAGTGGGGTATATACACTTAAATATCCTGTACTTTATGATAGCATCTTTAAAAGGATAGTAATGTTTAGAGTTTAAGCAGAACTATCACTTAGCTATAAGTGTCCCCCAATTAATTCTTAGTATAGCGGTAATCATTGAAATACTGTTATAATGTTTATTAAGTGCCAGCATTATTTGGAAACACAAGTTCTTATGAGACTCACCTCAAGATGACAGCTCAGACATCTTGCAGACGAGAGATCTGTGTGCCTGCACTTTCCACCCTTGTCTTTACCTTGCGTTACAGTGCAGCTCCCCCTTTGGCAAATAACCTATCAATGAGGAAAAAGGGACAAACAGCTCAGGCGAACAGATCCCTCTTCTGCAAGATGTCTGTGTTGTTGTCTTGAGGTAAGTCTCATATGAAATTATGTAAACATTATAGCAGTATTTCAATGATTACCACTATGCTGACAATTAATTGGGGGGCACTAATATCTAAGTGATAGTTGACCTTTAAGTCTAGGTAGATTCTTCAACATACTTTTTCTAACGAAGCGTACCTAAGTGTCCATAATGTTGTAGTCTTCATTTTATTTACATTAAAGTGTCCCCCTCCCACTCTTTTTCATCCGTTATGATGCGTCCCCTCAGATCTGAAATCTAGTCATTTGACTGGACAGATCTCAACGGGGAACAATCTTTTGTCTATCAGTATAAGGAAAGCCCCACCCCTGATGAAGGAGGGCAGGTTTTTACATATACTGAGAGAAGATTGTTCCTCCTCAAGATCCATCTGCACCGGCTTGAGTAGAGGCATTGTGACGTATGGAAAAGGGGCGGCAGGGGGACACTTTAATATAAAATAAAATGAAGACAACGTTATGGACTGTTAAAAAGGTACACTTCGTTATAAAAAAGTGTGTTGAAGAATTGACCTTGCCTTAATATCTAAACATTACTATGTCATTAAAAGTATCTCTGTTTTCTGAAGCCTAAAATCTAGTCTTTCAAAGTTCTGAAGGAGGCAGCCATTTTTGCCTTTCCATGACTCCAGATGCTACAGTAATCTCGAGGTGACTGTCCAGGACTGTCTGCAAATGGGCTACAATAAGATCACATCCATTCTGAATACAAGAGCAGTGGACGCTAATCACAGAAACTGAAGTGACTTTAGTAATTATCTCTCATTTTAAACAGCACAAACAAAATGAATCAAATGACCTATGGGCAGGACAATTTACACATGTTAAAAGCAAGTTTAGTTTATGTTATAGAGATGTACAATGTCAACAATACATTTTTACATAAACATCAATAATTCATTTTTACATCTGCTGACTGTAAGTAAACAATATTTAAAGTTGTATCAACTTATTTCATTCTTAGGTGTCTTAATCCTTGTGCTAGATATGTCGCCAACTCATTGGAGAGAAATTTATTGAATAGTAATGTAAAAGCCCGTGTACACAGGCCAAGGTCCGGGTAATATTAGCCCAGTTAAGAGGGTTAAGAGGCCACTACCTCAGTGCTCCACGCGATGCAGTCTTGCGTCACCTAACTCACACGATGCAATCATGCGCAGTTGAGACTGCCCGAACGTGGGCATTCTCTACTGCGCTTGACTGCATTGTGACAAACATCCTAGTGAAATATTATATACAATATATCTAGCAGAGTTTCTCAGCTTCAGTCCTCAAGTACTCTTAACACTGTAGGTCAGGTGCAGGCAACATAGAGACCTCCAGCTGTCGCCAGACTACATCTCCCAATATCCCCCCACCCCATCTGAGTGCAAGTGTGCAGTTAGTTGATCTTTCATTCATTTAGTTTCCTGCGAAGGGAGCTCCTTAACCCTTTGAGTGCCAGATGTTGCATATCCTTCTGGCACTCAGAGGGTTAAAACCTGCACTGTTACGGGTACTTGAGGACTGCATTTGAGAAACTCTGCCTTAGAGCAGTGGTATTCTACCCATGTCTGCCAGGACGACTAACAGGGCTGGACTTGAGGATTTTGCTATTGAGAACAGGTTAATCAGACACATAGGAGGAGAATAATAAAGACCAGGGAAGGTTTAGCATCTCTAAAGAAACAAGCACAATAATATGTTATAGTGGTAGCAGTTATCCTATATAATAATTTGCTAGGATGTTTGTCAGAAGCCAACATGTGCAGTAGAGACTGCCCAAATGCACAGAATGCTGGGAGCACAGAATGCTGGGAGTTCTGTGCTGGGAGCATACTGTGCTTTCGGGCAGTCTCTATAGTGCATGACTGCGTCGGCGGCAGAACGCAGAACAGGACCAGCCTCTTAACCCTTTGAGTGCCAGAGGAGTACAAGGGTTAACATCACCCAGACCTTGGCCCATGTACACGGGCTTTTATACTAGTCCAATATAAAAGTATAATTTATTATTAGCCTCCCCAAACATGTCTTGGTCATGTGGTCATGATCCAAGTAAGACACATAGGCAATATTATGGGTAAAAACCAGGCCACAGCTTTATTGAAAATATAAGCACAATACCACATTACTACATTAAGCCCTTGCCAAGAATGTTGGGTATAAACTATGCCCCCACTTCTGTCGAGTGTAAAACTCAGCCCCCATTCTTTCTTTACCACACCAAACCCCATTACCTGGTCTGTGCAGCTCATTGGGGGGAGATGACTAAAACCCGGCACCATGTTCCGGGTGCATTTTCCCTAGGCTGCTGGCCTAACATCTTTCTGTTACAATACATACCAACCAATGGTATAACCATTGACCCCTTGGCAAGGGCCCTAATTGCCGACAGCTGTGACAATGACAAACCCCAGGTGCTTTTACGACCTGAATAACAATAAACCCCAACCCTTAAAACAGCCTTAAGCAACCAATACAGGGAGGGAGTGGCTGAGTCACGAGGTTCTTCAAAGAGGAACTACCTAGAACAGGAACCTCACGTATAACATCAGTGACCACCACGTTCTCACCCTCCAATTTCCCCTTCAACCTAGCCAATCCCAAGGGGCCTTACTTAGACCCCCACCCCACCCCAGCCCAGACATGATTCCCCTTCTTAGTTTCTTGTGGGAATTCTTGGACGTCATCCTCCTCATCCTATGATCAGATACATGTCATTTTGATGATCTCTCCTTTGTACCAGCAAGGAAATCATCAAGTCCTTGGAGGAGATGAAAGAAAGCATGATACAGAGGAGATAACTTCTATATAGTAATTAACCCTCCTACTCTTATGTTATTCTATGGAGTCTATGCAATACATTGTCTAATAGGCTCCTTAGAATAGCATTGGAATTGGAGAGTTTATCTCACTGAAGAAGGTAGCTCCTCTTTATATTCTCTTTATTACACCTTAGTGCAATGCACCCTGCTTTGTTATTGGACTCTGAAAGTAGATTTGAAATCCACTGGTCAGGTCTGAGAACCACTGCCTTAGTTTATAGGTGCTCAATGCTGTCCAAAAGTCCCTGGAACATTGCAGATTTTCAGGATTTCCCCCTCATAATGTGACCAGATAACCATTGTAATATGGGACACTAATGAAATATACACACTGAATGGTTGTACTGGTTCTTGTGAGGTCCTGAAGAATTGAAATGTGATTAATGTATTACATTAAAATGGCAATCTGGTCACATTGTCTTCACAGGAACACAGGTGAATTAATCAGTGGCTCATTCCTTCTGAAGTATCTGCCTGTCTTAATGGCATTAGGTGGTGTTCACTTGAGGAGATCCTGAAATCCTGCACTCTTGGGGAGTGTGAAGACAGGTTTGAGCAGGCACATTTTCTAGACCGTTCCAATGAAGTAGTTCTTTTTAGACTGCGTTATTTCAGCTCTGCTGAAGAGCTGCCGGCCATTCTCGGGACCAGAATCTGCTTCTGTTAGCTAGAGGCTGATGTCTATGAATGGGGAAGGGGGTACATTGGAACCTTATATCTCTCAAACTATACAAGTTTGAGAGATCGGTCTGGCATCAATGGATTTATATTTTTCATTTCTACAATATTAAATGTAGTCAAAATATTCCATTACTATCACCTCTATACAAGTTTGCCTCAGTGTGGTATTCATCTAGCGATAATCTGTAATTTGTGGGGGGTTTCATACAGTGCATGCTACGGTGAAATTTACAGTTCTAACATTGAGCCGGTGCCTTACATCAGGACAGACTGCGGTTACAGCTCTGTACCACAGCCTGTCAATTTTCTTCTGTTCCCTCTCCAAGTATTGTCATGTTCCAACCTCCTCCGATGACAGAGGATTTCTCCATGAAGCTGGAGAGCTGCCTAGCCAATGAGAGCGCTCCAGTTTACATGGAGAAATCCTCCGTCATCAGAAGAGGTTGGAACGTGACAATACTTGGGGAGGGAACAGACAAAGATTGACAGGCTGTGGGACAGGGTTGTACTCGCAGTCTGTCCTGAAGTAAGGCCCAACCTCATTTTTAAAACTGTAAATTTCACCATAGCATGCATTGTATAAAAAACATCACACTGAGGCAAACTTGTATAGGGGTGATAGTTCCCCTTTAACTGCTGTGACAGAAAATTACACATGTACTTTGTTACAAAAAGTGGCTTTTGCCCAGAGTTCTACACACTTCTAGGAAAACTGGCCTCTACTTAGGAATGCCAAATAAAAGCTTTACTATGCTAAAGCTTGAGCCATTTTCTTGTAGCCAAGCACATTCAGTACTTTCAGCAGTAGAGAACAGAACTGTGCTCTGGAGTCTAGATTCCTGGACAGTGTACTCTAGTAGAAGGGGACTGCCAAGGATGCAGGACATATGTTTAAAGTACATCATTGTCTTGGGACACATGGTCACCCTTAGAAGATTACAGCATGTAGAAAGTACAACCATTGTGTGTGTATATATATATATATATATATATATATATATATATATATATATATGCTATCTGAAAGGCATCTATGTACATACATACATCTTTCTCTTAAACAAACTGAACTAGTTATTACTAGGGTATGGTTCACTTTTAGCTCCTGGAAGACTAGTGAGGTGAGCAATGCATTGCAAAGCAATGTGCAGCACATCTAGGGTTGCCACCTTTTCTTCAAAAAAATACCGGCCAAGGCATTCCCTCCATAGATTTAACATTGGAAAGAAGCCAATTGTTTACCGGGCTGCTGGTAAAATACCGACTGGGTGGCAACCCTAAGCACATCTCTCTAGTCCTCTGGGATTAAATCGATTGATAATTTCTCAGTTATATCGCAGTAGAAGAAGCAGCTACCACAAGTGTTGACAGCACCTTTAGCTGCTGCCAAATTACAGTCCATGACTTCACAAGACAGATGATAATCACAGAGAGACAAGAGTTCACTGTAAAAATATAGCTACTTTTTATTCCTTAACCATTTGAGTGCCAGGACGGTATGCAATGCATTGCAACGAGATGCGTTGGATACCTCTCTAGCACTCACAAGTTTAAAGGGATAGTAATACTTAAAAATGTAAAAAAATATATGTTGTAGGGTTTATCCCCCTGAGTAAAACAAGAGTACTCCCACTGTTGAGAGGTGTTTTATTCAAAAGTTATTAATTTTCAAAGTTGAATTTTTTAGGTGCAATATCACAGTGGCCTGAAATTGTACAGTGGCGCTGTTGCTACACGATCCTATGGACAACTCAGTCAGTTGACCATAAATCTCCATAGGATGGTGTAGCAACAGCGCCACTGTACAATTTCAGGCCACTGTGATATTCCACCTAAAAAATTCAAATTTGAAAATTAATAACTTTTGAATGAAACACCTCTCAGCAATGGGAGTACTCTTGTTTTACTCAGGGGGATAAACCCTACAACATATTTTTTTTTACATTTTAAGTATTACTATCCCTTTAAAGTAGTGCTTTTAAACAAGAAGCAGTACAAATGGATCCTTTTAGTGTCAGTGGGGTGCCCAATGCTTTGCTTGGAAATGTACTGGATACCTTTCTGTCACTCAAAAGGTTATATCAGTATCCAAAGCTAAACATTTTGATTATTGTGAGACATGGGTGATTTTGAATAGTGAACTGGATACAATCTCTACTGGCATATTTAAAGGGGAACATTCACCTAAAATAAAAATTTGACCATGTGTTTTAATCATTAAAACAATATTAGCGCTGTTTTTTTTTCTTTTTCTAACTTCTCTACAAGTGGAGATATGAAGCCTTCGAATCGGGCATTTCCGCATTCTGCGGCACCCTGTATGTGCCGCAGATGCCACAGGACTTCCCAGTTGCCCCAGGGAGCGCGTTCACGCTTCCCTTCGTAGCTGTATTTTTGTGGGCTAAAGTTACATCAGGCTCCGTTTACCATGCTACTGAGGTTTCAACCTCAGCAGCATGGTAAACGGAGTTTGCTCCCCTTTAACATGGGATGGATTGTGTGCATGTGAACGTGTGTCTGTGAACTTGTGTGTAAACATGTGTCTCTGTGTGAGTATGTGTATGTGAGGTTCTGTGACAGGGTATGTGTGATTAAGGTGGATGGTGGATCACACATTGGAAAGCAAACAGTATATGTGTGGTTCTGTGACTAACAGTGGAATTTGGCTGTGGAAACAGACAGTTTATATGAGATTCTGAGTGTACCAGTGGAACAGTACACAAAGTCTGGGGAATCTGACAGTGTATGTATGGATTTGTGGCTACCAGTGGAACAATCCTAGGGAAGCAGACAGTGGATGTATGGTTCTGTGGCTGCCAGTGAGAAAGTGGAACAACTCTATGGAAGCATACCGTTTTGGTGAGGCTCTTTGGAAAAGTGCTGGGGAAAGCAGACAGTGTATTTGTGGTCCTATGGCTACCAGTAGTCCAGTGGTAAATGCTAGGAAAGCAGACAGTGTATGAGTTCTGTGGCTACCAGTTGACAAGGCTGTTGAAGCAGACAGTGTATGTGTGATTATGTGGCTATCAGTGTGACAGTGGAACAATGCAGAGGTCTCACACAGTATATGTGGGATTTTGTGGCTACCAGTGGACAGTGGAACAAATCTAAGGTGGAAGACATTGTGTGGTTTTGTGACTACCAGTGAACAATGAAAAGGGGATCGGGTGTCAAATAGAGTATGTGTTGTTCTATGACTAGCAGCAGACACTGAAACAAGGCTGGGTTGGCACACAGTTTATATGTGTTTATGTGAGTGCCAGTGGAACAAGTCTGGGGAATCAGGCTATGTATGTGTGGTTCTGAAACTACTAGTAGAATATGACTTGGATGTGCAGTCTGTTTCCCTCAGCATTTGATGGATGACAATTTCGTTCATCCTCAGCCCAACAACTTTGTAATTTAACAACAGCTAGCAGGCTACACATTTCACCACTATCTCCATGTCCAAGAGACACCCACCTAAAAACAACTTTGGCATCAGTACTTACTGAGGACCTGGCATGTCCATGCATGTAGACCTCCTTCTTTAGTGACGGTTTGCGGGAGAATGTATGCAGGACATTGAGTGTATTAAAGTAAGTGAGGACTCAGGCTGTGCTCAGGGACAAGCAATCGCACATGCATAATTTTGCATGCTATTTGGTTTCTGGTCTGTGACTATTTAAACTCATTTTGTGGAAGTTCTGGCATTTGTCTGAATACTTGGTCCTGCTGTTCTGTTTCTGATTCTCCTGTGCTTTGACTCTGGCTTGTTTCCTGACTTCACCTGATCTCCACCCGTTCTGACCTTTAGCGCGACCTCTGACTTCACATATACTTCACCTACCCTAATCTTTGGCTTGACCCTGATGATGATTGTGGCTTTCTATTCTTTTCTGAGATGCCCAGCTTCCTGATGAAGGAGTTAGTCTATGCTTTACTCATCTTGTGAGTGTATTTATCCTGGTCTGTTTCTGGCTTAACTGGGTCTAGACCTTCGGCCTTACAGTTGACACCTTTAACTTCTGGTGGAGCACTGCAGCAAAGATATAGTCACTGGTGCCACTGTTTGCCAAATTTGCACCCCCTGCTCAGCAGAGACTTACTAATCTCCTGCATTCTAGGGTCACTGCTGTCTTGGGTCCTGCTAATGGGTTTCAGATCTCAGGTTCTTCTCTGATTTTCTGACATTTGAATATTTTGAAAGAGTTTCGTTATGACCTATATGTTGTATTAAAGCAGAACTATCACCTAAAACCAAAGTTTTACCATGAGTTTTAATGTTTATCCCGACATTAGTGCTGTGTGTGTGTGTTCTTCAAGTCTCCTAGTAGTGGAGATATTTGCCCTGCAAAATCGGGCACTTCCGCATTCTATGGTACCCTGTACCGTCTCAGGACTTCTCAGCTGCCCCAGGGAGCGCGTTCACTCTGCCCTTCGAAGCTGGATTTCTGTGATGTAGCGTTACAGCAAACTCCGTTTACAATGCTACTGAGGTTGGTGAGTGGAAGTTGCAACCTCAGTAGCATTATAAACGGATTTTGCTGTAATGCTACATCACAGAAATCCAGCTTAGAAGGGGAGCGTGAATGTGCTCCCTGGGCAGCTGGGAAGTCCTGAGACGTCATGGAGTCCCGCAGAACGCAGAAGTGCCCGATTTTGCAGGGCAAATATCTCCACTACTAGGCGACTTGAAGAACACACACAGCACTAATGTCGGGATAAACATTAAAACACATGTTAAAACTTTGGTTTTAGGTGATAGTTCCGCTTTAACTATTTTTCATTTAGAAAACGACTTTTTGCAGTTCAGAGAATTAACTCTTTGAATACCAGAGAGGTATCCAACGTATTGTACTCAAAGGGTTAAAGCGTTTGCTATTGAAGGCATGCCATTTAGCCACATCCTGTCTTAGCTCTACTTCACCCACTCACTGAAACTTAACAATTGGCATTGCCCATCTCCCCTAGCAGTGAAAAGATTAAATGACAATGGGGGGGAAGTAATGTAGGGCTAAGACATAATGCCTTAATTAACATAATTTACAAATCTAAATAACTCAAAACAGAAACCGTCTGCATAAGAAGTCCTTTAGAAATAAAAAAAATCCCACTCTAGGTTCATTAGAACACTGTAAGCTTTTTCAGATGGGGAAATGCGAATATCAAGTGTTCCAATGCAAAAAACCTGGCTATGTGTATATCTGACAGCTGTACAAGAGGCACATACTTTCATAAGTCCTTCTGTTAAACAAATTATTATTATTCCTATAAGTAAAAATCCCCTTTAACCAGAGGAAAAGCAGAGCCAAGAGCCCAGATATAACGCGTTCCTTTGAATTGTGTGTTATTTACAATACATCAAGAACGAAGTTGCTGGCTGTTACCCAGTCTGCACTTTCTTCATTTATTATATAATCCCAGCTGACTGTCAGATGTATGTTCTCTGTTATTCTCCGGTGTCTCTGTAATCCATGGTTGGTCTTTTCAATGCCTATTGCAATGCCTGACGTATTATGTTTGTCTGGATATCTTGTGCTGCTGGAGAGTATATTGGGGCAGCGGAGTGATCCTTTTGATTTGACACTCCAAGGAAAACCTTTTGCCAAAAAGCACAGATTACTGCAGGAACTGCTGCAGAACATCAGCTGTTGCAGGACCCCATGGAACACAGAGCTGTCAATAACGGTTATTGTCCTGCCTAGGTCATTTGCATTCACGTGTGAGGAAATGTATAAATTTGATTGTGCAACATATTTTCTATACTAACACACTGATATTAAAATAATGCGACTGCAATTCAGATTCAAGCTAGTGTGATCTCTTTAGTACATTCCAGTGCTCACACGTTGCCATTATTAACCCTTTGAGTGCCAGATGAGTGTGGAAAGCATGGCAGTATGCAGTTCTCTGGCACTCAGAAGGTTAAGACTTTAATACCAGCAAGCCCTGAACACCTCCATGATAGCAGGCACAGTGAGATGGAGTAACATTACATCAATTTCCCCTTCAGCTTGTTAGTACAGAGCATTAAAGGGATAGTAATACTTAAAATGTAAAAAAAAATATGTTGTAGGGTTTATCCCCCTGAGTAAAACAAGGGCACTCCCACTGCTGAAAGGTGTTTCATTCAAAAGTTATTAATTTTCAAAGTTGAATTTTTTAAGTGCAATATCACAGTGGCCTGAAATTGTACAGTGGCGCTGTTGCTACACCATCCTATGGAGATTTATGGTCAATTGACCAGAGCTGTCCATAGGATCGTGTAGCAACAGCGCCACTGTACAATTTCAGGCCACTGTGATATTGCACCTAAAAAATTCAACTTTGAAAATTAATAACTTTTGAATGAAACACCTTTCAGCAGTGGGAGCACCCTTGTTTTACTCAGGGGGATAAACCCTACAACATATTTTTTTTTACATTTTAAGTATTACTATCCCTTTAAACAAAGAGCTTCAGAATGCCCCAAAAGCCTATTCACACCCCCACACACACACACTCACACAACACATACTGCCTTCCCCTAGGTTCATGCAGTGTAGCGAAGTCACAGGGTGGACAGGACAGTAAATAGAAATTAGGTAGACCAGCCTCTATTTCAGTGATGAATTATATTGGTACATCCTCTGCACAGTGCCTTGTGAACTAATGAGCATTCCAGTCCATTAACTCTTTGAGTGCCAGCGGGGTGTATGGTGCATTGCTTTACAATGTCAGCTTTAATCTTCATTTACTTTACACTTCACAGCAATGGGCAAAAACCTTCAACATTCTGAATGAGAAATTCTATAGAGAAATGTCCCATTTGGCTTTCTTTAGAACACACTGTAAGCATTTGCAATTGGTGAATTGCCCCTGGTTAGTGGAGAGATGGTACAAATCTGCCAGCACAGACTGTTTTCGGCTCTTATACTCTAGCAGAATAAGTATGATTGTGTATATATCGGTATATATATATATATATATATATATAGATATATATACCGATGCACACTCCGTCATTGTAAAGACTTAACCCCTTTGGGTGCCAGAGGTGTATCCAATGCATTTCTTCACAATTTGTTAACTACTCCTTTGGCATTCAAAGGTTTAATGCGAGCAAGCCCTGAACGCCTCTTGTATTACATGTGGAGGAAAATGGCATAAACTAATACCAGTACATAACATTAGATAAAGGCACACAGGAAAGGAATGCCCTAAAATGCCCATATGCTTCTTTTGCGCAAGCAGCGTAAGGTTGAGAATGATTGTGTTCGACAGATTAGTACATAGGCACAGCATAGAAAAATTGGTTCCAGCACCTGTTTTAGAGCAGAATTGCATCAGCACATGCACCCCTATGGTGTCTTGTGAATTAATGAGCATTCCAGTCCATTAACTCTTTGTTCAAAGAAAAAATGGAGGAGTTCTGGGGCAAACCATTTGCAATATAGGGGAGAACTAAACATTCCTATTGATTTAAATGGGGATTTTAACCTCTTAAATTATGCAGCAACGCATTTAAATCAATGGGAATTTTTAGTTTTCCTCTATAATACACATGGTTTGCCCTAGAATGCCTACACTTTTCATTTGAACATACGGCCTCTAGAGTTCCACAGTGATACACAGTGCATTGCTTCTCAATGGTCTCGGTTTTACCATGCGATTATTTACTACTTTCTCACAACCTGAAATAGGGATCAACAGTCTGAATGAGAAATCCCATGGAAAAGCATCCCACTTGTGGTTCTTTAAAAGAATGTAAGCATTTCAAGACTGCAAAATATCACTGATTGGTGAGTGTTACGTTGCATAGCCCACTGGCATTCAAAGGGTTAATCATAAATCTCCGCCCCCATCATCTCCGGTCATTTTCCCCTGCAGCCTGCTGGAACAGTCTGCAATGAATTGCATTTAATCCTGTACAAAAGCAGAAGGGCTACAGTTGCCATTAACATCCCACGTCTTCTTCTGTTCTTCCTGACGGCCTTTCATATCAGTGGCATGTTCATGACATGTAGCTGCACAGTCATTTATTAGTACTGACTATTTACCCGTTCTCTTGGAACCTGGAGTGTGAGTCATAGAAATTGAATTCTGCATGATGTCATTCTTTTAGCTTCCTTTTTTTCTTCCTATTCCCAAGTCCTTCTATTAAATCCTCCCTTCCTCCTCCTTTCCATATAAACATTTGCATCAAGAAATGCTGTTTAAGCCAAAAGCATCTGTTGGTGCTAGTGTAAGACCATGTAATGGTAAAAAAAAAAAAACAACTAAAAAAACAACTCTTAGGACAGTGGTGGGCAATGTGAGGTCCTCCGGCTGCTGCCAGACTACAATTCCCACAATTCCCCATTAGCAAACAGCTGTGGGGAATGATGGAAATTGTAGTCGGGTAGCAGCTGGGGGGCCTCCCTTTGCTTATCACTTTCCTTGTACCATGAGAGCAGTAGTCCAGTAACAGCTTGAGAGCAACAAATTGCCCATCCCTTTCCTAGGATCATGGGAATATAGCCTGGCAGGAGCTGAAGGGCCGCAAATTGCCCATCCTTTTCTAGGGCCATGGGAGTAATAGCCTGGCTGCAGCTGGAGGGCTGCATGTTTCCTATCCCTTTCCCAGGACCATGGGAGCAGTAGTCTGGCAGCAGCTGTAGGGCCAAATGTTGCGCATCCCTCCCCTAGTACCAAGAGAGTAGTGGCCAGGCAGCAGCTGGAGGGCAGATTTTGCCCATCCCTTCCCTAAGACCATTGGAGTAGTAGTTTGGCAGCAGCTGGAGGGCTGCATACTGCCCATGCCTTTCTCAGTACCATAGGAGTAATAGTCTGGCAGCAGCTGGAGGGCCACATATTGCCCATCCCTTTCCTAGGACCATGGGAGTAGAAGTCTGGCAGCAGCTGGAGGGCCACATGTTTCCCATCCCTTTCTTAGGACCATAAGCAGAACACAAAGTTGAGAAATTATGGAGTAAACCAACTGCATCATTGGGAACATGTAACAATTCTTATTGACTTAAATGGTACATTTACCCCCTTGAGTGCTAGAGAGGTCTGAAACGCATGCCTCACAATGTGCTTCTAGCATTCAAAGAGTTAAAAAGTCCCATGTATAGGAACACTAACTTCTAATAAACCCATACTAAACCTAAAGAGGACTTGACTCTGCCACTCCTGCTCTTCCCGTTTGCCACTTCCACCCCTCCTCCGCCCAGGGCCGGATTTACATCTCAGGAGCCTGTAGGCACAGAAAGCTGAAGCGCCCCCCCCCCTCCCGCCAAAAAAAAAAAAAAAAGTTCAAAAAGTTGTGACTGAAATATTTTTCGATTAATCGGATAAAAAAAATGCTAATTTTTCATTATTTAAACTGATTTAATGAACAGTGTTAAAAACAAACAGCAGAATAAAAAACTTAACACATTAACATGTGTCGTTGTTATTATTTTACTATGGGGTCTATGCACCTCTTTCTCCCCCCTTGTACTTCTCTCTCTCCCCCTTGTGCCTCTACTTCTCCCCCCTTGTACTTCTCTCCCCCCCTTGTGCCTCTATTTCTCCCCCCTTGTACTTCTCTACCCCCCTTGTGCCTCTCTCCCCCATGTACCTCTTTCTCCCCCATGTACTTCTCTCTCCCCCTTGTGCCTCTTTCACCCCATGTACTTCTCTCTCCCCCTTGTGCCTCTTTCACCCCATGTACTTCTCTCTCCCCCTTGTGCCTCTTTCACCCCATGTACCTCTTTCTCCCCCATGTACTTCTCTCTCCCCCTTGTGCCTCTTTCACCCCATGTACTTCTCTCTCCCCCTTGTGCCTCTTTCACCCCATGTACTTCTCTCTCCCCCTTGTGCCTCTTTCACCCCATGTACTTCTCTCTCCCCCTTGTGCCTCTTTCACCCCATGTACTTCTCTCTCCCCCTTGTGCCTCTTTCACCCCCATGTACTTCTCTCTCTCCCCCTTGTGCCTCTTTCACCCCCATATACTTCTCTCTCTCCCCCTTGTGCCTCTTTCACCCCCATATACTTCTCTCTCTCCCCCTTGTGCCTCTTTCACCCCATATACTTCTCTCTCTCCCCCTTGTGCCTCTTTCACCCCATATACTTCTCTCTCTCCCCCTTGTGCCTCTTTCACCCCCATATACTTCTCTCTCTCCCCCTTGTGCCTCTCTCCCCCATGTACTTCTCTCTTTCGCTCCCCCTTGTGCCTCTCTCCCCCATGTACTTCTCTCTTTCGCTCCCCCTTGTGCCTCTCTCCCCCATGTACTTCTCTCTTTCGCTCCCCCTTGTGCCTCTCTCCCCCATGTACTTCTCTCTTTCACTCCCCCTTGTGCCTCTCTCCCCCATGTACTTCTCTTTCTCTCCCCCTTGTGCCTCTATCTCTCCCCCGTACCTCTTTTTCACTTTCCTGCACTGATGACAGCCGGAGCGCAACCACTCCAAACGCGGAGACGCCGCATGGAGCGTGAAGGGGTTTTCTTCCTCTGTCTGGGCGCCAGTTTTAAACTGGCCTCAGAACAGAGGAAGAAAATACCTGCACGCTCCACGCGGCGTCTCCGCGTTTGGAGTGGTTGCGCTCCGGATGTCATCAGTGCAGGAAGACAGCAGTATCCGGCAGCTGTGGGGCTGCTGGGCGGCACAAAAAAAAAAAAGTGTAAAAAAACCAAAACGATCCCAATGACAGGCGCCCCTCTGTGGGGTGCGCCTGTAGGCAGATGCCTACTCTGCCTTATTATAAATCCGGCCCTGCCTCCGCCCTGCGACCACCCCCATTGCTGCCTTCCCTACCGTTATTTCCCATTGTCATCCACATGGTTAAAGGGATAGTAATGTCATGTTAAACCATAACGAAATATTATACCAATTAAAAGAATAAACTAAATGATCCCAGTCCCATCTCTTAAACCTATATGGTTTGAGAGATAGAATGCTCCCCTGTCACTGATGTCAGCTGTAAAGCTGAGAACAGGAGAAGAGTGTCGGCTGACTCGAGGCGGCTCTTCAGCAGAGCCGAAATACCAAAATCTAAAAAGTAATACTTAATTGGAACAGTCTACAAAGTGTGCCTGGTTTGCAAGCACATAGACCGTTCCAATGAAGTAATTCTTTTTAGATTGCTGTATTTAGGCTCTGCTGAAGAGACTCCTGCAGGCCCCCGGACCAGGATCTCCTGCTGTCACCTTACAGTGACAGAGAACGGGGAGGGAGAGGAAAACTTTAAAACGTTCTATGTCTCAAACTATAAAGGTCTGAGAGATGGGACTGGGATCACTTAATTTATTTTTTTAATAGTTACAATATTTTGTTATGGTTTAAAACGTCATTACTAACCCTTTAAGGGAGTGATGCTGTTTGCAGTGCTGAAGCCTGAGAGACTGACCAGTCCTCTCCTTTAAAGCAGAAATATCATACAAATAAACTGGCACCCAAAATATTTGTAACCTAGCGATTTACAAATCCTTACTGTCTTTAAAGTCAATATGTCCGCGTTATTGCTGGTAAACCGCTTCTTTTCAAGGGATTGGGCTGCACAGAACTTACAAGGGAAGCTCAGTGAGCCTGCTCATTCAGGAACTTCCGGTTACCTTAACCCCTTAACGACCCTTGACGGTCATAGTACGTCAAGGATCGATTTGACTTAACGACCGATGACGTACTATGACCGTCATCGAGTTCCGGGCTCCCCCCGCGGCTGCACGCCGTTCGGGGAGTCCGGAACCCAACGGAGCAATAAAAAAAAATTGCTCCGTGGTCGTCAAGTCACTTCCGCTTCCGGATTCCCCGGTCTTTAAGGGGTTAAGGTAACCAAGTAGCATCACCACCAATGCTGGCAGTGAACGGGACAGACAGCGGTGTCATTTCCTGTAAGATGTCTGCGCTGTCTGCCCTCTGGCTCCAGCTAAAGAAGCGGGTTATCAGCAATAACGGGAACATATTGACTTTAAAGACAGTAAGGATTTGCAGATTGCTAGGTTACAAATATATTGGGTGCCAGTATTATTTGTATAATAGTTCCGCTTTAACTGAAGACACATAAGGAAAAAGGCATACTGCATAGCGGTTTTGATTTCAGTGCAGGCCTGAAAGATGCATATTTCCTATGTGTGAAGTCTGTTCAGCTTAACTTGAGATGTAAGCCCAACCCTGAACATGAGTTCACTAACACTCTGATAGATAAATAGAACACAATGATTGCATATCTATCATCCAAGGGGTTTACCTAGGAGTTAATGCAGGGGTGGGCAACATGAGATCCTCCATCGGCTACCAGGCTCCATCTCCAGTCATGCTGTGGATGATGGGAGTTTCAGTTAAGCCAAAGCTGGAGGACCTCACATTGCCCATCCCTTGGATATAAGGATTACTTACTACAATCATCTTGTTGTTACATACAGTACACCAGTATAGTAACCAGTGACTTCACATGTTACACTTAAATGGATAAAAAAAATGTTTATCAAGGGAGCTATGTTTGTAATCAGTTAGACTCACAGAAAGCTATTGAGAAGTGACAGGTGCCTGCCTCATACACAATTTATATTTCTATGTAATCATTCAGAATATGTTCCTGTACTGGAAACAGAACTACAAAGAATGATTTCAATTAAATAAGCGATAACCCTTAGAATGCTGGAGAGTAGGAGCAGTGAGCCCAATGTACTAATAAGAACTACAGCAATTCTGGAGCAAACCAGGTTCACCATATGGTTCACATAAACATTTAAAATATTCCAATTGATTTAAACAGGGATTTAACCCATTGAATGCTAAATAGGTCTTTAAGAGGTTAAAAGCTTGAGGGCTGTGATGCAGATGATTTAGCCTGCAATGGTTCAAGCTTTTTTCACAGCGTCTCCACAATTGTTGCCTCACACACTCTGTATATAAACATGAGGTGCTTCAGACTTAATAATACTGTGACAAAATCTCCCATACAAGTCAAGCACACTCTTCTTTGTAAGTTTGATTGTCCCTGAAGAAAGTTCTGATAAGGACTGAAACGTTGGACACTTTTAGGGGTAGATTGAAAGGCATGTAGGAAGCCATACAAAGGGCCATGGAATGAACTGCTAACGGCACTTCATCCAGTATGCCGGCGGCAACACTAACGTATTTTGGCCCATAAAAAAAAACAAACCCTACATTTTGCCATTTAAAGTACTGCGTTAGCTTAAAAAAACCCGATAATTTACTCACTTACCGCACAAAACTTAAGGCCCAGTTTTGTTAGCCGTAAAGTCCCTTATCGGAACTTTTGCCAGATAACGCAGCTGTTAACTGGCAAAAAAAACCAATATCCACAGTGGATGTATTGATATGGGGCCCTAAGCCCCACATCAGTACATCCAAAGTGCCTAAAATCTGTCCAAAGTTAGTCGGATTAACCCTATGAGTTCCGGTTGGGTATAATTATCCCGCCGGCATCCATAGGGTTAACCCGACTAAGTAAAGCAACATTGCATTTACACTTACCATTAATCCTGATGTCCAGCGGAGTCCTCAGCTTGCTGGTCCTTCTGTTCTGTCTTCTTTCTTCCATCTTCCACCTTCTCCCTGTAAAATAAATGTATTAAAATCAAGCATGAACGAATACATCCCAGAACCCTTTGAGTGGCAGAGGGGTACGCAACACATTGCAAAGCAATGCAATGCGTACCTCACTGTCACTCAAAGGGTTCAATATTAGTGCTCCATAAATATACCCATATATGCCTCCATGTAATGGCCTGAATAATAAATGCCAATGAATAAAAAAGCTCCACATATACATAAATCAATGTGATTCATTAATGCCCAGAATTTAACTTAGCTTTTAACTATGTGTCTCCGCTGCTTGGAGCGGCCGCGGGGGCGATGGCGGCGGAGACACAAATGTCCCACGATGCTCCTCTTCAACTGTGTACGGGCCAATGCCCTCAGTGTGTTACGGGCATCGGCTCGTACACAGCTGAAGAGGAGCATTGTGGGACATTTGTGTCTCTGTTGCAGCCGCCCTCGCGGTCGCTCCAAGCAGCGGAGACACATAGTTAAAAGCTAAGTTAAATTTTGGGCATTAATGAATCACATTGATTTATGTATATGTGGAGCTTTTTTATTCATTGGCATTTATTCTTCGGGCCATTACATGGAGGCTTATATGGGTATATTTATGGAGCACTAATATTGAACCCTTTGAGTGACAGTGAGGTGCGGAATGCATTGCTTTGCAATGTGATGCGTCCCCCTCTGCCACTCAAAGGGTTCTGGGATGTACTCGTTCATGCTTGATTTTAATACATTTATTTTATTTTACAGGGAGGAGACAAGACTGAAGAGAAGGCAGAACTAAGAAGAGAAGACAGGAGGACAGTGGATGACAGGTGTAACATGGATCAGTTAACGATCAGTGCTTGGCAGTATGTCAAGCACTGATAGTTAATTGTTTTTTACTGTTAAGTTCTCAATATCACTGCAAAAAATGGACGTTCAGCCACAAGACCTTTAACGTGGCCTTTAAATACCATTTTAAACATGTTAGTTTAGCAGCCGGTATTCACTTTGGCCCTACCAGCTATGTTAATACCTGCCTTTAAAACTACCCCTTAGTAGCAGCACCAACTGGTATACAGATCACAATTTCTCTATTGTTCTGAGCTGGAGAGCTTTCAGCCTTAAACTAGTCTCTATAGGAAGTGATAGTAACAGCATCACCTCTTTGTCAGTAATAGAGCTGTAATACATTTTGAATGAAGTAGGAGTTCTCTTGTCCTACTCAGCAGGAGAAGCCCAACAATATATAATAATGTATCATTACCACTCATTTTGGTCAAGATCGAGTTTATTCAACACTCTACTTGCAGCCTTGGGTGCAAGAGAAGGCTACAACTGATTGAGTCTCAATGCAGTGGAGACCTATCTAGCAGCAAATATGAGTTAAATAACAGACAGCAGGAGCAGATTCCATACCTTGGGCTGTTCATCCTCCTCCTCATCACTGTTCAGTTCCCAATATCGCTGCTTTTAGCAGTGTTTTGGGAACTAAACGCACAAAACGGAAGTTCAGCCACAAGTCTGTTTTTGTGGCTTAACGCCCTTTGGAGTTCTAGCTGGCAGGGCCTTTAAATACCACGTTAAACATGTTAGTTTAATAGCCGATATTCACTTTGGCCCTACCAGCTATGTTAACGGCTGGCTTTAAATCTAGCCCTTAATGTCTGAATAAAAGCAAAGTTTTAAAGAGAGTGTGTTTGACTTGTATTGGAGATTTTGTCAAGCTTTTTTTACACATCAGACTCAGTGGCAGAAATGGAAGAAATCCACCAGTGAACCTCATCTGTGCATTATGGTGTTCATGGGAGTCCACAGAGGCGGCAAGAGGGGGAACTTGCCCTCCCCCCCTATACTTGTCCTACCCTGGATGAACATAGGGACTGAGCTGGCGGGCCTGGAGGTATAGTATGGCTTTGTCTCCCCCCCCCCCCTGGCAGGTATAACACTGCATAAATAATTAACCCTTTGAGTGCCAGAGGAGTACACAATGCATTGCAAAGCATTGCGTTGCATACCCTTCTGTCACTCAGAGGGTTAAAACATAAGCTGATTTTGACAGCAGACAAGAACCAACTGGCTCCTCTGGTCTGCCCATTCCTTATCGAATTAAAATACACAGTCTTATAGTCTTCTCAGAGCGGAGTTATGTCTATTCCAAGCCTTTATTGAATCCCCTAACATTATTTGTCCCGACAACCTCTGCTGGAATTCAGTTCCATGACTCTGTAACCCATTATGTTAGGTACTTACACACTTTACTTCTGAATTTTCCACTCTCTGAATTTAGATCATGAATTCTTGTTCTAGTTTCCTCTTTTTCTGAAAAATGCTTCCATGCATGAACTATATTAAATCCCTTAAAGGGGTAGTAATGGCTGACTTTAACAAAATGTAATATTGCCGCTATTAAAAAAATTAACTGATGCAAGTCCGGTCTCTCAGACATGTATAGTATGAGAGATAATCACTAATCAAGTTCCCCCCTCCATCCCCTTTCACAGACATCAGCCTCTAGCTGACAGCATGAGATCCTGGTCCCGGGACCAGCCTGCAGCTCTTCAGCAGAGCCGAAATAGATACTTCATTGGAACGGTCTACAAAGTGTGCCTGGTTTGCAAGCAAACTTTGTAGACTGTTCCAATGAAGTATTTCTTTTTAGATATCGTTATTTTGCCTCTGCTGAAGAGCCGCTGGCCGGTACCGGGACCAGGATCTCATGCTATCAGCTAGAGGCTGACTTCTGTGAAAGGGGAGGGAAGGAGGAACTTTATAAGTGTATATCTCTCAAACTATACATGTTTGAGAGACTGGACTTGCATCATTTAATTTATTTTTTTTAATATCTATAATATTACATTTTGTTAAAATCAGCCATGACTATCCCTTTAATATATTTAGATGTTTCTATCATATCATCCCTCTCCCTACTTTCTTCCAAGCTGTACACACATGAGCAGCATGAAAGAAACGTGCGCACACTTTGTAGACCGCTCCAGTGACGGATTTCTTTTTCAGTAATGCTATCTTGTCTCTGCTGAAGAGCCTCCGCTTGTCCCAGGACCAGATTCCCTTGCAGTCAGCTGACGTCAGGGAAAGGGGAGGGAGGGAGGAACTTTAACTACAATTATCCCTCAAACCATAAAGGTTTGAGAGATGGGACTGGGGTCATTTAATTTCTTTTTTAATAGCTACAAGATGCACATCTGTAAAAATGATCTATTGCTATCCCTTTAACCCTTAGAGTACTTTGTTTTGCACACCCCTCTGGCACTTAAAGGGTTGAGACTGTAGCTTTTATGTGTTGCACATGCCACTGATCGAAAAGGGCTTAACCTTTTGAGCGCCAGGTTTATGTGATAAAGTCCCACACACCTCCATGTGCAGGAGGATGGAGTGACATTAGGCCAATTTCTTAGAAAGGCATAGTACACCCTCCTAACATGTTGGCAATTGGTCTAGCATCCAGGAGGTTAAAAAAGATCAGATGAATGTGCCTGTAGAGCTGGTTATTTTAAAGTCTGTATTGTTTTCATCTATTACTCAGACAGCAGATGGCAAGGAAAAGGTGCCAGACTTATAAGCAGGAAAAGCAGCATCAATCTCTTCCAACCAGCATTTACAGCTTAGTTAGGCTCTTTCCTTATTAGCAGGTAGTGAAGCACGGTCCCCATCAGCTTACAGTATTGTTACTGTTCTTGATGTGTACAAACGCCACTCAGAATCCCAGTACAACCACTGTAATGCTGATTTATGTCACTGTGCTTCAGTCTATACCAGAGGCGTAACTAGAAGCCACCGGGCCCTGGTGCAAGAATTGCCATGGGCCCCCCAACCACATTGGCCCCCCTCAACTACATTGGCCACCTCCATATTGCCCCTTTCACACTGCCCCTTTCACAGTGCCCCCATCTCCACATTACCCCTTCCACAATGCCCCTCATTCTCCACAGTGCCCTTTCATCTCCACAATGCCCCTCATTTTCCATATTGCCTGTTCCACATTGCCCCTTCAACAATGCCTCCATCACAATGCCCCTCTTTCTCCACAATGCCCCCATCACAATGCCCCTCATTCTTCACAATGCCCCTCATTCTCCACAATGCCCCTTCCACATTGCCCCTTCCACAATGCCCCCATCACAATGCCCCTCTTTTTCCACATTGCCCCTTCCACAATGCCGCATCTCCACATTGCTCCTCAATCTCCATAATGCCCCTTCCACAATGCCCCTCATTCTCCACAATGCCTCTTCCACAGTGCCCCTCATTCTCCACATTGCCTCTTCCACAATGCCCCTACTGACCGCCCCCCCCTCCTACCTCGAGTCCCTGGTGGTCTAGCGGTGTGAGATGACAGATCTGTGCCTCATTCGGCACAGACCTCTGTCTGGAACTCAAGCTCCCGCGCGGTTCTTAGTAATGCTGAGCGCTGGGAGATTATGTAATCTCCCAGCGCTCTGCATTACTAGAGCGCCGGCCGCCGGGAGATCAGCTGTGCTGCAGGCGCGTGGCGAGGGTGTCGCAGGGGGAGGCCGGGCCCCTGAGAGTGACTGGCCCGGTCGCAGGAGCGACCCCTATTGTTACACCACTGAGCTATGCACGTTAACCCTTTAAGGACAAGAGGTATGTGCAGTACATTGCTTCCCAGTTCTACACCCCTGTGGTCCTTAAAGACATACTATTCTATTCTGTTTACTGCAGTACGTCTGTGTTGCTAAAATATAATTAACACCTTGAATTCTAAAAATGTTCTCAGCATCCAAGGTGCTAAAGAAATGTTCCTTCTAAGGCAAGCATGCCAAACATACATCGTGCGGCCCACAAGCCAGAAAGGTGCAGGCAACAGACCAGCAATGTGAGGCTATCCATAGAGAGAAACGATTTAAGTGCCCCGCAGACCAGCATCTAGAGGTAAAACACATTTAGGTCAACGGGATGTTTTTCTCAGTCACTTTAATTGATCCTCTTGTGTGCCCCAGTAAGAGACAGAGCACGCAGTGTTTGGGTGGACCAAGGATGGGGTGTCAGACAGTGTATTATGACTCCCAGCATTCACAGATTATATGTGATTGTGTGTGTGTAAATGTATAAACACACATACACGTGTATACACATACAAACACACAGATACTGTTACCATTTCAGCCAGCATTGCGGTTCCCTCAACTGCATTTCAGTCTTACATGCCTTCTTTAAGGTATGCACAAGTGAGCAACCCAGCCCTGAAATAGTTACGTTGGACAGTTTATTTAGGGCTGCACTGGAAAAACTGAGGCACCACTCAGCCTTGCCCAGTTTTAACCCTTTGAGTGCCAGAGAGGTATTGCGGTGGATACGTCTCTGGCACTCAGAGGATTCATTGTTCTTTTAACTCTTTCAGAGCTGGGCCTCTCACTCCTGCTCACCTTAGAGGGAACACTAGCTAACCCTTTGAGTGGCAGAAGGGTACGCAACACATTGCAGAGCAATGCGTTGCATACCTCTCTGGCGCTCAGTGGGTTACAGTAAAAATTATGGTTTATCTTTTATTATTGTAGGGGTTTGTAATAATTTATTGTACCTGCTTTTTCTTTCATTCTGCATACATGCTTTTAATCAGATATTTCAGATCTTCTTTTCATTCCGCTTCCAATAATGTACATGTCCTCTACTTGCAGTCTGTAAATAGTCTGTGATTCAGCTGTATCTGCAGAATGATGTGTGTGAGTCTCACTCTTACTTAGCTACCATAAAGTGTTGCACATATGTTTTTTGAAACAGACTGTTTTTATAGACTGCAGGTAGAGGGCACTCACATTTCTGAAAGCGGATAAACATGAAGAACTGAAATAGCTGATTCACAGTGATTACACAGAAATAAAGATAAAGTAAGTCAGCGTGCAACTTAAATTAACCCCTTAAGGACCCATGATGGTCCAGAACCGTCATGGGTAGAATCCCCTTAAGGACCCATGATGGTCCTGGACCGTCATGGGTAGAATCCCCTTAAGGACCCATGATGGTCCTGGACCGTCATGGAATTCTGGGCTCCCCGTGTGGCTGCACGCCGTTCGGGGAGCTTGGAAGCGGATGCAACAAAAAAAAAATGGTTTGTGGTCCTTAAGTGGTCCTTAAGTCCGGCTGTCCTTAAGGAGTTATATAATAAATGATAACATAACTATTCCTTTAACTTTATAAGGATATAAAGTCTATTGATTATTGTGTGGCGGTGTAAACTGACTACTGTCCTAAAATGTGCGTCAGGAAACACAGGTAACTGTCGGTTCTATACAAAAACTATATAAAACAGATATAACTGACTCCTATTTAAATATGTTTTTTATTAAACAAATTATGCTCCACTTATTCCTAGTGTATCATTCTCATTGAATTGTAAACTACATAGGACAAGGATTAGTCGTGCTTGAAGGTTACTACAAATGAGGAGTACACAGTCATATCCTATAAAGAAGGAAAGACACACAAATCCAGGACATTAACCTCTTGACCTTCAGAGTGGTGAAAAACATATTGCAAATCAATGCGTTTTAAACACCCTCCCCACACTCACACACTCAAGTGGTTAACAGTAAACAAACAGTAAACGTGCATTTTCTACATTGACAAATTAAGAAAATGACCACAGAAGGACTGGACCACTGCCAAGATGAATTGGTACCACTTTTTTAAGACCGAGTACGAGTACCGATACTTTTTTCAAGTACTCACCAATACCGATTACCGATACTTTTTTGCGGTCATTTGCCAGTTTTCCCAAGTACCTATATGCTTTAGGTACTTGGAAAACTGGCAAATGACCTAAAAAAAGTATCGGTAATTGGTATCGGTGAGCACTTGAAATATATATACACACACACACACACACATACATACATACATACATACACACCACCTCTTGACTCTTGATTCTCCACTTCTGACTCTTTCTCCTCCTCTTGATTCCCACCTTTTGCGTCATTCTCCCCCTCTTGAGCCCCCTTCTTTTTCCTTGGCTTTTTCTCTCCCTTTTGATCCCCCTTTCTCCCCCTCCTTGACTCTTGATCCCACCCTTTTGCCTCTCTCTCTCTCCTGATCCCCCCCCTCCTTTTGCCTCTTCTTGGCCCCCCTCCTTCTGTCTCCGATCCTTCCTCCCTTTGCCTCTTTTTCTCCCTCTTGACCCCACTCTCTGCCTCTTTCACCACCCGCTCCCCCATCTTGCCTCTCTTACCCTCCTCTGCCGGGTGCTCGCTGTTCTCTAGCGAGCCCCTGCAGAGGTCAGCGTCGGAGCGTTGCCATGGTAACCCGCGGCAATGTTCCAATGCTGTAGGAGAAAGAGAGGTGACCGGGGAGCATTGTGAGCAGCTCCCCAGGCTCCCTGTCTGCAGCACCGACCCTGACACAGGGTATCCGGTGCTGGCATCGGCCGCATTTGCGCGAGTACTTGTATCGGTGCAACCCTAGTCTTAACCATTTTAATATTCATTTATAGCAACAATAATCAATGCATCTAAAAACCCCTTAGCACAGCTGTCAGGTTAGTCCAGGATTCTATAATGCATACTTCACAGGTGTAGCCCCATAGGAGAGAGATTGTCTCTGTTTGCGACCCAAATCCATCTGTCCTTCTTTTCCACCTGGTTGTTCCTCCTTTTAAGATCAGACTGGTGTGTATATAAGTCTACTACCAAATGGTGCATGGTGTTGCCCATGCGATTGGCACACCATGTATGTCAGGGACCTGGTGGACCTCTGCAGCAATTTTCACAAGAGCTGCCAAGGGCTTCAAGTCCGCTAATAATATGAAAATTCCCTCCCCTGATTCAAACTGCATGGGGAGGACAAGGAACTAGAAACCACTTAGTTTTTTTATATATAGATTACCTTGTTCCACAGCAATAAATCTCACACTAATGTCTGTTTAACCCCTTCAGTGCCAGAGGCTTGAGGAGTTTTTTTGTACCTTGCTGGCCAGACACATTTTCAACATTTTTGCTATCCATCTGTTTAGGCATGATTTCTGCTGGTAAGTTTTTAGTTATATACTTAAAACTATACATCATTTTTTTTTTCAGAACAAATTCAACTTTTCCATGACACCTCACAATAACTAAATGTTGCTTCTTGTAGCAAGTTATGATGTAATAAATACAAAAATAATGTTCAAAATTACTCATTTTGCCACTATCATAAACTATATATGACTATATATGAACTTTATCTTGGTAGTGAAATTTTGAATTATTTTTTAAAGCCCTGAACCTTGTGAATACAATAATACCAAATATGTATAACTTTTACCTACACACATGGCCTGCACATACCCCTAATTATCAGGAGAGCAAAATTGTATTTTGAGCTTTATGAAATAAAATGCACATTCATTGGTTACATGGTATAACTACCCTAAAACACCCCAATAGCGATATAAAAACATATATTTCCTAAAAGTAGATATCCCGTTGCATAAAATGAGGGTCACTTGCCTTTCTTCCCCTAGCCTGGTGTGCACAAATATTTCTAGAAAGTAACATTAAAAGGAAAAAATTGAAATTTTTTTTTACAGTTACACCACTTCAAATGTACTGAAATCTTTGAAAACTATAGCATATCCTTCTGTAATCATTAACTACTGCTTTTATGTGAAAATGGCACCCATTGGTATGAGCACAAAACTACACCGGCAACAAGCTTACTTTTTGTTAAATTTTTTCAAACATGGCATGCCTGTACTAAAATAGTTGTAGAAATTGCACACCATTTTGGAAAGAAGACAGCATACCACATTAAATGAGGGGTCACTTGCCTTTCTAGTCCTAACCTGCTGTGCACAGATATTTCCAGATGGTGATCCCCAGATGGGGATCTGTGACTTCCAGGGGGCAATAGAACCAGGCTTGGGGGTCTGACACTGCTTGTGGGGTCAGTAGAAGGTCCAGGCAGGGGGGTCAGATAGTATATATGGGTGGGTGGTGAGTTCCAAACGGGTGTTCAGCTCCTATAAGGTTTTGTTGTTGTTTTTTTTGGGGGGGAGGTTGTTTTTTTTAAAGGGATGGTAATGCTTCACAATACAAGCAGCTCCAATTAATTTTCATAGTATTTGGGCCATGGAGAGTGTTAGTTCAATGCTGCTAGAGTTGTTTCTGATGTAACACTGCTCACCTCAGAGCAACAAGACTGTCCAGCTGGATCACAGAGAGGGACATTCTTCAGTGATTATACTGTAAGGAAAACCCTGATAAACCTGTCAAGAGGGGCAGGGTTTTCCTTATGCTCACAGTAAGAAGATTGGCCCTTGCTGTGATCTGCCTGGTACCAGGACCAGATTCCACATCTGAGGGGAGGTGGCTTACACCAGGTAAAAGGGGTGGGAGGGGGATACTTTATCATTCAATCACTCTTGAAAAACAACTTTGATAGTATTGAAATAACACTCTCCATGGCCCAAATACTATGGAGATGATTTGGAGCTGCTTTTTTTGTGAAACATTACTATCCCTTTAAATGCGGCCCTGCATGCTGGTTATACCGGCTTATGCAATTACCACATTTCGCCAGTACAATACATGGGCTTGGCACAGAAGGTACAGCTAGCCAAGCTCTTACATTGTACAGGCTTGGCACACTACAGGTTAAACTTCAGTATATGTGTTTATAAATGAGTCTGTGTAAATAAAATACTGTGGTCTTGTTCTCAAATGTACAGTTACTTAAAGAAGCATTAGTAACGTCCTGCCCCCCAACCACACCTAGGGTTGCCAACTTTTCCTCAAAGAAATACCGGCCATAGTTGTGGGTTGGTGAGAGTGGAGCCACAAAAGGGGCAGATTGCACTGTGGACTACATGTTGTAAAACAATAGAGTTGTGGCAGCAACACACTTGGAATCTCTTCATAAACCGAGAGGTTCTGCAGGAGTGGCCCATGCCAAAGCCAAGTGATCCACAACTGGACCAAGTCCTCAATGATTTGGAACTGGAGCAAGTGTGAGCAAAACTACCACTGGAAGGAGGTCAAATCAAAAGTCCAGTTGAGTCAAATGGGAATTGTAGTGTGTTACATATGGTGCGACATGTTTGTCCTATAGTTGTGCCACGTCTTTTCATACATAGATGGCGTGTTAGAAGATAAATCATTAATATCAGCGAGTTAGAGCAATTCGGGGGCAAGACAATGCACACAGGGGGACAGTGGGACACACAAACATTTTGTTTAAAATATATGCCGGCGGGAATCACTCACTGGAGTAAGAAGATTGGAGTCAGATTGTGCTGCTGCCTGCTGATGATGATTCCATTCGTGTCTCGTGTTCATGCACACAGATTCCAATTTGCAGACTGCCAGTGCCTCCTGAGATGAGGCGACACATACTCACAGTATAATTTTATCCGGTCTCCTGACCATGCTGCATCACTGTCAGTGTCATCACACACCCGTGTACCGCTGCCCCCCTTGTCTCACACATGCACCAGCCAGCCAATGAGGACCATTGTCCAAATACTCTCCTCTTTTGGCTGGTGATAGTGCGTGTTAGGGCTGAGTAGGCAGAGACTTCACTGTCTGGGTGCATTGCACACACAAATACCAGCTTTTCAATTGCCGGTATAGTACTTATACCGGCACCAACTTCAGAATGCTAATTACCGACTGGGTGGCAACCCTAGCCACACCCCAAGCAACACCTCCAAAAACAAAAGTTTACCTCTTTGGCCATTTGAAATGTTGTGAGACATGCTAATGGACGGTCCCAAAACATTTATAACTAGTTGAACAGCCCGTTACACGGGCCACAGTGCCTCTGGCAGCCGGTCGCGGGGCAGTCACGCGCAGTAGAGACTGCCCAGCTTTGTATCAGCCGCGACACGGGCAGTCTGTACTGCGCATGACTGCCGCACGCACAGCAGTGTCTACTGCGCATGTCGGGCGTTACACTCAACTTAGCGAATTATTATATAGGATATTCCATTATTTTTTATTGTAGTGCCAAAATTCAACTGCTTTATCAGTTCTTATAAGGTTAGTAATGGTTGCTTTTAACAATGTTTACTATTGTATATATTAAAAAAATAAATGAATTGATGTAAGTCCGGTCTCTCAAAAATGTGTAGTTTGAGAGAGATACTCTTCTAAAGTTCCCCCTCCCTCCCCATTCAGAGACATCAGCGCTCTAGCTGATAGCATGAGATCCCGGTCCTGGGAATGGCCGGCGGCTCTTCAGCAAACCAGGATGTACACAACCTTTCTGCCCTTATTGTAAAAAATACCTGCCTTTGTTTAATTCAGAAGTGCAGCCTTTCCTATAGTTTTAATAGATGGTTACATATTTTTTGCTTAGTCCATTAAGCAAATAGTTCATAAGGGAGTCATTTGTATTGGCCTTGAATATAATTTAAATGGGATTTTTAACCAATTGAATGGTAGGTAGAAATCCCACGTTAATTCCCTTTGGTGCTAGTGGTTTGTCCCACAATTGGTTCACTATTATTTGTGCATATGGTGCACTGTCTTCCACCCTAACACAGTTCCACTGTTTTCTATTACTTACACTTGTTCCGTGTACTTCTTGGGACTGTAGGGTTCCACTGAACCCAGTTTGAAAACCACAGCCTTAACCCTTTGAGTTCCAAAGGGGGTAAACAATGCATTGCTTCGCAATTAGTTGTCTACCCCTCTGGCTCTCAAAAGGTTAAACATTAAGTTGTTTGTATGAGGTCTGCCCAGCAGCATGTGGCTTTGAAAGAAATACATCCTGCAGCATGACATGAATAGCACTGAGTCACTTATTACAGTCATACTTTAGACTGACCTAGGATTCTCCATTCTACAGAATCAGGTCAAGCATCAGAGCTGGTCTGAGGCTTTAAGCCAGGTAGGGAATAGACAGATTAAGTGAACAAAATATATCTTCTCAGATATCAGTTTCGTAGTAATGTATCTATGACCATAGCACGGAGAAATTTGATATGGCAATGAAGAAGAACCTAGGGCCACATAAACAAGACAAAAAAGGAGTAAACCAACTGCATCACAGAGGATATTGAAATAATTCCAAATTCTATATTGGTTTATAATCAGTTCCTGATAGGATTAGTTGAGTTGGTGTTAAAAAAAACAACATTTTCAGAAATAAATCCGTCACATTTGAAAATATGTCATAAAGACTTAACCCCTTAACGACCGGCTGATCGTCGCGGCTACGCGACTCAAGGACCGCGGGGCATTTTTTTTTTCTTTTTCCGGTTCCGGACTCCCCGAACGGTGTGCAGCCGCAGGGGGAGCCCAGAACTCCATGATGGTCATAGTACGTCATGGGTCGTTCAGTCAGATCGACCCTTGACGTACTATGACCGTCAAGGGTCGTTAAGGGGTTAAACATGATGGTAAGAAGATCTTGATGTGCATTGCACTTAAAAATTCTGATGTTAAAAATGTCTTTGATTTTGTCTTTGAAAGGAACATTTTCAAGAAACAAAGGCATTTTATGTCTTTAAAAAATGATAAATTTTCATACAAAAACTTTTTTTACCAGCTAACTCTATAGTATGGCTTGTCACTAAACAGTACTTTAATTTGTCTTCTCTGAGTTAAGACCATTTTTATTTTGTCGGGAAAAAATGATGTTAATCAGACAAAAAAGTGTCAGTTAAAAGAACATTTTTTTCTGAAAATACCTTACAATATGATTAAACCACGCCCACTTTTAAGAAGGCTTTTTCCCTTTGATGGAGATGGCGGAATTGGATGCAAAAAATGGCAGTACCGCTTCTGAGAACTGAAAGACCATGGCAAAAGAATTTTTATGTTCTGAATACAGACAATTTCAGTTACCACCACTTTTTGAACATCTCGTCCTTAGTAAAATAAAAACCCACCTTTAGTGTGTATGGGTTTTGATTTAGCATCATGAGAAGTATATAAATAAATACCCAAGACGCTACAGTACTGAACTGGACTCTATCTAGGCAGACTATTCTTACTGACAGCTGACTGTTTAAGTGAACCTGTCACCTTGATTCATGCCTGCATATTTGAAAACGTCATTAACCCCTTGAGTGCCAGAGAGGTATCCAACACCTTGCAAGGTGTTCAATACCTCTCTGGCACGAAAAGGGTTAAACATCACCTATGTGTCAAAAAAAAAAAAACCCAGTACATTCACAATTAAGGAGATATTCCTACGTGGTACCATATGCTAATGGATGCTAATGAAGGCATCTGTGCAGTTTCATACGCTAATTCATTTTTTCAGTGCCATTCCATATGCTAGTTAATCTTTTCAGTTACTTTTCATATTGTAATTAAGTTCTGTAATGCACCAGGATACTTTCGCTTCCACTTATGCCAGAAATTAAAGTGTGAATATCTTCCAAACTACACATCTGCTAGACTTTTGGCTAACATGAAACATAGGCAGTTTTTAATGGAGCTTTTAAATGTGTAAAAAAATAAAATTAAGGTGACAGGTCCATGTTAAGGATTGCAGTAAATATATTTCATACATATAGGCTGCTTTCTACCCTAAGTATTTGATAATATTGTAAAATTAATTAAGTAATGTGAGCTGCAGAATGGGATGATGGGAACTGGAAAATGCAAAATATTAATGCATAAGGTCATGTCAGCCCTCAATGCCTTACAATGTGTTACTAATGAACCTTGCATTGACCTTGAGCTTGCTCTAAATTAAAGTGAACTTGTTACCATTAAAGGGATAGTAATACCTCATTTAAACTTTACCTCCGAGCATTATTTACGATTTTTTTCACTTATTGTGCTATATATAGTTACTTACAGATTTGTAGTTCAAACGCTATTGAAACCAAAAGGATCCCCCTTCCACCCCTTTCCCCGGTGTCACTGATCCTATCTGTCTGGTCTGGATGGAGAGCGGCAAGGGACAATCTTCAGTAAGCTAAAAAAACAATCCTGTCCTCCTTCATCAAGGGGGCAGGGTTTTCTTTTTACTTACTGAGTGAAGATTGTCCCTCGCTGCATCCATCCGGTCCCACAACTGGATTCCAAATCTAAGCGGAGGCAGCCAGAAGGGGTGGGAGGGGAATTCTTTCATCTTGACTAGCTTTTGAACTACAAATCTGTAAGTAACTATATATTTTGCATTATGTTAATAAATTTGTACATAATACTTGGAGCTAAAGATTAAATGAGGTATTACTATTCCTTTAAGTTTACATAGTTGAAAATGTCATTTAAAACTATGTGTTATGTTAGCCAAAGGGTTACTCTCAGTGCAGTTTCACATTATGTACAATATTAACTAACTGCTGAATAGGGCAGTTTGCAAATACATTAAAAAGCATGTTTGGCGTAATGTTGTAGGGATGTAATATATTAATAATTAATTTTTTCATTCTATAGTTGTAAGTACATGATATTTAAACATAGATAAACCTATTTAATTTTTAGGTATTAGTGTTACTTTAAAGAAAAAAGAACCCCTTTAATTCTAGCGAGTTTTCACAATACTTTGGAGACTTTTCCAGCACCTTAGGAGCTAAACAGCCACATTATGACTCACTATTGGCAGTATTTATACAGCTGATCTTAACAATGAGCTCACTGCACTTCTAAGGATCCTAGTCTGAGGCAGTGGAATATTGTAGGTGACTTGTTTGCTTGGCTGAAGGTAATTGGAATCACAAACTGGGATACACTGGGATTAGCATTTTTTTTTTTTTGGCTGAATGTGTGTGCATGACTGTATGTAATAATATGAAGAACACCCAAAGAGACCCACTGCCAAAACTGTTATTTACCACATGCAATTACAGTGCCTAGTCACAACAGCGGGTTAGTTACAGAGACTGGTGAACTAAGAAGATTTGTAGCAATTCAACGTGCATCACAGGAACAAAGAAATATTAACAACATTTAGACTGTTTTAACCCTTTGAGTGCCAGAGAGGTAGGTCGGAGACCTCTGTTGCACTCAGTGGGTTAAATGTGAATTTTAACCCCCTAAATTATAGATTACCAAAAGTCAAAAAAGGAGGAGAGCATCATAGTGTATCAATTGCAAACTGGAAATAGATCAAATAGAAGAAGGTATACTACTCACATTCCTCTCTGGCTACTAATACTAATATAGTAGCAAACACACTTGTGGGGGATATTATGATTGCCTCCACACAACTGTTTCCATTGGTTTATTTGAATCACCATCAACCAATGTGATACAGAGACTGATTTGAGAGTTGATTCAAATATCCTTTAGCAGTGCAGACTTTATATTTCCTCTGAAGAAGTGATCGGTAGATGATGAAACATGTGAGGAGATTTGTAATACTACAACACATTTGTTTTTATTTTTAAATTCCCTTATTATATACATTTATTAGTCTGCACTACATCTGCTCCTTTTTTTCTTTGGAGCAATCTGCTCCGCAATGGATTTTACCCTTGCAGTGCCACAACTGTATTTGGTGTCTATTTGCGAGGAGGACTGGCAAAATTTCCCTGCTGGCTCATACACTGGTTCCCTTCAATATGGACCGGTGGGACGTGGATATGTAAGTTCCATTTTACATCTCTCTGAACTCAGACCGGAGTCCTCTCTGCTCTCCTTCCTGGGACCGCTTGGTGAGCAGAGAGAACTACAGTCCGAGTTTGGAGCGCAATGCTCGGTATCAGCCGAGGCACATTCGGGCACTCTGTACAGCGCATGACTGCAACGCGGGCTCTGGGTAGCAGCCGAGGCTGCTGGGTGGCACTGTGGCCATGTACACATGCTTTTAAACTAGTCACAAGATAATCTATTAGAGTGTCACTGGGGCATGCAATTCTCTGCACTCCCCTGTGACAATCATTGGGTTAAATATGTATGTGGCTGTCAAAATTAGTTTCAGGTTTGCTTTTGAACAAATGTTTCCTACTAACATTACACTAAGTAAAATTAAATAACGTTTATTATAAGTGACTACCACTTGTTGAGAATTATGCTACAGGATAAACATATTTAACCACTACTAGCATAAAATATTTCCATTTTATTTTGGAGCAGTATAGACACACACACATATATATATATATATATATATATATATATATATATAAATATATAAAATTGATGGATGAACAGATGGACGGGTAGACAGATAGACAGAGAAATAGTAGAAGATGGCTTGCATTAATTTCATGGAGACAACTTGGATGCACCATCATATAGAAGACAATTTTATGAAAAGGGTTGATACTCTACAAATCCTTAAAGTGTTAAAATTGGCAGAAAAGTAAAGATTTATTTGTTGGTTTTAACCCAAATGCTAACCAATAAATCTGCACTCTTCTGACACTTTAGCAAGACCTTTGAGTGATGTCGCCGAGGAGTTATAGTCCTCAAGAGCTGGAGGCACTCCCGTTGTCCAACTCTGCTGTAAAGCTCTACATTAAAGGAGCAGTAAACTTTTTTTATGAAAACACATATTTTATAGAGCATTTCCCGCTGAATAAAACAAGGTCACTCCCACTGCTGTCAGATGTTTTATTCAAAATTTATAGCAGTTTAAATAATCAGGAAGTGAATTTACTGTGTTTATTTCCTGATAGTTCTAACTGACAGGAAGTGACAGGCAGTTTCTATCACATTCTATGGAGAACTGTATGTCTCTGACTTTCCTCTCCATTAGAATCTATCAGGAAATCTAATTAGAATTTGACCACTAGAGGGCACTGCTAGTGTAAAAAAAACATGAGTTTAAACTGTAATAACTCTGGAAATATAAGTCTCTCGGCAGTGGGAGTACCCTTATTTTACTCAATAGGAAAATCCCTACAATATATATTTTCTCATAAAAAAAGTTTACTGCTCCTTTAATAAAGGTGACGGACAGTTTATTAAAGAAACAAAGTAATGAATTCTGGCTGGGAGAAATGTTACGTGTCATATATGTTCTTAATTGTGTGTCATAACTTTTAACCCTACTGGCACTCAAGAGGTTAATTAATTTTATAAAATACAAAATAATTTGCTGTTTACTTCCAATATTTGTATTGGAGTATCATTAAAATTTAAGCTGCAGTAAAGAATACACTGTTACCTTAAATAAAAACAAAGCTTGTATCATACGGGGCTGTAGGAATTATCCCTTGGTCAACAAAGATAAAAGAAACTGACTGGAATAGCTGAAATCTGAATCATGAGTTCCCATCAGTTTTAATGAGCAGCATGCATTAGTTCTACTCGTAGTATAGACACTGTATGTATCCATTACTTGTCCAATTGAATTAGTTGCTAATAAACAAACTACCAGTTCAAGAAAGTAAGTAGAAAAAAGGAAAAAAATGAATCCCTAAAGCTCTTAAAGTGATAGTAATGTCTGTTATTATTAAAGTGTTATATTGTAGATATTAAAAAAATAAGTTTATTGATGTTAGTCTTGTCTCGATTATAAACTTCCCTTCTCTTTCAGAGACTTCAGCTGTCAGGCTCTCAGCATGAAATTCGAGTTGTGCGACTCGAGGCGGCTCTTCAGCAGATCCGAAACAGCAATATGTTAAAAAAAAAATACTTAATTGCAACGGTCTACAAAGTGTGCTTGCAAATCAGGCACACTTTGTAGACCGTTCCAGTGAAGTATTTCTTTTTATATAGCACTATTTCAGCTCTTCGGAAGAGCCGCCGGACAGTCCCGGGACCAGGATCTCATAATGTCATGAGACTGACGTCTGTGAAAGGGAAGGGAGGGGGGAAATTTATAATCGTATATCTCTCAAACTATACAAGAGAGACCAAACTAACATCAATGAACTTATTTTTTTTTAATATCTACAATATAACACTTTGATAAAAACAGACATTACTATCATTTTAATTATAGAAGAGCACTAGTAAATTAGATCAAGGATGTCCAAGTTCAGTCCACAAGGGTCGCCAACAGGCCATGATGTAAGGATTTCCCTGATTAAGCACAGGTGAGTAAATCAGTGGTTCAGTCATTGTGACTGACTTACCTGTGCTTAATCAGAGGTCGAGAGGCTAGAGAGGTCTCCAATGCATTGCACCATAGGGGACAAATAACCTTTTCATTGGTTTAAAGTGACAGTCAACCATCTTTTTAGATTTACATATTCTTCAAGTGCATAATACTTACATTTAAATTGCCTATACTTAATTACTATTATTTTTTTTTCATCTACAATTTTTTACAATTTTGATGTTCCTGACATGGAGCTCTGTAGGGATTTTGCATTGTATAAATATGTCTGCTTTCACAGTCCCTGACAGAAAGCTCGCTGAAAATAAGGACTGAGAGAGCTCAATAAATGTAAAAAATAAGTGAAAATTAAAAATAAATATATTAAATATGGGCAGTTTTACTTTACATATTATGTATTTGCAGAATATGTAATGTCAAAAGCGAGATTGACTGACTGCTTAAACCCTTGAAGGCCAGAGGGGTGTGCAACGCATTGCTTTTATCTCATGAATGCTATAGAGGTAATTAGTACTTTGCAGAGACCTCACTAGACTAAAAGAGGGGTTATGTGTGATAAAGAGCTGATAACTTCCCCAGTGATATCACTTCTCTAGTTCCTGTGTTAGTCTATGGAGCCTATTCACTAAGATTACTCAAGTGGGAGAGATCTTAGTGCATAGACTCCATAGCATAACATAGGAATTGGAGAAGTGATGTCACTGGAGACGTGATCTCAGCTTTATCACCTCTTTATCAAGCCTTAGTGTATAATCACCCAGGTGTTGCACTGTTTAAATTAATATAATTTATTTATTAAGGAATATTGCAAAGTACAACAATACATAAATGCATACTTTGAAAGTAGACCAGACAAAGAAAGTGGGAAATCCATATCTGAGTGAAACAGAGATACAACAAATTCTGGTTTCTCCCATGTACAAAACACATGGGCCTAGATGTACTAAAAGTCGGTGTGATGTCGTAGAGACGTTGGTGAATACTGTGCCTACGACATTGCTCCAACAGTACATCGACATTCATAGCCCTCTTCGACCTTTAGTGAATCTAGGCCTTTGTGTCTAAAAAATAGGAATTTTTGTTTGCTCTCTGTGGTGGAATTTGGTTCATTCCAGAATTGCTCCACTCACTGACTTTATACATATTCTCCACTGTTATTTCTAAGTTCTGTTGTGCTCAGTATTTTTCCATATTTATACCTTGCTTTCCCTTTCCATCTTTTTCCCACATAGCAGGTAATTGCTCTGCTTCAATCTGACCTTCCCCCAGGCAACACATTTTTATACAGAGCTGAGCTACATGTTAAGTACCCACTTTACTGCCATGCACAATTGTAGTATACTTTTAAAGTAGGACTGTCACATTGTAAAAAATAAGGGATTTTAAAAGACTTTCCAGAAACACCTATATTTTTTCGTCATTTTTTCAATTTCCAACAATAATTTATGAAATATTAGGTTGTTTATTTATCAGTTTATGCAAATTATTTAGTACTGGCTGACAAGGAGTGACAGTTGGGATGGGGAGCAATGTGGCAGTGCCTACAAGCTTTGCATTAACTGGTTAATGAAGAAATCAAAATATATCATAAACATTTATGTAAAATAAATGTAAAAAAATGGCCAACATAAATATAGGTTATTTACCTTTTGCGTGCCAGAGGGATACGTAGCCTGCTGTCACTCAAAGAGTTAAAAAGCTCTTTCAAAATCACCTGTTTCCTATAAAGTGACAGTTGTACTTTAATGCTCTGTAAACCCTTCTGCTCTTTAGGGTGAGGCAGGGAGAAGGGAGCAATAACACATTTGTCTATATTGTGGCCAATGGAGCATATTTCAGTTAATTTAAATTGGTCTTTTAACACGTTGAATGCTAGAGAGTTCTCCAACACATTGCAAAGCAAGGTTGATAGTATGATGGTGTATTTGATGACATCTCGACATATGTACTAGGATGTCTTTACCATCACATCCCTGTAAATCCTTCCACAGATACACTAACATTGCCATGCCTTTGCCAGGTTTACCGTTTTGGAGTGACTACTTCAGCAATGGCTCATTTGCATATTGTCACTGTCATATTCCTGTGGTTGTGTTTATATGTTAATGTGGTACTTCACCACATGCACTAAGCTCTGATGGTTGCCTATGTTGTCTGAGTTCACAGTCCCAGGTTGACGAAGCTGAGATTTTCTAATAGTTCTCTATGGAGCCAGAGTACAGTTTGCAGTTTCTGCTGGAGAGAAGAGGTAGCAGTTGCCCTCCTTTAACTCTTTCAGGGCCATAAGGATGTGCTTTGCAAGTCCTCTGTTTACATGAATCAGCTGATTGGCTGATAGCCTCTGATCAGCTGTTTCAGTTAATACCAAATGGCAGAGATGTTGGTGTATATAACGGCTTCTCTGCTGGTTTTCTCCCATTATGAATCCACTTTGGCAATAGATATTAGTGTGAACATTTCAGTGCCACAAGAGTGCGCAATGCACATCTCTAGGGCACTTAAGGGGTTAAGGGAGTGATGGCAGTGTTTCTTCCAAATCAGGCAGAATGCCCCAGCGTAACTTTTCTGTCCACTGATTGGCTCTGTGGCTGATCCAGTAGGGGGCACAATGGAACCTTGGCTTCCTTGGCAGGAGCACACTGGGAGAGTGGTCACTATCTAGAATAGATGGTCTTTAACCCCTTAGAGTCCAGTGACGCACCCGGACCGTCAAGCTGGTCCGGCACTTATGGACCAGTGACGGTCCTGGTACGTCACGTACTATTACTCACCGCGCTCCTGCAGGAGCGCGGTGAGTAATACCGGGGACTGAATTTGATCGCTCCAAAACCGGAACTCCAAGGGTTAAAACAAATTGAATGTTTATTTGTGCCCTATTGTACAATTGCTTTTGTCTAAGATTGTTTCACTGTGTGCTTAGTCATAAGGCCCAAAGTGTCAAGTACCACTAGCACAAACAGGCATGCTTGTACTTTATAGGTTTCTCAAAAAATAAAAAAAATAACAGTACGGGATGATCCCTAAAGAAGTCCTTTTTCTGTATGGTAAGGGCATCTTAAATTTAGATGAAGTGTTTGTATTAATCAGCTGATTGGCTGTGCTGGAATGCACCTTAAAAGACCCAGACAGGGCAGGAAGCTTACTCTAGATTCTTCAAATAGCACATTTAGTGCAGTGCATTCAGGTCAAGAGGATTACAGGACCAAAGTCTCACAGCAACAGTTCAGGGGAAAACCATACATAGGGAAGGAGATATCTATTTATGAAGGGCCAGAATGTTTCATACCACTGTATTGTACATATTCCTCTGTGAATTTCTACTTGATGTGCCCTTGGTTTTGCAACATTAAACCTAAGAATGTTAGAAAAGTCTCCACATTGCTTCGTGATGCATTGGCGATGCCTCTAGAAACTAATGGGTTAAACAGAAACTGACACCTAAAATCAAATGAGCATAGGTGGGAACTCTCTGGATTTGCCCCAGAGACTCTGGTTTTCACTCTGCATTACCGGGTTTCTGGACAGAGGCTGGTTGTCCGGATGTGGGGAGTTTCTCTCTCTGCCCACTCCTGCTCATGCCCTGTCTGTTCCTCCCATTTCTCCTCCTTCCCAGCCAATTCTATATATTTTTTTTTACTAGATTATTAAGTCTCACCCCCACTCACAGTTAAGCCCTGCCCCCTTATGACATGAGTTACATCTTTTATCTCCTCCAACAGCACCACAGGACTCCCCCTCTGGGGAGTCAAGAAGAAAAAGTTCCCAGGTATGCAAAAGAGGTCTTATATTCAGTGCTGCACCTGTAATCAGTTTTTGTTTATTTTGGTAGTACAAAAATTGTTTGTTAAAATGATCTTGTATAGGCAGCAGTGCAAGTCCACATGAGTACATTTAAATGGAGATCTTCACAGTAGGGTGACCACGTGTCCCGGAATGCCCGGGATTGTCCCTTAATTTTTGTCTGTGTCCCGCATCCTGAATGATACCCCTCCGGGACAATAGAGTGCCCCGGAATCACTCACTGCCAGGTCAGCCCTGTTCTTCTGTGAGCCGGGAGCCCTGTTCTGCTTCTGCGCGGTGCTGCAGGCCAGCTCAATCACAGCGGCAGCCTAATAACAACATAACATACACGCACCATACCACCAGCCAATGAAGAGAGTATTTGCACAGTGTTCCTCTCCTCATTGGCTGGCTGGTCTGTGTGTGCGCAGTGTGCGAATTGATATGCTGAAGGTGACCCAGCTGCGCAGCATGCCATGTCCTGATGTGAGTGAGCGCTGAGCAGAGTGAGCAGTGTGTGACTTACTGACTACAGAAAGTTATGGAGACTTGGAGAGGAGGTCCGCGCCAGCTAGGTACAGGGCTGTAAAGCTTTTGTGTAGTGTGTAGTTTTTAGTAACTAAGCACCGTGATCCTGACTAGCTTGAGTAAGTGAGAGCTCAACAGTCGCTATTGTCCTAGTATCAAACGGTAAACAGCGTTAGATTTGCTTTTCACTGCTCTAGGCTTCTAATTACCATTATATTAATTTTTTGAAGGAACGGATGTCTATGCCTCACCCTTCAATGGACCAGTGGGACGTAGTCCTTAAAGAGTTAATATAAATTGGTGTATGGGACAGACTGCACCGTATGGGACGAACATAATGGCCACATATTCATATTTAGTTTTTAACAGAAGTGTTTATTTTGTCTGTTACGGTGCAGTTGCTTTGTCAGTAGGGTGACCACATGTCCCGGAATGGCAGAACGGAAATGTGGTCACCCTACTTCACAGGATCATTTTGTAATCCCATGAAGGGACACCTGGAGGCAGTGGAGTTTTTCTACATAGGAGAAAGGATGTTTTAATACACAGGTGGGCAACAAGCAGCACTGGGCCCACATTTGGTACCCAGAGGCTTCTCCTGCAGCCCCTATTCTGTTCATTAGTACAGTGAAAAGAGACGGGAACTTGCCTCTCTACTCTAAGGTCACACGTAATGCACTTTCACCCCACATTGCACATCCTCTTTCTGAGAGCTCATCATAACATTGCCAAATGATTACCAGATGACCTTTTTGGCATACAATAGGCTAATCTGATTTATAAAGCCCATGTAGAATTTTAAACCATAATATGTGGCCCTTTGTGTGGTTTGATTGATACATATGCAACTCTTGTGGTAAAACTGGATTTGTATCAATGGTGTAATATATAGTCTAGGGCCAGGTAACCATTGTCATTCCAGCTGCTGAAACTACTTCTCTCAGCCATTGGCTGGTTTGGGATGACGGGGTTGTAGTTTCTAACAGCTGGAGTACAAATGGTTACATACCCTTAATATCGTCAGTTACCTTAGTTAAATCGTACCACTCAATTACAAGCTTGTATGGGAAATGTTAGCCAAAACTGACTCATTAGCACAGGAATATCACTTTCTGCTTATCAGTAAAGATCATATTTCAGAGCTCCAGCTTGAAATAACATTTATATGCCTATTGCATTTTCAAGTTTTACTTTCTCTTTAAAAGAACTCTTCTATAAAAGTTATAGTTTACATAAAATTACATGCAACATAGCCATAAATACAGTAGGATTATGGTGCAGATCTTTATTTTTTAATCTTTTGTATGTAGCAAAAAAAAAAAACTATCTCATATGCACTGTCAAAAATTGCACTTCCTCTTCTACCTGCTTGTATCTGTATGTCACGGATCCCGTACTTAGATTGTAAGCGCTATGGGGCAGGGACCTCCTATCCCAATGTATGCTCACATAGTGTTCCCTTTACTATTGTCTATATAACCACTTAATTACTGCACTTATTTTACCCCTCTGTACAAATTGTAAGCTGTAAAGTACTAAGTACACCTGCTGGCGCTATAGAAATAAAAATATACTTATGTACATACATGTATTATACCAGTAACGTACTGAGCACATTACAAAAGTGTATGTGTAGTATTGTTAGTTCAGTGTGCCTCAGCGTCAGTCCGCGGAACCAACTAACAGTGCAGACATTCAGGATATCACTGCTTAATCACAGATGAGTAATTAGTTGCTCGATCATTTTGATTGATCCACCTTTTCTTAATTAGGGATATATTAAAAACATGACTGGATGGTGTGCCCGGTGGACTAGAGCTCCAGTCCAGTCCTAAGCAGCAGTGCAGGTCATTGGCATCTCAATCCTACACAACAGTGTAAGTTTTTAGGATATCTCTCCTACATAACATTGTTAGTCTTTAGGATATCGGTCCTACACAACAATGCAGACCATTAGGATCTCAGTCATATACAACAATACAGGTCTTCAGGATCACAGTCCTACACAAAAGTGCAGGTCTTTAGGATCTCTGTCCTTCCAACAGTGTAGGTCTTTAATCATTCAGTCATACACAACAGTGCAAGACTTTAGAATTTCAGTCATGCGCAACAATGCAGATCTTTAGGATCACAGATCGCAGTCATACAAAACAGCAGAGGTCTTTTGGATCTCAGTCATTTATGACAGTGCAGGTCTTTAGGATACCAATCCTACACAACAGTGCAGGTCTATGGGATTCCAGTTCTACACAACAGTATACGTAGGGTTGAATTTGGATACCACTGTACTAAAAATTCTTTGTTGCCTTTGTGGGTTCTTCATGTTTCTCAGTCTGTGTTCCATTTTGTCTGTTTCCTCTTAAATTCCTGCAGGAAGGAAAATACTGGTGAAAATATAGATACTTCTGTGCCAGAAGGTTAAGATTATTGATTTCAATGGGTTTAATCTTTAGCTCTGTCCTACAGTGTCAACTCTCAATGGACCTGTCATTTCCTAATTAGACACTGAATGTTCATTTGCATTCCTTTGACAGGAGATCCTGTGCTTCATTAGTGTCAGTGTTAAAGAATATAGAAACTAAGGCACCCTCCTACATTTCATCTCTTGTTTCAAAATATAATCGAAACTCGCCCTCGTTGCTCTGCACAGGATCTTCTTCTCTATGCATCTCTCATTACATCTTCATCTTCCCATTCCCACCTGCAGGACTTCTCCTGTGCTGCACTGAATTCTGGAAATTCTTCCCCCGTACAAACAGACTGTCTCCCAGCCTTCAGATCTTCTTCAGGGAAACCTATCAGCTGCCCTCATAATTGTCATGAGCAAGGACATATCAACAGCCATCACAACCTCACTCTTGTTCCGTTTCTACATGCATTGCTTTCACAGCTTTTTTCTCCAGAACAGACCCACTATGAGCCTGAACCACAGCACTGAAAATTACTTCTATCAACCACCCACTTACCATCAGTTCATGCGGCAAGAGGCACTTACACCCTACTGCACTTATAGCTTCTGTATCTTAACCTATCGTCCTCTAGACTAGGGGTGGCCAAGCCTGATCCTCAATGCTACTTGCAGTGCTAGTTTACAGGATATCCCGTAATGAGCATCGGTAGACCAATTAAAGTGACTGAGCCAGTAATAAGTTCACCTGCGCTTCAGCTGAGATGTTCTGAAAACATGCACTTTTATTAACTTTTGAGGACCAGGATTGGCTACTGCTGCACTAGACTGTAAGTTCTCACAAGCAGGGCCCTCTGATCCTTATGTTTTCTATGTTCTATCTGTATTGCTTTACATCTCTGTGTGTTTATTCACCATTGTACAGGGCTTTGGAATAAATTGACAGTATATAAATAAAGGATAATAATAAAGATGTGTTCAGTTTCCATTGCATTTCTGCACCTCAACAACTAGCCATGCCCAATAAGAAAACATAGTGAGGGTGGAGATAATACATCTTATGTCCATTATCTTAATTCAGTCTGTCTATTCATGAGCAATAAATCCATCTTAGCCTAAAATAAAACAAAGCCTGAACAGTTATTGTATTCGTAGTTTGTTGTGATATAGCTTACAGTTGTCCCTCAATGAAGAAGGTTCATGCTTTTAAAAGTTCTTCTATTAGGAGTGCAACATTGCTTTTAAATGGGCTCATTATCTTTCATAAAGCAAGAACACATTCTCATTGCTTCTGCTACATTCACTGTGTATTCACAATTCTTCCATTGTCAGTCTATTGGGAGAATCTTTTCATGGATGAATCACCGAGTTGTTTATGAAAACCTTATGCTTGGTAAAGTAGATCAAAATGACTGACTCAGATCTGCACTAACATTTTCTGGGTCATATGTATAAAGACAAAAGAGGATCAAATCAACTGTACCATTAGGAACAAATACAAATATCCCCAAATTGCTATTGATTTAAAGTGGAGATTTAACTCCTTGAATTACAGGAAGATCTCCAATGCATATTTAAATCAATAGGAATTTTATCTTATGTCCCCCATGTGGTACAGTTGGCTTTGTCCCACAATAGATCCATTTTCATCTCTCGCTTGGGAAAATTATTCTCTGGGAATCTGTAAAAGATTCATTTAGTGACCTTCACACAGCTGTTAGATATAGCATTATATATATAAATATATATATATATATATATATATATATATATATATATATATGTATGTGTGTGTGTGTGTAAGTAATGTGATCAGTTTGTAGAACCATGCCAGCTGCACCCCCCTCTGCTGGCAAATGGAAACTGTTAGACCCACATGTCTAACAACGGTCATTGCCAGAGGGAGATTTGTCTGTCAAGCCACATGTACAGAGACAAGGAACGTTTTGATAAATACATGCATTTACCAAACCATTTCCTACAGGGAGTTACGTTACAGGCAGGAAAAGTTTTCAGAAATGCATGTGGTCAAAGCCTGCATATATTTCTGAAAGTATTAACTACAGAGAGGTATTCCCCCTCTTCACTCACCCTCCATGACCTATTCAACATTCTGTGTCCCCTTCGTTTCACACCAAAACGTCCCTTTTCCCTGCCACCCACGTGTCCCCTTCCCTGCTCCCATTATCACCCCCATGTCCCCAGACCACCCACCATCATTCTCTTCCCTGAGTCTCCTTCCCGGCTGCTGTCGTCACCCTGTCCTGTGTCCCCTTCCCTGCCTCCATCACCACCCTCACCTGTGTCACCTTCTCTGCCACCTATATCACCTTCCCTATCATCACTCTCCCCTACTCTGCTTATTGGATCTGGTGTCTGTACATTCCTCCCGCTTTGATTGAGTTCCCCTAAGCACTCTCTTGCGCTCTCTCTCTCTCTCCTTGTACTACTGGGTCCATTGCAAAAATAAACTACTTCCAGCATCTCTGCCTGAAGTAGTTAATTTTCTCCATGGACCCAGAGCAGCACAGAGAGAAAGAGAGAGGCTGTGTAGGGAAAACAGCTGGAGTAGGAGGGAGGAATGCGGTAAGCAGGAAAGGGGACAGTAGCTACCAGTGGAGCAAAAAGAGGTTCCAGGCAGTGTAATGTGGTACTGTGACCAGCAGTGGAACACACTGGGGTTTCAGGCCATTTAGTATGGTACAGTAGCTACCAGTGGAGCAAAATAAGGATGTCAGTCAGTGTAGTGTAGTTCTGTGACTATTACTGGAGAGTGGAATATTTCTTTGTTCTCCCTGCCTCTTTTTGCGGAGGTAATGCCAGGCTTCTTTTCCTAGTTAGTCTATACATTGTTGCATTATATCTGGTCCCCTCTATATAATAGTCTGTGTTGTCATCATCCCTTAATCCATACCACCTCACAACAAACAATGGGCTACAACTGGAAGGGCTCTAGTCTTTATTGGATTTTAAACTGAAATGATTAGCAGTGGAGTACAAGAGATCAAATATGAATAAAAAAATAGTACATATGTATAACTTGACTTCTGTTTACAGGACACCTACTGTGGTACACACTTCTACTGAACAAATTAAGAGCCACTTATTCATAGGTTACAGTTCCCCTTTAAGAGATAGCTATCAGCACCAAATAATAACCCACTTACCTTGCTGTGACCAGAGTAATCCAAATGGCCCTTATGATTGTTTCCTTTGCTCCTTTGTTCAATAGATCACTCCCATCTGCCCTGGATGTCATGTCCAGGGAGGCAGACATGACAGTTGCTAGCAAGACCACAGGACCTCAACCTCTGCTCACTGCACATGGTAATCTTAACTCTTTAAGGGTCAGAAGGGTGTACATACGTTTGCTACACAATATATTGTGCACCCCTAAGTAAGATTCTGCTTCAATCTGCAAAAACTCGTCAGCTGTCATGTCTGCCTACATGGACATGACATGCAGGACTGATTGAAGATGTTGGGCGAGAGGCACTAAAGGATGATATAGTGGAGATAACTTCTCCAGTAATATCACTTGTCCAATTCCAATGTTATTGTATGGAGCCAATGTACTAAGATCTCCAAAGCTGGAGAAATATTGGTGCAGAATAGCATAGGAATCGATATAATCTTCACTTTATCATCTCTTTATCACCGCTTAGTGCATAACCCCCATATCTGTGGAACAATGGTCATAACTCAAACATGCACATAGGTTCCTGTACTAATGGTGATGTCATATCCATACATGGACATAGGTTCCTGTACTAATGGTGATGTTGTGGCCATACATGGGCATAGGTTCCTGTACTAATGGTGATGTTGTGTCCATACATGGGCATAGGTTGCTGTACTAATGGTGATGTTGTGTCCATACATGGGCATAGGTTCCTGTACTAATGGTGATGTGTCCAAACATGCACATAGGTTCCTGTGCTAATGGTGATGTTGTGTCCATGCACACACATAGGTTCCTGTACTAATGGTGATGTTGTGTTCATACATGGACATAAGATCCTGTACTAATGGTTATTTTGTGTTCATACATGCACATAGGATCATGTACTAATGGTGATGTTGTGTCATACATGCACATAGGTTCCTGTACTAATGGTGATGTTGTGTCTGTACATACAGGTTCCTTTGCTAATGGTGATGTTGTGTTCATACACGCACATAGGATCCTATACTATTTGTGATGTTGTGTCCATACTTGCACATAGGATCCTGTACTAATGGTGATGTTGTGTCATACATGCACATAGGTTCCTGTACTAATGGTGATGTTGTGTCCATTCGTGGGCATAGGTTCCTGTACTAATAGTGATGTTGTGTCCATACATGGGCATAGGTTCCTGTACTAATGGTGATGTGTCCAAACATGCACATAGGTTCCTGTGCTAATGGTGATGTTGTGTCCATGCATACACATAGGTTCCTGTACTAATGGTGATGTTGTGTTCATACATGGACATAAGATCCTGTACTAATGGTGATGTTGTGTTCATACATGGACATAAGATCCTGTACTAATGGTGATGTTGTGTCATACATGCACATAGGATCCTGTACTAATGGTGATGTTGTGTCATACATGCACATAGGTTCCTGTACTAATGGTGATGTTGTGTCTGTACATACAGGTTCCTGTGCTAATGGTGATGTTGTGTTCATACACGCACATAGGATCCTGTACTAATGGTGATGTTGTGTCATATAGGCACATATGTTCCTGTACTAATGGTGATGTTGTGTCCATGCATGCACATAGGTTCCTGTACTTATGGTGATGTTGTGTTCATACATGCATATACTGTCCCTCTCTGCTGCTCTGAGGTGGGCAGTGTTACATCAGTAAAAGGGACGGGAGGGGGATACTTTATCATTCAATTAGTCTTGAACTACAACTTGGACAGTACTGAAATAACGCTCTCCATGGCCCAAATACTGTGAAAATTAATTGGAGCTGCTTTTATTGTGAAACATTACTATCCCTTTAAGGATAGATTGTCTTGAGCCTTATGTACCACTTATATGTTTGTGTCTTTTTCCCTAGTTTTTATGGGGAGTTTATATGTGCCAAGAGCAACAGTAAGAGGATGTAGAAGTGTTTTTATGATTTAACATCAACATTTACACAGAATAAATGGGGGGAGACACACTAAGCTGTGATAAAGTGAAAATAATGTCTCAAGTGAAATAAACGCTCCATTTCTTATGTCATTCTATGGAGCCTATGCATTAAATTTTTAAAAGTGAGAGTGCATACAATAACCATACCTGGGAACTCTCCGGATTTGCCCCGGAGACTCCGGTTCTGACAGAACTTTACCGGGTCTCCGGGGCAGAGGCTGATTCCTCCGGATGTGGAGAGTTTCTATTGAAACTCTGCCACATCCGCTTTTTCTCCTGCTGATACTCAGTCCCTAGCCCTCTGAGTGCCAGAGTAGTAAGGAATGCATTGCTTTGCAATGCATTCCGTACCACTCTGGCACTCAAAGGGTTAAGCCCCCCCCACTCGCGGCAAGCCCCCCCCTCCGGGTAGCCCTCGACTGGAAGTTCCCAGGTATGACAATAACACAGAAACTAGAGAAGTGATATCATTGGAGAAGTCATCGCCACTTTATCACCTCTTTATCACGCCTCAGTGCATATCCTCCCAGGAGTCATTTTACACTAGCTGCACCACACGGGCTAAAGAAACTTTACTCAAAGTCACACTGATTTACATGGGGCTTTTAACACCAGGTAGGTAATACACTAAGGTGTGATAAAGTGGAGATGACTTCTCCAGTGATATCACTTCTCCAATTCCTATGTTATTCTATGGAGCCAATGCACTAAGAGGTCTCCAACTTTAGAGATCTTAGAACACAGGCTCCATAGAATAACAATGGAACCGAAAAAGTGATATCACAAGAGGAATCATCTCTGCTTTATCACCTCTATACCACACCTTCTTGCATAACCTCCCTTGAATGTTAACGAGGTCTCCAAAGCATTGTTTTGCACTGATTTGGAGAACACTAGTATGCAAAAGGTTAAAGTCCCCATTTAAATCAATCAGACTTTTTACTTGTCCCCAATGGTGCAGTTGGTTTGCCACTGAATCACTCCAGTTCTTAACCCTTTGAGTGCCAGTGGGGTACACAACACATTGCAAAAGCAATGCATTAACGTACTCCTCTGGCACTCAAAGGGTTAATACATCAGCATTGCAGAAAATTAAAATCTAAGCAATGACTCCTCCCAGCTTATTTTATTTCTGGAAACCCCCTCCAGCAATCCTGGTTTTCCCCTGCACTCAGCAAAGTGCTGGAAGGACGTATATAACTGAGATGTACGTGTCAGATCATATGGTTATGTACTGTCTAGAATGAGGCAATGGGGTAGATTCAAGTAATGTGCTGAAAACCTCTGTAACATTCAGTGGATACTTTATAGGATGCTCTGCATGCAGAAATGGTAGAGGTTAATACATTAACTCTTGGCATGCTATAGAAGTATCCAACACAGAGACCTGTCTAGCAGCCAAGAGAACTAGGTCAAAAACTTTTACACATGCATTTCTTCAATCTCTTTTTTAGATTCAGGAAAATTAAAGAGAAAGGAACACTATTTTATTGAGAAAAAAAAAAATTCTAGATGAGCAATGCAAAAGCTATCCCAGTGCTAGGATACACTATAATCTAAAGTTGTTACACTGCAAACATATTTCATTTTTTAAAACCCTTTGAGTGTCAGAGGGGTGCACAATGCATTTCTGTGCAATGCATTTCACACCCCTGGCATTTAAAAGGTTCATCTTTTTATTTTTGAGAATTTGAGTATAAAATTACAAACACCCTCCTTTTCAGTTTTTCATTCATTTGGTCATTCATTCATTTATTTATTTCTAGCTTTACTTTTTTTTTTTAAACACTTTTTGTCCCCAACAGGGACCTCACTGAATTTCTGTTTAGAGAGATCTTTCTGTCAGGGACTGTGAAAGCAGTGATAGTTATACAATGCTGCACTATGCCTGCAACACAGTTACCTGTATGCTGTAGTGGAGGCAGGCTTTTCTGCTGCAGAGTTAGTGTGTTGTTTCACTATCCCTGCTTTCAAAGTCCCTGACAGAAAGCTCACTGTAAATGATGTCATAAAAGAGTAACATAGCTGTATATGAAAAAATAAATAGTATAGGCAATTTGACTTTACATATTATGACCTTTCATAGCATGTTAAGTCAAAACCAAGGTTAACTGTCACTTTAAAGTTTTTTGCAGTAATTTAATTATATGGTGGATCAGTTTCTCTTGCTGTCTGTGGAGATCTTGGGAGTTATGCACTAAGGAGTGATAAAGAGGTGACAAAGTTGAGATGACTTCTCCCGTCATATCACTTCTCCAGTTCCTGTGTTATTCTATAGAGCCTATGAAGTAGGCTGGAGAAATCTTAGCACACTGGTGAAATGATATCACTGGAGAAGTTTTCTCCGCGTTATCATCTCTTTATCATTACTTAGTGCACAACCCCCCTTGTGCTACATTTGAGTAGATAATGACAGTTTAACAACAACAGATTGCTGACCCCAGAACCTTACCCTGTAACTATGCATTGCAGGATTCTTTAGAAGTTGTCCAGCAGGGGACCTGTATCATTCAGTCGCTGGTATGGCTTAGCTCAGGAGCAATCAAACGTCTCCTAAAGCCCAGTGCATGTTTTCAGGATCTTCTCAGGTAAATACAAGTGAATGTTGTTAACTCAGGCAGATTGTTCAGAAATATTGAATCAATGACTGATTCACCTATGTCTGTGTGAGGAAATCCTGAAAACCTGCATTGTTGGGGGGGGGGGGTGTAGTCTGAGACAGGTTTGAACGTCCATGGCTTAGCTAATCAACAGGACTGCATTTACATCCCAGACACCTCTAGGCATGGCACCCTAGGTGCCCTTATCTCTGCCCATGCCCACAGCCCCCACTTCTCACATGACCCCACCCCCAATCCCATCCACTCTTCCCTGACACAGCAGCAAGTACTCTAAGCCTATAACACACAAACTTGACAAAACTTTTAACTTTTTGGTTGCCATAAAGATCACCCAGGCATTGCTTTTATATGTGTTGGAGTCTTCTGTAGCATCCATGTTGTTAAATAATAGCCAGTGAAATGGTATGTAAACCAGTCCAGGAACAGTGGGATACCCCTACTAATACCCACAATTCAGAATGTGGGTGTGGTCTGCACAGCTGAGCCACTTTTCAAAATCTTGAGCTCTAGACAATTGCCTAAACTGCCTAATGGGAGATCTCGCCCCGCTAATCCAGTTGTCTTGGTTAACCAGTCCAATGTAGTTGATAAATGTTGTCAGTAGTTTTATCTCACAGATTTCTGTTGTGGGGGAATTAATAGATAAAAGCAGCAATATATTGATCACTTGCAATGGAACCCAGCCCCAGATTATTATACTATTAGGACTGCATTTCCATCCATTGCACTGGAGATGTCGCTAGCATCCAAGGGGTTATTTCTAACATTGCTCAGGTTGCAGTATTTTTGTTTTCTCCTTTTTGTTTCACAGTATTTGATTGCTTTCTTTAGAACATACAGATCCAAATTGTCATTAGGCATAACATACCCTAACCTAGAAGTGCCCAAGATTTAGATCCCTGGGGCTAAAATTAAAAAGTGAACTTGTTTTGATTCCATCACGGCTGTGCATATGCAGGCACATGAAAGGGAAATCCAATCTGTGATTATACATTAGCTAAACAAATCTCATACACCAAGCACTTTCATTTGAAAATGTACCTTTAACCCTTTGTAAAGGATTCATTTTGGTTACAATATCTCATGTCTTTTAGTCATTATCCTGACAATGAGACAGAGGTACCAAAAGAACTAATTCTGGAGCACATAAGGAACCAGCAGAATTCCCTAAATGCCCTTTGAGTTAAATTGGACTTGAATGCTAGGGAGGCTCTAATGCATTTTAAAGCAATGTGCTGGAGAACTCTTTAGATTCAACAGGTTAAAAGACCTATTTAAATCAATGGTACTTTTCATTTGTCCCAATGGTATCCTATAAAACAACTCTTTAGCTTTCAGGACAATGCCCTAAATATCAGAATTTTCTATATTGTTCTACGTTCTAAAGGTATCAAATACTTATTTGAATATGTACACTGCCTCTGCCAGCACAGGCTTAAGAGGCATGGAATTCCCCATTCTTACTTCCTTTATTGTAACAAATCCTTTCCTTTACTGTAGTTGAAATCTGAATCATGGATGCCCTTGTGAATAAAGAGTTCTCCCAGTGAAATCTTTGTGTTGATGTTGAAAATATTTGTATACAGTAATCTTATGCTCCCATAGATGACTGTAAACTATATTAGTGTGGCTAGTCTTTCTCCATAACAAAAATCTTCCATTCTCTTTATTATTGTATAATTTATTACCTGTATAAAATCCATGTATTACTTCCAGGCAGATTATTCTCAGTGTGGGGTACTTTGAATACTAAAACCATAAGTCAATGATTAGACCAAAGGCCCATGCACAAATGTTTTTATTCTACGGACGCATTTAAGCATAGACACACGACAGCACTCAAGATACGTGAAATTATTTAATCATTCCCTGTCTGAATACAGCTTCAGGGTTTGGATAAAGATAAATGTGTTACTTAGAGAAACTGATTACATGAATTAATCTATCTTTTATCAAATGCATATTTTACCATATGTGTTCCAGAACTATCTAGCATGAGCTTAAGTACAGTTCAGTTATCCCAATATCATCACTTAGTCTCTGTAGTGCTACAGTTGTTTATTGAGTGAACTCTTGGAATGTGTTGTTATATGATTGTCTATAAACTTTAGCTTTTTCAATCATCACTTAACAGCGTTGTAGAAAGCTATGATATAGGGCAACTATCACATGGAAGTGCCTTTGCAGTAAATCCGCTTCTCTGGAAGCAGAATTGCTGATGAAGGGGACTGTAATTGTGAGCCCCATAGGACCAATGACGGAGTTAAATGGGTGCCTGAAAAGAGACCTCCAAGGATCCCACTTTGGTCTGTGAGAAGAGATTGAAGTGCAAGACTGAAGTCTCACAGTTCAGTCTTGTTGGGCTGCATGCAAAGTCATCATAGACCCTTTTTACCACGCTTAATAGCTCAACACAGAGAAAATATGGAGCTTCTTGTAAAATCTAAAAAAATTATGGATGGGAGCAGCATTCTTCTAGATTATGCTTCAGCCTGCTCCCAAGCGAGGTTTAGTTTTCTGCCCACCCCCCACAACACCTAACTGGAGCCATTTCGGTGCAAACACTGTAGCCCTGGGCATTTTCCTAAGTCTTCTCCAATATGAGAAGGCGCAGTAAAACATCATGATTGCCCTTTAAACAAACTCAGTCCAGCTAGAAATATAATTGTCCCTTGTGACTATTTTACAATGACATTTATTACTGACTGGTGAAAGGAAGGGATAGACATTTACTAAAGCTTATTATGCCAAACTTATTTTTTGATGACCATTTCCCTGTAAGGCTGGATTTGCATAGGAAATTTGAACACAATGATACAGTCACCACAAATTGTCTGTGTCCCCTACTTGTCAGTGCACTGCTCAACCCATGGAAGCTGATAACAGGAGGAGGAGTGTTCTGAAAAGGTGAGGGTGGGCCCACTTTGTTATCAGACATACATGACTGGATGATGCCCATGAGGGTCAGCCACTGACTGGATCGTTGTGATAAGCATAATAATGATTTCAGCGTTGGTCCGCAGCAAGGCTGCTGTACAGAATCTCATCACTGCGACTTCTTGGAGACCATATATAGTCATCAGTAAGTTGCAGCTGTGGCATCTATGGATGACTAGTAGCTGATGCAGTTACCCATGTGTACTACTGTTGGTTGTTGTTCAAAAGTTGCCTGTGTGAACTCAGTCTAAATGTGGGTGTACATCAGCGTGACATATGTACACCAGGCATGTAACGACCAGTGTTTCCTCTAAGATGATCACCGGTGAGCAACTAAGCACTGAAATAGTTAAAAGAGTAATTAAAACTGGTCAGGACTGCATGGTGCATCTGTTATTACAATGCAGCCCTGCATAAGGAGTCCTCTATAACTCTTTCAGCACTGGGGTTCTCACCTTAGAGCAGTGTTTCTCAACTCCTGTCCTCAGGACCCATTAACAGGCCAGGATTTGATGATTTCCTTGTTAGAGCACAGGTGAGTTAATCAATGTGAATGAGCCTCTGATCACCACACCTGTGCTCTAGCAGAGAAATCCCTAAGTCCTGGCCTGTTAGTGGGTCCTGAGGGCAGGAGTTGAGAACCAGTTTAAGACAGTTTAAAGTATATTGTAAAAAAAAGGTCACTTCTCATCTTTTCACCATTTTTAATTCTTTATGACACATTCTCTTTTTACCACAACCAGACATCTGACATTTTTTTCATTGCAACAGCTTTTTGAACATCACAACATGTGAACATTAGAGAGGTAGGTCTCTAATACTTTGTGAAGCAATGAGTTGGAGCACTCTATAGCATTTAAGGCCTTAACCCTTTGAGTGCCAGAGGGGTATGGCACGCATTGCTTTGCAATGTGTGCCATATCCCTCTGGCACTCAAAGAGTTAAAAGAACTATTCAGATTAATGGGAATTTATGTTTCTTCCTTATGGTGCAATTTTTTTTTTTAATCCAAAATGGCTCCTTACTTCTTTTGTGATAGGACTTAAAAAATCTAATATATGAATTTTTAGCTATAAAGTATCCCAGGTGCCATCTTGTCAGTCACTAATTGTTAGTAACGGACACTGTTCATTTGCCATGATGTCACCTGTAGCACTTGGTATTCAGAATATGATTCCACACAAAAACATTCTCTGGAATCAATTTGTAGCCCTAAGCCTGTCTGTTGTCAATTTTCTAAGCTATTTAACTAAAACTTCTCCCTGCAAAGAAGACTATAATCAAGAAACACACTTTATTTATTTTAATAAACGTTGAAATTTTTCTGTATTTTTTCTGTATTTTGTAGTTTATGATCTGTCGGATTTAGGATCTTATGCAAATTACTTTTTTCTCCCCCTCCCTCCCCCACACACATAGCCATTGTCTAAGCAGCGATATGCAGCTGCTGCGAAATCTAATGGTGTTCAAGTAAGGGTGGAAATGTAGATTTCTTTCGTTCTTTAGGTTCTTATCGGATGTGTGGAGGGAAGCATTGTGTAATTTACCAGAAAATGACATCTTCTACACTAAGCTTTGCAGCAGGAGAAGGAAGGGGGGAGGGTTTGATTACAACTGAATAAAAAGATTGGAATTTGTAACAAAACTGACAAAATAACCTGAATGGTTTGATCACCGATATTGTACAATGGTGTGTTACAGTTCAATACAACATTACTTTCCTAATGAAGTTTTCCGATTAATGCCGGGGGGGGGGTATCCAACTCATTTGTTGTATACCCCTCTGGTGCTCAAAGGATTAGTGCCACTTGTGTCAAGAGGGGTGCAGTCGAGAAGCATATGGGTATTCGGGGTATTCCTTTCTTCTATGCCTTGCTTAATCTTTGTAGTACTAGAGGGGTAAGTGTTATGTACTACCGAGGTGTAGAGGAAACTGGCAATACTATTCTTCATTTCCCCACCCATGTTATTGGGAATTTGTTTGGGGGTTGATGGCATGAACCCTTTGAATACCAGAGGGGTACACAAAGCATTGTAAAGCAATGGGTTGCATACCCGTCTGGCACCCAAACGGTTAAAGTCTTAACAACAGTGAAGTATGTGCACTGGTGTATATGCACTAGTGCATACCTCAAAGTGCAAGTACAAGACTAGGGCCTAGTGCACAGAATGAGCTGTGCTGCTGCCTTTGGACATTCCCCCCAGTACTGCAGATACTATCAAAGATCAATGACCACTTGATAGTAACAGATTCTGTACATTTGCCGTGATGTCACCTCTTGCATTTCGTTTTCAGCTTCTCCAAAGAGTGTCTTTTTAGCTCTGTGGATTGTAGTCTGATCCAGTAAGAGCTGTCTAATCACAGTATACTAATCCTTCCTAATTTATGTTGACTCTCCATATGTTAGTGCTTGGGACTGATTGTGTTAGTAGCTTTTATACTCTCTATTTACTATTTACTGTAGCACTTTTTTAGAATGTATCCACACGTGATCAGTCATGACTCCAACTATCTCTAAACCCCCTGAATGCTAGAGGGGTCTCCAAAGCATTGCTTCTGACTGAACTGCAGACCTTGTTAGTATCCAAGGGTCTAAATTCCATTATACCTTTTAATAGGAACAGCTGGGTAGGAGTCGTGCCCTTCTTAAATTCTAGATTCCAGCACTATTCTTATCACAATCACTTCAAAGCCTGCTGAAATCTGATTTATTAAGCATTATGTCATTTTTAATCTTGTTTTACTTATTTAAGCAGCTGATATCACTTTATCATATGGAATGTCCATGTAAAGGAAGCATGACAGTTGACTGTTGTGGCTTATAATTGTCCTTTTCCACTTCTTGGACCTAGACATTGCACATCAATTATGAGCCTTTATTCTGTGCGATCTGCCAAAGTGAAGGTTAACAGATTCTAATCAAATGCACTGACTATATCCCGCGTTATGAGATGGGGGGGTGCCCCCTCTCCCCAGTACTATTCATTTTATCCCTGGAGGCCCTATCAAATACAATTATTATTTCCCCTGCTATTCATGGTTTGCCTGTGAATGCCTGTGAGACAAAGATGGCTTGCTTTGCAGACTATGGGCCGTATGTTCAAAGGGATAACGACAAAAAATGTTATATGAAAGACAAAAATAAGTAATTGTGTGCATGAACGAAATATTTTCTATAGAGTATATGACAAAAAACTAGTAATGCCCGTTGTGTACGAAACAACTCCAGAATTGACGGGCAAAGGGGCGGGGCAAGGGCGTGGCTAAACTATTCTCCAGTGTTGGATAGAGGAAAAGAAAATTTGTCGTAACTAACAACAAAAACATCTTACAAAAGACAAAATGTGTACGTTAAGAAAGAAGTGGAGGGAACGTGAAGTTCTGAATGTGAGAATTTTTGTCTTTAGTTAAGACATTTTTTGTCGTTAGTTAAGACATATTTTAAGACATTTTTGTTGTTAGTCTAATCTAATCCTTCATACTAGTGTCCCCAAAGACAAAGTAATGCTTCTTTTAGCTCACAACCTGCCTAGTAATTGAACTAATAACCCCAACCAGAAAAGTCTCTAACTATACCTCAGCATTGCTGACAAAAATTTCATTCCAAACTCTGGAAATCCCCCACATTACCAGCTCTGTGGGTCTGTTGGATGTCCGCCATCCATCAGATACAGCAGCTCCATGCTGCTTCCTTAAATTGCATGGATTTCTTTAACACCATCCGGAAGCCCTGGCTTTTGTCTTGTACACGCTGTTCTTTAAAGTGACGTGAGATTAATCTCTTTCTATACCTAATAACCCCCTCTCTTCTCTCCTTACCTCCTATCTCTCTTCTCCCCTTATGGCTTTATCTTCTTAATTTTACATCTCTTCTTGCTCTTCTATATGTATTCTGGGATAAGACCGACAATCCGGTCCCTCAATGCATATCCCACATCCTCAATGCAGGTGTATATTAAGCAATTGCATTCTGGACAATTGAATCTCTCCCTCATTTACGTTATTCAGTTTATATGCCGATTCCTTGTCAGTTGAGATGGACAGTGTATAATGTTCTTGTAACACACTATTAATCTGCTGTAACTGTTAATTTACTATACAGTGTCTGCTGTTCTCTACAATGTCTGCTGTTCCCTTCAATTTTCTACAGTACAGCCTGTAAGGAAAAAAAAAAAAAGATTCAGCTGCTTTCTCTCTCTGTCTCTTACTTTTTTAAGGCCTGTAATAAAGAAAATAAAAGGAATAGACAGTAAGAAGCTGCTAAGGAAAGCAAGTGGAGATAGATAGAAACAGACAGAAAGAACAGCTTTCAGCTCTAACTCACCTAAGTGCATAAAATGTGTGTATATAAATGTGTATAATACCTTATAATATTATTATTTGTATTTGTTTCCCCTGAAGAAGTGGATCCGGGTATACACGATACGCGTTGGGTATTAGTCTCCCCTCCCCTTGCACTTACTGAGACTGGTCCCACCCCGCCCCATGTGAGAACCCTCAGTTTCGGCCCAGTGCAGCTGAGGACACATCAGATACGCTGTTGCTGGAATTTATACTATCTATCCTCTATCACTACTGGGCAGACATTATTTGCATCAGCCGCTCTTGCACAGCAGTGCAATATCTGTATCATCTTTAACGGAGTGTACTACTCTGCGATACTTTGTTTCAGTCATCTGTTGGAGGACCGTGACTTCAGCGCTCATACGGACTGCAACATCGGAAGAACTATCAGAAGGGCACAGTTTCATGGCAGTAAAGGGCAGGGACCCTTGAGACACATAAAGCCCAAGATGGGCATCTTGTAAGTGCAATGGGAGAAGGGGGGCTTTTGTTTTGTTTGTTTTTATCATATTTTAATAAATATACTGCACTTAGAGCACTTTTCTCTTTCTCTCTCTCTCTTTTTTTTCTGTGGTTGCGCTCCCACCTTTGCAGATTTTGATTTTCCTTTTGAGGTATACAAGGATACCTTTTACTAAGAGCTGCACCAGAATTTATTGAGATCACTGAAGGAGACTGCTATTCTAACTGAGACTGATCCATCCTCATCATCTCATCCTCACATATCATTTCACTTCATTCATTTTATTATTCTAACCCATCTTTTCATAAGGACTACTAATTTTCACTGACTATTTCATTTTGATTTTAGGACATTTTTTGGACATCACTTTAGAAGGGGGTTTTATTTTCAAACCCTAGAATATTAGAATATCTCTTTGTTTTTCATTTTGAATTGTTGTTTGTAATATATATCTCCATTCTCTAAAATAATTGCGCAGATTGAGTGTATGTTTGTATAGTTCACTTTGAAAAACCTGCCATCAGCTGTCATGTCTGCCTTCTTGGACGTGACATTCAGGACAGATTGAAAATGTTATCTCTCGGAGGAAGACACAAAGGCCTAATTCATAATGGACCTTAGGATTTTCTGGCCATAGCGAGCTAAGTGGGGGTTATTATTAAAGGGATAGTAATACTTCATTTTAACTTTATTTTATTTTGTAGGCATGAAAAAAACATGAAGAATGATATAAGTCTTATCTCTCAAACCTTTATGGTTTAAGAGATATTCACAAGCAAAGTTCCCCTCCCTGCCCCTTTTACCTAGTGTAAGCCATCTCTTCTCAGATGTGGATCAGGTTGTATGACCAGACAGATAACAGCAGGGGACAATCTTCTTTGTATTAAAAGAATGAAAGCCCTTCCCCCCTTGCCAAGTTTTTCAGCTTTTTCCTTATCTTAATTGAAGATTGTCCCTCTCTGCAGTCTACCTGGGCACCTCCCTTCTGATCTGGCTGAACGGGGGGGGGGGAATACTTTGCTTGTGAATATCTCTTAAACCATAAAGGTTTGAGAGATAAGACTTATATCGTTCTTCATGTTTTTTTAATGCCTACAAAATAAAATAAAGATAAAACGAAGTATTACTATCCCTTTAAGGAGGTGTTAGCTCTTTCAGATCCAAAAATGTGCATTACTGTCTCTTAAAAGGTAATGCTACATATGTAAATAGTTTCTTGTACGAATCTACATAGAGAGTGAGCAAAACTCCCCAGACTGATATTAAAGGGGAGCTATAACCTGAATTAAAGTTGGCTTTATTTGAACGCTCATTTGCAATGCATCTGTAATCCTTGTATTTTTTTTTAAATCTAATTCGGTATACTCCGAGATACTTGCTTTTAAACTTCAGCCCGTTATGTCACTTCAGAACAGGCTGTGGATAGAGCTCTGTACCACAGCCTGTTTTCGTCTGCTCCCCTCCCCACGTAGCGCTCCTGGTTACATGGAGAAGTCCTTCATCACCTGAGGAGGTTGGTCAGAGGAGCTAAGTGGGGAGGGGAGCAGACGAAGATTGACAGGCTGCGGGGCAGAATGACTCGCAGTCTGTCCTGAAGTGACGTAAAGGGCTGAAAGGGATAGTAATGTTTTACATAACAGCATCTCCAGTTAATCTTCATGGTATTTAGGCCATGGGGAGTGTTATTTCAGTACTGTCAGATTTGTAGTTCAAGAGTAATTGAATGATAAAGTTTCCCCCTCCCGCCCCTTTTACCTAGTGTAAGCCACCTCCCTCAGATGTGGAATGTGGTCCTGGTACCAGACAGATCACAGCAAGGGACAATCTTCTTACTGTGAGAACAATGAAAGCCCTGCCCCACTGGCAGTTTTTTCAGGTTTTTCCCTTTTGTTAATTGAAGATTGTCCCTCTCTGCGATCTGTCTGGACACCACGTTTCTGTTCTGAGGTGAGCAGTGTTACATCAGTAAAATGGGTGGGGGCAGATACTTTATCATTCAATTATTCTTGAACTACAACTCTGACAATATTGAAATAACACTCTCCATTGTCCAAATAATATGAAGATTAATTGGAGCTGCTTTTATTATGAAGCATTACTATCCCTTGAAGTTTAAAAGCAAGTATCTCGGCGAATACTGAATTATATTTAAAAAAAAATACAAGGATTACAGATGCATTGCAAATGAGTATTCAAATAATTCCAACTTTAAAAGGATAGTAATACTTAAAATGTAAAAAAAAATATGTTGTAGGGTTTATCCCCCTGAGTAAAACAAGAGTACTCCCACTGCTGAAAGGTGTTTCATTCAAAAGTTATTAATTTTCAAAGATGAATTTTTTAGGTGCAATATCACAGTGGCCTGAAATTGTACAGTGACGCTGTTGCTACACCATCCTATGTAGATGTATGGTCCTGGGACCAGAGCTGTCCATAGGATCGTGTAGCAACAGCGCCACTGTACAATTTCAGGCCACTGTGATATTGCACCTAAAAAATTCAACTTTGAAAATTAATAACTTTTGAATGGAACACCTTTCAGCAGTGGGAGTACTCTTGTTTTACTCAGGAGGATAAACCCTACAACATATTTTTTCTTACATTTTAAGTATTACTATCCCTTTAATTGAGGTAATAGTTCCCCTGTAACTAAATTTGTTCATGTGATGTTGAATGAAGATATTGTATATGGTGACCTTTATATTACCCTGTCAACAGTTAAGATAAAATTAATTTACAAATACGTTTTGCTACTCGTGGGAAAATATTTGTAAGACACAAAAAGATTAATAGTTCTCTGGAGTGAAAATTCAGAGTGGAACTCTCTACAACAAAAGGAATTGTCAAAGGAGAGCTCTCCCCTGAACTGGTAAGTGTTTTTGCCAAAGTACAAACACAATATAGCTTGTTGATCAAATATACATACATCACAGAATTAAAATGAAAAGCTTATCTACAATGATCAAATCCCTAGCGCCTGCTTTGGTTAGATTTTTGCATTTGTCTAAATTGGAGTGAGATATTAAAATGTATGTGTGTGTTGTGTAGGCAGAGTTAAATTAACCCCTTGGATGCTATGCGGACAGTAAGAGGCAGGGTGGCTGATTATGCCTCCTGAGGAGAGACACATTAACCCTTTGAGTGCCAGAGGGGTACGCAACGCATTGCACAGCAATGCATTGCGTACCCCTCTGGCACTCAAAGGGTTAACCCTGGTTAACCTGTCCCAGGATTTTCGGTTAACCCTTACATTGCCTTAGCACAAAAAAGTTCATTGCCAGATATTACTTTAGCTATTTAAATAATAAGTATAGTTTACTATTTTAGTATACTATTAACCATGTTATAAATTAAAGGACAAGTTAATACTGCCCAATAATAGCCCCTACTTACCTTACTATGTGCAGAAAATCCTAATGGCACTTATCAGTTTTTTCCTTGCGCTTTTGTTCAATTGATAATGTCTTCAATCAGTCATGGGAGACTAACACCTTTTAGCCTAGGGACAAGTATAAACAAGTTGTTTATCTTAATTTAAACAGATCTACATTTTGAGTAGTATTGCCATGCAGTGTGCTTTTTTTCTCATGCAGCACCTACTTGAATGGCAATATGGTAATACAATTATTAATTTTGAATTATTTTTAATATTCAAACTACTTTTGAGATACTGCATAGCTTTCAATTTAAAGGAACCATAAAAAGTTTTTACCAGCTGTTTAACCATGTAAATAGTATTAGGAAACGTGCTTTTTTGTTTGGTTTTTTTACATACTTTTTAAGATCTTTAACCTCCAAGTTGTGCACTTCTGCATAATGCGGTACGGTGTATCTGTGGCACAGCTCTCAGAACTTCCCAGCACTATTTCATTCTCCTCCCACCTCCCTCCCAGCTGCCCCAGGGAGCGTGTTCATGCTTCCCTTCTGTGTGGTGTAAACGGATCCTATAGTTACAGCAAGCTCCGGTTAGCATTATGCTGAGGTTGCTACACTAGTGTATATCTGTATTTTGTCTCTGTATTTGTGAAAATACGCAACTCTTTGCTGTAAACACTCCAGGACGTACTTGAAAATGAGATAAATCTCAATGTATTCTTCCTGGTAAAACATTTTCTAAATAAATAGTGCTATCACAAAGATTGCAAGGGAAATGGAGCTACACTAACGATACCACAGAGCTTATAACTGAAATAATGCTACATTAGTCATACCACAGAGCTTACAAATGAAATAGAGCTACATTAATGATACTACAGCACTTACAATTGGAATTGAGCTATACTAGTAATACCACAGAGCTTATAACTGAAATGATGCTACAGAAGTCATACCACAGAGCTTACAAATGAAAGGATCTACATTAATGATACAGCAGCACTTATAATTAGAATTGAGCTACAATAGAGGTTCAGATGATTTGGAGCTACACAAGTGATATCAGCACAGCTTTCAGTTGAAATATAGCTGCACTAATGATATCACAGAGCTTAGAATTATATGACTACAAATGGTAGTCATAGAATTGTAAGCTCTGTGGTATCCTAGAATAACTATATTTCAACTGGGTAAAGAGGGAAGGCAAAGGAGGAATAGGAGGCAAAATGTATATTTGTGCTCATGTATTAATATCTGTGTAAGGGTATGGATGGATGGTTGGTGTATGTGTAAAGCCCCCTTCCCACACACACACATACACAGACAAAATACATACAGACAAATTCCTGAAGATTCACCTCTACGGCTTTTACTAGCCCCGCCCCCCACATTTCCCATTTCTCTCTCTTTTCCCAGTTTACACAACAGTAACCCCAAAGACATACCTCTGTGAGAGGAAAGAAGGTTAGTCCTGCCACTAGTGGGAGGCAGGTATGGGTAAGAGGCTCCTGCCTTTGTGAAAGAAAGTCTGTTGGCCTACTAGAAAGGATTCACAATACTAGCACCTTTTTAAACTGTCTACCACTTTTTTCATAATGTCCATGCTTTTTGTGATGGTTGCAGTAGTGTAAACCACAGACTGCATATATGTTAGATACTCAGGAGCAGAGCACCATCCAAACCTCCATACACTATTTGGTTTTAGTCAATCTGTATGCAAACAAAAAAAGTTCAGCTGTTCCATTGTAAATAGACCACACATATCTAGAGTGCAAAGCAATAAGCACTCAGCAAAATAATAGTGAAGAAAAGCCGTGGTCTTTAGATATTTGGAACATTAGCAGTATGAGATCGAAGTGTCCCTCAAACATCCAAAAGCAGGACAAAAACAAACAATGATTCGCACCACTGCTAAATAAATTTCCTATCAACTGTCAGTGACTCTATGACATGGTAAAATCAACAAAATTTATTGGATAACATATAAAAATCATACCTGCATTAAGAGCGAATGGTAGTGCAAAACATTGTTCTGCCCCAGAGTATACATTTTCTCTTGGGGAGGAGGATTGCTTGTGCAGCACCTTAGATGACTGAGCTAACTGCTTTGAGCAAGCAGCAGCTCAACCCTAATTTATTAGCCTGCTAGACAGTAAGTATGCCGCCATCACTGGTTGGCAGCGTATGTGCATGGTGATGTGCGTACCGCCATACAATGACATCATCTTCTGCTCTGAAATTTAGCTTTAGTGGTACGGAATTGAAGACCTAATGTACCTCCGACCCTGTTGTCTTTGTTAGATCTCTAAATACTTACACTGCGCCTAGTTTTCTTTGTGCTTTCATGTCACATGCACCAATTATCTGACCTTTTTGACCCAGTTATGTGGCAGCAGACATAGTGACTCACTAGCCTAGACTTAAGAAATTCCTGTGGGGCAATTGCCATTTTACTCCCCGGGCCAGCACTCCCCTGGTCCAGGATGCTGTGTCCTTTGAGGAAGACATCACAGTTGCTGCCAGTCTTTCAGCCTGTAGCAGGTCTAGTTCATGAGCCTACTTAACCCTTTAAGGACCAGAGGGGTGCAAAGTGCATTGCAAAGCAATGTGTCGAACACCCCTCTGGTCATTAAAGGGTTCAGTTTACCATGAGCTATTAGAAGATTTTGTGGCTCTAAGGGCCTGTTGGTCACTGTCATGTTGTAGAAGATTTTGTGGCCCTACGGGTCTGGTGGTCACTGTCATGTCCGTCTACATGGATATGGCATCCAAGACTGATTGAAGATGTTATCTCTTGAACAAAGGCAAAAGGGCAAAATTCATAGGGGCCATTAGGATTTTCTGACCATGACCAGGTAACAGGTGAGCTATTATTAGAAGGTATTTGTTTAGCTGTTCACTGGTCTAAAATATTGTTAACCCCTTAACGACCACTGACGTGCCAGAACCGTCACGGCGGTCCAGCACTTAAGGACCAGTAACAATCCTGGCACGTCATGGAGTTCAGGGCTCCCGGCACAACTGCACGCCATTCCGGAAGCCCTGAACCAGAAGAAAAAAAAGCCCCATGGTCCTCAAGTGCCACCGCGCATACGCGAGCTGGTCCTTAAGGGGTTAAAAAAATAAAAGCTACTGTTCTTTATGAAGCTGTAGGAGCTGTCAGATGTGATTACAAATATTATATTACAGCCGATTCCCTCAATAGGTGCAAAGGGATGTATGTATGAATGCTTCACATTGCGTTGAAGACCTCTCTAATGATAACGATGTTAAAAACTGGTGTAACTGGCCATTGGAGGACCCCGGTGCAAGCATTTTTGGGTCTCCAATACAAAAATATATTCCCAGAAAGAAGCATTATTACAACGTATTGGGTGGTAGAACCAGTGGACCCCCTTGGATGCCTGGTCCCATCACAACTTCTCTTTATGTATCTCCTGTAATCACAAACACACAGTCAATGGGAATAGACATATGTGTTTGTCCACAATGGTGCAGTTGTTTTGCCCCAGAATTACTATACTTTTTTCTACATAAGGCCCAACAAATCTGTACAAATGTTTCTTCCCTCCATTTTCTGACAAAATGGTGATAATACTGTCAATTCTGAAGATGATCAGAAGATGCCATGATGTGACTGAGCTCCTGCTTATTATAACAGTTCATAAGAAGATATCTTAAAATAATGAATCCCCTGCTCTATTTGGATTATATATTTGGGTGATTATCAGAAATGTCACAAAATAAATTATCCCCTCCTCAGTTTAGATGATTAGTTTAGGTGATGATCAGATGATGATGTTCTGAAATAATCTATCCCCTGCTGAAGCTGGATGGCCATCAGAAGATGTGACAAATCCCTGTCCAGTTCAAATTATGGTCTTAAAGGGGAACATTCACATTATAAAAACTGTTGTACATGAGCTTTAATTAGTAAAACTAGATTAGTGTTGTTTTATTTTTTTATTGGAGATACGAAGGATAAAATTTAGGCACTTCTGCAGTCTGTGGCACCCGGTATGTGTGGCACAACACTGCAGGACTTCCTACCTCCCTCCCAACTGCCTCAGGGAGCACGTTCATGCTTCTCTTCATGGGGGCATTTATGTGGGCTGTCATTACAACAAGCACCATTTACAGTGCCACTGAGCTTGCAGGCAGCTCCCTGGGTCAGCTGGGAGGTGGGAAGTCCTGTGGCGTTGTGACACACATACAGGGTGCTGCAGAACACGGAAGTTCCCCATTTTCAGTCTTCGTATCTCCAATAGTAGGTAACTAAAATTAAAAAAAAAACAACACTTATCTAGTTTTACTAATTAAAGCCCATGCACAAAAGTTTTTTTTATAATGTGAATGTTCCCCTTTAAGATATCCTGATGCCACTGATCTCCAACTCAATTTGGATGACCATCATATACTGTCCTGATGTGATTTATTTCCTTCACATTGCAGCAGACCATCAAATAATATCCTGGTCTGGAAGGGAGCAGGAGATGAATCACCTGGTTTCCATTGCAGGCATTGTAGCCCTTCAGCTACTTCATTACATTAATGCATAGTAATAATCATTTTATCTTCTACATAAGATGAGAACAGAATTGTAAACATTACCATGCCTTTAAAAAAGTTTATCCATCAATCATTTGTTTTTCGGTTTAGCTTTTTTTTTTTTTTTTTTGCTGTCGTATACATATTCTTCATTTGAGGATCTGTCTGAAGAGTGAACAAGGCTTTGACATTGAACAACAGATGAAGAGCCACATATTGCTCATCTCTTATGTAAATACAAGCTCAAAATGTTCTTCAGATTTACTGACAGTCACAGTAGATGGATTGAGGGGAACACTGCCAGCCATATACTAAAGAGAAATGCTGAATCAAATGCCTTTGTTACATTTATTTTAGAAAATTACTTCTGACAACTTTTCTGTTCCAGAGGACATGACCAACACTGGACTTAATTACTGAAAAAAAAGATAGAGAGAAATGTATCAAGACTGACCTGAGGGCTGGTAAGGTGCCAGGAAAGCTAGCTGGTAGGGACAGGAAACTGAATGCAAAGTGGTTCAGTGGTTCCTAGGGCCTTATGTTAAAAAAAAATAGTGGAACTGCAGGGGAAATATCAAAAAAAACCCTATCGATTTAAATAGAGACTTTAAACCCTGAAATGGAAGAGAGTTCTCCAATGCATCGTGAAGCAATGCATTGGTGACTTGTCTAGCATTCATAGTGTTAAAGCTCCACTTGTCAGGAAGTAACATAGTTGATGAGGCTGAAAAAAAGACAAGCATCCATCAAGTTCAGCCTTTGCCATATCACATATTAAATACAAACAAACAAACAAACCCCTGTTGAAGCCATTTCCAATTAATCCTAAGGTGGATAAAAAAAAATCCATCCTGACTCTATAATGCAGTTGGATATTTCACTGGGTCACATCCTATCAGCACTGAATCCAGGGAAGAGCAGCATAATTATTTACTGAAACAATTGACAGGTTGTGACCGGGAAGGGCTGGACTGAGGGTCAGGGGGGCATTTGCCCCCTGGGCTGGTCATATGTCAGTGCCGGTGGGCCACTGCCTCACTAAATCTCCCACTTGCTACTGAAAATGGAGCTACACTAGTGATACCACAGAACTTGCAAATGAGAGATCAGACTGTGTGATGTGTATAAAAGTGTATCACATTGCTCCACAGCAACAAAGCTCACATAAATGTTTGTTTAAATTTCAGTATATGAGGTTATACATTAGTCTGTGCAAAGAAAATACTTTTGGCTTGCTCGAAATCATTTATTCAGTTCGCAAAGAGATGTCAGAAGGTCATGAAATAACCTAAAAATTCTCAGTAATGCCCCGCCCACCAGCCAAACCCCCAGCAACACCAACTAAAAGAAGTGTTAATTGTTGGCCGTATGAAAAGCTGGAAGGTATGTATGACTAGTGTGGCTTTATGTCAGTTGTAAGCTGTGTGGTATCACTAGTGTAGCTCCATTTCAACTCTAAGCCCTGTAGTATCACTAATGTATCCCGATTTCAACTGTAAGTTCTGTAGTATAACTTGCTTTTCTTCACAATATAAATGCCAATTTTAAAATAAAGAAAAGGGGTGGGCTGGGACAGTGTGGTGGAACGACAGCAGAAATGGACTACTTGATTGGATTTGCCCCTCAGGCAACAAGTTGCCAGCCCTACCATGGAAGTGACTAAGCAGTTACACATTCTATGGAGATCTGTTATCGGTGGCTCACCATTCCCATAGAATGTAACAGAATAACTGGCTGAAATCTGACCAGTAGAGGGCACTGATTATGTTAAAACAAACAAGAAAACACAAAACAAAAGTTCAAACTGTAATAACTATAGAAACATGAATCTCTTTGCAGTGGGAATACCCTTGTATTACTCAGACGGAAAAGTGCTATCATATATGTTTTTCATTAAACAAAAGTTTACTAGTGCTTGTTAAAATCAGTGGGAATGTAGGGAATTTCTATTTCTCCCCGTGATGCAGTTGGTTTGCCTTAGAACAGGGGCGTTCATGTGGGCCACATGATCAGAAAGCTGTAAGTGTGGGCCACATGATCAGAAAGTTGTAAGTGGGAGGGCCACATTACTTCTTTTTTATTGATAACTAGTTGAAGAGCCTGTGTACACGAGCCACAGTGCCACCCAGCAATGGCCGCAGTGCAGTCATGTGCAGTACAGACTGCTCGCTCTGCGGCTAATATGGAGCGGGGAGCTCCAAATTCAGACTGTAATCTGTGTGCAGAGAGGACTACAGTCTGAATTCGGAGTGCCCCACTCCATTATCAGCCGTGCGCAGGCAGTCTGTACTGCACATGACTGCAGCGCGCACAGCCGACTGTATTGCGCATGACAGCTTCTGACAAACATACATTTAACAAATTAGTATATAGGATGCACGTGAACTATACCCTATCAGCTATGCAAAAATATGCATTTATTTATTGATCAGATGACAATACTGATATTTAACAGACATCTGTTAAGTATACAGTACTGGCAGGCAGGTGATTAGTTCTTACTGGTCTAGTAAAAAAAATCTCAGGTGGCCCACAGGCCACACGTTGGATACCCATGCCTCAGATTTACTCTATTTTTATTTTAAACATAATGCCCTTGTGACAAATTGCAGCATTGTTGAAGTCTTTAGGATGAAAGCTGCTCCACTCACTGCAACCCTTAACACCAGGAGGAGATGCACTAATGAGTGATAAAGAGGTGATAAAGCGTAGATAAGCTCTTCAGAGATATCACTTTGACAATTTCTGTATTATTCTATGGAGCCCATGAACTAAGATCTCTTCTACTTGAGAAATCTTAGAGCATAGGCTCCATAGAATAACATAGGACTTGGACAAGTGATATCACTGGAGACATCATCTCCACTTTATCACCTCTTTATCACTCTTTAGTGCATCTCCTCCAAAAATATATCCTATATAATAAAACGCTAGCGATATTTGTCAGAAGCTGTCATGCACAGTAGAGCCTGCCCATGTTTGGGGAGTCTCTACTCAGGGCCGGATTTCCCGTAAGGCAGAGTAGGCATCTGCCTACAGGCGCACCCTACAGAGGGGCGCCTGCCACTACAATTGATTTTTTTTTTTTTTTTACTTGGTGCGGCTCGCCATGCCGCGCCGAGCCGCCAGCCACCGCCTTGTAAGCTGTGAGCTCTCCCGGCTCTTTAGCAATGCAGAGCGCTGGGAGATAAAATCTCCCAGCGCTCTGCATTACTAAAGGGAAGGCCGCGCGAGAGCTCCAGCAGCTCCATGTCTGTGCAGAAGCGCAGATCTCTCCAGCCGCTGGACCACCAGGGAGGTAGGAAACGGATGTGGTGGGGGGGGGGGGAGAGAATGAGGCTTAACCCTTTGAGTGCCAGAGTGGTACGCAATGCATTGCAAAGCAATGCGTTGTGTACCACTCTGACACTCAAAGGGTTAATTTGGAGATAATGGGAGCAATGTGAGGTCAATATGGGGATGATGGGGGGCAAGCGATGTGGAGCTGATGGGGGTCAATGTGGAGCTGATGGGGGGCAATGTGAGGGCAATGTGGAGCTGATGGGGTCAATGTGGAGCTAATGGTGATGGGGTCAATGTGGAGCTGATGGGGGTCAATGTGGAGCTGATGGGGGGAAATGTGAGGGCAATGTGGAGCTGATGGTGTCAATGTGGAGCTGATGGGGGTCAATGTGGAGCTGATGGTGATGGGGTCAATGTGCAGCTGATGGGGGTCAATGTGGAGCTGATGGTGATGGGGTCAATGTGGAGCTGATGGGGGTCAGTGTGGACTGATGGTGATGGGGTCAATGTGCAGCTGATGGGGGTCAATGTGGAGCTGATGGGGGCAATGTGAAGGCAATGTGGAGCTGATGGGGGCAATGTGGAGCTCATGGTGATGATGTAATTGTGGAGCTGATGGGGGTCAATGTGGAGCTGATGCTGATGGGGTCAATGTGGAGCTGATGGGGGTCAATGTGGAGCTGATGGTGATGGGGGTCAATGTGGAGCTGATGGGGGTCAATGTGGAGCTGATGGTGATGGGGTCAATGTGGAGCTGATGGGGGTCAATGTGAGGGCAATGTTGAGATGATGTGGCAATGTGGAGCTGATGGGGGCAATGTGAAGGTGATGGGGGGGCAATGTGAGGGCAATATGGAGATTTGGAGCATTGTGGAGATGGCGGGGCGGGGGGGCGCTTCAGATATCTGTGCCTACAGGCTCCTGAGATGTAAATCCAGCCCTGTCTCTACTGAGCATGACTGCATCGCATGGAGCAGTGAGGCTGCATCAGTACACAGAGCAGGAAAGAAGCAGTGAGGCGGCATCAGTACACAGAGCCAGACCGGAGCAGTGAGGTAGCGGCAGTATGCAGAGCAGGACTGGAGCAGTGAGGTAGCAGCAGTACTCAGAGCAGGACCAGAGCAGTGAGGTAGCGGCAGTATTCAGAGCAGGACCGGAACAGTGAGGTAGCGGCAGTAATCAGAGCAGGACTGGAGCAGTGACGTAGCGCCAGTACTCAGAGCAGGACCAGAACAGTGAGGTAGCGGCAGTACGCAGAGCAGGACTGGAGCAGTGAGGTAGCGGCAGTGCTCAGAGCAGGACCGGAACAGTGAGGTAGCAGCAGTAGTCAGAGCAGGACTGGAGCAGTGAGGTAGCGGCAGTACTCAGAGCAGGACCGGAACAGTGAGGTAGCGGCAGTACTCAGAGCAGGACCAGAACAGTGAGCAACCGGCAGTACGCAGAGAAGGACCGGAGCAGTGAGGTAGCAGCAGTAGTCAGAGCAGGACTGGAGCAGTGAGGTAGCGGCGTTACTCAGAGCAGGACCGGAACAGTGAGGTAGCGGCAGTACACAGAGCAGGACCGGAACAGTGAGGTAGCGGCAGTACGCAGAGCAGGACCGGAGCAGTGAGGTAGCGGCAGTACGCAGAGAAGGACCAGAACAGTGAGGTAGCGGCAGTACTCAGAGCAGGACTGGAGCAATGAGGTAGCGGCAGTACACAGAACAGGACTGGAGCAGTGAGGTAGTGGCAGTACACAGAGCAGGACCGGAGCAGTGAGGTAGCGGCAGTACGCAGAGCAGGACCGGAGCAGTGAGGTAGCGGCAGTACGCAGAGCAGGACCGGAGGAGTGATGGTAGCGGCAGTACGCAGAGCAGGACCGGAGCAGTGAGGTAGCGGCAGTACGCAGAGCAGGACCAGAGCAGTGAGGTAGCGGCAGTACGCAGAGCAGGACTGGAACAGTGAGGAGGTAGCGGCAGTATGCAGAGCAGGACCGGAGCTGTGAGACGTCATCCGGACCTTGGCCTGTGTACACGGGCTTTTACGCTAGTTGGAGGTATAAATGAAAAAGTGAAGCAATTATTGGGCATGGAACAAATACGAATTGCTGTTGCTTTAAATGGGGCATTTAACCCTTGGAGTACCACGTGGGTGTCCAACACACACTCAAAGGGATAAGCCCTTGAATGTTAGAGATCTCCAAAGCATTAATTGCCTTGGAGGCATCTAACACCCGAGGGGTTAAAGAGAAGCTGTCTTTTCATCATTTCTTTATAAACATTTTGTAACGTGTCCTAAACATCATAAAAGAAAAAATACTTTTGTATTCCTACAGATTTTTTTTTATTGTAGTATAAAAATAGATAAAATGTGGAAAGAAATTTTATATAAAAAAAAAAAATGCTAAAGTACAGAATATCAAAATTCGACCAAAATGTAAATAATAACATCTTAAATTTTGTACGAACCGGGTTTTCTAATACCTGTGAGCCATATTCATTAGGGTGATATGTTCAAAAGAAAAGTAGAGGAGTTCTGGGGGAAAACATTCACACTATAGGGGAGGACATGGGCGTATTGTCCTATTGGGGGATCGGGCATCCCCCGGGGGGCCGCTAGATCATGGGCCTGTGGGGGAGATTAGAGGATCTCACCGTCCCACGATATTTTGAAGGAGAGGTCTGTGTTGCCACAGGCACTCTCTGTGACAGCCTTCACGTTCCTTGTTAACCCTTTGAGTGCCAGAGGGGTACGCAACACATTGCTTTGAAATGCGTTGCGTACCCCTCTGGCACTCAAAGGGTTAATGCAGAGTGCCAGGATACTACATAATATCCTGGCACCTGCTCTCCCATGCCGCACAGGGACCACAAGGGGGCGTCGATAGGGACGTCGGTGCAGCTAGTGGGCTGCTTTACAAAAAAAATGCCCGGGCTGGTATTCCCTCACTCATATCCTATTATATTTAGTGGGTGGTTTGAATGCATACTGTATGTTTTATATTATAACTTTTATTATATTGTACACATCTTTTATTGTTGTAAGATGTTTGGATTAAAAACTCAATAAAAACTTATATTAAAAAAAAAATCCCCATTTAAATTAATTTTTCATTCTTCCCATAGTGCGAATGGATTTCCCCAGAACTCCTCCACTTTTCTTTTGAACATACGGTCCAATAATAAGTATGAAATGGAACTAACACTTTATATTGATGTATTGATGTCTGTTATTTAACCCCTTCGCATCCTGTGACGTACCCGGACCGTCACGCTGGTCCGGCACTTAAGGACCAGTGACGGTCCTGGTACGTCACATACTTTTACTCACCGCCCTGCTGCAGGAGCGCGGTGAGTAATACCGTGGACTGAAATTGATCGCTCCAAGACCGGAGCGATCTCTTTCAGTCCTCCTTTCGATGTGCCGCCCCACGTGATCAGTCACGTGGGACGGCACGTCGAACTTGTCTATCTGGTCCTTAAAGGACCAGACACCGCGGGATCGTCGGACCTTAAGGGGTTAAAAGGGCCCTCAAACCCACCTATATTTAAAATAATAGTTCAAAAGAGATTTAGCTTTATTTATTTATCAGTTTATGCAAATTAGGCAGTTCTGACTCATACAACCTGGGTTGTCAGATAATGACATTCCACTTTCCCTCCCAACTTCCACTTCCTACCAGGCAGTACTGGGTAATTTGCATAAACAGGCAAACAATAAAGTTAAAAATGTAACAAACGATAGTTATAAATAAAGAATGGATAACATAAATATGCATGATTGTGAAAGCCATTTCAAAATCACCCGAATCATTACAAAGTATTAGTTCTACTTTAAGAGGTGTATTTCAGGGAACTGATAGAGAATAAATAAAAAAAATCCCCAAGTTCTTATTTACTTAAACAGCACTTTAAACTCCTTGAATACTAGAAAAGCCTCTATCAAATTGCTTCTCAATGTATGTAGCCCTTAGAGTGTCAGAGGGGTGCCTCACTCTGGCATGCTAAGGGTTAAGAACTCTATAAGATTCCTGTGGTTAAAAGCCTGATTTAAATAATTTGACATTTTAATTACTCCACTATGGTGCAGTTGGTTTGCTCGGGATTTGCACGTTTTTGACATATTGAATACACCCTATGTTATTCAAGATGGCTGGTAATCCATCTGATCTATGGAATATATATATAATAATAATATATATAGGGCTCGATTCAATTGTCCCAGTTAGTCAAAAAACAAAAAAAAACGCTGACATTTTTTCAAGCAGGGTAAGCTATTTAATTACCTGTGCTATGAGGAAATGCCAGCAGAAAAAGAAGCACTTTGGGCTCTAAATTTATCACCCATATGACGCCATAGAAACATAAACAAAAAGGCGGAATTTGCCATTCAATTGAATACATTAGCAGTACGATCCGATAAGGGGACCAACTTTAATGTGGGAAAATCTGTACCCAGTTTTTTGGGGAGAAGAGTCCCTCAACACATCTTTAAACAGCTGACGCATGAACTGAACATGCAAAAAAGCCTAAGAAAACCCTAAGTCACCAGTGGATATATTGATATGAGGCCCTAAGCCCCATATCAATAGATCCAAGGTACACCACAAACGTATCAAATGTTAGTAGAATTAACCCTATGAGTGCCCATGGGGTATGCTTACCCCACTGGCACTCACAGGGTTAATCTGACTGAGTTAGAAAATGACAGCCCCTGAAAAGAAGCACTTACCATTAATTATGATGTTCAGCAGAGTTTTCAGCACCCAGGTCAGCTACTGGCCATCTTCTTCTATCTTCTCTCTTCCTTCTTCTCTCTTCTTTCACCCCATCATCTTTCTTCTTTTTTCTGTCTTCTATTCTTCTGTCTTCTTCTCTTGTTCGATAAACTCATGTTCCTGTAAAAAGATAGGGAAAAAACATTACATGCCACAAATATAAATTGGACAAATGTGCATAGTTTAACCCCTTGAGTTCCAGAGGGGAACGTAACGCATTGCAGAGCAACATGTTGCTTCCCCCTGGCACTAAAGGGGTTAAACAATGCACTTACGTCCGAGTTGAACTTGCCAAACTAAAACACAAATATCCCCATTGTATTCATTAATATAAAATATTAGTGTTCCAAGACAAAAATAATCACGTATGTGAAAAAAAATATATAGTACTGTTAAGCCCCCTTTGTGGTTGCAGTGGTGGCAGCAGGAATAGAAGACAGACCCCCCTCTTGTACCTCACGGGGCAATGCCTGATCCAGTGTGAGGGAATTTTGAACAGAGACTGGCTTTTTATAATGCAGGTCTCTGTTCAAAATGACTCACAGCCATTGGCTGGGACATGTGCTTACGCACCTCCCATCCAATCAGCTTCGAGCAGGTTCCATGATCACCACCCTAGAAGCTGATTGTATGATTGCTTTGCAATGCTTTGGGTACCTCTTTGGCACTCAGAGGGATAAAGGAGTCCATTATATGTACTACTGTAATACTTAACTTTACAGAAGTTAACCATTTGAGTGCCAGAGGGGTATACAACTCATTGCCCTCTGCCACTCAAAGAGTTAATATAACCTTGGTAAAGTGTTATCAATTTTCTCATTCCGCTGTTAAAGTGGAGTCATTATTTTAAATAGCATTTGATGATGTTTACCCTCCAAATGAGACATATAAATATATTTTTAATCATCTGTACCTCCCAGAACATCAGAAAAAATAAACCAAAATTAATAACTGTATGCATTAAACTAAAATTAATAACATGGATAAGTGCTAGCTATAAACGCAGACCGCCAAATATCATTTTCTGGTTTATGAATCAAACTACTTTATTTTTAGGATCAGTAATAATCTTATTTCCTAAGAAATGCAAATTTAATATCAAAGCCCAATAGCACTGAATCTCATTTATCATTGTTGCTTTGGCAACAGTGTTCTGAATGCATTCTGTTTCCTTGGCAACGCATCCCAGAGGTTTGGGATAAAAGACGATATTACAGGTGGAAGGCAATCGCAATAAGTGCCAATTACTGTTTCCTTTCATTGAGATAGACGCTGATTAGGAAAGTAATTGGAGAAGAGGAGAGATTGCTTCTTTTCAATGTGTTTTGCAATTCAAATATCTTTTATGGCTTTAATGGAGATCATTGGTTAAGTAATTGGATTATTGATAACACAAGCAAAGTGGTCAACAAAACACCAAGGAATATGTCAATTAACCCCTCGGATGATAAAAAGGTCTCCAGTGTATTGCATTTCAATGCTTTTGAGACTTCTCTAGAATCCAACAGGTTAAATCGATTTGTACAATTTCCTCACATAAGAGATACTTGTAAATACTATTATGCTTTTTACTTTGGCATGGCCCTAGACTGAAAATAGGCTCATATTGCAACTTTAACTCTAAGGGAGTCAGAGAGGTATCCAACGAATTGCAAAGCAATGGGTTGGATTCCTTGGTGACACACAAAGGGTTAACATGAGGATGATGGCTAAGAAGAACAATAACAGGATTGCACTCTTGTGACACAAGGCAGATGATGAATAAATACCAAAATGAACTGGTGGAGTAGTGGTTCTAGGTCCGGCTGCTGAGTATTTGTTATACCTCTCTGTTTCATTTGTGCGCCACCATAGTTGTATTAGATGATGAATAAAGTCACAATTTTATTGATATCAAAAATGCAGACATCAAAAATCAATCAAAAATTCACCTTAACCCTTTCAGTGCCAGAAAGGTACGCAACACATTGCTCTGCTTTATTCAGTATACAGTGAGGAATTACAGAGTGCCAGTGAATAGTAGCCCTGTTCTTTTTTGTTTTTAGCTAGCTGCATACCTCCTAAGTGCCCTCTTTAGGAGGGACAGTCCCTCTTTGAGACCCAAATTCCCCTGTCCCTCTTTCCCATCCTGGTCTCCCTCTTTTTAGGACATCAGAGTGAGTAGTGTGTATATTAGTCTATCATATTGCTCCACAGCAATAAAACTCACATAAGTGTTTAGTTAATCTTCAGTATATGTGTTTGTAAATTAATCTGTTTAAATAGAACACTTTGGTTTTGCTCTAAAACCTTTATTCAGTTACAAAGATGTGTCAATAGGTCACAAAGTAACCTAAAAATTCTCAGTAATGCCCCGCCCACCAGCCCCACACCCAGAACCACCACCTAAAACACAAGTGTCCCTCTTTGGCCACTTTAAATGTTGGGAGGGATGTAGTTGATTTAACACTGCTAAGAACCTGCACTATTTAGTGTTGTAGTACCCAGATATATTTTATTGGTGGTGCCATTATATTTGGCACTCAGAGGGTTAAATGTATGTTAATAGGAGAGACAAAGAAAAGAAAAAATATAAATCCATTTTATTTTCTTCCCTTAGCATGCTACATCCCTTACCTTAATTTTACACTTCACCTTTAATCAAATCCATATATTTATTTATTGCTTTTCCTTTTAAAGCAGAACTACCATCCCATAAAAATATTGCCCCACATAATTGCCCCTCTGGTGACTAGCTGCTCAGTAGCGCTAGTCGCCAGAATTATTACCTGATTAAAGAGAAATTGCTATTCTTCCAAGACTGACAGCAGGATGGAGAACAGACATCTTGCCATAGTGACGTCCTCGCTCCTGCGCTGTTAGTCCCAGCCCCCAACCGGGTCTAGAAGTCATTGCTAGGAGCCGACCTGCTCCAAAAGGGACTGACAGAGCAGGCACGCGGATGTCACTATGGCAAGATGTCCGCATTCTGTCCTGCTGTCAGTCTTGGAAGAACAGCGATTTCTCTTTAATCAGGTAATAATTCTGGCGACTAGCGCTACTGTGCAGCTAGTCGCCAGAGGGGCAATTATGTAGTGCAATTTTATTATTGGGTGGTAGTTCCGCTTTAATACTTTCCCCTTTTAACACTTTAACAATGCACCCTCTCGTCCTTAAAGGGTAAACGGTCAGTGCTTTCACATCACTAAAGTGCTTACAACTCCATATCGATCACCTGTTTTATAAATGAAAATGCATTACAAGAGCTTACACAAATACAGTGTAAATACTCCCCAGAGACATTACACAACAGATAGGTGGTGGTGGTGAAGTCATTCATTTGTGACTATTGATTCATGAAAGGAGTACATTTTTTTCTCAATGACAGGCCCTTCTCTACAATTTGTATTGGTCCATAGGCCATGTTTGTGTACAGCTCGCGGAATATGTTTGTGCTTTATAAATAAATGATGTTTATATTAACACTTTTGCAGAGATCATGCACCAGCTCAGTGCTGCCTATCTGGCATGGACAATGTGCTACAGTCAGGGCCGGATTTATAAATAGGCAGACAAGGCACTTGCCTAGGGCGCCCGATTTTCAGGGGCGCCTGGCAATGGCCCAGTCACACCCACTTCAACTTCCCAATACAATTTATAAAAACATATGGTGTTGTTTATTATGTCGGCATATGCCTGAGAGGGCGCTTGGTTTATAATCCGGTGTTGCCTGCGCCTCCTTGCTTGGCCCGCCCCCGTTGACTCACTCAGTTATAATATTATCTGGAGCTCCCCACTCCCTGGCCTACCTTGACCCGCCGGATCCAATCAAATGTGTTGCGGAGCGACATGACACTCTCGCAACACATTTGATTGGATTCAGCGGGTCAAGGGAGGCTGGGGAGTGGGGAGCTCCAGGTAATATTATGACCAGTGGCATTGCCGGGGGAGAGGGGGTCTGCTCACCGCTGCCCGGCTGGTGCCTGTACCATTGATCCTTTTAGCGCCAGAGAGGTAAGCACTACTGGCACTCAAAGTGTTAAACTTCTCTTCATTGAGTCTATTGAGACTCAATGAAGGGAAGCTTGCTTATGACTTTGCATGCGTACGCAACCTTAAGTTCAGCGTACCATGCACAGTAATATCACAGCCTGTGGGGCACCAATAAAAAAAAAAAAAAAATCTGCTCATCGCGCGGCGCGCTTATATTGCCTCTGCTCTGGCTAGTGCTACTGCTCGGCTGCCTTGCAAGTGAAGCTGAAGGTAGGGCAACAAAGCACAAAGGGGGAATCTGAAGTGTGAGTGATGGCTGACAAAGGGGGCAGTGGAGGGGTGTGAAGTTGGGCAATGGATGGACAAGGTCAAGTGGGCAATGGATGGACAATATGGGCAGTGTAGACAATGAATTAAGTGGGCACTGGGCAGTGTGGAGGTGGGCTGTGTGGAGTTGGACAATGGGCAGAGTGGATAATGTACAGTGTGGACAATGTGGGCAGTGTGGACAATGGACAATTTGTGCAGTATGGCCAATGGACAATGGAGGTGGGCAGTGTGGACAATGGACAATGTGTGGAGGGTGGACAGTGTGGAGGTGGGCAGTGTGGATGATGGACAATGTGTGGAGGGTGGACAATGTGGACAGCGTGGAGGGTGGACAGCGTGGAGGGTGGACAGCGTGGAGGGTGGACAATGTGGGGAGGGTGGACAATGTGGGGAGGGTGGACAATGTGGACGATGGACAATGTGGACGATGGACAATGTGTGGAGGGTGGACAGTGTGGAGGTGCGCAGTGCGGACGATGGACAATGTGTGGAGGGTGGACAATGTGCACAGTGTGGAGGTGGGCAGTGTGGACAATGCAACATTTGGGCAGTGAGGACAATGTGGACAATGGACAATTTGTGCAGTGTGGAGGTAGGCAGTGTGGACGATGTATATGCAGAAATTGTGAGTGAATTGAGGCACAGAGCTGTATATATACCCCATCCCTATCTGTAACATTTTAATCTGCCTGTGGAAATTACCACATTACTGTGAAGAATGTCTAAAAATGGGTTTTGCCACAAAATAGGGTGGGGCTAGGTGAGGGGTGTGGTTAGGGGTGGGGCAAAGGTGGGGTTGGGGTTGTGCCTAGGGGCGCTTGAGATGTAAATCCGGCCCTGGCTACAGTACAGAAGTGGTTCCTTACATGAAAGTAAAGATCAAACCCTCACAGCACTTTTTTTTCCTTATGAAAATAGCCACTGAGTATGTTGGGACCTCTCTTCAGTCAACATATTGAATATTTTTCCTTTGCCTTCATCCAAAGTTCGATAAATATATATATATATATATATATATATATATATATATATATATATATACCAGTACTAAGTCTATATAAATTTGATACAATGATCATGTATTCTATAAAATGTATCAATATGACAATAAAAACGTAAAAAAATAAATAAAAGCAAAACCAAATAAAAAATAATAAAAAATAGACAATAATTAACCAATGATCTAGTAGGTACTTTAGTTTAAATAGCTATTGGTTCAGTGGCGCACACTGCATTCATTTTCTGTTTGACAAAGCACGGTGTACCTGTGAAACGCGTTGTAGTATCTTTTTCCTGGCCTGGGGATTGTATTGTACATCACAAACTTATAACAGCATTTGTCAGTGTAAGTCTCTGCATACTTTTTTCATATATCCTCCCCTCATTGTATTAATATATATGGATTGGTGGTATATATGTTTTAATATTTGTAATAAAATATTCTATATTTTTTATTACTTTTTATTTTTTGATTTTGTTTTAGTTGTTTGTTTTTTTAAGTTTTTATTGTCATATGGATACATTGTATAGAATACATGTATCAAATTTATATAGACTTAGTACTGGTATATATATTTTTTTCCTTTAGGGCTCTTATGGAGAGGATCGTGTGTCAATGCTGATTCTATTGCAGTCAATTTCCGTTTATTGTGAGTGACCTTTTGGGCCTGTCGAATCCCTACAAGAGTCTATCCCTATCCCTAGGGATATACCTATCCCTTTAAAGTTTCCATTTCGATAAATAGGGTTACTACCTAGATAGTATTGCTACAGTACCTAGTTGCTGAGGCTTACTCCCAAGCGTCGCTGTAGGTGCCTGGCCTGGGCACGCTTTGAGGTGCTATGGGGCATCCATATCCTCTTGCTAGCGGGTCTTGTTGCACTGATTGACATGGTGGCAAGTCGCAGAATTGGTGCATTTTGGCAAGATGGGTCATTCAGGGGCGCGAAGCGGCAGTATGACGCAGGCTCCTCTTTTATGCTTTTTAGTTGTATTCTCCTCCCATCTACTTCCTGGGCTGGGTTTTAAAAGGGGAACTGAGCTATTCTCAGTTGCCCTTGCATTGTTCATCACAGTTCATTTCCCTTGGGTTCTGTGTATGACCTGGCTTGTCTGTCCATCCATCCTGGTGCTGAGCTGTGGCTTTGTTTGACTATTCTCCTGCATACTCCCTGTGTATAGCAGACACCCAATCTGGTGCAGACCTGTGACTCTGGCTGACTACCTATACTGTGTATGACCCGGCTTGTCTGACCATCCATCCTGGTGTTGACCTGTGGCTCTGTCTGACTATTCTCCTGCCGACTCCCTGTACATAGTTGACACCCAATCTGGTGTGGAACTGTGGCTCTGGTTAAGACTTGCATTTCGATTTCATGGATTGAGACTGGATTCTCTTCCCCATTGCGTAATCTAGGGGAGGCTTACTCCTTGGAACTGACGGCAGGGATGTGTCAGTAGTATCTCCCTATCACTACCACCTCTGGGAGATCCCTCGGCCTATCCACTGACTGCAGGCATGAGTCAGGTTGTCTCTAGAGGCGTTTCCTGCATGCATTCCTGTATACAGAGACTACAGGGGCACGTGCCTGTCTCTGGTAGGCAGACTCCTATTCCTGATAGAGTTGTTGACCACTAGTGGGACCTCTATTGCTTTCCGTTATTATTGCCCGATTGTTATTTCTATACATTGTTATATTCTGTTTTTATTTATTTAATAAATTATTGTTATTTTTACTATAATGATCTGACTCCTGAATTATTCTTGGTAAACCGTGACATGTATTCACTATAGTAAAAGAATTAGTTTCGGCCAAATGATTTGGTAATTTTTTTCCACCCATTCAGATGAAATTAATGTCACTGATCCGCTGGACCTTTGACATCAAGGTAAGTATTATACTTGTTGTGAATATGTGTGTAAGTGTTTGAGTATGTATTTGAATGAGATCTCTACTTTTCATGAATGAATCAATCACCCGGCTTGTTTTAAATGACCGGGTCCACTAGGGGGAGTCCTACTCGAGATGGTCATTGCTAAAAAAGCAGCCAGCTCAAGAAGAAGCAGAGGAAGGCAGTAGTAGACTTCCTGGTCGCTGCATTGATCCCCTATTGGATAGGTTATCAATTCCAGGGGGGCATCAGGAGGGGTCCCAATGCCCCCCGTGAGGTCTGAATTTAATTTAAAAAATTGACATATTTTTTAACATAGAAGTAAAAGTATTTCGACTGCATATGTCAGCAATTAACCCTTTGAATGCCAGACAGTTACACAAATGCATTGCAAAGCAACGCGTTGCATATCCCACTGGCACTCAAAGGTATAACTGCGTGGGGGCAGTATTTGTCGAATTTTGCTGAGGTGGGCGCAAGGTCAGAGTTATAGATTGTTGGGCAGCATGGGGAACATCACTATTATGTGTTAGCCACACATACACTACCTGACACCCCCAGCCTTCTTCCCTTGCCCAGGCAGTGCCCATGGAGATTTGTGGCTAACAGCAGGCAAGGGAAGAAGGATGGAGAGGGTCAGACAGAGTACATTGTGATCTGTGGCTACCAGTGGGCGAGGGTATAGGGCTGGAGGGTAAGTGGTAACCACAAATCCCCATAGATGCTGCCTGACCCCTAGCCTTTGTTGCCTTTGGATTACATAACATGTATGAGTATGAAATATGATACAGAGCGAAGGGGATGATTGTGTACTGCTTTTAACCCTTTGAGTGCCACGGGGTGAGTAATACACATCCCTATGGCACTCAAAGGGATAAGGGAGTGATGCTGTCCATGATGCAGAAAGTGTTCTCTCCATTCCCCTAGTGACCAAGTGGGCCAACAGAGAGAATTCTCTTAAAGGGATAGTAATACTTCATTTTAACTTTATTTTATTTTGTAGGCATTAAAAAAACATGAATAATTATATAAGTCTTATCTCTCAAACCTTTATGGTTTATGAGATATTCACAAGCAAAGTTTCCCCCTCCCGCCCCTTCTACCTAGTGTAAGCCATCTCTTCTCAGATGGGGATCTGGTTGTAAGACCAGACAGATAACAGAAGGGGACATTCTTCTTACAATGAAAACAATGAAAGCCCTGCTCCCCTTGACAAATTTTTCAGCTTTTTCCGTTATCTTAATTGAGGATTGTCCCTCTCTGCAGTCTACCTGGGCACCTCCCTTCTGATCTGACTGAACAGGGGGGGGGGGGGATACTTTGCTTGTGAATATCTCTTAAACCATAAAGGTTTGAGAGATAAGACATATCGTTCTTCATGTTTTTTTAATGCCTACAAAATAAAATAAAGATAAAATGAAGTATTACTATTCCTTTAAACTTCAGAATTGTCATAGTGTTGGTGATGTGTGAGGGAAAGCAACCCTCCCTTCTTGTGATTGATTGAGTGCTGTGCTGTGCATAGGAAAGTACAGGGAGATCCTAACTTCACCAACCTCAGGTAGACAAAGCAGAGACTGTCAACTCCGAAAGCAGAGGCTGCTATCAGAGTTTAGTGGCTATGTCAAAGTGCCACATTAACATATCAGCACACCCCCTTGCATACTAATCTGTCTCATTATCCTGCATTTCCATATGGAAATTAGTTACTATGTTTTATGTTCATGGGAAATAGGCCATTGTCTATGTGATGAGTGAAAATTCGTAAACCTGTCGGACTGATGTCGATATGGGCAGATATTTGTAAGAATGATGGTGATGTGATGTCGAAGACACATTAGTGAATAATGTCGTTGTGCCTTCAACACTGCTCTGACATCAACATTTTTATCCCTCTTCGAATCTTAGTGAATCTAGGTTTAAGTAGTGTAAGCACTACTTTTGGTACTGTTTAGCATATAACTATGTTTTATTCTATTATTATTATTATTTTATTATTTCTACATATTATTTTCAGTAGAGGTTAAAGTGAAGATTTTTAAAGGGTCTATAAAGAGTTAAAAATACGTAGTTCCTCCAACTATTTATTACATATTTACCCTGCCCCCAGACTTACCCATCTCGTCTTTCTTATGAAACTTCTTCAGCCTTTTTGCTTTGCTGTAAACCGTAAAATTCAGGACTGTTAAGAATCTAATGAAATCTACTGACCATCAGAATCAATGGACCTATATGGGCAAAGGAAAGTAACAGCTCTGTTATAAAGTGTAACTGTACTGTGGATTTTTTAGCAGATGGAGGAAGATATACATTACATATTTAACTAGCAAGCTATATTTATATTTCTTAACCCCTTAAGGACCGGCACGCACAAGCGCCGCTGGCACTTGAGGACCATGGGGCTTTTTTATCATCCGGTTCACGGCTTCTGGAGCGGCGTGCAGCTGCTCCGGGAGCCCTGAACTCCATGCCGTGCCAGGACCGTCACTGGTCCTTAAGTGCCGGACCGCCGTGACGGTCCTGGCACGTTAATGGTCCTTAAGGGGTTAAATTGGAAAGGGGTGTTTTAGCCCCTTCAGATAGTAAGTAGCAATGCCCTTGCCCCCACTGATGGCTTATGACATCCCTACTGAAAGAATTGTTAATGAACAGCATGACCTGTGATTTTAGTACCTGATAACAGAGTAGGAGAAACTGAGAACAATAATTCTCATCATTGCTATAGCAACACAAGAATCATGGTACAAAAATAGGAGGACAAAAATAAAACCACAGATCAGACTCATTTCTTTCCTTATCTCAATACTGCATTTATCTCAATGTTGTCATAGAAGGCACTGATCTATTAACCCTTTTGGATTTTAGAGATGTCTCCAAGGCATTGCAAATCAATGTGTACGTCACATCTCTAGCATCCAAGGGGTTAAAAGAAGAGGACACATTTTAAAAACACAATCAAAACCAATTTCTGCAATATATATTTTTTAGCAGTTTAACTTTTGAAAAAACAATATGATTATATATTTCTTTTTTTTTATAACACATTCCTTGTATCACACAAAGATGTGTAGTTTTTTCACTAGCTTTCCTTTGAGACTTTTGTGGTTAACTGAAAAAATCCCACAGTAAAGCCTCTAATGGTAACTGTTTAAAATGCAATTAATATTATCAGCACATTGAAGATCACCTAAGTGACATAACCTCCTAGGAAAGTGGCTTGGTGCCAGTAACATTCAGTGAGATTTCAGCAAAAAATAATTAGCCTGGAATGTCTCCATTTTTATCTTATCCTCGAACTGTTTCCATTATTTCTCATGTCAGCAACAGCTTATTTAAAGTTTCTCTTCAAGGTCATAATAGAACACTATTTAATACAGAATAGGGGGCACATTCCCCTTTCTCTCTGTATTTGTTTATTTCAACCTAAGAAACATTTTTTGAATAAATTTAAGGTCTAAAATAAAAATGGTTTATTTAAAGTGGAACTACCACCCTTAAAAAACATCGCCCCAAATAATTCCCCATCTGGAGACTAGCTGCTCAGTAGTGCTAGACGCCAGAATTATTACCGCATTCAAGAGAATAAGCCACTGCTCCGGGACTGACAGGTAGGAGCGTAGACATCTTTCCATAGTGACGTCTGTGCACCTGCGCTGTCAGTCGCAGATGCGCAGACGTCACTATGGAAAGATGTCTGCGCTCCTTCCTGCCTGTCAGTCCTGGAGCAGTGGCTCATTCTCATGAATGCAGTAATTATGGCGACTAGCACTACTGAGCAGCTAGTCGCCAGATGGGGAATTATTTGGGACAGTGTTTTTTAAGGGTGGTAGTTCCACTTTAAACATCACCCTTTGAGTGGCAGAGGGGAACGCAATACATTGCTTTGCGTACCCCTCTGGCACTCAAAGGGTTAACTATATTCACTTGCAGCCAATATGTGCAAAATACTATTGGTGCAGGAGCCCTAAAGTCTGGTATTAATCGTGCATTGGATAGACAACAGTGCAGGCTTCAGAGTATACGTTCAACAAGTTTGCAATTTACAGACATTAGTGTAAACCTAAAAAGATAACTATCATTGAAGGGTTTAACCATTTCAGTTACAGAGGGGTGTCCAATGCATTGCTTTGCCACCTTGGCACTCAAAGGATTAAAATCACCACTTAAAACAATGGACAGATTTATTTGTCTCCTATGATTCAGTTTCCTCAGAATTGCTCATCTCTCGCTCTGTGCATAAATCATTAATAATTATAAGGAGACAAGTAATTGACCACTTATCAAAATCCCATCTGCTCTAGTATCATGTCTTGAGGCAAACACCAATTTTTTGCATTATCACTACATCCATAGGATGTGGCCATGGGCAGTTCCACAGTGTATGCATCTGTAAGAGTTGAATACTTCCCCTTTTATTATGCTCTTCTAAATTACCAGTTACCTATCTCAAACATGGATGGATTTCCAAATAGAAGAGTAGGCAACTTACTTGTGTGTGAGACATTGGCTATGCTGACAACACCCACCCTGGCAAGTTGTTTGTGTGGCACTGTAACAAGCACCTGCTCTTGGTTTATAGGTGGCTGGTGTTTATTTACCAGTCTGCACATCTTTTTGCTAGCTATGGTATATTATTGTTTTATTTTAGAAAAATATATATTGCAGGAAGTTAATGTCTACAAACGATATAACAGATACAGCTTGTTTGATTGCTTTTCTTTTATTTGTTTCGTAACCACTAGGCGGTGCTGTTTTGTTTGTAATATCTGTCATCCACTGTAAGGTACTCCAAACACAGAAATGGATACACGTTACCTTGAGCTGTAATCAGTTTTTCAGTACTTCATCTTTCAACAGGAAAATGCCTTACAAGCTATATTGTTTAATAATATAACATTACAGTATCTTGAAGATCTTCATATATCAAAGCTAAAGTTTTATTCTGTGCCAGGCAGAATGTGACTTGGGGCAAGGTTATATTAGGACTGGGAGTGTGTCCATTAACAGTGCTAGGGGTACCTACAATGACTTGCTTGAGGGACCAGAGATATAAAACTGGCCTTGTTCCCGGATCTGCTTGGGCTCTGAATAGTATACATGTCTAATTATTCTCTCATAGTTTGCACTGAATTTCATTACAATTTGAATTTCAGAAGCTGAAACTGTTATAACTAAAAAAAAATCTGATTCTGTATGAACTTGTGTAAAAAAATTGAAGTCTGAATTTGATATTTTAAAACTAAAATTTGAATCTTAAAAGACCATAATTTGGATATTTCAAAAATATATTATTGCATAGTTGTTAAAGTGAGGTTCGGTGCTTCATGAGATACATTTAATCATTGCCTTTAAATGCTTTACCTGGAAGTAGCTCAGCTGTTCTGCTCACATAGTGGTTGAATTGTATGCCAGATGATCATGGTAACCTTAGATAAATATATGGTGGAGAGTAAAAAGAGAAGTAAAAATATATACAGTGAAAGCACCCATTAGACCCTGGAGAATATCCTATATAATCCTCATCCTCATCCTCATCCTCATTGTATAATAATTCGCTAAAACGTGTGTAACGACGCAGTCATGCACAGTACAGACTGCCAGAGCATCCAGCTCTGTATCAGCTGCAGTGTGGACAGTCCTTACTGAGCATGACTGCACCGTGACCGGCTGGCACTGTATCAGCTGCGGCGTGGGCAGTCTCTACTGTGCATGACTGCCCCGCGACCGTCTGGCACTGTATCAGCCGCGGCGTGGGCAGTCTCTACTGTGCATGACTGCCCCGCGACCGTCTGGCACTGTATCAGCCGCGGCGTGGGCAGTCTCTACTGTGCATGATTGCCCCGCGACCGTCTGGCACTGTATCAGCCGCGGCGTGGGCTGTCTCTACTGTGCATGACTGCCCCGCAACCGGCTGGCACTGTATCAGCCGCGGCGTGGGCAGTCTCTACTGTGCATGATTGCCCCGCGACCGTCTGGCACTGTATCAGCCACAGCGTGGGCTGTCTCTACTGTGCATGACTGCCCCGCAACCGGCTGGCACTGTATCAGCCGCGGCGTGGGCAGTCTCTACTGTGCATGACTGCCCCGCGACCGGCTGGCACTGTATCAGCCACGGCGTGGGCAGTCTCTGCTGTGCATGACTGCCCTGCAACCGGCTGGCAGTGACACTGTGGTCCGTGTAATGTGCTTTTCAACTAGTTGAGTAGATATGTTGCAATCACAAACAGAATAATTAACCCTTTGAGTGCCAGAGGGGTACGGAACACAATGCGTTCTGTAACCCTCTGGCACTCAAAGGGTTAAACAGGCATTGAATAAACCTCATTAGTGGACTTCTTTTTGAACTTAATAATCAGAGGACAAATTAAGAGAAATTACAAACAGTGAAGCACTAACTTAACAAATGTATACAATGAAGTAATGCAGCCACAAAGGTAAAATGCAGTAAACAGCCCATCAATAAAACCTACCAAGGACAGATGTCCTTACTACTCTGTCAGTATCCACAGAGTTCACTGGGCTCCAGGTTCAAGCGCTCCCCCTTCCCCATTTCACCCAGCCCAGAAATTGCACCTACTGTTGGCTCTGTATCCCGGATCACCTCTCTTTACAAGTGATGTCTGACATCAGTTTCTAATGGATGTTTTCACTATAGTTATCTCTCTTTTCACTTCATCACACTTTATTTTTCCAAGTCTACTTGATGGAAAAGTAACTAGTCCATTGTGCCTTGAAGTGGAAGAGAAGTCTTTTTTAATCCTTTGAATGCCAGAGAGGTACCCAACGCGTAACTCTTTGGCATTCAAAGGGTTAATATATTTTCCACCTTACAAGTTAACATATATTTTTATTTGAATTAATATTCATAATGGGTTGTATAAAAAGCTATTATTTTCTCCTTTCCTCTTTTCTTTTTTACTTTCTTATTCTATATTATAATTTGCTAGGATGTTTGTCAGAAGCCATCATGCACAGTAGAGACTGCCCGAACGCACAGAATGCTGTGAGTTCTGTGCTGGGAGCATTCTGTGTGGAATGCTGGGAGTTCTGTGTGGGGAGAATTCTGTACGGAATGCTTGGAGTTCTGTGCGGGGAGAATTCTGTACGGAATGCTTGGAGTTCTGTGCTGGGAACATTCTGTATGGAATGCTGGGAGTTCTGTGCTGGGAACATTCTGTATGGAATGCTGGGAGTTCTGTGCTGGGAGCATTCTGTGCGGAATGCTGGGAGTTCTGTGCTGGGAGCATTCTGTGCTTTCAGGCAGTCTCTACAGTGCATGACTATGTCGGACCGTGTACATGGGCTTTTACACTAGTAGTAAATAAATGCATATACATGGCTAAATACCATTATAATAAGATTGCCAGAACAATTCATCGTATCATTTACACTGCAACAAATTGTTTTGGGGTTTTTTTTTTTTGCTTTGTTTTTTTAGGCATAAAATCAAGCAGATTTGGCACTTTAAATATTGAAATCCATCCTATATGGTATAATTACATGTCCACTGCTATTTAAATGTTAATGAGTTACATTTTTTTTCTCCTTCGCTGTCGTATGCCCAAACAACTCATGTCATCCAGCTGCAGACGTGTCACTGCCAACCAACACTGAGGGCACTGAATGAAATGAGGCAATGGATAATTTGTCCCCACCCCCATGCACAGACACACGCACATACACATACTGAAAATGGGAAATGTTTTGCTCATGAGAGCTCTGGAGCTTTGTAGTGACAATTGGATGCTTTAAATGCTGATTTGCAAATATTGATATTAGACACACTAGGTAGTGGCCTAGGGTATCTGAATTATGTGGGTAGAAGCAGATCTGTTTCTGTAAATGGGCAGAACCCATTTCTCTTGCTCGCTTTTCCTAATATTCACATTCTTTTAAAAAGCAATGAATACACATTCTGTATTTATTTTAATTTAAAAGCATGTGAATGTGAGTGACAGAGGAGTTTGCAATGCCTTGCTCATCAATGTAATAATACGTTTGGATACTAGTCTACTTCTAGCTGATCAGCTCTAAATGCTTCGTATGTTTGGGAAAAGAAGACATTCCTCACTACCACCAACCTACATAATCTAAACTTAACCTATTAGAACTCTTTGAATGCCAGTGGTGTATGCAGGTCATTGCTTTGCAATACACTGAAGAGCCTTATGGCACACAAAAGGATAAATCAATGGGAATTTTTATGTGTTCTTCTCTTCTAGTAATCTATTTAAAATGTGTGTCATCATTAGTACATGCAATAGTACATCCCTAATGCATGTAATATAAGTCATCTGTAAGCAGATCACACACACAGAAATGCACTTACAGATGTAGAGAGAAATATCGTCTCAAACCCTTTCGGGTATTGTCACCAAGACGCTGCTCCCAATTCTGTGCCTTCAACACTTGTCCATCTTGTCAAAGAGAAAGTCATTAACAGTTATCCAGCGGATTGCAATCAAAGGTCTTATAAGGTATATCAAAATGTTCTCTTCCTTCACCCCACTGATGGGGATATATGGTATTCTGGTCCAGTGAGGCAAGGAAAGGCGTTCTTGAGGTATGCAGGAAAACCACAGGGGCGTACCCTGGAGGGAGAACTATTTGTTATGCAAAAATACATGTATTGTATTAACCTGTTTTTTCTAGATATAACCATTAAGATAATATTCATTAATGTATATTGTGTATATTGTGTATTGTATATTCAGTAATATTAAGATAATATTAGTATTTTTTGTTTTTATATTATAGATATATATATATATCTTTTATGTCAATGTATTTTCAATAGCCTAATATCGGCATATAAGGAGGGTCCAATAGAGTGCTTCCTTATAACCTTGAGAAAGTGGGCATACACCTGGGATTACTGTAGCTCACAGACAATTTGGTTAGTTCTCCCTCCGGGACCCATCCTATGGATTTCCTGCATCCCTCAAGAACGCCATCCGTTGTCTCTTTGGAGCAGAATATCATATACCCCTGTCAGGAGGTGAAAGAAAGAACATTTTGATATATCATGACAGGGGCTGTGAATGCAATCCTTTGGATAACTGTTAAAAACTTTCACTTTGACAAGATGAACAAGTGTAGAGGACAGAGAACTGGGAGCAGCAGGACACTGTTACGTGGCTACCACATCTGGGAGGGTTTGAGGGAAAGATTTCATAAGAGAACTCTAAGATGAACTAAGGTGTAATAAAGAGGCGATAAAGCGGAAATGACTTCACAAGTGACATCATTATTCCAGTTCCTATGTTATTCTATGGAGCTAATGCAGTAATATTTCCCCAACTTTGGTTATCTTAGTGAATAGGCTCCATAGAATAACACAGGAACTGGAGTGATATCAATGGAAAAGTCATCTACCCTTTATCATCTCTTTATCATGCTTTAGTGCATAACCCCCAGATGTTTGGTGCAGTTGAAGTGATACATTTCAGAACTCTCTGTCATTCAAGGGGTTAAAGGCCCCACTTAAATCATTGGGATGTTGCATGGGTCCCCTATGTTGCACTTGTTTTTGCTCCAGATTTACTAGATTCATCTTTTGTGCATATATAATCCTATAATATAAAAGGCCAGATGTATGTTTGTCCGATGCAGTCATGCGCAGTAGAGACTGCCCGAACACGCAGAATGCTGGGCCTGTGTACACAGGCTTTTACACTAGTATTATATATAGTATTATAATACAGTGAGAGATACCTTCAGTCAGATATAAGAAAAGTCTCCAGCTCTGAACCAAATGATCTGAACCACTGTACCCATCCACAACGTTACGTAGTTTTTAAGGTTATCATGGGCCACTCCTCATAAGTATTGCAATTATGTTCTCAACCCAGAACGTGAACTATTGCACTGATATAAGATTTACAACTCAAAATAATTAATCCATCATCATTTAAATATAATAAACTGTGTGTGTGTTTATCCTGGCTGTTCCTTTTTACTGTTTTCTCCAACAGTAATCTGCAGAGTGATAAAGGAAGCCTGGAAACTGATACATGCTGCACAGTCTGTAAATAATTAATATCCTCATCTGTCCCCGTTAAGATTAGTTACAGACTGTGTTGGATAAACTATAGGAATCAATCTGCAGCACGTCAAGTGTGGAGACAGGAAGAAAGCAAATACATGGTAGTCATTGTTAAAACTTTGAGAATGTGAGTGTATGTAACATGGTTTACTATGCAGAATGTAGAACTTTCCATTTACATTTTTTTCTCAAGTGTGATAAATTTTCATTCATAACTTACCAAGTTTTACTGATTCATTCCAGGAAAGAATAAAAGTAATGAACTGGGCCTTCTTGTTAGGTCCTTGCAGATATAAGTAATGCATTCCCTACAGAAAGAGAAAGAAAACAAATGTATAAAGTGATAGAGTGAGAGTCAGAATTCCTCAGCCCATTCCAGTCTATGCTATGGCAGGAAAACATTTCTGGTCCTCTAAGTGATTTGATCCTGTCTTTTGATCTGGCTGCATGTTCTTGTTGCTTCAGAGCATATATAACACTTACAGCAATGGTTCTCTACCAGGATGCTAGGGCACTTTAGTGTGTCACGGATAACCACTTAGGGTGCTCCTTATTTTCTCTAAAGACTTTGAAGATATTAGAATGTTGAGTTTCAAATGTATTTTTTGGACATTTTTATACACAATATACTTGTTTTTGTTATTATGATTGTGAGACCTAAGGATAACTATATATAATGTATTCGTATCCTTCAGAACACCCTTTACAAATGACATAAAAATGTTAGGGGGACCCAAAAAATCTAGAGTGCATGCTAGCCCTGGACAAAAAAGATTGAGAACCACTGACTTACAGTTACACTGCTGTACACACAATTATCACTTAAGGCTTTCTGTGCAGAGGAAGAGTGATTCATTTTATCAATGTTGCCCACAAAGTTGATACAAAATCTCCACTTTTCAAAGCAGAAAGCCAGGCAGAAGCATGGCTGCTAACCTTCTGTCATTTTCACAACTGTCATTCATAGCTCACGTCTCTTTCACACATCAACCTGCTCCTGTCTCTGTATGTTTCAATATTATTAATTCGATTGTAAGCTCTGTGGGGCAGGATTCCCTTCCCAATGTATGATGGCTGCCCTTATTCCATATGAGTAATGTGATGTTTAATCATTTAGTCTCATATCTTGAACCATGACTTTATATTGTGCTATGACTTCTTTTCCTGTAAGGCACTACATGGTACTGTATAAGTAAAGGTACATACACCATGGTATCTGAAGTCTACAAGTAAATCCTGGGTGGATTTCAGAATCTTACTCTCTCTGTACCTCAGTAATATGAATAGGTTTAGGAGTCAGATTCCTGAACATGTAATGGTGTACTGTTCTGATGGTGTCATGTAATGATGTATTGCCTTGCTATTAGAATATCACGGCATATTGTCCTGCTAGTGGTATGTAATGATATATTGTCCCGCTTGCAGAATGTAATGGTGTATTGCACTGCTGGTGGTATGCAATTGTGTATCGCCCTGCTTGTAACAGGTAATGGTATATTGCCCAACTTGTAGCATGTAATGGTGTATTGCCCTGCTGGTACCATGTAAATGTAATGGTATATAGTCCTTCTGGTGGCATGTAATAATGTATTACCCTGCTGATGCCATGTAATCGTGTATCGCCCTGTTGGTGGCATAATATGGAGTATTAGGCTGCTGGTGGTATGTAATGGTGCATTGCCCTGCTTGTAGCATGTAATGGTGTATTACCCTGCAGGTGTCATGTAAATGTAATACTTTATTGCCATGATGGTGGCATTTAATGGTGTATTACCCAGCTGGTGCAATCTAATGTTATATTGCCCTGCAGGTGGCATGTAATATAGTATTGCCCTGCTGGTGGTATGTAAATGTATATTGCCCTGCTTGTAGCATGTAATGATGTATTGCCTTGCTGGAACCATGTAAATGTAATGGTATATTGCCCTGCTGGTGGTTTGTAATAATGTATTACCCTTCTGGTGGTGCTGGTGGTATGTAATGGTGTATTGCCCTGTTGGTGGTATGTGCTGCATTTTTACAATAAAGACACGGAGCTAGTTCTGGTGCAACACATTTATTTTGTGATCTTTATCTGAAAACAGATAAATGACACTGTTTTATTCTGGGCGTTCTAGGACTCAACTGCATTCATTGTTTGCCTCAGGATTACTGAGCCACTGAGGTGTGCACATGATACCAAGTACAGTTGCTGTGTCTGAGAGCCTAGCGATCGCCACCTGCTGGTAGCAAAAGAACTATAGACAATGCAGTCATGGGATTTTCAATACTAACAATAAAAAAGCTTAATACTGCTTCTGCAGACTATATTCTCTTGGGGTACAATGAGTTTAATACCCATTTAATACACAGAGTGCCACATATGCAATGGTGTATTGCACTGCTGGTGGTATGTAATGGTGTATTTCCCCGCTTGTAACATGTAATGGTATATTGCCCTGCTTGTAGCATGTAATGATATATTACCCTGCTGGTACCATGCAATGGTGTATTGCCCTGCTGGTGGCATGCATTGGTGTATTGCTCTGCAGGTGGCATGTAATGGTGTATTTGTCTGCTGGTGCCTTGCAGAGGTGTATTACACTGCTGGTGGCATGTAATGGTGTATTGCTCTGCAGGTGGCATGTAATGGTATATTTGCCTGCTGGTGCCTTGCAATGGTGTTTTACACTTCTGGTGGCATGTAATGATATATTGCCCTGCTGGTACCATGCAATGGTGTATTTGCCTGCTGGTGGCATGTAATGGTGTATTGCTCTGCAGGTGGCATGTAATGGTATATTTGCCTGCTGGTGCCTTGCAGAGGTGTCTTACACTGCTGGTGGCATGTAATGGTATATTGCCCTGCTGGTACCATGCAATGGTGTATTTGCCTGCTGGTGGCATGTAATGGTGTATTGCTCTGCAGGTGGCATGTAATGGTATATTTGCCTGCTGGTGCCTTACAGAGGTGTATTACACTGCTGGTGGCATGTAATGGTGTATTGCTTTGCAGGTGGCATGTAATGGTATATTTGCATGCTGGTGCCTTGCAATGGTGTTTTACACTGCTGGTGGTATGTAAAGTTGTGTTGTCCTGCTGGTGACATGTAATGGAGTATTCCCCTGCTGGTACTGTGTAATGGTGTATTGTCCTGCTGGTGGTATGTAAAGTTGTATTGCCCTGCTGGTGACATGTAATGGAGTATTCCCCTGCTGGTACTGTGTAATGGTGTATTGTCCTGCTGGTGGTATGTAAAGTTGTTATTGCCCTGCTGGTACTGTGTAATGGTGTATTGTCCTGCTGGTGGTATGTAAAGTTGTATTGCCCTGCTGGTACCATGTAATGGGGTATTGCCCTGCTGGTGCCATGTAATGGTGTATTGCGCTTCTGGGGGTATGTAATGGTGTATTGAGTTGCAGGTGCCATGTAATGGTGTATTGAGCTGCTGGTGATATGTAATGGTCTATTACCCTGCTGGTGCCATGTAATTTTGTATTAACCTGCTGGTGCCATGTATTGGAATAGGGCCCAGTTGGTGACATGTAATTAAGTATTTCCCTGCTTATGCCATGTAATTTTGTATTAACCTGCTGGTACCATGTAATGGAATATTCCCCAGTTGGTGGAATGTAATAGAGTATTGAGCTACAGGTGGCATGTAATGGAGTATTGTGCTGTTGGGGGTATGTAATGTATGTAATGTATTACCCTGTTTGTAGCATGTAATGGTGTATTGCCCTGCTTGTGGTATGTAATGGTGTATTATTAGTCTGTTGGTGCCATTTAATAGTGTATTGCCCTACTGGTGGCATGTAGTGACATACAGCTCTAGTAGTCTCATATAATACCAGGTATAAATAATGTACTTGATCATCAAACTGACATGATCTAGCTGAAAATCAGCTTTGGCACTGGCAGTCAGGGTGTAACACTGGGAGGATGAAGATTTTATTCAATGTTTGTGAGTCAGCACTAGACAGAAAAGATGAATGTCAGTGATGTATTTTTCTTTATCCTTTGTTCAGAAAGTAACAAAACATTCCACACTGCAGTACAATGACAAATGATGTATAAAAAATTGCTAACAATACAAATGTAAACACCCTGATATGAAAAAGATTATGATTGCTCTTGTTTGAACTTTAAAGACTTAACCCCTTAAGGACTATGTGACGTGCTATGACCGTCACGGTCCTTAAATACTTAAGGACCAATGGGGCTCCACTGGGAGCGCTGTAATTAAAAATGGGGCCTAAAATTGATCTCTCCAAGACTGGAGCGATCTCTTTTAGGCCCCAAAGCAGCGTGCTGATACACGCAAAAGGTCACGTGTACTGGCGTGTCGGCAAGGATCAAAGAGGTCTTTATGGGATGGAAATGTCCCAGGACCGCTGGTCCTTAAGGGGTTATTAAGGGGTAGTGATATGGAACAAGTAAACACACCATGGTATATTATGTCAGAGATGCACAGCAAAGATGAGTGGAACAGTTGTGATTCTATCTGTATACATGCATATCCATACACACACATAAGCACAGACACGCCCACACACATATACACACATGCACTCGCACAAAGCACACATACCCATACATACACAAACACACACCCCATACACGCTACACAGACACATACACATTGATTGTTCCAGCAGTCATTACCTGTCCACATAAATAGCCACCTACTCCAGTTCTTTTCTTCCTTTGTTCATATGACTAACAACCTGAACAGGAACCTAACTTTTACTACTGGAGCTGTTGTTGGACTATAACTCTCATCATCCTCAGCTGGCCAAATTCCATTATCCTCTGGCAGCCATTGGCCAGCTGAGGATGATGGGAATTATAGTCCAACAATAGATGATCTACAGATTGTCCACCCCTGACATTTGTATGAATATGCAATGGCATATGGTTAAAGAATTATACATGAGGGGGAAGATTCACTAAGGAGTGATAAAGAGGTGATGAAGTGGAGATGACTTCTCCAGTGATATCACTTCTCCAATTCATATGTTATTCTATGGAGCCTATGCACTAAGATTTCTAGCACTTTGGAGATCTTAGTGCATAGGCTCCACAGAATAAAACAGGAGCTGGAGAAGTGATATCACTGGAGAAGTTATCTCTGCTTTATCACCTCTTTATCACGCCTTACTGCATAACCCCCAATGTGTTCTAGGTACTGTAGGGGAGATGTATAAAACTGGAGTAATAAAGAAAGTATCTGTAAAATTGTCTCAAAGTGACATAAGGATTTGTATAAACTCTTACCGACATTTTCTCTAAGAGTTAACTCCAGTCAATCAACATTTTTATGAAAAGTGGAGTAGAAATGCTCTTGTCTAAATAAGAACTGTATAGCAACATATGTATAAAGAAATTCGGTAACTGAGACATAAATAAAGGCAGTTTTAGTGATTAAATCTTAACGCCAGGTAAGGTCTGTTCTTAATGGAAGTACATAGATGGAGATTTATAAAAGTAATAGCGATCTTTAAAAAGAATTACTTCATTGGAACTGTCTACAAAGTGTTCATCGTTTGCAAGCACACTTTGTAGACTGTTCCAATGAAGTAGTTCTTTTAAAATATCGCTATTTCGGCTCTGCTGAAGAGCCTCCTTGAGTCGGCCAACACAGATCTCCTGTCAGCTTTACAGCTGACATGAGGGAGGGGGGAACTTCAGCTGTGAATATCTCTTAAACCATAAAGGGAGAGATGGGACTTTCTCCATATACTTTATTTTTTAACATCTACAATATTGAATAAACTTAAATATAGGCATTACTAACCCTTTAAATGTACACTAAGAAGACCTTTTATACATCCTTCCTTACATTCCTTGCTTCATTTATATTTTGGAAACCTCTACCTGGAAATCCTTGTTTGTCCCTCTATATATATTTGAAGGTTCCAGCGCTGCAACTAAAGACGTCATACACTCAAAGAAAAGAGGAGCAATTATGTTGTACAACAGCGGCCAATAAGAAAAAATACCCCTCGTATGCTTCTAAGGTCTTCAATGCATTGCAAAGCATTGCAAGACCTCTTTAGTATTCAGGGTGTTAAAAGCCCCATTTAAATTAATGGTCATTTTTGTTTGTCCCCTATGGTGCAGTCGGTTTGCTTAAGAATTGTTCCTTTTCGTCTTTTGAGACCTATTTAGCATCTAGTTGGTTAACTCTTTAAGCATACCTCTCAAGAGTCCTTTTTTTAGGAGGGACAGTCCCTCTTTGACACTCAAATACCTATGTCTCCCTTTCCCTCCCTGGTGTCATCTTTTAGACGATCATGCTATGTAGTGTGTAAATGAGTATCATAATCCTCCATAGTAATACATTCATATAACGTTTATTTAAAGTAGACCTATCATGCTTACATAAGTTATCCCCAATTAATTATTAGTAGCCTGTTAACCCTTTGAGTGCCAGAGGAGTACAGAAAGCATTGCAAAGCAATGCGTTCCATACCCCTCTGGCACTCAAAGGGTTAATCATCAAAATAGCGTAATAAAGTTTCTCAAGTGCCAGCATGAGTTGAAATCATAACATCATATGAAACGTAAGTTTCATGCGTTGTTATGATTCCAACTCATGCTGGCACCTAAGAAATTTTATTATGCTATTTCCATGATTAAGAAGCTACTAATAATTAATTGGGGATAACTTATGTAAGCATGATAGTTCTGCTTTAAACTCCATTTATTCATTTACACGATGACCTGTCAACGGATCAAGAAATAACCTAAAAAAAAGTTGTAGTGCCCCGTCCACAATCCACTCCGCCCGAAACACCACCTAAAACAAAAATGTCCCTCTTTGACCTTTTGAAATGTCGGGAGGTTCTTAAAGGGTTAATTAAAAGGGATTATCCTTACAGTTTATGAATAGTGCAACTTATTTGTAGACTGATGATCTCTGTAAGGGGCTGAGCGTAATTATTTCATAGTAAAAAGTGAGTACTACGTGGAGGAGAATGACTGAAAATGCATGAGTACTGAAAAAGAAACTGTGTAGAAATTATATTTCTTTAACCTTATAAAGTGACCTGTTTGAAGGCATGTTTTCACTGCTATTGACTGAGTAATATTTCTATCTGTTTGAGCTCTCTGTATTTCTTTGATATACAATCTTTCTTGAAGAAACTTTATTAGCAAGTCAGAATGATCCACTGACAATACAGCTAAAATACAGGCCCTGACACATCTCAGATAGAAATTAAAACGGAATCCATATTTTTATACTGCTGTTAATTCTTCACAGCTCCAGGAGTGCATCCATATGAACAAAATAAAGTGGTCATTCTGGTCAAGCCATCTGCACCAGAGGGGACAAATTAACATTTGCAATGATTTAAATGGTCATTTTATCCAAACTGAATGCTTCTCAATGCTTTGGAGATCTCTCTAGCATTCAAGGGATTAAAAGCTGATTTAACCCTTTGAGTGCCAGAGAAGTGGCCATTGTAACAGAATGCATTGGATACCTCTCTGGCACTAAGTAGCTGGGGTATCAGGAATTTTATTTACTGTCTACTGTGCAGTTTGTATTCCTCATAATTGCTCCACTTTTCATTGTTCATATTGCCCACTGGGTAAGGTACAAAAAAGAGCAACTCAGAGCAAGAACTTGACATTTGATCAGGGCTGTTATAATGATGGGGTGTGTGCAGCTGCCAAGGGTTTACAGTTGGCAGGTCCACCCACAGTGAAGGTGAAACTCAGCACACTTTTGAACCTCTGGATCTCTTGCTACCAGGTGATCTGGGACACACAATACAGTCTGCTTAGTGAGAGAAGCTAGGTGTGCAAACTCAGCATTGTGTGAAGGTAGGTGTAAAAAAAATGCAGTATTTCAACAAGCTACTATAAGTGTAAATCTTAGCACTGTGTGAACCTGAATGCGAGCACATGACATTCTATAACGTTAATGTAAGCTAAAAATTGTGTGAAGCTGCTATTTGCTTTTCAATCACTGTTATTTGGAGGAGGAATAATGGTGTAATTAGTATTTAAACATTGTATGCCAGAGAGGTCTCCAATTAAGTGATTTCTGATATACAATCTGCAGAGCAATCATACTGACTGTAATTCAGACCTCCATTCCAGTATGAATGGATGGCTTTTCTCAGATTTAGTAGAAAAACTCAGTTCAAAATCCACCTGATTACATTAAAGTGGAGTGCAGCATTGAGTTCCTCAAAAATGGAGGATCTTCCTACCAAAGCCACAATAGTGAATCCCGAATGATTTCTTATGTGATTTTTCAGCGCTACCAAATACTAATCTTAAACCACCAAGTAAAGATCTTAAAACCTTTTTCGAATTCTAAAACTTGAAAGCCATTTATAGATTTGTGTGTCACATTAGGCGGCAATGCTGAAGGGATTCTATATCAGAGACATATCAACGTAATTTTGTTGGCTATGTTACAGGCTTATTGAGTTAGGACACAGTGCTCAGGAGTTGTATGTTAGTGATAGAGTCAGGAGAGGTGAGAGCTGTTGGATTGTTTTATATGTATAAACATGCACTTACACATCAATTCGTACAATACTACACTAATATACCACACGTAGCATTACATAAGCACACACTCTCACACATATCCCGATATATTGCTCCCTATACCAAACATTCTTCTTTCGTCTACACTTTTCCTTTAACGCCGATATCCCCCATTTTACTTCTCATGGATTTTTTAAACTTGTTTTTTTCCACTTGCTGTTTATTCTGTTTATAAGTTCCTATTATATTTTATTTGATTGATATTTGTTTCACACCTCTTTTAATTTTATTTTATTATTTGGTTTATTTTCTGTGTTTATTTTTTCTGTGGAGAGTGTGTTGTTAGGAAGTGCAAAGGAATTACTGTGTGAATGTGAGAGTATGTTGAGTGGTCGAATGTTTGCTGGCCAGGAGAAGGGGGAGGGTGAGTAGGAGATGAGACACAAGCTAGCCAAGATAATAGTGGAGTCCCTGAGCAAGCAGAAAAAGGGACAGGGAAATGTAGATGGAGAGTAGCAGAGTCAGGGAGTGTAGGAAGGCTGGGAGGAGTTGTAGGTGGACCCCTAGATTTAGGCACACCTTCAACCTCGGGGGCAGTAGGGGCAACCAGCCAAGGTGGGTTGAGGGGAAAGGACAAAGGAGGATGCTATAAAGCCTCCTCTTAAACAGCCAGAAGATCAACAGTCCTCTGCCATGACATCTCTGGAAGTGGAAGGGCAAAGGGGCCCCAAAATCAGCCAGGAGGAGAACAAGGTGATATTCCTGGGCGTTGTAGCCACGTCCTCTTCAACCTGGACCATTCCACCACAGTATAGAGACCTGCAACCTCTAGACCACTCCGTAGATTGTCCTGATACACATCTCCACTACTGCCTGATACCCATCCATGGCTGCCCATTCTGGTCCTACACTTGTAGGGTCTCTGCTACAATTTTTCTCCTTCCATACCCAGGATAATGGATAATATTTCCTTTTTCTCACTTTTTTAACTAGCACGGATGCCCTGGCGATTGGTGAGCATTTTTCTGTAAGTCACAGGCATTTGCTTTAGAGTCTGTGGCATTTTTATTAGATTCCAAAATTTGGTAATATAGAGACACACAGCAGCAGCTGGAGAATTGTTTTGTAACAAAACATGTACATTGTTGTGGACAAAAAACAAATCCCCAAATTCCTTTTGATTTAAATGGGGATTTTAAACCACTGAATGCTAGCGAGATCTCCTGCACATTGCTTCACAAATTCATTGGAGTCTTCTCTAGCATTCTGGTGGCTAAAGCATCATTTGACTCAATGGAAATGTTTATTTGCCCCCTGTGGTGATATTGCTTTTTCCCCAAAATGGTTCAAGTTCTTCTTAAATCACCTTCCACCCTCACGTCTATTTACCTTTACAGAGCTTTCCACACCATTACTACCGCAACTGCATTGAAATCACAGGCCTCTCCTAACCAATGCCCCTTAGATGCCCCTAGCATTTTTCAACTCCACACCACTACTCATTTGATACAACCCCCACCCTCATCTATTGTCTACAACAGAAATTACTTTTTGTGTACAAACTACAAACTCAAAACTCTCTTATTTCCTTGCATGATGCATAGTTGATTGCTGGACCTCCAGCCGGTAGGGACCACAACAACCCCATGATGGTAGGAGTTGTAGTCTCGAACAGCTGAAGGTTCAACAATTGACTACCATGGCCTTGGATGTTAGCGGGTCTCTAAGGCTTTGCTTCACATAGTCATAGTCAATGCAGAATGTGGGACAAGTAGGGAAATGGGCTAGGGTAGGCAAAAGGGAGGAGTAACAGACAAATGGGGTTGGTCAAACAATGCACATAAAGTGGCTGGTGGAAAGAGAAGTCAAATGACTGATTTTGGGAAAGAGAAAGTGTAAAGTGAATAAAATACCTGGATGGGGAGACAAGAGTTACCAAGAAATTAATGTTTAGGAGGAGGAGAGGCCCAGAAGAGATATATAGAAAGAATTTGAGGGTTATCGGTAGAGGCTGATAAGAACAGGCAATACTAGTCTCTTTTTGGATAGTACTATTTAAAAAGAGAGCAGTTCTGAGCGTTATTTGGTTTGTTATGATCAGCTCATTGGATGCTAAAGAAGTCTTCAATTAATCAGGGATTATGCACTAAAGCGTGATAATGTGATAACTCAGACATGACGTCTCCAATGATATCACTTCTCCAGTTCCTGTGTTATTCTATGGAGCCCATGCACTAAGATTTCTCCTACTCTCGAAATCTAGTGCAAAGGCTCTATAGAATAACATAGGAATTCAATGGAGAAGTAATCGTCTCTTTAACATGCTTTAATGCAATGGGTTGGAGACATCTCTAACATTTCCAAGGTTAACCAAACTGAGACGAAAGAACAGGCTTAGTTCATACTGGTGACAAATCACAAGGATTCTATTACATAAAAAAGTAGGAAAATGGTATCATTGTGTTGTATGCAATGGTTCATACTGTTGAAAAACACAGCACACATTGCAAGGAAACACATCTTGATGCAACTTTTGGTCCATTAAGGAACTTTATGTAATTTGTGTTCACTTTAATGGTATTGTATAATAATAATAATTGCACTAGGAAGGATACATTGAGATTGTCTGTTGTTTTCAAGTATGTTCTGGGGGTATAGATATTACTACCCAATTTTATGGTACTTACTTTATCTGTCTGGGAAGGATGAGTTGACTCTGCTGGGACTAGAACCTGCTACCTTGAGGTTTAGAACAGACTCTACAGCTGGTGCCTTAACCAGTTGAGCCATCTCATCACTGGAGAGTGCAAGTTATCAGGATTACCATACAATCTTGAAGCTGGATTATGGTTGAAAAAGGAAAAATGCATGCGATGCCACATGCATTGAGAAAAGTATGATAATCCCATGCAATCAAATTAAAATCACATACATATTTTTAGGTGCTTTCAAATATGATCTTAGCTCTTCAAACAAATCACCAGTGTGAATTAAACATACATTTTTATTGCATATTTTTACTTCTTGATGATGATGTCTGGTAGTCATGACTATTTCATGTATTTTCAGTTTAATGAGAAAGAAATAAAACAGAACATACTTAGACAATGGAATAGCTTCAATATGAAAAGAAAGGCAAATCCTAAGTAAGTCTTTAGAGAAGGAACTAGAAGGATAAATCAGGTGAGCTAATCGGTTTGTCAGACAGCAAATTCTATTTTAGTTGACTTTATTGTGAAATTATATAAGAACCTTCTATTTGTCTTTAGCACCCCCTTGTGGACATCTAGAGATCAATCATATGGATCCATGCTTATTTAATTTATATATATATATATATACGATTGTTTTTATATTTTGTTTTTCATTATTAAGTGGGAAGTGTTTTGTAAATTTCTCCAGCATCCAATAATGTATATAAACTTCTGGATATCATAAAAATATAAACATCCTCAGAAACAGGACATATTTATACTTAAAAGCACACTTTAGACTATAATTGACCATAGTATTGATAATAAAAGGTGACACACACATTATTATGTTCAGTGATATGGTTTGCTTAGGTATAGGTGATTACCAAAACAATAATTAGCCCCTGGGATGATTGCCATGCCTTCAACTCTTTGCTTTTTAAGACTTCTCTAGCACTGCACTATACATTTTTTACATATTACATGATACTATCCCTTTAAGAAGACTGACATGCCATGGGACTTTTTACTACTTATATAGCTGAAGTCCAAATAAAGCTTGAGAGCCACGGGCCACTGTGGTTGATTGGTTGTGTATGTTGCATAGACTGCTGGAAAGACGGTTGCTGCAGACTAAGCATTATAATCAACAATCGAGAAGGTTTGGACTATCCCAAGTCAAACACCCCAAGTTTTGCCAACCCAAGCTAAAGCAAGGAGGTCAAGTACCGTGTTTTGCCATCTTCACATCTGGGAATTTTTTTCTACTGGACTCCTCAGAGGGGGGGATCCTTTGGTGCCGCTGGTGGAGATGAATGATGCAATTCTCATCAAAAAGGGGTGGGGCTTAATTGTGAGTGGGGGCGGGACTTAGAAAATGTAAAAAATGTTTGAGGACTAGGCAGGGGACAGAGGAGAAGAGGCTGGAGAGTGGGAAGAACAGACTGGGAAGGAGCAGGAGTGGGCAGTGTTTCATTAGGAACTCCCCACATCCGGAGAATCAGCCTCTGTCCCGGAGACCCAGTAATTGGCTGCAAAAACTTGAGTCTTCAGGGCAGTTCCCAGTCTTGAGTCTTCAGAGAGTTCCCAGCTATGGCCATCTTATACGGTATGCCCAGGTGTCATCAGTGAAGTCCTCTCCCCTTTCCAGCGGGTGCAGTAGGAGCGCTGCCACTTTTGACATCTGTCCTTCAGCACTGTGAAGATAAATGTCCATCCAGCACACCGCTCAGAAAACAATAACAATTAATAATATCATAAGAGACTTTAACCCCTTGAGGACCATAAAATTGCATTGCTCACCCCGTTGATCTTAAAGGGGTTAGTAGTAGGCAGTCATACATTCACCAATGTTTTAGGCAGTGCCAGTACTGTGTTAGTATTGATTCAGACAATCTTCTATTTATTTATTTGTTTGGGTAAATAGTGAAAAATACACATTTCCAAATTCTTGTTGATTTAAAGGGGACTTTATACCCCTTGAATGCTAGAGAGATCTCCAAGGCATTGCAGAGCAATGCGCTGGAGACCTCTCTAGCATTCATGAGGTTAAAATCCCTATTTAACTAAATGAGAATTTTTTCTATATATTTCCCCTATGATGCAGTTGGTTTGTCCCAGAATTACTCCAATTTTGTTTTGAATAGGTTGCCCTATGATGCCATTAGATGTCAGAATTATTCAGCACTAATAACCATTGGTTGTGTTTGACTCTGGGACTCAAAGTTTTGATCCAAATTTCAGGGCGAAGGGCCACATTCTCATGGTGAGAGAGTGCAGTGCTCCTTATTATCTAATCTACTCCAATGAACTCCTTCTTTGGTGTCCCATGTACCAGGAAGGCAGAGGGAGAAGTCCTGCTTGTCTTTTGTGTGCTGCTCATACACTGATATCCCTACTCGCTCTAATTGAGAGGTGCTCCAATCAGTCCTCAAGGAACCATAAACATGCTACAACTTAGAGCGAGTAGGGACATATCACAGAGAATCTATATTATGGGAACATTAAGGGTTAATATTTACAAGATCTTAGGGCCAGCTCATTGTGAACGTTCCCAGGTATGTACATGATTCGCCATGAAACAAACTGCAGAGATAGACTTTTATCATCTGTGTTACAGTTGGTTTCTCCCAGAACTATTCCCCTTTCCTTTGAACGGAAGGGCCTATATAGAATCAGTCTGCAAAACGATCTGTGACTGAATCGCTCACCTGTACTTCTGACTCAGTGCTCAACACCATTCTGCCTCATAAGAAAGACAGAGTGTGGGAACATTAAATCGGACAGATTGCTTTAGTGCTCGAATAGTTTGGTTACAAGAATGACGTCTTTTCAGATTGAACCTGGTATTATTCCCATCTGCAGCACTTCGGGATTTCCGGCAGTAACGTTAACCCTTTAGGAGCCAGAGAGATGTGCAGTAAATTGTGAAGTAATGCACTATACACCCCTCTGATCTTCAAGAGGTTAATAAAGACATTTTGTATTAAGATGAAATAGAACCTAAATATTATATTATTACGAATTACAGTTCTGGCACAAGATAGATAGATAGACAGACAGACAGATAGATAAATAGATAGATAGATAGATAGATAGATAGAGATATTTCACCCAATAAAAAGCATGACATTAGGTTGTGACTTAAAGGAGAACTAACATTCTGATAATAACCCACCCACCACCATACCTCCCAACAATTCAAATTGCCAAAGAGGGACAATTGTGTTTTAGGGGGTGTGGCTGTGGGTGTGGCTGGTGGGCGGAGCATTATCGAGAATGTTTAGGCTGTTTCATGACCTATTGACACTTCCTTGTGTTACCTAATAAATGACTTATAACGAGACCAAAGTATTTTATTTACACACACTAATTTATAAACACATATACTGACATTTAAAGAAACAATAATGTGAGTTTTATTGCTGTGGAGTAATGTGATACAATTATATACACACCACACGATCTGATTTCCTAAAAAGAGGGACATTAGGGTGAGAAAGAGGGACAGTGGGATTTGGGTCTAAAAGAGGGGCTGTGCCTCCTAAAGAGGGACACTTGGGAGGTATGCACCACCACTTACCTTGCCAAGGCCAGAAAATCCTAATGGTCTCTATGAATTTTTCCTTGCATATCATGTCCATGTAGGCAGACATAACAGTTGATATTAGGACAACATAACCTCAATCTCTGCTCAGTGTACAATGATTTGCACACCCCTCTGATCCTTAAAGGGATAGTAATGCTTGTTTTTAATAAAGTTTAAAAGTGTAGCTGTTAAAATTATAAATGCAATGATGTACATCCCATCTCTCAAGACATGTATAGTTTGAGAGTATACGCTTATAAGGTTCCCTCCTTCCCGCCCCCCTCCCACCACTTTCACAGACGTCAGCACTCTAGCTGACAGAATGAGATCCTGTTCCCGGGACCGGATGGGAAATAGTGTTGTCTAGAATGAAATACTTCACTGGAACGGTCTACAAAGTGTGACTGGTTTTTTGGATAAAACTCTTATGCATTTCTTTGGATCATTATACAACTTCCTATATTGTTGTGTATGAGAAGGATAAATATATCAATATGTCCCCATGTTATTTTAAGTGTTCAGTAGCATGAAAAAAGCATCTGTAACAATGTGGAAAAAAAAACCAGAAGCATTAGGAAAATTTGTAATCATGGACTTTATGCCAGAGAGGTGCTGTTCTGGAGCAAACCAACTATACAACAGGGGGTGGGGGAATAAAAATCCCTATTGATTTAAAGGGATAGTAATGTTTCAAAATAAAAGCAGCTCCAATTACTCTTCATAGTATTTGGGGCATGAAGAGTGTTATTTCAATACTGTCAGAATTGTAGTTCAAGAATAATTGAATGATAAAGTATCCCCCTCCCGCCCCTTTTACCTAGTGTAAGCCTCCTCCCCTCAGATGTGGAATCTGGTCCTGGGACCAGACAGGTCACAGCAAGGGACAATCTTCTTACTGTGAGCATAAGGAAAACCCTGAACACTTGACAGGTTTTTCAGGTTTTTCCCTTATGCTAATTGAAGGTTGTACCTCTCTGGGATCCATTTGGACAGTCTTGCTGCTCTGAAGTGAGCATTGTAACATCAGTAAAAGGGGCGGGAGGGGGATACTTTATGGAGCTGCTTTTATTGAGAAACAGTACTATCCCTTTAAACCTTTCAGTGCTAGAGGGGCATACCACCTTGAATGCTAGAGAGGTCTCCAACACATTGTTAAACTCCTCATTAAATTGTTGGAATTATGAGAATGACACCCCCCTCCATTGTAGCTGGTATGCTCCAGGATTGCTCATCTTTTTTTTTCCAGTTCCTTCAAGAGGCTGCTGTGTTTCAGATGACTTTCTCCCATTTATAAGAGCAGACAATCAATTTTTCATTTTTAGCAGTTAATACTGAAAATATGAAGGTCTGTTTAGTCTTTGCCTTTCTAACATAAAACAGTCCAAACGCGACAGACTCTAGGAACCTAGCTTCCTTTTTTGGAATAATTTTCATTGTTTTCAGTTCATCTGAAATATTATTATTTTCAGTTTTAAGGCTATTTAAATCTACTCTTCCTTTAAATGTATATTGTGATAAATGGAATGGAATGCACTGATGAGAGCAGTGACTCCCAAACAACATCTCAGGGGTGCCAACAGGCCACGTCCTTAGGGTTTTCAGCTGGTGTAGTGATGATAATGAAATAATAATATCAAGGTATTATACCTGGAAGGATACACTGAGATTGTTTCTAGCTTTCAGTTATATCCTGGGGTATACATGTTATTATTACCCAATTAAATGGTACTCATTTTATCTACCGTGGAGGGATGAAAGGCTGAGCTGATGTTGCCTGGACTAGACTCTGAGAATCTGGGATCTGAACAGATTCTACAGCTGGTGCATTAACCATCTGAGCCACCTCACCAGCATATAAAGGACTTGGTCTCTGATTAACCCTTTTAGTGCCAAACACAATGTGTTGGATACCTTTGTCACTCAAAGGGTAAAGTCACCTATATACAAAGTAGGGAAACCCTAAAGACATTTCCTGTTATGTGCCCCTGAGATGAGGATTGTGAACCACTGAATTACTTACTACCATACCTGGGAACTCTATGGATCTACACCGGGGACTCCGGTTTACACACTGAATTACTTACTACCATACCTGGGAACTCTATGGATCTACACCGGGGACTCCGGTTTACACACTGAATTACTTACTACCATACCTGGGAACTCTATGGATCTACACCGGGGACTCCGGTTTACACACTGAATTACTTACTACCATACCTGGGAACTCTATGGATCTACACCGGGGACTCCGGTTTACACACTGAATTACCGGGTCTACTGGGACAGAGGCTGTTTCTCTGGTGATGGTGAGTTTCTTCTCCCTTTCACCATGTTCTGCCCACGTTACGAAACAAATATGCTTAAGCCCCACCCACTCGATTAAGCACCACACCCTTTATGAAGCCAGTCATGTCATTGACATCCTCTGATTGGCAGCACTTGAGACTTCCCCGAGGACTCAAGATGAGCAAGTCTATTTACTACTGTATAAGCAGTTCCACGCAGTTCTGCCATAGTTTGTACATAGTCAGATTAACCCTTTGAGTGCCAGAAGGGTATGCAACACATTGCTTATTAATGCATTGCATTACCCCTCTGTCGCTCAAAGGATTAAAAGACATGAGGCTCAGGCAGTGGTATGGATCATCACATATTTCTGGTACATCGCTGTGACATGTCAGTCTGCATATACAAACTGCATTAGCAAGACTCCTATTTAAAGGAGCAGTAAACTTGTTTTTATGAAAAAATATGTTATATGGCTTTTCGTGCTATGTAATGCAAGGGTGATCCCAGTGAGATATTATAACATTTGAACTAACCATCTCTCATCAGTGGGTTTACTCTTGTGTTGCTAAGCAAGGGATGTCCTACAACACATATTTTTTAATTGAAAACAAAAAGATTACTCCTTTTTTAATGAAAATATATGGTATGACTTTTCTTGTTGAGTAAAATAAGGGTACTCCCACTGCTGAGAAATGCATATTTCCAGAGTTATTACAGTTTAAACCCATGTGTTTTATCTTAGCAGTTCCCTCTAGTGGTGATATTCCAATTAGTTATTCTGTTCCATTCTATTTGAGAGGAAAGTCAATGACAAACAGATCTCCATAGAATGTGATAGGAACGTCTGAGTCACTTCCTATCAGTTAGAACTTTCAGGAGCTAAACGCACAGTAAATTCACTCCCTGATTACCTTATTATTTAGACTGTTACAAGTTTTTAATACAACAACTGACAGTGTTGTGATTTACTCAGCAGGAGAAGCTCTACACGATATAGGTTTTCAAAAAACTGTTTACAGCTCCTTAAAAGCAGAAGTAACACCTGCTAATTGTAACTTTCCCACCACTTACCATAATATGTCCAGCAAATCCATGAATTTTGTCCTTGTGCCGTTGTTCCAGAGGAAAATCTTCAATCAGTCCTGGATGCTATGTTCATGGTGGCCAACAGGACAGTTGCTTGCATTTTTTTTTAACTGAAGAAGGCAGAGTGAATAATTCTATTTAAACATTTAAAGGAGCCATAAACGATTGTTTACTAAACTATATATATAAGGTAGGACTTTTTCTGAGTAAAACAATGGTAATGTAAATGCTGGAAGATGTGTCTTTTCAGAGTTTTTTAATTACCAGTGCCCTCTAGTGGCCACAGAGTTCACCTACTGTTCCCCTGGGGTAGATGCACTAAGTAATGATGAAGAGGAGATACAGTGGAGATAACTTCTCCAGTGTGATAAACTCTCCAGCTCTTGTGTTATTCTGTGGAGCCAATGCAATAACATGTCTCCAGTTTGAGATATCTTAGCACATTGGCTCCATAGAATAACAAAGGAATTGGAGAGTTTATCACACTGAAGAAGGTATCTTCTCTTTCGAAGATCTCTACTTTACCACCTCCTTATCCCACCTTAGTGCATCTTCCCCCTGTGGTCCAGATAACAACTGTTTTCTCTATTGCCTCTTTTAGGAGAGCTGTAATTTTAAGATATAATAATATCTGAATGCATCATCTACAGGCAGTCAGAGTACCCTTATATTAACATAATAGGAAAACCCTTATGGACTATGTGTTAATTTAGTGTTACTGTCCCTTTAATGGAGTCTAAGGCCATATCTTACACTATTAGATCTCTCATGTTCTCTTCCTTTGATACATAAAATACAGATGGCTTCCTTCACAAGTGAGCATCGGTGCAGAGACATTTGGCAAATGCATAAAATATGAGCACAAACTAGAACATTTTAATAAAGAGAGTGGATCATGGACTGAAAAAACTGTATTTATAATACACTTGCGAATAGCATATTGACAGGCTAATGCGAAAAACATCCTAATCACTTAGCTAGTTAACCCTTTGAGTGTCAGGTGGATGTTGCGTTGGGTACCCCTGTGACACTTAAAGGATTAAAGGGCAACTATTATTCAGAGAGTGCTCCATTAGCAAATCTGATCCACTGGCAGCAGTCCAGCTGCTAAAGCCAAGCTGTATGGTGAAGCCCAGCAGACCAACGGCGAGCATAATGGGAGTTACAAAACAGACCATGGGTGCACCAGACTGGTCCTGCATGACAAGACTGAACCCTCGTCATGCAGGACTTGTCATTTGAGAAACTCAATCATGCTGACAGCAAATATCTTCAAGCTTGGATCTGTGAGAGTTAAAGGGTATCTGTCATTTAATATGTGCATCCATGATTATATTTTACTCCTTGAAGGCTAGACACATTGCCAGTGAAGCAGTGTGTTCAAGGAGTTAAAATCAGCCTGAAATAGTGTCGTTTTCATAAAAATGCCTTTGTTTGTATGAGAAATGGTACAGTAGAGTACCTCAAAATGCTTGTGACCTTTACAAAAATAATAGAACATATAATTTCACATTACCCTGGATAAAACATATTCAGTATCACCAACACATACCATCACGTCCTAGCCCTGTAATAAGATACATAGTTACATAGCAGCATATAAATTAGGTTGAAAAAAGACACAAGTCCATCAAGTTCAACCTTCGCTCATAACCGAGAGAAAAGATAGATTATCCCTCAGCATCAGATTTACCCACCGGTATTAAAACACCGACCTGCGCGGGGGGAAGGAGTGACTGAAGAAATATGGAGGGAGTAGGGAAGAAGACAGAAGGATGGAGAGGATAGGGGAGAGAAGGAGAAAGATTGAGGAAGAAGATGGAATGATGGAGAGATTAATAGGATTCTGTCAGGAAGGGAAGGATAAGCTGGAGGGAGAGAGGTGTTAGGAAGGGATGGAGGAAGGAAGAAGGAGGGAGGTAAAAGGTATGGATGAAGGGAAGGAAGACGATATAGGAGTGGAGAGAGGGATGGAGGTAGAAGACAGATGGAAAGAAGAAGAGTGTAGGTGAAAGAAGACATAGAGAAAGCAAGAAGATGGAAAAAGAGATGGCATATCCTTGTACTCAGTAATAAATGGGAAAGTGTACGTTTTACATCCACCTGTTGCACTCCAAAAATGCAGTGAAATTAGCTTATTTGCCATTTGTCATATGATGAATCCATCCCATAGACCAGGCTCAGGCTATCAGATACTAGTAATTATAGTTCAACAAACAGCGAAGAGCTGCCATTTGCTCACAACTGCCATAGACAGCCATTCAAACCTCAGCAGCATAACTACAACAACCACTACTACAAGTCAGCCTCAATCCTTTCCCAAAAGCAATCACCTCCATCATAATTTAGAGAGCAGTGAGCAAGGAGGGGTGAAGGATGAGAGGGAGAAAGAGAAGGGCTAGAGAGAGGTGGGCATTAAAGTAGAGGGCAGTGAGAAATGAGGGGAGAAACAGATTTAGAGAAAGGACAGAAAGAGAGGAGGCATAGAGTTACAGAGGGGGTAGGGAGATAAAGAGGGGGTGACTAGAGATAGAGGTAGAGTAAAAAGAGAGCTGTTGGGGGAGAGAGTTGGGGATAGACAGAGTGCAGGGTTGCCATCAGAAATCATGAGGTCCATGATAAGCTTACAACTGAGAGAGTGCAGAACCAGTAAAATGACAGAGCTTACAATTGATAGGCAGGTACACAGGTGATAACACAGAGTTTACAAAAGACATGAAAAGACACAAGTGATACCACAGAGCTTACAACTGATATAGACAGACACAAGTGAAACCACAGAGCTTAAAATTTATATTTAGAGATTCAAGTATTAACACGGAAATACATGTGATTCCACAGAGCTTACAATTGCTAGGGACAGGCACAAGTGATACAACATAGCTTGAAATTGATAGGGAGAGGCACAAGTGCTACCACAGAGGTTACAACTAATAGGAAGGGACACTTGATACAGCACAGCTCACAATTCATAGAGAAGGACGCAAGTGATACCACAAAGCTTACAGTTGATAGGGGCCATTTTCATTAAGGGTGGAAAACCTGTAACTCTCTGGCTTTTGTAGGACTGGAACTGCCATCATCCTCTGCCAGTCAACAGTTGGTTGAGTTTTATGGCTATTGTAGTCCATCAGCAGTTGAAGGGCCATAGGTTGATCACTCCTGTTCCTCTTCTAATTTCTGAGGGGGGGACAAAAGGGAGAAAAACTGTAAAGTTACTTCATTTTGGATGATTACAATCCCATCCATGAGGCGGAATGGCGCAGGAAGTCTCTCTGGGAGGCTGGTTGCCTTGGTCGTTTGAGCATGGAGTTTAGGAAATTGACCCTTCTGGTGCTGCTTTGTAGCACTGTCATTTTTATGTTGTGTAATGCAGATAGCCCCCAGTTGTGTTTTCTCTCTCTTCTGGTGGTGTAGGCATAATGCACAGACCTCTAACAAAATAATGTAATTTTTCCTCACCGAAAGTGATTCAGTTAGAGGACAAATACGTGTGACTTATTCTCCATAAGGAAGTATACTTCTGCCTGAAATTAAAAGTTATTACCACCTGCTGACATCATATAAAATCCCCCTGCTGCTTCCTTCATACTGAAGTCCACTTCAGTTTCTGAAAACTATTTCTCCTGGTACTGTACTGCAGAGGTCCACAGTTGCTTCCTTTATATAGATGTCTACCTCTGCTTCAGCAGTAACGTTGTTTCCCCCCTATTTCTGCCATGTTGTAGTCTAATAAACTTGTGCTATGGCAGCTCTGAGCAAAATGTTGTTGCTCTTAATTTAATAAATCCATTAGCGACAGCACTAATAAGTTTCCCAATACATAAACTTTGCAGAGATTTCATATGAAGATGCATAGAGTGGTTCTCCATGCATCTTCTTGCCATTAGATCTGTATTATGGCTGCATCTTGATCCTGCTACCAAACCTTACATTGCTTCAGCTGGTCCTAATTGAAACAATGCAATGAGCTGCGAGCAGCGACTAAACAGGCCTGATGGTGATAAGATGCATGAAGAACGTCTTTCTGAATTTGCATATGAAATAAATAAAGTGCAACAACAATCTGAACAGTACTGTCTTAGAGCAAATCTATTAAATGGACCTCACAGATTTCCTCTCCTGGTTTCTCCATACAGACGTTTGCCTCTATTTCAGCTTTAAGATGTTTCCACCTGCTTCCACTGTGCAGAAGTCCATTACTAGAACAAGATGGCCATCTAGCACTCCTTGTTGTCAGTTCTCCATATAAAATGGCAGGGAGTACACAAGCTGTAGTGAAGCCGAACCATTGTGTACAGTGGTTGTCATGACTGTCTCATTAAAGAACCACATTTGAAGAAGGAAGATATTTTCTGATGTGCAGTGATAAGAAATGCATTGGAGATCTCTCTACCATTCAAGGGATTAAAAACACCATTTAAATAATTAAGAATTTGTATTTGTCACATTAACCATGGGGGAGATTCACTAAAGGTTGATAAGGGGCCAGGATGGCGATATAGTGGTGTTTTCATGTTGATGGTATATTGACAGCATGCACTAAGATGTTTTTGCCATCATATCCCTGTGAATCCACCACCAATCCACCATAATCCATCATGTGTTGAAAAAAAAAAGTTTTTGATTTTGAACTTTGATAGTGTCTCATTTGCGTATGGAAATACAGGTTAATGAACCATTATCGTATTTGTGTGGGTGTGTTATATGTTAATGTAGCACATCACTCACATGCACTAAGCTATGATAGCAGCATTTGCTGTCAGAGTTCACAGTCCCAACATCGCAAACCTGAGGTTGGTGATATTGTGATCTATATAGCCAGAGGACCGTTTCCTGTTAATAATGTGAGTGGAAGTTTTATTAATCATATTCATCTCCCCAGCACTCATTCTACAAGCATTTACATTATAACTACTCAGGATTTCTTTTCAACCTTTAGGTTAATTGCATAGGTTATATGGACACATTTTCAGGACTGCTGTTTCATTCACTTAAATGGTTATTAGCATTTCCTCACAATTTATACAAGGCTAGGGCAAAATAGAGTAATTTAAAGGCACCAAACCTTCTCCAAGTCCTCCAAGGCTCCTTTTGAAGAGCCAAAGTGATCGGGTGTTAGCTCACCAAGCTGCACCACTAGCGTCCGCTCACATCTGCTCACCTCGCCAGACAGCATGGGCTACCACGGGGGATTGGGGGAGGCAAGAGGGGGCACTTTCCCCCAGAGGCGTAACTAGAAGCCTCCGGGCCCTGGTGCAAGAAGTGCCACGGACCCCCCACCACCACCACATTGGCCCCCCACGACCACACTGACCCCTTCTACAATGCCCATCAATCTTCACAATACACCCCATCTCCTACCTCCCTGGAGCTCACCCGCGGTCCTCTTAGTAATGCAGAGTGCTGGGAGATGATGTCGTCTCCCAGCGCTCTGCATTACTAGAGTGCCAGAGGGAGATTGTGGGCGCCAGGCGGAGGGATCGCAGGGGGCGGCCAGGCCCGGTCGCCATTGCAACCCCTATAGTTAAACCACTGCTTGCCCCTCTCCCTTACACTTGCAACCCCTATGGATAGGGGTTGAGTGGGTTGGTCTGGGGGCATATTATAGCTTTGCCCCCCCAGAAGGTCTTATGTGAATACCCATGCCAAGCAGTATCTGCAGTACAAATGCTTACTCTCCCTGATAAAGCCATAGTACATCCATCTCTAATCACTCCCCAGCTTTACCAACATTGCTCTGCTTAGCTATGCAAGAAGAGGATTAGACAGTGAAATGGAGATCACCAGCTATAGATCTTTGTTGCAGTCAAGGAGATAAAAGTCACATATAATTAAGGGGGATTTGGGGAATTTTTATTTAAAGGTGCAGTAAAGTTTTTTTAATGAAAACCTATACGTTACAGAGCTTTTCCAGCTGGAAAACAAGGGAAATCTCACTGATGTCAGTTATTTTATTCAAAATTCTATGGAGAACTGTAAGTCACGGACTTTCCTCTCCATTAGAATGTAACAGACTAACTATAGGAATTGGACCATTAGAGGGCACTTCTAATTTAAAAAAATCCCACTGGTTTAAACTGTAATAACACTGGAAATGTGCTTCTCTCTGCAGTGGGAGTACTCTTATTTTACTCATCAGAAAATGCTCTACAATATAAAAGTTTTCATAAAAATAGTCTATTGCTCCTTTAATCCCTATGGGATAGTTGTTTCACTATAGAATTGCTCCACTTTTCTTAGTTCATCACCCTTACTAATTTCAATAGACATAAATGTTATTTAACCAAGAAAACAGCCTCATACAGAAATTATTATATTTATGTTCTGACACAAGAAAAGAAAAACAGGCAAATATGGGCTGTGTAAAATAAGTATAAACGGACAAAAACAGAACGGGTAATAAATATAAAGGAACAAAAAATTGAGGATGTGGGGGAAAAATTTCAGATGATGGACAGTTAGTCCTAGAACAACAACTAGAGCACTGCATGTTATACACGCCTGCTCTAAATGTACATATATTTGTGTCTTCTGTATTACAGTAGTACATTATGCAATTAATTATTACTCTTCCTAAATTATATTACATCAGGCTTCTGTAAAAAAAAAAAAAGTTAATCTTCAAAGCAGCGCTGTAACCATGTGCAGAAGAGGATTAGGAATTTGTATTCTGCATTTTCTTGGTTAATCCAAACATGGTCAGGCCAGCCATCTGTCACATGGGATGTGACTGTACAAATCAATTTCCTATTGGAGGAGCCCTGTGAATCTATGTTTACATAAGCCCCACAAGTCTCCAGCACATGGGCTGAGCATGAGACAGCCATCACTGCTTGTTGGGGGAATTCTTTATTACAATCAATGTAATTGAAATGAAAACAGAAACTTTGTGCTGTGCGCAAGAAGAAAAGTGAAGCAATTCTTGAGCTAACCAATTGATCAGAGAGCAATTATCACTCATTTATGAGGATTTTAGGCCCTGAATGATAGAGGTCTCCAGTTCATTACTCTGCAAAGCATCGGAGCACTCTCTATTACTCAAGTGGTTAAAAGTCCCAATTATGTCAATGGGAATTTTGACTCTCCTACCTTGTGGTGCAGTAAGTTTGCTCCCAAATCTATTTAGCTTGAAGAACACAGATTGTTAAACATCTAGGAGATTAAATACAGCTTCATTATATTTCTCCCTTTTCTCATCAATACTTTTACCTTAAAGGGAAACATCCTATTTTATTAAGTCTGCTTCTATCAGAGTAAATTTAGTAAAAAGCCCATACTGCAATGCTCAGTCCCGAATGACTCAATTAACCATTTTTGGGATCACAAAACTGACCCCAGTGACCTGACTTAGGCATGGAGTTTACTTACCGCAATGCTGCTCCCATAGACAGCAACTGTTGAGACTGGACAATCTACTTTATTACCTATTGAGACTGCACTTACACCTTCTGGTCCTAAATTCTTATACTTCCAAGTCTTGGACTTTATGTAGTTTGCAAAACCTGCCAAGATAGCTGAATTTGTTGCCAGCATGGACAATGTAATTGGAAAATGATTGCAAACACACTCCAAAGCTTAAATAATTAACTTCTTTAAAAGCTGAAATGTATTCATCCAGAATTAAAAGACATAAACACAAGCTATGACAGGTATCAATCTTGGTGACATAAGTGGGGAGATGAAACCCCTATATCGTCTTATGCATTTTGCGCTCCAATCCCATAATCATAGACTCACATATAGACATATAGAGGATGAAAAATAAAACATATTAGATAATATCATCATCATGATTATTTATTTTTTTTTATTATTATTTTTTATTTTTCATCTATATGTCACTGGGGAGATCTATCTCGATCTCCAGCTGAAGAGATGCATCCGATTTGATTGATGTATGTGGGGAAGGAAGTTACCTTGTTTCTTTTTAGTTTTTTAACCAATGAGGTTTGCTTATTTTCCTTTATTAACACAGTGTTTCTGTTTTTATGTGAGTCTATGAGTAAGCGCTTGGAGCACGAAACACGTAAGACGATATAGGGGTTTCATCCAGTGGACTGCTGCAGTGACAAGTCTCGTTACATCAATTTTCACAGGAGTGGGCAGGGGCTGCTTCGCCCTCACCCACTCCTGTGGAAATTGCCACCCCCTCAGTCACTGCATGCATCCAATCTCTGTCCCCATACCGGACACTGAACTAGGAACTACTTACACATATAATGGATTCGTCAACAAACAAAGGTCTATGACATCACTGAAAGAGTAAATTGCCTGAACTGGAAAAGGGCAGACCTGATGGTAGATGGGCCAAACACATTTTGCAATGGATTCCACCCAATACTAAACACCCAAGAAGATAACCAAAGACAAGTTGGGTAGATGAAATTAGTAAATTTATTGGTATACAGTGGCACAAAAAGGCACAGGACCAAAGTTGTTGGGGCTTGCTGAGGAGGCCTTCATCCTGCAGTGGATCAACAATGGCTGAAGATTATTATAAATATATATATATATATATATATATATATATATATATATATATATACATACACACACACTATTGAATGGTGCATGCTGTAGCCCATTCAATTGAGCGCTCTGTGCACTTCAGGGATCTGCTGGACCATAGTGATTTTCACAGGGTTTCGCTGCATGTGGCCGACCACCACCCCCTGGCACCCTGGGTGGGTTGGACAGCGATACTGCATATGATACTGCATATGCTGCTTTTCATCACACTGAGGTAATCAATTTTCCTTTGCACTTCAAACTTCCTGGGATTTCTAGTTTGTCTGAAAAACAGAGCAGAAAGAGTGGCATGCAAGCAAAATTGCTTTCCCAGTCGATGAAAAACAGCACATTCATCACTTATATTCATTAGTAACAAGGTTTGATCACTTTTACATTGTATTTCATAATTACAATTCCTTCAAATAGACCCTAGACCATTTCAGCAAGGACTGCGTAATAGCATACATAATTTTGTTTTAGAAAGCTAGTTTTGACCAGCTATATCTAGCAATTGTTAATTATTTACCATGAACTAGAATGTCAGGTAATTTAATAAACAGTGCACCAGGTTGCAGTGTGTATTATTTTTGTTTGCTTGCAGACTGTGTGCCTTAAAAAGTGTTTTAAAAATAGCCATAATATATATATATATATATATATATATATATATATATATATATATATATATAGATAGATAATCGTTTTTATTGAAAATCATGTCATACAGTACAATAAAGCAAGAAACAGGAACATCGGTACAGAGATATGGAAAACAATATATGGTTTAGGGTGGTAAGTAAAGGGCACAAAACAGGGTATAGTCCATTGTATACATTTCAAACATGTAGGCTGAATCTACAAAAGGGCAAGGGTTCATGGAAATGTAGGCACAACTGCAATGCCATCTAGCCAGGGCATATAGCCCAAGATCACAATGTGAATCCCACATCGTTGTACCAGAAAGATGGGCATGGGAAAGTCAGAAGCGAAAAGAAGAGGAATAAAAAAAAATAAGAAAGAAAGAGCTAGGTGGAAGAAGAGTGATCATAGAAGGGAGAGAGATAGAGAAAAAGAAATGGGACAGGCAGTACCATGGAGAGAAATAACAGGATAACAATGTCCTATATCAATCAAGAAGAGAGAGATAACTGGGAATTCGAAAGAAGGAGAAGTGGGAATCAAAGCAAAGAGTGGGAAAAGAAATAGCAACAGAAATCAGAGTCTGTACCCCCTAGCCAAGTCCCCTTCGTAGATCAGGGCCGAAAGCCGGAGTGTAGGAAAGTGGTGATCTGCTCCGGGTCTCCTCCATGGAGGAGCACAGAGAGATGTAGCATCATGGCAGCCTCTCTCACCTTAGTCACCCATTCGTCATAAGGTTGAGGAGTGTCAGATTTCCAATGAAGCGGTATTAAGGATTTCACCAAACCTAGCATGGTCGCATAAGTAGTTTCGGCAAAGGAGGTAGACGTGGGAAATTCTTATAGAACAAAATCTGCAAGGGATCTTCAGGGAGTTTGACTCCCAGGCTCCATTCCATACAGGTCAAGCAGTTACTCCAGAAATCTTTCAATAGAGGGCATGACCACCACAGATGGGAGAAAGTGCCCCTGTGCTGTTTGCATCTCCATCAATTGGGACTCACCGAAGGAAACATGATGTATAGCCAAGGTGGTACATAGTACCATCTGGATAAGAATTTGTGAGATTCTTGAAGGTGAGTTGAGAGCGGAGCTAGCCGTCTTCCAAATAGACCCCCACCCCTCCACAGTGAACTCCGATCCTAAATCTCTCTCCCAGGCTATCGCAAAAAGTGGTTTAGAAGTCTCTGTATCAGGTCCAAGCAATTGATACATCCGGCTAAGTAGTGATATATGTAAAGGGAGTTGGAGCAAAAGAGTCTCAAAAGGTGTAAGATATTTAATTCAAGCAGACCGGATAGATCTGGACTCCAAGAAGTGTCGAATGCAAAAAAATGTCCACATTTCACCCTGAGAAAGCCAATATATGACAATATGGGAGAGAGAGGAAACCCCTGTCTCGAGACCCATAATATTTATATAAAGATGTTATAACCGAAATAGGAGTTCAGAAGATGAATCTGAAAGGAAAGGTTGTACTCAAGTTAAAACATCTGCAAACAAACTTAAAGGGATAGTATTGCCAACTTTTAAGAAAAGTGAATCTTGCAGGCATTAAAAAATTAAACTAAATGCCCCCAGTCCCATCTCTGAAAACTTAATGGTTTGAGAGATATTCAGGACCAAAGTTACCCCCCTCCCTCCTGTTTCCCTGACATCAGCTCTCTAGCTGACTACAGTGGAATCCGGCCCCGGGACTGTCTGACGCTCTTCCGCAGAGCCGAGATTGCATCATTGAAAAAGAAATCCTTCTCTGGAACGGTCTACAAAGTGTACTTGCAAACCAAGCACACTTTGTAAACTGTTCCAGTGACTGATTTCTTTCTGAATAACGCAATCTCGGCTCTGCTGAAGAGCCTCCGACGGTCTTGGAACCAGATTCCCCTGCAGTCAGCTAGAGTGCTGACATCAGGGAAAGGGGAGGGAGGGGGGAAATTTAATGCAGAATATCTCTCAAACTATAAAGGTTTGAAAGATGGGGCTGGGGGCATTTAGTTTAATTTTTTCAATGCCTGCAAGATTCACTTTTCTTAAAAGTTGGCAATACTATCCCTTTAATGAAAAACAATGATATTTAACCCTTTGAGTGCCAAATGTTGGACACCCCCTCTGGCATTCAAACAATTGGATAACAGAGATGTGTCTAATATATTGCTATCATCCAAGGGGTCAAAGAAAGGTGAACTCTCTAGCCTCCAAGGGGTTAAAAAGCAAAGAAAAGGTGCTCTAAAGTTAAAACATAAGCAAAGAAGAAACCACCACAGGATCTGCACTTCAGGCTCCCCTAGGCATCGTAAGCACCTCCTAGTCTTGATCATGGCCACATTCCCAACCCTTCCTTCAGCGATATCCACTACTACTTGTCATAGAAAATGCTCTTAGTTTATAACGTACAAAAACAAGACAGATCTCAGCTGCAAGAAACGTCTCCAATGCAGTGTGATGAATTCATCTTAATTATCCAGAGTCAAAAGACTATGAGCTTTATTCATCAAAGAGGAGAAGTTATTGGTGCAAACCAACTGTCCTGTTGACAGGATGCAGCGTCATATTGTTTTAAATCAGGCTTTTAAACTCAAATGCTAGAGAGGTCGAGAGGTGTCCAGTACATTATGTAGTTGGTTTGGTCCAGAATCACACCTCTTAAACTGTATGAATAAGGCTCCTATTTTTTATATGTGGAGAACTGATCTGATTCTGAGACCATGCCCATGGGCTATCTGCAACTTGGTTGAAAAATTTGTATTAACTTTACCTCCCCCATCCCCCTTTCACCGCTGCTTGTTCCTGGAAACTTTCCAAAACAGGTGACCCGGGGGTGGTGCACTAAAGGACTATAAGGGGCCAGGATGGTAATATGGTGGCAAAAGTTTATCAATGGCATATATCGATGTCTTCGCGATTATATCCCAGCAAATCCACCACCAATCTACCACAATCCACCAAAAGTGAAATGAATCTGCCATGCCTTTGAAAGATTTATGATTTAGCTCTAACCAATCCAACAATTATTAATTTGCATATGGAAATGCAGGTTAATGAGCCATTGTCATATTTGGGTGGCTGTTTGCTACATGCACTAAGCTCCAATAGCTGCTTCTCCTGTCTGAGTTCACAATCCCAGTATCGTCACCCTGAGGCCTCCCTATAGCTCTCTATGGAACGAGAGGACAATTTGCTGTCTCTGATGTGGAGGGCAGATAGCAGCTTCACTACCGCAACCCTTTTGGTGTCATGAGAATGTGTATTGCACACCACTGTGGCTCTGAAAGGGTTCCAAAATGAAATAATGGTAGAGAAGCTATGTATCACAGCTTTTCTGCCCTTCTGTACTGACTGAACCAGTTGAGTGGACTATCCACCAATCAGCTGTTTTAGGTAAACACAGGACTCTCAAGGCACTCCATTCAGGGTTGTCGTTTGTACTGCTGCCTATGTGTAAGGTAGGGCATCCTTTACACATCACCAACATTTTGACCACCCTGTATGCTAATAAGTTCATTGCAACCCTCCCTCTGCATCCCTAATTTTTAGTGCATATAGCAATGTGTGTCTTCATTGCCAAGGAGATGTTCTCCGAGCACATCATCAGACACACATCGTCATAGTATTGCAGCTCACCTGGAGACTCTGGCCAAGCAACTGTCATCATCATGTAGCACTGGACTGCACCTGTCTTAAAGTGTCACTTTCTAACAAATGATTTTGAAAGAACTTTCAAAATAAGCTATATTATGATTGACATTTTTTTCACTTAAAAGAATAGTTTATGAAATACTTTACTAGTTTTATTTGACATATTATGTAAATTAGGCAGTATGGTAAGCCATGCCAGCCAGAAACTAATATTCCACACTGCTCTCCATCCTAACTGCAATTTCCTTCCAGCCAGATACTAGCTAATTTGCATAAACTGACAATTAATAGTTACATGCCTCATAAGGATTGCTTGGAATAAAAAAGACTAATATAAATACAGGTGATTTTAAAATCTCATTCAAAATCAGCTGATTGTTACAAAGCAACAGTTAAACTTTTAGAATTGTCTGGAATTTTGCTTATTGTTCCCAGAGACCTGCGGATTTTCATTGAAACCCAATATGAATTACTCCCAGGTGTTCTACTAATATAGGGCTAAACGTTTACTCAGGGTTGGATTTACATCTCAGATGCTCTTTAGCTTTTAAAGCCACATCCATTCCTCACATGACCACACCCCTTGTTTTATTATATTGAATATACCAGTAGCCTATAGCAGCAGTGGTCAGCAGCTGTTGCTAGACTACAACTCCCATCATACTCTGGCAGCAGGATGATGGGAGTTATAGTTCCCCAACACTTGGAAGCTCTCACGTTGCCCACACCTGCCTTGTAGTATGCACAAAAAAGCTCTAAAATAAACTAGCCATGATAGAATAAATAAACTGGACAGGGTGGTGTATAAACTGGGCATTATAGCAACATATGAACTGGCAAATAGTAATAAGGAGCAGAAGTCTGGTGGTTTAGGATAGTGTTCAGCAAGCGTGTCTGGGTGGGCATAACATCCAGCAAAATGGAGTTCACTAGCATAGTATCATCCAGCCTTGGCTCTAGAATCCTTTTCTTTACGTCTAGGGTTGCAATTCAGTTCCTTTAGAGGAATGAGAGGCAAATAGTTTACTCCACAGTCCTAAAAGACTGCACATTGTATATAACCCCTTGTTAGACCAATGGGCAGCAAGGTGGTTTAAATTCACTTTTGTATTAGCAGGCAGTCAACAGCATTTGTATGTGGATGGAGGTATATGGACAATAGAGCCTCTGGTTTTTTACGAGGTCTTCTCGCGTATGTCATAGAAGCCCTTGCTTACCAGCTGCTTATGAAATATACCAGGGCCAGGGATGACAATATATGTATGTTCAAATACTATTAGTTGGAATGCCAAAAAACATGGGCTAGGGGAAAAGAGAATAAATGTATGTTTTTAAATCTGTTGGTTCCCTATTTTCCACTTGGGTTACTCCACCTGTTGAGGATTGCAATTTCCATAATACCCAGTCAAACTTTGGCAGTTGTCCAGAGGATGGCCTCAGGTTGCCCAACACTTCAGTAAATATGTTCCAAGATAGATAAATTCCCCTATATGGCATTAACATGTACCTTCTATTGATTTTTATTAGAACACGTTTTTAGATTAGTCACAAATTTCCTCCAATCATAGTAATACCCTTTACCCAAGATATTATTGGACTTATGCTTCAAGAGATGGTGTAATTCTGAGGCAAACTAACTGCACCATAAGGAGATGGGGGAGGGGCGGGGGATCAATTATGCATTAACCCCTTCGCGACACAGGACGTACATGTACGTCCTGTGTGGCTGTCACTTAGTGACAGAGGACGTACATGTACGTCCCGGAAATCCGGCTCCCCGCGCGGCTGCACGCCGGTCGGGGACGCCGGATTCTTTTAGAAAAAAAAAAAAAAAAGTTAGACGGACGTTAAGTGACGGCCGCGTCTGCACGCGGCCATCACTAAGGGGTTAAGGAGTGATAAAGAGGGGAAAAGGTGTAGATGACGTCTCCAGTGATATCAATTCTCCAGTTCCTGTGCTATTCTATACATCCTATGAGATCTTAGTGCATTGTCTCCATAGAATAACATAGGACTTGGAGAAGTGATATCACAGGAGAAGTAATCTCCCTTTTATCACTCTTTATCACACCCGAGGAAACCTTCTCATTGATTTAAATTCTGCTTATAACACATTGGAAGTTATGCACTAAGGTGTGATAAAGAGGTGATAAAACAGAGATGATTTCTCCAGTGATATCATTCCTCCAGATCCTATGTTATTCTATAGAGCCTATGCACTAAGATCTCCAAAGATGGATAAATCTTAGTGGATTGGCTCCATGGAATAACTTAGGAACTGGAGAAGTGATATCACTGGAGAAGTCATCTCCACTTCCTAACATTTATCACACCTTATTGCATAACCCCCAATGAATATATTTAAAGTCACTCTAGTATATTACTTAAATCCATCCATCTCTTTCCCAGGCAACAACTCTCTTCTGCATGTCCTCATTTTGTCCCATTTGGATTATTGCAACCTATCACTAATTGGCCACCCCACTTCCTGTCTCACCCTCAAGTGTATAGCCTAAATTCAGGTGTAGGAATCACCTCACTCTATCAAAACTGAACCTGCTTATGTTCTACTGTGATATCAGATGGATTCCTATAAATTACCACATCCCCCACAAAGTCATTTTTCTTGACTTTAAAGCCCTCTGCTCTGCTGGCCTCCCTACATTTTTTCAATCTTCTCTATCTTTATTTCTGGTTACTTCCTCCACCCAGCACACAACTTCCTTCTTTATAGACCATCTATACCCAGTGCCCACCTCAAAGCAATTTCACCTTCCTTTCTTTAACTCTGAATCTCCCCACCTGTACTTCTAGAACTTACCTCCTCCAGATTTAAAATTACCATTAAATCCTTTTTTGGAGCACTAGCATCAGCCAATTGGCACCATTAACACTGCCATTTACAGCACTCGACACCCTGATATATGTCTGTTCATCCCCTAATACCCGACTAGACTGCAATCTCATTGGGGTGGGGACCCTTTTCCTTTTGTTTTTATGATTGTGGAATGTAATGTAACCCTGATTATTGTATTTATTGTAATAACTATATTATTTATTGTATACTCTCCTTTTGAGATGTGCTGCCTATATTCTATGAAGTTGTATAAATGAAATTATACATACACAGGACTGATTTAAGCCATTACTGGTCCCTGGGTAAAGTATAAAGTAGTGGGCCTCCTTAATCCATTGGATTTTCATACCTGGCTTCACACATTCAGTAGATTGTCCCAGATTTCTGGAGAGAGAGAGGTACAGATGGTTTCAAACGTTGATGTATGATTGCTTGAGAATCAGATTTTCTGATTGTGTGGGGCCCTTCCATTTCCATTCAACAGAACCTTTGCAACTGCCTACATTGCCTTGTTGTTAAAATTGCCTTGTACGTAGACACATACATATGTACCTACATCCAATGGGTTAGGTATGTCTTGTTGAAATGACTGCAGCATTATGAACTAACATTCCTTCAGCAGCTGGTCCTTAGGAGGCCCCGAACCACATACTTTGTGGCTTTGCATTCCTTGAAATTTCAGACATGGTCCAAGGCCTCTCTGATTAACATGAATCCAGGTGTACTGGAAAAATACAGGAAATCTGAGAGGGTCAGGAGATTAGAGATTCCAGGGGACTATCTCACGGAGGTTGAATATGTTCTCTGGAATGGCACTTTTGTAATCTGTACTTTTTGACTCTCCAGCTTCAGGAACACAGTGAGGCTAATTTATAGGCAAGAACTGCAGCAATTATGAAGCAAATCCACTGCACCAGATGGGTCAAATAAAAATTCTCTACAATCCAATTGATTTAAATGCTTTTTAACCCCTTGAATGCTATAGAGGTCTCCATCGCACTGTAAATCAATGAGTGCCCAAGAGGTATCCAATGAATTGTGTTGTAATGCATTGGATACTGCTCTGGCTTTAAATATGAAAATGGCTCATGTCCATTTAAATACATTACTCATAATCAGTGTCCGTAAAAAATAATCTTTCTATGATGTAAGAGCTCTAAAATATGTTCTAATTGTGCTCTTCTGTGCAAATGTATACGGCAGTGACTTTAATATACTAAAGCCGTGTCAGCTCTATATTATTTAACATATTGCTTAAAGGGAATTCAATATTATTTTGTATCATTCTATTAAACTTTAAACACAGCCTTCCGTGTTAGTGTCAGTTTGCATATATTACATATTTTGATTACTGTATCAGTGGAATCACATTTCACATTTTGCCTATTTTATTTCTTGTATCTTTCCACTCTACTCAATACCGTTTGAGTGTCACAATACTGCATTGCTGACGGGGGGTTATTGGATGGCCTGTGGGGGGTAATGGATGGCCTGGGGTTATTGGACTTCTCAAATTGTGTGGAGTATCTTAATTTGTGTAATGTGAAACTTCTGGATGGGATGAGAGTGTATGTGTGTGGGGGGGAGGGTAAATGTGTGGGGCTGAGGATGTAGTGGGAGGTGGGGCTTATGATGTCATGGGTGGGGCTTATGCTGTCATGGGGAGGGGCTTATTATGTCATAGGGTGGCACTTGTGATGGCATGGGGAGGGGCCAATGATGTCATTGGGCAGGGGGCCCAGACCTCTTTTTGGACCAGGGGCCCTGGGTTCTGTCAGTCCGCCCCTGATTGCTGTAAAACTGCAGCATGTGCTGTGAATATACCAATATGAGTTGGAAGTTGAAAGGCATAATTCAAGTGAACTAAAATAGCCACAGAGCAGTATAATGATTTGATGTGGTACCTTCATAAACATAGGCAGAAACATCCCCATTGAAAACTTTAAAGGAGCAGTAAACTTTTTTTATGAAAACACATATTTTATAGAACTTTTCCTGCTGAATAAAACAAGGTCACTCCCATCGCTGTCAGATGTTTTATTCAAAATTTATAGCAGTTCAAATAACCAGGAAGTGAATTTACTGTGTTTACTTCCTGATAGTTCTATCTGACAGGAAGTGACAGGCAGTTTCTATAACCTTCTATGGAGAACTGTATGTCTCTGACTTTTCTGACTTTCCTCTCCATTAGAATCTAACAGGAAATCTAATTAGAATTTGACCACTAGAGGGCACAGCTAATGTAAAAAAACATGGGTTTAAACTGTAATAACTCTGGAAATATAAATCTCTCCGCTGTGGGAGTACCCTTATTTTACTCAATAGGAAAATCCCTACAATATATATTTTTTCATAAAAAAAGTTTACTGCTCCTTTAAGGACGAGATAGGTGTATAACACATTGCAAAACAAAGCACTTCAGACACCTCTAGTAAACAAGGGGTTAAAGAGAGTAGGCCCCTACGTTCTGAAACAAGCTGTCTCTGCCCCCTATCCAGTCTAAGCAAACCATAATTCTCAGTCTTTTAATATAGCTCCCCACTATCCTTTCTCAGCAGCCCCTTAACCATCAATCTTCTAATATAGCTCCCCATCATCCCCGTTCAGCATCCCACCATCATTTTTTCTGCCCCCTGCCAATTTAATACCCCCCTCAGTACTTCCATCCTATTTACCCCTCCATTTTCTCCATCCCTCTTTTCCTCATATTTACCCTTCCGTCTTTTCCATTGTCCTAACCGACTTAGACATTTTTTTTGTCAATTGAGGCTAAAAACAAACACTTTTATTAATCGTTTATATGCAGGAAGAAGGCATTTCACAGGAAAGTTTTTTGGGGTCAGGATGGATTTTTGAGGCCAAGCCGACAGTTGGTTTATCGACTTTTTTTATTTATCTTACTGTGTAAAATTGTTACGTGTATTCCATATATGTCCTTTTTCAGCATGTCCACTATGTAACTACCATTTACCACAATTTCCCTCTAGATAATCCCAGTGGACCATCCATCAAAAGCAAATTCTACTAAATATTTATGTTAATTTTTCAACATAACAGTATCATAAAAAATGTGTCACTTAATGTGAATAACGTTTTTACAAACCTTAAAGCGGGCCTGTTACCTACACATCATTCTGTCTCATGAAATATATCTATTTAAACTGCCTATACCTTGTTCTTTTTGTTTTTCAGTTTAATAATTGTGCTAATTTTTCATTAAACAAATGGAGAATGTAATTTTAGCACAGCTTTGTTCACTGAACTGTCTGATAATTAATTATGAATATCTAAAAAAAAATCCCTTCTCCACGAAATAAATTAATTGGGATAAATAATCATGCAAATTATTTAACCCTTTGCATGCCAGAGGGGTACACAATGCATTGCAGAGGATGTAAAATGCAATATAAAAATATAGCCTTTTAACCCTTTGAGTGCCAGAAAGGTATCCAATTCATTGCGCTGCAATGCAATAGATACCTCTCTGGCACACAAAAGGTTAATCACCGCTGTTCCCACCTATGGCAATAGTAGCATTAAAAACTTACATAATTTGGTGTACAGGTCAGGTCTTTCCTTCCCCAGAGCTGGTGCTGTGAGAGCCAGCTGATAATTGTATTGGCTACCCTGATATCACACTCACATGCACAGCCAGTAGGAATGAGGATGCCACGGACAGCTTTTGCAAGAGGTAAGGCAAGACAATTTTGGCAGATCTGTACAATTAGGACTGTATGTTTTCATGCTGCTACTCACCGAGGTAGGAGTAGTGATGATTAATTAACGAAAGACTGAGCTTTAACATCTATTTCTTTCATATCATTTGTCATTTAAACTTTATGAAATAGCATGTACGTATCGTTTCCAAGTATATTACTGTGAGTGTACTATATGTCTTGCATCATTGTTTATGAATACAGATCCTATATTTGTTAATAAAATAATTTTAAGCAACATATTAAAAGAAGGACTCCCCCACTTGGCTCTAATGTTTTAATTAGTGTTTTTGAAAGAAAATATTTTTCTTACGTGTTATTTCCCAATTCTTCCTCATCTCCTTCCGAAAAGTAAAAAGGAAACAGCCCTCCGCCCTCCAAAAAAAATGCTTTGGTTTCCAAGTTCGTGTTTTCATTTGAATTCCAAATACATTGAGGCTGATATGCTAAGAAAAGAACTGGAGCAATTACCAGTATCTGGCACACCAACTTTATATTGTCCACACTGTAAGGGGCAGTATAAATCCCCAATTCCCCATTGATCTCAATTAGGTTTTTAAGCCATTGAATGCTAGAGGGGCCTCCTACGAATAGCTTTACAATGCATGGACATGTCTCTAGCATTCAAAGGGGGTAGAATATCCAATTAAAATCATTGGTGATTTGGGGATTTTTTTAATTGTTCCCTATGGTACAGTTAGTTTGCCAAATATATAGTTGCTTCAAGGGATAGTGATGTTTCACAAAAACAGCAGCTCCAATTAATCTTCATAGTATTTGGGCCATGGAGAGTGTTATTTCAATGCTGTCAGAGTTGTAGTTCAAGAGTAATTGAATGATAAATATCCCCCTCCCACCCCTTTTACTGATATAACACTGCTCACTTCAGAGCAGCAAGACTGTCCGGATGGATCATAGAGAGAGACATAAGGAAAAACCTGTCAAGGGGGGCAGGGTTTTCCTTATGTTCACAGTAAGATGATTGTGCCTTGCTGTGAGCTGTCCGGTCCCAGGATCAGATTCCACTTATGAGGGGAGGAGGTTTACACTAGGTAAAAGGGGTGGGAGGGGGATACTTTATCATTCAATTACTCTTGAACTACAACTCTGACAGTACTGAAATAACACTCTTCGTGGCCCAAATACTATGAAGATTAATCAGAGCTGCTGTTTTTGTGAAACATTACTATCCCTTTCAGTTCTTTGCTGAACAGTTCTGGGAGATTTCTGTCCTCTCCACTGAATAACATTGTCTAAGAATTATGCTGACATCGGGATTTAGTGGAGAGGACAGTAAAGAAACAAGTAAAGAGCTGATGTCATCTATCTATGCAGACCTCAATGGCCAAAGAAGATAGCTTGGCAGAGTTCTAAAGGGGTATGCAATGCATTGCAGAGCATTGCAGAGCAATGTGTTGCATATCCCTCTGGCACTCATACTCTATGGGAAATCATTAAGAATGTTCCTACAGTTATAAAGTCCATTCCCCTGACCCTTTACTGCTCTTCTAAAATCCCAGTTTAAGTCAATGGGAATTTTTATTTGCCCTCTATGGTGCAGTTATGGTGTCTCCGAAATGCTCCTGTTCGATGTACATCAGCCATATTGCTTTGCACACCTCTCTGGTGCTTGGAGGGTTAAACATTTCAATTACAATCCAAACTATCATGCAAAATAGGTTAACAAAAGTTCAGAGTGTTAACATCTAAATATTTATGAAATCCTATCAGAAAAAAAAATGTTCTTTTCGATTAGAAGGATATGAAAATTAAGGAAATATTTCATGTCATTCATTATAAATTGCACAAATGTACTCTTTTTGGCATTGGTTTATTTTAAACTGACTCCAATATATTTTTCTACCAACTCTCTGTTTTATTTTATATGACTGCTTTATAGCTTGTGTAATATTTTGCATATGGTTGGGGGGCTCAAAGCCAAATAGAGATTTTAAAGCATGTTTGTTAATGACAGATATAAGAATCTGTTCACAGTAGTTAAATTGCAGATGTCAAAATGGCAGCAACAGAATGCATCACTAAGAAGACACATCCTATATAATAATTCTCTAAGTATGTTTGTCAGAAGCCATCATGCGCAGTACAGACGGCTGCATACGCTGCAGTCATGCGCAGTAGAGACTGTCCGCACCATGCACAGAGAGGACTATGGTCTGAATTCAGAGCGCCCTGCTCCGTTATCAGCCACGTCACACTCAGGCAGTCAGTACTGCACATGATGATAAATTATTTTAAAGAGATAGTAAAACTGTATGTGCATAAACTTTATTTTCTATAATATTAACAACTGCCCCTTCATTTTTCTGTAATCACCACTCTTACCTAAGTTTTTGAACTCCTTCTTACTTTTTTCTCTTATGGACCTTGCTCTCAACAGAATATGCAAATGTAGTGCACTCCTGGTAGAGCTTCATTTGTTTGGGCATGAGCACCTCATTCATTCCAAAAGTTCCCACGGTCTCATCGAGTTAGTTGCAGGCCCTGACTGGCCATCGGGCATACCGGGCATTTGCCCGGTGGGCCGGTCCGTGCGTTTAAAAAAAAAATAACAAACGCCCGCCGCCACCGCCCCCCCATGGGCTGCTCAAAAAATAAAAATGGGCCTCTCAGCCTTAAATGCCCGGGCCTACTTTTTGTCCCAGTCCGGGCCTGGTTAGTTGTAAAGATGGTCACAACAACAGATAGTGAAGAGCCCTGTGAAACACCCCAGCAGAGCTCTCTCAACCCACAACACCAGGGCACCAAGTAAGAGGCCATCCCAACTCCAGCTCGGGACCCCTACTCCACTTCATGCCACTTATAAATTAGTGTCCCGCCAACAGGCACCTGGAACCACTCCAGCTCAACCACTTCCACTTCTCAGCCGTACACCATCTATGTGCCTGCATTCTCCGATCTATACTCCACTCCAGATACTCCACTCCAGATTAGTCCCACAATCATCCACTCCCTCTGCATCCACACCCAGCCCCCACGGCCCATCTCTGTCGCCATGGTGTTGTAATCAAAGGCCAAGTTACAAACTAGCCCTAAGGTATCAGTTAAGGTGCCCAAATGATCTCTTGCCAATTCCTAATATCTTTGTTGATACAGAGCATACCATTATTTATGTGTAAATTAAACTTTAGTGCCTTATTAATGTATGTGACTACTATAATTTTTTCTTGTGTTATGTTTTATGCCCAGAGGCTTTGCCTACTATTTAGGTGGTAGTTTTTGCTACACTGGACTAAAATGAAGTTGCTACGCAAAGACAGCACGAGATTTGCAGGAAGGCATACATGACTCGCTCCTCACATGGGGGGAGCAGTTCATGACTACAGCTTGAGTCTTTTGTCGCTCTTTGAGATCCTTCTGGTCAAATGACCAGATCTCAGATCTGTAGGCGCTTCGGATGACTTTACAAATAGGGGCAGGAGGGGATAAGATTGAATAGCCAAAACTAAACTGTTGCTGAGAATGGGAGTATGTGGCATATATTGCATACTTTACATTAAACAAAAATCAGGTAAGTGAAAATGAAGTATTACTATCCCTTTAAAAACATAAAAGCTTTGCTAATTTCCAAAGCAATTTTAACTTGAAGGAGAGATTTCATCAAACAGCACATGGCTGAATGTGCAAGGAAATCTCTAAGGAAATCTCTAACTCATCAGTGGCGAGATCATATAGATCTCTCGTTTAGATACACCAGTTTAATCTGCCAGCTACATGGTAGCAAATCCCATATTCACATGTGTTAAATACATAATTATGTTTATCTGCAAAATGGCCACACATATGCCACTTTGTAACCTTATTTCCCTTCCACACATAGGCAGCATGGGGAAATATGATTGATCATTCTATACCTGATGGTATTTGTCAATGATATGGGTGAACAACATATTTCATATGTGAACCATCCTAAAGAATAAATCACTGCTGCTTATAATTTAGGTTAATGCTTTATTGTAGAAAATAAAATAGGGTATAAGTAATAGAAAAATCTGCACAGGACAGTAGTTATAGGGCCTTACCTGATTTGGCATTCGGTTGCCCTTAATGGTAGTTAATTGAATGCCCCAAACTTGTAAGGCCATAAAGCGGCAGTCCTATGCAAACTTTTCCATATTAATCCTTTTTTTAAATCTACAATAAATGACTGATCAGAATAGCAAATAGCAGTGTCTGGGACATCTCGTAATAAAAGTGAGGTGATTTATTGTTTTTTGTGGCTCGCCAATGTGGAAGCTGAAGTTTGGCGGCAGCTTGCATTACCTGCAACCAATGAGACTTGCTATATGTTTGGCATTTTCCTGGGCAGTTGTTTTCTGCTTGTTCTACGCTCTCTCTTTAACCCCTTAACGACACGTGCCATACTATGACCGTCACGGTCCTTGAAATACTCAAGGACCGATGACGGTCATAGTACATCACGTACTTTTTACTTACAGCGCTCTACCGGGAGCACTGTAAGTAAAAATAGGGCCTGAAATTGACCGCTCCAAGATCAGAGCGATCTCTATCAGGCCCCATAATGACGCGCCGATACACAAGACAGGTCACGTGTACCGGCGTGTCCATGTGGTTCAATGCGGTCCTTATGGGACGGAAACGTCCCAGGACTGCAGGACGTTAAGGGGTTAAATAGATTATGCCATATGCACAAAGTAAAAAGGAGCAAGTAGGAGCAAACCAACTGTACCATGGAGGACAAATACCCCCTTGAATAATAGAGATATATCCAAATCATTGAGAAGCATTGCATTTAAATCAATGAGAATTTTGGGGTTTGTGTTGGTCCCCTAAGTTGCAGTTGGGGTACATCAGAATTGCTCCAGTACTTCTTAATACATCAGCCTGGTTAGTATCTCATAGATTCATGTTGTCTACAGTGACATTTGTAGACTAAACCTGTGATAAAGTTATCAGCTATAGTGGAATCCAGCCCTATATAAGTCTCAAAGAGTTAACAGCAGAAACTGGCAGCTCCGCTCCCCAATATTATCACGTGCATACTTGGGGTTCTCTGAATCTGTCCCTGAGACTCTAGTTTTAAATGTTCAGTACTGGGTTTCAGGGAACTCAGTCTCTTTCTCCAGCTTGGAGACTTCCCTTATAGCCTTCCCTTACAGCCAACCTATTACACCAACTCCTGTCCTCTGCCCAGTTTGGGAAGGTCCTTTCCTTCTTCCTTTGAGGATAAACCACACCCACTCCAAACTCTTATCCCTCCCATTCCACTTACATCCAGCCTACTCTATGACAAATCTCTTTATTGGTAGACTCCCACGTCAGCCCTTCTTATTAACCTGAGCTCCGGAAACTAAGATGTTCTTTGGCATGGTCCTAGATATTTATCCTGCTGTGCCTACCGGGAAATCCCACCCTGGCCAGGATGTGACCTGGTGATAAATGATATTCATATTAATACCATATATCAAATGACACTAAACCTCAGTGTTAAGTACATTTCCCTCATAGAATCACTTATAATTTCATATTTAAACATGTTTTCTCTACACTGAACTCTTAATAGCTTCATTAATCTACACCTGCCACAGGCATTTAACTACTGGCCTTAAAGAAAATGGAGAAGAAACATTGAGTATTTTCCTTTTGAACTCCTGCAATGAATGATCAGAATCAATCAATGTGTTCATACAGTATGTACAACATTACCCAATAAAGCTTCCCAACAGCAGTGTGCTTTAGCTGGTGGTTTCCAGTCATTTGCACGAATGTGTTAGCAAAGGGTTTTTTTACTGTTATAATGAATGTTCGGAGTTTACATGTCTCTGGAGATTTCTCTTCTTGGAGATAATCTGAGCAGAAAATCAGCTAACACATAGAAATACTATTCTGGCTGGCTACATTTTACTTTACTGCACAAAAAAATAGCCATTATAAATAAGGCAAAAATTAACTTTATCATATGACTTACTGTTAATTTGTATACAAATATATGTAATTATTAACTGGCACTATTAACCCCTTGGATGATAGAGATGTCTTTGTAACACACCAGGGACCTAAATTCAAAGGCATGGGAGGGCAACTTGCAGTAATTCAGCTGTTCGGGACTTCATTTCAAATCATTCCAATACCTGGGAACTTTTTCTTGCGCACTCCCCAGAGGGGAGTCCTGTGGTGCCGTTGGAGGAGATAGATGACGCAGTTCGCTTTTAAAAAGGGGGATAGGGCTTAATCGTGATTGGGGCTGGGCTTCATGGAATTCATTACAGATTATAATAAAATTCCTTTCTGCAAATTCATATACAGACTGAAATAGATGTATATTTTCTGAAATCCCATAATCTGCTCAGCTATTCTGATAGATGCAGATGAAGCCATGGGGTCCTGTGGAAATTGGATTAGTAGACTAGTGGCTCTTGGAATCTGAAGAATTCTGTTGGTTAGTGACAATGTGGGTTAGAATGGATCTAGAAAATCAATTCTGGCTAAACGTATGCTTATGGCTTTCATTTTGTTGGTGTGAAATCCTGAGCATTCCCATGTTGATTGACTTGATAGGAGGAATATACTAATCCTATATAATAATTCTCTAGGATGCTGTCTTGCGCAGTAGAGACTGCCCGAATGCACAGAATGCTGGGAGTTCCGTGCTGGGAACATTTTGTGCTTTCGGGCAGTCTCCACAGTGCATGACTGCGTCGGTGGCAGGACGCAGAGCAGGACCGGCCTCTTAACCCTTTGAGTGCCAGAGGTGTATGCAGCGCATTGCAAAACAATGCATTGCATACCCCTCTGGCACTCAAAGGGTTAACATCAACCAGACCTTGGCCTATGTACACGGGCTTTTACACTAGTATGATTATATGCTAAAACAAACACAGGCATTGACACTGCACTAGTGATGCTGCTGCTTATCATCTATTTCCTAACATTTTTATGCCAAAAGCGATTCCCTAAATATTGCTTGCAACTAGAAGAGGTCAGCGGCGAGTTGCGTGGGTGTTTCATCATCTTCCATTCCTTTGCACCTTGTTCAACACAATCTAGTTACAAAATTCAGAGGGAATTGGTTATTCATGCCAGTGCGTATTCTGTAATGGAGGTGTTTGGGGCTCGCTGGCATTAAAGCTGCAACACTGCAGCATGTGTTCACTGGTGTGCACTAAAGTGATCGTATGCTATAGTCCAAGTCAGCTCCAACTTGTCCTCAAGCCCCCCCCCCAACACTGCCTGTTTTCAGTATCTCTTTAGTTAAATATATAATAGTAATAACTAGTATTTATATAGCGCCTTTCTCCCAGTGGGACTCAAAGCACTTTCAGCGCACGCTCTTGGAATGAACCAAATCAGCAGCTGAATAATAGATGTTATTATTACCCACTTCAATGGTACTCATTTATCAATCTCAGAAGGATGAAAAAGCTGAGCTGACCCTGCCAGGATTCAAACCTGCAGACTTACAGCGTGAACAGGCTCTGTAGTCAGGGCATTTACCACTGAGCTATCTCACCAGTATAAGTGAAGATCAATAACGCAGGCAGATCCTTCAGAATCACTGATCCACTGATCGATTCACCAGTGTTCATGTTCGGAAATCCTAAAAACCTGCACCTCTGCGAGGGCTAAGGACAGGTTTGAAGAAACAAAATTCACAGCGCTAATTCACATTAATTTATACATTTAATCTTCAGATATAAATTGAGTACCCAAGTGAATAAATACAAATAGCAGCAAGAAATGAGGAAGCTCTCCAAGCTCCCCAAGATTAGGCCGGAGCCTAAACTAAAACCCAAAACCCAACCAAATCTGAGCTCCTCTATAAAAACCTATCCAAGTGTGAACCCTGTGTAAAGCATATTGTATACCGCTTTAATAAATTTGGGTTCTCTGTTGCATAGTTTGGCCAAAGTATGTTTAAGCCCGCCTGGCCCGTTAAGGCGAGTACCTAACTTTACACAATCGTCCTATCTAGATTAAAAACATCCCTGACAAAGCATTTCTTATAGACTGAGATTTCTTGTACATAACGAGGGGCTTAAAGGCATGGTGTTGGCCTAATGTTTGGGCTGTCTAGATCATTGCCTTTAAAGCAGTAGCTAAACCCCATGTGACTTGTGGGAGTGGGTGGAGGGGAGTTATAAAGGGGACTGATGGAGCTCCAGTCTTCCTGGCCTGCTGCTCACTCTCTACGGGTCACTGAATGTGAGTCCTAACATGAAGTTGTTTTTAAATGTTTTTTAAATATGCCCAACACGTTATGTACAAGAAATCTCAGTCTATAAGAAATGCTTCGTCAGGAATGTTTTTAATCTAGATAGGATGACTGTGTGAAGTTAGGTACTCGCCTTGACGGGGCAGGCGGGCTTAAACATACTTTGGCCAAACTATGCAACAGTGACCCCAAATTTATTAAAGTGGTATACAATATGCTTTACACAGGGTTCACACTTCTGTAGTTTTTATGTAGGAGCGCAGATTTGGTTGGTTTAAGGACCGGTTTGAGCACCCCAGTTCTAGTACATACCCCGAAATGCAGGCACTTGATTTGCAGGCTAATGTCAAAGTGAAGAAAATGAAATGAGTTGCCTGATTTGTACATTCTCCGCAAATATGTCTAATTATATTATAAGCTCCTTGGGACATGGATTCATTTCCTGTAGTCTACTTCACCAATTGTAATGTTCTAACATTTATTCTAAAGTTTACTACCCTTATCTCCTTCCTTTATTATTATGACAGCCATTCATTTAAGTGTTATGCACATGTACAGTGCTACTGGTGCATAGGTATGAAGACAAAAGTGGAGGGGTTCAGGGGCACACCAAATGCACGACTGGGAAGACATAAAATATAAAAATCCTTACTGATTTAAATGAGACTTTTAACTTCCTGCACAGTAGTGAGGTCTCATAACCATTAAGAAGCAGCGCATTGCAGACATGCTCCTATCCGGTCTAAGTAGCAATTTTTTTTAACCTTTTGAGTGCCAGAGGGGTACACAACGCATTGCTTTGACCCCTCTGGCATTCAAAAGGTTAAGACCCACTCAGGAGAATGTTCATATCCACAAGTGCAACCCATTTGCTGCTCTTATTCACAAGCGTGTAAATCCCCTGTGCTTACACATGAACTATTCAGTGGATACCAGCACACAGAACTCTGCCAGCATTAAGACTTTAAAATCCTCTGAATGCAAGACGGGTACGCAACACATTGCTGTGCAACGCAGTGTGATCCCCTCTGGCACTCAAAGTGTTAATACAAGAAAGCCTGAACATTACAGTTATATAATGGGGGAGATTCACTAAAGCATGATAAAGAGGTGATAAAGTGGAGATGACTTCTCCAGTGATATCACTTCTCCAATTCTTATGTTATTCTGTGGAACCTATGCACTAAGATCTTTCAAACTAGAGCAATCGTAGTGCATAGGCTCCATAGGATAACATAGGAACTGGAGAAGTGATATCACTGGAGACGTTATCTCCACTTTATCACCCTTTAGTGAATAACCCCCAAGGCGCAGGAAAAAGGAAGACTTTCTACTCTGCACAGTACACTGTATACTACTAACCACATTCTCCCACTTCCCTCCCCTTGCTGAATGCAAAGAGGTGAATTATCCACCTAAACAGCTTCTTACATAGGCATAGGTGCATGAGAGGAAAGCAGGTCTCCTGGACCTGTTTGAGCACAGAATTGCATTTCTACATCGCTATCAGTAACCCTTATTGACAGCCTGGGCACCCTGACTTTAAAAGTGGTCACTGGTCAGTGGTTTAACCCCTTTAATCTTTTGAGAGTCAGAGGGGTGTCCAGCTTTGGACATCCCTCTGGCATGCAAAGTGTTAATTAGAGAGTCATCTCCTACGCATCTTAAAACAACGTCTCCATTAATTAATGCCCCTTCATTACAAGAGAGAGGTCAACAAAGAAGTGTTCACACAAAAAGCAACATAATAAATCACACTAAAATTAATCAAAAAGGAAATGGAACATTACTGGATAAAAATGTTTTTGTGAATTAGGACTAAGGAACCCATTCATGACGATCTAAAATAGCACTGATTTGTGATTAATTCTGCTTTTCTGGTGGAAAGCATTTCCATACCTCCCAAGTGTTCCTCTTTAGGAAGGACAGTCCCTCTTTTAGACCCAAATCCCTCTGTCCCTCTTTCCCACCCTGATGTCCCTCTTTTTAGGAGCTCAAACTGTATGATGTGTATATAAGTGTATCACATTGCTCTACAGCAATACAGCATACATTAATGTTTGTTTAAACTTCAGTCTTTGTAAATAAAATACTTTGGTCTTGTTATAAGTCATTTATTAGGTTACAAAAAGAGTTGTCAATAGGTTATAAAATAGCCTACAAATTATCAGTAATGCCCCGTCCACTAGCCCCAACCCATCAACATCACCTAAAGCACAAGTGTCCCTCTTTGGCAATTTGAAATGTTGGGAGGTATGCATTTCATAATATTTCATTCCAGATTAATTCAACCATGAAAGCATTGTCATAAAAGTTCTGTTTCACAACTGATCTTAACCCACTGGATGCTGGAGGGATTTCCAGACACAAGTATCAAGTTTGTGTTCTGCACTCAGCACAGCCTCACTCCACACTGACCATCTGACCACTGTTTTCAGCTGGTTCCATTCTGTAAAAACTGGGATTGCAGGGAACCCAAGGTGAGGCCTACTGAAACAGGAGGCCCCCGATGAATTCCAGGTATGCTCATGCATCAACCCTTTGAGTGCCAGAGGGATATCCAAAGCATTGATTAGCAATGCATTGGACAGGGACGGATTGTCCCAGTGAGGGATCTGGGATCCCCCAGTGGGCCATACGGTATTGGGCTGGTTGAGGAGATCAGAGGATCTCACCTTGACAGCCCGTTGGTCAGAGAGGGTTGTGCTGCCACTGCCACAGACCTCTATATCAGAGCTACCTCGCAGTCCTGTGCTGTCTGCTAATGCACGGAACATCATATCCTGGCACACTTCACACACGGAAATAACAAGGAAGCACTGATGTGGCAGTCTATTCCCAGAGACTGCACTGAACTCTCCAAAAATGAGAAAGGAGCCCTTCCAATCCACATGCCTGTGTATGCATGTGTGTGGGTTAGTGTGTGTGTGTTATCTAGAATCCCCATTCTTTTCAAATCCCTTACCATTCCCTATTCATCCCCAGGCTCCACTAGTCCTATTTTACATCCCTCCCCAATTATTAGAAAAGAAGGGTATAGAAGAGGGGGAGATGGGAGAACAGGGGGCATGAAATAGACTGCAGGATAAAGGAGAAGAGGAAGCAGTGAGAGGGCTAATAGGGAGGGAGAGTTGGGAAAACGGCTGAGTGTGAGAGACAGAGAAAGAGAGAGAGGTGGAAAATTGTTAGATTGTACACGTACATATATATATATATATATATATATACAGTCTGAATTTAGAGCACCCCACTCTGTTTCATCCACGTCGCGTTCGGGCAGTTTTTTTTTGCCTTCGATTGCTTTAAATAAGTTATTTAAAAAGACCCACCGGTGATGCCCCTCCTTTTTGGTTACATCCTCCATATTGGGATTGTGCACCTGGGCAAGATTTATTCTCTTTGGAGTGAGTGCTTTTCTCTATATCAGTATATGTATGTATGTATATATATATATATATATATATATATATATATATATATATACATACATACACCCACACATACATATACACACATACATACATACATACACACAAACATATATACATATACACACATATATATATAACACACATACACATATATATGTATATATATATATATATATATATATATATAGATATAGAAAAAGATAGATAGATACATACACACACACATGTACATACATACATACACAAACATACAGTGAGGAAAAAAATTATTTGATCTCCTGCTGATTTTGTACATTTGCCCACTGACAGTGAAATGATCAGTCTATAAGTTTAATGGTAGGTTTATCTGAACAGTGAGAGACAGAATAACAACAAAATAATCCAGAAGAATGCATTTCACAAAAGTTATGAATTGATTTGCATTTTACTAAGTGAAATAAGTATTTGACCCCTTTGCAAAACATGACTTAGTACTTGGTGGCAAAACCTTTGTTGGCAATCACAGAGGTCAGACGTTTCTTGTAGTTGGCCACCAGGTTTGCACACATCTCAGGAGGGATTTTGTCCCACTCCTCTTTGCAGATCCTCTACAAGTCATTAAGGTTTTCAAGGATGAAGTCTGGCAACTCAAACCTTCAGCTCCCTTCACAGATTTTCTATGGGATTAAGGTTTGGAGACTGGCTAGGTCACTCCAGGACTTTAATGTGCTTCTTCTTGAGCCACTCCTTTGTTGCCTTGACCATGTGTTTTGGGTCATTGTCATGCTGGAATACCCATCCATGACACATTTTCAATGCCCTGGCTGAGAGAAGGAGGTTCTTACCCAAGATTTGACGGTACATGGCCCCGTCCATTGTCCCTTTAATATGGTGAAGTTGTCCTGTCGCCTTAGCAGAAAAACACCCCCAAAGCATAATGTTTCCATGTTTGACGGTGGAGATGGTGTTCTTGGGGTCATAGGCAGCATTTCTCCTCCTCCAAACACGGCCAGTTGAGTTGATGCCAAAGAGCTTGATTTTGGTCTCATCTGACCACAACACTTTCACCCAGTTCTCCTCTGAATCATTTAGAAGTTCATTGGCAAACTTCAGACAGGTCTGTACATATGCTTTCTTGAGCAGGGGGACCTTGCAGGTTTTCAGTCCTTCACGGCATAGTGTGTTACCAATTGTTTTCTTAGTGACTATGGTCCCAGCTGTCTTGAGATCATTGACAAGATCCTCCCGTGTAGTTCTGGGCTGATTCCTCGCCATTCTCATTATCATTGAAACTTCACGAGAAGAGATCTTGCATTGAGCCCCATACCGAGAGAGATTGACAGTTATTTTGTGTTTCTTTCATTTGCGAATAATCGCACCAACTGTTGTCACCTTCTCACCAAGCTGCTTGGCGATGGTCTTATAGCCGTTTCTAGCCTTGTGTAGGTCTACAATCTTGTCCCTGACATCCTTGGACAGCTCTTTGGTCTTGCCCATGGTGGAGAGGTTGGAATCTGACTGATTGCTTGCTTCTGTGGACAGGTGTCTTTTATCCAGGTAACAAGCTGAGATTAGAAGCACTCCCTTTAAGAGAGTGATCCTAATCTCAGCTTGTTACCTGTATAAAAGACACCTGGGAGCCAGAAATCTTGCTGAGTGATAGGGGGTCAAATACTTATTTCACTCAGTAAAATGCAAATCAATTTATAACTTTTTTGAAATTGTTTTTTCTGGATTTTTTTGTTGTTACTCTGTCTCTCACTGTTCAAATAAACCTACCATTAAAATTATAGACTGATCATTTCTTTGTCAGTGGGCAAACGTACAAAATCAGCAGGGGATCAAATACATTTTTCCCTCACTGTACATACATACACATAAACATATATACATACACATATAAAGCCATTGTCAGTCAACTGCAGGATGAAGACCTCCTCAACAAGCTGATGGTATGGACCATAGTCTGTTATGCTGGTCTAGTGCAGGTTGGCAGATATTTGTATATATATTCCATAATAATTAATACTATCCTTTGCAAAACAGCTGCCGTCCTAAAGAATTTAGATTTTATTTGGGATATTTCAAAGTTTATGGCTACATTTACATTTTAGGTATATGGTGGTTTCCTTTAACATATATCCTTTTCCTAGTCCTCCTCAGCCATTTTGTTACTGATGCTATTCATTAAATGAAATGGCTTTGTGAAAGAGTATATAAATATCCAAAAATCTTCTACATCAAAACATATATCTAGCCCCACCTTCCTTAGTAACCCCTAAATTCCCATATCAAACCTCAAACATTCAAAACTATAAACACAAACACCAAGTAAGTAAATGCAGGTTTCATTGTTCAAAGCCTTCGTCCACCTCCACTAATTTCTGGGGGCTATTCTACCAGGGTTCACTACCCATTGCTTATATTTCTGACACTGGGATCTCCAGGGCCACATCTATACACCCATTTGTGTTGTATGTGTTGCTGGCTGGTGGCAATGTGATTTCCATCCTTTGATACTGATTCCAGATGTTGACTAGCACTCCAATCCTGAGATTCTCCTACTGGAGGGAAAACATAAAATCAAAATTATAGCATTGTGTAAAGAAGAATACCTTCTGCTACCAATTTTGTTTATACTGTAACCTCTCCATAAAATTCCTATGAATCAGAAATTAGAAAACCACTCATTAGCTTGTTTTCAACTGTATTTTCACAACGTTGCTGCAATTACATACCTCCCAAGTGTCCCTCTTTAGGAGGGACAGTCCCTCTTTTAGACCAAAAACTCTCTGTCCCTCTTTCCCACTGTGATGTCCCTCTTTTTTAGGAGATCAGACTGAGTGGTGTGTAGATAAGTGTATCATATTGTTCTACAGCAATATAACTTGCATTATTGTTTGTTTAAATGTCAGTATATGTTTATAAATTAGTCTGTGTAAATAAAATATTTTGGTCTTGTTATAAGTCATTTATTAGGTTACACAAAGAGGTTTGAATAGGTCATGAAATAGTCTAAAAAGCCCCGGAAATGCCCCGCCCACCAGCCACACCCCAGCCACACCCCCTAGAACACAAGTGTCCCTCTTTCGCAAATTGAAATTTTGGGAGGTATGCAATTAACATTTTGCCGTCCAATTTTGTGTGTGTGTGTGTATGGCTACAGTTTGGCTCAAGAACTATAACAGTTCATGGGACTTCACAAACTTTTCCTGGAAAGAACCCTGATTTGGTTTCACTATTGTACTATCTGACAATGTTTAAACCTCTTGGACAGAAAGGCCTTCAGCACAATGGCTCACAATATAGTATAAACCTTTTTATCATTTAAGTGGTTACCACAAAGGGGGGTATTTATATAAAGTGTAGTAATTCTGGGGAAAACCAACTGCATTATATGGGACAAATAAACATCTCATTTTATTTAAAGGGACAATTCCCAGTAGTTGAAATAAAATGTCTTAATAAATACACCATTAGGGACCCTATCCCTGTCATTGCTAAGTGGTCCTATAAAAACTAAAAACTTACAGTTAGTTTTTTATCTTCACCATTATCACCATTATTTTAATTTCTCCAGGACCTTGAAATTCAGCTGGTCACCCCTTCCTTCTGCCCATTTCTTCTTTTTTTTTTTTCTTCTTTTAAAGCCAACCCACTGATGGAAATCTGAAAGAAGAGCATGAGCCAGGATGGCTGGGTGGAATTTCAGTAGCTGACATCCATAGAGCAAAACGTTGGAGACTAAAGACTCTGCCCATTGCAACACAACAGCAAAAGAAGATGTTTCATAAACTGTTTTAATACATTTTTGTGAATAGCTGTAAGAACAAAAATAATAAGCCCTTGAATGCCAGAAAAGTATCCATGTATTGGGAATCAATGAGTTGAAGGCCTCACTAGCATTCAAAAGGTTAAATAATCCCTTTAGAGGGTACTCACATTTGTGAGAGGAGAGCCAGCCTCTGGGATTGTTCGCTTTGACTCAATCTGACCTCCAATCACGGTCTTTCTCCAACATCTTCCAGGTGCTTGCCAGCTGTCCTCCGGGATCTTCACTTAGAGGAACACCTTACCTCTCAGGATACGTACCTCAATGATGTTACAAACAAATCTGTGCCAAGCAAGTACCACTGACACAGTGCTAGTATCGTTCGAGGAAGGTAAACTAAGGCAAATATGGAGACTATAGGACACTCTGAATGAGTATATAAATGTATTAAAAGATAACTACAGGCTAAACCCTGTTATATAAATAAGTAATAATAATCTCCCTATGCATTCTGTAATGCTGGGTTACTTTTACTCGTTCAGATTCTCCTATAGTCTCCAAATCTGCCTTAGTTTACCTTCCTCGGACAGTACTAGCACTGTGTCGGTAATACTTGCTTGGAACAGATTATTTTGTAATATTATTGATGTACATATCTTGAAAGGTAAGGTATTTCTCTAACTGAGGATCCTGGAGGACAGCTGGCAAGCACCTGGAGATGTTGGAGAATGACCATGACTGGAGGTCAGATCCAGTCAAAGCGAACAATACGAGAGGCAGGCTCAGCCTCTCACAAATGTGAGTACCCTGGATTTCTTGTACCTTGTTCTTGATATGAGAATTTCATCATACTACACTTACAGTGGATTGCTCTGTTCTGTTTGCTCTATTTTTTCATGCAATTTGAGAACCTATCTCGATGTTTTGGCAACAAGCTGTATTTGTGAACTCTAAGTAACTGGAAGATCTCAAGATTCGTAGGACTATACCAAATTTATGGGACTCACTATCTCTGATATTGCTTGATTATTTATATATCATTTTTAGACCTCTAGTGCAAATAGTATCTATTTTGTGTTTAGTGTCCAGCTATAGCTGGGAGATTTATCCTTTAAGTGAGCACAGGAGCGTGTATATTTGCTTGAAAAAGGTTAAAAAGACTAATTTAAGTCAATGATACTTTCAGGAACTTATATTTTTCTCTATGGGGCAATTGTTTTGTCCCATAATTAAACCTGGGTAGCTCAAGCTCCCTGGAGTATAAGTGAGGGAAGGAGACAGGAGTAGGTGATTATGATGCAATTTGCATCATAATGTGGGTGGAGCTAATTAAGGCAGGCAGGATTAGGAGGTAGAAAGCCAGAGTTTGAAATGGGCAGGGAAGTGGGCGGGAATTGGTAACACCAGGTTGAGAGTGGGTAGGTTAACCAGAGAATCATCCTGACCCCCAGAGACCTGGTGTTTAAGTCTGGAAACTAGAGTCCCCACTGCAGAACTGGAGAGTTCCCAGGTATGCCAAGAATTAGTTCTCTTTTGGCTTTATACATATGCCTAATTGTAAAAATTGCAAAACTAATTGAGCACAAACATTTTAAGTCATTCTGAGTTTCTTCATTGTCACATTATACAATACAAATATACCATTCAACGTTTTATGAATTCTACCTTGAGTTCTACTGAGGATATCACCATTAAGAATTCAAATAAAACCCAGTTAAACAAATGGTATGTGCTTGGCAACATGTGACTGCATTGTATGCAGTATTAGGTTCAGAAAAAACAAGCACACACTCAAACCAAGAATATATTTGCATTATAAAATAATTACTGTTTCATCTGCATTGTGCTTTGTGTAATTTGTTCCATGCACATAAAAAAAATAAACCTTTGCAGAACATTAACCTCTTCAAATACCAGAGTGGTGAGCAATGTTTTGTGAAGTAATGAATTGCATACCTTTTAGGTCCTTAAGGGGTTAAATTCTGATTACGTTTGATACCCCTTTGGCACTCAAAGGGTTAAATACAGAAAGCTTAATTTGTATGCAACTTTAGCTTCTTTCATGATTTTTGAGGTTTTAATCTTATTTAACATGGGTATTAACCCCTTAAGGACCACGTTCATCACGCAGTTTTTACCATAAGGACTGGTGACGGTCATAGCAAGTCACATACATACATTTTACTTACAGCGCTCCTCTGGGAAGGCTTTAAGTAAAACGAGGTCTGAAATTGGCTGCTCCAAAACTGGAGTGGTCTTTCTCAGACCCCAAAGCGGTGCACCGGTACACATAACATGTCACATGTACAGGAGCATTGGAAAGGATCAGAGTGGTCCTTAAGGGAAGGTTACTTCCCAGGACCCTGGTCCTTAAGGGGTTAAGAACTCATAAGGAGAATTATGAAGGACTAGGGGGAGCAGTGTATCTCACATGCAAACCAAGGATTTCCAGGGAAATTTTTTTCAAAAACAAGTGTGCAGCAACAATATCTAGAATTTACTTTCAGTAATTTTGCAACCAAAGCCATTACAACAACTTATTAAAAAACCAGGGGTGGGGGACCTGCATCCCTATAGCACTTGTCGGACTACAAATCTCCTCATCCTCAGCTGATGACTAAATATGACGCATATTATAAAATATATCACACTAGCAATACTCATTATAGAAAGCGGACATGCATAGAAGGTAAAAGAGGTCTGGGAAAATTGATGGGTTCTTCATCTCCAGATATTACCTATGGGCTCTAAATGGATTTCTAACATTTGTAGCCATACAGTTAGAGATTTGTGAACATGTTTGCAAAAAAGAGGATTTGAGACTGGGAAACAGAGGCAGTTCACTCATTTTAGCCATTAGACTTAGAGTAATTAGAGATGATGAAGTTAGAGGGAGAATGTGCTCTCAGATAATGAAAGGGATATTTGCCTGGCAGTATAATGTATCCTCTGAAAGGAAGCTCTTGTTTTTCCAGATCTAGCCACTTCTATACTTATCAGTTAGTGGCGATATAAATACCACTGTGCTGGGACAGTCATTAGCATACATGTGAACTGTCTGGATCTTCCCTGGAGACTCCGGGTTTCAGACTGAATTACCGGGTCTCCGGGGGCAGAATCTGATTCTCTGGAGGTGGGGAGTTTCTTCTCCTTCCCACCCTGTTCCTCAACCTTACTACCTACTTATCTTCCTTCTCACCTTGTTCCCCCCACTTCTCCTCCTCCCCACCCTGTTCCTCCCACTTCCTGATCACTTATCTTCCTTCCCACCCTATTCTACCTACTTTTCCTTCTTTACACCCTATGCTTCCCACTTCCTGCACACGTCTCTTCCTTCTGACCCTGTTCCTCCCACTTCTCCTCCTTCCCACCCTGTTCTGACCACTTTATGACACAAAGAAGATTAAGCTTTGCCCAATGATTAAACACCACCTCCTTTATGACACAAATCACATCAATGATATCCAGTTGGTCAGCAGAGCATGAGCCCTCTTTGGGGCCTCAAGATGAGAAAGTTCCCAGGGTTGGTCATTTGTTCTTTTAGGTTCCTGAAACAATACAACTGAGACTGTGTTATTTAAGTCTTAGATGCAGGTCCTGGGCATCCAACATGCTGCCCATGTGCCAAATACGGCCGACCTGACCCCATGGTGCGGCCCTCCTGAGATTTTTAAAATACAATTATTTTAAATAATTATCTTGCGTACATGAACTAGTAGGCCAGTAACACCTAATCCACTGCCTACCATTACCTACAGTTCAAGAATAATTCCTGGACCAAAACACGGAATAGGCTATGTTTTAGCGAACATTACTCAGACAATGAATTCATTTGAGGAACCTGCATGGATAAAATGGCTGCTGTCAGAGATGTGGCTTTCACAACATCAACATGTGATAAACAAATAGCCCTGCATGGAAAATAAAGTACCTATGTTCAGTGGTTAATACTGTTGGTAGGTAAAGAACATTTTCTTGATCTAAGATCACATTGTTTTAATTAATTACAGTATAATTTGCAGTAACCAGCTTATCACAGAATAAATTGCAATAACCTGTTTGAGTATAAATTGCAGTAACCCAGTTGATCACTTTATAAATTATAGTAACATCCTTGATCATATTATAACTTGTATTAACCCGCTTTATCTTAGAATAAGTTGTAGTAACCTACTTGGTGAGAGTATAAGTTGCAGTAACTTGCTTGAATCTGTTGAAATAAGTGCTTGATCACAACATAAAATGTAGTAACTTGCTTGATCACATGACAAGGGCATGTTTACCTCGCTATCTCTTTAGAATGCTTTTTCCTTCCCCACAATCTGACAATACCCGCTGTAATACAAACTCTAGAGACTCATTGGGTTGAAATTCTAGGCCACAGCATTTATTAACAGTTAAAAGGTAACCATTTAAAGCACGGTATATATTTTCAATTACAGTAACCATGAACATTTACTTAATAAGCATAATCTGATACAACTAAACAAAGTGCTTGCTATACTTACTAATTATTCTTCAAGCAATTTAAACACACCAACGTATTGACCAAGGACTATACAAATGTCCACCCTCACTAACTAAATGTGTTAAGTTATGCCTTACAGCCTTTAACATGACTCCTGGGGCCTAGCCCAAGGAGCCATTCCTGGACCAGCTTCCATTTCTGAACCAACTTGAAAACTCAGCTTCATCAGTCATCAAGCACCCCCGCCAGCTGTGGCACCCCAAACTGGGCCCATCACAGGACCCTCTACCACTGAAAATGGGAGCACCAATGCCCCAATAATATACCACAGTTCCCACTACCCACAGCCCCCCCCGTCCACGAAACCAAAGATGGACATATGTGGAATGGAAGTCCCCACGGCTTGACATCACATCACATCTGGTTACACAGCATCCTCCACGTGACTGGAGGAGGAAGCCAGGACAGGTAACCCTCTGCTTGCCCTCAGCCATGTTAGGCCCCTTCCGCCCCAGTTCTTTTTGGCTCCCGGAGTCCCAGTTTAAGTTATAGTAAATGCTTAATCATGCTATGAGTTGTAGTAACCTGCTTGTTTGCAGTATATGTTGTAGTAGCATTCTTGATCACAGTATAAGTTATAGTCACCAAATTATCACAGTAAACATATTAGTATCTCACTTTATCACAGTATGAATTGCAGTAACTGCTTGCTCATGGTATAAGTTGTAGTAACCGTTTGATCATAGTATAATAGGCGCCTACTTGCTCACAGTATGACTCATAGGAATTAGGAACCTACTTGATCTCAGTGTAAGTTGTAGTAACCTGCTGTATCACAGGTAAATAAATTATAATCTACATAGTCAAGGAGTAGTGATCCAGACAGATACCTTTCTTGAATGACGCTGAGGGCATGTGAACATTACCTGTTTGATGTATTTTTGAGACATCACATGATGGCTTTTCAAGCACTATCACAGGTGAAAGACAGGCTAAAACAGCATGCAAAACATTTGTTTCATAATTTGAAAATAAGATGCTTCATACATACACAAATAATAATTCTTTCACTCATCCCTATTCAGTATCATACATCAAGTTCTATCAAGCTATAAAAACATTTGCCCCAGCAGAGCAAGAGGGGAGCAGAACTGAGGTCTCACAGACCCCTATGCTCCTTTGGTTTATCTCTAATTCAATGAGTGGGACTGTTTCCTGGCTTGTGCAATGCAATTCCCTACAGACTCACTGTATCTGGCTGACAGTGCAGACTCAGTAGGTCTATGAGGAATGTACATGCAAACCTGGAGTTTGTGGCCAGCAATAGATTTCCAGGTTTAGTTCCAGCTGAGGGGGGTCAGTTTTCTGGTCCCGAAAACAGCTGTTAGGAGCCTTTTCAGGGCTGCACAGAAAAGTCTCACACTTTTACACCAAGTCTGAGCCCACTGGAGCAGGTAATAAAAAAGTGAAAAATGCAATTGAATATAGACTTTCATGTAATATCAGGTTGTATTTTAGCTTTATGATTCTTTTAACCCCTTAAGGACGGCCGATCGCACATGGACGGACGTTTTTTTTTCGCCATCCACTGCACTCCAGGACTGTCATGGGCCCTTAACGGAAAACAACCCATGACGGTCCTGGACCGTCATGGGTTGCTAAGGGGTTAAGCAATTGCAGCTGACTGACATTTGGTAATTTCAAAATATTTCTCCACTTGGAAACATCTGTATGTCTTATTACTGCGAGTATTATTTTCAAACTGAACACGGCGGTGCCTTGGTATTTAAATCTCTTAAATGTTTTGATACCAAGTTACTGTAATTATATGTGTGCAAAGATACATTATACCGGGATTAGAATAACTAGTGAGATGTTATTTTGACAGCATATATAATCTGTCAGAAGTCCCGAACTGTGGAGTACAGTTAACCCTTTGAGTGTCCAAGGGGTCTACAACACATTGCTTTGCTTGGGCATGTAAAGTGTTCATTCTTGGTCTATACAGGGATTTGGTATGGCTCTCACAGTACTTTCTATAGTCCTGGAATTACAAGAAATAATTATACTTTATGATGATTTATATATCCTGATTTGATACCCAATACTTCAATGGCTTAATTTTACTTTTTTTTTTTTGATTAACGGGATTTTCCAAGCCCAAAAGAGCATTCGCTGCTACGCTTCTGGTCATGTCTATGCGTTTTCCAGATGCTGACATTTTTTGTGCTTTTCCATGGTCTTTATGCTATTTTGAAGGATAAAATCCATATTGTTTCAATCTCGAATTGTATATCCAGCATGTTTACACTGACGTTATAGTATTACTCTGTAATTTTTCACACATGGTTAGAAGGAAACAAGTCCAATTACTTTATGAATAGATGTTTGTCTTCTTAGCGGAATGTATTATAGCGATCCTGTTTTTTCTTGCAAATAACTTGTAGAGCGTAACCCATTAATTTAAATTATAACTACAGAGATCAGATAGTGATCTGTTGGAGGGACAACATAACCTGTAAAAGAATAACACAGTAAATTTTCTGATTCTCTGGACAAGCCTCATTTTTTTGGACTACATTTCTCGTAATTTTCTTGAGTTTCCAAATGGGGCCCAGGGTGAGTGAGTGAATTTCTTTTTTTTGACCATTGAAGTGATAGATTATGTTTGGCACTCTATGGATTAGCAAGAGCTGTCCAATTTATTCATAGGGTGGGTCACATGCTGGGGTTTTGGACCTTGTTAAAGGTACAGTACTACTTAAGCCCTTGAATGCTAGAGAGATCTCCAGCTCATTGTGAAGCAATGCATTGAAAATCATTCTAGCATTGAATGGGTTCAAATGAAAATGGTTTACATCCATTAAAGAGACTGTGCCTCTTTGTAGAAAAATACAATTTTCTTAATAAGTTCAGCATTGGGGAGCTCATAACTGACACTGTAGCCCAAAAAACATAAAAATGTACAGTTGGTTTCTTAATTTTTTTTTTTTATTTGTTTTTGTACTTTTTCACCAATTTTAAATTTATGTGGGTCAGGTAAATATAATATATCTTCTATTCCTTCTGCCCTTCTTTATTTTAAAGGGATAGTAATGTTTCACAAGAACAGCAGCTCCAATTAATCTTCATAGTATTTGAGCCATAAAGAGTGTTATTCCAGTACTGTCAGAGTTGTGGTTCAAGAGTAATTGAATGATAAAGTATCCCCCTCCCGCCCCTTTTACCTAGTGTAAGCCCCCTCCCCTCAGATGTGGAATCTGGTCCACAGATCAGACAGCTCACAGCAAAGGACAATCTTCTTACTGTGAGAGTAATGAAAACCCTGCCCCCTGCACAGATTTTTACCTTATGCTAATTATAGATTGTCCCTCTCTGCAATCTACCTGGACACCACCCTGCTGCTCTGAGGTGAGCAGTGTTACATCAGTAAAAGGGGAGGGAGGGGGATACTTTATCATTCAATTTACTCTTGATCTACAACTCTGACAGTATTGAAATAACACTCTCCATGGCCCAAATACTATGATGATTAATTAGAGCTGCTTTTATCATGAAACATTACTATCACTTTAAGGACAGATTATCTTGAGCCTTATGTACCACTTATATGTTTGTGTCTTTTTCTCTAGTTTTTATGGGGAGTTTATATGTGCCAAGAGCAACAGTAAGAGGATGTAGAAGTGTTTTAAGATTTAACATCAACATTTACACAGAAGAAATGGGGGGAGACACACTAAGCTGTGATATAGTGCAAATAATGTCTCAAGTGAAATAAACTCTGCATTTCGTATGTTATTCTATGGAGCCTATGCATTAAATTTTTAAGTGGGAGAGTGCATACAATAACATAGGAACTGGAGAAGTGAAATCACTGGAGAAGTCATGTCCACTTTATCACCTCTTTATCACTCCTCAGTGCATATCCTCCCAGGAGTCATTTTATTCCGAAGACGTTTTAGCGAAACGCGCATCAAGTCTTAGCCAAACATGATTATTTAACAAACAACATATATATCTGTCCCTTTTAGTGTGCGTACTGATTTGAGATCGGTGGTCGGCAGTATACTAGTCTTAGGATATGAGATCACCAAAAGGGTGACCTCTTAGCATAGGGAACCACCACCCGTCCCTTATTTAACACACCATTACTTACACAGTGATCTAAATGCCTGAAGTCTGATGTCCATCTCTCTAACACATCTCAGAGTTTGGGTATCTATATCATACAGATACAACGGTGAAACTCCACTTCAAATAAATTAACCCTTGAGGACCCTGAGCTCCCACATGGATCCTGGAGAACGAGCCCTATCACATCTTATGTATATCTAGATAAAGGTGCTCAACTCAGGTAAGATCCGGTAAAACCAGGGGATAACTTAATTACCTAACAGCACCCGTAACCCTTCATGTGGGTCCCGGTCGTTTTATAACTGATGAGACATTCTCCATTAATAGTTTACTTCGAGGGTTGCGTCCACTAAATATCACTTAGTGGTGAGACTGAACCGCAAGGTGATTAACCCCTGGGACCCGGAACTCACGAGTGGATCCTGGATAATGAGCCCTATGGTATTCTAGTAACATCTACATAGAGCTGCTCTACTCTGGGTAAGATCTGGCCGAAACAAGGGGGGAGCACTGCTGTATAATTCTCCACTCTGGATTATCTACATAGACCCCGGCAGAGACAATCTTACTAGATATTAATTAGCTATATAGTGCAGGTTTAATCCTAGAGAGGCACTCATCGAGGTTTTATGCTAATACCTGAATTCTCCAAAATAGCATACAAGTGATCGAATGCTTATCTGATGTGTAGCAACCAACTCAGGTAGATCCAGGGGAGCAATACTGCCCCAAAAAATGAGAGATTTTGCTACAATCAGCTCTTTCATGTGAAGCATCTGATGTGCTACATACGGTGGCCATTTAATAGTGAATCACACACACACCTACAAATCCCAGGGCACGAATTACCTATTTTAATTCTCAGGTCTTCGATGTCCCTATTATCAGGGTACTGTCCTGACAAGTATATAGTTTGTACAGATCACAGCGGGATCTTCCGACAGTAAGACCAGACATTAACGTTGCCTGGAGACCTCGCAGGAACGGCCATGCAGTTTCCATCCCCCAACATTTTAATTAGTCCCATTGCCCACTTGCAGGATCACAAATTAAATCTATAACCATACCTCCAGCTCATTTTTGATACACACCTCATGTAATTTACAAGGTCAGTACCCCAATTACTCACAAGGTACTATCCGCTCTCCACAGGATATCCATTGTGAACCAAGGGACACAGCTCTCATATATATAGAGAGAGAGAGAGAGAGAGAGAGAGAGAGAGAAAAACATCGCCATTCACTGTTAAGTCACTGAATTACTCACAGTGAATCTCTATTCTGAGCAACCCTCCTGACACTCACTAATTTGGATGGGTATAATCTAAATTGCTAGGGTTTATCTGTTACGACAGCTTATATTACAGGGACACTTAGCTTTTTTCTATTTTAGAATTATAATTCGCTGCTTCATTCAATCCCTTTGGATTTATTATTTTTTATTATTTAACCAATAAAAGTTATGTTTTCGTTAATGATATAGACCGTTAGTCACATGTCCATTGTTCCAACTACAAGTCTAATCCCAGACTGTATACCTAGGACCATAAGGTTGTGCAATCAAGTGGTGACTTTCCTAATCTCTTCCCTCTGGAATATGGGGAAAGAAATTATCTCTCCTCTCTCTATATAGAATTTTTGACTCACCACTGCACCCAATTTTTCCCATATATTACCTATAAGGGCGTCCTTCATACCACTCTCAGGTGGTGCGATCCCCTGTTCTTGTTCTCTCATAGTATTGAAATAACACTCTCCATGGCCCAAATGCTATGAAGATTAATTGGAGCTGCTTTTATTGTGAAATATTACTATCCCTTTTAGCCTGCCACTTATGATGAATGACAAACCCACTGAATGAAACTCTAGTCTTATATATGCTCTGAGGGAGCGTTATTTCCTGCCTTTTACAAGGCTTCCATTGATTGTCCAGGATTGTCTGTGTAGCAGTTCAAATAAGATAACAAAGCAAGAGCAGTGGGCACTAATAACAATTAAATAACTGACATTAACTCATCTCTCAATATAAAAAGCAAAAAAACAATATCAAATGTATACTCTCTGGACAGGACAATGCTTGAAAACTCAAGTTTAGGATTAGATTTTAGGGATGTAACATTTGAATAGCTGATTTTTACATATACTAGCTATAAGTACATGATATCAACCTATTTCTTTTTTTGGTGTTAATGTTCCTTTAAATAAATGATCATGTTTATTTGCCATCTGTAGTGTGGCTCGTTTGCCCCAGAAGTACTCCTCTTTTATGTGAATATGGTCCTAAGTGTCTTTCATTTATGATGATATTAATTAACCTCAGTGATGTCATATGGAGCAGTATACTTCAAGTGAGTACTAAGGCTTTAGATTGGTGATCTCACTTTATATTCCTACAGGTTTAATTAGTTTCCCCCCTGTGGCCCTCCTGTTAAGGGCAACAACTTCCATCATACCTGGCCAGCTGTTGGAGATGATTCCAATTGTATTTCTCAGCAGCTGGAGGGCCACATGTTTCCCATCCCTGCTTTATAGCCTCAACTTCAGGTGATCTGCAGACGTCATGAGTCATGTAAAAGGGACAAACAGGACATAAGTAAGGCCTGTAACTATACCAGGGCACTGTAGAGGTGATTCACCACTGAAGGGGGGGGGGGTGACATGCAGTTGTACACAAAAAAAGCAGATTACTTAGAAGTGAATTGACCCACTGGATGACTTCAGCACATAGAAGTGGATGTACTAAGAAGAATCTGGGGGAAGTAATCATGAGGCAATCCAGTTCCACCAAAAGCGATAAATGAATATTCTAAAAATTCCTACCAATTTTTACCATTTGAATGCTAGAGAGGTCTCCAGTGTACTGTTTTGCAATGAGTTGGAAATCTTTCTAGGTGGCTGCGCCAGTGTTTTTCTGAGGTTTTGCCTGTACATAGGCAGGAAGAAGGTAGGATGTTTCACACAAGGGACTTTAACATGTGATTAAGGAAATGGTACAGGGATAGAGAATTTGGAATTATTGGCTATCATAGTGTTGATTGATATGATAAGGCATTCTTTAACGGGGAACTCTCACCTCTAAACCTTTATGGTTTGAGAGATAGAACGTTTTAAACTTTCCCTCTCCCTGCTGTCAGCTGTAAAGCTGATAGCAGGAGATTCGAGATGTGATACCGATATCTAAAAAGAATTACTTCATTGGAACGTTCTACAAAGTGTGCTTGCAAACCAGGCACACTTTGTAGACCGTTCCAATGAAATAGTTCTTTTTTAGATTTCGTTGTCATGGCTCTGCTGAAGAGCTGCCTGACGGTCCCCAGACCAGGATCTTCTGCTGTCAGCTAGATGTTGATATCAGGGAAAGGGGAAGGAGATGAGAACTTTATGGTCTGAGAGATAGGACTTGCACCAATCTACTTCTTTTTGCATTACCTACAATATTATTTCTTCTTCTTTTAAGACATTACTAACCCTTTAAAAATTAGCCGGAGATGTCAGTCAAGGACAGGCTGCTGTACAGCACTGTACTGCAACCTGTCAATCTTCAACTCTTCCCTTCCCCTCTTCCCCCAGTAAAAGAGTGCTCCAGCTCACATGGAGGAAGCCTCTGTCAGACTAGGAGGGGAAGAGGCGAGACTGACAGACTGTGGCATAGAGCTGTACCGCAGGCTGTCCTTGACGTTACCGGCTTATTTTTAAAGGGTTATATCTCGGCATTGACTGCATTACATAAAAAACGGATGGAGCATTAACTGAGATAGAACTTTAAAATAAGATATATTTCAATAAGTGTTGAGAGTTCTCCTTTAACCCCTTAACGACCCATGATGTACATGTACGTCATGAGGTTGCGGTTCCTAAAGGACCAAGGATGTACATGTACGTCATGGAATTACGGGCTCCCCACATGGCTGCACGCCGTTCTGGGAGTCCGAAATCAGATTATTAAAAAAAATGCCCCGTGGTCCTTAAGTGACCTGCTGAAGCAAGGTTACATTGGGACACAGCTCGTTGGCTACACAAGAAAGGGACCTATTACGTGCATAAAGCCCAAGATGGGCAAAATGTGAGTGCAACAATTGTTTCTTTTAACCTAACTGTTATTCATTAAACTAATACACTTAAATATTATCACCTTTGTTTTGTGCTTCTGCCTAGCTTTTGGTCTTCCTACATTTACTACACAGATTTTTCCCTATGGTGAACAAGACACTTTAACATGAAGAGCAGCATCTGACAGACTCATGGACATTCATTTTGACTTTCATCATTTCCATCATTCATCTCTCACCATCTTCATCATCCATTTCCATTGAATTATTGCATATAACTGCCTGCCATTCTTCAGACAGTAGCATTGTACTTTTTATACAAGATCCAGCAGGTACCTCTTGCTTCTTATGACTCTTATAACACCTTCTGTGTTTCACACAATTGGATATTACACTGACAGAATTTATTATTTATACCATTATACCCAACTTTAATGAAACAATGCTAGATTTACTATTCACAAATGGTGGTACAATATACAATGTATTGGCGAGAGAAACCTTGGGGTCCAGTAATCACTATTAATCAGTGTAGCTTAGTACACAGGTAAAGGAGTTGTGCAATTACACTGAGACACAAGTCTTTATTCATAGGATTTTAGAAGAACTGATTTTTCATATATGGGGAAAACATCTGAGTGATTATTTGAAATAGAGGAGATTATTGGGTTGAAAACAGGAGCAGTGGGAACAATTAAAATATGCAAAATTAGATGCAAGTGAATTCTGCATTAGGTATCTTACTAAAAGTAAAAGGGAAAAAAAGCCATTCTTTCTATGTTGGAAGAGAGCAGGCATTGTTAAGTTAGAAAATATTGCTTATAAGAAATATAGACAATCTCTGTTGGATGAAGACAGTAAAGATTAGAAAGATAACCAGAGGGAGGCTAATCACATATTCAGAAATACCAAAGCCCAGGCAGAGATGAAAGTAACCCAGAAGTGAAAAGGGATGACAAGGTTTTCTTTAGTTAAAGTAATGACAGGAATAAAACAAAGACTACATAATTAGACATACTCTGAAAGTGGATAGATGTTTGAAGGGTGATAAGACAATAGCTGATTTCTTCTATAGCTATTTCTGTACAGTTTTTACAGCTGACCCTGAAACCAGGCAGAGTTTAGAGTCCAAAGCATTAAATGCAAGGAAAAGGAATCAAGTCTATTGATGGATGAGGAAGTTGTAAAAGTAGACAAGTCATTTGCTCCAAATGAAATATATCCAAGACTATTAATAGCTTAGAACTGTACTAGTCTTGCCATTATCTGAACCTTTAAATCAGTCACTGCTGGCAGTGTTGATACTTTTCCAAAAGGGTAGTAGGGAAGATTCTGGCAACTACAGGCCTGTGAGGCTAAAATCAGGGAGTAGTTTCACTAAGCAGTGATAAAGTGGTGATAATGTGTTGATGAAGTGAAGATGACTTCTCCAGTTGATCACTGCTCCAGTTCCTATGTTATTCTATAAGGCCTATGCACTAAAATCTCCAAAGTTGAAGATATCTTAGTGCATAAGCTCCATAGAATAACATAGGAAGTGGAGAAGTGATAAATTGGAGACGTCATCTCCACTTTATCACCGCTTAGTGAATCTCCCCCCAGTAGTTGGAAAATTCACGGAAACCCTCATGAAAGAAAGAATTGTTGCTTACTGGAAATCATCAGGTTTGCAAGATCAGCAGCATCCTTCAGAGACATTCTGTCAAAGAAATCTTATTGACTTTTTTGACATTGCAACTAAAATTGTAGACCAGGGTGGTGTAGTAGATATAGCTTATCTAATAATGTTCAGGAGGGATCTATTTTTCACAATAACAGGAATACTAGAACAAGTGGACATGCCCTAAAAATGAACGATGGAAAAACAAGAGGTAATGTAAGAAATAAATTAGTTTACGGGAGGGTGGTAGATGAATGCAATAGCCTCCTAGCTAAAGCAGCAAATTAATTTAAGAACTTTTGGAATAGACATGTGGCTATTCTAATCCTAAATTACATCTAATCTGACTAGGTAGGGAAATGGGCAGGCTAGGTGGGCCAGTTGGTTCTTATCTTCTGTCAAATTCTATATTTCAGTTTTTCTATTCAACAGGTTAAAACCCACATTTAATCAATGGTAATTTTTATTTGGTCCCTATGGTGTAGTTGGTTTGCACCAAAATTATCAATGGGTTAAAACAGATATCTACATTACTCATAGAAAAAAGCTTTTTACCTCAGAGGATGTTGAGAGGTCCACAATTCATTGTTTCACAGTGTGCAGGAGGCTAATAAGAGATAACAATGGTGTAAAAGGTCGCTGTTCCTGTCACAGTGTTACACTCTTAGGGGCATATTCAATAAGTTAAAGCAGTGCAGTCCCAATGCAAACCAATTATACATTATCGAACAAATAAACATCACCAATATTACAATTGATTTCAATGGGGAATTTAACCCCTTGAATAATAGAGTGGTCTCCAGTGTATTGCTTTGCAATGCCTCAGTGTTCCCCTATTGTGCACTTGGTTTACTCCAGAACTGCACCTCATTAACTATGGTCCTTGGCCTGCATCAGGCAGAGGAATGTAAGGCCCACAGGGTCACCAGAGAAATTAGTTGTAAGGGTCTACTTGAACTGCACATGTGAGACATATAGTAGGGCTGGAAATTTCCACAAGTCCACTAGTCTGTGACTGGTAAAAAAGACAAATCCAGTAGATGGGAAAGAAATGATACTGTGAGAGACAGGGAACATGGCTGAAGGTGTAAAGGGCAGAAAAGAATGGAGGGGATAGAGTGGGAGAAACATGGGGCCCGGGAGAGAGGGGTAAGGTTGGAGACTTGGGCAGGAGGAGGGAGACAGAGACATAGAAGAAGGAAGAGAGGGACTGATATGGATGGTGAAAAGAAAAACTGAGAAGGGGAAGGGAGCGAGAACTAAGTAGGAGTAAGGAAAGAGACCGAGAAGGAGGTGGGAGAAAGGTACTGAGAAGGAGGGGGAATGATGGAAGGGGGAGAATTGATGTAGGGAAAGAGACGCTGGGAGAAGACAGAATGGGGAAGAGGAGTTAGTTAAAAAAAGAGGTAGCGAGAGAGAAGGTGGGGAATGACTAAGAAGAGAAAGGAAAGATAGTGAAGGAGAAGGAGGGAGAGAGAGTCAGAAGGAAGAAGATGGAAGGAATTGCTGTAGGGAAGAAAGGGTGGGAGAAGAGACAGGAAAGGGGAAGAGAGAGGAAATAGTAGAAAGATGGTTAGAGAGGGAAGGTAGTGGGAGAAAGAGGAGATGAAAGGGGGAGAAGGAAAATGTGAGAGGAGAGAAGCTAGAAAAGGATCAATGAAGGGAAGACAGTCAGTGGGTGGCCATACTTGCCAACATTTCAATTAAAAAACAATTCCAGGGACATTTACCCTAGGCAGGCAAATCACAAAGTGTCCATAATACCATGTAGTGTGAATCCAGCAGAAAAGCTCAAACAACAGACTTACAATTTTCTTTCTCAATATAATATACATTACCCACACCTAAATATTACATTAAATCATGCAAATAAGCAATACTGACATGTGGGCAGCTCATAAAATAATAACATTTTAATGACTATCTCATAGAATATGCATGTGGTTGATATTAAGGTGACCATATATCCCTTTAAATGAAGGGTATTGATTCTTGTACAGTCCTGCAGAATGAATTATTTTTATAAGCATCCTGCATTAAAAGTGATATCTTGTCACCTTGGTTGACGTTCAGAGAAAATGACAGTGACAGAGGGATTTAGGGACAGGGGACCAAAACCATTGACTACCCCTTGAAATCAGACACAGTTGGCAGCTATGGATAGCCATCACTGCCCCCACTTCTTTCCTCCTATACAAAAACTGTCGACTTCAGCTGTAAGACTACTAGTCCCATCTTTGCTAGCTAGCAAACATTGGACTGAGGTTGATGGGAGTTAAACTACAACAAGAGCTGGAGGGCCACATGGTGCCCAACAACACTATACTCTCACTATTCTCCACTCATTGGTTATAACCCCTGACTGTGCTTTGCACATCACTCTGGTAGTGAAGGGTTAAGCTTCTAATGAGGGGTTTACATAGACTACCATCTTCTTGCTTGGTGTAAGTATATACCTGTGGAAGCTCAGCAGCAGTCAGTGCCTACAGCCCACACTTATGCATGCGTCACCTCCACAACCCTTGCCTTTGCCCTGTAGAGCCATTACCCCCAGGTCTTTATTTTTAACCCCCTCAGTCCTGGCCTTTCCCATGTTCACAATCTCCTCCACAGCCTTTGATTTTCCCTTGTGCACAGACATGCATCTATCATGCACCCCTCTGACACTCAAGGGGTTAATGTATCCCTCTGCCCCGTGCATCCATCACCCTCCACCAGCCCTTGGCTTTTCCCGTGCACACTAGTTTGATTCAGCCGCTGCATATACCATGTGCATCAATCAGCTCCTCCTTGCCTTTGTTCTCTGCATATTTCAACCCCTATTCAACCTTTGCCCCTTGAATAATTGGCCCCTTCTTGGTCTGCATGCAGTGCCCACCAAGACCCTTGCCCCCTGGGAGCTCCCTCCAAATCTATGTTGGCCAATCCGACACTACACTTGGTAGATACTTGAAATCTCTCTGCTGTTGCGTGCTCCCAATCTCATATGAATGAAAGACTGCAGCGCGGTCACAGCTTGAAGCAGCTGTCCTCTACAATGGCTTGTGATCATTTTTAAGTAAATCCCTATGTTGTTTAGAATAGAGATCATAAGTCATTCTGCAGCCAGATTTTCAGAATACATTGAGCTAAAGCCAACTGGCAACTTGTAACAGTCTAGATCTTCGGGTATTCATTAGCAAAGCTGTATATGCAATGCTGGCACATAATTAAAGGAACAGTAATACTTAAATGTATCTCTAATATCTTAAAGTGAAATGGGATTATATATATGCTAAAATACCCTGTATTCCAAAGTAACTTCTGTAAAAACATATCTGTCATGTACCAGGAGCCTAAAATGTAGTCTTAACCCTTTGAGTGTCTGATGCATTCCCCTGTTGTACTCAAAGGGTTAAATATGTTTTTTAGGAATGTCTATCCATGCTTGATGCAGGACTCATGGATTCAATTAGCATAGCAGTCTTGATAGTTCAGGACCGGATCTCCTAATTGGCAGTGTATGTACCTGCCTAGAGCTTCACATGTTGAGGGGGGCTCTGTGCGAAATTGTGGGCATGGCCCAAGCAATCTCAATATCCCTGACCAGTTTTATTCCCCTGTACTGACTATTATTTAACCCCTTGGGTGCTAGAGAGATCTCCAACACATTATGGATCAATGCATTAAAGATCTCTTCATTGACCAAGCTGTTAAACCTTTTTTGTACTTAAGAACGATTATACAGACAACAACTTCAGTGCTGTGAACTAATGTACACTTCAAAAATGAATCTCTCAGATATGATAGATCTAATAGTGGTTCAGCCTATGAATGAATCTTACTCTTGTAGACTGCAATACACATAAAATACACTAATTAAGGCGATCAACAGACTATCACTCTATAAATTCAATTATAATTTGTGAAAATGGAAGCTCAAGATGACATATATAAGTACACATATTTATAAATAGCCCAAAAATTGTTTGTTACATATCCAATATACTGTAGTATGATGTTCATGAGTTCTTGACTTTAATGTATCCCATTCATCAATACTCCAGAATTATTCATGTGGCTAAAACATAACGGAAGAGACAGAAATGCCAGTCAGTGTTTTGAATTTAGCCACAATATGGCAATTATAATATCCACTTACTGGTAAAAAAATCTTTCTCTTGCTTGCGTCTATTTTCTTTCACGGATGATCCCACCAAATGGAATTCACGTAAGTATAGAACAAACAGAAGATCAATAGGATATATATCAATATAATAGAATATAACTAATATCCATTTACAGGTTAGAAATCTGTAACTTGCTTCTGTATCTTTCTTCTTTTGATTTGTCCCTCCTTTGCCGTGGGTTATATGTATGTGAAAGGAAACAGATAATCAGGATCGTAGTCAATCAATTTCTCATAGTTCAATATCCACTCACTTGGTAAAATCTTTTAATCCCACATGGTTTCACAGTGGACCTGTAAAGTCAATTCTGGGTATATGTCCTGATGTCCAATTATGGTTTCTTTTTCCCTTCTGGACATAATTATGAATCCCGAGTTAGTCTGGATATATGGAGATCTATTGACCGAGTCCCCGCTAATACAAATATGTCCAGATTTGGATATTCATTCCGTTATAGTGTTTTCTTTAAATTATGAAACTCTACTAATAGAAAGGGCTTATTGATAAAGTAAAATATACTTTAAAAGTGTAATTTATTAAACACATTTAAACATAAAACAAAAGCAAATTAACATATAAGAATATTTGCCCATCCACCATATATCACTGTCTCGACAAATTAGACAAACCTGTGTCTGTAACGGCCCAAAACACTTGTTTCCCGGAATTGGCCAGAAAATCCTGGAGCAGTGAGAGGGACATAAACCAAGGAGAGAAATATGTAGGACAGTGCCAAATAATCGCCGTACGTTTAGTTCTTTACACTTCGGCAGGGGAAAATCAAAGCCACAATCCCCGGCTTTTTATTCGTCACATCACATATTAATAACTGATAATCAGTCTCCCATTTAATCATTTTTAACCACTCTATTGTTGCCATAGTGTCTTTAAAGGGATAGTAATACTTACAAATTGCTAATCCCCATTTTGTAGGCATGCTAAATAGACATTTACTGTCCCTATGTCATCTCTCAAACCCTTATGGTTTGAGAGATAATAGTTCCCCTTCCCTTCCCCTTCCCTGAAGTCAGCATTCTAGCTGACTGCAGGGATATCCGGTCTTACGTGCATCAGGCGGCTCTGCAGCAGAGCCGAGATCGCGTTTGTAAAAAAGAAATCTTTAACTGAAACGGTCTTCTACATGTGCTTGCAACGTGATCTCGGCTCTGCTACAGAGCTGCCTGTCGTACGACACGCTTCCCCTGCAGTCAGCTACAACGCTGACTTCAGGGAAAGTAGAATGAAGGGGGAATTTTGCGAGCTATTATCTCTCAAACCATAAGGGTTTGAGAGATGACACTGGGGGCAATAAATTTCTTTTTAGCATGCCTACAATATGGGGATTATTAATTTGTAAGTATTTCTATCCCTTTAAGATAAGATGGTGAAGACACTACAATGTACTGAAGAAAATGATCATACTATATTGATACTTTTCTTCAAGATATTATTAATATGTGATGTGACTTCCCTATATACCGTTATTGACCACAAACAAGGTATTGAAGCAATTAAGAATACTCTACTGAAAAAGGTGAATTACAAGAAGACCAAATTAAACTCATAGTTAATAGTAATTTGTTTATATTAATAAAATATTATTTTTGGGTGGAAGATAATTTTTATCTTCAACTCCCAAGCACAGCTATGGGGAGCAAGTTTGCCCACTGCTTCACTAATATTTTTATGGGGGATGTCTGATTCACATCAGCTTGGAGTAAAACAAGTGTGAATTTTTAGACCTGAACATATACATAGAAAATAATCAGATACAGACAAAAACTTCTAAGAAACCAACAGATACAAGCTTTTCTATAAATCCCAAGAGTTGCCACTATAATCCGTAGATTTGTTATATACAGCAAGGTGAATAAAAGAGAATAAAGAGAAATTGCATGGACAAACAAATATGTGAACAACAAATAGAAAATCTGGAGAAGATATTCACTCAAAGGAGATATGATCAATCTATTTTATAACGGGCAAAAAACAGGTTTTAGAAGATCACTTACAAGTCCTCATCAAACAAGGATAAAAATAATCAAGGACCAAATTTTATTACACAACTTAATAGCAACCGTAGGGAAGTAGAAAAAATCTTCAACAAATATTGGCCTGTATTATCGAAGGACGAGGACTTACAAAAAATATTGCCGTCCAAACCATTGATGACTTATAGGCGTACAAGAAACTTAAAGTAAAGACTAGTACCTAGTTTTATTAATTTTAATAAACCTAAAACTTCATATTTTAAACAAGACCTAAAAGGTTTTTTTTAATGTAATAGGTGTCTAGTGTGCAGAACAACTAAAGAAAAAGGAAGAAATATCTTAAATTAAAAATCAAATAAATCTGGTCATATTTATGACATTGAAAAATTCATCATGTGCACTAGCAAAAATTTAATTTATCTATTAGAGTGTCCTTATGGTATTCAATATGTAGGATGGACTACTAGATGCTTGCACGTCCGCATAGGTGAACATATCAGGAATATCAAAAAAGGAATGAAGACTCATAGGGAGAGATTCACTAAGCGGTGATAAAGAGGTGATAAAGTGGAGATAAAGTGGAGATGACTTCTCCAGTTTATCACTTCTCCATTTCCTATGTTATTATATAGAACCTATGCACTAAGATCTCCAAAGTTGAAGAAATCTTAGTGCGTACGTTCCAGAGAATAACACAGGAAATGGAGAAGTGATAAACTGGAAAAGTTATCTCCCCTTTATCACCTCTTTATCAATGCTTAATGAATCTCCCCCATAGTGTATCAGATCATTTTGCGAAATGTCATAATAATGATCCTTCGGTTCTGAAATTAATTGCAATAGACTAAGTCACTCTCCATTAGAGAGGTGGTGACATAGTAAATGCAATATATAAAAAAGAAACCAAATGGATACACAAATTCCGCATAGTCTAACTATCAGCATAGATTGAAATTGCTTTTTAAGAGATTAAAGAATTCATTACTGTAATAAAACTGACTAAATTAGATTAGAGTATCTAAAATATACATATTCTATTGTTTTAAAAGTTATTTTATATGGTGTTAAGTACAAAAATTAAGTAATGGCATCATTTGTATTGTAAGGGCTAATTATTTAAAGTGTAGTCTGTCTATTTTATAGTGTATGGATAAAATGTCAAGATTTTGAAACTATACTGTGACGTCATATTCAGCGTCCTTTTGAATAAAAAGCCGGGGATTGTGGCTTTGCTTTGGTTTTCCCCTGATGAAGTGTAAAGCACGAAACGTGTAGGACGATTATTTGGCACTGTCCTACGTGGCTCTCTCCTTGGTTTATGTCCCTCTCACTGCTCCAGGATTTTCTGGCCAATTCCGGGAAGAGAGTGTTTTGGGCCATTACAGACACTGGTTCTTCTTACTTGGCGAGGCACATACTCTAAGAGCAATATACGGCAGATGGGCAATATTTTTATATGTTAATTTGCTTTGTTTTATGTTTAAATTTGTTTAATAAATTACCCTTTTAATGTATATTTTAGTTTATCAATAAGCCCTTTCTATTAGTGGGTCACTTTTAAAAGGTCGCACTCAAAAGAGCTTGCGACCTCATGAAGCATTAAGTATGTTGCCCTGATAAAAATGGCGACATGAGAATCTCGCACTGCATGACAGCGCAACATCCTCATGTCTTGTAGTGAATGGTTGCATAGATGTAATCAGTCCTCCGGTAGCCTCACACTTCACTTTGCCTTTGGCTGCCCTTATCTTCCTTATGCACAAAAACAAACAAGCACATGCAATGTCCTTTTACATCCCCACTCCCTCCTATATATTAACCTTTACTAATTATGCTAATCCAGGCGCCTCCTCTTCCCACAGTTGACTGCCAGTGCTACCGCAGGTCACTGTGCATGGAAATCAATCAGTCAACTGCAGGAAAAGGAGGCGCAGTATGATGGGAACGATTGGATTCAGTAAAGAATTACAACCTCTTCAAAAGTTGCAGAGTCAACAAGTTTGTAATAGATCCAAGCGCCTCCTCTTCGTGTACCTACTTCATAAGATTAGCGTGCGTGGGGTAAAAAACATTGCAAAGCAATGCACTGAGCAGTCATCTGGTCCTTAAATGGTTAGGATTACTGTGTGCAGGGGGTGGAGTTTATATCAAGTGGTCCTGCTTGCAACTGTCATGTCCACCTGGCAGATAACCTGAGAAATCTCTGGATCCGCTCCAGAGACTCCAGTTTTTAGTATTAATTACCAGGTCTCTGGGGACAGAGGCTGATTCTTTGGTAGTAGTGAGTTTCTTATGAAACTCTGGCCACTTCTTTTCCTTCCCACCCTGTTCGTCCCACTTCTTCTTCTTCCCAATCTGTTCTGCCCACTTCCCACCAGCTTCCCTCCAACTTTATGACACAGGCCATTAAGCCCCACCCCCACCAGAGATTAAGCTCTGCCCCTTTGTGATGCAAATCGCATCATTTATATCTCTCAGTGGCACCACATGAGCCCTGTACAGAAATTCCCAGGTGGGCAGACAAGACACCCAACACTGTTTGAGAATGTTATCTTTTGAACAAAGGCACAAGGGAAAAATTCATAGGGTCATTAGGATATTTTGGCCAGGCCCATTATGAGTTGAGTGGGGGTTATTATTAGAAGGAGTTACTTCGCCTGCAAATGTGTCATGTGCAGAGCACGAAGGCCTCTGTTTGTTTTAGAATTTGATAGGCGTCTAATGTGGTTTAGTGTGAACATTGGGGTACACTAACACAGAGAAACCTTCTTAAGGTGTGTGCATATGGGTGTGTATGTGTGTGTGTGCGCATATGTATGAGCGTGTGTATGTATAGAGTAGAATAGTGTGTGTGTGTATATGTATATATGTGTATGTGTATGTGTGCAAGTGTGTGTGTATTCATATGTGTGTGTGCGTACATGTGTGTGTGTGTATATAGGAGTGAGTGTGTGTACGTATGTATATATGTGTGTGTATATATTTGTGTATGTATATAAAGGATGGGATGTGTGTGTGTATATAGTTGTGTGTGCGTATGTATGTGTCTGTGCCTGTGTGTGTAGATACAGCAGGATAGTGTGTGTGTATGTATTTATATATGTGTGTATGTATATGTGTGCGTGTGGTGTCCATCTAGCCGTAGTTGTGTGTGTTGTATTGTGTGTGCAAATCAGAATACATTAAAAACTATAGAAATGGCCGTCTTTACAAAGTGCACATCCTATATAATTTGCTTAATTGTTTGTCAGAAGCCATCATGCGCAGTAGAGACAGCTGCGCGTGGTGTAGTCATGCGCACTACACACTGCCCACGCCACGGCTGATAACGAAGCGGGGCTCGGAAGTTAGACCTTAGTCCTTGACTACGGTCTGAATTAGGAGAGCCCCGCTCCGTATCAGCTGCGGCATGGGCAGTCTCTACTGTGCATGACTGCACCGCGGCTGTTGCTGGGTGGCACTGTGGCCCGTGTACACGGGCTCTTCAACTAGTATATTTGTAATCAAACAGTGGCTCTACAGAAAAAGAGCACAATTGTCAAGAAACCAATTAGAAAAGTAAGTTTAGGATTAGATTTCAGTTAAAGTAAAACTTTCATCTGTCCATTTTGTCTCCTAAGTGGGAGCATCCACCTTGATAGGATGGAATGTCAGTATCTGGTGTCGTAATGTTCAGTTTATATACTAATCTGGGCATTTTATTTACCAGAACCTGACAATTCATTTAACATTATATGTGTGTGTGTTTGTGTGCGTGTGCATGTCTGCATGTTTGTGTGTATACTGTATGTATGTAAAATATGTCTTGCCTAAGGGTGTCTGAGATGTAATCTTATCCTATGTACAGTGAGCTAATTTTTAGCCAGATCATTCCAGGTAACTTTTTATCTGATACAACATAAGACTAGTGTTGAGCGAGCACCACGATGCTCGGGTGCTCGGGTGCTCTGACCGAGCACCCCCTGAGGCTCGAGTGCTCGGCCGAGCACCCGAGCCCCATTGGAATGAATGGGGCAACACCAGGCACCCCCTGCTCTGATGAGGGGAGGGTGCCTGGTCAATGCCCCCTTCATCTCCGCTATGCCCCCTTCATCTCAGAATGCCCCCTTCAGCTCCGCAATGTCCCCCTTCATCTCCGCTATGCCCCTCTTCCACAATGTGCCCCTTCATCTCCGCTATGCCCCTCTTCCACAATGTGCCCCTTCATCTCCGCTATGCCCCTCTTCCACAATGTCCCCCTTCATCTCCTCTATGCCATAGAGGAGATGAAGGGGGACATTGTGGAAGAGGGGCATAGCGGAGATGAAGGGGCACATTGTGGAAGAGGGGCATAGCGGAGATGAAGGGGCACATTGTGGAAGACGGGCATAGCGGAGATGAAGGGGGACATTGTGGAAGAGGGGCATAGAGTCTATGCCCCTCTTCCACAATGTCCCCCTTCATCTCCGCAATGCCCCCTTCATCTCCGCAATGCCCCCGTACCTCCAGTCCCTGGTGGTCCAGCGGAGCTTCTTCGGATCTGTGCCTCTTCCGGCACAGATCCCCGCCACCCGAACATGTCGGGCGAGCACATGGCGGTACTCGACGAGTACCGCCATGTGCCGAGCAGAGCGATGCTCGAGCCGATCCGAGCATCGGCCGAGCACGCTCGCTCATCACTACATAAGACCAAACATTTCAATTGACTAGCTGAGCAGCATACCATTACAGGCCATCAAAAGAGCAATATCCTATTATATAAAAGGCCAGCTGTATGTCTGTCAGATGCAGTCATGCGCAGTAGAGACTGCCCAAACGGACAAAACACGCCATCATCCCGGCCGCTCTCCCAGCCCTGTGTCCGTCCCAGTGTGTGAGGGAGCCCTGGCTCCAGTCGAGTGGTGTCTAGCTGAGCCCGGAGGTGCGAGCCGCGTTCACGAACCCCCCCTGCTGTGGGTCAAGGCGCGCTCCTGCACACACACCCGAGACTGACTAGGTAGAGGAGCACTCCCTGTCCTGGTACCACAAGCTCTGCTGTTACTGAGGCCACAAGTGCAGGGACTGGCGGGTACATGGCTATCTTAACCCATTCAGTGCCTTTCACTTTGGCCCGTGTACACAGGCTTTTACACTAGTACTATTATATGCCATCAGACGAGCAATATACCATTACACGCCGTCAGACGAGCAATATACCATTACAAGCCATAACAGTAATACACCATTACTGAATGAGGTGACCTGGTATCTTTCTCTTTACAAAACCATCCCGATTATACATTAATAAACGATACCCTTAGGTAATATAGAGAACCCCAATGTCCTTGAACACTGATGGGGTTAAATGAATAATCAGAGAAGTCATTTGGGAAAATCATATTCTGTGTCACATTCTGAGCTACCAGTCTGAATGTCAGTGGATTCTAGCGATTCTAAATGACATTTTAATCATTGTTAATACTTTCAGTTTAATATATTTTATGGCAGCCGGGGGATAAAGAATAAAAGTCTCCCAACAGAGGAAATTAAAGTGTCTGGATGCGTTCATTATCATACAGTTAGCTTGTATCCCCTGTAATGTATGCCATTGTGCTTTCCATGGAGGAAACAGTATTATTTTTCAGTTGATTAAACAGGTGGGTTTTGAATAGATTAATGTTTCATTTATTTCCTTGTGATTTTCTGTCCCCTAGCATTTGTTACCATGACCTACCTTAGTGTTCCCTTCGCATTATCTATCAGACTATTGCCTTCTTACTACCTAGAGCTATATGCACAAAGAAAAGGTAACAATTTTGGAGAAATGTAATTGCACCATAGGGGAACAACTAAAAAAATTCCTAGTAATTTAAATTGAACATTTTAACCCCTTCAATGCTACAGAGGTCTCCAATGTATTGCAAAGCAATGCACTGGAGACCTCTCTGGCATTGAAGGGGTTAAACAGATGTTTAAATCAAAGAGGATTATGGGAATATGTATTTGTCCCCTGTGATGCAGTCAGTCTGCTCTTGAATGCTCCAATTACTCGTAATACATTAGACTCACTGGGTCATATTCAATAAGATATAGAGGTGCGATTGTGGAGCAAACCATGAATCTTTCAATCGATATAAATGGTTTCATTAACCCCTTAAATGCTAAAGAGCTGTCTAACGCATGCAATGGAGACCCAATCTACCACTGAAGGGATAAAAGCTCCCTTTAGATCAATGGGAATTTTGGGAAATGTAATTCGTCCTTTATGGAGCAGTTGGCTTTTTCCGGAATTGTGCCTCTATGTCTTACTGAATATGGTCCATAGTGCTATAATCCATGCTAAAATCAGTAGGAATTTTGGGAATGCCAGTTTTTCACATGCAACAAAAACAACAGTGCCACCTGGCTACAAAAATATCTTTAACTCATACTCACACATGGGGGAGCTAAGAAGGAGGTACAAGAGCTCAGACAGTCCTGCAATAATGTGTGAGGCAGGAGTAGGTAGAGGATCAGAGTATTGAGAAGGTCATGGTGAGGGTAACGCGATAAAATGTAAATGTAAATGGAGGGGGTAAGAGGTGAATGGTTATCTAACACCAATGTGTGTGTGTATATATATATATATATATATATATATATATATATATATACACACACACAAATACAAAGAATCAGCTGACACTCTCCCAGCCCCATCCTATAGTCTTTTCTGTCCCCTCCTTTCTCCTACTTCTCCACATGTCTGCTGTACACTTAAGTAGATTCCACTTGGGTGCTGATGCTGGTTGGAACAATCAGTGTAAATTAAATATAAAGAACCATCCGGCGCTCTCAGGATAAATTAGCTACAAACAAGTTTATCGTGTCAATGTAGCCGTGTACATTTTAGTCCTGATGAAGTACGTGGGTACACTGAAAAGTTGATCCTGTGCAACAAACTTGTTTGTAGCCAATGTATCCTGAGAGGTCCGGCTGATTGTTTGCATTTGATTTTCACTGATTGTTCCAACCAGCATCAGCACCCAAGTGGAATCTACTTAAGTGTAAATCAGACGTGGAGAAGTAGGGGAAAAGACTGGAAAGAAAAGACTATAGGATGGTGTTCTGAGAGAGATAGAGGGGGTCTGAGGTATAAATTATTAAGAAAGAGGGGTAAAAGAAAGGGGGATAGAGAAAGGGGAGATTGGAGAAAAGAGGGCATGACATAGACTGAAGGAGAAGAGAAAGAAGTGAATGGGGCTGTTGGTAGAAAGAGAGGGGTAATAGGTTGGGGTGGGAGGAAGAGTTGGGAAAAGGGCTGGGTGTGAGAAAGAGAGAGAAAGAGAAAGGGGGTGGGGAGTCAAATGAGTATTTCAGTATGTAATAATATCTTTTTTATTGGGCTAACATTACATTTTATGAAGACAAGCTTTTGAGAGGTATTCTTCCTTTTTCAAGTCTAAAGAAGTCTAGACTTGAATACTTTAGACTTGAAAAAGGGAGAATATCTCTTGAAAGCTTCCCTTTGTATAATTTAATGTTAGTCCAATAAAAAAAAAAAAAAAAAAAAAAAAATATATATATATATATATATTTTTTTTTTTTTTTACGGTTCTGAAAAAGGATATACTAGAACTAGAGAGTACAATGGAGAGCAACAAAATTAATTAAGGGAATGGAGGACTTGACATATGGGGAACGACTAAACAAACTTGGTTTATTTACTCTAGAGAAAATACAACTAAGAGGAGATCTTATGACATTGTACAAGTATATGAGAGGTCAATACAAGGATCTCTGTGGTGAGCTATTTATTCCAAGATCTGATCAGGTGACCAGGGGACACCCCTTGAGATTAGAGGAAAGGAGGTTTAAACTTCAGCAGAGGAAGGGTTTTTTTATGGTAAGGTTTGTTAAATTGTGGAATTCATTGCCCAGGGAGGTGGTTATGGCAGATACAATGAATACATTTAAGAGAAGATTAGATACATTTCTTTCAAAAGGGAGCATACAGAGTTATACTGTTTATCAGTAGGCTGATCAGGAAGGTCTGATAAAGACTAATTTAATTGGTAGCAGGAAAGCTATAAAATTCTCAGTTACTGGGGTATGAGGAGAAGGTTGAACTTGATGGACTTGTGTCTTTATTCAACCTAATTTACAATGTTACTATGTTACTATACACATATTTAAATACAATAATGTGCAAAACTCTTCGGCAAGTGTGAAAAAATGCTGTAAAGTAAGAATGCTTTCAAAAATACATGTTAATAGTTTATATTTATCAATTAACAAAATGCATAGCGAGTGAAAACCCTTTGCCTTCAAAACAGCATGAATTCTTTTTAAGGAATTTGGCAGGTAGGTTGTTCCATACCTCTTCTGTGGATTTAGGCAGCCTCAGTTGCTTCTTTCTCTTCATGTAATCCCAGACAGACTCAATGATGATGAGATCAGAGCTCTGTGGGGGCCAAACCATCACTTCCAGGACTCCTTGTTCTTTACCCTGAAGATAGTTCTTAATAACTTTGGCTGTATGTTGTTGTCATGCTGCACAATAAATTTGTGGCCAATCAGATGCCTTCCTGATGGCATTGCATGATGAATAAGTAACATCCTGTACTTCTCAGCATTACGGAGACTATTAATTCTGACCAAATCCCCAACTCCATTTGCAGAAATGCAGCCTCAAACCTGCAAGGAACCTCCACCATGCTTCATTGTTGCTTGCAGACACTCATTCTTGTATCGCGCTTCAGCCCTTTGGCAAACAAACTGCCTTCTCCATAGCCAGATATTTAAAAATTTGACTCATCAGTCCAGGCACCTGTTGCCATTTTTCTGCACCCCAGTTCCTGTGTTTTCATGCATAGTTGAGTCGCTTGGCCTTGTTTCCACGACCGGAGGTATGGCTTTTTGGCCACAAGTTTTTCATGAAGACCACTTCTGACCAGACTTCCCATAGACAGTAGATGGGTGTACCAGGATCCCACTGTTTTCTGCCAATTCTGAGCTGTTGACACTGCTGGATATCTTCCGAATGCGAAGATAAGTAAGGAGGATGTGTCTTTCATCTGCTGCACTAAGTTTCCGTGGCCGACCACTGCATTTATGGCCCTCAACGTTGCCTGTTTCTTTGTGCTTTTTCAAAATAGCTTGGGAAGCACATCCAGAAACCCATGTCTGCCTTGAAATCTCTGCCTGGGAGAGACCTTGCTGATGCAGTATAACTACCTTGTGTCTTGTTTGTGTGCTCAGTCTTGCTATGGTGTATGACTTTTGACATTAAACTGTCTTTAGCAACCTCATCTTGTTAGCTGAGATTGTCTGTTCCTCACCCACTTTTATTTCTCCTACACAGCTGTTTGTTTCAGTTAATGATTGTTGTTTAATCATACACCTGACTGTAATCCTACAAAACCCCTGACTTTGTTCAAGTGTACCTAGAAGAACTGATGCTGTTTTGAAGGGTGGTCACACCAAATATTGATTTGATTCAGATTTTTCTTCTAATCACTCAATATGTTGTTAATTAATAAAAAATAAACTATTAACATGTCTATTTTTGAAAGCATTCTTGCTTTACATTTTTTCACACCTGTCTAACTTTTTCACAGCACTGTATGTATATATATATATATATATATATATGTGTGTGTGTATATGGATTCATACAAGATAAGCCAGGACACCCATGTAGATATAAATTCATAAAATATACATAATTGGGTTTACTTCCCCTTTTATAAATACTGTGGAAGAGGAAATAAGTGAAAATTGTGCTTGGCACTTCCTCCTTCACAGGATAAGGTTCATCTTGGACCTTTGTAAGTTGTAGCCACTAAGTACCAGGGAATTGTGCACTGCATAGACCTTCTGCACCAAAGGGGAGACATAAGAATTCCCCAAACTCCCATTGATTTACGTGGGATTTTAACCTCTTGAATGCTAAAGAGGTCTCTAACAGATTGCAAAGCAATGTACTTTAGACCTCTCTAGCATTCAAGGGTTTAAAAGCAACACTTAAATCAATGGGAAATATCTCTCCTATAGCACAGTTTGTTTGCTCCAGAATTGCTCCTCTTTCTTCCTGTGTCAAAAGGCCCAAACATCTCTGAACCACTCTGATACTCAAAGGGACAAAAGTACAAAGCACAAGTAGAGCAAATTCAGGGGAGAAAAACCCACTGCACAATAGGACCCACAGGGCCGGATTTACCATAAGGCAGAATAGGCATCTGCCAACAGGAGCACTCCACAAAGGGACGCCTGTCATTGGCTACTTAAGTAGCCTCGTCGCCCGCACTAACCCCCCACCGTCCATTGAGGTCTGTGCCTTCTTCGGGACACAGACCTGTAGCAGCTGAGCTCCCTCGTCCGATCTTTAGTAATGTCGAACACTGGAAGATGACATCATCTCCCAGCACTCTGCATTACTGAAGAGAAGACTGCGCGGGAGCAACAGCAGTAAAGAGGTCAATGCAGAAGGAGGCACAGACGACAGACCTCTCCTGCTGCTGGACCACCAGGGAAGAGGTAGGAAACTGACACTGGGGGGGGCAATATGGATCTGATGGGGGGCAAGTTGGATCTGATGGGGGGCAATATGGAGATTATGGCAAACTGGCAATGTGGAGATGATGGGGAAAATTGAGGGTAAGTTGGAGCTGATGGGGGCAATATGGAGCTGATGGGGGGCAATATGGAGAGGATGGCAATGTGGAGATGATGGATGCGATGTAAGGGTAAGTTGCAGCTGATGGGGAAAATATTGAGGTGATGGCAATGTGGAGATGATGGGGGCAATGTGAGGACAAGCTGGAGCTGATGGGGGCAAGTTGGAGCTGATGGGGGCAATGTGGAGGTTAGGAGCATTGTGGAGGTGTCCAGTGGAGATGGCCAATGGGGGGGGCTTCAGATTTCTGTGCCTACAGGCTCCTGAGATGTAAATCCGGCCCTGAGGACACAAATGAAACACAATATTTACTTTAGAAAGGGGATTAAAATGTTGATCAAAAATGTCAGAGAGCATCATATTGTAGGAAAAAGTATGTAGATATCAATTTATTTTTCTTGTGAAAATTACAAACTATACAAAATAATAATATATAGGAAAACGTTCCTATGACATTTGATCACCTATTGAGGTTTTCCTAAATGTATTGCTTGCACATATGTTTTTGTGAGACAGTTTCCTTGCATTACATTACATTGTGAAGCAGTGCTCTCTTTCCAGGGATTATGAAGATTATTTGTAACCATAAATATTTCGGCTTTTGGGGGTTATGCTGTAGCACCATCCAACAGAATAATATCTGACAGACAGCACGGCTGGCTATTCTTTCTCAGGCTGTAAATAATAATGATTACATGCATGGATACAGTGTGTAGCTACAGCATACTGATAAATAATCAAGAACAGAAGTAATAAAAATCAAAGACAATAAGAAAGACTGTTTATCCTTAAAGGGACACTAATGTCCAAAGAAAAATTGTATCAATTTTTGTTTAAAATAATAAACAATATGCTCCAAACCCTATCTCTCAAACCGCTACGGTTTGAGAGATATTCACACAGAAAGTTCCCCTCTCCCTCCCCTTCTCCAGACATCAGTGTCTAGCTGACAGCAGTAGATCCTGGTCTGGGGACCAGCCGGCGGCTCTGCAGCAGAGCCGAAATAGCGTTATTTCAAAAGAATTACTTCATTGGAAAGGTCTACAAAGTGTGCCTGGTTTGCAAGCACACTTTGTAGACCTCAATGAAGTAACTCTTTTTAAATACCAAGATTTCAGCTCTGCTGAAGAGCCTCCTCGAGTCGTATGACTTGAATCTTCTGCTGTCAACTTTACAGCTGACATCAGGAGAAGGGAAGGGGACGTTTGAATCTCTATATCTCTCAAACCGTAGCTCTGAATACCTATATATCTCAAGCCATAGGTTTGAGAGATAGGGTTTGGATCATATTGTTTATTATTTTAAACTCTACAAAACTGGATATAATTTTTCTGGGACATTACTGTCCCTTTAATCTACCCTTTCTGTTCCAGAGGAGTGTCCAATGCATTGTAAAGCAAGCCATTGGACACTCCTCTGACACTCAGAGGGTTAGATTTACTATTATATTTAGTTCATAGATAAAGGGTATTGAAAAACAAAATGAACATAATTCCTTGAGTGCCACAGTCCCATATGACTTCTCAGAGCTCTGTCTATCTCATGGGATCAGATGAAGGTCAGTTTTCTGACCCTCTCTCAGCTCTCCAGATGATCATCTGGGGCTCTTAGTGCAGCCCTGGTTTCCTCATTAGATCTGTTCCCAGTGGTACAGTCCTGCCAAGATGGCAACTACCACATTATTGCACATAAGGATTAGTATGGATATATGGAAGGAGCTCAGCCTACCACTAAGTTGGTCATAATTGAAATTACAGTCTTTGGAAAATGGGTATATCTGTGCCAACTGTAAAGTCTTAGATCATAAGTAAGTGACATCTACTGGCCTGTTTTCACTACTGTAAACCTCTCTGTTCCAAAAGAAGATTTGAGGTACACATTTTTTATGACTGTTTCAATAAGGGTTTGATGATTTTATCCATAGATCTGTTATTTTGAATGGATGTGCGAGTTTCTTCTGCATTGTGAATTTATTGCATTGAGAGACCATCGGGAAGCTCCTGTATCGCACCCATAAAAGCAATCCGATCCAATTGCTCGCTCAGACATTACACGTAAATGTGACAAAGATTACATGTTTATATATGACAAGTTTACAATATGGGAATACTCAGTCTATGTGACAAGACCTTGATATGTGAATATACTGTCCCAATACAGTTTAGAAGTAAGAGCTTCTGAATCTTTGTCTTTCACCAACTGCAAAGTTGGTGTTGCATTTGTACACAGTAAGCCATCTTAGACTAGCGAGCTCTCTAATCTTAATGGTGAAGATGGTTTACTCCAGAATTGCTCCTCTTCATATCATTAAAGAGACAGTAATGGGTCATTATAAGGAAAGGTTCGATCCTTGCTTATAGTTTGTAGTAACGCTCTCAACAGTTGGCAATGTACATATGGCTCTAGATTTTACTTAATTATATTATAAAATTTGCCCGTCCCTTTTTCAAATGTTACTCAGCCTCCCCTCAGATCTGGAATCCGGTCAGTGGACAGATTGTAACAAGGGACAACCTTCTATCTCTAAGTATGAGGAAAAGCCTGCCCCTCTTGAAGAAGGAATGTAGGTTTTTCTTTATACTGATAGAAGATTTGCCTTGTCACAATCCATCCAGACCGGGTCTCTGATCTGCACTGAAGAAGAGTGACGTATGGAAAAGAGGCGGCAAGGGTAAACTTTATAATATAGTTATGTAAAAACAAGAGCAAAATGAACATTGCCAACTCTAAGGAAGGATCAAACCTTTCCTTGTAATCCATTACTATCGCTTCAAGGCCTATATTACATTGCAGTTGATACGTGTTAATTTTTTTTTAAAAGATTCCCACTGAAATCTATGTAGAAATTTGAAGATAAAACACTTGAGAAAGTTATCAACTGCAGCAGAATACAGGACTAAATCAGCCTCACTGAGACTTGAAAACTTGCTTGAGTATCAGCTATTAGAATGTTGGGGAGAGTATGATAGAGGGGGATGGTTAATTAAAAAAATAGGCTGGAGCAACTAGTAAAGGGGTAGCATGCAAAAGGGGTTGGTTACCGAAGTTAGGTTGCTGAAGAGGTCGGGGGATCAGACAGTGTTAAAAGAGTGGGGAAGCGGAAAGAGGGGTGCAGAAGTGGGAGAAACAGGGAGCAAACATACCACCCTCCCTCCCTCTGGTTGTTTGGTATTTGGGCAGAGGGATGTCATTGCCTAATGGGGTATGTTTCAGTGTTAACAGAAAAGAATTAATGATGGTTCATTAGAGAAAACCCTAAGGAGGTTTGCTTTGGGCTTATGTCATGAGTGGTGACATTACCCATTGGAGCTGGCTGGGTCTGGCAGAGTTGGGTAATTAGTTTAACTGCACTTTAACCCTTTCAGAGCCGGAGGGCACTGAAAGGGTTAAGAATGTTGGCAATTGTTTGGGGATTTCCCCACGAGCCCAGTTTATTTGGCCATGAAAAGGGTAGGTAAAGTATGCAGGACTTGGAGTATGGGGCAAGGATGATTGTAATCATTGTCGTTAGTATGCTGTTGTTAATGGGTAATTGTAAAATAGGTTATGTTATCAATAAATATGGCCTGTTCTGGCCCAAAATGAAGTGTGGTGTATTTTTTCACTTAATACCCTGTGCTTTTTGTAAGGTTATGAGAACAATGAATAGCCATAGACCTTTGGAAGAATACAGGGACAGTTTGCAGAGTTTTCAATGTAACGTTTTATAGGGCTATGTAGCATATTGCTATAATTTAAATTGAATTCTCCAGTATGTGGGAGGCCAAAAAAGGTTTGACTAGTGGAGCAGAGTACAAGGTTTGGGAGTGCAGTGATTGGGTCTGACAGTATCATTATGGATTGACTAGGATGTGGGGACAGTCGTATTAGAGGAATCTTAACAAAAAGAAAGTTACAGCAGTTTAGGCAGGATTAAATAGAGGTATTCTGAGCAAAAGAATGTTATAGTAGTGGGGTTAGGATATAATAAAGTAATACTGGATAAAAGTAATGTATAATTATAGCTTGAAGCAGGGGATGATCATTGAATGTATTAGGGTTTAGGGGACATCTTGCTCAGGAAATTGGTATATTTCAGAAATACTATATGTTTATAGCTTATTGTGAAAGGTGTACAGAGGAAAAGTACAGTTTTCTTCAAAGACCAGCCCTGTGGATGGACAGCAGGACAGTCATATTTAACACTTTGAATGCCAGAGGGGTATACACATACCTCCCAAGTGTCCCTCTCTAGGAGCGACAGTCCCTCTTTGAGACCCAAATCCCTCTGTCCCTCTTTATCACCCTGGTGTCCCTCTTTTTAGGTGATCAGACTGTGTGGTGTGTATCTAAGTGTATCATACTGCTCTACAGCAATAAAACTCACATGAAAGTGTGTTTAATCTTCAGTATATGTGTGTATAAATTAGTCAGTGTAAATAAGATACTTTGGTCTTGTTCTAAATCATTTATTAGATTACACAAAGAGGTATCAATAGTTCATGAAAAAACCTAAAAATTCTTGTTATTGCCACACCCACCAGCCACACCCCAACAACACCTCATAAAACACACGTGTCCCTCTTTGGCCTTTTGAAATGTTGGGAGCTATGTATACAGCACACTGCAAAACAATGAGTTGAGCACCCCTCTGGCACTCAAAGGGTTAAAAATAGTTACTCTATAATATTTAACCTTTTGAGAGCCAGAGGGGTATCCAATGGCACTCAGAGGGTTAATATTATTTGTTTTGTGTGACAAGTGCCTGTTAACAGCCATGATGAACATAAGAGAGCCACTGGGGCTAATGGTGCTCCTCTGAGTTGTGAATACACATTTTAAAATTAAAATTGTTGGTTTGCCCACCCACTTTTACATTGGAGCCTGCCAAAAATAATTCCTGGATACTTCACTGAATTACAGGAAGACATGAATTTGCCACTGGACACATAGACTGAAGAGGTGATATGGAACTGTATAGCGAATGAAACGTGTGGGAGAGGATATGGTAAGGCGTGCAGGATATAAGATGTGAATATAAGAAGACTTCAGCCTCAGGCATAGGGTGGAGAGCGCACACAGGAGAACAGCTGAACTAGAGATTTGTTATCATCAAGTAGAGGCTTAGTAAGGAAATAGGATGGGTTGTAGCTGCATTGTTCCCTCTAAGGTGAACAAATGTGAGCAGTGCAGCACTGAAGGAGTTAAATAGTACTGTTTATCTAGGGCTGAACTGGACTAATACATGCTCTATGCAAACCTTCCCAATTTTAATTACAAATACAAACAACTTATATATGTACAGCCAGTTTTTAGGTCCACACAGTAACAGATTTGTTTCCCGCACTTTTATACATCTCCCCTATAGCTCCCAACATCTACTGTTCCAAAGAATTAATATTAATGAAGACTGGAGCAATTCTAGACCAAACCAATTAATCCCATGGGACAAATAAAATTCCACAAATTCCTATTGATTTAAATTAAACATTTAACCCCTTAAAGCAGAATTATCACCCTAAATAAAGCCCCCCCCCCCAATAATTAGGTATATAGCGATATGCTTAGAAATAGTACTATTATCGAGCATAAGTACTGCATTATGAAGAAATCCTTCTTCTTCTGAGACTGACGGCCAGACTTCTTGCTTTTGAGGCATCTGCATGCCTGCACCATCAGTCCCTTCCTGTTACCGTAAGATACCATGAAGGAGACCAGGAAGGACAGCGCGCAGATCTCTTTAAAGGGATAGTAATACTTAAAATGTAAAAAAAAATATGTTGTAGGGTTTATCCCCCTGAGTAAAACAAGAGTACTCCCACTGCTGAGAGGTGTTTTATTCAAAAGTTATAAATTTTCAAAGTTGAATTTTTTAGGTGCAATATCACAGTGGCCTGAAATTGTACAGTGGCGCTGTTGCTACACAATCCTATGGACAACTCTGGTCAGTTGACCATAAATCTTCATAGGATGGTGTAGCAACAGTGCCACTGTACAATTTCAGGCCACTGTGATATTGCACCTAAAAAATGCAACTTTGAAAATTAATAACTTTTGAATGAATGACCTCTCAGCAGTGGGAGTACTCTTGTTATACTCAGGGGGATAAACCCTACAACATATTTTTTTTTACATTTTAAGTATTACTATCCCTTTAAGCCAAGATGTCTTCTTGCACGCCTGGCCGCCGGTCTCAGAAGAAGAAAGATTTCTTCATTACATGGTACTTACTGTCAATAATAGCACTATTTCTAAGCATATCGCTATATACCTAATTATTGGAGGGGGCAGACTTTATTTAGGGTGATAGTTCCTCTTTAAATGCTAGTGAGGCCTCCAAAGCACCGAGCATACATTGGAAACCTAACATCCAAAGGATTAAAATCCTGTTTAAATCAATGGGGATTGTTATTTATCCCCTAGAGTGCAGTTGGTTTGCCTCAGAACTGCTCCAGTTCTTAGAACATCAGATTCAGTGTGAGCTTCTTGAGGAAATGGAGTTGGATTAGAGATGGGAATGCAGGCTGACAGTAATGCAAATACAGAACAATGTTAACACTCTGAGTGCCAGAGAAGTGTGCGATGCATTGCTTTATAAAGCATTGCACACCCGTGCATTGCACACGCCTTTGGCACTCAGAGGGTTAACTCCTTGGATGCCTGAGAGGTATCCAGTGCATTGGTTCCCTCCAGCAAGGAGTTAGAGAGGTATGTTGCATATGGACAATTAGCAGTGATCAGCAGCGGATGACAGGAAATAACATATACTTTTTGGCTCTATTTCGATCTTAATTGTGTTTATAATAGAATAAGGAAAGAGACGGAATAAGTTCAGAATCAGTTCAAATGTACACAAGATGTTCGGATGTGTCTGATGATGTGCAGCTGAGTATGAGGCCTTTTCATGAGAAGAGGAGACACGTTTCCAGTGTTCTAGGATTGTCATTGCCTTCGTTAAGGTTAGGATTGAGTAAGGCAGTAGCACGGCTGCCATCCGAAATTTCAGGGTCCAGTGTAAACCTAAAACCAGGACTCCCTGCCCCGCTCTACTGTTTGACCCACCCCTACTCCACTCCACCCCACCACCTGCCCCTGTCCCAGCCTGTGGTACGCTGTTATCATTATCCTATGATGTGCTAGTACATCATCTGTCCTCAAAAGACAGAATTCTATGAAGGTCCTGGTACGTCACCTGTCGTTAAGAGGGCTAATATTTAATGCTTCACTATAATCAGGCACAGTGCCATGTCATTGGAGGAAAGTAGATGTAGTGTCATTAGTAAAAAAATGGGCAAGATTTAAACCAGAATATTATAGACCTGTGAGCTTGACTTTTGTAGTGGGTAATATATTAGAAGGGTTATTAACCTATAGCATTCAGGACTATATGATGACCAAAAACAATATTAGTAGGCGCCAGCATAGTTTATGAAGAATAGATTCTGTCAAAGAATTTACTTTCACATTACAAAAAGGTAAGTAGTAATTTGGACAAGGGTATTGCTGTAGTATAACGAAAAATCTTGGGTATAATAGGCACATTTTTACCCCTTTCACCTTATGTGAAGTGGGGGAGGGAGTACATATTATACACGAGAAAAAAAATTAGAAATGCAGGGATCTGACTCCCCCCCCCCAATCTCCTAACTCTGTATCTGTAGTAAAAAGGAACTCAGACACTGTATCCATACCCAAGATCTGAAACTGATTTCAACATACTCATACCGGTGTTCACTGAATAAAGGTCACCAGGGAAGCAAATCTGAGAGTGCATACAAGTGTGTGTGTGTATTACACACACACACAGTACTACAGGAGATGAACCCTTCACAAACATGAATTGTCATAATTAAATCGGAGTGACCGACGTGTATGTTGTATCTTTGCCCACTTCCATATTGATGACCCCCTCAGGAGAAATTCCGGATATATCCATCCAGCAGGTGGCAAATGCAAGAATGCTTGAGATCCTTCTGCCGCCCGCTGCCTGTGTTGCCCTGTCAGGACCTAAAAAGGTCCCCCTCAGCAGAAATGCATGTGGACCATCTGCAAGGGCACTGCCATTGTCTTGAATTAACAGGTCCTCACAAGGGGTACAGGAAGAGGGCTGCAAATGCAAGCATGCCGCCTGCTGCGTAGAAGTCCAAGATGCCTCTGGAGGGAGGGAGTGGAGGGAGGGGATGGTGGCAGCATATTAAGGTGGAGGGAGAGAAGCAGACATGTGGCGATATATTATATATATATATATATGTATTTTTTTTTTTTTTCTTGTGTATAATACGCACACCGCACTTCACATAAGGTGAAAAGGGGCGAAATTGTGAGTACCATAAAATCTCAGGTATAATACGCACCTGTATATAATAAGCAGGTGCATAGTATACCAAAGATTTTGGGGGAAAACAAGAGTGCCCATGTATAATACGCACCCTGGCAGATCCCTTCCCTCCCTCCCACAGGCTAAATCCGTTGTCAGAACAAGGCTTGTTCTGACAGCGGATTTGGCCCGGGGGAGGTAGGGAAGGGATCTGCCAACCCTAATTTTTTGTTTTATTTTTCAAACTCTCGTGTATAATATGCAACCCCCCACTTCACATAAGGTGATGTGGGCTAAAATTGTGCGTATTATACCTGAGATTTTACGATATTATATGTGAGATTTTACAGTATATAAAGAGTTGTCAATAGGTCACGATGAAGTCACACCTCTAGCAACATCACGTAAAACAAAAGTTTACCTTTTTAGCCATCTGAAATGTTTGGAGGCATGCACCTACCCTGGGACCAAATGGCTGCCCCCAGCATTATAGATTCCAGAATTTCACGTAATAAAGGAGAGGTAGCTTCTGTTCAAAAAGGTACTTTTTTCATAGGCAATGTTATACTTGCCAATAAAAATAAAACCCTTTCATGATAAAACAATATATTTTCCCCTTAAGTAGGAGATAAGTAAAAACTATTAAAGGGATAGAAAAAAATACATACTGATATTAAAGGACAAGTTGTTGATCATATTTTGAATAATATTTCCCTTTTAATAAAATCCAAAGGAATCACTTGTCTGGCATCATAAAATGTGCTTCTCCTAAATCCCATGTAAACCCAAATCAAGTTGTCCTCAAACGTCTTGTGGTAGTGGAGCATTTCTGTTTCACACAAAATCACTGTTTTGTTTTAAAGCAGGGGGGGCTTGGCTATAATTAGAATTAAAAAAAATTGAAATGATGGGCAATTTGAGCATACATTTGATGTACTTGCAAACGAAAGTGTTGCTATTCCTTTAATCCTCTTTCCCTGGCAGTCACAACCCATTCATACCATGCATACACCATGGAGGGGTGTGCTAATACAATTCCATGCTAAACCAGGTGCAGGAACAGATTTCTTACTGCCACACCTGCCTAGTGTCAATTTACAAAGTTACTTACACCAAGAATGGGCCCCTATATGCCAAGGAGAGGGCACTGAACAAGCGGGTGTGCAACTTTACACCATTTTCCCGTGCATGCTACAGCTGAGGTGTTTGGAGCTTGCTGACATTAAGTCTTAACGATGGTGGCATGTGTGCTGGCATGTAATAAACTGATTACACACTACATTACCGTAAAATCTCGGGTATAATACACACAATTCTGCCCCTCTTCACCTTATGTGAAGTGTGTGTTTGTGTGTGTGTTGGGGGGGTGTATTATACATGAGAATATGTTTTTATATATTTGTTTTTTGTATTATTATATCTGAAAAAAAATGTGAGGGATCCTAGATTTCTTCCCTCTCTCCCCCAGCGCAATCCGTTCTCATAAGATCAGCCTTACTTGCACTGAAGTCTGATTCCACATCTTCCCTGTGGGTAGCATGCTTGCATTGGCCGCACGCTTCCATCAATGCCTTAGATCTCTGCACATTGGATCTACGTTATTGCCCTGAGAGGACCTTGAGATCGTCACAGGGCATTACCATTGGCTGGTAGCGGAAGGTCCTGACAATGCATTGATGGAAGCCGGAGGCAAATGCAAGCATGCCTCCCACAGGGAAGATGTGGAATCAGACTTCAGTGCAAGTAAGGCTGACCTTCTGAAAGCTGATAGCGCTGGGGGAAGGAATCCAGCAGCACTCATATTTGTTGTTTTGAGAAAGGGGGAAAACAAGAGTATTATACATATGCACTCTTGTTTTCCCCTAAAATCCTCATACAATATACACCTGCGTATTATACACAGGAGCGTATTATACCTGAGATTTTACTGTACATACCCAGAAGTGCAGCCGAGTGTGTTGGAGACTAACTCCAAAGGGGCTGTGTCCCCCCATTATCTGCTACTCCAACCTTGTTCTCCTGTCCATTACTTACTTTGGTTCTAAGGAACCCCACATACTTTTTCATATAATGCAGGGAATCTGCTGAACACAGTTTAAACCCTTTGAGCGCCAGAGAGGTATCGAACACATTGCATTAAGGTGTGATAAACGTGATAAAGTGAAGATGACTTCTTTGGTGATATCACTTCTCCAGTTCCTATGTTATTCTATGGAGCCTATGTACTAAGATGTCTCCCACTTGAGAAAACTTAGTATAGTGGCTCTATAGAATTACATAGCAATCGGAGAAGTGATATCACTGGAGAAGTCATCTCCACTTTATCACATGTTTATCACACCTTAGTGCATGTCCCCCCACTGTGTTGCAATGCATTGGCTATCTCTCTGGTACTCAAGGGGTTCAGGACCACTGCCCTAAGAAATTAAAATGTATTTACTGCATGTTGTGTAAATCTGATAAACCATAAAGTCACCTGGGGCTGTTTGTTGAACCATACCTGATTAATAGTTAGGGCATATAGTTAGAGCAATACCAATGTATACTATCTGGACAGACATCTACCTTCTATGCATTCACTAATTTAAGTGGTAGGTTTCCATACACAACTAGAGTGACCTGCAGTGTGTTTATCTGTGATCGGGGCCTCATGTACAGGATTGTGCCCCTAGGACAGTGAGTCACTGCAATTACACCAGACAGAATAGAACTGGAATGTAGAGAAAGCTTTTAAGGAAACACAAAACAAAGCCATTTATTTAACTTCTTGACTGCTAGAGAGATGTCCAATGCATGGTTTCACAATCTCTCTAGCAATCAAAGGGTTCATAAAATGCCCTGCTGAGAAGTAAGAGCTGTTTCTCAGCAGACCCATTGTAGGTAATACGTCTGTTTTCTCCTAAGCAGGATACTTTCTGATCTGGCATCCATAAAACACTTTGAGGCTGATGGACTAAGAGGAAATATAGCACGGAAAACAAAACAACATTCCCAGACTTCATATTGAGTTCAGTGTTGACTTTAACCCCTTAAGGACCAGGCAGACCGTGGCACTTTTACCCTAAAGAACTGCATAGACTAGATTCGGGGAGCTGACACACGAGAGGAATCTGCTCTGGTCTGGGAGATGTCAGTTTTAGACTCCCTGCGTGATCACAGAGGGTGGCAGGAGCGCTTTGATCCAAAATGGAATTTGTGCTGTGCCAGGACCGTCCCTGGTCCTTAACACACGGGAAGTCGTGACGGTCCTGGCACATCACTGGTCCTTAAGAGGTTAAACCTCTTGAATGTTATGGCGCAGTTGGTTTGTCCCAGAATTACTCCACGTTCTGTTGGAATAAGGCCCTAGTCTTTGTAGTTAGACAACGTGAGAGCAGGCTGTAGCAGCCGTTGGCCCTCTGTAGCATTAAAGTGTTAAAATCTCCATTGAAATCAATGGAATTTTTTATCTGCCCCCCCACCCCACCACCCCAGTGGTAAAGTTGATTTGACCAGAACTGCTCGGTTTCTTCTCAGTACATCAGCCTCTTAAACTCTTTGAGTGCCAGAGGGGTAAGCAATGCATTGCACACCTCTCTGGCACTCAAAGGGTTAAGTCTCCTTTCAGTTGACTGTCACAATGATCACTGTTATGTAATGCTGCATCTGAAATTAAAAATTTCTACTGAAATCAGAACTCCTGCAGAGTACCGAACTAACTTGTGGCTGAGGGTAAACATAATTCATTCTTAATTAAAAAGATATTGTTTAAACTACAATCAGCAGCATGGTGCACTAAAATGAACACTCCATAGACAGCAGTAGTAAAGTGGAGCTCATAAAATGACATTTTTGCAATAAATAATATACTTAATTGTGAACTAACTCCTTTTTATAAAGAACAAAAACAAAGCAACACTTTAATTACTATGGCCAAAAAATTCTAACAGCACCAATGAATTTTGCCAATTTCTCTTTATCGAGAGGAAATCTCTTTAACCCTTTGAGTGCCAGTTTACTGAGTAGACTTTCATTATTGGACACCACTAGGTATGGACAGTTACACGATTATATTATACTAGTGTAAAATCCTGTGTACACGGACCAAGGTCCGGGTAATGTTAACTCTTTGAGTGCCACAGGGGTACGCGTTGTGGGCTAGTCTGTTGTGCGCAATCCGTAGCAAGGTGTCCATGGGCTTTGCTTACTGTGCCAGGCAGGGGAGGACTGGCCTGGGGGGCAGGGGGGCAATTGTCCCCTGGGTCGGCCATATGTCTGGGCCAGTGGGCCACTGCTTCACTTAATATCCATCTTGTTGCTATAAGTGGAGCTATACTAGTGATGCCATAGAGAATACAATTGAAACGGAGCTACACAAATGATATCACAAAGCTACAATCCAAATGAAACTTATTTACCTTGTAAGCTCTGTAGTATCATTAGTATATCTTTGCTTAAATTGTAAGCACTGTAGTATCAGCCCATTTCAACTGTGAACTACGTGGTATCGCTATGTTTCATGATATTAATGCCACTTTTAAAATTAACAAAAGGAGTTGGGCTGGGACAGTGGCTTGAATAGTAGAAATGGGCCACAAGTTGCCAGCCCTCCCCTGGTGCCAGCAGTGACGAGACAAAGATACACCCCTTCACAGCACGCCTTCTGTTATTGGCTGCCTCAAGAAGATCCAGCAAAGGGGGAGTGCATTGCATAGGCTTAGCGGTGACAACATTAGATGGCTTTGAGCACTGATGCAGAGGAAGTTTATCCCAATGCACAACTCTTACTGTCTCGGGACCAGATTTCACTTCTGAGAAACAGAAAGGTGACGTACTAAAAAGGGGCAGGAGAGGAGAAATAAAACTACAGATTTCTCAAAAATTATAGAGGTTACAGTACAAAGACATGGATCATTGGATTCAGAATTTTATGTTTACAGTTTAAAGTTAAGTGAAAATGAAGCAATACTATCCCTTTAAAGGACCTTATGTATAAAAGCAAAGTGGAGCTTTTATGGTGCAAATCAGTTTTATCATGGGGGACAAATACTTTTCCATAAATTCCCTCTGATATGAATGAGGTTGTTAACCCGGTGAATGCTAGAGAGATCTCCAACTCATTGCAAATCAATGCATTAGAGACATATTTAGCATTCTCAGGATAAACATTCCATTTTAAAGATATGAAAATTTGCATTTGTCCCTTAAAATGCATTTGGTTTGCCCCAGAATACCTCCACTTTGCATTTATACATGAGGCCCTTTGGGGGAGATGTATGAAAGCCTTCTTAGTGTATATTTAAGAATTGTGGCTAAAAATGAATAACAACAGATCCTATTTTTGTATTTTCATTTTAAAGACAAATTAAAGACATTTTAGCAACAGAATTTTAAAGGTCAATTTTCATCAAGCTCATCTTACTGCCATTTTAAATTATTTATGACACTTTTCAAAAGTAATGGATTTACTTCTGAAACTACTGTGTTTCCTTTTTCATTATGAAGGCTCTTTCAGTGTGTTGAGTACCCCTCTGGCACTGAAAGGGTTAACATTGCGCCCATAATCTTGTGGACACAAATTTGTGTTAATGGGCCAATTGCACCTTCCAAATACTTTTCATTGGTAGAAAGCAAACCGTGGAGAGATGACAGTTGTGCAGGGGATGCATCAATCAGCTGTCTGCAGTCACTACTGGAAATCCAGAGTAAAAAAAAACAGTCAGCTTATTTGACGGGCCATCATACTGCAAGAGGTTACTTACAGAGAAGCCTTATTATTAACAATAATAATTGTTAATTGTTTCTCTTTTTTACTCCTTTGTATACTAGAGCTATCTACAATAGATTGTCTCTATCATCAGAAGAGTTAAAGCGGAACTTTCATTCAAATTAAAGTGTCCTCCAAATCATTATTCACATAGCGATACACATATCAATACTTGTATTATCCTGAATACGTCTGGCATTATTGAGAAATCCAACTTGTTAGGAGACTCACCAACAGGCATCAGCGCAGACATCTTGCCGAAGAGGCATCTGTTAACCTGCTCTGTCTGTCCCGGTCTCCTTTAGGATTGGTGAGGGGGAGTTGCATTGTACTGCAAGGTACGGGAAGGGAATGAAGGCGCAGGTGCACAGATGCCTCTACAGCAAGATGCGTCTCCGACCAAGTTGGGTTTCTCAATAACGCCGGACTTATTCGGAATAATACAAGTATTGATATGCGTACAGCTATTTGAATAATGATTTGGGGGGCACTTTACTTTAAATCAAAGTTCCGCTTTAAGCATAGCTATTCCTGCAGCATATGATCCATTCTGCGTACTTTAACTTTTTACATTTACAGATACTCTAATATGTGTTTGTGTTATTTTAACTCAGTTTCAAAAAATGATGTTGAAAACCCCTCTAGCACGTAAAGGGTTAACACACTGGGTGCAAAAAAAGGTGCATAAGAAACTTCTCTAGCACTCAAGAGATTAAAACAGCAGTGTCATCATATCCCAGGGGCATCTAAACTACGGCCTGTGGGCCAGTGGCGTAACAATAGGGGTCGCACCTGCGACCGGGCCCGTCACTCCAAGGGGCCCGGCCGCCCCCTGCGAACCCATCGCCACTCGCCCACAGCCCTACCCGCAGCACTTCAGCTGATCTCCCGGCGCTCTAGTAATGCAGAGCGCTGGGAGATGACATCATCTCCCAGCGCTCTGCATAACTGAGAACCGCGCGAGAGATGGAGGTAGGAGATGTGCATGGGGCAACGTGAAGATGGGGGGGGGGGGGGGGGCGGGGCCCAGGCCCGGTAGCAATTTCTGCACCAGGACCCGGTGGCTTCTAGTTACGCCACTGCTGTGGGCCAAATTCAGCCTGCCTGACCCCAAGGCGAGGCCTGCCTTAGATTTTTTTTTTAATGTTTTTTTTTTACCTAATTAACTCACACACATGAACGAGTAGGCCAGTAAGACATAATCCCCTGCCTGCCAGTACCATACAGTTCAGTAATAGATGTCTGTTAGATATCAGTATTGTCACTGACCTGATCAGTAAATAAATAAATATGTATTTTTACATAGATGAAAGGCTACAGTTCACCATCTTTATCAATGAAAAAAAAATGATCCAGCCCTTACATGTATGGCTTTCTGATCACGTGGCTGACAAGTGAAAAAACTTGGATGCCTCTGTTTCCTAGTGCCACAGTGCCCTGATCTCTTCTGTCATCACTCACAATGTTGCTAATGTTTAAAAAAACATTCCAGGGACATTTTCTAATGACCAGTCAAATCACAGCAAGTCAGTCACTAGTGGCCCATAGGATCAAGTAGACTGCAGCCAACAGAAAAACTTGCACAGCAGACATATTGAGGCATGTACCAAGTGCCAGTAACTGTGTTATTGCTGTGTATATGCAAATAGGGCTATCACTACCTAGCACAAGGGGGGAGATTCACTAAAGGGTGATAAAGAGGTGATAAAGCGGAGCTGACTTCTCCAGTGATATCACTTCTCCAGTTCTTATGTTACTCTATAGAGTCTATGCACAAAGATCTCCAAAACTGAAGAAATCTTAGTGACTAGGCTCCATGGAATAACATAGGAATTGGAGAAGTGATATCACTGGAGAAGTCATCTCCACTTTATCACCTCTTCATCACCACTTTATCACCTCTTTATCACCACTTTATCACCTCTTTGTGAATTGTCCCAATATTTGTAATTAATTCACTACAACTACAGACGTATCCCTTACACCATGGACTATAGGTGAAACTATGATATCATGGGCCATATGCACTGACAAAAGTGGATAATTTCTGAAGTAAACCAAAAAAAATCCCCAAATTTCCATTTATTTAAAAGCATCTTTTAACCCTTTGAATGCTAGAGAGGTGCCTAATGCTTTGCTTTACAATATGTTGGAGACCTCTCTAGCATTCAAGGGTTTAAATGCCCCATTTAAGTCAATAAGAATTTGGGGATTTCTAAGTGCCATAATGGTGCAGTTCTTATATTTCAGAATTGATCCATTTCTTCATATAAAGGCCTAGATTATATTGCACTTGATAAGTGTTATTATCACTACTTTTATCTACCAGATTTCCATTGAGGTCTATGGAAAAATGTGCGGATAAAGCCTCTCCAGCATTTAAGAGGTAAAAGGCCATATTTAAATCAAAGGGGATTTCCATTTGTCTTCTATGGCACAGTTGGGTTCCTCTATATTTGCTGTCAGTGATCACATCGAAGTAGGAGCTGCCATCAGGGAGGGGATCGGCTGGGAAGTACTTATGCAGCAGTTCTAGGGGAAACCTTCTGCCCCATAGGGGACAATTAAAAACCTCCACTGATTTAAATGGTAGTTTTAACCCGTTAAATGATAGAGAGGTTTCCAATGCGGTGACAGAGATGTATTGGACATATTTCTATCATACAAGCAAGAGGTTATAAGCTCAGTTTTAGTTAAAAGGTTTTTTTTTGCATTTAGAAGAGCTTAAAAAGTTGAACTAAATGCAAAAAAGGTATCTCTCAAACTGCTGTGGTTTGAGAGATACAGGCATTTAAAGTTCTATGTCTCCTGCTGACAGTTGTAAAGCTGTCAGCAGAAGATCTGTGTTGGTTGACAGGGAGGCTCTGCAGCAGAGCCACACTCGCATTATTGACAACAAATCCCTTCATTGCAATGGTCTAAAAGCTTGTGCTTGCAAACCAGACACATGTTTTAGACCATTCCAATGAAGTTATTTGTTGTCAATAATGCAATTGCAGCTCTGCTGCAGAGCCTCTGTGTCGACCAACATGGATCTTCTGCTGACAGCTTTGCAGCTGTCAGCAGGAGACATCTAACTTTAAATGCCTGTATGTCTCAAACCACAGCAGTTTGAGAGATACATTTTTTTTTTGCATTTAGCTCAACTTTTTATGCTCTTCTAAATGCAAAAAATTTTTTTTTGACATTACTAATCCTTTAATGGGAATTATTATTTATTCCTTATGGTATAGTTTGATTGCCCCAGAATCGATCCACTTTTGCATTTGTAGATATGGTCAGAGACATTATGTTCATACCTGGGAACTCTCTGGATCTGCTTCGGAGACTCCGGTTTTCAGCTGAAGGTCCTAGTGTTAGTCACTGACCAGTCAATGTACAGGGCTTCTGTTACACAACTATGCAGTGGCAGGCATGTGGATTAGATCTTACTGGCCTAACAGTTCATGAGTGCTGGGTAATTCAGGAAGGTGGCATTCTTGGGTCAGGTGGTCTGTAATTGTTTTACCCTTTGAGTGCCAGAGGTGTACGCAAGGCATTGCAAAGCAATGCGTTGCGTACCCCTCTGGCACTCAAAGGATTAATATGCTGCATGTTGACAGCCCCTGATTTAAAGGGCACTAACATATGTGGCTAAGTGCACTAATGACAACTGCAGCCCTGATTAACCCTTTCAGTGCCTGGTTGGATGTGCAACACATTATTTTGCAATGTGTTGCTCACCCATCTGTCGCTCAAAGGGTTAAACTGCTTGTGAGCAGCTTTTCTGGCCCTCGTGTTTGGCTCTCGTTCTCATCTTTTCCATGGAGAACAGAGCAGTAGAGAACTCATAACAACGTTCGCATTCAATTGCTTGGCAGATTGTAGGAAAGATAAAGGGGCCACCCAGAGTCTGGATGCTAAGTCTGCTGGGAACAAAAGCTCAAATCCTGAACACCTGGTGTATACTGGTCTATGGACCCACCATCTATTAGAAATGAGGTTACAAGGGTCCACATAATAATGACTAGAATATCATACCAGATAATAGTAGCTTGAAAAATTAATATATGATTTTCTCATAAACATCAATATTATCAGTAAGTGATGTGTGAACCTATATATCCACATAGCACAGAGAAGGGTGACATTCTGGTGAACACCAAGCACACCATATAAAACATCTCCCAAGTTCTCATTGATTGAAATGAGGTGAATCAATGATTTGGAGAACTCTAGTGCATTCAAGCTGTTAAAAGCCTTATTTAAAGGTACACTAACACCTATATATAAAGGTTTTTCTATTACCTTAATACAAGCAGAGATACATCCTGGAGATGCCTACAGCGCTTTAGAGGTCTCCATGCACCAGATAAACACCCCTCACTGGGACCCTGCAACGCACCAGATAAACACCCCTCACTGGGACCCTGCAGCGCACCAGATAAACACCCCTCACTGGGACCCTGCAACGCACCAGATAAACACCCTTCACTGGGACCCTGCAACGCACCAGATAAACACCCCTCACTGGGACCCTGCAACGCACCAGATAAACACCCCTCACTGGGACCCTGCAGCGCACCAGATAAACACCCCTCACTGGGACCCTGCAACGCACCAGATAAACACCCCTCACTGGGACCCTGCAACGCACCAGATAAACACCCCTCACTGGGACCCTGCAACGCACCAGATAAACACCCCTCACTGGGACCCTGCAACGCACCAGATAAACACCCCTCACTGGGACCCTGCAACGCACCAGATAAACACCCCTCACTGGGACCCTGCAACGCACCAGATAAACACCCCTCACTGGGACCCTGCAACGCACCAGATAAACACCCCTCACTGGGACCCTGCAACGCACCAGATAAACACCCCTCACTGGGACCCTGCAACGCACCAGATAAACACCCCTCACTGGGACCCTGCAACGCACCAGATAAACACCCCTCACTGGGACCCTGCAACGCACCAGATAAACACCCCTCACTGGGACCCTGCAGCGCACCAGATAAACACCCCTCACTGGGACCCTGCAACGCACCAGATAAACACCCCTCACTGGGACCCTGCAACGCACCAGATAAACACCCCTCACTGGGACCCTGCAACGCACCAGATAAACACCCCTCACTGGGACCCTGCAGCGCACCAGATAAACACCCCTCACTGGGACCCTGCAACGCACCAGATAAACACCCCTCACTGGGACCCTGCAACGCACCAGATAAACACCCCTCACTGGGACCCTGCAACGCACCAGATAAACACCCCTCACTGGGACCCTGCAACGCACCAGATAAACACCCCTCACTGGGACCCTGCAACGCACCAGATAAACACCCCTCACTGGGACCCTGCAACGCACCAGATAAACACCCCTCACTGGGACCCTGCAGCGCACCAGATAAACACCCCTCACTGGGACCCTGCAACGCACCAGATAAACACCCCTCACTGGGACCCTGCAGCGCACCAGATAAACACCCCTCACTGGGACCCTGCAACGCACCAGATAAACACCCCTCACTGGGACCCTGCAGCGCACCAGATAAACACCCCTCACTGGGACCCTGCAACGCACCAGATAAACACCCCTCACTGGGACCCTGCAGCGCACCAGATAAACACCCCTCACTGGGACCCTGCAACGCACCAGATAAACACCCCTCACTGGGACCCTGCAGCGCACCAGATAAACACCCCTCACTGGGACCCTGCAGCGCACCAGATAAACACCCCTCACTGGGACCCTGCAACGCACCAGATAAACACCCCTCACTGGGACCCTGCAGCGCACCAGATAAACACCCCTCACTGGGACCCTGCAACGCACCAGATAAACACCCCTCACTGGGACCCTGCAACGCACCAGATAAACACCCCTCACTGGGACCCTGCAACGCACCAGATAAACACCCCTCACTGGGACCCTGCATCGCACCAGATAAACACCCCTCACTGGGACCCTGCAACGCACCAGATAAACACCCCTCACTGGGACCCTGCAACGCACCAGATAAACACCCCTCACTGGGACCCTGCAACGCACCAGATAAACACCCCTCACTGGGACCCTGCAACGCACCAGATAAACACCCCTCACTGGGACCCTGCAGCGCACCAGATAAACACCCCTCACTGGGACCCTGCAACGCACCAGATAAACACCCCTCACTGGGACCCTGCAACGCACCAGATAAACACCCCTCACTGGGACCCTGCAGCGCACCAGATAAACACCCCTCACTGGGACCCTGCAACGCACCAGATAAACACCCCTCACTGGGACCCTGCAACGCACCAGATAAACACCCCTCACTGGGACCCTGCAACGCACCAGATAAACACCCCTCACTGGGACCCTGCAACGCACCAGATAAACACCCCTCACTGGGACCCTGCAACGCACCAGATAAACACCCCTCACTGGGACCCTGCAACGCACCAGATAAACACCCCTCACTGGGACCCTGCAACGCACCAGATAAACACCCCTCACTGGGACACTGCAACGCACCAGATAAACACCCCTCACTGGGTCCCTGCAACGCACCAGATAAACACCCCTCACTGGTACCCTGTAACTACCGTTTTCCTGGTAGGTGAGGCAGCCATTTAAAAGGCCAGCTCTGTCCTTTATGCAAAAAATCGGCCACCTCGCAGAGGAACAGTTTTTTCCAGGAGCATGTCCATAGAGTTTAATAGGACACACCATGTGAACGGGGAGCCTGACAACTCATGAACCAAAGGAGCTGACTGATCCTATGGAGTTCACTGGAAATCTAGCAGGGGGCTCCATCTGGAGCACAGAGCTTCCCAGGAGACATTAGGTGGCTCCAAGATGCATCTCTACTTGTATTAAGGTAACAGGGACACCTCTGTTTATAGGGGTTAGTGTCCCTTTATGCACTTGGTTTGCCCCAGAATTGCCCCTTTATTCTCTTTTTTGCATATGGCCCACTGTGTGAGGATGATGGGAGCTGTAGTCTCCAAAGTTGCCTATGCTTTTACTAGATAGAATGGTGAAATGAATCCTGGATTCAGTGAGGGACCATGTAAAAGAAAAGTGGAGAAATTCTTGGGCAATGCAACTGCATTGGGGGGGGGGCAGGGGAGTGTAATAAAATGTCCTATTGATGTAAATGAGCTTAATCCTTTGAATGCTAGAAAGCTTTCCATCACATTGGGAATTTTAGGAATGTTTATATGTTTCCTATCTTACAGTTGATTTACTTCAGAATTGCTCCAGTTTAATTTTGTGAATATGATACAGGTGTATCGCTAATATTTATAAGAACAGTAGTACAGACTCCCCGGATTCCTACCAAGCATTCCAATATGGATATCTTTCTATTTTGTTAATCAGACTATTATATTAATCCTTTGAGTGCCAGAGGGGTATGCAACACATTGTGTTCCATATCCCTCTGGCACGCAAAGGGTTAATAAGACTCAGCCCTAAAACAAATGCTAGGGTGGATTTATTGGTGTTGTACATGTATGAAGTCAAGTTGCCACCTTGAATTTTTTTACATTTTTGAAAGCTTCATTCAAAACTACCCATATGTCATGTTAACCAAAAGCCCAGCAGGTGTATAGTTTAGGAAAGATTCACCAATGTATTTGTAGGGAAAGAGACAGTGAAAGTCTCCTGGTGCAGCCCTTCTTTTGCAAATGAAACTTCACTGAAATCCTTCATTACATATGAAACTTCACTGAAAAACATTTCATGAGCATATGAAACCACAGAGGTATCAGCCCACTTCCTTTTGTTAATTTTATAATTGGATTTAGTGTTGTGAAGTAAGGCAAGTGATACCACAGCGCTTACAATATACTAGTATTATCACAGAGATTACAATTCAAATGGAGTTACACTAGTGAAAGCACAGAGTTTACAAATGAAATGGAGCTATACTAGTAATACCACATTGCTACAATTGAACTGGAACTACTATACCACAGAGCTTAAAACTGAAATTGAGCCACACTAGTAATTCCACAGAGCTTGCAATTGAAGACAAACTACAGTAGTGATCCCACAAAGGTTACATTTGCTTTGGAGATGCACATGTGATACCATGGAGCTTACAATTGAAATGGAGCTACAATAGTGATTCCACAAAGCTTACAATTGAAATGGGGTCACACTAGTGATTCCATAGAGCTTACAAATGAAATGTAGTTACACATATAGTTTACAATTTAAATAAAGCTACACTACTGATACCTCAGATCTTACAACTGAAATGGAAGTACACTACTAATGTAGCTGTGTTTGGATTTAACACTTTGTGGTTTCATTTGTATAGCTCCATTTCAACTGTAAGTAGTAGTGTAGCTCCATTCACAGCAGCTTTATATTGTGAGCTGAATTTCTCCTGCTGTAGGCATTTACTAACCTTAAATGGATAGTAATACGTCATATTTCAAAATCAGCATCTTGTAGCCATTAATAAAATAAACGAAATGCCCCCAGTCCCATCTAAAGGTTTGAGAGATAATAGTAGTTAAAGTTCCCCCTCCCTCCCCATTCCCTTCACGTCAGTAGTCTAGCTGACTGCAGGGGAATCGGGTCCTGGGACCAGCCAGCAGCTCTGCAGCAGAGCCGAGATCACGTTATTGGAAAAGAAACCTTTCACTGGAACGGTCTTCTAAGTGTGCTTGGTTTGAAAGCACACTTAGAAGACTGTCCCAGTGAAGGATATCTTTTCCAGTAACGCGATCTCGGCTCTGCTGAAGAGCCTCCACCGGTCCTGGGACCAGATTCCCCTGCAGTCAGCTAGAGCGCTGACGTCAATGAAACAGGAGGGAGGGGGAACTTTAAAGGGATAGTAATACTTAACATGTAAAAAAAATATGTTGTAGTGTTTATCACCCTCAATAAAATAAGGGTACTCCCACTGCTGAAAGTTGTTTATTCAAAAGTTATTACAGCTCAACGTTGAATTTTTTAGGTGTAATATCACAGTGGCCTGAAATTGTACAGTGGCACTGTTGCAACACCATCCTATAGAAATGTATGGTCTACGGACCGAAGCTGTCCATTGGATGGTGTAACAACAGCGCCACTGTACAATTCCAGGCCACTGTGATATTGCACCTAAAAATGCAACTTTAAGCTGTAATAACTTTTGAATAAAACACCTTTCAGCAGTGGGAGTACCCTTGTTTTACTCAGGGGGATAAGCCCAACAACATATTTTTTTTTTACAATTTAAGTATTACTATCCCTTTAACTATGACTATCTCTCAAACCATAAAGGTTTGAGAGATGGGACTTGGGGCATTTCATTTATATTTGTAATGGCTACAAGATGCTGATTTCAAAATATGATGTATTACTCTCCCTTTAATTTACTTTATCTTGAGAGCTGAGTCTTGGTCAGCTTTACTTATTGATAGAGAGACTCTCTAACAGGCATTATATTGTGCCCTAAAGACAATGAACATTGCACGTGGGAGTGTAGAGGGGTGCGTAAACCAATAGAAGCTGGTCAAATCTTCCAAAAAGTACAATTCCAGTACAGGTTTTGATAAGCACACCCCAAAAAAAAAAAACACATTTAAAATTGCTGCAGTGCAACCACTTTTGACCAAAATAGGTTAAAGCAGATACACAAAGTATTGGCGCACATCCATATTTTCATCATTATTAATCCTTTACTCTGCGGCATTTTGCCTGCATATCACCACTATATATTTAATATAGTGATGATATGCAGGCAAAATGCAGTAGAGTAAAGGATTAATAATGATGAAAATATGGATGTGCGCCAAAAATTTGTGTATCTGCTTTAAGCTATTTTGGGCAAAATTGGTTGGACTCCAGCAATTTTAAATGTGTTTTTTTCTTTCATTGTGCTTACTAAAACCTGGACTGGAATGATAAAATGGAGATGACTTCTCCAGTGATATCACTTCCCCAGTTCCTATGTTAAATGTCCAAAGTTGGAGAAATCTTAGGGCATTGGTCCTATAGAATAACATTGGAACTGGAGAAGTAATATCACTGGAAAAGTTATCTCCACTTTATCACCTCTTTATCACAACTTAGTACATAACCCCAATGCTTTGTAATTCGTTGCACACCTCTTTGGTCCTTAAAGGCTTAAGGTTAGTGGGGGGGGGGGGGGATATTATTACGGTGTGTAAGTATTCCATTAATTACTGTGATATATATGTTTATGCTAATAGGCAAGGACAGCAGACAAAATATCCCACAGTCTAATATTGCTGCTTAGTAAATTGTGGTCTTTCGGTAAGAAGTGCTCGGAAGAAAGTGATTATTTAGTCCAACAGCCAACATGTTGATTATTTACTGATGTCACTTTTTCTGTCACTGTCCATTCCTTGAGCCAAATAGAGGACAAGCACATGTAGTTTGTGTCCTGCCTAGATCAGGAGTGGGCAACCTGTGGCTCTGCAGGTGTTGTCAGTCTGTAAGCCTGATTCCTTGTGTACATGTTAACTTCAAGACATTAACAATCTCCTCTTCTTGTTGTTTACACAATATAGGCAAATAATGGAACACGTGTATACCGAAAATGGTAGAAATTCTGGTGCAAAACAACAATTAAAGGGGTAATAAATCATAATTAAGGAAATACATATGTTTTATGGATTCTTTTGTTGCATAAAAACTGGTACTCTCAGTTCCGGGACATGCTTCATTCAAATGTTATTACAGACCTAACTTGCATTTTTGAGATAACTTGAGATCAAGATGTTTTTCTGCCAGGTGGGGATGTTGCTACAGTCATCTATGAAAACACTGGGGAAGATTCACTAAGGCGTGATAAAGAGGTGATGAAGTGGAGATGACTTCTACAGTTTATCACTTCTCCAGTTCCTATGTTATTCTATGGAGCCAATTCACTAAGATTTTGTCAACTTTGGAGATCTTAGTGCATAGGCTCTATAGAATAACATGGGAACTAGAGAAGTAATATTACTGGAGAAGTCATCCACTTTATCACCTCTTTATCATGCTTTACTGAATAACCCACCTTGTATCTGAGGCACCCAACTCGTAAAAGACAGTAATAGCAACAGCACCACCTGGCTGCAAAAAGTATTGAACACAAGCTCTTAAAAATGCAAATGAGTTGTTTTACTCAGCTGAAAAAGCCTGATAATAATTTCTTAATAAGCATTTCTTGCCCCTTTAAAAGTTTCCCATTGATTTAAATGCTGTGTTTATCCCCTTAAATGCTAGAGAGGCATTGTTTCAGCCCTTTAGGAATCCCAGTGCCAGATTTCCCAATAGGCAGAGTAGGCAAATGTCTAGAGCAGTGATTCTCAACCAGGGTGCCGTGGCACTTTGGTGTGCCACTTACATCATCTTAGGGTGCCCCACATTTTCTATGAAGACTAACAAAAATTGACTTTTAAATAAAGATTTATAGAAATTGTTCTGCACAATATGTTTATTTTTGTTACTATGATTGTAAGACCTAATAATAACTGCATATTTATGCATTGTACCCTTCATTATGCTCTTGATAAAGTACATTAAACATGTTAGGGGTGCCCCGAATGTTCTAGATTACGTGTTAGGGGTGCCCCGAACAAAAAAAGATTAAGAACCACTGGTCTAGAGCTCCAAATTTTGAGGGGCAGCTCAGCTATGCTGGCCACACCCACATTCTTCATTGTGGAGGTGGCCAGAGTAATCTAAATGTCCCTACACCAGTTTTAGACTATTATTTAACTCCTTAGATTCTACAGACATCTCCAATTCATTGAGATGCAATGCATTGGAGATCACTCTAGCAACCAAAAGCTTTTTCCGTTCTTGCTTATTATAGGCCAAGGGTATTTTCTGTTCCAAGAAACAGTGGATGGTACTGGGGGTGGGGTCATGTGAGGAGTGGGGGTGTGGTCATGGGCAGAGCTGAGGGCACCTACAGTGCCTTGCCTAGGGGCTCCTGGGATGTAAACTCAGCTCTAAGGAATCCGGTTTGAACTGAAATGTGAAGTAGCTCTGGGACACACAATTACAAATAAAAAAAAATCCCCAAATTTCCATTGATTGAAATGGGTATTTTAACCTCTTGAATGCTAGTGAGACCTCCAGTTGATTGTTTCGCAATGAGTTGCAGACCTCGCTGGCATTCAAGGAGTAAAAAGCTCCAATTAACTTAATGGGAATTTGTATTTCTCCCCTATGGTGCAGTTGGTTTACCCCCTTTTGAACATAGGACCCTAAAGTGACACGCATACATGTGAACTCTCCGGATTTGCCCCGGAGACTCCGGTTTTGACACTGCATTACATGGTCTCCGGTGCAGAGTCTGATTCTCCAGATATGGGGAGTTTCTACTGAAATTCTGCCTACTTCTGCTCCTTCCCAGCCTGTTCCTCCCACTTCCCACCAACCTCTTCTCCTTCCCTGCCCCCTGTTCCTCCCACTTCCTGCCCACTTTTGTGGTGTGTTTGTTGGACCCCACCCCCACTTGTGGGTACACTGCACCCCTTTTTTACACGATTCACATCAATTATATCCCCCAGCAGCACCAGAGGAGTCCCCTCCAGGGACTCAATAACATAAAGTTACCAGGTATGGTGACAAGACCTCCCCTTCAATGTAGGATGCTTATAAAGATGACTTTCTACAGAACAGTGCAAGAACCAGTTCAACCCAGCAGTATGTGTTTGTCATAAGTGTTTTGCAAGAATGGGGACATCTGTTCTCTTCATGGTGAATATGCAAGTCTAGCAGCACAGATCCACTGCTGTAACCCCCAACACCAGTGGCTGCACTTCAGGCTAAGTACTAGAGTTTGACTGCTGTAGTGTATACCGGCAATCACACACCCTGCCTATGTAGGGACTTAAGTACTAGCAAGCCCTATGCACCTGCCCCATAGCATACAAAGGAAAATGGCTTAAAGTTAAACCATTTACTCTGCATACCTCCCAACATTTCAAATTGCCAAAGAGGGACACTTGTGTTTTAGGGGGAGTGGCTGGAGGTGTGGTGCATTAGCGAGAATTTTTAGGCTATTTCATGACCTACTGACACCTCCTTGTGTAACCTAATAAATGACTTCTAACAAAACCAAAGTATTTTATGTACACACACTAATTTATAAACACATATACTGATGTTTAAACAAACAATAATGTGAGTTTTATTGCTGTGGAGCAATGTGATACCTTACATACATAGCACACAATCTAGTTTCCTACAAAGAGGGACATCAGGGTGGGAAAGAGGGACAGAGGGATTTGGGTCAAAAAGAGGGACTGTCCCTCCTAAAGAGGGACACTTGGGAGGTATGACTCTGGGCCTTGTTTAACACATGGAGTTATGGTGAAGCGTATGGGTGTCCAAGTTATATCAATTATGGGACACACAATCAGACATCCTTACTTGTGCAGGCTGCATTCATTTGTTTCTATTGATAATAATATTGAATTATGGCCTGACAGCTATCCAAAAGTATGGATGTTTTAGCAGTAATACAAAAGCAGTACAAGCAATGTAATCAACTTTTATTATTATAAGCCTACTGCTAGTCACTGGCAATGAGAATACTGACCTTTAACAGTCAGCAGGCAGGTGGTTAGGCTTTACTTGTATAAAATGTTCATGTGTGCCAGCTAACTAGCTCTGATTATGTTTTTGTTAAAAATCTCAGATTGGCCACATACTGGTGTCAGGCAGCTGCATCTAGCCTGTGGGCTTCACGTTGGATGCCCATGGTGTAGTGGAAAGGAAACGCCCCAATAATCCCATGAATACTAAACATGGCACTGGTATTGATTTTTTAGCCCTACACCTGCCTAATAGCAATTTAGTAATCTACTTACACAAACATTTCTCCCCTTAATGCCCCTTGCACTAAAGGGAGGGCAATGAGCAATCTATGGGCCCCATAGTAGCTTATTAAATTGCTATTAGGCAGACGTAGGGCTAGAAAATCAATACCAGTGCCATGTTTAGTATTCATACATTCCCCATTATGTGTACCAACCTGCACGGAAGGGCTTGGGCAGTTAAATAACCCTCTATTCTCTTTCTGTACAAGATCATTTAACTTTGAGCAAAGTCCCCTTTAGTTTTTACATAAAATCATGAATACCTCGTAAAACATCTCAATGTACACAGTTACACAAATAGCATCTGTCAAGGAGAGTAATGAGTAACAGGACTTATCTCTAAATACAGATGATATTACAGGGGCAGGGAAAATGTAGTTCCTCTTACACTAAAAAGGAGAAGTACAGTTAGTTCAAAGGATTTTCCATGCAACGATTCAAATGCATTTAACCCTTTGTGCAATGCATTGTGGAGCATGATACCTGCCCTTTAATGCCCCCCCCCCATGTTTATAAGAAAAGTGATGTAATTGTGGAGCAAACCAACTTTGCCATGGGGGCAAATAGAAAATCCCCCTAATTCCCATTAAAGAGACAGTAATACTTAATATGTAAGAAGACTATGGAGTAGGGTTTATCCCCCTGAGTAAAACAAGGGTACACTCACTGTTGAAATGTGTTTAATTAAAAATTTATTTCAGCTCAAACTTGAATTTTTTAGGTGCATTATCACAGTCGCCTGAAATTGTACAGTGGCGCTGCAGGTACCCCATCCTATGAATATTTATGGTCAACTAACCAGAGACGAAGCCCAATAAGGCCAAAACATATGTCCAGAATTAGTTTCTTCCCTCGTTCGGAGAGGAATTGTCTGGCATATCGTAGCTGGACTGTCATTTGGGCAGGACCAGTATGATATGCTTCAGAATATTTCTTCTCTGTACATGGCATTTGTGAGCTAAAAGAGATTGCACTCTGAGTACAGGACACTGATCCTAGTGAGCTATTTGCATACCACTGCATGCTCATGAGCTTATTTGAGCATCTCTGACCTCTACTTTTGCATAAATATAATTTTAACCTCAACGCTAATGTGAAATGTACTTTGTGCTACGGTTACAAGGCTACCTTTAGAGATGCCTGAAGCTAGCCTGATGCACTTCTAGCCTAGGGTCCATATGCAGCAGGAAAGGGTTGGCCACCAGGGCCATGGTCTCACCAAATTTACGACCCACTCATAACAATGTTCCTGCTAGTGCAGGGGTGGGAAAATTACAGTCTCCAGCTATTGTTGGATGACAATTCCTATCGCCTGGGAATGATGGGAGTTGTAGTCCAACAACTGAATGCTACTGGTTGCTAATGATTGCTCTAAGCTATTTCATGATTGTTTACCATTTAAGGACCAGAGGGGGAATACAATGCATTGCTTTGAAATGTTATACACCCTTCTGCTCCTTAGAGTGTTAATAATATTATTACCTATTTTATAATCTATATTACAAGAGCATCTGTAATAATCAATTAAATAACTATAAACCTAAAGGAACACTAACACTTCCTATTAAAACCCAAATTTATTCTAAATTAAAGGCAGCTATGAATGAATTCTGTGTGAACTGGGTATCTCAAATTAACCTTTTTTTGGTACTGGGTATCATGTCCATGGAAGTAGACATGATTTTTTGTTGCAGGACTGAAGGACCCCAGACTCCTCCCACTTCTCTTTCTTAAGAAGCCTACAGTGGGAAGTGTTTAGGGTATTTGAGTCTTGCAACAAACAATCAGTTCTGCCTCCATTGGCATATACATTGATTGCTAATTCACTGTTCACCTAAGATTAGTTAATTTTAAAAAGAGTTAAAAACTGCCTATATGTTGTGGTAGTTATGTGTTTCTAATATAAATAGTACTTGAAAAATTAACCTTTGTTTGGTGGTGGCACAGCGTAGCACGTATGCTAATTAGTTTCTGTGCTGGGGACAATATTATCACACACATTGTACTTTTAATGAATGTAGACAGAGCCCACACACTGTAGGTGTCTCTAACAGAACAGCCTGTGGTTCATTTGTTGTTGAACAGAGCTAACTTGAATATTGTACAGATAATTTACATAAAGTTCCACACTGTGCCACCAAAACACAAAGGTTCATTTCTCAGAAACTCAGAAAAATGGGTAGTTCAACATGTAGGCTGAATTTAATTATTTGTAAAATAAAATAAGTTTGTCTTAGGGTGAGGGATCTACTTTAAAAGGATAGTAATACTTAAAATGTAAAAAAAAAAAAAAATTATATATATATATATATATATATATATATATATATATATATATATATATATATATATATACACATGTTGTAGGGTGTATCTCCCACTGCTGAAAGGTGTTTTATTAAAATGTCTGCTCAAACTTGAATTTTTTACATACAGTATCACAGTGGCCTGAAATTGTACAGTGGCGCTGTTACTACACCATCCTATGGAGATTTATGGTCAACTGATCAGAGATGTTCATAGGATGGTGCAGCAACAGCAGTATAAATGACAAATGAGTTGCTCAATCATGTGCCGACTCCACAAGCAGCCAAGTGAAATCACATCCAAGTTTATTAATAACAATTAAAAACATACCTATCATGAAGCATATCAAAAGGAGTTCTCATGACCACTAGATTCACTGGTACACTATTGCTCTCTTCATCTACATGTTTAGCGTCTTCAAAGGCTTAATCGTGATGACCATGGATCTGGTGGTCGTGAGTTCTCCTTTCGATATGCCTCATGCTAGGTATGCTTTTAATTGTTATTAATAACCCTGGGTGTGATGTGACTGCTTGTGGAGTCAGCACATGATTGAACAACTCATTTGTCATTTATACTGCATGTGATTTGGGCTGTGGGGGCTGTGGGGAAGCCTGGGGTCCTGCAAACTGTGGATCACTCACAAACAACTTTTCACTTAAGAGGGATATTTACTAATGATCACTTCCTTGTTTGTGAGCCAGTGAATTGTTTGTGCTAGCTTTGGTGTAGCAACAGCGCCACTGTACAATTTCAGGCCTTTGAGACACTTCACAAAAATTAAAGTTAGGATAAAAACCCTTTTCGGCTCGAGCATCGCTCTGCTCGGCACATGGCGGTACTCGTACGAGTACCGCATGTGCTCGCCCGCCATGTTCGGGTCTCCTCCCCGCACGTTTCGCGGCTGCTGCGCAGCCAATAAACGTGCAGGGAGGCTCTGACATCAGTGTAATGCCAGCAGCCATGTTGGCTGCTGGCATTACACTGATTGGCTGGCCAGAACCCGTGGTCGGGTGCTGTATAGCACCTGACCAGCGAGTTCGGCTCAGTCTTAGCCAGGGAGAGATGAGGATAGGAAGGGAAAGTCAGTGTAGGGAGAAGAAAAGTCTTGTTGAACAAAAAAAAAGAACCAAAAGTCCTTTTTAGGACTACTGTGTGTGGGGGCAGCAGTTTATTTTGTGTGGGGGGAAAAAAAAAAAAAAAAATATATATATTCTGTTTAGTGTGCAAAGTTGCAGATTAGAGCACATTCTGTTTAGTGTGCAAAGTTGCAGATTAGAGCACATTCTGTTTAGTGTGCAAAGTTGCAGATTAGAGCACATTCTGTTTAGTGTGCAAAGTTGCAGATTAGAGCACATTCTGTTAAGTCTTCAAACTAAAATATCAAAGTCACATATTCCATTCAGTGTGCGTCGCCGCAGTTTAGCAGCACATTCTGTGTACTGTGCACAGTTGCAGAATAGGAAGAAATACTGTTAAGTTTTCAAACTAAAATATCAAAGTCACATATTCCATTCAGTGTGCTTCGCCGCAGTTTAGCAGCCTATTCTGTGTACTCTGCACAGTTGCAGAATAGGAAGAAATACTGTAAAGTCTTCAAACTAAAATATCAAAGTCACATATTATATTCAGTGTGCGTCACCGCAGTTTAGCAGCCTATTCTGTGTACTCTGCACAGTTGCAGAATAGGAAGAAATACTGTTAAGTTTTCAAACTAAAATATCAAAGTCACATATTATATTCAGTGTGCGTCACCGCAGTTTAGCAGCCTATTCTGTGTACTCTGCACAGTTGCAGAATAGGAAGAAATACTGTAAAGTCTTCAAACTAAAATATCAAAGTCACATATTCCATTCAGTGTGCGTCACCGCAGTTTAGCAGCCTATTCTGTGTACTGTGCACAGTTGCAGAATAGGAAGAAATACTGTTAAGGTTTCAAACTAAAATATCAAAGTCACATATTATATTCAGTGTGCGTCACCGCAGTTTAGCAGCCTATTCTGTGTACTCTGCACAGTTGCAGAATAGGAAGAAATACTGTTAAGTTTTCAAACTCAAATATCAAAGTCACATATTATATTCAGTGTGCGTCACCGCAGTTTAGCAGCCTATTCTGTGTACTCTGCACAGTTGCAGAATAGGAAGAAATACTGTAAAGTCTTCAAACTAAAATATCAAAGTCACATATTCCATTCAGTGTGCGTCACCGCAGTTTAGCAGCCTATTCTGTGTACTCTGCACAGTTGCAGAATAGGAAGAAATACTGTTAAGTTTTCAAACTAAAATATCAAAGTCACATATTATATTCAGTGTGCGTCACCGCAGTTTAGCAGCCTATTCTGTGTACTCTGCACAGTTGCAGAATAGGAAGAAAATCTGTTAAGTTTTCAAACTAAAATATCAAAGTCACATATTATATTCAGTGTGCGTCACCGCAGTTTAGCAGCCTATTCTGTGTACTCTGCACAGTTGCAGAATAGGAAGAAATACTGTAAAGTCTTCAAACTAAAATATCAAAGTCACATATTCCGTGTAAGATGAAGAAGGCGGGTAAAAAGGGACGGGGAAGTGGACGTGATCCTGATAGTTCAGGGCGCGGGTCAGGACGCGGAGAAACTGTGCCTGGTGCCAGAGCACAAGAAAGAAAGACATCCACCATACCTAGCTTCATGTCTCATTTTACAGGGCGTCGCAGGACATCACTCTCGAGGTCCGACCACTGTGAACAGGTGGTCGGTTGGATGTCAGCTGATACTGCTTCCAGTCGGTTAAGCACCACCCTGTCTTCCACCAAGTCCACTCTCAGTAGCCAAGAGTCTGGTCAACATAATCCTCACTCTGATCATCCTTCCTCCCACCATACACGGTCTGGTCAAAGAAGTGATCCCACACTGGGATATAGTGAGGAGCTCGTCTCATCACCAATCCTTCATTTGACCCTCTCTCCAAGCACGCTTGCAGAGGAACATGACATCTTGTGCCCTGATTCACAACCTCTAGAGGGTACCCAATCACAAGAAGATGACAGATGTGAACGGCATTTAAGGTCAAAGGAAGTAGTGGATGATGATGATGATGATGAGACACAGCTGCCATTAAATCAACCACTATTACTGTCTCAAGACCTTGTTGAGGAGAATGTTATACAGTTGTCAATGACTGAGTATGTGGTGGGATCAAGACATGAGGAGGATGATCAGAGTGAGGAAGTGGAGGAGGACTTGGTGGACGATGAGGTGACTGACCCCACCTGGGAAGGTGTAGAGCCGAGCGATGACAGCAGTCCTGAGGGTGAGCCATCTGCAGCACCGCAACAGGCTGGAAGAGGCAGTGGTGTGGCTACCGAAAGAAGGCGGACCGCACCAAACCGGCCCGCAAATGTTCCACGGAGCACCCCCTTGCGTAAATCTCCCTTGCCAAGGGGTAGGTGTTCCGCGGTATGGCGTTTTTTTAAGGAAAGTGCGGACGACAAAAGAATTGTAGTTTGCAACCTGTGCCACACCAGAATGAGCCGAGGCATGAACACTAGAAACCTCACCACCACCAGCATGATCCGACACATGGCATCCAAGCACCGTAATAAGTGGGAGGAACGCCTGGATCGCCCATCTGTGTCTGCAGGCCACACCACTGCCTCCTCTTCCCCTGTTTTCGGTGCCGGCCAATCGCCTGTCGAAGGCGCAGGCCCGCATACCTCCCGCCCTGCACCTGTACCATCTGAAGCACCATCAGCACATCCACTTCCCTGTCCCAGCACAGCGTCCAAATGTCGTTACCCCAGGCATTTGAGCGCAAGAGAAAATACCCAGCCACCCACCCACAGGCCATAGCACTAACCTCACACCTTTCCAAATTACTGGCCATCGAAATGCTGCCATTTAGGCTTGTGGACACTGAGTCCTTCCGCAGCCTGATGGCAGCAGCTGTCCCTCGGTACGCGGTCCCCAGCCGCCACTACTTTTCCCGGTGTGCCATCCCCGCATTACACCACCATGTGTCCCGTAACATCACCCGTGCCCTGACCAACGCAATTACTGGGAAGGTCCACTTAACGACTGACACATGGACAAGTGCTTGTGGCCAGGGACGCTACATTTCCCTGACGGCACACTGGGTGAATGTCGTGGAGGCTGGGAGCGACTCGGACCCTGGGATGGCACGGGTGCTACCCACGCCGAGGATTGCGGGCCCTACCTCCATCAGGGTTTCCGCCAGCACCTACGTTATTGGCTCCTCCTCCTCCGTTTCCACCTCCGAATTCTCTACACGCAGCGCCACTCCCCCATCAGCCAGTAGCTGGAAGCAGTGTAGCACTGCAGTGGGGAAGCGTCAACAGGCCGTGCTGAAGCTGATCTGCCTTGGGGACAAACAGCACACGGCCTCAGAGCTGTTGCAGGGGATTAGTCACCAGACCGAGCAGTGGCTCTCGCCACTCAACCTGCAACCAGGCATGGTTGTGTCTGATAATGGGCGTAACTTGGTGGCGGCTTTGGAGCTCGGCAAGCTCACACACGTACCATGCCTAGCGCATGTATTTAATTTAGTGGTTCAGCGATTTCTAAAAACCTACCCCAATGTGCATGATCTCTTGACCAAGGTGCGCCGCGTGTGTGCACATTTCCGTAAGTCATCTACAGCTTCGGCCGGCCTGTTGAAGCTGCAGCAGCGCTTACAATTACCAGCTCACCGGCTGCTGTGTGACGTGAGCACGCGCTGGAACTCCACCTTCCACATGTTGGCCCGGCTTTGTGAGCAGCAGAGGGCAGTAGTGGAGTACCAGCTGTTACACGGTCGTCACCTCTCCGTTCAACTTCCTGTAATCAGAAGTGAGGAGTGGGAATGGATGTCAGACCTCTGCGAGGTTTTACGCAATTTTGAGGAATCGACACAGATGGTGAGCGGCGATAACGCTATTATCAGTGTAACCATCCCACTTCTGTGTCTACTGAAACGCTCGCTGCTCACAATTAAAACCGACGCTTTGCATGTGGAAGAGGTGGAAATGGGGGAGGAAGAGCTTACACAAGGTGATAGCCAGAGCACCCTCACTTCGTCTTCTCAGCGACAATTGGAGGAGGCGGAGGAGGAGGAGGAAGACACGGTTGCCTCCGCTACAGTGGGTAGCCATGGAACTTTAGTTCCATCTCTTCAGCGTGGGTGGGCAGAAGAGGAGGAAGAGGATGAGGAGATTGAGAGTCATCCTCCTGGTGAGGACAGCGAAATCTTGACTGTTGGTACTCTGGCACACATGGCTGACTTTATGTTAGGCTGCCTTTCCCGTGACCCACGCGTTGTACGCATTTTAGACAACATGGATTACTGGGTGTTCACCCTTCTGGACCCCCGCTACAAAGAGAATTTCTCATCTCTCATTCCTCCGGTGGAGAGGACAAGCAAAATGGTGCAATACCAGAAGGTTCTTGTTGAAAAATTGCTCCAAAATTTTCCATCTGACAACGCTGGCGGCAGAGTACGTGCTACCTTGGCCAACCGAGAAGGGGAGAAAAGGGGAGCACACAGCAGTTCCGACAAAGGCAGGGCAACACTCTCCAAGGCGTGGGACACCTTCATGACACCCCGCCAGCACCCTCACCCTGATGCGCAGCCTAGTGTCACAAGGAGGGAAAAGTTTTGGAAGATGGTGAAGGAGTACGTAGCAGACCGTGTCAGCGTCCTCAATGATCCCTCTGTGCCTTACAACTACTGGGTGTCCAAGCTGGACACGTGGTATGAACTGGCACTCTACACCTTGGAGGTGCTGGCCTGCCCTGCCGCCAGCGTTCTGTCTGAGCGGGTATTTAGTGCTGCTGGTGGCATCATAACAGATAAGCGTATCCGCCTTTCCACCGACAATGCTGATAGGTTGACACTTATAAAAATGAACAAGGCCTGGATTTCCCATGACTTCTCCACTCCACTGGAGGAAAGCCCCGGGGGAACATAAACTCACTTTATATATGTTATTTACAATGATGGGAATACTCTGTATTCCCATTCACCCCTTCCACCCAAAAAACGGGTATATAGTTGACTCTTAATCTTCTCATCCTCCTCCTCCTCTTCCATATGCCCTGTGCTATAATTTTTATATAGGGCCAGCTCACCAGCGGGCCCTGTGCTATAATTTTTATATAGGGCCAGCTCACCAGCGGGCCCTGTTTGACAATTTTTATATAGGTCAGCTCACCAGCGGGCCTTCTCATATAATGTTTTATTGGGTCAGCTCTCTAGCGGGCCCTCTCATATAATGTTTTATAGCGTCAGCTCACTAGCGGGCCTTCGCATATAATGTTTAGGATGGTCAGCTCTGCAGCAGACCCTCACCCATAATTTTTTAGATGGTCAGCTCAGCGCACGTTTCCCTCTTAATCATGGCCTCAGTTCAATAAAATCAAGGAAATTTTTGGGAGAATTTGCCTCTGCGCACGTTTCCCTCTTAATCATGGCCTCACTTCAGAAAATCAAGGAAATTTTTGGGATAATTTGCCTCTGCGCACGTTTCCCTCTTAATCATGGCCTCACTTCAGAAAATCAAGGAAATTTTTGGGAGAATTTGCAGATGATATACAAGTAAATATACAGCAAATATTGTTTGGTAACAATTTTTCGCCTAAAGTCGTTTTTATTTTCCTTTTTGTGTGTTTTACGGTCAGTCTGTAAAAATGGCGTACTACGGGCGAAAGATCGTTCCCAGCAGCGATGTTGGAGTCCAAGATGCATCCAGACATCCTCCCTATGCTGTCCCTGAACCATTTCTGTGGTGTTTCCATCATTTTCTGCCCTTTTCCTATGGACCAGGCACCCTCCCCTCATCAGAGCAGGGGGTGCCTGGTGTAATGCTCGAGTCCTCCCATTGACTTCAATGAGGCTCGGGTGCTCGGCCGAGCACTCGAGCCTCCGGGGGCGCTCGGTCAGAGCACCCGAACACCCGAGCATTGGGGTGCTCGCTCATCACTCAGTGATAGTAAATGTAGAAACATTGTGGCTGATGTGCTATGGAAACCGGCTGGTCTAACCCATTAGGTTTTACACAGCGTCTCTGTCTCCAGAGAGTGAGTCCTTATTGGCACATTGAAACTGAAAAATGTCACAATAACTGAATATAAAGTAAAACTCTGCCCTTCCCAGAGGCATGTGGCTTGTACAAATTAATGATACATGCTGTCTGATGTACTAGATAAATGGAACAATTCTCGATCCAACCAACTGAGCCATAGTGGCAAATACAAAAATTGTAATTGTAATTTAAATAGGGTATTTAACCCCTTCAGTGTTAGCTGTGTTTTCAAAACATTTGCACAGCAATGAGTTGGACACGTCTCTGTCATTCAAGGTGTTAACCCCCCCATTTCAATAAATGTGAATTTGGGAAATTTTTATCTGTCGCATTTTGTACACCCTCACTACCTCCAGAGATTAACCCTTTGAAAGCCAGAGGGTTGTCTGACATATTACTTTGAAATGCGTTGGACACACCTCTGGTACTCTGGTTTAACCCTTTGAGCGCGAGAGGGGTACGGATCACATTGCTCTGCAATGCGATGCATACCCCTATGGCACTCAAAGGGTTCACTTTTTTGGGCAAATTGAAAATGGAAACTGTCACAATAACCGAATCAATAGTAAAACTCTTCCCCATGCAGGAGATTTGTAGCTGTGATAATGTTGATAGATCATAGACGAAAAGGTACCTTTTGTGAGTAATATATTCCCGTTCTTGCATCTTCAATGATACCATTCCCCTTTTGAAACGAAAAACATACTGTTGTGTTTTTTTTGGCGTCACTGCCATAGAATGAAAAAAAAGAAACCTTTGATATTTGTGAAAAAATACCACTTGTTTATAGTAAAAACAGAACATTACATCAGTTCCTTGCCATATTAGCCAACATTTCCAAAGCAATTCCAGGGCCACGTTTACTCTTAGCCCTCACAAGACAGAAGGGTGATGTAGTAATTTGCCAACGCATTTCAATGTCTGCTCTTCAGTCCTGGCAAATACATTAGATTGTTGAACTTCTGGGTACATGCTTGAGCAAAGGAGGTCAAATTATGGCCATTGGACTGGATTTGACCCACAGACCAACTTGTTCTGGCCCAGAGGTCTTTTACTTAAAATGTAGATTGGTATCTAAGAAATTAAGCCAGCAGGGTCCCCCCATAATTAGCTTTACAATCCTGACTTTCAGTGGGTCAGAGTGACACAATTATGTGATCATATTGCTCCAACCCTGCTGAACTCCGGATGGGACACCGGTAAAGACAAAAGCTGGTTCAGGTTGCTGGGGGCCTAGCCGGCTTAGTTTCTAAGGTGCCATCTGTGAAAGATACCAGAGCAAAACAGAACAACATAGACAACTAGCTATGGGTAGTATTTATTGCTTAACAGGATAATGAGAAAAAGATCATGCACTCACATAATCATATAGCATGTTTGATTGGGATGTCGTCAGTGCAAGTGTGATTTTCAGAAGAATGTCCATTGCATTGTAAAGCAATGCACTGGACACCCCTCTGGCACAGATGCTTACTTTAATTTTTTTCTAATTCATAGTTCGTGGGGGGCAAGACCCTTTCCAAAGACCCCCAACTATTGATTACCCAAAGATACTGCTGGATGATCAATATAGGTGACCACACAGTGAAGTGTGGCTCCCCTTCTTCCATACTACCTGAAGTTCCAGGTAGGAGTAGGTGAGACTGGAGAAAGCCAGTTACATAGGTGGGTTTCCCTGATCCCTTCCCTCCTGCCTGGAAGTTTAGGTAATGTGTAAGCAAGGAAGCTGCACTCCCCTGCATGGATGCCTCTATTGATCATCCAGTACTGTTGGTTGGGCAATCAACAGCTGGGGAGGCATCAAGTGGATCCTGATGTCCTCTCAACAAGATCTGATGCTTTTCCGAATTAATATTTGGGAAACACTGCAAAGAGGACACAGGAAATATGTCCTTGGCCCTTTGGGGTCACTTTTATGCAGAGGTATCACGGAGGTCCTTGGTAATTAAAGAGTTAAATGCCAAATTAAATCATTGTTGAGAAGCCTATACATTTTTTAATGACGGGCACATACTGAACACTGAACCTAGGGTTATAATTTAAGATGACCACACCTCACCCTTAACTGGGGGACATATAGGAAATACACATTAAAATCAAAGCAGCCCTGCAGTATGTGTTTTTCATATGTGTCCTGGTTAAAGTAGGGGTATGGTCACTCTTTTATAGTTGAATTTTAAAACTAGAGATAAAAGTTTAAAAAGTCAGTAGTTCCATTCCTCAAATTTGGGGGGTATACATTAAGGTTTTCCTGTATTATTTATTTTTCACCTTCTACTTGCATGTATATACTAACCACTTGAATGTTTTTGTAATGTATTGACAAAGTCTCTATCATATCTGATCTGCACCACGGTCTGCTGTTGTTCTTCATTGTGCCATATCTGGAAATGCCCTGTGCCAATATGCAAATTACCCTCCACAATTCCCCTCCCCAAACACACTTGATAAGGGTTGTTCAAAGCTGCTGTTTGGTTCCAGCCAAGTATATAGTAACGCTCCCTTTTACATACCTTCCAACATTTCATATGGCTAAAGAGGGACACTTTTGTTCCAGGTAGTGGATGTGGGTGCGTAGCTGGTGGACAGGGCATTACCAAGAATATGTAGGTTATTTCATGACCTATCGACACCTATTTGTGTAACCTAATAAATGAGTTATAACAAGACCAAAGGATTTCATTTTACACAGACTCATTTATAAACACATATACTAAAGTTTAAACATACAATAATATGAGATTGATTGCTGTAGAGCAAAATTATACACTTATATGCACACTACAAAGTCTGATTCCCTAAAAAGAGGGACTTCATAGGGGGAAGAGGGACAGGGGGACTTGGGTCAGAAAGAGGGACTGTCCCTCCTAAAGAGGGATACATGGGAGGTATGATTTTAACCCTTTGAGGACCAGGGGTGTGTGCAACGAATTGCAAAACAATGCGTTGCACAACCCTCCGGTCCTCAAGGGGTTAACCCCGTGGACACCAAAGAGATCTGCAACATATTAATCTGCATACTATCCAAGTTATTATATTATACATTATACGCCTGTTTCCCCTTTTGCTACAAGAGAATATTCAGGTTTACAGTAGCTCGCAATTATAATAGCCTCTCAAAAAAAATGCAGTTCACCTTAACCCTTTTGAGTGCCAGAGGGGTACGCAACGTATTGCAAAGCAATGCGTTGCGTACCTCTCTGGCACTCAAAGGGTTAAAGTCTTATGGTCTACTATATTACGTTATAACCGGCGCTGCCCTGCAGTATGTACTTTCATAAAGTGTCCACTTTAACCCTTTAAGGACCAGAGAGGGTGTGCAATGTGTTTCTATACGCCTCTAGTCTTTAAATTGTTAAAACGGCTGATTATGGGAGCCCTAAGTCAGGAATGACTTACAGTTGTTAAACCTGTGCCATAAGCATCAAACCAAAAGTGGAGCAATTCTGGGTGTCAGCACAATAGTAAACAAAAGATATATCTACATCCATTTAAATGGGAATTTTTCTTTGTGGTGCAGTAGGTTTGTTCAGAATTGCTCCACATATTATATCACATAGGTTCCAATGTCATAACAACAGCAACACAACAGGATAATACCGAACAAGCCACCTTCTATTTAAATAAATACCTTGAACTCCCTTCTCCTCTTTCAGGAAGGTTGAAACTCCTCCCTTTATGTAAATAATCATGACATTGCTCCATTGACAGGGCGGGGTCTGGCAGTGGGTGGTAGCTCCTCTGAGAAGCTTCTGAGGCATGGTTTTTGAGTATTATTAGTAATCACTTAGCTGCTCTGTGTCTGTGTATGTCTCTCTCTGTGGGTGTGTGCGTGTGTGTGCCTTTAGATGTGCAAGATGATACTGCCTGTGGATGAGAAGCCCTGCACTAGTGAGCTGCTGTGAGCCAGGCAGACAAGGGTAAAAAAAAATCCACCTTCTGTTGTTCTACTATGGGAGGACAGATAACAAGAAACACGCTGTATGGTAAGGAGCTAGACAGCAGTATTCTTTTATTATTACTGTCATGCTTTCATCACATTGTATCAATTTTGCTTGTAAATAAATGATGGCTTCTCAAGGTAAGAGAGCGCAAACACATTCTAACATCCAGCATGTTGTTTCTATACAGTGTCAGCTATGGTTTGTATCGTTCATAGAGTCCTGCGGGAGCTGTATTCTTTGCTGTGAATGCGATGAATGAAGGATAGGACAAAGCTAGATTTATAATAACAATAATTGTTTGTTTTTATGTATGCTGCTATTTCACAGTGAGCTTTCATATACTGGTCACCCTTTGAGTGACAGAGGGATAGGAGCTATTTTTCATATATGTGTATATATATATATATATATATATATATATATATATATGTGTGTGTGTGTGTGTGTGTATTATATATATATATATATATATATATATATATATATATATATATATATATAATAGGTATTTTTAAATTATTATTTTAGAATGGGTTTTGTTATTACCTCCTGCATGCTGTGGGTTGTGTAATAGCTGTGGTTTGTACTGTGTATACAGTAACAAAGGATAAACAGTGGCTAGGTGTTTATACTTGTATTATTATTGCTATTAATATTATCTCTTTAGGATCCAGATGGGTGTGAAACTCATTGTGTAGCAATATGTTGCAAACACCCCTGGTCCTTAATCCTTTGAGTGCCAGAGGGGTACACAATGCGTTGTTTGCAATGCATTGCGTACCCCACTGGCTCCTAAAGGGTTAACCCTTTGAGTGTGAGGGGGTTGGATACCCCTTGGCACGCAAAGGGTTAATAATAGTATTTTAGGTTTCTTGTGCATTAGGAAAGTTTGCATTTTGTTAACCCTTTGAGTGATGGTTTGTTTTGAAAATGCTATGAATAGAGGATATGAGCTAGGTTGTTATATTATTACGTATGGCTCTTTGTTGTAATTGTGAATCTTCATATTATGCTATTAACCTTTATAAGTGGCAGAGGGATGTGTAAAAATCAATGCACTCCCCTCTGGCACGCCAAGGGTTAAAAGCTCGATCACTGTGTATATGCAGATATTATTATTGCAATATTGTGGGGTGCCGTACTTCAAAAGATCTCTGGGTTGTTCTCTTATTTCCTATTATAAATCAGGATATCAATATTTAATATATTTTTTTTTGCTCTGTACGTAAGCCGCGGTTTAAATAATAGATAGTTCCCATGAGCCTTTGTTGTTACAAATGTGTGACGTGATATACAGTATTTTTATCTCCTCCTATAGCTGAGGTTTCTCAGGACAGTGTAATTATGTACAGTACTATGCCAGGTTCAGTAGGGAATACACTAAATAGATTTCTTACTATGTTTGTACCCAGTTCAGCACATTGTAATGTGTTAAACAAGCAGAGACTTCTCTAGCATTCAAGAGCTTAAAAAAAATGTAAATCAATGTGAATTTTGAAGATTTTTCTCTCTCCCCTATGGTCCAGTTAGTTTGCCATATAATAGCTTGTTTAATATATTACAATGTGCTGAAATGGGTACAAGCATAGTAAGAAATCTACTGTGCATTTACCTTGCTCATCTTTAGAGTTATGAATATGGCTCTAAATGCTTTGCTCACACTACCCCTTTGATTTGTGATACATGGTTTAGCATTATAGTTCAGTTCATACCTGATAGAGATGTAACCTTTTTTCTCTGGGATTTCACATTATAGTTTGCTCTTTAGACAGAAGCATCAGCCATGATCCTTTACAACAGAATTCAGTGGAAGTTGTTTTGCCTAAAAGTAGATAAGGGTGATAACGAGTTTTGCTATTAGTTTCCTATAATAGAGTCTTACATATTGACGGCATATAAAGGCTGGCTACACCTATACTGATATGGGAGGCACAACATGGATGTTAATTCATTTCTCTGTCTATTTCCTGTAAGTGGAAACCATACATTTACACTACAATAAGGTTTGGTACATCTACTTTTAGGCTGTAATATGGGAGATTTATCAAGGGTGACAACTGGGTTCATTCTCAGTTTATGGTATCAATCTTAAGGTGTTGCTCTTCTCAGATATATTTGTTAAATTATATTGTTTTTTCTGTTCTAAAGTATCACAGGATTGTTAATATTTCAACTGTATGTGTCACAAATGAAAGCATGTCACTGCTTATAAAAGGGTGGGAAGTCGGGTACTAAGGTGACCAGGCTTTCCTTTAAATGCAGGTTGCATATGGAAATGTTACTCTGCAGCACTGCAGATGAACCAGTGTGACCCTGCAGTAGTTATGCTTAAAGGGATAGTAATGTCAGAAAAAAGTATTAACTATATGGTAGACACAATTAAAAGAGAGAACTTGCACTTATTCGTATCTCTCAAACCATTATGGTTTGAGAGATATAGAAAAATAAAGTTCTCCGCTCCCTCCCCTTTCTGCTTGATGAGCTGTAAAGCTGTCAGAAGCAGATTCTGGTCACTTGACCAGATGTGGCTCTTCAGCAGCGCCGATATAACAATATCTAAAGATAAATCCTTAATTTGGAATGGTCTACAAAGTGTGCCTGGCTTGCAAGCACACTTTGTAGACCGTTCCAATGAAGTATTTATTTCTAAATAGCGTGATTTCAGCTCTGCTGAAGAGCCTCTGTCTGGTCAAATGACTGGAATCTGCAGCTGTCAGCTAGATGGCAGACTTGAGTAAAACAGCCAGGAAAAGGTCACTTCAGCAAGTTATATCTCTCAAACCATAAAGATTTGAGAGATAAGATTTACATTGATGTTAATCTTTTTTTAATGTCTACAATATTAAATCAACTTAAAATTAACCATTACTATCCCTTTAATAAGTGTCCATCATTAAAGAGAAAGTTACACTTCCTAATACCTTTTTACATGCGTCTTGATTCAAGAAATATCATAGTAATTCAGTTCTGGATATCACGTCCATGGGGGCAGCCATGACAGTTGCTAGCAAGATCATAGAACATAAACTTTGCCAAATTTACATGGTAATCTTAACCCTTTGTGTGCCAGAGGGGTGAGCAGTCCATTACGTCATGATTTGTTTCATAATCATCTGGCATTCAAAGGGTTAAACCTTTTGGCATACCCTTTTGGCATTCATAGTGGTAAGGGCCAGAGGGATGTGCAATCCATTGCTTTGTAAAGCATTACATAGCCCTCTGACATTCATGGGGGTAAGGACCAGCGTGGCATGCAGTGCATTGCTTTGTGCACACTTATGGTCCTTCAACAGTTATGTTGGCGCTTACACTCTGCCTGCTTCAGCATGAAAAAACTGCCAGCTACTGTCATATCTTCCCCCATGGACATAACATCCAGGGCTGATTGAAGATGTTTTCACTTAAACAAAGACACAAGGGCAAAATACAGAGGGTCCATTAGGATTTTCTGGCCATATTAAGGCACTTGGGAAGTTATTACTAAGAGGTGTTACTTCCCCTTTAAGTAAATGTTATGGTCATGTATGGCAATAGGGATTTGTGAATCATTTGGTAAATATATATCTTGCACCAGAATCCAGCTTCATATTCTTTAACTCAGTAGCAGTCATATAGCCTTGTGTCTAGTTAATGTATTCAGTGTCAGATGGGTGAACCACTTAACCAGGTTGATTACTCAGGAGAATATGAGGGATACACTAAGGTGTGATAAAGAGGTGATAAAGCTGAGATGACTTCTACAGAGATATCACTTCTTCAAGTCCTGTGTTATTCTATGGACCCAATGCACTAAGATTTAACTTTGGTGATCTTAGTTCATAGACTCCATAGAATAACATGGGAACTGGAGAAGTGATATCACTGAAGAAGTCATCTCTACTTTATCACCTCTTTATCACACCTTAGTGCATAACCCTCCCAGGGGAGAGATTCACTAAGTGGTGATAAAGAGGTGATAAAGTGAAGATGACATCTCCAGTTTATCACTTCTCCAGTTAGTTATTCTATGGAGCCTATTCACTAAGATCTCCATAGCTGAAGAAATCTTAGTGCATAGGCTCTATAGAATAACATAGGAACTGGAGAAGTCATCTCCACTTTATCACCTCTATATCACTGCTTAGTGAATCTCCCCCCAGGAAGTTTAGAGCCAGCCAGCTTTGCTATATGGGACAAATAACTATTCCCCAATTCCCATTTATTTTAATCAGTGTTAATGTTTTTGTCATCTCTAGCACAGTAGAGTTTTCCCCACAATAGATGCAGTTCTTCTTCGCACATCAGCCTAATTGAATTTAGTGGGTTGATGCGTTTCTTCTCCTCTAATAATCAGCACCTAATACCCTGCTCGAATAACATAGAAATAAAAATTGAAATATTGGTATAAAATGTCAGTGCTTTTATTCCCTGAAGACGCTCACAGATTCAGTTAGTTAAGGTGGTGTAGTCCCTTACAAATGTAGACATCATTCTTTTAATATGAAAGAATCCAGCTGAAGGATGTACTGAGGTTCTGCATTAATGAGAGGGGGAGATAAGGGAATTATGCATGGGTTACCAAGCATGCAATGTAATATAACATTAATAATATATTTTCTTACACTGTGTGGTTTATTTAACACATTAAGGACCAGAGAGGTGTGCAGTGTATTGCAATGCAATGTGTTTCCAACCCCTATGGTCCTTAAAGGGTTAACCAGTGTTATACACAAACAATTTCAGGGTTGAATGATGGGTTTTATGCACAAAATAAATTTGGAAATTTTCTAGGGGGAAACCAGCAGTGCTACAGGGGATGAATAAAACATTTTCCAAATTTCTATTGGGTTTTAACCTCTTGAATGCCAGAAAGGTTCCCTATGTAGTGCTTTGCAATGAGACTAAGACATCCTTAGCATTCAAAGTTTAACCCTTTCAGTGCCAGAGGGGTATGCAACGCATTGCTATGCAATGCATTGCTTACCCCTCTGGCATTGAAAGGGTTAAAAGACCATTTCGTTGCATAACCCTCTGGCACCGAAAGGGTTAAAAGACCCTTTTAAATCAATGCAAATTTGTGCTTGTATTACATGGTTTGCCTAAGAATTGTTCCAGTTTCGTTGTTGGGTACTACAATTCCCATCATCCCCAACTACCAGCTGGTTGTAGTTCTCAACTGCTGGAGCGCCACCAGTTAACTGACTCAGATTTAAACCTTTGTGTGCCAGAGGGGCACGCAACACATTGCTTTTCAATGCTTTGCGTAACCCACCGTCACTTAGAGGGTTAATCTAAGGGTTCCTGAGTTGAACTCCATGAGATACCTGCAGTATAACCCCTTGAACACTAAGAATGCATCCAGTGCTTTACATGAAATATGTTGGGGTCTCCTCTGGAATCCAAGGGGTTTAATTGTAAGCCATCTTCCTTTACACTTAAAGATGGCCGCATTAGCTGCGGCTTCTTATTGATTTTCAGTATTGATTTTCAAATATATGGCGGCTTTTTAGATTTCCCTTAAACAGTGTGTGTCATGGAAAATGGGTGGTTCCTGTTGCATAAGAAATACTGGTGTTCAGCTCTGGACAACCTCTGGGTATGAATTATGCAAAAATCAATATAGTAAAAAAAAATGGATTTACTTTAATCCATTTGCTTCGGGAAGATCATTGCAGGGTCATCAGGAGAATTAAAGGGATAAAGCAACCCTTTATTTTTGACTTTACATACACTGCAATGTATGCAGTGTAAAAACAAATTGTCTACACTTTTTTTTTCTATTTCACCAACTACTTTTTTTTTACACTTTTACGTTCCTGAAATTGAGCTACCTGGATCTATGTCTAGAGAGCTTTCTGTCAGGGACAGTGAAAGCTGGTATAGTGATATGGTGTGAAAAAGATACAATATAAAAGAGAAAGCATACAGAGCACTCAGAGTTGCAGGGATAGTGTTACAATGTATAGCCGAAGATGACAAAAAGAATAGGCAATTTGACTTCACAAGTGAATTTGCACAGTATGTATAGTCAAAATAAACAGTTAGTATCCCTTTAAAGGAGAATTGTACATATAAGAATGTCATTCCACATCACAACACACAATGGGCTGACTGAAAAATCTATTAGAGAAAAGCCCACGATTGTGCAGAGCAACCGGAGAAATTCTTGGGTAATTGAACTTAACTTAAAAAAAAAAAAAAAATCCCACCTTCCCATTGAATTAACACTTTGAGTGCCAGAGGGGAATGCAACACATTGCTTTGCAATGCTTGTGTACCCCTCTGGCACTCAAAGGGTTAAAGCGGGTATTTTAACTCCAGACCTCTGTAGCCTTCGAGGGGTTAAAACCTCATTTAGATGAATAGGAATTTGTATTTGTCCCCCAAAATGCATTTGATTTGCTCCAGAATTACTCCAGTCTTTGTACATATCAGGCATCTTGTATCATACTGTGAACTGAAAGTGACCAGCTATGGACTGCAATATAAAGAAAAACGCATATAGTTGTAACTTCTGCATGAAGAACACCCACCTAGGAAATTGCTTCTGTGAAACAGTTTAAAGAGATAGTAATGGATCATTTTAACTAAATGTAATATTGTAGATATTAAAAAAATAAAGTCATTAATGCCAGTCCGAGCTCTCAAACATTTATAGTTTGAGAGATATATAAGATTACAAAGTCCCCACCTCCAGGCCATTTCACAGAACTCAGCGCTCTAGCTGACAGCAGCAGATTCTGGTCATTTGACCGGCCAGCAGCTCTTCAGCAGAGCTGGAATAGCACAATCTAAAAACAAATACTTCATTGGAACAGTCTACAAAGTATGCCTGGTTCTCAAACACACTTTGTTGACTGTTCCAATTAAGTATTTGTTTTTAGATCTTGCTATTTCGGCTCTGCTGAAGATCCGCCAGCCATTCTCGGGACCAGAATCTCCTGCTGTCAGCTAGAGGGCAGACTTCTGTGAAACGGCCTGGAGGGGGGGAACTTTGTAATCGTATATCTCTCAAACTATATGTGTTTGAAAGATCAGACTGGCATAAAAAAACTTTATTTTTTTAATATCTACAATATTACATCTAGTTAAAATGATCCATTACTGTCCCTTTAATAACCACTTATTATAATTGAAGGTCCTCTAACCTTTTCAGGTTTATTATATCATTCATTATATGGTAACTCTTTGGGGACAGTAGGAGGCTTATCTATTAACCCCTCTTGCACTCAAAGGATTAAATGAAAAGTTGAGTGATTGAGAAAATGTGCACCAGATGCCCTGGATTTAATTCAAGGGTAATAAATGGATCAGTGGATTTTTTTTATCCTTAATTTGTATTTCAAGTGGAACTTTCACCTATTAATAAGTCGCCATTCAATCATTAAGCATATGGCAACTAGCTTGATAATACATCTTACCTATCACAAGTGGCAGATTCTAACTCTCTGGAGTCTGATGGCCAGGTTAGTGCAGTCTTCGCTCCTGCGCCGTCAGCCTTCCGGTTACCACGTGGCACGCTGCAATGCTTTACAGGAGACCGGGACTGACGGCGCAGGTGCGCATACAAGATGTCTTCGCTGTTACCTGGCTTATGGTGTCCAAAGGGTAAAGATTTCTTTAGAATCTGCCACTTTTGATAGTTAAGATGTATTTTCAAGCTAGTAGCCATATGCTTAATGATTGCATGGCGACTTATTAATAGGTGAAAGTTCCCCTTTAAGTGCACGGAGACATTTGGAGGTAAAACCATTGTTAAAAGGATAGTAACACTTATTATATAGTAAAATTTATGTTGTAAGATTTAGATTTATCCTCCTGAATAAAACAAGGATACTCCCACTGCTGAGAGGTGTTTTATCCAAAGTTATGGCAGCTCAAACTTGAATTTTTTTAGGTGCAGTAGCTCAATGGCCTGAAATGTTAAAGTGTCGCTGTTGCTGCACCATCCAATGGAAGTTTATGGCCAGTTGACCAGAGCTGTCCATAGGATGGTATAGCAACAGCACCACTGTACAGTGTCAGGCCATTGAGGTACTGCACCTAAATAAATCAAGTTTGAGCTGCAATAACTTTTGAATAAAACACCTCTCAGCAGTGTGAAAAACCTTACAATATAAATGTTACTATATGTAAAGTGTTACTTTCCCATTAATATGGAAGTTACAGCTCCAAATAATGATCCCCCACTATTTTACTATAAAAAAATATCCTAATGACCCCTAGGGATTTTGCCTTTCTGCCTTTTTTTTAAAGAAATAACATTTTCGATTCATCCTGACATCATGTCAGTGGAGGCGGACATGACAGTTGCTGGCTGTTTTTTCAGACTGAAGCCGGCAGAGAGCATGAGCCTATTTAACCCTTTAACCCCTTAAGGACCAGAGGTCCCTTGAGGACCACATAGGAAACTTTGACGTGCCGTCCCACGTGACTGATCACGTGGGGCGGCACGTCAAACGGGGCACTGGAAGAGATCTCTCCGGTCTTGGAGCGATCAACTTCAGTGCCCGGTATTACATTTTTTTTTTTTTCTAAAAGAATCCGGAGTCCCCGAACGGCGTGCAGCCGCGCGGGGAGCTGGATTTCCGGGACGTACATGTATGTCCTCTGTCACTAAGTGACAGCCACACAGGACGTACATGTACGTCCTGTGTCGCGAAGGGGTTAAGGGGCTAAATTGGTTTTGAATGCTAGAAAGGTCTCCAGTGCAATGTGTTAGAAACCACTTTAGCATTAAAGGGGGTTAAACACCCTATCCATGGAATTTTCTATTTGTTCTTTATGGTGCCTTTGTTTTACCCCAGAATTGCTTCACTTTTTCTTAGTGCTACAGCCTCAGTGAGACTGATGTTGATGTGCTAACAAAATAGAGCAAACCATCTGCACAACAGGAGAACAACAGAAATTCCCATTAATTCAAATAGTGCTTTTTAAACCCTTGAATGCTGAAGAGGTCTGCAATGCATTGCGAATCAATGTGTTGCAGACCTCTCTTGCATTCAAGGGGTTAAAATCCACATTTAAATCAAATGTAAATTTGGGGACTTTTAGTTCCCTGTGGTGCAGTTATTTTAATACATCAGTTTCAGTGTCTCCCTTGGCTATCCCTTACCATTTATTTGTTTCTTGTATTCATATATTCAGACTGTGGGAAATGCCACCAACACCACCCAAATAACATACATACTTGCCATATAAACATTTGCAGGGATACTTTTCCCTGAGCAGTCACATGACAGAGTGTCGATAATGGTCCATAGTACCGCGTAGCACGACGTCAACAGAAACTCATTCACAGCAGATATAAAATGACACGTGTACAGCAAAATAATCACTACTAATACCTAAAAACCTACATTAAGTTGTATAAATAAGCAATATTAACTTGCAACAAAGCATATAATATATTCAACTTTTAATGCCAAATACAATGAATATGAGTTTGAGATTGAATTGTGAAACCAGGGGCAACGGGATCCAGGGACTGGGAATCAGAAGCAGCAACTGTCCTTGGAAACCAGGGACAGTTGGCAGCTATGAATTTGATATGAGCAATTACCTATGCTATATAACTTAGCACGTAAAATCACAAGCAACCATAGCAGCTCTCTCCCTAGCGCTATAAAATCCCTTCTCATAATTCACATTCAATTGTACACACACAGCAACACACAGTCAGATCTGGAAGCATTGTCCTTTAGCTGAGCACGGTCATCACATGTACGTCTCATGTGGAAAGAAGATAGAGGGAGAGAGAGGGACCCTGTGTCTGTGTGTACGTGGAGAGATTGATGATTAAAAATGTGCAAATCTCCTCCGGGGGCTTTGTTCTGGCTAGAGTAGCGAGACAGTATTAATTTGGATTGAGAGAAGGCAGCGCTCTGACGATATCCTCATATTGCACAGAGAGCAGTTTGCACTGCAGGAGCCGATTAATCATTTGAGTGCCTATTGGGTGTTCAACGCTTTGAGAAGCAATGTGTTGGACACTCTTCTGACATTCAAGGGTTAACGTTTCTCATTGCTGGTGGTTAATTCCTGCGTGTACAGTGCATCACTAACCAGTGTGCAGCACTCCTCCCTTCTGGCACTCAGTGGGATACCCTTCTCATTGAGGTGGCTGAAACAGAGAGAGTTAACCCTTTTAGTGTCAGAAGAGGTGTACGATGCATCACAGATCAATGGGGTGAAGGTACAAAAGAGATTCTAAACTAAATCAGGAGCTGGAATCACCATTAACCCTTTCACTGCCTCTGGGGTGTCCATCGCATTGGGAAGCAATGTGTCAGATACACCACTGGCACTCAAAGGGTCAACACCAGTTTACTAACCTATATATGCCAAAAGAGCCTCCCCTTAACACCACTTACGTCAAGGGGAGGACAGTGAAGCAGACTGTTGGTGTCTCAGGGCATTCATTTACAGATCACATAGTAACATGGGGCAGTCAGCTTGGTCCTCGTGACCATTTCCATGTGCTTGCTGTAGGTTTGGTGTACAGGGCTTACTGGCATTAAAGTATAACACTGGCAGAATGTGTACACAGGTATGCATCATATGCCATGGTGCATGCCCTTGTGTACAGTCGGTGGAGTTAGAGGCCAGCATCATGTGATTGCACTGACGCTTTCAATATGCCCCCATATGTTTTGTGGCACTCAAAGAATTAATATTTTCATTATGTAATTTGAGAGCTTTAACTCTCTGAATGACAGATCAATGCATTGTACCCCTCTACTGCTACTTAGTGGGATACAGCAACCTGTGGAAGTTTATGGTCAGCTGACCATAGCTGTCCATCGACTGGTGTACCAATAGCGCCACCATAAATTCTACTTCCAGCTGCAGTGACCTTTGAATAAAACATCTCAGCAGGTGGAATACCCATGTTTTACGCCACAGGGTAAACCCTGCAGTATGTATTTTTTCAATATTAAGTGTCATTTTCCTTTTAACAGTTCCTTGAGGATTGATTGCAGCACCTCTGGTGTAGAGTAAGACATCATTTACGTTCTATATTATGGAGAACGTAAGGGTTAATATTTAAAAGATTTCAGGGTCAGCTCATTTTGGAAGTTCCCAGATATGCGGTGGACTTGAGGGCCATATATGAGGCTCTTGTGTTCAATCTAGTTGTCTGTCACTGATTTAGCTAATTGGACCTGCCTCTATGATGTCTTCTGTGCATCATGGTTTGGCAAACAGTGGGTTAAATGATAAAATGGCATGCATAAATACTGTGATGCATATCTTTAGATATCTTTTGGGTACAACAACTCCCATGATCCCTCTATAAATATTGGCTGGCTTGGAATGATGCAAGTTATTGTCTACAATAGTTGGAGATCCAAGATTGACAGCCCCTAGTCTAATATATGGATGAGATTATGTGGTGTTTCCTATTTGTCAGTATTTGCAAGCGTTTAACACTTTGAGTACCAGAGAGGTGTTCAATGCATTGCGTTGCAGTGGGTAGCTTTCTGTCACTCATAGGTTTACATCTGTTTGTTTGGTTATTCAAAATAATGTGCGCTAATTTTACTAAAATAATATCTTCCCCAGGAAGGAGAAGATATGTTATTGACAGTACAAGTATACAAAGGAAGTGATTTTCCTATGTTGTGCTGCACATTAGGATAGTGTACCATGCCATTACATCATCTTATACTATAGTGCAAGACATGTAGGGCCTTAAGTATAAAGGCAAAGGAGAGACATTTTAAAGCAAGTCAGTTGCAGCATAGGGGAGAATATTTATTTATTCCCATGGTGAAGTTGGTGGTATGCTCCAGAATTACTCTCATTTTCCTGCTGCATAAAGCCCTGGAAGTGCCATAAAAATCAGAGTAATACGATTTAAAGGGATAGTAATGTTTCACAATAAAAGCAGCCCCAATTAATCTTCATAGTATTTGTGCCATGTCAGAGTTGTAGTTCAAGAGTAACAGAATGTTAAAGTATCCCCCTCCTGCCCCTTTTACTGATGTAACACTGCTCAGCTCAGAACAGAAAGGTGGTGTCCAGATGGCTTGCAGAGAAGGACAATGTTCAATTAAGATAAGGGAAAACCTGTCAAGCGGGGCAGGGTTTTCATTGTTCTCACAGTAAGAAGATTGTCCCTTGCTGTGAGCTGACTGTTCCCAGGACCAGATTCCACATCTGAGGGGAGGGGGCTTACACTAGGTAAAAGGGGCAGGAGGGGGATACCTTATCATTCAATTACTCTTGAATTACAACTCTGACAGTATTGAAATAACACTCTTCATGTCCCAAATACTATGAAGATTAATTGGAGCTGCTGTTTTTGTGAAACATTACTATCCCTTTAACTGTTTGGGTGCTAGTGAATGATGTGATGATGGAAACTGTTGTTCAGCAACAGCTAGAAGGCTTCAAGTCACCCATCCCTATGGCTAAAGGTACAAAAAAGCAAAGTGGAGCAACATAGTGCATTGCATACCCCTCTGGCACTCAAATGGTTAAAATCCCCAATCAGACCATTGAGAATTGTGGAATTTTATTATTTGTCCCCAAACAAGGAATGAGTATGCTGCACTACTTGTAAGGGTATATTCACCGTATATTGGGGCATTTTAATGCATGGTCTTATCTGGCATTTCCTGGTGGTCTCCTTTTTTTTAGTGAGTCTCATCTTGGGTTCCTAACAGTTTTATAGGAAGTAACCAGTGTAACCCTGTGGGCAGATGGTCAAGAAGGAATGAGGCTGTTTTGGATGCACAACATCTAGATGTAACAGTGTTCCCCACAGCTAGGAAGGAACAAAAATGAAGGCTACAACTAAATGTAAGAGGATCCTAAATTATAACCTTTATTTTGGGGCCTCTACCCACAATTCCATGTGTAATGTGGGTGCTCTAGGGAAATCATAGTCAAATGTAAGAACAACACCTCCAAAAAACCTGTAAGAAAAAATATCTTATATGAGGTTCTCACCAGCTTACTCAAAACATATACATTTTATTGTAATGAATCTAATACATATATCAGGGGTGCCCACTTTTTTTTCAATTGTGGGCCACATGATCAGAAAGCCATAAGTGTTAGGGCCGCATTATTTTTATGTATTGATAATGATAGGGAATTATAGCCTGTCACCTATTTAAAAATATGTTTTTTTTTTATTGATTGATCAAGTCAGCGACAATGCTGATATAGCACAGACACATATTCTTGAACTGTACTCCACTGGGAAGCAGAGGATTAGGTCTTACTGGCCTACAAGTTAGGTTAATTAGGTAAAAAAGTTAAATAAAAAACAACTCAGGTGGGCTGCACCCTAGGGTCAAGTGGGCGGCATTTGGCCCACTGGCCACACGTTGGACGTCCATGACATATACTGACACATGCAACAAATTAAAAACAAACTAAGGGAAGAGACATAAATATTGCAATTAATGTATATAATCTCATACCGTATGCTCTCATAGGAACTCTCAGGTAGGTATATAGTTGTTAATCTATATAATGACAGAGTAATCAGCATGAAACACCATGAGCAACAAGAAATATGAACAAGTAGATAACATAAGGTACTTGAGTGGCTATATAAGACATAATGCGTTCTGTGCTCTCAGTCAAGTATCCAATGTCCTGTTGTACAGTGGTCTCCATGTCCTGCTTCCCTGCCAAGTCAACAGTCTGACACATGTTTTATGTGTATAATGCATGTTTTAGAAGGCCCGCTGTTATTTTGGCGAACAAAGGCATTTGATTTAAAGCAGTTTCTGGGATTGAAAAACAGCCAATCAGGATCACTCATCTGACATCTTATTCTTTTTGTGATCTGCAAATTCTACCCTTACAAGTGCACCATCATTTTGTTTAAAGCGGAACTATCACCAAAAATAAAAGTTGTCCCATGGGTTTTAACCTTTAAAACAACATTGACCCCATGTGTCTTTTTTTTTTACAAATCCCCTAGTAGCAGAGATATTTACCCGTCAACATTGGGCACTTCTGCATTCTACAGGACCTTGTATGTCCCGCATGACGTCTGAATACTTCCCAGCTGCCCTAGGGAGCGTGTTTATGCTCCCCTTTATCACTGTTTTTTTGTGGGCTAACGTTACAGCACATTATACCTATTTCCCTGAGGAAGTACCATTATCGATACAAAATGCGTTGGAGGAGGGCTGCACCCCCACAATGCGCTTTTTAATATTCATATCACCCTTCAATTGTGAGACATACCGATCACGGTTATTAAGGATGGGAGGTGAGGCAGACAGCATTTATCAGCGCACGTTTAACTCTGCTTGCTTTGTTGGATCAGACGAGACAGCCGTGGATACACTGTGTTTCTTTATAAGGAACTGTTCAATTCAGATGGGCGAGACAAGAGAACAACAGCTACATATATACATTGGCTGCAGGTCTCTGCCTGCTATTTTGTGTGACGTGATCCACCGGTGAATATTACATTTGCACAAGTGATCCAAGTCAGGGGAGCATTATCTCACCTGCCCGCTTCAATCCTGGGAGCCTCAGGAACCTTCAGTCATTCTTATATAATTGGTGATATGTTTTAGTATATTTTTTATGTGAATCCACACATTAGTTAATATAGCGCTATATTTATTATGGTGCAGTATATAAATATATATTTTTTTTATGTATTTCTGTGTATCAAGATAATAAATATATTGTTATTTTTTATAAAGAATTAGCGCTTCTCGCCACATTGCTTTTTTTCTTTTTCTGTTTTTGGTCTGTTCACTATCAAAGTAGTAGAGATAGTAGCAATTATTCTTTAAGTTTATATAGATCCATTGTGCAGGGGTAGTGCACAGGCGCCATTGTGCATAGCACCTTGGTATATTTTTTTGTTACAGCAAACTCCGTTTACAGTGCTATTGAAGTTGCAACCTCAATAGCATTGTAAACAGAGTTTGCTGTAAAATTAGGCCCACAAAAAAACAGCTATGAAGGGGAGCGTGAACGCACTCCCTGGGGCAGCTGGGAAGTCCTCAGATGGTAGAGGTGTCCCGTAGAATGCGGAAGTGCCTGATGTTGACGAGTAAATATCTCTGCTATTAGGGCATTTGTAAAAAAAAGAGACACAGTGTTAATGTTGTTTTAAAGGTTAAAACCCATGGGACATCTTTTATTTTTGGTGATAGTTCCGCTTTAAGCATTGCCCAGGCAACAGATCAAAAGACAGCCTTCTTTCTCTTTACATTGCTTTATCAATATGATCTTTGATTTGATGATAGGAGTGGATGATTCTTAACAAACACTGGCGTAGTAAATTATTTCTTTAAGTGAAACATAATAAAATCATGATTTTCATGTTTATCAAAACTGAAATCATGTACCCCATACAATGTTGTCATTCAATATTTACAAATGTATAGGTGCATGTACCTATATTTAGGAATGTATAGGTGCACTATGGCAAGATGTCCGCTCTCCGTCCTGCTGTCAGTCCTGGAAGAATAGCGATTTCTCTTTAATCTGGTAATAATTCTGGCGACTAGCGCTACTGAGCAGCTAGTCGCCAGATGGGCAATTACGTGGGGCAATATTTTTATTGGGTGGTAGTTCCTCTTTAAAACTTATACTTGGTGCTGTGACATATAAATGTATAGCAACACATCTTGGATGCTAAGGTAGTCACAATGTATTGGAGACCTCTCATTCATCAAAGGGTTACCACTCTATTAATTTCAAATGTTTTTCAATGCTAGTTGCTGATGGTAACAAAGTGAACCTGACATGCCTAACACAATGTACTTATTTTATAAGCGGTTGTATAGGAAGCCTAGTAAACACAAAACTAGGGTATGCACAAATCACCATTGCTTTTTCCTGATTGTACTGTGTGTGGCAGATTGCATTTTGGGCTGGGGTTCCTCCCTCACCACTCTTTGTCACTACAACCAGGTATTTTTTGCAGTCTCATCCAGCCCAGGTTTGGTCAGCTCAAGTTATACAACATACTGCAGCTTCACTGCTAACGAGTGGGGTCACCACTGGCATGACGTTTTTTAACTGTCCCATGTCTGGCAAATTTTCCCCTTAGAACCTTTTCTTAAAACACACAAACTGAAAACACATTTTGTTAATTTATACACCATTTAGCTGTATTTCTTTCCCACATAAATACATACTTATGTGTGCATTCCATGTTCAAATACAAATTTTTACATTCTAATCCCTACAGTGTGCTGATCTAGGAAGTGTGGGAAGAGTCCAAGTGGATAAGAAAGTGGCAGTATCACCAAACAGTTATTCAGCTAGGAACATTTCAATGTCATACCTGAGGCATAGCATTGAAATGAAGGGCTGATGTAACCAAAAGAGATTAACTGTTAAAGGGATAGTAATACTTCGTTTTAACTTTATTTTATTTTGTAGGCATTAAAAAAACATGAAGAATGATATAAGTCTTATCTCTCAAACCTTTATGGTTTATGAGATATTCACAAGCAAAGTTCCCCTCCCCGCCCCTTTTACCTAGTGTAACCATCTCTTCTCAAATGTGAGTCTGGTTGTATGACAGTACAGATAACAGAAGGGGACAATTTTCTTTGTATGAAAACAATGAAAGCCCTTCCCCCCTTGACAAGTTTTTCAGCTTTTTCCCTTATCTTAATTGAAGATTGTCCCTCTCTGCAGTCTACCTGGGCATCTCCCTTCTGATCTGGTTGAACAGGGGGGATACTTTGTTTGTGAATATCTCTTAAACCATAAAGGTTTCAGAGATAAGACTTATATCATTCTTCATGTTTTTTTAATGCCTACAAAATAAAATAAAGTTAAAATGAAGTATTACTATCCCTTTAACAAAATACTTATATATGAACAACAAAATGATATGCAAAATGTAATTATACAATAATGATAATTATATAAAGGTTATTTGGCAAGACAGCTTCTCTGTAAGACTAAATTATTATGCTAAATTGAATTTAGTAACGTACAGGTCATTGTATATGGTATTATTTGTATTCTAAGATGAGACATCCACAGGTCCATTTGCACCTATTATAGTCTTAACTATGAAGGAGTGTGTGGACTGTTATGCATTAATTAATCATTCACTCTTGTACATACCCAGAGGTAAAGGTACAAGATTTCTAGGACAACATTTTAGAGCAAAAAATGTGGTGCGCTGGTTGAATCATACTTCCCCCTATACACTGTCTGCCACCAGGCTTTGTTCCTTTGTCCGACATTATGTACATTTGTTCTATGGAACACATTGGATCTCTTCATGGAATCATTTGGCCAAATGATGAACAAGAAAACCTAGTTTGAGAGCCAATGCTGTAGGATAATATTTGTGATTCAGTATATTAAATAAGTACAGCTTTAAGGTCAGACTGCATAGAAAGCATAGTATTGCTGTATGGTTACATTCTCTGAATTCTTAATTAAGCTGATCAATAACACATTCATTACACCTGTCACTTGTTTTTAAGACAACACTGAAGAGCATGCTAGAACATGCATGACTGTATAAGCATATTTTCTACACCGTGATAGAACTTAAGATATTGGAAGTTTCTATTTTTCAGCTGTCCTGACTTTATGGAAAGCGGATATTTATACACAACAGAAAGTGCAAGGAAAATTGATTCCCTGAGCCTACTGGGAACCAGCAAATGCTGTGTAATGTATCTAAAGTTCTTTGAAGCTATGGAGACTTGTGTTTCTGTGCATTCTACATAATTCTGTTGTACTTTAATTTTAGCTGGACTGTTGCTTGCTATTGGCTGAGGGCACTTAAGTCCCAGATCTCCTGGTTATAACCCTGGGTCTTGTGAGTTTGAGGAGTATGAAGGTGCTACTCTTTCTCTATAGTGGTACACAGATGCATTAGGTTGGCACAAGGCCCAGGTTTGTTAGGAACCTAGGACCTCCTCTGCTCAAGATTAATTTTGGTGAACTAAATCCAAGAAGAATGTATTGACAGTGGCCATTAGAATTTCCTGCTCATATTAAGGTAAGTGGGGTTTATAATTAAATGGTATTAGTGTTCCTTTAACAACCTGAAGACCAGATAGGTGTGCAGCACATTGTGAAGAAATATGTTACGTGCCCCTCTGACAATCAAGGGGTTAAGTTTATTGGCCTACAACTTCCATCATCCTCAGATGGCCAGCAATGATAACTGTAGTCCGACAATAGCTGCTGCAGTATGTATTCAGGAGCACACAGAGACTACAAAGATTAAAGTGACCTGATGCTGGAAGCTTAAGAAAAACACAGTAGCACTAGTTCCTGTGCAGTCTTGTGGCATTACATTCTCAGAAGTGTCATCTTTAATGCATAGTCACCTGTCAGCACATTATAACAGCTAACAGTATACAACAATAATGTTGTATACAGAAATTCAAAGCAAATGTCATTAAAAGGATTTTACTAAAGTTTAATATTGTACACATTAAAAATATAAATAAAAAGATGTAAGTCCTGTCTCCCAAACATGTATAGTTTAAGAGTTATAAGCTTCTAAAGTTCCCCTCTCCTGCCCCTTTTAAACATGTCAGCGGTCTAGCTGACAGAATGAGATCCTGGTCCTGGGACTGGACAGCTCTTCAGCAGAGCTTAAATAGCGTTGTCTACAAAGAAATACTTAATTAAAACGGTCTACAAACTGTGTCTGGTTTGCAGAGAAATGGGACATACATAATTTCATTTATATTTTTAATATGTACAATATTAAACTTTATTAAAATCAAGCATTACTATCCCTATAAGGACAGGACATTAACGAGTAACAGGCCATACTTCATCAGCCCTTGAGTTGGCCCCATTCAGCTGCCTGTACACAGTTTATCACTATGTTGATCTGCAAATTTTCCAATAGACTATATATGTTTTAAAGATAAAACACTCAAACAATAAACTTTTTGCAGGTAATAAGATCCAGTCCATTGTGCAGATAGAAACCGAGTGGTTTATGGTATCAGTTTCAGTTCACTTTCTAGAATGTAGACTGAATGCTTAGAATAATAACAGTTAAGAGCTGATTAATAATTTACCATGTATATTGTAGCCAGAGGGGTAACTATTTCACTATCGCAGAGTTCATCAGCTAATACAGATATTATATGTTGGACCCTGTGTGCCTTGCAGCTAGTACAATAAGGTAAAACAGAGTTGAATGCACATTGATTTTACTACCATCAATAGTAGTTACTGAGGCTTACGTATCAAAAGTGTTTTATTTGTCACATGGTACAACTGAGTTTCTCATCATTCACTAAACAATTACTTGGTTACATAGGACCTGTTCTGTTTAAGGTGACCACGTGTCCCGGAACACCCAGGACAGTCTCTTAATTGGGGTCTGAGTCCTGCGTCCCGACTCACCCCGCACTGGGACAATAGAAATTCCTGGAATAAAGTAAAGCCACCCCCAGTCCCCCATAGCACAGGCAGTCTGCCGCTCAACCTGGCCTGTTCTGCCAGTCCACACACATGACTGACAGCCACAGGCCTCCTCCCTGCTTATGATTATTATTATTTTTTTGTCGGCCCTGATGCGCAGGAATGCGGGGTACGCAATGTCACGTGACCCTACTGAGGAGCACCGTAACTGAGCGCTTACGGAAGACAGAGGTATGGAACACCTCTGAGGAGAAACACTTTCCTAGCAAGTGGGCAGGTTGGCTGGCAGGGATGGGACAACTTGGTGATGTTCCTCATGCACTGCAAATCTGCCAGGGAGGAGTACTTTCATGTACATATTCCTCTCTGATTGGCTGACTGTGGCCTTTGGCGCTGCATAACAGGCTGATGCCAACAAATGAGGGCGGCAAGCAGAGACAGAGGGAGGTGAGATAGAGGCATTAGACTGAGCTGTGTACTGAAGGTATTCAGGGTGTTTTATGCATCTCTCTCTTAGAAATAACCATGCAAGAAATAACTGGTGTTCATCATAATGCTATTTAATTTGTACTGTATTTACATTGAAATTTGTATATCTCAAATCTTATTTTCTGCACTTTTTCTCTTGTACATGTGTGTATACAGATGTGTTTATATATATATATATATATGTGCATAATGCACAGTGGTGCCTAAAAGCTCATCGGCATATACATATGTACAAAGTCATAAAGTGGAGCAAGTCAACTGGACTGTAGGGAGCAAATGAAAATTCCATTGAGCTAATCTGGGCTTTTAACTCCTTGCAAGCTCAATATGTTGGTGACATCTGTCCCAGAACTGTTCTAGTTCAGGGTTAGCCAATTGTTTTACCACTAGCTATTGGGTACTAAAACTCCTATAATCCCCAACCATCCAATGACTGGTTGGGGATGATGTGAGTTTTAGTCCTCAACAGCTGGTTGTCTGGAAATTGAATAGCCCTGTTCTAGTTCTTAGTATATCAGCCTCAAAGCGTATAATATACAGTCTATCACAGGTTTCGTGTATCCCTATAGTGTTTAGAACTGGTGAGCAGCAGGCTACTCTCTGACATCCAGTGATGTCAATGAGTGGTCGTGTGATGTCAGCTGACCCCAATTAAGCATCCGCATTTGAGCTGAGAACTCTCATTATGATGATGATGTCCCTGAATGGCAAAAACGAAATGTGGTCACCCTAGTTCTGTTGTTAGATATTTGGGGTCTTATGAAGGAAAGAAATTAGGAAAAATTCTTGGTCCAAACAACTGTACCATACAGTACAAATAAAATTGTCATTGGTTTAACCTTTTGAGTGCCAGAGGGGGTATCAAAAGCATTACAAAGTGATGTGTTGGACTCTCCTCACTCAAAGGGTTAGACTGAAAAATCTGCTATGTTTGCAGATTTGTCAAAATGGAACGTTAGCATAATAAGTGCACTTTGCAGGAGCTGAAAACGTGTTTTTAACCCTTTGGGTGCCAGACAGGTGCGCAACGCATTGCAAAGCAATGTGCTGCGCACACCATTGCACCCAAAGGGTTAAGGAAAACCTATAAAGTAAAACTGGCGGCAGCTGTTTTATTCAAAAGTTATATCAGTTCAAAATCATTATGCCTTTTGGAAACTGAGATCAAGGGAACTTACTTCCTGAAAGTTCCAACAAATAGGAAGTAACTCCACACATTCTATGGAGAACTGTTGTCAGTGACTCACCTCCCCAATAGAATATTTTAGAATAACTGTCTGTATTATGGCCATTAGAGGGCACTGAAATTGTAAAACAAAAGCAACATTTTAAACTGTAATAACTCTGGAAAGGCACATCTCAAGGCAATGAGAGCAATATTGTTGCACTTAGTAGGAAGAAAAGACTTACGATATGTTTTCTTTATAAAAAAAAGGTAACTTTTCATTTATTATTAGAAAAGTCTCCATAGCATTGCTTTGCAGTGTTTCTCTTTATTTGTATAACTATGCTATACAGTGAAGCTTACAACTAGTGACATAGCCAGGACAGATCCTTTGATGGGACCTGATGTTGGCACAAGACATTACCAAGTTTTCATTTTTAAAATGCTCATTCAATATTTTAAGTAAATACATTTTGGAAAACTGGGCTAAGGGGTAAGCATTAATATTTGATAGTCCTTGGCCTACTTGGGTCAATTGCAGCACCTTCAGCTATTGGAGACTACAACTTTCATCTTTCCCAACCACTGTTTGGAGATAATGGGAACTGTAGTCTCCCAACAGTTGTTGGTATAACAAGTGACAAGCTCTGCTGTAGGTGATAGAGTTTGACCATATTGCTGCTTTCCTTCATTTGAATGCCCTTACAGAAAACAGTGTGTGTTTGTGTGATTACATCAGTCAGTAATGGTGGCGTGCCATGGGAATATGATGGTAATGAGTGTAATTGACAGTTTTACTGCTGCTTCTGTTCACGGGGGAAGAAGTGGGAAGCATACAGAGTGACAGAGGCCAAAGAACATCTTTTTGGTGTGATATTGAGATTATCGGTTGGTATGAGCCATATCTACCTGTTGTTATGTGCACAATGGTATAGAACTGGAACAGGAAGTGGTCACTTGCACTGTGTGTGTTGGTGTGCAGGCACTCTTAATAAAGTTTACAGTTACGATGACATGTGCTCAATCTCCTGATATACAAGATAAAACAAGGAACTACCTATAACTTAAGAGTATCTTCAGAGTTCAAAGCTGATAAAACTATATGCAGGGCAGGATTTATCATTAGGCAGACCAGGCAACTGCTGAGAGCTCCAAAATTTGAGGGGTGTCCCAGATGTGCTGGCAACACCCATGTTCTGAATATTAGGTGTGGCCAGATTAATCTCATAGTTCCTTCACCAGTCTATATATTCCTTTACTGGCTTTTATTAACCCCTTGGATGCTAGAGAGGTCTTCGTCATTTTGCAAAGCAATTCATCAGAGGTCTCTCTAGCAACCAAGGAGGTTAAAGTTTTTATGTGCCCTTGTTTGTTATAGGCGAAGGATGTTTTCTGCACCAGGCAACATGAGGAGTGGGGTGGAGCCAAGGGCTCCTAGAGTGCCTTACCTAGGGCCTGGGATGTGAATCAGCCCTGACTATATACTGAAAAATATGGGATCCTCAGAGGTAAAAGTTAAAGAATCTAAATATATTCCATGAACCAGGGGGTCTGCAGAGGTCAAAACTGTGACTGCTAGATGCCAAAAAATGGTTTGTATGTGCAGGTCGAGTTGAGAATATATTTATTTGCTCTAATGTTTAGAACTGTGGGAGCCTTGGAAGTCAAAGTGGAAAAAAATATCTATATCACAAGAGCTATAGGGTTCCCTTAAGTCTGAACTCTATAGATCTCCTTAGTAATACCTCTAGGCTAAGGAGAACAAAAATACATTGCGCAGCTGGATCCCTGCTTTAAATTAGCTGCTCAGTGAAAATGCACTACACATCACAGTGGCAGATAGCATTAATAAAAAAACGATTTTAGGCTGTTTCCCGGAGGAGGTGGGTTTTCCAGCGAGATATAATGACAGATTCAAGATAAAAGGGAACAGACAGATTGCAGGCCTGTGCAGAGCTCTGGGTACCGGAGAATTGGTACAAGTAACTGTTCTAAGAGATTTAGGGGCAGAGGTTTCCTGCTTTGAAGCTAAAGAAAAACATCTTCAAAGTGGTAAAATAATAAGAATCCTAGGCTATATCTACCATAAGAAGGGTGGATTTTGAATTATTTATAAGGAGTTATTGGATTCTGACTTTAGCACATTGCAAACTAAGAAGGCTGGTTTATAGGAAATTATAGTAATATATTGTAATATCGGCTTTTAACTATCTGAGGAATAGAGCATTGTGCAATACATTGTTTTGCAATGCATTGCAAACCTATCTTGTCCATAGTTCTTTGAGCGCCAGAGTGGTAGTTGACGCTTTTCAACGCAATGCATTGGCTAGCTCTATGGCACTAGTAGGGTTAAAGGTTTAACTGGAAAGGGAACGTGTTGCTTTATTAGCAGATTTTAACACTTAAACAGAAAGAAAAAATCAAGCTAAATGAAAGCTGATAAAAATTATAAAATGCTATTTAATTTTTTTATCCTAGTGGGGCTGAACAATGTATGGGACGAAAGTTTTGTTGGACTACAAATCCCATCATCCTCAGTCAGCCACCAACTAGCAGAGAATGGTGGCTGTTGTAGTCCAAGAAGAAATGGAGGTTCAACATTATTATGATTATTGGTGTAAAACTCTGTTTCCTTCCAGTTAAGGATTTTGTTGAAGTTCAAAAACACCAGGGGCTCGATTCTATTAACAGCGCTAAAAATAAAACAGGCGTTGTTGTTTTTTTTAAGTCGGTTTTTGCTATCCTATTACCCGACTTGTGAAAACAAAACCAGTGGTAATTATATTTACCGCCAGTCTAAAAAAAGCCCATAAGAAACAACTAAAAACAACGTGCAATTAGTATCCTATTACCCACGCTCAATATTAGCTCCTGTTTTGTGGTTACATTTAAGTCGGAAATTCTGCGCCTCAGAGGTTGAGGTGTAGAAGCCATAAGGACAATTTCAAAACCATGGTTGTTCGAACAAAAGCAGTGTATAATACAGTATACAGCATAAAAATCCGACATAGAGTGCCCCCCCTCGACATATTAACCCCCCCTTTTAAAAGTCGACTACAGTGCTTTCTTTCGCCACTTTAATTCGACTAATATTGTTCACATTCCACATTTTAACCCTTCCAAATCCGACTTACAGTGCTTTTTTTCACCACATTAATTCGACAAATATTATTCCTAGTAAACGATTTAACCCTTCCCCTTCCAGATCCGACTTACAGTGCTTTCTTTCACCACTTTACTTCGACTAATATTGTTCACATTCCACATTTTAACCCTTCCCCTTAAAAATTCGACTACAGTGCTCCCCTGACTTTCTGTCACCATTCTTATCCAACATTTTTCTTCTCCTATTATATTCGACATGCCCTCGTATTTTGTATTGCAAGATTAACCCTATGTGTACCAGAGGGGTATTGTAATGTGTTTGCTACCCCTCTGGTACTCCAGTTTTTAGAGCTAATTAGCAGGTCTCCAGGGACAGAACTGATTCTCTGGCTTTGGTGAGTTTCCAGTGTAACTAACTCCTCCCATTTCTTATCACTCCACCTACTTCCCACCCTATTCTGCCCACTTCTCACCCAATCTCAAATCAGACACCTCCTTTTCTCCTCTCAATCCCACCCATTAAGCCATGCCCACTTTATGCCATGATTCACGCCATTTAGACTTTCCAGTTCCCAGCTCATGAGCCATTTCCAAGGGGCTCCAAAGAAAAAGTTCCCAGTTATGGTTGCAGCTATTTATTGCCCCCAAAACAAACTTATCTTAACCTCTCAGATACTCAGGAGGTCTCCACGGCAACTACCCAAGCAGGGTTTTAAAGGTACAGCTCTGCAAGCTGTTGGAGACCTCAGGCAAGAAGTTAAAAGTCTCATTTAAATCAGTGAGAACCTTTATTTATTTCTTATGGGCACATTTGGTTTGCTCCAGAATTGCCCCAGTTCCATGAAGTACCTCAGGCTCTCCTATGTTCATGTGGGGAGATCCTGAAAACCTGCACTACTGGGTGACACAAGGAGAGGATTGATCAGCTATGTGATAAGGCGCATTTCTGTGTTACAGAAATGCATCACCCTCTAAAGAGCTAATTATTACTGAACCACAAAGCAAAACCCATATTCAGTAGATAGTTATAAAGCTGAAGGCTGCGCCTTTCCCCATGTCAATACCATTTTAGGGTTAATTTGTCTTAATGTGTGTTGTGTGAGTGTGTTTCTCTAAGGTGTTGCCTTTGTGGAAGCCAAATACTGTCCTTTTAGGCCAAATATAGGAAAAAGGTCAATACTATTTTGAGCTTTATACAGGATGTAAAAGAAAATGATGTTAGAAGAAAGACAGTTAACTCTTTGAGTGACGGAGGAGTGTGCAATGCATTGCAGCTTTTTTATGGGTTAATCAGTGATAGAAATAGGGAAATTAGGATATTTGTTTTAACCCTTTGAGTACCAGAGGGGTGCGCAACGCATTGCAAAGCAATGCTTTGCGTACCCTCTCTGGCAGCCAAAGGGTTAACTGTTTTGAGGATCAGAGGCGTATGTAATGCATTACATCACAACGCATTGTACACAGCTCTTGTCTTCATGGGGTTAAGTCTTTTTGTTCGACTAGCAGGGTTGTTATGGAGAACTTTTTCTGGTGAATAATTTTGTAACGTTTAATTTTACCCTTTCATGTAAAAATTATATTGGAGAAGGGATATTTGTCTGTGGACACTTTGCAGTGAACTGCAAAGGATTCTGGAGGTCAGGGCTCAAAATTTCCACTCGCCACTTGCCAAATGGCAAGTGAAAATTTAGCCCTGGCGAGTAGAAATTCAGCCCTGGTTGGTATGTTTTTGGCTTGTAGTGGAGAGTAACTTTTCAGGTCTGGCTAGTAGCAAAGGACTTCAAATTATAAGCCCTGCTGGAGGCCAGTGCTAACAAAGGCCGGGTTCCTCTCACATCTGGAAACTACATCCACCTTTAAGATTTGTCAAAAACTCTGGAACATGGAAGCTGTTTTATGAGAAAAAGGTAGATGTAGAGGGAGATGCACTAAGGTGTGATAAAGCGGTGATAAAACGAAGATGACTTCTCCAGTGATATCACTTCTCCAATTCCTATGTTATTCTATTGGGCAAATGCACTAAGATTTGGAGATCTTAGTTCATAGGCTCTATATAACAACATAAGCTCTGGAGAAGTAATATCACTGGAGAAGTCATCTCCACTTTATCACCTCTTTACTATACTTTGTGCATAACCCCCATAGTGTTCTTGAAAAGTATAACTGACATCTGTATGTGGCAAGTATGTGAAAGTCTTTACTGTTTCTGGTATCACATGAAATTAGACTTGCATAAGGCTTTTCACATGTGTTCCAATAAAATCGATCTTTGTTTGTAAAATATCTGTCATTTTTAAAAAAGAAAAGCATTAATTGTATGGCTTTTCCTGTTGAGTATAATAGGGGTATCTCCACTGATGGCAGTAGCTTTGTTTACATTTTATTTCAGCTCATATAAATGAAAGAGTTGTTACAGTCACTTTATATGGAAACTGTAGCCTCTGAGGCACATCACTCCCATAAAATACAGTAGAATAACTGGACACCAGGTGGCAGGCATTGTTGTTAACAGTTTAATATAAAACACTATTACTTTTTGAATGAAGCTGTTCTTCACAGTGGGAGTTCCTTCGTTTTAATCAGCAGCAAAAGCCTATTCTACAATATATTATTTATTTTGCATAATAATGCTGTGTTTTTGTTTTTTCTCCTTGTTGCCCCCACATATCCAACGACAAATATACACTTCAGAGAAAAGCTGATGGAACACCTACATATTTAGCATTATCTTCCATAAACATAATTTCAAAACTGTTATTTTTCATTGTGAGATATAATGTATCTATTGTTTTGTAGTGTGTGCACTGATATATGTTTCACAATTTTAACAATATTGAGGTGATCGCAATTGTCACATAAATTATGGAGGAAAAGCTGTGAAAAAAAGACCTTGCTGGTGACCCTACATTTAAAAAAAAATTATAATTATGTTGCAGTTTGGTTAGATGAACGTAAACATCAGCATCTTAGGATCAAGGTCTTTAAATATGTCCCTGATATGCAGCAAAATTGGTTTTCATCCAGTATTGTTTAACATTTGCTAAAGGACAACAATCAGACTGGGTGTCAAACAGGTCATCCCTTTGTTCAGAATACTGTGGAGATTTTTAAAAGTGGAGTTAAAGGGGAACTATCACCTGAAATAAAGTCTCCCCCCAACAATTAGCCATCCAGTGATAAGTGATAAGCTTACAAAAGTAGTATTAGCCAGGTTAATTACCTCTTTACTGAGAAATCCTTCTTCTGCCGAGACTGATGGCCAGGCAACACCGCAGAAATCTTTGCTTACAGACATCTGTGTGCCTGTGCTGTCTGTCCTGGTCTCCTGTAGGAGGGTGTAACAACATAAAACTATGACTAAGGAGAAAAGATAGAGCCAAGAGGCTACACAACATCACCCCAGACTCAGCAACCCTTTAATATAGGCACACTTAAAGGGATTAGAAAAAATAAGAAATAAAGTTTATTAAATACAAAAATATCACACAAGTGGCAAATATAAAATATTAAAAAGCCCAGGGGTAGGCAAGACAAATAGTATGTAGAAAACCAGATGCAAAAGTGAACAAATAGTAGAATTCTAGACTGAAACTAAATTATTCTAATTGTGCAAATGATGCAAATATAAATACAGCATATAGTGACATAGTGAATACAAAAACAATACAAATACTTATCATGAGCATATGGTAGTCAAAAGGAGATTCAAATACGTCAGACTGCCTCCCCTGCCAAATAACCATGAATTATTCCCCATACATGACAAAACAAATGGTACTGTCAGTGCTTCAGCATCCTATATAATAATTTGCTAAAACATGTGTATCGACACAGTCATGCGCAATAGAGACTGCCAGTGACGAACCTGATACAGAGCGGGGTGCTCCGAAGGAGCGTCCAGCTCTGTATCAGCTGCGGCGTGGGCAGTCTTTACTGAGCATGACTGCACCGTTATTGGCTGGCACTGTATGAGCCGCGGCATGGGCAGTCTCTACTGTGCATAACTGCCCTGTGACCGGCTGGCAGTGGCACTGTGGCCCGTGTAACGGGCTCTTCAACTAGTTATAAATATTATAACTGGACTAACTTGTTTACTAGTATCCCCAACCTAACTCCTGGGGCCAAATTCCAAAGCCTCTAGCCAAAGAATCAGCTACATAATTGTAACATAAACCCCCATACACCCATTTAACTTTTGATGGGTGCCAAGAGTATGTCATAGGCCCAACTGATTAAAACTTAAAAAATATTTTAATCATCTGAGTTTATCCACATGAAACAACTTCACAGTATGATTCAATGCACCCATCAATTCTAGCTTAAAAAAAGTAAAGTCCAGTGTCAATTGGGCAATGCTCATCTGACCTGAAAAAGTTATTCTCCATCTCTTTCAAGGCCATATGCCTGGCACTTAAACCCACATCCCTTGACAGAACATTAGTAACTCACCTGTTAAGGCAAATTCAAAACTTTTGCAATACCAGATCAGACTGATCTTTGACCACACCAGAACCAACACTGAGAAGACCGCCAACAGCATCTGTAGGTCTTTTTATGTGCTCACCCAAATCTCATTCTGGAAATGCACCAAGGTGATTGCCCCCACGTAAACCACTAGAACATCAGGACCCGATCCTGTCAACCTGGCAAATTCAAAAACATCATGAAACAGCTGCCCTCATTTCATCCTCTTACAGTCAAACTAGGACACCTGTGCTTCCTACTTGTTGACTGACATCAGAAGGCCCTGTAGCTGCAGAGCTGACCCCATTTTGGTCCAAAATATGAGAAGAACCCCACTACGCATACCTGAACTGGGAGCAGACCTGTTAGAGAAACATAAGGAAGAGGAAATAAAGGGTGGAAGATAAGTGAAAAGAAGAACTTCAAAATATAACCAAGATTCAAGCCAATATCTGTCTGGATGAACACAGATCCTGAAACTTCCACCTACCAATTTTTTGATGACTTCCTCAGGCAAACCCCATTGAGCTGCCTCTGTGGTGGCTCCTATTTTAAAGGAGTGGCCTCTAGACTCCCTTTCTGGAACTCTTAGTGCTGCCAACCCTTTTTTAAATATGCCACGGAATAGAAAAGGTGTACGCAGGCTCCTTGACCGGTAGGCCAGGAGTGGTCCACTCACAACCATTCTAAATTGCAAGAATTGATGTATCAGTTGCTCCAAACAGCAGGGCACACCCTCAACCTGGAAAGGCGTGACCCATTCCCCTGGACAAATACATAGATGTTGGATTTCACTATCTTGAAGGTCAAAACATTGTCCAGAATGCCACCACCTACAAAATCATAGCCTCCCAGTACTCCTTCACTGTGAATGACTAGTTTGCAGATACACATTGATTGAAAGTAAGCCAGACTGAATTGCATACTAAATAACAGCACTTCCTACTGGTCAACACACACACACTATGGGCAGCACATCCCAGAAGGTCCTGGAAAAACTGGAATGAGATAGGCTTATGTTTGACACATCTAACTGACTACTTTCTAATCCTCTTCAGGGCAGGACCATTCTACCCAAAACCTCCTTCATGTAGTCCCTCCATTCTTCCAGTGTGAACCAAAAGGGCAGCCTATACACTTTACCCAAAACAGATGAAAGGGAAAGCCCATTTCCAGCTCATGCCAAACCAGTAAAAGTACACTCTGTACTGTTAACCACCCAAAAATCAGCAACTCCGACTGCTTCCACTCCTCTCACACAGATTTATACTGCAACCCTGACTCTCAGGACCTGTAGCCTGTCCTGTGAAATCCAGCACCCAACTGCCCCTCCAGTACTGGGGGGTAGAGATACAGAACCAAGTAAAAAGGGAAATGGGGTGGATGAAAACTGACGAATACAAGAAAATATGAAGAAGCAAGAAATTAAAGAAAAGGGGAGGAGTGGGGAGAGGAAGTAGGACAGTACACGTGGCAGGGTGTCTGCTACAATGAATGCACAGTGAAACATAATTTAACCCTGTGCAGCCCACCACCCATATTACAATACAGAAGCCCAGATTAGCCAGCAAATCCCTGCCTACCTTACAATAGCTCCAATAAATCCAAGTATTTACCCCAGCCAAGCAGCAAAGCACAGGCATATGTGCGAAGAAGCTCTCAAATTCTCATCAGTAACAGGTCTGAGCTGCATGATCTTTAGACCTGGCGATTACTCCTCCTCTCTGCAATGTCATCACCCTGTGGGCTAGCATCCCTTACCTGGCAGACCTATGTCCCTCCTGGCCTCTGCTTTCAGTGCCAACACAGTTGGTGACACAGTGGAGGGTCCATTCATTTCATCATTTGGGCCTTTCAGTTACTCCAGATTGCATGCTAGGGCTCAACCATCTGGGCAGCCTTGCTCTGGTCCTCCTCACCGGATGTTCCAAAACTGATTCCACTGGGAAGGGCCTCCTCATGGCAAGCTCTTCCTGGAACCAAACACCCCTATCTGCCACCTTCTTGATCTCCACTATAAAATCTTCCTGGGATTACATTGCTGCCAGTAACCTGCTAAACCTCAACACCTCAGGCTCACTCAGTAAGGTAATACCTCTCACTTGCTTAACTACAGAAGTGGGCAGCAGTCAGGTATGCTGCTCCTAGTGTGTGTCACCACACTCTGACACAAAAGTATCACTGACCAAAAGTTTTTCCCTCCCCCAACTCCTCTCACTTTTACTCCTTTACCAATCCTGTACCGTAACCCTTCACGTATGATCTTTGAGCCCATCCCCTACAGTGACCTCTAGTCTGGAGAAATCTTTTTTTATTTGCTCATAGTCAATATTTTTGGGATTATGGGTGTTTCTAGGTACTGGTCTCAAACTCCAAGTCTCATGTTTAAAGCCATACATCTTGTTACCAACCTTGGGCATGTAATGGTGTAATGCCATGTTTAGCTCCCTAATGGTAATAGTGTAAAAGACCTCTGCTGATCTTACATATTCTTATTTTGCCTATAATGCCAAAAGTGATTTGAATGTGCTCCATCTGTAAAATACTTAGCTGCTGGTCTACCATATCAACAACTACATCCAAGTATGTTATGCAGAGACTACCAATGAGTCAAATCTTGGATTTGGTAAAAAGCCAAATCTGGATGTAGCACACTCTGGGTCTGACTGTGATTTGTTTAATTGAACCCGATTCCTGCTGGAGTGAAGAGCAACCACTGGCCAAATATATACGTAGCAAGAGTTTTAATAATTTATTTTTTTATACAATTTGGTATTTTTCTAATTATGTTAAAATTAATTCCATATTTGTCAGAATTTAAAAAATATTATGATTTTTAGCTTTGCAAAAACTAAAAATTGAGAATAAAATTAGCAAAAACAAAACATGAATTTGGAAATATTTCGCTTATATATCCAGGTCCAGATGTTCTGCGCAGCAGCTAAGGTGGGGAGAGTCCACTAAACAACTTAAAGGGATAGTAATACTTCATTTGATCTTTATTTTATTTTGTAGGCATTAAAAAAACATGAAGAACGATAAAAGTCATATCTCTCAAACCTTTATGGTTTGAGAGATATTCACATCAAAGTTTCCCCTCCCCTCCCCGCCCCTTTTACCTAGTGTAAGCCGTCTCTTCTTAGATGTGGAATGCAGTCCATAGACCAGACAGATAACAGAAGGGGACATTCTTCTTCCTATGAGAACAATGAAAGCCCTGCCCCCCCTTGACAAGTGTTTCAGATTTTTCCCTTATCTTAATTAAAGATTGTCCCTCTCTGCAGTCTACCTGGGCACCTCCCTTCTGATCTGGCTGAGCAGTGTTACATCAGTAAAAGGGGCGGGAGGGGATACTTTGTCATTGAACTACACTTGAACTACAACTCTGACAGAATTGAAATAACACTCTCCAAAGTCCAAATACTATGATGATTAATTAGAGCTGCTTTTATTATGAAACATTACTATCCCTTTAAACTCCTTGAGTGCCGGGGATCTCCTTAGCATTCAAGAGGTCAAAGCCACATTTTGATAAGTAGGGCTGTGACATATTATCATTCACATGTAGTAAGTGTAACCCTTATCTTAAATTACTGTGAGCTGTAATAAAACAGAAAGCAGCATTGGCTTTAAAAACAAACAAAAAAAACAAAACGTGATTTTGTATGGCATGCCAACAGCTGCAACGTATGCCCCCATTTCACCCCGTCAATTTGCATACATCTAATTTCAACATGAGAGCATGAAAGAGAAGTTAAACATCTGTTTTGTTTTTTTACAGAAATGTTTAATGTGTAAAAGTGATCCCATTGGTCAGTGGAATGGTCATATGTTTCTGTGCTCTAGGGGAAAGTGTGTTTTAGGGTTTCATCTAATGCACCATGAACAAATAGCATGTGGGCAAAACATTCCTTCACCAGGATGAACATACTGCAGCTGATGTACTAAGAACAAATGGAGAAAATCTGGGGAAATCTTAATGCAACATAAGGGACAAATAAAAAGTCCCATTGGTTTAAATTGAATCTTTAACTCCTTTAATGCTAGATAGGACTTCAGAGCATTGTGAAGCATGCAATGGAGACATTTCTAGCATTTAAGGAGTCAAAAGCACCCTTAGATTCTATGGGACTCTGAGCAAATGTTGTTTATCCCTTATGGTGCAGTGGGTTTGCTCCAGAATTTCTCCAGTACATAGCATATCATCATCAGTGTGTTAGATACATGAGATAGTTGAAGTGAAGGGATCCTCCAATGTACTCATTGTTTTGTTCAATCAGAATTTAAAGTGAACCATTTCCATAAAACCACCTGTTTGGATAACCTTTTTTTTCATTTAATACCATAGTTTCAAGGTTGAGAGTAATAGGTCTGGGCTACTGCAACATAGAGCAATCTAGTACCGCTTAATTTAATCCTTTAAGTGCCAGAAGGGTACACAAAGCATTTCTTTGAAATGCGTTGTGTACCTCTCTGGCACTCAAATGGTTAAAGGGTAATGCCCAAAATAAAGTTGATTCTGTATGTTAGATTGTACAAAAATAAAGTATTTGGAAAAAGTCCTATCTCTCAATCTGTTATGGTTTGAGAAAGACAGAGTGCTCTAAAGTCCCCCCCTCCCCCTCCTTCTCCTGACGTCAGCTGTAAGCTAACAGCAGGAGTTTCTGGTCTGGGGACCGACAGGCGGCTCTTCAGCAGAGCCGCAATAGCGCAATTTAAAAATAAATACTTCTTGGGAATGGTTTGCAGGCACACTTTTTAGACCGTTCCAAAGAAGTATTTTTTTTTAAATTGTGCTATTGCGGCTCTACTGAAGAGCCTCCTCGTGTCGACCGACACAGATCTCCTTCTGTCAGCTTTACAGCTAATATCAGGAGTAAGGGAGGGAGGGGGAACTTTAGCAGAGGATATCTCTCAAACCATAAATACTTTATTTTTGTAAAATCTAACATATATAGTCAACTTTATTTTGGGCATTACTAACCCTTTAATGAAATTAATGCCAAAATGTATTTGAATACACAGGGAGTCATTTTCTGAGTAGACCTTTATAGTGGTGTTTTCCAGTTCTGTATCCAATCAAGGGGGGTTATGCACTAAGGTGTGATAAAGAGGCGATACAGCAGAGAGGACTTCTCCAGTGATATCACTTCTCCAGTTCCTATGTTATTCTATAGAGCCTATGCACTAAGATCTCCAAAGCTAAAGAAATTTTAGTGCATAGACTCCATAGAATAACATAGGAACTGGAGAAGTGACGTCACTGGAGAAGACATCTCCACTTTATCACCTATTTATCACTCTGTAGTGAATCTACCCCTTTGTGTTGTTTCAGGATGTGGGAAACAGCACAATGTATGGTTACAGGAGTCCAAATCAGCCACTATGGAAATCTGGGGCCAGATTCTATTGCAGGTGCTAAATATTAACACCTGTTTTATCAAACGTTTTTCCTATTGAAGTCTATGGGGAAAGCTGAAAATAAAAGCAGAGATAAAATTAGCAGCTGGAATAGAATCTAGCCTCTGATGTGAGAAATGAACAAATAATGCATTTCTGTCAAACCGTCACTTGTCAAATTAATTAACTCTGGCAATAAATGCCAGAGCTAATTAATTTGACAAGTGACTGACTTCTGCTTGGTGGGAGAGAGGTCATATTTTAACCATTTAGATGCTAGAACTGTCTCTAACACATATCTCCCAAGTGTACGTCTTAGGACTCAAAATGCCTCTGTCCCTCTTTCCCACCCTTTTTATGAAATTAAACTATGTGGTGTACATACAAGTAAATCACATTGCTTCACAGTAATAAAACATTAAAGGGATAGTAATACTTAAAAATTACTCATCTCTATTTTGTAGCCCTTAAATAAAGAAGAAAAATGCCACCAGCTGCATCTCTCAAACCCTTATGGTTTGAGAGATAATCGCTTAAAAAGTCCCCCCTGCCTGACGTCAGCGTTCTAGCTAACAGCAGGCAAATCCGCTCCAGGGATCAGCCAGCGGCTCTGGAGCAGAGCCAAGATTGCGTTAATGAAAAAGCAATCCTTCACTTAAAGGGATAGTAATGTCAGAAAAAAAGTATTAACTATATGGTAGATACAATTAAAAGAGAGTACTTGCACTTATTCATATCTCTCAAACCGTTATGGTTTGAGAGTTATAGGAGAATAAAGTTCTCTAGTCCCTCCCCTTTCCTCCTTGACAAGCTGTAAAGCTGTGAGAAGCAGATTCTGGTCGCTTGACCGGATGTGTCTCTTCAGCAGCGCAGATATAACGATATCTAAAGATAAATACTTAATTTGGAATGGTCTACAAAGTGTGCCTGGCTTGCAAGCACACTTTGTAGACCGTTCCAATTAAGTATTTATTTCTAAATAGCGTGATTTCAGCTCTGCTGAAGAGCCTCTGTCTGGTCAAATGACTGGAATCTGCAGCTGTCAGCTAGATGGCAGACTTGAGTAAAACAGACAGGAAAAGGTAACTTTAGCAAGTTAGATCTCTCAAACCATAAAGCTTTGAGAGATAAGACTTGCATTGATGTTAATCTTTTTTTAATGTCTACAATATTAAATCAACTTAAAATTGAACATTACTATCCCTTTAAAAGGTCTTCTACGTGTGCTTGCAAACCAAACACATGTAGAAGAACTTTTTAGGGAAGGATTTCTTTTTTTATTAACGCGATCTCGACTCTGCTGCAGAGCCGCTGGCCGGTCTGCGGACCAGATTCCAAATCTGTCAGCTAGAACGCTGATGTCAGGCAGGGGAGAACTTTGTAAGAGGTTATCTCTCAAACCATAAGGGTTTGAGAGATGCCGCTGGTGGCATTTTTCTTCTTTATTTAAGGGCTACAAAATAGGGATAGGTAATTTTTAAGTATTACTATCCCTTTAATGACTGTTTAAACAGTATATGTGTTTATATATTAGTCTGTGTAGATAAAATACTTTTTCTTGCTCTAAATCATTTATTCTGTTACATAAAGAAGTGTTGTCAGTATGTTATGAAATAACCTAAAAATACTCAGAAATGCTTCTCCCATCATCCACGCCCCGAACAATATCACCTAAAACAAAGGTGTCCCTCTTTGGCCATAAGAAATGTTGAAAGATTTGCTCAGCTATGGCATTTTCATTTTCACTTTACCATATCTCCCAAAATTTCAAATGGCCAAAGAGGGACACTTGTATTTTAGGTGGTGTTTCTGGGGGCGTGGCTGGTGGACAGGAATTTTTAGGTTACTTTGTGACCTATTCACACCTCTTTGTGTAACTGAATAAAGGATTTAGAGCAAGACTAAAGTATTTAATTTATACAGATTTATTTACAAAAACATATACTGAAGATTAACTAAACATTTATGTGAATTTCATTGCTGTGGAGCAATGTGATAGACTAATATAAACACCACTCACTCTGATGTCCTAAAAAGAGAGACACCAGGGTAGAAAAGAGGTACAGGGGAATTTGGGACACTTGGGAGCTATGCTTTACGTACTCTTATTTTGTATTCGTAAATTTGTGAAAATTGTACTTTTCTCTAGTCCTTACAGGTCTAACTGGCATAGTGAATAGCAAATTATTGCATTTGTGCGTAACATGTTTAACATAGGTGAATGCTAGAGATGTCTTCAAAAATTTGAAGACAGAGGGTTAGAGATGTCAGTAGCACCCAGGAGGTTATTTAAAAAAAACATAAAATCTAGAGAATGAAAAAACGCAAAAAGTATAATCCACACCTTATTAAATATGTGTATTTGTTACTTTCTAACCAGATAAGAAATGATAAGGAATTATACACATGAAAGCCTGCAATGAAAGAGGTGCTCTACTGCAATTCTCTCCTAAGTATGAAAAACAAATTTGTGAAAAACATTTTCGATAAAGATATTTTGAAACTTGGTAAACAGACCTCATTTGTGTTTTCAAAATGATCAGTATGAAAACATAATTTAGTCATATACTGGAGACCTGCCAGACACCTAAGGTGTTACATTTTAACATCTTATCTACTGCGTCTATGAGATAGTTGCATCAAACTCTAGATGTGTCTAGGCACCTGCCTTCTGAGAAATCCAGCCCCACTTTGCATTGATTAATAGCACATGGTCACTCTTGCTTTTCACCTTAGGTCAGCTGTTTAACCCTTTGAGTGACAGAGGGGCACGTGAGGCATTACTCCTTTGGCACTCAAAGGGTTAACCCACTGAGGGGTTAATCCTTTAAGCTCTAGAGAGGTGTGCAGCGTTTTGCACGATTCTCTGGCACTCAAAGGGTTAATCATATCCTACTTAATAATTGTATCATCTCTTCTGCAAAAATCCATTCACTTAACCCATGGAAAAAAAAGGAGTGGCCAAAGGAGGTTTCTAGCACCTTACAGATTAAACCTTTGAGTGCCAGTACCCCTCTGGCACTCAAAGGGTTAATGAGGAGTCATACAGTATCTTCTTCAGAAAAGAGGTTAATTGTAGCATTATTTCATTGCATGTGTTTGCCATGTACATACATACAGGCTGATTTAATAAGAACTAGTGCAATTTCAGGGGCGAACCAGCTGCTCATAGGGGACAAATAAAATATCCTCAAATTCCCACAGATTTAAATGGGGATTTTAACCTCTTGAATGCATCACAAGGAATTAAAAGCACCATTTAGATCTGTGGGAATTTGAGTATGTTTAAATGACCCCTATGGCACAGTTGGTTTGCTCCATTTCTTATTCAGCCTGAACATTGATTACTGGGGCACATCCAGGGAGGGCTGGGCAGGGGGGCAAATGCCCCCTGGGCCGGCCATATGTCTGGGCCAGTGGGCCACTGCCTCACTTAATCTCTATCCTGTTGCTATAAGTGGAGCTATACTAGTGATACCACAGAGCTTACAATTGAAATGGAGTTATACAAATGATATCACAAAGCTACAATCCAATTTAAGCTACACTAGTAACATAAACCATTTCCCTTGTAAGCTCTATAGTATCACTAGTGTAGCTTGGCTTAAATTGGAAGCTATGTACTATCAGTAGTTTAGCCCATTTCAGCTGTGAGCTACGTGGTATCACTTTACTTTATGATATTAAAAATGCCACTTTTAAAATTAACAAAAGGGGTTGGGCTGGGACAGTGGTCTCAAACAATAGTAGATCATATTTGCCCTCGGGGCCACAAGTTGCCAGCCCTCTCCGGGCACATCCTCTAATGTTTGTGCAAGGGCTGGGGCTGATGACTACAATACCCATCATCCCCATGCAGCCACTGGTTGTCTAGGGATGATGAGACTTGTAGTTTTCAACAGAGGAGGACATCAGATTGAGTCATGTTTGGCTCATACTGCTGGAATAATCTTAGATACAATAGTACAGTAACCTTTACGTTAAGCTGATCCTCTTTTCCATTGCATTGCTCAGTATGTTTACGTTACACTGTACATTGATCCTTCTCATCACAAACATGGTTTGTTTAGTAAATACTGTTCTCAGTTGAGTGCTTATTTATTGTAATAGTCACCTGCTTTATGTGCGGCCTCTTAGGAGTTTCTCATAAAAATGTACTGTAGATGTTTTGGAAAAGTCATGAATGTGTACATGTTTTGGAAAAGCTACCAAGTATTTACATGTGTTAAGTTCAAACATTACATATTGACTTCATGTACTTTGCCTGAGAAACATTTGCCATAGTCTGTCAGACAAGGGCATTGTACTAACTAGTTCAGGTCTGAATGCACAAGTGAATAAAAGAAAACTGAACCAATTGTGGGCCAAACCTACAGCACCATAGGGAACACATAAATATTCTGAAAGTTGATTTAAAGGGATAGTAACACTTAATATGTAAAAAATATATATTTTAGCATTTGCCCTCCTGAGTAAAACAAGGGTGCTCCCACTGCTGAGAGGTTTTATTCAGATGTTATTGGAGCTCACACTTGAACTTTTTTTAGGTGTAGAATCTCAATGGCCTAAAATTGTACAGTGGCGCTGTTGCTACACCATCCTATGGTGGTTTATGGTCAGTTAACCAGAGCTGTCCATAGGATGATGTAGCAACAGCGCCACTGTACAGTTTTAGGCCATTGAGATAGTGCATCTAAATGAGTTCACATCTAAGCTGCAATTACTTTTGAATAAAACACCTCTCAGCAGTGGAAGTAATCATGTTTTACTCAGGAGGATAAACCCAACTATTTATATATTTTTACATATTAAGTGTTACTATCCCTTTAAATTGGATTTTTAACCCTTGAATGCTATAGCTCTCCGGTCCTATTAGACTTACCCATGCAATGTGTCAGAGACTTCCCTAGCATTCAAAGGGTTAAAAAAATGTATTTACCCCTTTGAGTGCCAGGGGGTAAACAATGCATTGCAAAGCAATACATTGTGTACCCCTCTGGCACTCAAAGGGTTAAATCAGCATGAATGTTTATTTGTCCCTTATGGTACAGATGGTTAGCCATACAATTGGTTCACTGTGTTGGAGACCTCTCTAGCATTCAAGGACTGAAAAGACTTATTTAAATCAGTGGGAATTGGGGAAATATTCATTTGTCCCCTATAGTGCTGTTGGTTTTCTCCAGAACTGCTCCACGTTAGTTTGCTGAATTAGATCCTAAAAGCCAGCTCCTCTTATTAAAACCATGTGGGATGGAGGATAGGATTATGTGTAATGTGTACTTTATATAAAGTCTAGTTGAAGATCCCGTGTACATGGGCCACAGTGTCAGCCAGTCGCGGGGCAGTCATGCACAGTAGAGACTGCCTGTGCCACGGCTGATACAGTGCCAGCCGGTCATGGGGCAGTCATGCACAGTAGAGACTGCCCGCGCCGCAGCTGATACTTTGGAGCTCCCCGCTCCGTATCAGCCGCTTCACAGGCACTCTCTACTGCGTATGACTGCGTTGTTACAAACATTTTAGTGAATTATTATATAGGATGTGTCAAACAGGAAGTGATATCACAGTACAACATTCAACATGTGAAATGTCCCATTAAAGTGGAACTGTCAAGCTGTTGCATCCATGGTTCAGTGCTTTAATCACTCCAAAAAATGCTGAAAAAATAAATTAATCATTGTCAACAATGTTAATTATGATAAAAATGCTACCTATTTCTTGCTCGATAATGTAAGGCAGAGTGATGGCATCTTTGTTACATTTTCAGTGCTCTACCTCTCGTGTAGCTGCCGGTCCTGCTCACAAAGTCTGCCCCTTTGCTTGCAGGCTGGTGAACCTGACTTGAAATATAGTAGAACGGGGATAGCTGGGACGGGCGTAGGGTGGGGAAATTCAGCCAGAGGGCAGTTCCATAGAGCGATGCGAGAGTGACTAGGTCAGTTTTAATAATCCTTTTTCTTAAAAATGAATGAGATTTGAAAAAAAATGTTACACATATTGCACTTACTTTTAGTAGCTAGACTTTCTACTGTTAAGTTTATTGAAGGTGAAAGTTCCACTTTAAATCAGTGGACAATTTTATTTGTCCCCTGTGGTGCAGTTGGCTTTCCTCCAGAAATGTTCCGCTTGCTTTTATACATAGGCCCATTGAAGCTGATGTACTAAGAATTGGGGCAAACTAACTGCACTGTAAGGGACAAATAAACATTCCCATTGATTGATATATGTCTTTTAAAGGGATAGTAATACTTCATTTTAATTTTATTTTATTTTGTAGGCATTAAAAAAACATTAAGAATGATATAAGTCTTATCTCTCAAACCTTTATGGTTTATGAGATATTCACAAGCAACGTTTCCCCCTCCCTCCCCTTTTACCTAGTATAAGCAATCTCTTCTCAGATGTGGAATGCAGTCCATAGACCAGACAGATAACAGAAGGGGACACTCTTATTCCTATGAAAACAATGAAATCCCTGCCCCCCTTGACAAGCTTTTCAGGTTTTTCCCTTATCTTAACTGAAGATTGTCCCTTTCTGCAGTCTACCTGGGCACCTCCCTTATGCTCTGGCTGAACAGTGTGACATCAGCAGGGGAGGGCTGGCAACATGTGGCCTGGGGGGACAAATAAAATCAAATGGCCCATTTCTACTATTGTTCGAATCTACTGTCCCAGCCCACTCCTTTTGTTAATTTTAAAACTGCCATTAATGTTGTGAAGTAAGGCAAGTGATACATACAGCTGAAACGGAGCTACACTACTGATACAACAGATCTTACAATTTAAGTAAAGCTACGCTAGTGATACCATAGACTTTACTTTAGTGTAGCTCCATTTGTATTTTAGCTCTCCGATCTCATTTGTGCAGCTCCATTTCAGTTATAAGCTCTAGGGTATCACTAGTGTAGCTCCATTTACAACAGAAAGCATGAGATTCAGTGAGGCAGTGGTCCACAGCCCAGACATATGACCGGCCCAGGGGGCAATTGCCCCCCTGCCCCCCAGGCCAGCCCTCCCCTGGACATCAGTAAAAGAGGCGGGAGGGGGACATTTTGTCATTGAATTACTCTGGAACTACAACCCTGACATAACTTGAAATAACACTCTCCAAAGTCCAAATACTATGATGATTAATTATAGCTGCTTTTATTATGAAACATTACTATCCCTTTAAGTCCTTGAATGCTAGACAAGTGTCCATGCATTGTGAAACATGGTAGGGATTGGGTGGAACTAGGGTGACCACGCATCCCGGAATGCCCGGGACTGTCTCTTATTAGAGGTCTGTGTCCCGCGTCCCGGGTCATCCCCCACCGCGACAACAAAGAGTCCCGGAATGGAGCAACAAAGCCGGCACCCACAGCCTACCTACACAGCACAGCAGCACCAGTCCAGCCAGCCAGTGAAATGCTTTTTGCTATATGGTCCTCATTGGCTGGCTGAGCCAATGAGGACCATGTAGCAAATACATTTCATTGGCTGGCTGGACTGGTGCGTGCGAGACAGCTGGGATGGCGCAGGTATGCTGGCACTGCGAGTGAGACCCGCTGCTGCGGCTCCCGCCAGCGCTGACCATCTTTCTGAGGCTGACACAGAGTAAGAGTTCCCACTGGGAACTCTGTGTCAGACTCAGAAAGATGGTCAGCGCCAGCTGGAGCCTCAGCCGCAGGACTAGGGTGACCACATGTCTCGGAATGGCAGATTGGAAATATGGTCACCCTAGGCGGAACAGCTGAGAAAGTGAGTGGAGTTACCGCAGATCTCACTAACTCACTGAATGACCCTGTGCACCAAGAGACCCAGTAATTAAGTCAGAAAACTCTCCCAGGCAGATCCTGACTCAAAGATACGTTTTTAAAATGATTTTCTTTATCTTTCACTAAATTATTTTGAATTTTGAATGAATCCCTTGGATTCTGGAGATGTCTCTAGCATCCAAGGGTTAAACCTGAGGTAAACTAAGACAGGTTTCATCTTATTCAATGTCAAATTTATTGCCTGATATAACAGACATTTCTGTATTTTGCCTTAAGCTTACATTAATTTGCATTTCAATTATGTGAAAATCGTGCCGTAGTTATGTTCATGTGAATATTTGTCTTTCATTTTGTATATAACTTGCAAGAACCTTCCATTATTTTCTCCAGCCAGTAAAAATATAATAGAAATCTCCTGGAGTCCTTGCTATGTGTTGTGGGGAGTGGGTATTTTGGCATTTTCATTGACTGTTATACAGAGACAATGTGGAGCGAGGGACAGACCCATTAAAACCAGCAGATGTTATATGTTAAGGATCTACAGTGTAGAGAGTGTCTGTTATTGAAACCATAGTAATATGTGTATGCATTCTTTTCATTCCATAATAAAACCTACATAGTCCTTTATGTTTGTCACTGAGGTTAGCACCGGTGTTTGGAAACATATACTGGTAACTAAGCTTCATCTCTCTTAACCACAGATTTGTTACTTGCAGACTGAGTTAGTAACCTCCTATAATATATATCTATTCAATAGATTCTATTGTATGGTTAGTTACTGTGTGCACTGTTTCTAATTTAACCTTTTGAGTGCCAAAGGGGTGTCCAACAGTGTTCAGAGGGTTACTGGGCAGTAGGGGGATGTACAAATATGATTCTGTGCTAAACCTAGAAATGGAAACAATTACTTAATTATGCCTGTGTAACTCCCCTTAATGTTGCTTGTGATGGTGAAATGTATGAACATTTGGGGAAAATGCTTTGCTCTGTGCCTGTAGGGGAGGCTTTTTAAAGGCTGGCGCAATTAAACGCCTGCAAATGGCCGAGTTTGTGCACCGGAATGCGCTAAATTGATCATATGTTCTGGTTCACCCCTAACAGGTCATGACTTTATGATTGAGTACAGGTAAACTAATAAAATCACTGAGTCTCTGATTAACTCTCCTGTACTCAGTCAGGGAATTCCTAAAGACATGGTCTGTTAGGGGTCACTGAAGACTGTGTTGGGAGCCATTGCTTGGTGTATACTCCAAACTGTAGGTACTGGAGTTGGAGACTAACACCAGAAAAGTTTATCTGGTAGATTTGTACATTCTCCCATTTGTACATTCCCTCCACTGTAATCTTAGTTGTGGAGAGAAGTAGGATCAATCCATAAATTATAGGCACAACAGTCATACATGCTGAAATGCATTATGATTTGTTTCTCATCAAATTAGGCCGTGGTATGAGCTGCTGTAAGAATTGCAGTAATATGTACCTCTGTGTTGATGTATTTTTTTTTCAAGGAAGTTTTAAGAACCCCTGTTGCCCCCAGGTGAAATTGTGAATGGAGGACCCCCAAATATAGGTTTACATTTAGGATCCTTAACCCATTAACAACTGCCCAATCCGGGGTGAGCGGCTGTTAAGGACCCTTGCATTTTTTTCTTTTTTTTTTTTTTTTTTTTTGTGCAGTGAATTCTGGGATGGCAGATCGGTGTGCAGCTGCGCTACCATCCCAGAATTCCATTATGTGCCAGGACTGTCATCCATAACGTTAGGACCGGAGTGACCGTCCTGGCATGTCATGTGCCACTAAGGGTTTAAGTTGTAGCTGTCCGCTTCCTTTCTTCCTGTTATGGCAAAATCATCCACATTTACGTGCTGTATACCCAGAAATGCCTCAGTCCTCTCTTGCCATCAGACCAATGGATTAAATTAGTTCCTTTCCTTAAAAAGTGGGACGCCGGGTAGTACGCCCATGCATTAAAATGCCCCTGTTCAGTTTTACTTGCTACTTACTTGCTCATTCAGAAACTTCATTTTGTTAAACACCAAAGACACGTTTAGTTTGTTTAATAAAATTAAAACCTGTATATATTATACTACTTTTTTCTGTAAAACAAACAGTATTTCATATTTAACAGTAAGTGGCCAAATTTATCACCCCCTGTGCATAATAGCAGTATGACTACCGTGTGTAGGATCTGCATAGCACAGTGTGTAGTAACATTACCCCAGCATCTAAACTAATTAGCATAGATCATCAGACTGTTCCAATAACAAATAAAGGTTAATTTCTCAAAAGCTATTTATATTATAAACAAATGGCTAGAACAAAAGTGTTTTAATCCATTTTAAAATTTAAAGGGATAGTAAGGGTTAGGAATTAATGTAAGATTCTACATATTATATAACAGTATGTACTTTTGTAACAGTGCATAATGTTGTCATTTTAATTGTATTCATTCTTAAATTGTCCCCCTCCCGCCCCTTTTCCATTTGTCATGATGCCTCCCCTAAGAGCAGCAATGTATGTCCAGATGGATTGTGACGAGGGAAAATCTTTTGTCAGCATATACTGACAGACTGAAGATTGTCCCTCATTGCGATCTGTCTGGTCTGCTGACCGGATTCCAGATCTGAGGGGATGATTCGTGACATATAGAAAAGGGGCGGGAGGGGGGCACTTTAATATAGAATAAAACAAAAACGTCAAAGTTATGGATGGTTACAAAGCTACACATCGTTATACAAATGTATGTAGAAGAATCAATCTTACATTAATACCTAACCATTACTATCCCTTTAAGCCTCAAATCTTTGGATACGTCAGTAGTGTTGAAAAAGATTAACTAGCCGTGTGAATTTGTGTGAATGTGGGGAATTTTCATTGTTCATTGTGTGGATTGCTTCTGACGTGCAGTTGGATTGCTTCTGACGTGCAGTTGGATTGCTTCTGACGTGCAGTTGGATTGCTTCTGACGTGCTCCACTTTTCTTTGTGTATATGGCATGGTCCTTTATACCTGAAAAAAATCTGTCGTCAGTATTTAAAAATAAGCATATGTGATTATTTATCACATTGTCCTAAGCATCTTTCCTGTTACGTCACCAAAATCAGTGCCTGTTTGTACAACACAAAGATTACTGTTCTCAGCGTTCTTCATTTAGCAAATGAAAAGTGACGTAAATACCCAGAGTTCAAGGTCAACATGTCTTCCTACCTCTCCCACGTCACTAGTGTACTTCCTCCATGACAACAAAGCGAATAGGTAAAGCTTAATGACTACATTTATTCAAAGAGATAAAACACTGATAAAACTGCCATTTATTCAACAAAAGGGAACTGCTGTAAATGTTGGTTAAATAAGCGATGAAAAGAAACAGACGTGGTTTCGTTATCTAGGTTTTGTGTATGTGGCCAATGCTGATTTCTCTTTTGGAAGAGCAGGCAATTGCTTAGGAAACTAGGCAATCAAGGTGGTCAAAATCCCATTTAATCCTTCGAGTGTGAGAGTTGGACACCTCTCTTGCACTCAAAGGGTGCAGTCAATGGGAATTTTTATGTGTGCCATAAGGAACAGTTGGTTTAACCCGTTATCTCTTATCTTTACCTTCCTGAATACAGCCCCTAATTATTTCTGGTGCCTAAAATGGAATGGTCACACCCACTGTGCTGAGTTGTGGGTGCTGCTAAGAAAATCATATTCTCCATTCAGAGACACCTCCTCCTGGTGGCCAGATTATTTGCAGGTTTATAATGTCCAGGCCTTATAATCATAGCGGGGAACTCTCCGGATTTGCCCCAGAGACTCCAGTTTTTGTATCTGATTTCCGAGTCTCCAGGGACAGAGGCTGATTCTCCGGGCGGTAGGGACTTTTTATGAAACTCTGCCCTCTTCAGTTCCTTCCTAGCCTGTTCCTCCCACTTTCCTCCCACTTCTCCTCCTTCTGCACCTAGTTACTCCCATCCCCTTTTTGAAACTCTTGCTAAGCCCTGCCCAACCCAAAAGTCAGCCCTCCCTCTTTTGACATGAATCACATCAGGAGTACCCTCTGTAAAATACAGTTTAGATACTAACCTGAACAGTTTGTTTCCAGTTTATTTAACCCTATAGATGCTGATTATTGTTATTATATTTATACTTTATATAAACCCAACTTATTCCGCAGCGCTGTACAATAGGGAATAGATATACAGAGACATTAAACAGTTCAAATGGAACATAGAAAACAAAAGAATCAGAGGGCCCTGCTTGCAGCAGCTTATCTGTTTATGTGCAGTGTACCACAATGCATTGTGTACCCCTCTGGCACTCAAAGGGTTAAAGTGACACTTTAAGTAAAAAAAAGTTTGTATATTTTTAATCTACATCAATGTACATACTACACTAGATTAAATTCTATAAAATGTTTTGTTGTAAAGATATTGATAGTTGATATATTTCACCCTATGTGTGCTGTCACTGCCTTTATCTGCTACGCACTCTGTACAAATTAGCTTATTTACATACAGTGCCAGCCAGAGGTGAAAATTAACATCACCACAAGGGGGTGTGGAATGAATATAAAATAAGAAATAGCTTTAAAGGGATAGTAATACTTCGTTTTAACTTTATTTTATTTTGTAGGCATTAAAAAACATGAAGAATGATATAAGTCTTATCTCTCAAACCTTTATGGTTTATGAGATATTCACAAGCAAAGTTTCCCCCTCCCACCCCTTTTACCTAGTGTAAGCCATCACTTCTCAGATGTGGAGTGCAGTCCATAGACTGGACAGATAACAGCAGGCCTGGACTGGGACAAAAAATAGGCCCGGGCATTTAAAGCTGAGCAGCCCATTTTTATTTTTTTAACGCCCGGACCCAGGGCCGGTGCAAGGATTTATGTATACACAGGGCGAAGGTGCATTTTGATGTCCCCACCCCCCTCCGACACAATCCCCTGCCCCCGCCCACATATTCACCTCCACACTCTGCCCACCCCATTCTCCTCCCCACACTGTTCACCTCCACATTGCCCCTTCCACAATGTCCCCTTCATCTCCACATTGCCCCTTCCACAATGCCCCCTTCATCTCCACATTGCCCCTTCCACAATGCCCCCTTCATCTCCACATTGCCCCTTCCACAATGCCCCCTTCATCTCCACATTGCCCCTTCCACAATGCCCCCTTCCACTCCACAATGCCCCCTTCATCTCCACATTGCCCCTTCCACAATGCCCCCTTCCACTCCACAATGCCCCCTTCATCTCCACATTGCCCCTTCCACAATGCTCCCTTCCACTCCACAATGCCCCCTTCATCTCCACATTGCCGCTTCCACAATGTCCCCTTCATCTCCACAATGCCCCTTCCACAATGCTCCACAATGCCCCCTTCCACAATGCCCCCTTCCACTCCACAATGCCCCCTTCCACTCCACAATGCACCCTTCCACAATGCACCCTTCCACTCCACAATGCCCCCTTCCACAATGCCCCCTTCCACTCCACAATGCCCCCTTCCACAATGCCCCCTTCCACTCCACAATGCCCCCTTCCACAATGCCCCCTTCCACTCCACAATGCCCCCTTCATCTCCACAATGCCCCCTTCCACAATGCCCCCTTCCACTCCACAATGCCCCCTTCATCTCCACATTGCCCCTTCCACAATGCTCCCTTCCACTCCACAATGCCCCCTTCATCTCCACATTGCCGCTTCCACAATGTCCCCTTCATCTCCACAATGCCCCTTCCACAATGCCCCCTTCCACTCCACAATGCCCCCTTCCACAATGCCCCCTTCCACTCCACAATGCCCCCTTCCACAATGCCCCCTTCCACTCCACAATGCCCCCTTCCACTCCACAATGCCCCCTTCCACAATGCCCCCTTCCACTCCACAATGCCCCCTTCCACAATGCCCCCTTCATCTCCACAATGCCCCCTTCCACAATGCACCCTTCCACTCCACAATGCACCCTTCCACTCCACAATGCCCCCTTCATCTCCACAATGCCCCCTTCCACAATGCACCCTTCCACTCCACAATGCCCCCTTCCACAATGCACCCTTCCACTCCACAATGCCCCCTTCCACAATGCACAATGCCCCCTTCATCTCCACAATACCCCCTTCATCTCCACAATGCCCCCTTCCACAATGCCCCCTTCCACTCCACAATGCCCCCTTCATCTCCACAATGCCCCTTCCACAATGCACCCTTCATCTCCACATTGCCCCTTCCACAATGCCCCCTTCCACTCCACAATGCCCCCTTCCACTCCACAATGCACCCTTCCACAATGCACCCTTCCACTCCACAATGCCCCCTTCATCTCCACAATGCCCCCTTCCACAATGCACCCTTCCACTCCACAATGCCCCCTTCCACAATGCACCCTTCCACTCCACAATGCCCCCTTCCACAATGCACAATGCCCCCTTCCACAATGCCCCCTTCCACTCCACAATGCCCCCTTCATCTCCACAATGCCCCTTCCACAATGCACCCTTCATCTCCACATTGCCCCTTCCACAATGCCCCCTTCATCTCCACAATGCTCCCTTCACCTCCACAATGCTCCCTTCCACAACGCCCCCTTCATCAACTGCCCCTTCATCTCCGCAATGCCCCTTGATCCCCTACCTTAAAGCCCTGGTGATCTAGCAGCGACGCGGCGTACCATCAGTGATCTGTGCCTCCTTCGGCACAGAGCTGCATCTCCCGCTCGCGGTTCGCAATAATGCAGAGCGCTGGGAGATGATGTCATCTCCCAGCGCTCTGTATTACTACAGAGACTGTGTCACCAGCCCGGCCCACCGGGCAAATGCCCGGTGTGCCCGATGGCCAGTCCGGGCCTGGATAACAGAAGGGGACACTCTTATTCCTATGAAAACAATGAAATCCCTGCCCCCCTTGACAAGCTTTTCAGGTTTTTCCCTTATCTTAATTGAAGATTGTCCCTCTCTGCAGTCTACCTGGGCACCTCCCTTCTGCTCAGGTTGAACAGTGTGACATCAGTAAAAGGGGTGGGAGGGGGACACTTTGTCATTGAATTACTCTGGAACTACAACTCTGACAGAAATGAAATAACACTCTCCAAAGTCCAAATACTATGATGATTAATTAGAGCTGTTTTTATTATGAAACATTACTATCCCTTTAAAACTCTGGGTAATACAAGAGATAGGCAGTATTTAACCCTTTAACCGAAAGGTTTTGTCTGCTTCTCTGGTCTTTAACCCCTTGAGCACCAGAGGGATATCAACACAGTGCTTTACAATGTGTTGCCATCCATCTTGCACTCAAAGGGTTAAATGGTTAATTTAGATTCAAAGGGCAATATTCATTTATCTAAATAGGTATAATTCTGGAGCACACTAACATTAGAAAGGATTAAAAATTCCTCAAATTTCCATTGATTGAAATGGGGCTTTTAACCTCTTAAATGCTGGTGAGCACTCCAACCCATTGTGAAGGGTTAAAGGGATAGTAATACTTAAAATGTAAAAAAAAAATATGTTGTAGGGTTTATCCCCCTGAGTAAAACAAGAGTACTCCCACTGCTGAAAGGTGTTTCATTCAAAAGATATTAATTTTCAAAGTTGATTTTTTTAGGTGCAATATCACAGTAGCCTGAAATTGTACAGTGGCTCTGTTGCTACACCATCCTATGGAGATTTATGGTCCTGGGACCAGAGCTGTCCATAGGATCATGTAGCAACAGCGCCACTGTACAATTTCAGGCCACGGTGATATTGCACCAAAAAAAAAATCAACTTTGAAAATGAATAACTTTTGAATGAAACACCTTTCAGCAGTGGGAGTACTCTTGTTTTACTCACAGGGATAAACCCTACAACATATTTTTATTTACATTTTAAGTATTACTATCCCTTTAAAAGCCTCATTTAATTTATTGTGAATTTTCATTTGTTCCCTGTAGTGCATTTGGTGTCCACAATTCCACATCTTTAGTTTTGCAAATGCTGCCCAAAATGTTCAAACTTTATTTTTTAGATGATTAGGTTGCTTTAAAGGGATAGTAAACTCGGGGAAAAAGTAGAGGTGAATTTATAGGTACAATTAAAAAATACTTACTGCCCTCATTCCCATCTCTCAAACCTTTAGGGTTTGAGAGATGTAAGAAAATAAAGGTCTCCGCTCCCTCCCACTTCTCATGCGTCCGCTGTATAGCGGATGTCATGAGTTCCTGCTTCCGGGACCAGACGTCGGCTCTTCAGGAGTGCTGTCATCTAGATATCTAACTATGATTACTTCATCGGAATGGTCTACAACGTGTACCTGGCTTGCAAGCACACATTGTAGACCATTCCGATGAAGTAATTATAGTTAGATATTCCGATGTCAGCACCCTTGAAGAGCCTCCTAAAGTCGGGCAACCGGATTCTGCCTCTGACAGCTTTACAGCTCGTCAGGCAGAAAGGGGAGGTAACGGAGGACTTCATTTTCTTATATCTCTCAAACCATAATGGTTTGAGAGATGGGAATGAGGGCAGTAAGTATTTTTTAATTGTTCCTATCATTTCGTCTGTACTTTTTTCCTGAGTTTACTATCCCTTTAACCTCTTGGACTCTGGAGACCTTTATATCATCCAAGGGCTCAGTTTTGAAGATGGAAGCAATGTACATAGTATTAGAAAGGCACCCTAGGGTAAGCTGACTAGTCCTTCACTCTAAAGCGGAACTATCACCCTATATCAAGTTCCCCCACAATAATCAGGCATAGGGTGATTAGCTTCTTAACAGTGATATTATCCGGAGCAATCTGAAGTAATCCTTTTTCTCAGACTGACAGCCAGGCTTCTTGCTTTAGAGCCGTCTGCTCTCCTGCACCATCAGTCCCTTCCGGTTAACTTAGTGTTAGTAATGTCCCAATATAAATATACTTTATTTTGTAGAGCTTCAATAGTTGAATATAATGCAAAAAAGTATCTCTGAAACCACTATGGTTTGAGAGATATCGGCATTCAAACTTTGATGTGTCCTGCTGTCAGCTGTAAAGCTGTCAGCAGGAGATCCGTGTCGGCCGACATGGAGGCTCTGCAGCAGAGCTGCAATCACATTTTTTAAACAGAATGACTTCCTTGGAATGGTCTAAAAAATGTGCTTGCAAACCAGGCACACTTTTTAGACCATTCCAAGGAAGTCATTCTGTTTAAAAAACACGATTGTGGCTCTGCTGCAGAGCCTTCATGTCGGCCGACACGGATCTCCTGCTGACAGCTTTACAAAGCAATGCTTTCTGTACCCCTCTGGCACTCAAAGAGTTAAGGTAACATGCAATGCCTCCTAGAGGAGACCTGGATGGACAGTGCAGGTACACAGGCATCTGTAAGCCAAGATGTCTGCATGCAAGCCTGGCTTCCGGTATCAGAAGAAGAAGGATTACTTCAGACTGTGGTACTTCTGTCCGATAATATCACTGTTAAGAAACTAATCGCAATATGCCTAATTATTGTTGGGGGACTTGATATAGGGTGATAGTTCCACTTTAACTGGGGACAGATAGGAAATAGGCATATTTTAGGACTTCACTGAAATCAAGGCAGCCCTGCAGTAGCATTTTTCATAAATGTCCCTGGTGAGGTCTAGTCACCCGACTTTAGGGGCTCCAAGCTCTGCCCACCCCATTCTTCACCTTCAATCCCAGCCACTGTTTCTGCCAAGGAAAACAATTTTAGCCCAGGGGCGGACTGACAGGACTCAGGGCCTCTGGTCCAAAAACAGGTCTGGGCCCTCTGCCCAATGACATCATTGACCTCTCCCTCATGACATCATTGCCCCCACCCCGGCCCAAATAAGAGGCAGTGAGGCACAGAGAGAGAGAAGGTGCCCAAAGAGCTTGCTGCTTCTGGTTCTATGTTTTGGCGTGCATGCCACACTTACTACGCTGAGCCTGCGCGGCTGCCTTAAGTTAAGCATGGCAGGCCAGGCAGCATGTATTATAATACTGAGGCCTCAGTGCCTCACGGAGCGCAGTGCAGCCAACGGCTGCTTTAAATAGGCGCGGACGGGACCCTAGAGGCAAGCGGACGGGAGTCCGACATGTCACGCATAATTATTATAATTGGTGGTCGCGGGCCTCCCCCAGTTGCGAACCCTCGGTCCGTGACCAGTTGCTCGAATGGTCAGTCCGCCCCTGCTTTAGCCCACAAAAGGAAGTTCTCCAATACTTTTCCATGCAATGCACTAGATATCATTCTAGGATCCATGGCTTGAATAATAGCTTGTAAAAGGACATAAAACTGGTGCAGGGACATTGAGATTTTCTGTCCACATGTGGGTGTGGTCAGAACAGCTGTGCCTCCCCTCAGTATGGAGCTGTAGGCTGTTGCCTACTACTGTTTTTGAAATCCAGCTCTGTATGCATTAGCCTCAAAACATCCTGCATTCCTTGCAAACAGAAGTGACAAGTGATTATCACATTATACTAAATAAACCCCTGAATGTATTTACCAAACATATATAGCAACGTGTTGTTTTTTTTGTTATAACCTTCAGCTGGTTAAAAACAGTTTTAGTTTGATGAGCTATGGGAATAACTTTATTCCTCCAACAATTAGAAGGGAGAGTCCTCAAAGCGCAGGTATATCTGAGTGTTTTGTTTGATGGAGTTTATATTTTTTCCATGGATTTTAAAAATTGTTGCCATGCAGAAACTAACTTATCTGCAGGTCAGTTGTGTAAAGTAAAATAGACTTCTGTATGAAAGGTAAAGTGTGAACAGTGCAAAGCCCAGACACAGCAGCTTAAATCTCAGAACTCATTTGCTAGTTTACAGAATTGTAATTGCAACCCTTTAACGAGATAGTAATACTTTATTTAATCAAACTTTAATGTTGTTCTTATTAAATAAATAAAGGAAATGATCTAAGAAAGTCCTGTTGTGATAACTTGGATAGTTTTGGTGTAATAGCATTATAAAGTCCCCCATTCCTGCCCCTTTTATCCACATCAGCGCTCAAGCAGACAGTCTTAGATCCTGGTCCTGTGACTGGATGGCTCATCTGCAGAGCCGAAATAGCATTGTATACAAAGATAACCTTCATGAAAATGGTCTATAAAGTGTGCCTGGTTTGCAGGCACACTTTATAGACCGTTCTCATGAAGATTCTCTTTGTATGCCATGCTATTTCAGTAGGCACACTTTATAGACCATTTTCATGAAGATTCTCTTTGTATGCCATGCTATTTCAGTAGGCACACTTTATAGAACATTCTCATGAAGATTCTCTTTGTATGCCATGCTATTTCAGTAGGCACACTTTATAGACCATTTTCATGAAGATTATCTTTGTATGCCATGCTATTTCAGTAGGCACACTTTATAGAACATTCTCATGAAGATTCTCTTTGTATGCCATGCTATTTCAGTAGGCACACTTTATAGACCATTTTCATGAAGATTATCTTTATATGCCATGCTATTTTGGCTCTGCATACTAGTCTTCCGGTCCCAGGACCAGAATCCAAGTTTGTCAGCTATAGCGCTGACGTGGATAAAAGGGGCGGGAGGGGGGAACTTTACAACTCTATTACACCTAACTATACAAGTTATCACAACAGAACTAAGATAATTTCCTTTATTTATTTAATAAGAACAACATTTACGTTTGTCTAAATAAAGTATTACTATCCCTTTAAAGTGGATCTGTCATCTATAGGTAAGATTAATTTATTTTACAGTGTATTAAACAGAGAGATGCCCAATGCATTCCCTCACAACACATTGGGCATCCCACTGGCACACAAGGATTCAAATCTGCCTTTATGCTGTGCTAGCCATTTTTCCGTAAAATAAACAGTTTTTCAGTAATTAACCCTCTGAGTGCCAGAGGGGGTTGTGTTCCTCATCTGGCACTCAAAGGGTTAATCTTTATGTTTTGGAGGCACAGTTCGGCACTTTATATTTCTTCCCAGCACAGTACAATAATTAGTTCTGTTTAACTCTTTGAGTGCCCGAGGAGTACACAACTCATTGCTGTGCAATGCGTTGGGTACCCCTCTGGCACTCAAAGGGTTAAGGCTAAACATACCACTTGCTGTGTTAACCCTTTGGCACTCAAAGGGTTAATAGAGGTGCGCCCCCCCCCCCCCCGGTATGGGGTCTGCCTAGATTTATTCATAGCACAGTATATGGGAATATTGGCCAGAACATATTCAGAGTATTATTATTATTGTTTATAAAGCACCAGCAACTTCTGCAGCATTGTACAGTAGAATTAGTATGAAGTGCCACCAAAATGAATGTTAATTTTTCAAAAACTAATTATTTTGCAAACAAATAGCTAGCACAACATATAGTTTTCATTTCTCTCTTAACTAAAGGTTATGGGTCCACTTTAAGGAACAGAGGGGAGTGCAATACATTGAAACTTTGACCCTTGAAGAGTTAAAGGGATCCTGTCATCTGCAAACAACTTTGGTGATTGTGAAAGAGGTTTCTAAATCACCTATATGCTGTATTAACACTTTTTGTATTTAGAAAACTAGATATTGAGTCATGTAGTTTTGTAGTATATGCTAATTAACCCCTTATCGACGGCCCAATCCAGGGGTGGGCGTTCCTAGAGGGCACTGCACTTTTATTTTGTTTCGCAATGCATTCTGGGTAGGCAGAACAGTGTGCAGCCATCCCAGAATTCCATTATGTGCCTGGACTGTCATTGGTCCTTTACATCTGGACCGGTATTATGTGTCGCTAAGGTGTTAAGGCATGCCATGCAGGCACCTCTTGTCTTACCCTGACATTACTGCCCCCACTCACTGACACTGCACAGCACTGCATTGCCACCTTCCCTAGCAATGAAGTGGTTAAAGGAGCAGTAAACTTTTTTTTATGAAAAAATATATATTGTAGAGATTTTCCTATTGAGTAAATTAAGGGTACTCCCACTGCTGAGAGATTTATATTTCCAGAGTTATTACAGTTTAAACCCATGTTTTTTTTACATTAGCAGTGCCCTCTAGTGGTCAAATTCTAATTAGATTTTGTGTTAGATTCTAATGGAAAGGAAAGTCAGAAAAGTCAGAGACATACAGTTCTCCATAGAATGTGTGTCACGTTCTGGCGAGGAACCAGGCACGTAGCTGGGGTGCGACGCTGGAGAGCGAAGCTCGGGTGCGGTGACAGCCGCCCTCGTCTCCTTGCTGCGGCCAAAGCCGAGTTAAAGGTGCTGGCCGCGAAGCCAGATGTCCGACCCCGGTTGAGCCGGGACCCTGACCAGGATGGAGACGAAGGAAAACTGCTCGGACCCAGTTCCTCTTTCTCCAATCTTCAGAGCGGACCCTATTGCAGAGAAGCAGGAAGACAAGAGTACCCAGAAGGTCTGACGTCCTCTCTAACACAGGGAGAGAGCTAGCGGAAGGCCCTCCGGAAGACGAGAACAAGAAGGAGCGGCTAGAAGGCAAGGCCGGTGGAAAATCACCAACCAACGGACCGGTCGCTGAGACCGTCAGGCTCTGAAAAGGACCAGAAGTCCAACGCGAGGGAGACTAGCCCCCAGGAAACCCAAGGCTTGGACCCAACCTAGGACCTGCCCACCTCCAGAGGAACTGAAAACAGAGGGGAAAGGAGGACAAGCCCTGGCAGGGTACCAGACCCCTGACTCCTAATCCGAACTCCCACTGATCCTCCCCAAAGCGGAAAATATTCCCCGGGCCTCAAAGGAAGGACCAAAAAGGGGACAAGCCTCTGACCAGGCCTCAGGACTGGGATACAACTGCGGGACACGACCGCAACTCTAAGGTGAGCCCAGAACCGGATAAGCGGAGGCCATGACCGGGTAACGATAGTGGGCCAACCCAGATGCCTAACCAACAGCTGCCAGGATGCAGCACCGGAAGGCCCCTCTCTCTTTTCTCCCAACCAGCCGGACAGGGCCTCCGCCCGAGATACCCCACCCTGGCGGCAGAGAATCAACGGGCAGGGCCACCGCTACACAAGTGGGAAGCCCGACGCCCCCAGCGGGGAATAACCCGCAACCGAGGCCGGAGTTAGGCCGCCGGGGGAAGTCTGAGCCACCCAGCGCAGGAAGCGCAAGAGAGAACAAGAGGGGCTCAACAGGGTCGGGAGCAGGGCGCCAGGACCCACGGTCAGACAAGGCCCGGAATCGGAGGGAGCACCGGTCTGGACTACGCCTGCACCCAAAAGATCCCAGTCCTCCAAGGCCAAACAGGCCACGGAGCTGGCGCAACGACGCCCCGACAGGGGCCAACAAACGGGGGAACCAGGGGAAGTCAGGGGAGACGGAGAAAGGACAGGAGACAAGTAATAACTGCCTAGGACTTACCGAGGACACAGGAACCACGGAGGACGGGCAAAGTCTGGTCGGATGCAGCCGGAAGAATCAGCAGCCAGAGCGGAAACAGGAACCAGGTCAACAGGCCGAAATCCGGAAGAGGAAACGCCAACAGACACAGAGACTCCAGGATGCACGAAATAATCGAGCAAGGAAGGTAAGGGCTGGCTGAGTTAAAAACCCCTAAAGCACCAATAGGAACTCAGGACTCCCAAGGTAAGGGAACCGGGGCGGCTAAGGCTAGACAGATAGCGAAATCGTGACAATGTGATAGAAACTGCCTGTCACTTCCTGTCAGTTAGAACTATCAGGAAGTAAACACAGTAAGTTCACTTCCTGATTATTTAAACTGCTATAAATTTTGAATAAAACATCTGACAGTGATGGGAGTGACCTTGTTTTATTCAGCAGGAAATGCTCTATAACATATGTGTTTTCATAAAAAGAAGTTACTGCCCCTTTAAGTGTCTAAATTATACCTAAATTACAATAATCTATAAATCTAAATAGCTCAAAAACGGGTTTTCAACAATAAAACATTTCTAATATGATATATTGGAGGCTTTGAAAACCCTTTCAAAATCACTAAGGTGCTTTAGGTGATAGGGCCCAACCCTTTGAGTGCCATAGAGGTATCCAACACTTTGTATTGCAATGCATTAGATACTTCTCTGGCACTCAACGGGTTAAGATATATATATAACCTAAAAAATGTAATTATATATATATTATATAAATGTATACCTGTATGTGTGTTTAGACAGCTGTTTAGTCTTATACATATAAATACTGACCCCTTGGTTGTCAATTCACTAAGCTACATACACCACACTTCCTCTCAGTAATGCTGCTTGCACCAAGGGGATGACACAGGGACGCGTACCTCCCAAAATCTGTAATTGGCAAAGAGGGACACTATTGTTTTAGGTGGTGTTGCTGGGGGTGTGGCTGGTGAGTGGGGTTTTACTGAGAATTTTTAGGTTATTTCATGGCCTATCGACACCGCTTTGTGTAACTGAATAAATTATTTAGAACAAGACCAAAGTATTTTATTTACACAGACTAATTTATAAACTCGTATACTGAGGTTTAAACAAACATTAAAGGGATAGTAATGTTTCACAAAAACAGCAGCTCCAATTGATCTTCATAGTATGTGAGCCAAGGATATTGTTATTTCAATACTGTCAGAGTTGTAGTTCAGGAGTAATTGAATGATAAAGTATCCCCCTCCCGCCCCTTTTACCTAGTGTAACACCTCAGATGTGGAATCTGGCCCCTTGAGCAGACAGGTCGCAGCAAGGGACAATCTTTTAACTGTAAGCATAAGGTATATCCTGCCCCTCTTGACAGGTTTTTCCTTATGCTCACTGAAGATTGTCCCTCTCTGCGGTCCATCCGGACAGTCTTGCTGCTCTGAGGTGAACAATGTTGCATTAGTAAAAGGGGTGGGAGGTGCATACTTTATCATTCAATTACTCTTGAACTTCAACTCTGACAGTATTGAAATAACACTCTCCACAACCCAAATACTATGATGATTAACTGAAGCTGTTTTTGTTATGAAACATTACTATCCCTTTAATATGAGTTTAATTAATATGGAGCAATGTGATACACTTATATATACACATCACACAGTCTGATCTCCTAAAAAGAGGGATATCAGGGTGGGAAAGAGGGACAGAATGATGTGGGTCTCAAAGAGGGACTGTGCTTCCTAAAGAGGGACAACTGGGAGTTATGGGGACAGTCTGTGGGTGTTTTGGGGTGGTCCTTTCCTTGCTTAGGACAGGAAATGGTGTTATTGTATGTCATGAAACTTGTCCACCAGTATGTACTACAAAGCTCATATACTATAGTGAATACCCTTAAACAACGCAATGCGTGAGATACCTGTCTGGTACTCAATGGGTTAAGCTGTCATTGGTGGTCTCTGGTGCAAACAGTTGTTCGGGCCCTCTAATACAAAAATCTATTTACAGAGGCATAGCTAGAATGTATTGAACCCTATGGAAGATGAAGCCCCTTTGGATTCTGGGCCTCGGTACAATTGCATCCTCTGCTCCCTTTGTATTTCCACCACTGCCCTTAAGTGCAGTCACTAGCATTACAGCAACAGCAGGATGGCTGCACTGGTAAAGTCATACATTCATCCCACTAGCTAAATGTATTTCTAGGCGTTAATAAAGATCAGATTTTGCAAAAATACGGAAACTACATATTTATTCCTAAAATGACATGTAAAACAGTAAAATGGATTAATTGAATCTAATTATAGCTTCTGATATGTAAGCTTGCCATTTCTTTATTATTCTATGGAAGATTCTGGACTCCTGGCAGAAAAAATATTAGTAAATAAAAAAAAAATCTTGACTGCTATGGAAGTCTCCGATGCATTACTAAACTAAAGGGTTAAATCCACATTTAGATCAATGTTAATTGTCATTTGCCCCTATGGTACAACTGGTGTGTTCCAGAACTGCACGCCTTTTGTTTTGGCCTAAAGCGGTCTATGGGTAGATTTTTGGCCCTACACTTTCTTTTGGGTTCTGTTTGATGTGCTGAGAGGTCTCCAACACATTGCAATGACTTTTCTAGCAACTAAGCAGTTAAAGGAACATTCCTATGCCTCTGAGACATATATAAGGCTTGGCCTGAATTCAGCGTTCTTAACCCACCAGTCCAGCAACTCACTGTTCACATTATCAAGTGAACTGAACATTTGTGGCTTTGGCTGTTACATTCAAAGTTTTTAGCCACTTCCTATTTTTTCCCCTTTTGGTCTCATCCCTTCCTTCCCTATCCCTTCTGTTCCCATACCTCATTCATGCTGTACACTCTCCCCCTTCCATTAGCTCCCTTCTGCTGCTTGCTACGCCAGTGTCTGAGGCCTTTCTAGTGCTTTAGATCATCCCTACTCTGTTTCCTGGCAACAGGCTTGTAAGCGACTTCTCCCTCCTTGACTTCCAGGTCTGGTAGCTGAGAGCCTTGCACTCTGTGTGAATATATATTTATGTATGTTACATAACCATTTTCCTCCTACCCCCTCCATTTACCTTTTATCCCATTATCCCCCACCACCACCACCTTCTCAGTACTCTGACCCTCAACCAACTACTGCCTCACACACCATTGCAGGACTATCTGTGCTCTAGTACCTCCTTTTAAGCCGCCTTCCTTCCTTACACCCCCTCCTCCAATCATAACACCCCACCCTCTGCCCCTTTTTGTATTCTCCCCCCCAACCACTCATCTTTTATCCATGACCTATTTGACCCCACCCTCCCTTTTTTCAACATTCCCTTACTATTGATGCCTAGATACACAACCCACCCCTGCCTCCCTCACCAACACAGGACTGGCTGGGCTGCAGCACATCTGCCAAGCATTGTTTTCCTTGCCCCCTTATTTTGCACCTCTTTATACTATGTACTCTGCCTGGACCATTACTTACTCCTGGGGTTTTCCTTCTTCCTACAGTCAATTGTGTTTTAGTATTTAATCCCCTTTTTGGCCTCCAATCAGGCTCACCGATACAGCTCTTCACTACTTTCCCTTCACCAAGATGTAAGCTTTAAAGTGGATCTATGACATATAGAGAAGTAATGATCATTAGTTAGAGCATTTAGCGAAAAAGTTTAACATGTTACTCATTTAAAAATAAAAAAATGTTATCTGCGCAAAAATTAATGTTTAAAACAGGCCCAGCAGCCTACTTCCGGCTTGCAGCACTGTCTCTCCTCCTGTCCCACTACCCAGTATCCTCCGATGACGGAGGCTTTCTTTCTCTAAACTGCAGCAATCTCATTGGCAGAGATCGATATCTAGCCAATAAGATCGCTCCAGCTTAGAGACAGACAGCCTCCGTCATCGGAGGATGCTGGGTAGTGGGACAGCAGCAGCCTCTGTGCGGCAATCTGCAGCAAGAGGAAGTAGGCTGCTGGGCAGATAACATTTTTTTTTTTTTTAAAAAGAGTAACATGTTAAACTTTTTCGCTAAATGCTATAACTAATGAGCATTACTTCTCTATATGTGATAGATCCACTTTAAGCCTTGACCACAATTGTAACTCTTTGCACACATCTCTGGAACTCAAAGGATTAAAGAGAAAATCAAGACTGAAATTTGAAAGTATTATACCCATTTTTCAATTTTGGGGTTAGTCTCCCTTTAACATTGTAAAAGACATAAAACAGCGTACTTAATCCTAAAGTGACGTTTGTGCCAGATTCAGTGCGATAAAGAACAGAAGCTCCCTATTCACCGCTCTCAGCTACTTTCTGAATGTGATGTAAATAAATTATAAAACAAAGATGATGAATTGCAGCAGTAAAGAAGCACACGTTTCCTCTGCTTCCCTGTTATTCATTATAAATTGCTCAGGTGCTTAAAGGCAAAGCTGCATTTTGCTGTAAAAGATTGTATGTAAATGTTTATAAATCGATTTGGCCTCCACTGAGCCTTATGGTTAAACATAGCTAAAAATCAAAGGCTGGACCTTGTCACATGGTTATTACCATTACTGGAGCTGTGTTCAGTCATAAAAGGCATGCAACAGAATGAAAAATTAGGAATGAGGAATATTTACATACCAAGGGGCATGTCTTAGGGAAACCTAGAATCAAATAATTAAAAAAGAAGAAAAGAATTTGGTTTATGAAGCTTTCAAAATATGTACCTTAACCTCCTGAGGGCCAGAGAGATATGCGACACATTGTGAAGCAATATACTGCGTAACATTCTGGTCCTCAAGGGGTTAGTAAAAATGGGACACAAAGTTCCATTTTTTGTATTTTTCTTTTTTTTTCTTACTGCTGCCTGTAAGTGAAATCAAATGGATGCTAATGTTTTAAATTTTATATTTTGTCACTCACAATCTTTAATACTATTGTTAAAGAGATTAAGGTTTTTATGTCCACTTCCCTCCCTTTTCCTTGATTCCAGCCCCTTCTCCAGGGAAAACATTCTCAGGCAACCAAATCTCAGGTGCCATGGCAACCCGACCGGGGGGAGATTCACTAAGCGGTGATAAAGAGGAGATTACTTCTCCAGTTCCTGTGTTATTCTATTGAGCCTATTCTCCAAAGCTGAGTAAATGTTAGTGCATAGGCGCCATAGAACAACATAGGAAATGAAGAAGTGATAAACTGGAGAAGCCGTCTCCATTTTATCCCCTCCTTATCAACGCTTAGTGAATCTCCACCCAGGTCTTACTCATCCTTACTAAATCAATGCTTAGGACTCATTAAAACTGCTCACATGGAGTGGATGTGAACACGGTCAGGTTGCCACAACAACCACTGGAATGAGGTGGGAGGGGAGATACCAACCCCTTAATATCTTTAAAACTAGTCAGTATTGAAGGGAAAAACTGACATCAGTCACAAATTTTAATAATTTGCAATGCATCCAAAACTTTTCTATCTTAAATGTACTACAAGGAAACTTGAGACAAGCATTTTTAAAGGGATAGTAATGTTTCATAATAAAAGCAGCTCTAATTAATCATCATAGTATTTTGACCTTGGAGAGTGTTATTTCAATTCTGTCAGAGTTGTAGATCAAGAGTAATTCAATGATAAAGTATCCCCCTCCCGCCCCTTTTACTGATGTAACACTGTTAAGCCAGAGCAGAAGGGAGGTATCCAGGTAGATTGCAGAGAGGGACAATCTTCAATTTAGATAAGGGAAAAACCTGAAAAGCTTGTCAAGGAGGGGAGGGCTTTCATTGTTTTCATTGTAAGAAGATTGTCCCCTTCTGTTATCTGTCTGATCTTACAACTAGTTTCCCCATTTGAGAAGAGATGGCTTCACTAGGAAAAAGGGCCAGGAGGGGAAACTTTTTTTGTGAATATCTCTTAAACCATAAAGATTTGAGAGATAAGACTTATATTATTCTTCATATTTTTTTAATGCCTACAAAATAAAATAAAGTTAAAATGAAGTATTGCTATCCCTTTAAAAACACTTATGCCCCCAAAGTAGTAGTGTAGGATGAAACAGTGATTGTCTTCAGTAGAGAGCAATGGTAAGATTGTGCATTCTGCAAGGAGCAAATTAAGAATAATGGTCCATGACTCTCTTCCTCTTGTATCACTGATGTAGCGTGACTGAGCACAGGGAATGCACCCATATTTTTCCCCACAAACAGCCACCTCACTTCTTGTTTGTATTATGTCCTCAGGCAGAGGAGCTGTTGAGATAAAATTAAGGCGTATGCTCAGTGCATCAGTGATGCAAGAGAACGAGAGACATGGGTCCTTCCTATTACTAGGCACCTAGAGTAGCAGTTTCAGTTAGTGTTCATGCTATATGAGGAAAAACTCTTACTGTGCTGAACCAACTTTTTCTGTTGTTATGGGTGACACTTTATCCTTTAAAAAATTACTAAATTACAACTTCCTCTTACAACTTGCTTGATTGAAATGAAAGGTCAACTATCATGTCAATAGTGCCATCTCTGAAGGCCTGCAGACCTGCTGAGGAAGCTGTGGCGGGAGGAGAGTCAATTGGGGCTCACAAAAAATGGTTAGTAATGCTTCACTGAGTGGTAAGCTACGATGTGTCCTTATACTGTATACTATTGCTCCCAGTCAGTGGTAATGCGAAAATCTCTATATTTTCTGTGAAAACACATTATAAGTTGCCCCACTCCAACCCCTTTTCAGTCCGGTAAAGCCACCTCCCTTCAGACCTGAAAGCAGATTGTGACGAGGGACAATGTTCCTTCAGTATAAGGAACAAAGCTTATACTGGATGAAGGAAACTTGTCCCTCATTGTGATCTGTCTGGTGAATCGACCGGATTTCTGAACTGAATGGAGGCGGCTTACCGGACTGAAAAGGGGCAGGAGGGGGACAATTTATAATGTGTTTTCACAGAAAATATAGCGATTTCAGGATTACCACTGACGGGGAGCAATAGTATACAGTATAAGGACACATCGTAGCTTACCACTCAATGACATATTAATATCCCTTTAAATCCCCCATTGCAATCAGTGGCTCTTTGGGGGGGTGTTCACTTGTCTACTATGGTGCAGTTGGTTTGCTTGAGAATTGTTCTTGTACAATTGTATTGTGTACCCCTCTGGCACTCAAAGGGTTAAACATCACAGTAAACAAGGCACAGCATAAACACCCCTACACATCAGTATACAGTGAACCATTTTCATCTAAAGTAAATTGGCATTAGGCAGGTGTAGCACATGGAAATTGTGTACAATGTTTATTCCTGCACTAAATCGTATTACTTCTTCAGCCTTGCTATTTCATAGAAGAGCGATTTGTATTCTAACATTAGTATTCCTTTAATGAAGGTTCCATGAATGCAGTTTTTTGCCAAGTCAAACTTTTCATCCTATCTGAGGCCAGGCTGCACTGTCATCCTGCTTTATAACATGGAAAGATGTAAAGGTCCAAGCTTCTAAATATGATACTTACCATTCCAAAAATGCTTCTGCACTGCATCACTCCTAATCTCAATGTATACAAGCACATCCTGACTCACCTTTCTATTGATTGGTTTTCCATGGTCCAGTTTCCATGCCACACTGCAGTCAGAAAAATGGATGCCACTGCACAATCCATCAGTGACAATTCATTCTAGGAGATATGCACAAATACAAAGGTGTTGAAATTCTGGGGCAAACCAACTGCACCATAGGGAGGAAATACGTAAACAGGTCATGGGCATGAGGTAATGATCAATAAATACACATACAATCCTTGTTTGATGAAAACAGGCCACAGCTTTATTAAATGTTTACAACTTACAACAACAACCACTTTAAAGCCCTTGACAACTACCCGGCATACCCCGTATGCCCAACCCATACAGAGCTGAAAGCTCAACCCACATGTACCACTCCACCCACCACACCCAATTAGCTGATCTATGCGCAATGGTGAGCGGTGACCTAACCCGCGACAAAAGTCCGGGTGCAGTATGAGCCAGTGTCATCTGCCTGACCTCCACCTGTTAATTAACAAAACCACACAATTATTTTACCATTGGCAAGGGTCCAGAGCGCCACTGGGCCTGACCAATATGCCCATGCAGTCAGGCTCTTCCCCCAAACAAAGCTATGGCCTGCTTCAGAATACCAAACAGACCGAAATTAAAGAAATCCAACCTGAGGTCCGTAGGATGAACACCATCCTCCCTCAACAATTAAAGGGACGAGTCCTCAAAAACAAAATGTCGGACCGTCAAACCCCCACACCCCAAGACAAACTTGGCCACCCTCCGATTGAGACGAATACAACTCTTGTCCAAATCTCTGGGATCCTTGGCTCCAGCCCAGAAACAGAGAGGAATAATCTCAGACCGCACCAAAATCAAGGCCGGACAACAGTCCAAGAGACTAGACAAATCCGCCATAATCCAAGATCCCAACAACCATCCGGGGATGGAACCAAGGTCATTGCCACCCAGGTGAACAACCAGGACACAAGGGAAACCACCCAACCGGCCCACAACATGCAAAAATTCAGACAAAAGCTGAGCCCACCACATACCCCGCATACCAAACTAGGACACCGGAGCAAGGCGAGGATCCAAAGACAGCTGAACACCGTTCCGCCGAACCGCCACCAGCTTCCTGGCCCAAAACACAAAGGAATGCCTGAAAATCCAACAGGAACAGAGATGCAGACCTAGAAAAGAAACAGACACAAACACTACACCAAAGAAAGAAACAACCTAAAGCCCAACCACCCTGTCCGGACTAACATAGGAACGAAACCACACCGACTCCCAATGCCACCAGTCAGCCCCCAACCCGAGCTGGGCAGCTTCCGTCACCTCCCCAATGCAAAAAGAGTGGCCACCAAAATCACTGGGACACACACCCAGAGACGACAAAACTAAACGAAAAACCCACATGAATTGAAAACGAGTAAGCGGAACCCGGAACTGGGGACCTGAGATCCAAGAAACGCGGCACAAGAAAAAAAGGGGCAAATGTCCAAACCTGCAACCGAGGACAACGGAACCCAAATTCCTGCCCCATAAACATCAGTCTTGGACTGACGGATCCAAAAAGACAGGGAGTCCGGCGACAAACGCACATCCGGAAGAAGAAGACACCCCAACCTAGATTTAGCAGCACTAACTAGCTCCCCAAGCCGAAGGTCCCCAAAAAAGGCCAAACCAAAAGCCTCCCCAAACAGCGACAACTCATAGCCATCAGAGCACACACCCAAAAGAGAACCCAGCATATGCTGCAAAAGCTGAAACGAAACCGGAATCCAACTCGATACCCAGAAAACTCAAACAAGTTGTAGGGCCTTCTGTCTTATTCAGAGCCAAGGGAACCCCAAAATCCTGTGCTACCCTCTGCAACGTAGCCAGCAAGTGCCGGCAAACATCAAGGCCACCTGGCCCAATACACAAAAAATCGTCCAGGTAGTGCAGAATAGACGAAAACCCCACCTCCTTCTGGACCACCCACTCCAAAAACGAGCTGAACTTTTCAAAGTGAGCACAGGACAAGGAGCAGCCCATGGGGAGGCACAAATCCACAAAACAGCAACCATCCCCCTTGCACCCCAGCAGATAGTGACTCTCCGGGTGGACCTGAAGAAGGCGGAAGGCCGACTCAATGTCCGCTTTGGCAAACAACGTGCCCCGACCACCCGCCGACACAAACCGAACCGCCCAATCAAAAGAGGCATAGGAAACGCTAGACAACTCCGAGTCAATAGCATCATTCACCGAAAAAACATCCGGATACGACAAATGATAAATTAATCAGAATTTTCCCGGATCCTTCTTTGGAACAATCCCCACAAGAGAAACCCTGAGATGAGGAAGAGGAGGCCGGTCAAACGGCCCCGCCATCTGGCCCAGGGATACCTCCCTGGCGATCATCTCCCGCAGGACCTCAGGATAAGCAACTGCTAATTGCAAGTTGGACGCTTCAAAAACCCCAAACCCCTCCCACCCTGGCATCTGAAAACTGACGGATAAACCTTCTTCGAGCAAACAGGCCGCGGCCCTATCCTTATAGACCCTTAGCCAGGGCCGCATCCTTTCTAGGACACCAGTGTCGCCCCTTTGCCTCCCACGTCACCACCCCGCACAGCTCCCTTCGATTTTTTAAAACATTTGGAAAGGGTGTGCGATCCCCCACATCCGGAGCAATCATGCCAGAACTTGCAGGAACCCTCGAACTTACAATGCCCATTGTTAAACTGCCAACAGAGTCCAGACTTTTTAGCGGAAGAGGAAGACGCTGCCGCGAGGAACCCCACCCCCCCGGCGCCTGCCTGAAACGACTGTAAACCACCAGGAGCGTCTGCCAGACAGGTCATAATTGAGAGCCATGGACCTATATCCATTTGGTCCCAGGAGATAAATGGGTGAACCACCATCCGCTGGCGAAACTGCTCATCGTACCTCCACCATGACAGACCCCCATAGATCCAACAGCCGTTCCAGATAGTGTCCTGATAGCAAAACAAGGACGAACGTTTCCCAGGATAATGATACCCTATTACACTGGCCAAAATGGAGAAGCCCCGAATCCAGTTCCCAAAAACCTTTGCGATCCTGTGGTACAGATGCCTTTCCCTCTCCTCCTTCTTCTCTGTGTCCTTCTCATTCTGCTCCAGAGGCGCTTCATCCAAAGGCAGGAGCGAGTAAATTTCCACAAATTCTTTCCTCCAAATTTTTTCCTTCACTTCTGCCTTCAAATGAAGCCCCAGTGGCCCAGCCCAACAAAAATAAGCAGCCCCAAAGGCTGCCATAGGGACTCCCCCCAAGGAAATATCCGCCCCCGGCATCCCCCCAAAACCCATCAATGGAGAACCTTGGGACACCACACCGGCAACAGAGCCAACCAAACTTGAAGCGGGCCAACTCGCAGGCCCAGACCCCCTGGAGGAACCGACCCACCACCCAGACTCGAGCCCCCTAGCTGATGGACCACAGGACCCGGCAAACCCCCCAACCCAAAAGAAACCCAGGAGAACCCCATACCAGGAAGGGCCGGCCCACCCCCAACTGGGACCGTCGACACCCCCGCCACAACCCCAGACACCCCCAACTGCCGGTACAGGGGCCGGAGCTGATACACCACCCAGAGGCACCCCCGCAGTCTCCACTCCACTGAAAGGCGGCCCACCAGACTCCCCAAAGCCCTCTCCTGCCAAACCCCCATTAAATGCTGAATAGAACCCTACACATCAATAGCCCCACCACACCCAGCAACAGGACCCCCAGGCAGTCCCGTACCTGCCGCAGTAGCAACCGGGGGGAACGGACTGCGTAACTCCAACACCAGGAACCTCCAGACGACTAGCACTGTCAGATGCAACAGCCTCAGCACTCCTACAAGGAGCAGCAACCTGGAAGGAAAATAGACATAAAGCTCCACAATCCCCAAGCTCCAGCCTGCCAATAAGACCCAGGACCTCCCACTAAACAAACAAGGAAGGAAGAACCCCAGCATTACCCCCAGCAGCCCCCCACAGCAGAAGGGAACGGCACACCACCCGCCCCCATAAGCGGACAGTAACGGAGGGTGTGAAGGACACCACAGAGGCAGGCCCCCCAACTGCCAAGCACCCACCAAGCCATGCAATAAACATCTGAAACAGACCCCCCAAGTGCATGCACCCCAGTGTTGGAAACCAGCAACCCTACCATCAGCAAGCAATGGGCGCATAAAGGGGAAGTAACACAGTGACCAACCAATATGCAGAAGACCCCCCCCATGCGCAGTAGCCAGGGGAATTAAGGAAACTACACCCCCAACCCCACTACCACTCCAGCCCGCGCAAACTGGGCAAAGCGCCAAGCACACTCCGCAGCGATGCAGCGAAACCGCATGGAAGCCGCGATGGCAGGACATCAAAATGCCACGTGAGTGAAACGTATCACATGGCAGCAGCAGAAGTATCGCCATGGATTTATGAATAAGTAATACGAAATGGTTTTTTCTATTTTTTTTTTATTTTTATATATATATATATATAGGCAGGACGTGTAACTGAATACGAGACCCGAAGTATTTTATTTACACAGACTATTTATAAACACTTACACTGAACTTTATACATACATTAATATGACTTTTATTGCTTTGGAACAATGTGATACAGCATAAAGGGTATGGGCTCTGCAGTGCATACCAGCGGACAGTCTCTGCCATCTTTAGGACTTTAGTGCCAGCAAACTCTATAGCATGCACATGTAAATGGTGAAAAATCACACTAGTTACGCTGCCTTGTTTAATACATTGCTTTAACCCTTTGAGTGCCAAAGGGGTGAGCAGCACATTGCTAAGTGATGCGTTGCTCACCCCTCTGGCACTCAAAGGGTTAATTAAACAAGGCATAGAGGAAAGGTTTGTCCTCTTCTTGGCACAAACAGCATTAAGTTTAGGAATACCGAAGTACAGAGCTGAATAAACTGACTTTGGGCAGACATTGATTGCAGCTGCTGATGTAGCTTGGAGATACCTTCATACATTCACCACTTTGGCTCTGAGTGGACTGTAAATTTGCTGGGGCCATGGCATTGGTGGCCTGCCCCTTCCTATTGTGTGCGCACCTCCCGTATAAAATGTCTTTTGCTTTCTTCTTATCGTTGTAAAAGATCTTTCATTTAGGATAAGCTTTTAGACAATTATTTTGCCTGCTAATAAAGATTCACCATCTGCACCCACTATAAAAATAGTTTATTCAACAGAGCGAGTGAAATAATGAAAGTTAACATTTTGTTCCACAGTAAGATAATATTATTCTGCAGGATATATTCTTAACAAACAGGTGGGTGATGTCTGTTGAGTTTATTTCATTTCAGATATAAACTAGCTGAGTGTTTCCATCAAGGGTTGTATTATGATAAAATCTGTGTTCTGTGTTCAGTGACATTGGATGTATTTTACTGTTACATTAGCAAATTTGTTTCTTCTTTTTAACCCCTTTAGATGCTAGACAAATCTCCAAAGCACTTATTCAAAATATCTCTATCATCCTTGGGGTTACTACTGTCTCATATTTGAACTTCCAAAATGTACAACACTTTGTTTCTATGTTTCTAAAGCAGCGGAGAATGAAGCAGAGAGCTTGGTTGCATAGCTAGGGGCATTAGTAGCAGACAAAGAGAAGTTGTCATGCCACTCTACAGATTTCTGGTTAGACCTTGCCTAAAGTATTGTGTACAGTAATGGAGACCCCATCTCCAGAAGCATATAGATACTCTAGAGAGGGAATATGATAGAAACATTCAAATCCATGAAGGTATTCAACAAAGTCCATGAGGGAAGTACATTTCGAAAGAGTAAAAATGTTAGAACAAGAGGCCATAGTCTAAAACTAGAGGGACAGAGGTCTAGATGTAATCTAAGAAAGTTTTACTTCACTGAGAGGGTAGTAGATAAGTGGAATATCCAACCAGCAGAAGTGGTAGAAGTTAATACAGTGAGGGAATTTAAGCATGCATGGTATAGGCATAAACCTGTCCTGAACATAAGACAAGACCAAGATTTTTACAGTAGCAAAATGGGCAGACTAGATGGACCAAATGGTTCTTATCTTCCGTCAAATTCTATGTTTGGTGTTTCAACCAGATTTAACCATTTGGATGCTGAAGAGGAAAAGAAAACTTTGTAATACCACTGTCTATAAATAAACCGTTAGTTTAAGAAACTAGAAGATGATGTATGTGTATGGATTGTACAAGTCCATTAGCATGGACTGGTGGTGAGTAGAAGTAAGAATGAATAGTCTTAAAGGAGCAGCAAACTTTTTTTTAATGAAAAATATATAATGTGTTTTCTGGTGAGTAAAATAAGGGTACTCTCACTGCTGAGAGATACATATTTCCAGAGTTATTACAGTATAAACCTGTGTTTTTTTTACATTAGCATTGCCCTCTGGTGGTCAAGTTCCAATTAGTATTATGTTACATTCTAATGGAGAGGAAAGTCAGTGACATACAGTTCTCGGCAGAATGTGATAGAAACTGACTGTCACTTCCTGTCAGTTAGAATTTTCAGGAAGTAAACACAGTAAATTCACTTCCTGATAATTAGAACTGTTATACATTTTGAATAAAACAACTGACAGCAGTGGGAGTCCCTTTGTTTTACTCAGCAGAAAAAGCTCTAGAACATATAGGTTTTCGTAAAAAAAATTTTACTGCTCCTTTAACATTCTTGGTAGTGAGTGACTTACAATGTTGGTCCAGTAGAGGAACTGGACAAAGCAATGCAGCAGGACTGAGAGTAGCACTGGCCCTAACTTATGGAAGGGTGTGTCTGACAAGTCACCCTCACACAGTCATAACACTCACATGATCCTGCAATGGTAGAAACATAGTTGTAAGTTGTTTTGAGAATGGGGACTCTTCCTGCGCTCAAAGCAAATTGTGTAATGGAGGGAGAAGATAAATAACCAGTACTGGTTTTCTCCTACAAGGAAATCCAGGGCATTTACAGCATACCTTAAACATTCAGGAGTACCCCAAAATAAACCCCGCGTACAATAAAATGATCAGAAAATCCCCCCATGAATTTTACTCTTGTGCCTTTGTTCAAGAGATAGCATTGTCAATCAGTCCTGGAAGTCATATCTATGGAGGCGGACATGACAGTTGCTTGCAGTGTTTTTCAAACTGAAGCTTACATAACCGTTTAAAGACCAAAAGGATGTGTAGCACATTGAAAAGCACATCCCACTGGTCCTTCAAGGGTTAACCCTTTGAGTGCCAGAGGGGTATGCAACGCATTGCATACCCCTCTGGCACTCAAAGGGTTAAGATTACCATGGTCAGTGATCCAACTTTCAGATCCTGCTAGCAACTGTCATGTCCATCTTCATGAACATGACCCTAGGGACTGACTGTACATATTATCTACTGAACCAAGGAGCAAGGGAAAATTCATAGAGGACATGAGGATTTTCTTTCCATAGAAAGATAAATGGATGGTTATTATTACAGTAATTCTCTACTGCAGAGTGGGTGCCTTTGGCTCTCCAGCTGTAGTTGAACTATAACTCTAATTGGGGAATAGTTGAAATGGGAGAAATATTAAAGGGATAGTAATACTTTGATTTAAAAATGTCTAATATTGTAGCTATTAACTATAGAAGTAGAATAAGCTACTTCCCATTTCTCAAAACTGTATAGTTTTTGCGTTCGTAGCATTTAAAGTTCCCCCTCAGTCCCCTTTCTCAGACATCAGTGCTGTAGCTGACAGAGGCAGATACTGGTCCCGGGACCGGCGGATGCTCTTCAGCAGAGCCGAAATCGTGACATTTATGAAGAAATACTTAATTGGAACAGTCTACAAACAATTGCCTGGTTTGCAAGCACACTTTGTAGACCGTTCCAATTAAGTATTTCTTTATAAATGTCACGATTTCGGCTCTGCTGAAGAGCATCCGCCGGTCCCGGGACCAGTATCTGCCTCTGTCAGCTACAGCACTGAGAAAGGGGAGGGAGGGGGAACTTTAAATGGTACGAATGCAAAAACTATACTGTTTTGAGAAATGGGAAGTAGGTTATTCTACTTCTATAGTTAAAAACTACAATATTAGACATTTTAAATCAAAACATTACTATCCCTTTAATGTATTATTCCCAGTAAAACGCTTTCTAAATAAATACATTGTCAGCCAGTCATAGGTGCTATATGAGGTCCAGCAACAACTGCATTGGCTCCATAGAATTATATAGGAACTGGAGAAGTGATATCACTGGAGAAATCATCTCCACTTTATCACCTCTTTATTACAACTTAGTACATCTACCCCTATGGCTTAAAAACCTAATTTAAATCAATGGGAATTTGGGAAATGTTTGTTTGTCCCCTATGGTGCAGTTGGATTGCCCCAAAATTACTACAGTTCATCTTAAGACACCAGGGGGTCATGCACTAAAGTATGATAAAGAGGTGATAAAGTGGAGATGACTTCTCCAGTGATATCACTTCTCCAACTCCTGTGTTATTCTATGGAGCCTATGCATTAAAGTAGAACTTTAATCAACGTCACATTTAGCCCCAAATCCTTAGTAAGGTAGCAATATACATAGAAATACTTGTCATTTGCAGTATAAGTCCTGCATAAGTAAGAGAGAGAGAGAGAGAGAACGTTTTCATCAGTCACCGGCTGGGATCTTGCAGTAAGTGCTCTCTGCACCTGCGCTGTCAGTCCCTTCCGGTGTCTTTCGGCACAAAGGCATTCAACTCACCAGTCGTGGACTTGAAGGGGATGGACAGTGCAGACACAGAGATGCCATGTCTGCAAGATGTCTGCGCTGTTCCCCGCTGTCTACCTGCCTGCCTAAAACGTTCTCTCTCTTACTTATGCCAGACTTATACTGCAAATGACAAGTACTTCTATGTATATCGCTAGCATATTAAGGATTTGGGGCTAAATGTAATGTTGATGAAAGTTCCGTTTTAAGATTGCGCCATTTTGAAAGATCTCAGTGCATAGGCTCCATAGAATAACATAGGAATTGGAGAAGTGATATCACTAGAGAAGTCATCTCCACTTTATCACCTCTTTATCACACCTTAGTGAATAACCCCCCTCCCTGGTTGTCTTATGTGTGATCAGGCAGTGATGAGTTATAGTATGTTAAAGGTTCCTTGGCACTGATTGTAGCACCTACAGATTAAGGCATGTATGGACATATTGCCCAGAATCTACATTCTGAGGAACTTAAGGGTTAATATTGCAATTATCTCAGGGAAAGTCAATTTTGAAAGTTCCTATATATATATATATATATATATATATATATTATATAGGTGACCTGTGACTCCTCAGCTTATGCTGGAATTCAACTGCTATCAGCCTCAGCTGGCCAATGACTGACTGAAGATGATGGGAACTGTGGTCCGACAACAGCTGGAGGACCAGCTGCTGCCTTCCGCGGCTTTAATTTGTTTGCCTCTCTGCAGAATTATGTTTGGCCACAGTAATCCAGTGAGCACTGTGCAGAACAAAATGGCAGCATTTCTGTCATGTCTAAAAATAAACAGAATTAATTCAGAGCTGGCCCAGATTTTGCAGTACAGTTCTACTAGAAGTTTGGGGAGTAATCCTGAACTAAATAAATAAATAAAACAGTTCAACTCTCCCCAATTTTGTCCTCCATAATGCTGTTTAGATATCTGTGCTATATCTTCACTTCCTATAGATAAGGCATCCCCAGACCTTTTGTGTGGGCGGAACTTTCAGGGATAGTAATAGATGCGAATAAATGTAGCTCCGATTAATGTTCATATGTTATGGTTCATGTAGCTCTGTATATAAATTATGTCTGACTTGTAGTTCAAAAGTAAATCAGTTTTAAAGTATCCCCACTGCTCTTTTTACCTGTGCAATATGTTCTCCAGCTCATCCGGACAGCGCACAGCAAGGGACAATCTTCAGTGAGCTTAATGAAAATCCTGCCCTTCTTCATCAAGGGGGGCAGCGTTTTAAATATGCTCACAGCGAGAAGATTGTCCCTCACTGTGAGCTGTCTGGTCAAGTGACAGATTACACGTCTGCAGGGAGAAGCATCCAAAAGGTAAAGGTGGCAGGAGGAAGATACTTTAAAATTGATTTACTTTTGAACTACAAGTCAGACATAATTTATATACCGCACTACATGAACCAAAATTCATAGGATCTACATTTATTCACATCTATTACTATCCCTTTAGGTCTCCATGGAACCCTTACAATCAAGCCCTTGAGAGGTCTCCAATGTGTTGATATTATAAAAGAGTTTAACATAGAATTGATATGAAAAGTGCTGGTAACTTAAAGTATGAGTAAAGGTATGTAAGGAAAAAAACATATATTGTAAAACAAGCATATTTCCACCAGTGGGAAATTACTTATTTCAAAGTTATTACAGTACAAAACTGCTGTTTTACAGTGCTCGTTGTGTGGATGATCAATTATCTTCCAACACTGTAGCAGTTAATATTGTTAGGCTGCATATCTGCTGCAGTTCTGGAAAGTTAGGCCTAGCCATTTACAGTGGTTCTTTAGATGGCAGATCTATTAGCTTACAACACTTGAGTAATATACATGCACACTAACTAAATTACTCCTGAAGTGTGGAAGTTATCATTTTTTGTGGGGAAGGATTATGTTTAACTGTTACAAATCTGAAATGCCCTTACAGTGCCTATTAGGTGTCAGATACCTTAGCTTTTAGCACTGCTCAGGATATTATTGTTATATACTAAACTAACCCATGAATTGCTGTAAGTTGAGAGGTCTGTCAGTAAATAGAAACTGTGAAATGATGCTGTAGTTCTTACCTTCCAGAACTGTATGAGTTAACATATATGCACAGGCTAACTATATTAATGCATGTAGTGTTGTACGCTGCAAATTTTGCCACCTTATGATAGGGTGACCAGACCTCACCTTTAACCAGGGACACATATGAAAACTGCATAGTGCAGGGCTGCTTTGATTTCAGTGAAGTGCTGATATATGTCTATTTCCTGTGTGTCCCCGGTTAAAGGTGAGGTCTGGTCAGCCTACCTTATGAGCACTGGAAGGAGTTAGGTCTGAGCTTCAAGAGTTGTAGAAGTTAACATGGATATACAGCCTAACCATATTAACTCCAACAGTGCAGGAAAGTTATGTTCAACTGTAGGGATGCTCTGCACCCCAATTATGTGATTGTTTCCTTATTACTAGTCATGCTTCCATATGCCATATCCCTATTACATCTATTTTATTTTGAGAATTAACCCTATCCTGCCTGGAGGCTATGTTTTGAAGCCAGACATAAAAAGACAGCCAGTAGTTCATGTCCACATTGCCCTTTTTCCCTATGTAGTTATAGGACCCGGTGGACACTTCCCCGGTCCCCTGAAAATGAAACTCACATTTTGCCAATAGCACTAAGTCTGTAACTGTGTACTCCTGGATGTTTATAGGTTTTTTTAATATTGCTTCTTATAACACTGCTACAAAAATTATTTTTTTAAATAGCTGGCAGACTATAATTCACCATTGTTAGCTATGAAGTAATGATACATTTGTGATCACGTGGTCCATGTTTGAAAAAACTTGGATGCTCCTGCTGTAATATTTTTTATAGAATCAATTATATGAAAATAAAGTAATGTTGTGTGTCATATATTTCAGCAGATAAAGGAACAGATTCAGAGGACTAACTTCTTATTTTATAGTGCAACTATCACATAATATTTTCCCTCTCAGAAGTTCTGCTCAGAGGAAGCCATCAGGGTTATATTCTAAGGTGTAATAAAGAGGTGATAAAGAGGAGATAACATCTCCAGTGATATCACTTCTGCAGTTCCTGTGTTATTCTATGGAGCCTATGCACTAAGATCTCCAAAGTTGGAAAAATCTTAGTGCATTGGCTCCATAGAATAACATAAGACTTTGAGAAGTGATATCACTGGAGAAGTCATCTCGGCTTTATCATGCCTTAGTGCATCTCCCACAGTGGACTGCTTTTGAGCACCAGCAGAAGCATTTTTGGAGCCAGAAAAGTGGACTCCAAGGCTGTCAGGCTGATTGCACAAAAAAGATTGAACTAAACTGAAAGACATTGGAGTCACTCAGTTGAGTCTCCTTGGACCGAGACCGCAGACTGCAAGTGACAGGATTTCCAACCCAACCCTAACAGTGTATTGGGTAGCCACAGACTCTCTTGTTTAGCCCAGCCCCCTGACTTTGGCCAGAGGTGTAGATAGAGATGACCAGTGTGTGTTTTCTGGGGGATCCTTAAATCCAAATCCGAGCATGTCAAAATCTAAATCTCAAATTTTAACCCCTTGGTTGTTAAAAAATGTTTAAACCCATTGTGGAGCAGTGCTTTGGAGAAGGCATTTATGAACTCTTTATAAGAATGAATGTGATTGGAAGCGCTTTCAACAATCACATATATGTTATGTTATCCATTTTCATTTAATACAATAGTTTATTAAATATTTAGCCTTCATTATTTGTATGTTTATGCAAATTAAACAGCACTGGCAGGCATGCCAGACAGACCCTAACATTCCACACTGTTCTCCCAGCAACCTGACACTCCATACTGGCCAGTACTAACTAATGTACTTTAACTGACAAATAAAGATGAATATTTCATAATCTATTGTTTTAGATCAAAAATGCCTAACGTAAGAGATAGAAGATTTGGAAAGCTTTAAAAAATCATGTAAATTGTTCTAAGGTGTTAGTTCCACATTAAATCACATCCGTAAAAAAAATATGAGTCCAAGAGAAATTAAGATGTCAGATTTTAATATAGAATATGAATTATGCATTCCTAATGTAGCAAATCAAGACAGATGTCTGAAGATATTCATCACATTTGCAGATTAAGATGTTAAAAAACGGTGCTGAAGCTTGTTATATGGATTGGGTTAGGGAGCTTGTTGTGATATAACCATATGTTCTGTATGTTCCTTGTGACATTGCCAAATGTGTTGCTACAAAATATAATGCATTGTGCAACAGTCAAGAAGTAAAAGAAAATATTTGATTAAATAATTTTTCTCTGAGATCAGCAATATGAGTTAAGAGAACCTGTCTCCATCAAACAATTTAGTGTTTCTGCTGCACTCCCAGAATTCCAAGCTGACCCCCATGCAAATGAAGGCACACTGTGAAGTTACTTTTTCAATTCTAAATCAAAATGTAAAAAGTGACTTTGGTGTGTCTTCATTTGCATATTATTGAATGTAATTCTGGGAATGCAGTGGAAATACTGTAAACTATGGATTCTTTGCTGGAGGTAGGGATGTTTAAAATCTGCCTCAGACATATAACCTGTACATACAAGTGCATTATATAGGTATTGCGTTGTGTACTGTTGAGGGATTTTTGGCACTTTTTTCCAACAATAGCCTTGCTGATAGACAAATATATACAATGGGGCTTAAAGGAACAGAAGTGCTAAAAAATAAAAATGTTGCTGAAATAATCAAACTGGAGCAATTCTGGGGCAAACCAGCTGCTCCATAAGGGACAAATAAAACATCTAATTGATTTAAATTGAGCTTTTAACCCCACAAATGCTGAAGAGGTATCCAACTCACTTGAAGACCTGTAGAATTCAAGGGTTTAAAAGGCCCATTTGAACTAAAGGGAATGTTGGAATGTTTGTTTCGCTGCCATGTTGATGATAGTGGTTTGCCCTAGAATTATTCCACTTTGTTAGTTCATCAGCTTCTCTATATTTTACTATTCAAAGATCAGATTTTAGTCAAATGATGAAAACAAATTGAGATGTTTTATAGGTGCTAACAAGAAGTAGGGGTATTTAAGTGTATACAACCCCAGTTCATTTTAGGTCTTACTGTTCCTCCAAAAGAGCAGTATAAAACAAGGGTAATGTTGATTTTAGGAAATGCTTCTTCAAATGTTGTTACATTTCAAGCTTTTTTTTCGTTAACTCAAACTGTTAGCTGCAGCTCCAATTGGTGTCCAGTGAGCATTTTTTGCTATTGCTCTCGACTGAAAAAGGTGATAGTGAGAGTGGTACAACCCAGTGACTACAACAGAAACTGCAGGTTTTTTTTAACCCTTTGAGTGCAAAGCAATGTGTTATGTACCCAACTGGCACTCAAAGGGTTAAAACTCATGTTTGAGCTGTAATAACATTTTAATGAATCACCTGCCAGTAATGGGTTCCCCCCCACCCATTTATTTATGTATTTTTCAAACAATGAAGCATTGCTGCTCCTTTAACGAGATATTAACTGATGATGTTACCCTGACTCTGAATACAACACATGCATTTTTATAAATGCTAGATATATAAAGATGAGAACCATTTTTATATTTTCCATGATAGGTAAAAAGGTGTGTATTTTATACAAAAGTGTATTTTTGTCCATTAATGTCTCTTTATAATACATATTTTACAATGGGGAGTATGTTTAACCACTTGAATGCCATGGGGTATATAGTGCAATGTGTTGTACAACACAAGAGTTAATATGAGATGTCACATAATAGATTTCATTTCAATGCATTTCAGGCATCTGTCATACCCTTTGAGTGTCAGAGAGGAACACAACGCATTGCAAAGCAATGCGTTGCGTACCCCTCTGGCAATCAAAGGGTAAAATATGCTAGCTTAACCACTTGGATGTCAAAGAAGTCTCACAAGTACTGCTTCAAAATGTTTTGGACACTTCTTTAGCATCATAGGGGTTAACCGAGGAATAATTATTCTGTTTGGGAACTTGCGTCCTCTCAAACAAACTCTCCTCTTGTTTCAGATTCCATAGGTGGGACATTACCAGCACCTTCTCATCGATGTCACCACAAGCAGAAACATTGCATGCCAATGCCACAATGTGGGGGCCTAGTTATCAGTCCCCTCCTATTCCATCCACATGCCAAGGGATCACAGATCATTATGGACACCTCTCAGAAAGCGGTGAAGAGGCAGGCCAGTTTTTGTAATGCCATCACCTTCAGTAACAGACCAGTGGTCATCCATGAGCAAGTCAGGCTTAAGGTAAAATGGAGATAACTCTACCTGTCTTAACTACAGGAATAGAAATACAGGGTCATGTGATCCAACAAAATGAGAAATTGTAGGGCAAACCAACTGTACCACAGGGGGCAAATAAAAACCCTGTTAATTTAAATGGGACTTTTAACACATTGCAGAGCATTCAAGAGGTTTAAAAAAAACTATCTGGGACTAGACAAAAGAGTTGATTGGGGAAATGGTGAGAGAAAGAGTGCTTCATCCCACAGTGAAAGTGTCAGTCAAAGGGACAAACAGGCATAACCCTGGGGGTTATGCAATAAGGCGTGATATCACTTCTCCAGTTCCTATAACACTCTATGGAGCCTATGCACTAAGATCACCAGAGGTGGAGAAACCTTAGTGGATTAGCTCCATAGAACAACATAGGAACTGGAGAAGTGATATCACTGGAGAAGTTATCTCCACGTTATAACCCCTTTATCACGCCTTAGTGTATAACCCCCTCCCCTATTATTATTAGCATGTTGTTAAACCAATATGGTTCCCAACAGCGATGATTTCCAGCCAAATGAATTTCCAGGAACCTTGTTTGCCTGTATTACATGATACAAACAGAGTAACACACCATTAAATACATTTCTGTATATCTGTCAACTGCCAGGGGTTAGAGCCATATATCCCAATAAGCCTTGGGTCACCTTAACGTTACAGAGGGTGAGGTGAGTTCTTCAGCTTTCCAGTTGTTGTTGGACTTTAACTACTATCATCAAGATTCAAAAGATGGATGGCTGAGAATGATGGAAGTTGTAGTCCAGCAACAGCTGGAAAGCCACCTCTGGTCTGCTCTGTTCATCATACACAAAGATAACATTCTGCGGTCCTATTGCCTATCATATTTCAGCACTGAAGAATCTTGCAAACCTCCATTTTTTTACAGTCTTCTGCATTGTTCTACCTCATCTAACAATAACATAGGGTCAATCCATTACCAAAGCCTCAATGTGAATTACCATTTGTGGCAGGGATATTTTTGCCAGCTTCCTCTTGTCAATCCGGCTCACTGAATACCTCTGGATATGTTCATTTTCTTTTCTAAATTGGCATAGAGAAAGAAAAACACATCTGGACTAAATACTATTTTAAAATCTGCAAGTCAGGGGGAAAAAATAATGTACACAATTTATTTTTTTTGCGAGAGAAACTGCACTTTTAGACAGCTCACGGTTCTGAAACTTCACGCCTGGCTTAATTCATTTAAATGAAGAGAAAGGTTATAGATCGAACAAGCATATTTGAACCAGCCAGAATCACTGAGGCTATATTCTGTCAAGTCTAATTAGATGCAAAAGCTTTGTTTTGGCTGGTTATCCTGCAAAAACATACTTCATTTTTAGGGGAGAAACTGCCATTGAATTGGTTTATGTGATACATCTCAGCTCTTGACATTATAAATAAACAAAGGGGATTTTTTTCAACTATTTGAGTGCCAGAACAGTGTCCAGCACAGAAAAGACTTTCATTGTTACTATTTATCTGTCAGCTTCAGAACATAAAGAGCTAGATTAGTTAACCCATTGCCAGACGGATGTCCATCACCCCTCTGATATGCTAAGGGTTAACCTTCTGAGTGTTGAAGAGGTGCATTGGGCACTTCTCTTGCCCCCAAAGGGTTAACCCTTTGTGTGCCAAAGAGATATCCAATACATTGCATTGCAATACATTGGATACCTTTCTAGCACTCAGAGGGTTAAAGCCAGAGCTTAAATGACCATCGCCATTAACCCTTTGGTGCAAGGGGGGTATGCAGTGCAATACAAAGCAATGTGTTGCATATCCCTCTGACACACAAAGGGTGCAAGGCGAAGCATGAAAAGCAATACTGCAGAGTTGCACTGGTTAACGTATTTTTCATAAGTCTCCCCTTTACAATGGCTGAATATAAAAGCCCTAATTAAGGGGTGAATTGCCATATTTAGCGAGATGTGGAAGGGTACATTTGTGTTTTACTTTTTACGATTTTCAGGCATTGTTATGGGCCCATTTTTGATAATTTTTTGTGATTGAAAAATGTCTTTTTTTTGAGGGTGTAGAAAAACACAGAAGCATATTTTTCTACTGAAAAATGTTTGTGCTAGTGCACACAAAAATGTTTACTTTTGGTAAAATATGAGATTTTTCATACTTTTTTCATGTAATGCCATGAATAATGGAGAAAATGTTTGCTCATATTTTCTCACCATTTGTGAAATCTTGCCCAGTGTGCATATGCTGAAAGGTCAAGTCTGTGCAGTTTAATTGACCATTATTCTTCCAGAGGATAATTTATTATATTATTGCATGAGATTTTGCAACATGTTCTGAATTCATCTGTAGGTACCCACACCCAATACAAACAACAAAAACCTTGAGGAATATTAAATGAGCAATAAACCTTACTAAAAATGCTCAATCAAAAGGGCACATTGCCATTATATTTGTCCCACTATATATTATATTATATTGACAATTCAGCCTTGTTTGCTGTCAGGAGGCCCTCCAGCTGCTGCTAGAGTACAACTCCCATCAGTCCCTCCCAGGCAGTGACTGGAGAGGAATGATATGAGTTGTAGTCTTGCAACAGCTGGAGGGCCTCACCTTGCCCACCACTACTGTGACCCCCCAGGCATGTCCCAAGGTATTCTGAGATCCATACATACTACCCCCCTAACCTTGTCCCACAATATTCATAGAACTACATATACTGCCCTCTAGTCATGTTCCACTGTTCTGGTATCCATAGAACCACACATACTGATTTCTCAGCCTTTTACCACTGCAATGGAAGCCACATAACCACACATTCTAACCTCCAGCCTTGTCCCACGGTATCCATCCATAGAATCATGTATACTGACCCCTCAGCCTCTTTCCACTACACTGGTAGACATAGAGCTACACACACACCACTGCATTGGTAAATGGTAATGTAAAAATGTAATCATTTGAGTGCCAGATAGGTATGCAATGCATTGCACACCCCTCTGCCATTGAAAGAGTTAATAAAGATAGTTGTGTCAGGTATAATATTTCAATGTGGTTATGCCTGAAGAAAGGGGGCATTGAGCCCCCTGAAACCTTGCATGATGTTCACTAATAAAAATCAGCATTAGCTGAATTTGTACTAGCACATTGCCTTGAGTGTGTTCTCTTATCTGTATCTGAAATTGTGTCTGCTGGAGCCCTGTGGAGAGTCCACACCAGGTACAACAGATGTGCAGGCTTACAGAGCCACTGATCCTGAGTGTGTGTGTCCACAAATACCTTTCATAACATTTCTATTCACCATTCGGTAAATGCCATTCTTTGACATTCTCTGAATATTAATGGTTTCTTATTGTTGCTTTTGCAGATAACTAAAAAGCAATGCTGCTGGAGCGGAGCACTTAGACTTGGTTTTACCTCTAAGGATCCTTCACGGATTAACCCAGACACCTTGCCTAAGTATGCTTGTCCTGACCTAGTTTCCCAGAGTGGATTCTGGGCCAAAGCGCTACCAGAAGAGTTTGCAAATGAAGGAAACATCATAGCTTTCTGGGTGGATAAAAAGGGACGAGTTTTTTATCGCGTTAATGACTCTGGCGCAATGTTGTTCTTCAGTGGCGTACGGACCACAGAACCACTCTGGGCACTGATTGACGTGTATGGACTAACGAGAGGAGTGGAATTGCTAGGTAAGCTGGAACAATAACTATAAGACGAATGTGTGCTTAATTTGTTTAAGAGTACTTAGGCCGCTAGGTACATCTATTAATATGTTTTCTTTGTATTGCAAGTGCAGCTATCTGTATTTTCTAAGTTCAGTTTTAGTCTGCCTTTAGTTCCCATTTCCTCATAATAGATAAACTTCAACAATCTGAATGTCAAATCATATAGAAAACATCCTCATCAGTGGTTTCTTTGGACACTATAAGCATTTCCACATGAAACGCCAGATGAAATGCTACTATCCAGCCATAGACTATAATAGCGTACCAGTGCAAAAACTTGTTTTTGGCAACAAGTTGAACAGCTACACACTGCTATCAAAAACTAAAATCTGATAATCTATGATGTCATGCAAAGAGAAGTAATGTGAGTGAAATCACTAAAAACAAGTCACAATATTATTTGATTTCTTATTAAGAGCTATCTAATGGAAATAATCTGTCACTATTGGAACCTAAATTATATAATACTGTAGACTAGAAATCTAAAATTTGAATACAAAAAAAGATATAATGAGTTGATCAACACATGCAGGGACAGATTTATATCGTATGCATCATCTGGTAGGGCATGGTACCCTAACTCTCCCATTGCCATAATCCAACTCATTACATGCTATAACCCCCCAGAACCATTTACTATTTTCATACCCTTACTTTATAACTTGCTATTTACTATTTTCATACCCTTATTTATAACTTACTTTATAACTTTAAAATAGATCTTTTAAGTGGAACTAACACCTTTTACCATTTTCAGGGATTTAAAAGGGCTTTCAAAACCACCAACATTTATGTTAGACATTCGTTATTTAAAACTGTACTTTAGGAGATATTAGGGTGACCACATGTCCTAGAATGCCCGGGATAGTCCCTTAATTTATGTCTGGGTCCCACGTCCCGACTCAACCCCCACCAGGACAATAAAGTGTCCTGGAATTAAGCCACAGTATGCCACTGTTAGCTGACAGTCAGCCTCCACATGTAAAGTTAAGTAACCAATCTCTTCTCTCATCATGCTCTGCCCAACTTTCAGACACACGGGCACTCAGGCAGCAGAGACCGGACACCAAATTAACAGACAAGACAGACAATCCTTTGCCTTTCCAACAACATGCACGGTACTGCCAGCCAGTGAGTATTGTCATGATGCTCCTCCCTCATTGGCTGGCTGGCGCATGACGGTGGGGATGGTGTGGCACTGAGGCACATGTATTAATTATGTGAGTGGGAGTGAGTACTTCTGGGGGGCGGCAGTCTCGCAAACTAGGCAGCGCGGTTTCTGACTCTCTGATTGAAGTCACTGATGACTGAAAGCAAGTTCTTCACATAAAGTTGAAGGGATGCAGCATCAGCGGATCACCCACAGGTAAAAAAATTAATTGTACCAGTGTGTATAACTGGGGGCGGGGGCAGAAAGAGGCAGGTGGTTCTGTATTTTGGACTTGGCTGGGCAGCCACACTGAGCCCCTGTCCCTGCTAGGAAATGAACTGTGGTGTGTTGATCAAACACATGGGGCTTCAAGACTAAAGTTTATTATATCTGACACAAGCCTATATATGTCAAAGAAAAAAACCACTGAAATGAATAATTTTTTTCTTTATAGTTTGTTGGGGGTTTTTTTGCTTATTTTTCACCTGCTACTACTTCTGCTCTTATGTGCGAGAAGATATTTTATCTAATTAATAAAATAGCTCTCTGCAGAGGAACAGATTTTATTTAGGTATTTGTGAAAGGTGTGTCCCTGACTAATAAAATAATGTAATTGTGCTTTGGTCCAAAATAATCAGCTGTGCTTTTTCAAATGTTAGGACACCTTAAATGTTCGATTGAAATATATTGTGTTCACTAATGATGCAAGATAAATTCCTGTTGGTATTAAACATGCAGAACCAAATGCTGTATTTGGTATATGTATTTTTCATTTTTTATTTGTCAGTCGCTATGCGCAGAGTGATGTGATGTGATCCATCTGAAAACACAAAACTGCCCACTGGAAAAAATACATATGTGTGTGTGTGAACCACTCCACCGTGCTCTGGAGAATGTTGCACCATGACTTCCAGGTACACCATAGTAGGTTCACATAATGTCATGTGACTGTGGCCTCCCATCTGCACAGGAGCCAATAAGAAGTACTCTGTCACTCTTGCCTTGACAGTGTCCCTGAATGGCAGAAAGGAAATGTGGTCTCCCTAGGAAATATTTAGCTTTATTTATTTGCCATTTAATGCAAATGAGTCAGCACTTCATGGTAGAAAATGACAGTAGGGAGGTGATTATATAGGTGATTTTGAAATTTCTTTCACCCACGTCATATGAGTGCATAAACAGGACCAACTAGTGTATAAAGTAGACATTACAGCAACATGTAATGTGGTAGATATACTGGCCAATGTAAATCAGGAGTGGGAATCTGCTGCGTAGGCACTGGAATTGCACTGGGTATTAGGCATGTCCACAAAGGTTGAGGCATCTCTCAAAACTTGGCACCCTAACAGCTGTCATGTGATGCCAACCTTAACTGTCTTCTATAGCTGCCATGACAACAGAAACTGTAGCACCTGCTGTAACCCTTAGAGTGCCATGGTGATGAGAAACGCATTCTGACGCAATTAATTTCTCTCCACTCTGGCACACAAAGGGTAAATCACAATGTACAATCAAACCTATAGTATCTGTAAACAGAGCCAGCAGCCGTTAAACATCAATTTCACCTTTCTTTGTTGTGGACTGATTGCTTTGGCTTAGAGTTATGGCACTGGTAGCATGCCATAAACCCGACACAATTGGTGCTTTTTATCAAGTACGTTGGCACTGACAATGGTCACACATAAAACTGGCTGTGCTGCAGTGTATGCAGGAAAGATTTAACCCTTTGAGTGCCAGAGGGGTGTGCAACTCATTGTGTTACGATGCAAAAGATACCTCTGTGTCACTCGGAGGGTCAACCCCTTAAGGACCCATGATGTGCCATGACCGTCATGAGAAAACTTCCTTTAAGGACCCATGACGGTCCTGGCACGTCATGGAATTCAGGGGTACCCGTGCGGCTGCACGCCATTCGGGGACCCCTGATTGCATTTGGCAAAAAAAAACAAAAAACCCTGTGGTCCTTAACTGCCGTCCGCGCCGCCGGTCCTTAAGGGATTAAACATGTCAATGGTTTTTAACCCCTTGCATACTAAAGGCCTCTGACCCATTGCATTGCTATGCATTGAGAACATCTCTAGCATTTAAGGGGTTAAAAGCCCCATTTAAATGAAAGGTAATTTTTACTTGTTCTGTATGGTGCGTTGGTTTGTTGCAGTATCTCTGCACTTTCTTTGCACTTGTGTAATTAGTCATGTCGATTTGTATTTAGAACCCTGGACAGCAGCAAATCTAACGTCATATATCTCCTGCAACATGTTGGAAACTTCTCTAGCATTTAAGGGGTTAAAAGGCCCATTTAAATCATAGGATGTTTTTTTTTTGTTTCTGATGCTACAGTTGGTTTGTCCCAGAATTAGTCCTCTTTTTTAACGGTTTGAGAGATAGGATTTGCGGCATTTAGCTTAGTTTTTTAATCTCTACAAAACTCTTAAACATTTTTTATGGGACATTACTGTCCCTTTAATAGTGTTTGTGTTTGAATACAGGTTGTTGAATTTGTTGTGGGTTATTTAGTTTAATCTTAATGAAATACAGAAATAAGCTTTGTTCTGCGTAAAGATTAGATATTTAATTAAAATTGTGTGAAAAAGATAATACATTACAAAGATAAGAGAGACTTTTTGATAGAGGATAATGATCCTCCTGCCTGATGCATTTCATGACCTGGTTGGTCTTTTCCTCTGTTTATTACTGGGGATAAAGATTGTTGAATAGCCATTAGATACAATCATTCCAAAATCCGTCTTGCTATGTAACCTGGCCATTTCCATTTTAGGCTCTTTACTCTTTCAATGATATCACAATGGAAAACCAGGTAATTTGCAGCCTTTTGAGTGCCAGAGAGGTATCAATGTGCTGGATTCCTCTCTGGCACAAAGGGTTAAAGTGATAGTAATGTTTAATAATGAAAGCAGCTCTAATTATTCTTCATAGTATTTGGGCCATGGAGAGTGTTATTTCAATTCTGTCAGAGTTGTAGTTTAGGAGTAATTCAATGATAAAGTACCCCTCCCGCCCCTTTTACTGATGTAACACTGCTCAGCCAGATCAGAAGGGAGGTGCCCAGGTAGATTGCAGAGAGGGACAATCTTCAATTAAGATAAGGGAAAAACCTGAAAAACTTGTCAAGGGGGGCATGGATTTCATTGTTTTCATAGGAAGAAGATTGTCCCCTGCTGTTATCTGTCTGGTCTATGGACTGCATTCCACATCTGAGAAGAGATGGCTTACACTAGGTAAAAGGGGCGGGAGGGGGAAACTTTACTTGTGAATATCTCTTAAACCATAAAGGTTTGAGAGATAAGACTTATATCATTCTTCATGTTTTTTTAATGCCTACAAAATAAAATAAAGATAAAACGAAGTATTACTATCCCTTTAATAGACTAGGTTGGGTGTTGATAAGGTTGCATATGTGTGTGTTTGAGTGACACTTTTGTTTTAGGTGGGGTTGCTGGAAGAGTGGGCTGGGCATTACCAATAATCTTTAGGTTATTTCATGACCTATTGACACCCCTTTGTGTAACTGAAGAATTGATTGGGTGGAGTTAATACATGTGTAAGTGGGTGGAGTTACCCAGGAAGCTCACCAAATCCTGAGAATCTGCCCCTGCTCCCGCCTCTGCCCCCGCAGACCTAGTAGTTAACTCTAAAAAAAACGGAGCCTCCGGGAAAGATCTGGAGAGTTCCCAGGTATGGTAGTTACTTGGCAAAATCAAACAAACTCGTGGGTGGTAGGCACTGAACCACTCTAAGTTGTTTACCACTTTATATATACTTGTACTGAACAGTTTATGCAAGTGAAGCAATTCTGGAACAAATCAACTACAACAAAGGGGGAGAAATAACAGTTCCCAATGATTTAACTGGGGTATGTAATCCCTTTAATGCTAGAAAGGTCTTCAATGCTCCGGAACCACTCTCGCACTCAAAGGGTTAAGATACGTGGATGTAAGCACTAGCAGTGTTTGGATGTGTCATTCCTACACGAGCTGTGTGTAAGAGGTGCAAGATGAAATGCATGGAGCAAAGCAGAGTGTGCAGTGTGTAGGTTATAATGTTCAACGTTAACTATTATGATGTGCGATGGGTGAGATTCTGATATCGCCATTTTCATTGTGCCGACATGTTTAATGCGCCATTTTCTTTGTTGCCCAATAGTGGCCGACATTTTGATAGTGAACCATCTCTCTTAATCTCCATACCCACATGGTGCAAATGATCACAAGGAGAAAGTGTATCTCTGGGATCCCCTGAACCATCTTTGGCCACGTGAAAAAACAAAAAGTGGCAAGCCAACTGTACCATATGGGCACATAAAAAGTAAAGTGGTTTAAATTGGGATTTTATCCTCTTGAATGTCAAAGCAGTATCCAAAGCAATGGTAAACATTGCATTTGTCACAGTTGATGAAGTTGAAATAAGGCATGCGTCCATCGTGTTCAGCCCTCGTATCACCATTGTTTTTGTTAATCCAAAAGAAGAAAACAACCCCCCATAAAAATAACCATTGGATCAATTTGCAATTAACCATCTGTGTATAATATTCCTTCATGACTCCAAAAAGCAATTGGATCAATATCCTATCTGTAGTAAAACCAGCTGTCATAATTCTATATATTGTTGTGAGCTAAAAAGATATCCACTAGTCTTTTGAAAGTATCTTCAGTGTCTGCCAGCACAGCCCCAGAGGCAGAGAATTCCATACCCATACTTCCCCTACTTTAAAAATTCTCTGCCTTTGTTTTACTCAAACATGCCTTTCCTCTAGTCCTAAGGGATGCCCCATTCGACACAACTCTAGCATTAAAGAAGATAAAAGCACCATTTACATCAGTGGAATTTTTTATTTGGTCACCATGGTACATTTAGTTTGAATTGCCCCACATATCTTAGGGCATGTGGCCCAGCGTTCCAGATTTATCCTGGCCTCCAAGGAGTGCTTGAGGCTGAAACTGAGAAATGGTGAATAAGGAAACATAACTTATGGTACAAGACAGCTCTTTTCTTCCTTCCCATCAGTGAGATTATACTGACCCTGAGTAAACAGCAGATGAAGGAGCTGTTGAAATGAATCCAGGGAAGTATAAAGCTGTTATGTAAACATGCAATAGTTATGTGAGATGCAGTGACAATGTAATGCTGCTTTATGTATGGAAAAGATGTAGGATAAGTGGTACAGAGAACATGATCAATATAAAAAACTTTAAGTCAGAAGAATGTGCAGTTTATAAAGAAATCACATATTCTGCATTTCATTAAGACACTGAACCATATGAACTGTGGCAGAACCTAGGGTTCCCTCTCGTGGGTTCTCTCTAAATAAATAGGTTAGGTTCATTTATATTACAGCAACACCTGGGTGCTGGATCATGGCTGCAGTCTATACTCAACCCTTCAGGAACAACCCTGATAATGTGGAAGAAACCCCAGCTTTTATACATCAGTCTGGTATACAAACCCCACCACAGCCCTGCAGTTTCCCCTACTGGACTCCAGCTGTTTAGGAGACCAATCCAGGGCCAGCATTTTTTCCCAGGAGATATGAGCCCAACAATGATTCCATCAACCAAAATAATGAGAGCATACAGTCAGTCGGTTGGACCATATGTAACCCCTTGCAGAGATCCTCTGTTTCTGTAGGTCCTCTACGTAAACCTAGAGGCAGTGTTTTCATTGGGTGTGTATAGACTGGATGACTCCCCAGTCTGTCATACTCAGGTGGCTCTGCTGTGCTGGATCCCCTTTCTAACTCACTGTTACATGTGCAGTCTGTGGTGCTGAAACTGCATCCTGACCACATTCCAGTGTTTATGGGCAGGATGGTGTTCAATAGATACTTCACATGCAGGGCAGTAGGAAAGGGTATAGTGTTTTGGGGAACCTGTTAACAGCAATGGGAAAAGAAGGTGCCCAGGCATAACCTTTGTTATCATTGGCACCCGTTCGATGTTACACTTTTGGAAAACATACACATGAGGACAGGAAAGTCCAGAGGACAGGTGTCCAGGCATAACATGTATTAACTGGCACACTGGCACTCCTACAGAGCAAAGATATGGGACATGTCACATTTACAAAGACACAAGTGGCACAATTCTGGGGCAAACCAGCTGCTCCATAGAGACAAATAAACATTTTCATTGACTAAACCCATTGTGTGCCAGAAAGGTACCCAACGCATTACCTCTCTGGCACTCAAAGGGTTTTTAAAGCGGAACTTTCATCCGTTATAAAGTCGCCCCTGCTATAATTAAGTGGGTAGCGACTAGCTTCTGAATGTATAGTTTACCTTTCACAAGTAGCCCGATCTGAAGAAATCTATAATTGAAGGAGACTGACGGCCAGGTTAGCACAGTCTGCAAGCCTGCGCTGTCAGTCCCTTCTGGTAACCGTATGGTGCACTGCAGTCTACACAATGGAGACCAGGACTGACGGCGTAGTAGCTCTGCTCTGTAGCCTGGGTTGCGGTCTCTTTCAATGATGGATTTCTTCAGATCGGGATACTTGTGAAAGGTAAACTCTACATTCAGAAGCTAGTCGCTACCTGCTTAATTACAGCAGGGCGACTTTACAGCGGATTAAAGTTCCACTTTAAATGGGCATTTTAACCTCCTAAGAGCTACAATGTTTTCCAGTACATTGTTTATCTGAAAAACTTTGCTACCTATGGTGCAGTTGGTTTACCCCAGAACTGCTCCAATTTTGCCTTTGTACATGTGAACCATTATTCTTTACATGCAGTTCAAACCATGCACGGGCAACCCATAGACCTCCAGCTGTTGTTGGACTACAATTCCCATCTTCCTTAGCTGACCACTTGCTAGAAGGGAATGATAGAAGATGTACTGCCATGACAGCAGGAGGGTTGCATGTTGCCCAACGTCCCTTATCTCCTTGAGTGGTGTGCAACATGTTGCACAGCAATGTGTTTCATGTTTTCTTGCTGGATCTCAAAGGGTTAAATGTCTAAATTATCTTTGCTATTAAAGAAGCTAAAGAAAGTTCAAACATGAGACACATTCAGTAAATAAGTCTTATTTTCTTTGACGTTCATCAAGCTCGTTCTACATCTCAAAAGCACTAAAAAGAATAAATTCTATCTTCAGCGCGCCATCTGTCTAATGTACCATATGCCATAAAAGCTGTTTTTATTTTTTTTTTCAGTGGACCAGAACTAACAGTTATCTAAAATCTAAAACCGACATCAGAACTCTAAATTAAAGAATTACACATACATGAACCTAGTATTCTTAATATTCTTTTTATGGGTGACACCTAAAGGACTCTGGGAAAGCTTGTCCATAAGTGGTTTCTACATCTTAATGCAATGGGTTCAATAGCCTGATTACGTAATGTAGCAGAAGAGAAGGCATATGCTAGAATGCTAGAGAGGTCTCCAATGCTTTCCTAATGTGCATGGACATTAATGGCAACCACTGTGTTTTAATCATTCTGGTCCTGCAGTGATAAACCCTGGAGCAGCACTTTGAAGCCCTAAAGTGCATCTTGGATGAAACTGAGCCCTTCATCTGGCAATGGGCTGGGCTTCTTATGTGTAGCCCAGCCCCTAAGCTGACAGAGGGCTGGGTTACACATGAATAGCCAATGGCTTCAGCCCCTGGCTTTACTTACTTTGAGTGTGGGATTTGTAATTGCAATGGTTGTGGTCTGTGGAAGGTGTGCACATTCTCTAGAAGCTGTTTTGAGGCTTTAATGTCTCAGTCTCAACACAGGATCAACCAGATAGCTGAATGGGTCACCTTTTTTGACCCCAAACAGACTTACATTGTATTTTTTTTTTTATCTTTTTTTAAGCCATAATTTTTTGTCTCACTTCCATAATTTTTTCTTGACAAAATAAAAAGTGTCTAAATTTAGAGAAGACAGTTTAAAGTAATATTAGCAGATAGAAGTTAAAAGTAATAATATAGAGTTACATGGCAAAAAAAGTTTTATCTCTTTGAAAATGTTTAATTTTAAACAGAAAAAATAAAGATTCTGATGTTAGAAATGTATTTTGAGAGCAGTATTAATCAAGCTCATCTTACCATCATGTTTCTTTATGGCAGATTTACTTCTGAAAAGTACATCCTCCTTTTACTGCCAACTCATGATCTGACATTTTCTTATTATGACTATTTTAACATAATGCCCCATAACTTTAAAGCATCCTATCCTCCCTTGTGACCTGTTCTGTTGCCCCATCAATTTTAATAAAAAATTAATACTCAGATCCAGATAGCACTGGAAGAGCCTATGGTCTTTTACTTTAAACTCCCTATGCTGAACTGTAACACCCCCTATTTTTCCCACATATTTAACAATCTAGCTGCCAAGGTGTACCCTGCACCTATCCAGTAACTTTTCAATCTCAGTTGAGTCACCGTTCTCATCTAGAAATAAATTGAATGGGCCCAGGTCTTGGAAACAAGTCAAGAATCTGCCTAATAATAAGAAGGGAGGGGGGAAGAGTGAATCAGAGAAGGAAAGAAAATAGAGGGACAACCAAGGGGCGATGTTCTGAGGGGTTAGGCTATAGCATTGAGTGTCTGGTGACGATGGAGATACCTATTGCCATATGCACTAAGAATTAGGCATAGAAATGTTTCTATTAAATCGCATTTCGCAGTGTCCTTTATGTTTTAATAACACGTAGAGCTATGTTTTTTTACTTATATATTTGTACTTTAAACACTATTCACGCTGACAGGATCCCCCTCCTGCCCCTTCGGGCCACCTCCTCTTAGATCTGCAATCCAGTCGTGGAACCGGAAGGATGCAGCGAGGGACAATCTTCACTCAGTAAGTATAAGGAAAACCATTCCCCCTTGGCGAAGGAGGGCAGGATTTTCCTTTTTCTTACTGAAGATTGTACCTCACTGCTCTCCATCCGGACCAGCATAAGAGGATCAGTGACTCAGGGAATAGGCAGGAGGGGGATCCTTTCGGCTTGAATAGCGTTTACACTACAGATATGTAAGTAAAGAAATATAGCGCTATGTGTTATAAAAAACATAAAGAAGACTCGGAGCTACACTTTAATAGAAACATTTCTATCCCTTTAATTCTTAGTGCATATGGTAATGTGTATCTCCATCATCACCAGACACTCTATACCACAGCATAACCCCTTAGATCACCCCCACCCTCGGTTGTCCCTCTCTTTTCTTTCCTTCTCTGATTCACTCTTCCTCCCCCACCTCCTTTTTATTAATAGAAATATTACTATCCATTTAAGTATGCGGTGGGGGGATGTAATAATTAGAATGCAGGGTTGTTGATCCTTTGGCAATGTGTAAGTGATGCCCTCCCTTATACATAGCCAGCAGTTTGATAACCTTGAAGTCAGAGCACATCGTCTCTGCTCCTCCACTTGCCCACTGGGGGAGCAGTCAGGATCCGCTCTGACTTCAGCACCACAAACAGCATTGCTCTAATCATGTAAATGTCATAAGGATGTGGATTGAACACCCATGTGGCACTGAAAGTGCTCTATACAGGGAATGGCAGAGAAGCTATATATCACTGCTTCTCTGCACTTCTCTACTCACTGAACAAGCTGAGACAGCTATCCACTGATCAGCTTATTCAGGTAAACACAGGAGTGAAAATGATGATGGATAAATAAAGTTATGTAAAAGGCAACATGTTTGTGACTATAAAATAAACAATAAGATGTAAACAATTAAAATAACAAGATAAAAATAAATATAAAACCTGTAGTGCTAAACAAATAGTTGTACTGTGTGGCTAGATGATGCCAGAACAGGTACAAAAATGGGACAAATTAAGTCCCTAAAGTCAAAGGAGAAGAGTGCAGGAATTAGACAAGAAGATGTCCACGGGCAGGCTGACTCTAAGGTGACTAGGTGTAAGAACAAGAGAGGTGATCATGACTTAGCAGTAGCAGATTACAGGTGGAAGTATCCACCCACAGTGATTGCATTACAATGTAGTACCTTGATGATTGGCTCTCAGCATACAATCAAGTGTAAATATACTGTGTTCACCACAGTTCTTCTTGAAAATGAAGCCTCAATATTAGCCCTATGCTCACTGTGGTCCCCTCCACTCCCTCCTAGTAAGCTGATCATGTTCCGCATGGACCACCTGCTACTCTCTCCCTTCATCAAATCTTCCTTATTCTGAAGTGTGCTTTCCATCTTTTTAGTCCCAGTACAACAGATCAACATGTTTCAAAGCTGCAGTATACCTCTCTCCTTCATCAGGATAAAAAACTTGATGACAGAAGAAGCAGGCTCAGCTGGTTCAGTGAGTAGAGAAGAACAGAGAAACTATTATTCTCTAAGCTTGTAAACCTGGAAACTAGCATCCTCCCCCAGATGAATCAATAAGGAACCCCCAAGTTGGCTGGGTCACTGATAACTTTTTCATCAATTCCACAGGGCAGGAAGAAAGGCTGAGAACTGCAAGCAATGTAAGCCATGCCCATTTCTCAGATTATTTATTTATTTAGAAATTTGTTTACCTGGAATAATAGATTGAGATTTTTCCCATTTTCACCTTAGACTGGAATGTCAGAAAAGTAAGACTCTCATTTCTCAATGTCCCATCAACTCATTTAATACCAGTAAGACAAGCTTTACTGGGACTCACAAGCTACCCAATCCACATTACACCAAAGACTGAAAAGTTGAAAACTAAATAGAAAAAAGTACAGACACTTGGCAATGTATTAATTCAATGGATACTACCAAAACCCTTCCTGAAACCACTCAGAGCTATGCACATTAAGAACTCTTTTGTCACATTCCTCCACCCATTAGCTTAACACATTAAATCAAATTTGGAATCTTTCCACTGATTGCTGTAGAGGAAATGCTCTGACCGACCTATAACCGTAGTAACCATAAAATTCCTCGAAGGTTATTTGGCATCATCCTCCAGCCCCCTAGAAAGTCGAATACGATAGGCCACTGTGACCACCCCCATATTAGAACTACAAAGAACTATGAGAGGGTGATGCTTTACACAAGCCTGTTAGGGTTTCTGGGTAGGGTGCACCTGGGTCGCTGTAGGAGTATAGATCCTAGGTGCATACCCCTACTGGCGGTGGTTACAAAAAAGACAGGTCTTCAATGGAAAAAAAGACAGTTTGTGGTAATCTTAGGTAGTAAAGTGCTCTTACCCACAGTAGCATGGCTCATGACCTTCTCCAGTTCTGGGTCAAACAACCATGTACCCAGAAATGGGAAGGGCACCAATGACTTCTGTCTTGGAAGACTGGTCCACCAACCAGATCTTTAGCCACAGAGTACAATGTTCATCAACAGAAAGCACTGAGGCCTTCCTAGTAAGCCTAGCATAATCAAATGCTGCTTCCAAAAGATGCTCATTATCCTCAAGGATCTTAGAAACAGCCAGAATAACATTCTCTTTTGGCACGTTCTCGAAATACACACACACTCATACATCAAACTCATCAGGCAGAAATGACCCCAGTCACCCAAGGAACTCTTAAACTGGGTCATAAATAGGCACCAGAAACTGAAGAATTTTCCTTCAAGAGAGAATCCAGGCATGTAACTGCCTGGTCTTTAAGTGCCACTGCATCGACAAATGGCTATACTGTAAGCTTGAAAAGATGAGAAATTGGAGGTTTTAGTCCTGGGGGTGAGCCCACTTTGATAAGGCATTAGAAAAGAAGCGATATAAGAGAGAAATGCATATGGAAAGGAATTGTTTCTTATCAAAAGTCTTCCACTGACCATAATGAAGACCTACTAAAATGAAGTAAAAATTAGCAAAGTCATAAAAGTGTCCACCTCTGGAGAGAAAGGGAAATGGGAATGGGGCTGACAGAAAAGAAGAGCAGAGTCCAGAACTAGCAATTCTATTCACAGACCCGCGGAATTTGGCTGCTACCTAGATAGTGATGTGCTCAAAGGACTTGTGCATTCTGAATACTGCAATCCTCTTCAGTCTTTAGTGATACACTCCAGTTTTTGGCAGACTATATGGCAGGGAATAATGGGAGCTAAAGTGTGATAGCAGCTGGAGGGCCTCACATTGCCTAGCTCTGTTTTAGAGACCCCAGGGGTACAAATTACAATAGAACAGGGCTTAAAATTGGAAGACTTTTGCTACTAGCCAGACCTGAAAAGTTACTCGCCACTGCAAGACATAACATACCCACCAGGGCTGAATTTCTACTCGCCAGGGCAAAATTTTCACTCGCCATTGGCTAGTGGTGAGTGGAAATTTTGAGCCCTGCAATAGAGGATACAGGGTGAGTGAAGGAGGCCATAACCACCTGCAGGCAATGCATTCAGAAATCCATGCAGGCACGTCTTACCTCATATGTAACTCCCTGAAAGAAATGGTTTGATAAATGCATGTGGGCATCACCTGAATGCCGTTAGACATGCCGTGTTTCTTTCCAAACATGTCTAACAATGCCCATTGTGATAGATAGATAGATAGATAGATAGATAGATAGATAGATAGATAGATAGATAGATATAGACACATAGACAGATACATACATACATAGAAATGTAACTGTTTGGTGCTAGAGGTGTCTTCAATGCACTCTGTTTGATATATATCTGGCGCTCAGTGGGTTAAAAGCAGTTATTCTGCAGAAAAGCTTGTATCTGCTGTTCCCACATTAACAGCCTGTGAATAATCCATAAAGTAGAACTAAGTGAGGGGGTTGAACGTGATGTATTCTTCCAGTCACTGCGCTGTACAATATAGAAGAGTTAAGCTTTTAAGGAGCTTTCGCTGGTTTTGTTTTGCCCTTCTTTTTACATATTAGTGATTTAGAGACATCTGTTTTGTTTAAGACATATTACATTGCTGCTATTTTGCGCATTAAATGTTTTTGTTATACGCTTTCATGGAACGGGAGTGTGAGGTGGTTGAGGGGTTCTGGGCACAGGAAACCCACTCTCTGTTTGCCATTGGGATCCATAAACAGCAATAAACAGAACTGTCAGGAACTGTGTCTGTTCACAGCAGTGGGAACACAGTACCACCCAACCATTCATAAGCCTGGAGGCACTTTTCCTTTTACTAAGTCTGTTGTTGGTCCCAGGACACATGGCAAGGGTGGATAACCTTTGGCATTCCAGATGTTGGAGACTACAAGTCCCATCATCCACACACAGCTGGACTTCCAAAGGTTGACCGTTCCCGATGTATAGCAGAGAAATGTACTATCCTAGACATATATTCCAAGTTACTTGGACGGTTTAAATTATCATTAACCTTCCTTACAAAATTCCCTTTTTCATTGAAAAGCAGGTCAAGAGTGGGCAACCTGAGCCTCTAAACCTGTTGTTGGACTACAACTCCTATCATTCTCCGATAGGCAATGGTTTGCTGAGGATAATAAGATCTAAAGCCTAGCAACAGCTGGAGAGCTATTGATTGCTTACTCCTGGTATAAGTGATTCATATAATGTTAGAAATACACACAATTAAGAATTTTGGGCCTCATTCACCAAGTTAAATAAGTGCAATTCTGGAGCCAACATATTGAGAATCATTCAAGAGGTTAAACCAACTTCAATCAATTAGACGGTTCATTTATGACCCTGTGGTACAGTTGGTTGATCCAGAATGGCACCTGTTTAGCCTGTGCAGTTCAGTGCTATGTATGTGCCAGTGTTTCAGATATTTTACCACATGCTTCAAAAATTCCATATGTGATACGGCAGCACAAATTGGGGAAGGGAAAATGATCATGGCATTTAAAATGCAAAACGTGCGTTGGCACAAGCTCAAAGGAAAAATATATCCTCAGATCATGAAGAAAATGATTATTGCCTTACCAATATTATGTAGCCTCAGAGAACTAGGGCTATTTTTTATATATCTTTATACACATCATCACCAGTACTGGGGACATGTTTTCTGTCTTTACACATACCTCCAGGACTGGGTTTCCCAATAGGCACAGTAGACAACTGCCTAGAGCTCCCGCATTCTGAACTGTGGCTGTAGCCAGAACAATCTCAGTGTCCCTGCACCAATGTTATACCCCCTTTAACAGGTGATTATTTAACCCCTTGGATACTAGAGAGACATATTTATAAACTTTACTCCTTTAAATATCTGACCCGTTGTTGTGAAGCGGCATTTCTTAACCCCTTAAAGACCAGCCGCGTGGCCAGCAGTTAAGGGCTATGCAATGAATTCCTGGGTCCCCGAGCGGCATGCAGGGAATTCCATGACGTGCCAGGACTGTCACTGGTCCATATGTGCCAGAGGGATGTGACAGTCCTGGCACATCATTAGTCATTAAAGGATTACTTATATACTAAGAAGGCGTTTTATATAGCTCCTGTTCATTCACCAGTCACCCTGCAGATCTCCGTCATCTGCAGGGCTGTGTGACATCAGTGCCTCACACAGCACAGATTACAGATTTCTATCCTCGTTTTACATGCCAATTGTTGACAAATTCATAGACTGGGAACTTCTATGGAGGGGACAGTAATGCTTCTTCCTCCTCCCATGAGGGTCCGATGTCAACTAGCACTGCAGGAGACTGATGAGTGAATGGGAGCATCCCGTTGCTGTAAGACAAGTGTTTCTAATTAGACGCTCCCTTCTTATTATTCTTTACTCCTGTTGTCTCAGAACCTCCCTAGAGTGTGTAGCTAAGGCAAAGATGGCATAACAAGGCAAGCAAAGGGGAGATTGGGGTAGGGATCAGGGGGTTTACAAGGGTTTAAAGGGCAGTAGGCTTTCGGGTTACTTAGGCATCCATTTTATGTTAACTCCACATTTTGTCCAAGGATCTAGTCATGAAAAACTCATGCCATTTGAGAGAATTGATATTACGGAAGAAAGAAGGGGTGTATTCGGGAACCGTAACTGAAACCTACATCGCTTTTAAAACTAGAATGAAAGGAGAGTGATATATTAAATGACCCAGCTAAAGGGTTAACCTATAAGGCATTGAGGTACACAAACAAACATAATAAAACCAAGAGACAAACAAAGTATATAACATGTACTTTACTAAATTTCTAGTATATAAATAAAATTAAATTAAATGAAATCTCTTTATCATATGATAAATGCCATATAAATAAAATGATATAATCAATCTATATAAGTCTGAAGAGTGATAGATGGCCAATATTTGGATTGTGTTAGATGTTGCTGGATAAAAGTACTGTTTTATATACTTTGTTATTTGATAAGAAATGTCACCTGGTGATATAGCTGTATGTATGGACTATCTCTTCCTTCTCTCTGCTGTATTTATTATGCCATTGAATAGGAAATGTCATCTGATAATATAAATGTATATATGGGTTATCTCCTGTCCGTATGGAATGGTATGTGTGTGTGGCTTGACTTCCCCTTCCTCTCGTCCTCCGCCGTCCCCTGATGGATGTTCACGGTAATAACTGATTGTTACAAACTGAAATAATCTGCTGATCAGTGGGGACTCCCCAATTTATTTTAGCTGAGGGACCATTTTTCCACTCTGTTTATGTCTACATAGTTTTTATTCTTATTATATGTAACTATTTTAACTTCCTATAACATGTGCTTTTTGTTTTATGGAGAAGTCGATAGTTTAGGAATTTTGAATTAGTAGTTGGGGAATCTAAGCTCAGCAGATCTTTGCTCTCTGACTTGTTCAGATAAAGCAACAAAATTGCACATGTCCAGAAAAGTCAGCTCTCTCCACCTCCCAAGGCTGTTAAAATCAGTTTCTAATAGTGCGGTTGAATACATTGATAAGGAGGAATGATTATGCAAATCCATAGAAGCGTCCACTGAGAGTAGGACTTTTAAAGGTTATAGGTACTATTTAAAAAAAGGAAAGAAAACAGTGCATCTTAAAAAAAAATAACAAAATGGTGTTTTTAAACACTTCAGTCCTAGGACGGTCTCTAAAACAGTTGATTTACACTGAAACTGCGCCGCTTTATATTCCTGAATATGACCTAAGTCTTTTTCTTGTAAATACGTTTAAAAAACTACACTCCATGATCCTCCTTCAATTTTACAATGTTCATATCATGTCTCCCTGTCTTCCCAAAAAAGAATTAGATAAATGCTTTTAGATTATATATGCTTTTTATTATCAGAATAAACTGTTTTAATAAGAAATCAAACTAAACGCTTGTCTTCCCCTGGTTTATACATTTGGTAGTCTTTATTATGAAACAGACACATATGTTGTGACTCACATAACACAACAGAGCTGGGAATCTATAGTGGCTCAAATCACTAAATGGAGGTGGCAATCTATAGTGACTTGTAGGTCAATACAGAGCTAGGAATCTATAGTGGCTCAAATCACTAAATAGAGGTGGCAGTATATAGTGACTTGTATGTCAATACAGAGCTAGGAATCTATAGTGGCTCAAATCACTAAACAGAGGTGGCAGTCTATAGTGACTTGTATGTCAATACAGAGCTAGGAATCTATAGTGGCTCAAATCACTAAACAGAGGTGGCAGTCCATAGTGACTTGTATGTCAATACAGAGCTAGGAATCTATAGTGGCTCAAATCACTGAACAGAGGTGGCAATCCATAGTGACTTGTATGTCAACACAGAGCTAGGAATCTATAGTGGCTCAAATCACTGAACAGAGGTGGCAATCCATAGTGACTTGTATGTCAATACAGAGCTAGGAATCTATCATGATTCTTATGGCACAAAACAGATAGCAATATGTAGTGACCCACATGAGAAAAAGTAGCAACGATACAGAACTATCAATATATAATAACACTCATGGCACAGAGATAGTAATCTATAATGGTTCACAACACACAGGGCTAGCAATCTACAGTGACACACATGACACAGAACTAGCAATCTATAATGACCCACATAACACAGAGCTGACAATCTATAGTGACCCACATGACACAGAACGAGCAATCTATAATGACCCACATAACCCAGACCTGACAATCTATAGTGACACACATAACACAGAACTAGCAATCTATAGTGACACACATGACACAAAACACGCAATCTATAATGACCCACATAACACAGACCTGACAATCTATAGTGACCCACATGACACAGAACACGCAATCTATAATGACCCACATAACACAGACCTGACAATCTATAGTGACACACATGACACAGAACACGCAATCTATAATGACCCACATAACACAGAACTAGCAATCTATAGTGACACACATGACACAGACCTGACAATCTATAATGACCCACATAACACAGAGCTGACAATCTATAGTGACACACATGACACAGAACTAGCAATCTATAATGACCCACATAACACAGAACTAGCAATCTATAGTGACCCACATAACATGACACAGAACTAGCAATCTATAGTGACACACATGACACAGACCTGACAATCTATAATGACCCACATAACACAGAGCTGACAATCTATAGTGACCCACATGACACAGAACTAGCAATCTATAGTGACACACATGACACAGACCTGACAATCTATAATGACCCACATAACACAGAGCTGACAATCTATAGTGACACACATGACACAGAACTAGCAATCTATAATGACCCACATAACACAGAGCTGACAATCTATAGTGACCCACATGACACAGAACTAGCAATCTATAATGACCCACATAACACAGAGCTGACAATCTATAGTGACACACATGACACAGAACTAGCAATCTATAATGACCCACATAACACAGAGCTGACAATCTATAGTGACACACATGACACAGAACTAGCAATCTATAATGACCCACATAACACAGAGCTGACAATCTATAGTGACACACATGACACAGAACTAGCAATCTATAATGACCCACATAACACAGAACTAGCAATCTATAGTGACCCACATAACACAGAACTAGCAATCTATAGTGACCCACATGACACAGAACTAGCAATCTATAGTGACACACATGACACAGACCTGACAATCTATAATGACCCACATAACACAGAGCTGACAATCTATAGTGACCCACATGACACAGAACTAGCAATCTATAGTGACACACATGACACAGACCTGACAATCTATAATGACCCACATAACACAGAGCTGACAATCTATAGTGACACACATGACACAGAACTAGCAATCTATAATGACCCACATGACACAGAACTAGCAATCTATAGTGACACACATGACACAGACCTGACAATCTATAATGACCCACATAACACAGACCTGACAATCTATAGTGACACACATGACACAGAACTAGCAATCTATAATGACCCACATAACACAGAGCTGACAATCTATAGTGACACACATAACACAGAACTAGCAATCTATAGTGACACACATAACACAGAGCTGACAATCTATAGTGACACACATAACACAGAACTGACAATCTATAGTGACCCACATAACACAGAGCTGACAATCTATAGTGACACACATAACACAGAACTAGCAATCTATAGTGACACACATAACACAGAGCTGACAATCTATAGTGACACACATAACACAGACCTGACAATCTATAGTGACACACATAACACAGAGCTGACAATCTATAGTGACACACATAACACAGAACTAGCAATCTATAATGACCCACATAACACAGAGCTGACAATCTATAGTGACACACATAACACAGAACTAGCAATCTATAGTGACACACATAACACAGAGCTGACAATCTATAGTGACACACATAACACAGAACTGACAATCTATAGTGACACACATAACACAGAGCTGACAATCTATAGTGACACACATAACACAGAGCTGACAATCTATAGTGACACACATAACACAGAACTAGCAATCTATAATGACCCACATAACACAGAGCTGACAATCTATAGTGACCCACATAACACAGACCTGACAATCTATAGTGACCCACATAACACAGAGCTGACAATCTATAGTGACACACATGACACAGAACTGACAATCTATAATGACCCACATAACACAGAGCTGACAATCTATAGTGACCCACCTGACATAGAATTTAGCAATCTGTAGTGAACTACAGAGCTATCAAACTAAAAGTACCCCTCCAACACAGAGCTAGTAATCTGCAAAGACCCACTTGACAGATGAATAGCCCTCCCAACATCAGGATACCCCCACAAACAACAGGAGATCCCCCAAATCAAAACCTAAATTCTGCAACATTGGATGTCCTCCTGGCAATTGAAAGCTTAATATACCGCCCCCAAACATACAGACACAAACCCACCATGCAACACTGAAAGGCCCACAGCCTCAAACACTACCCCCATTAACACTTTAAATGCCATCATGGTATCTACCCCAAGGAAATCTCTATCAACCAAGTGATTAAAATTGCAACCCTTCCCCAAACAGCAAAAGCTGCAACACTGCTCTGTCCCGTTCATTGCCTACTTACTCCAGGCAACTGATCATAGTAACATTCTTTAACCCCTGCACTTGTCCCAAGTCCTTACAAGAACTCCAGTCCTCTTCCTCACCCCAGCATCAGTAAAAGGAGCCTCTTCCTATCTGCTTCCTTAGACATCTCTGCTCCTGCGCCCTCTCACCTTCAGTAGTATTGAGTGGTTCCAGTCTGTTCCTGTGCCACACATAATTATGAGGAGCTCAAAAAGGAGAGCTGGCACAGTGTCAAATGCAAATTTGTTGTAAAATACCTAGTTTCCCTATCAAATCCCCATTTTCAATGTCATACACTTCAGTTAAATTGGAATTCGTGAGGCTTGATCAGGCTGCAGATATGAGGGTCCCAACAAGGCCCTTACATTGAGAAATCAGTAACTCCCTGTGGTTCCCTCTTAGGGCCATATGTTCAAAGAAGTAGTGAAATAACTTTTGTCATTTGTAACAACTTTTCAAAGTACAGAGTCGTTGGGATCATTAATATTTTCAAAGAATATTGGTTGTGATTGGAAATATGTTGTTTGCCCTGACTGAAGTTGTCTATGTAAAGACAGAAAATGTCTTAACTAACAACAAAAATGTCCTAGCTAAAGACAAAAATTCTCACATTCAGAACTACACATTCCCTCCATTTTTTTCTTAACGTACAAATTTTGTCTTTTTCAAGAAATTTTTTTGTCATTAGTCACAACAAATTTTCTTTCCCTCTATACCACACTGGAGAATAGTTTAGCCCCGCCCTTGCCCCGCCCCTTTGACCGGCAATTCTGGAGTTGTGTCATACACAACGGACATTACTAGTTTTTTGTCGTATACTCTATAGAAAATATGTTGTTCATACACACAATTACTTATTTTTGGCGCTCGTACAACATTTTTTTGTCGTTATCGCTTTGAACATATGGCCCTTAGTGTGGCAACCCATTCAACTGCAAAATTACACCCCATAAACCAGCCCAGATTGCCTTAGATATATGTTGTATGCCTTTGTCTATTCTTATCTTCTTATTTTAGTGACAAGCATTTAACAATCAACAGACCTGTGCTAGTTCACAGTTTAAAGAAGTGGAAGGCAAGCTTTGGCTTTGAGCTGTTGGTAGCCACAATTCACATCATTCCAGTCGAGCCAACGACTTGAGACCCAGAGGTTTCCTTTCCTTGTTCCAAAAGAAGTAAAAGTATATTTATTTAGTTTCCTTATAATTTGTTAACTCTGTGTACTTTTGAAAATGATTATAATCTCGGGCATTACTGGCAGGTGTAGACATAATAAATAAATAGAATCTCTGGAAAACACATAAAAAAACGGTTACAAAAACAAGAGGAAAGACCTTGTAAAACAATGTATTTAATAAAATACTGAAAGTAATTTATTTAATCTGTTTTATGTCACCATCATTACCATTTATGTCTTGCTCTTCCAGGATTAATTGTAGTAATACTGACTTGCTGTTCTGATAATAAGATGATCATATGGTTACTTTTAAATATTCATCTTATAGCTCCTGCGCAATCTTCTCTTCAGTAATGCAGAGTGCTGGGAGATGATGTCATCTCCCAGTGCTCTGTATTACTAAAAAGCCGACGAGGGAGCGCAGCATCTACAGGTCTGTGCCAAAGGAGGTGGCACAGACCTGTCTTCACGGTGCCAGACTGGGAGATGAATTTAAAAACAAAAAAAAAGGAAATGTGTTCACCCTACCCCAGGCTTGTTCTTTCGGGCACCAGTAAGTGGTCTGCTGACGTCATTCACCCACCTCCCATAGCTGCCCGAACGCACGCTTTGGTGGTAGGGAGGGAGGGCAGCATTTCATCCTCGGACCCAGGCAGCATAATGTCTTGAGCCGGCCCTGACGTGAAGCCTCTACTGTGCATGTGCGGTTACACACACAGGGAGCTTCGAAGTCTAGCAGTTTATATTATACAGATATCTAAATATATATATATATATATATATATATATATATATATATATATATATATAAATATTTTGGGTGGGAGGGCGGAGATCTCCTGTACCCAACAAATCACGACGGATCAGTGATTTTGTCAGGAATGGCAGGAGGAGAGAAAGGGGCAGTAATTTGTTGCATACCGTTCTGGCTTTTAAATGGTTAAGAATTAACTATTAAATTAACTAAGCTGTATAGAAAACATTTTCTGTCTCTTGAATGAAAAAGAGAAAAATGTTGGCCTCCATTAAATATTGCAACAATAGGTAATAACATAAGATGCTTTTAATTCATATTGATACTTTTTACTGATATCTATTCTTTAACGCTCTGAGTGCCGGAGAGGAGCAGTGCAACAGACACCCCTCTGAAATTCAAAATTGTTAAAGGAAAAATGCTTCCTACAGGGAAACATTTTCTTTTAGTAATAAATGGGGTAACAGGGACCCTGACACTTCCACATGGGCCTACTTTCCTAAAAAATACACAGTTAGTTTTTGATATTTACACCCTTGACTGAATTGTCTGACCCCCCCCCCCCCCCCCAAAAAAAAAATCGAGTTGGAATCCTCTTCCTCCTTTCGGTTTTGTCCTTTAACCTCTTAAGGAGCCATGGCGGTCCTGCCACATCATGGGTTGGCAAGCCATAAGGACCCATGACGTGCCACGACCATCATGGATTTCAGAGCTCCCCAAGAGGCTGCACACCTTTTGGGGAGATCTGAACAGGATTGTCAAAAAAAAAAAAAAAAAAGGTCTGTGGTCCTTAAGTGCCGGCCGCGTGCACGAGTCCAGTCCTTAAGGGGTTAAATATCTCATTGCTGACCTCAAAGGTAAACCTATTGAAGGAAATGTAATGTGAACATACGAGCTGATGCAATGGAGAGCTGTCATTCAGGGGTTTAAAAGCACCATTTGAATCAATAGGGATTTTTAATTTGTTGAGTTGATTGCCCCAGAATTGCTCCACATTCTTTATACGTTTGTGTAAAAGCAAGGCTGCCCTACGTTTACTATGTCTAGGGGGATGAGGCAGGGTGCTGGTGATTGTGTTGGCTACATTTGAGATCACTTCTACAATTTGCATTGTTATTTTCTTCCATCACATATATTGTATATACGTACACATACTTTATTTCATTATTCTTCAGTAAGATATGCATCCTACATCAGTAGTCTTATTTTCCGTATTGAAATGTAGTTTTCATAAAAAGGAGAGTTGAAAAACTTGAGATACTGGTTCTGTTCCATTCTCAACAATAGTATTTTTGTACTAAGTTCAAATTTAATATTATCCATGGTAACATTCACATGAGATCCAAAAACAACAAAGCAAACACAGGAACAGTAATAATTGCAATCCACCACCTCATAAACACCCCAATTGTGGGTACTCACAAATGGATAGACTGTCTGTCACATATATGAAGGACAGCAAACACACAGTACTGGGTAATATCCCTGACCCGGAAACAGGATACTACTCATCGAATCTGCAGACACAGGCTTCGCCTCCTCCTCTTGTCCTCTCCAAACAGTGATGATAGCTCAGAAAAAAGATGCTGCAACAACAAATAAATAACAAATAAAAATAACATTAAAAAAAAACTCCAGCATGCTCACATTTAAGTGTGGTCAACAGAGGGGGGCCTACTTTGTCTGATGTGGTATAGCAGCTACAACAATTTGTTACACACTGAGTGGAGACAGTGAGATTTCTCCACAAGCCTGATTGTCAGCTTTGGTTATCCCCTCTGCTGACCACACTTAAATGTGAGCACGCAGGAGTTATATCACTTTATTGGATGCCCCCCACTCTTTTCTTTGCAGGTTGAGCAAGAACAACAAACATTTGTACAAAACGTGGTATATGGGTTATATTATTGCACTATTGCTTTTTATATAGCAGAAAAGCCCTACAATACATCATTTTCTTAATGAAACATAAGCCCTGCTTTAAGCATGAGCCCAGGGCTGGAGCCCCTCAGCAATTATGCCCCTGGTGGTTTGGTCATTTAAATGATCTAACCAGTTCTTGTATAGGAATTTCTTATATAACTGACCCGTTAGGCTGTAGCTGAGAAGTTCTGTTCTATGGAGCCTAGAAATGAAGCTGAAAGATATTTTTTTAGATACTAGATACTGTGATATCTTGACTCCACAGAAAAGCATAAGAGCTGGAGAGCGTTTTCTTGTCTGGAATGTTTTCTCACTGATTGTTAAACAAAGACTAATATAATTTTGTTTTAAATCAGCAATGCTGATTATTTAATTGTGGTAGGTTTCATATGGAACTTATTTTGTAACAAAATAAAGATCTGACCTTAAAACGATACAACTGGGAATAAAGAAACTAAGAACATTGAAAAAAGCAGCTTCTAAACAATGAATGATTAAACTATTTTAGAGAAAGAAGGGTATGCAATGCATTACAAAACAATCCATTAAAGGCCCCTCTTTCTCAAAGGGTTTAAAGAACTCAATTTCTAAGAAGCGTTATTTAAAAGTGTTGTTACATTCACAATATATATTTATCTTTCAGAAATGAATAGTGCCATATTTTAGAAACATACTGTAGACTGTGACAGCAGATAAGAACAAATCTGCACATTTACTCTGCCCATTTCCCTATCTAGTAAGAGACTTATTTTATTCAGAATAAACAATTTACCTATGTTATATTCATTTATAACGAGTAAGAGACTTATTTAATTCAGAATAAACCAGTATACCTATGTTATATTCATTTATAACGACTTCTGCTGGGAGGCTATTCCTTGGGTACTCTATTGAAACGTTGGTGTCTATTTGGCAGCCGTGAAAAGGGAGACATCATAATGTTGCCTACATCAAAAGGGCGGCATCAGAATGTCTCCCACTGAAGGGTCGCCGTGCCTTATAGACGCACGGCCAGAATATCGCCCACTTAAGGATAAATCCTTTTGCTTTGGATTTGGACCTGTAACAATGTATACATACTGGCAAGGAAGTAGAACTTGCTGAGCTATTTGCTGGTGACGTGCACTGAACTCGCCACCAGTTGTTTGCTGGTAATTGGCAGCGAGTTCAGTGCGGGTCACTATCACATCATTTAATAGGATACCAACTCCGGTTTACTAAATAAAGATATTGGAGGAGGATGGAGTGTTAAGGGAAGTGACAGGTCCAAATCCCTAAAATCAAATCCTAAACGTGCATTTTTCTATAGGATACCAACTCCATTTACAGTGGTAATGTCGACGTCTATTTGGCGACACGTTTACATAGATGAGGGCAAAAGGACGTGATCTTTATTCTGGCCATTTGTTTACAAGGCACGTTGACCCTTCATCAGGCAACATTCTGATGTCGCCCTTTTGATGCAGTCGACATTATGGTGTCACCCTTTTTCGTGGTCTCCAAATAGACGCCGGCATTTCCACAGCAAACCATTCCTTGTAGCTACCACTCTATATAGTCTATATTTCTTACACACACCCTACTTTTGCACCTTCCAATTTTCCCTCCTGAACTTTTTATTAAATTCCTTAATATATTTTAGCCCAGGCTCCATTTCAATGACCCTTCTTTGAACTGACTCTTATTTATTGATGTCCTTCCAGAATTGTACGCCATATTCTAGGTGAGGTCAAGTTAGTGATCTGTTAAGGAGCATTAGGACCTCTTTTTCTCTGATAATGCCTCTTTCTATATAATCTAGTACCCTGCTGGCTTTCCTCATGGCTGTGTTGTATTGCTTGCCTACCTTTTAATCATCAGATATAACTACTCCTAGGTCCCTTTCCTCTGCTGTTTTCGTCAGCACAGTATCATTAAGTATTTATATTCTGTTTTTAAGTTTTTGTGTCCTACATTTATTGTTTTGAGACATTGTATGAGATTTACCCATACATTTGCCCATTCCTTTAACTACTTTTTTAAAATCACTTCTCATGTGATTTATCCCTCCAGGAATGTCAACTCTGTTAGAAACTTTAGTGTCGATTTCAAAAAGGCAAATAATAGTTTGATGCTCACCAATAACATTGCTAATAAAGAGATTGAATAGAACAGGCCCCAGCATTTATCCCTGTGGTACTTCATATGTAACACACACTTCCTCTGAAAGTATTCCATTGACTGTGACCCTCTGTCTTTGATCCTTCAGACAATACTTTATCTAGCCAGCTACCATTGAACACGGCTCCAAGCTTTGCAGTTTTTGGATTAGCTGTGTATTTACTAAAATTCCCATAAAGTAGACCTACTGCCCCACCCAGGTCTATGATTTTATTTACAAAGTTAAAAAATGATATATGATTTGTTTGACAAGACATTTCTGAAGTAAATCTATACTAATGTTGATCTTGCAAAATCTTGCAAATGTGCAGATTTCAGATAAGCAACAATTCTCTCTTTCAAAAGGGTTACATTAGTTTTCAAACAACTCATGTTAGACTCACAGGCTTGTAGTTGCTAGAGTTTTCCCTACAACTCCTTTTGTAAAGTGGGACTACAGTAGCAATTCCCCAGTCATCTGGCACTGTTCCTATCAATAGTGACTGATTAAAAAGTTAATCTAATGGTAAGACAAGTACATCCATAAACTCTCTTAATATTCTTGGATGTACTTCAACTGGATCAAATGACTTGTTTACTTATAGATTCACTAATATACATAAGGAAAGCTTTGTCAATCATTTCCACTGACTGGGATATTTTCCCTTCTGCCTGGCCTTTGGTATCTCTAATTATTTGCTTAGCCTCCCTATGTTTATCGTTGTAAGCTTTACTCCGTTCAGTCCAGCTGTATCTAATATTACTTGTTATAATTGTTCCCACTGTTCCAGCACTCCACCCAATAATCTCCTCTCTGCCAAGAATTACTCAAGTATTATACAATATATGAAAAACCAGACCTTCTAAAATCTAAGACTTTTGTATTAATGTGATTACCTTTACCTATATAATGAAAAACACTGATTAGTGTCACTTGATCCCAAGTTCTCTACCATTAATAAATTAGTGTATCACATACTCATGCACCATTTGTGATTAAATCAAGTATTGCTTTTTTGTGAGTTATCTCTTTAGCCAGTTGTCTACGTGAATCCCCTTGTTAGTAATCCAAGATATGAATAAATAATAATTATTAATAATAACAAAAAATACAAAATAATAGTAATGAACATACTTGGGGACTCTCCAGATCTGGCCCAGAGACTCTGGTTTTTGGAGTTAATTGATGGGTCTCCAAAAACATAGGCTTATTTTCATGAATTTCCTGGGTAACGACACTTGATTTTCATCTGTTTTGCCTACTACCCACCATGTTTCGTCCATTTTCTTCCCACTTTAATACTAAACTCCACCTCTCCTCTCAATCCTGAATAAGCCCCACCTACCAGATGAAGCCCTACACCCTTTATACCACAGTTTGTGTCATTTAGACATGCCCATTCTGGGCCCATGAGGCCTCTTCAGGGGCTCCAAAAAAGAAAGTTCCCAGGTATGGTAATGAATGAAAAGTCGTCTGTAATAAATTAATTTATTTTATGTGAAAAGTGGGAATAGGAAGAAAAGGGAGCAAGTGGCAGGGGGTTTGCCCACCTTTAGAAATAGTCCTGTTGGCCCCCCCTCATATCTCCTCCTCCCTAAGAAGCTACCTAGTCTTCCTAGTAGTTGCCCAGCTTTTGTTTGTAGCGGCCATTTTAACTTTAGCACTTCTTTCCTATTTTGAGGCACTTTTTAGACAGAATTGTAAGCCTTTGTATTGGGAGGTCAGATATAGCTTGTGGCTTTTGACCTTGAAATGCTTAATAAGTCAATATATTCTGCAATCATCAGGGACCCTTATACCCTTCTAAAGGTAGCTCTTATTAAATAGCAGTGATCATGTTTATCAAGTCCAGGTGTGTCTGTAGGGAGGCGGGAGGTACACACCTCCTCTCATGTAATCCCTTTCCCCCATATTCTCATTTTGCAAATAAAATACATGCAGCTATTATTAACCCTTTACATACCAGAGGGTGGACATGCAGGGAGCTAGACTGTATAATCGCAACAACAATATGACCATGTGCCATGAGATTTTAGTAGCTGGTAAAGAGATGGAATAGGGGGCATGATGACTTTTATCGGACCAGCATATGGTTGAAGAGGTATTGCTAATCAGTAACTATAATTACATATTTGTTCAATGAATACTAGGGCAGCTGCCAAGCAATAAGGAAGCAGAGTAGTAAACAGATAACAAGAACAGCTGTCAGGTAGGGATATATTGGCACTTAAAGGGGAAGTCATACCTACTTATAATAACCACCAATTTACCTTTCTATAGCCAGAAAATCTTAATGCCCCCCCCCCCTTCTTTTTCCATGATCCTTGATTCAACAATAAGATTGTCAGTCAGTCCTGGATGGCGTGTCCATGGAAAAAGAGAAGACAGATCAGATGCTAGCAGGGCAACAGGACACAAATTCCTCCCACCCTTGACCATTTAAGGACCACAGGTTGTGAAGCAAATTGTTGCACACATGTTTTGTCCTTAACCAAAGGAACTGGCTACCCCTCTAGCACTCACAGGGTTGAAGGGTTAAATAGGCTAATGCTCATTGCCTGCTTCAGTTTGAGAAAACCGTCAGCATCTATCATGTTCGTCTCCATGGACATGACGTCCAAAGTGGGACACTGGAGGTATGAAATTATATAGGAAGTAATTGAGCATTTTAAAAATAGTTCTGTCATTTCAGGTGAGCCCTTGTTATTGCTCTGGGATGTTTTATATATTATGCATTATATATTATACATTGGGGCCTATGTAGGCAGATTCATGTATAATAAAAAAGAGATTGAAGGGTTTATTTCCAATAATTGCCATAATCATTTTGTGCTTTAAGGAGGGTTTATTTCACCTTATTATTCAGAGCTCTTCAGCAGTGTATTCCACAATAATTACGTGCTTTATCTTTAAGTACGTTTTTAGTTCCCCAGTGGGGGTTAGATGGTGCCCTGAGTGCTGTGATCAGGGTCGGTTTTCCCAATAGGCAGAATAGGCAACTGCCTGAAGCTCCAAATTTTGAGTAGCAAGTCAGCTATGCTGGCCACACCCACATTCTAAATTGTGGGTGTGACCAGAGAAATCTCAGTGTCCCTGCTACAATTGTATACCCCTTTACAGGCAGTTATTTTGGATGCTAGCGAGATCTCCAACATATTGTGAACCAATGCATAGGCGATCTCTCTACTAACCAAGGGGTTAAAACTTTTCTTTTTTTGTCCTTCCTTGTTAGAGGCCAAGAGTATTATCTGTGCCAGGAAACAGGGGATGGGACTGGGGGCAGGGCCATGTGAGGAATGGGGGTGTGGTTATAGACAGAGCTAGGAGTGTCTAGAGTACCTTCTCTAACAGAGCCTGAGATTTGGCCCTAACCATTATGGTTAGTACAAGGCACACTGGGATCAAAAAAAGTAATGACATGACAGGACCAACACCGATCCTTAACGCAGGGACCCCTGGCATGTCATCGGTCATTAAGGGATTAGTATGTAGAAAAATATATATCATAGGGTTTATCCCCCTGAGTAAAACAAGGACACTCTCACTCCTGAGAGGTGTTTTACTCAAAAGTTATTGCAGATCAAAATAGATTTTTTTAGGTGCAGTATCACAGACACGCTCAGCCTCTCCAGCAAGGAGCCGGTGTGTGATCTCTTACATGTACTGGCTCTCCAAACACACACAAAAAAATTTGTGTTGGTTCTCTAGTGCACCCTGTCCCTGGACCCAGCAGTCCTTATCCCCTTAAGGACCTTTGATGATCCTGGTATGTCATGGGTTGGCAAACCACAAGGACCCATGACGTGCCGGGACAGTCATGGAATTCAGGGCTCCCCACGCGGCTGCAAGCTGTTCTGGGAGCCCTGAAATGTAGTCGCAAAAAAGTGTGCATGGGTGTGGACGGTCCTTAAAGAGTTAAGGGATTACTATTCCTTTAAATGTGCTGTGTGGGCCCACCAATTCATGACTATTGCAGGACTTCCTGGCTTCATTATCATGGCAATTTCTATAGGTCTCAAAAGTGAGTCCCAGATTATCATAAAACAACCTGAGAACAAGTGAGTACTAATATTAAAAACTGTTGTCTTTCTTTACAAATACAGAATAGGACAGTATACACATGTATTAAAAGAGTATTCAGGATTATATTTTAGGGATCTAACATTAAGCTATATTTACAGATGCTAGCTGGAAGAACAGGAAAGTTAATGGTATATCAACCAATTTAAATTGAAGGTATTAGTGCTCTTTTGTTTTTTAGCTGGAGAGGAAATCAGGTGTTGTTATTTAACCCTTTAGATGTTACAGTTGTCTGTAATACATTTGAAACAATGCATTGAATACATATTTACCATCCAAGGGATTAAGCCAACCCATTAAATTCTGAGGCCTAGAAGTGGTTTGAAGTGATAGTAATGTTTCACAAATAAAGCAGCTCCAATTAATCTTCATAGTATTTGGGCTATGGATAGTGTTATTTCAATAATGTCCAAGTTGTAGTTGAAGAGTAATTGAATTATAAAGTATCCCACTCCCATCCCTTTTACCTAGTGTAAACCACATCCCCTCACATGTGGAATCTGGTCTCTTGACAGGACAAGTCACAGCAAGGGACAATCTTTTAACTGTGAGCATAAGGAGAACTTTGTCCGCCTTGACAGGTTTTTCAGGTTTTTCCTTATGCTCACTGAAGATTGTCCCTCCCTGCAATCCATCCGGACAGTCTTACTGCTCTGTGGTGAGCAGTGTTACATCAGTAAAAGGGGCAGGAAGGGAATACTTTACCATTTAATTACACTTGAACTACAACTCGGACAGTATTAAAATAACACTGTCCATGGCCAAAACATTACTATCCCTTTAAAGGACCTGACGATGTCAGGCAAATGTACATTTCAGTAAGTTCTTCATTTACATAATTTAATCAGAACACAGTCCTGCAACCAGTGGTTGTAAAAGACAGCCCAACCACACAGTGGAAAATTTAGAGATGATGGAAATCTTGACTTCAGGATGTACGTGCATAACCATGACAACAGCTATCCAAGTGTGTGTCTCATAGCGACAAAAGTGGTAGGAGCTTGTCTCTGAGAGACCAGATAAATGCCAACAAAAGGTACATGTTTATCTCTGTGTCATAGCCGTCAGCAGCTTTCCTTTGTTTGTTTGTTTTTTTTTTCAATTTATTGCCCTCATAGGTTGAACAGATGCTTCTAACGAACAGGAACAATTTGTCTTGACTCACTTATTTATCCTTAAAATAACGCGACTGCAGTATGTTGATAATCATTGTGATTGTAGCCTTCTACTTGATATCTGAAGACTAAACTGTTCTTTAGAATGCTATTCTACTTAGAAAAGAAATAAAAATAGTAAATACTTTGTTGGTTTCTCCTGTTGAGCATGAAGTCTGACATTTCATGGGCAAGAATAGAAAGCCTACATAAAATATCTCAGTGGATCTGTGCCAAGCAGTAAACAGCTACTTTATTTAGTTGGGAGAGAGTGTGTGCATGCATAAATAAAGTTAAATACTCAATGACTATTACTTTGATCTATTTATAACTTCAGTGATTATTACTTGCAGTCATTAGCATGTAAAGAAAAATAACCTCTTAACATGATGTGATGTGCATTCATTAACTTGGCTCAATCACGTGTACAAATTCATTGGTTAATTTAAAGGGATAGTAATGTTTCAAAATAAAAGCAGCTCCAATTAATCTTCATAGTATTTGGCCCATGGAGAGTGTTATTTAAGTACTGTCAGCGTTGTAGTTCAAGAGTAATTGAATGATAAAGTATCCCCCTCCTGCCCCTTTTACTGATATAATACTGCTCACCACAGAACAGAAAGATGGTGTCCAGTTGGATAGCAGAGAGGGACACTGTTCAATTAGCACAAGGGAAAACCTGTCAAGGGGGGCAGGGTTTTTATTGTTCTCACAATAAGAAGATTGTCCTTTGCTGTAAGCTGTCTGGTCTTAAGACCAGATTCCACATCTGAGGGGAGGTGGCTTACACTAGGTAAAAGGGGCAGGAGGGGGATACTTTATCATTCAATTACTCTTGAACTACAACTCTGACAGTACTGAAATAACACTGTACATGGCCCAAATACTATGAAGATTAATTGGAGATACTTTTATTTTTAAACATTACTATCCCTTTCATATCATATGGGGCTGTGAGTAACTTAGCCCCTTGGATTCTAGAGACATCCACAACATGTTGTTTGCAATATGTTGGTGATGTCTCTTGCATCCCAGGGGTTTAGTGGCCAGTAATGCTTAAACAGATTAAGGAGTTAACTTTAATAATCTAAGACATGTAAAATCTTTCACAAATTCAAAAAACTCCTGAAATTCTAATTAGCTGTTTCAGATTCTAGCTGTCGACCTTCAGTCTGACTTTTGTTGGCCGTGAATGTGGCATGCAATAATGGGACGCCATGCAGAGGCCAATCAAAGATCACTTGTGTTCAGGGTGATAACACAGACCAGAATTTCAGAAAGATACACTATTGATGTGCTGGGGAACAATATTGGAATTTAAAATATAATACATTGAAAGTGTGTCTTTTTATAGAAAGTCTTGTTCAGGTTTAAACATTACAATTACATTAAGGAACAGTAAGAATTAACCCTTTGAGTGCAATGAGTTAGATACCTCTCTGCCAATGATACCATTCAAGGGGTTAAACATCCATTTTAAATCGATGGGAATTTTTATTTATACTCTGTTCTGTGGTCATTTTGTCACAGAATTTCTCTTTTTTGTTTTGTGTATATGGCTCCAAGCCACTGCTTAATGCACCTGGGGGAGATGCACTGAGGGGCAATGCTATGGAAATGTGTGTCTGGTGATGTGTGGAGAGCACATTGCCTTGGTGATGCAAGTGACGCAAGGGGAGGAGTGCATAATTTCCTCATTAGTATGCAGGGTTGTTAGACTGCTGGAGTTGTGTAAGTGATGCCCTCCCTTACATATCTCCAGCAATTTGACACCCCTGAAGTCTGACCTCATTCTCTCTGCTCCCCCACTTGCCTAGCTGGGGAGCAGCGAGGATATCAATCTCTGCCAATGCGATCGCTCCACTTTAGTGACAGACAGCCTCCGTCATGGGAGGATGATGGGTAGTGGGACGGAGCTGTCTCTGGTCAGCAAAGTTCGGCAAGCCAGAAGTAGGCTGCCGGACACTTTTTAAAGTTTAATTCTTGCGCATGTAACTGCTTTTTAAATGTAATGAACTCTATTTTCAGTGTTCTAGATAAATGCTCTAACTAATGAGCATTACGTGTAGTTAGGTGAGAGATCCCCTTTAAAGGGAACGTACCTCCTAGTTGAAAAAAATAAATACTTTTCTTAATTAATGTTGCATTGGGTAGCCTAGCCCTCTTAAGATGCCTCAAAAACCTTAAAAATACACAGTTGCCAAGTTTTTTTAATATTTTGTCACCTTTCTTTGAGTTTCTCTGGGGCCTGTAGATTTAGCTGGTCTTCTGGTTATCCCATTCTTTCTTTAAACATATTAGTGATGATCAAGGGCAAGGTGTCTGTAGGATATTTTAAAACCTTGAGTGCCAGAGGAATATGGATTACATCACAGAGCAATTCATTGCAGGCCCCTCAGCAGCTGATCACCAGTGTAGATTGAGAGAAAGGACTCTCACCATTGCTATAGCAACACAGGAAACCTAGAATAATGCCTTTCTTTTATATTTGTCTGTGAAGAAGAGGCGCGAGGACATGAATAAAATACAGATTTGTTTTGTTTCCTTCTTTTAACCTACTACTGTAAATATGTCATAGGAGGCGCTACATCTTTTTAACCATTTGAGTGCCAGATGCATGGATACTTCTCTGGCACTTAAAGGGTTATGTCAATGATCCCCAGTTCTTCACCAGTGATAGTTTTGTCAGAACAATACAGCTCTAAGCATTTTGTGATATGATGTTCTTGGACTCCCCACAATTGAATACATCAGCAGAGTGAAATACACTACTGAAAGATTTATTGAGAAGGACTGTGAAGATAAAAATAATAAGAAGCACAAACAATAACAAAAATACACCAGTCAAAACATGAGGCAACAACAGTACACTCTTTAAAGCTGTTTATATCACACCTCTCAACATTTCAAATGACCAAAGAAGGACACTTTTGTTTTAGGTGTGTGGATGGGGGCATTGCTGGTGGGCAGGACATTACTGCGAATTTGTAGATTATTCCATGACCTTTTGACACCTTTTTTGTAACTGAATGAATGATTTAGTCAAGAAAAAAGTATTTTATTTACACAAACTAATTTATAAACACATATACTGAAGTTTACACAAACATTAATGTGAGTTTTATTGCTGTGGAGCAAGGTGATACACTTATATACACACCACACAGTCTGATTTCCTAAAAAGAGGGACACCAGGGTGGGAAAGAGGGACAGAGGTATTTCGGTCTCTAAGAGGGACTGTCCCTCCTAAACAGGGACACTTGGGAAATATGTTCTATGGGATACTAAAAATCTAAAGATAGTGCCCTTTAACATTATGAGAACAAGAGGTCTGACCAACGCATTGTAACGCAGTGCATTGGACACTGCTTGATGGAGATCTTTTTAGCATGTTTAGGATAGGGTCAGACTCCTAAAAGCGAGGAATGCTTGTAGAAGCTTTATCTGACATTTTGTAAGGTTAATTTTTATTACCGTAACATTGAAACTGCCTGCTTCTCATTTTACATTTTGTACCTTTCTAGATTCGTAAAGATATTCAAGGTCAAACTGTCCTAAAAAAATGGCTTTATATAGGGATCATAATACTTAAGATGTAAAAAAATATATGTTGTAGGGTTTAGGTCCCCAAATAAAACAATGGTACTCCCACTGCTGAGAGATATTTTATTAAAAAGTTATAACAGCTCACACTTGATTTTTTTAGGTGCAATATCACAGTGGCCTGAAAATTTACAGTGGCGCTGTTGCTACACCATCCTATGGAGATTTATGGTCTACCGACCACAGCAGTCCATAGGATGGTGTAGCAACAGCGCCACTGTAAATTTACAGGCCACTTTATATTGTACCTAAAAAATTCAAGTTTAAGCTTTTATAATTTTTTTAATAAAATATCTCTCAGCAGTGGTGGTACCCTTGTTTTACCCAGGGTGACAAACCCCACAACATATATTTTTTTACATTTTAAGTATTAATATCCCTTTAAGAAACCTTTAAGACCAGACTGGTGTGTAACTCACTGCTCCACAATACATTGCATGCCCCATGGTCCTTAAAGGAACATTAACACCATATACTGATATAGGGTAATACTCACTTAAATATGCTGTACTACATTGCTCCCCTCTGTAATTATTTTTTTGTTTTCTGAGGCCATAAATCCAGTCTTATATACATTGTCCGAGGGCTTTCATTTCTGTTTTTTGCAGAGCACCCATTACCATAGCAATCATGATATGTGTCTTCAAACTAATATTGTATTATTGTCTGTTAATGAATCTGAGATTAGATATCAACCATTCCGGGTCCTAATTTTATTGTGTTAAAGGGACATTCACGTCCCTTAACAGCCTGCTTTAGTATTAAGGCGAACACACTATGCTTGTCTGATAGGTGGCAGGTTTCTCTTTTTCAAGTTTTTCAGTCATGTGTTAGTGTTTCCTAGAGATGGGGGAGATGGACATCCCACCTCTGTCACCGTGTAGAGCTTTCCTTTGACCCCAGTGAAGGTGCAGGAGTTTCAGCAACACAAAGCTGCAATTGGAAATCACTGTAGCCAATATATATATAAATTGCAAGGTGGGCAATGCTGAGACAAACCCATTCATTTTTAACTGGGTTTTTTTCGACCCCTTAAATGCCAGATAGATTTCCAATGCATTGCAAAGCAAAGTGTTGGAGACCTTTCTAGCATTAATGGGGTTTAACCATCTGAGTGCCAGAAAGGTGTGCAACCTATCGTCTGGTTAGTTTGTTCCATTTTGGAATCATTCATAAGGCTGAACAATCTCTTTTCTGTGCAGTTTGTTGCTCAAAGATGCCACAACAGAGTCACTGTAAACTATGCGTAATGGAATATTAAAACCTTTAACATTAGACTAGCTAAAACATGCTATGTGCCATTGACTACCGCTAACTTCCTTTGGTAGCTCAGGAGTTAATAGTTACCAAGTTGCATGGCCGATCCCACGTTGCTTCCCTAATACTAGGGTGAAGGTGACTCCACTTTGTGTCTCTGATTGGTGACTGGCGCTATAGGAGCTGGGACTGACATTTCAAAACCCCATAGTACCAGTGCACTTGTGTATAGCCACAAGATCATTTACAGTTAAGGCCTTGTAATTCCAGTTTAACTAGTTTACAAAAAGAGTGATACAATTATACCATCTCATTTCTAAACTCATGGCTCCTAAAATAATCTGTTACTTTTACAAGACAGAAAAAGATGTCTATGATGTGGATATAAAATTAGAAGTCTCGACTGCCAATCATAAACTGGACATACACTCCTAAAATGCTTTCCAAGCTCCATGATTAACAGCTGTAGGACATAGCTAAAATAGCCCTGAATGTCAGTGTGGCATACTGTGCAATGCTGGCCTACATACACACAGGCAATAAACTGTAAGCACTCAGTGGCACTGAACCATATGTGCACAGAAGATGGAGCAATTATTTGAAAAACGAACTACAGCTCAAAACACAAATTCCCCATATTCTCTTTAAATCCCTTTTTAACTCCTTGAGTACTAGAGAGGTCTCCTATGAATTGTGCTTTTTTAAATCAAGTTATAAAAGTATCTCATTAGATATTTAGTAGTGTTTGTTTTGCATGCTTGATAAGACATTTTTCATCAGCAATGTTTAAAGGGATAGTAATACTTCATTTTAACTTTATTTTATTTTGTAGGCATTAAAAAAACATGAAGAATGATATAAGTCTTATCTCTGAAACCTTTATGGTTTAAGAGATATTCACAAACAAAGTATCCCCCCCCTGTTCAACCAGATAAGAAGGGAGATGCCCAGGTAGACTGCAGAGAGGGACAATCTTCAATTAAGATAATGGAAAAAGCTGAAAAACTTTTCAAGGGGGGGAAGGGCTTTCATTGTTTTCATACAAAGAAAATTGTCCCCTTCTGTTATCTGTACTGTCATACAACCTGATCCACATCTGAGAAGAGATGGCTTACACTAGGAAAAAGGGGCGGGGAGGGGAACTTTGCTTGTGAATATCTCATAAACCATAAAGGTTTGAGAGATAAGACTTATATCATTCTTCATGTTTTTTTAATGCCTACAAAATAAAATAAAGTTAAAACGAAGTGTTACTATCCCTTTAACCCTTTCCTTGCCAGGGGGTACAATGATCTGCAATGCGTTGCATACCCTGCTGACACTGAAAGGGTTATTTTGATGCAGCACGCGTGGCTTGCTTGGTCATTGTTTCAAAATCAAGAGCAAGAGCTCTAGATTAACCCTTTGAGTGCCAGAGGGGTACAGAAAGCATTGCAAAGCAATGCGTTCCATACCCCTCTGGCACTCAAAGGGTTAATTTGTTTAGATCAAACTTCAGTTCTGATCATTTAAAGTTGTAGTCAATCAAATACTGCTTTAATCCAAAGTTTCAATCGATCAATTAAAATACATTACTTATGTGATCCTGGTCCTCTCCCTTTGTTTGTTAAATATTGTTTTAAATATGTCATAGATTGATGAAATGTGCAGGAAAGCATACCTCCCAAGTGTCCCTCTTTAGGAGGGACAATCCCTCTTTTAGACCTAAATTCCTCTGTCCCTCTTTCCCACCCTGATGTCCCTCTTTTTAGGAGATCAAACTGTGTGGTGTGCAAATAAGTGTATCAAATTGCTCTACAGCAATAAAACTCACATTCATGCTTGTTTAAACCTGGATATGTGTTTATAAATTAGTCTGTGTAAATAAAATACTATGGTCTTGTTATAAGCCATTTTTCACTGTCGTCCAATACAGGTCACTGGTACCATGGGATGTGTAGTCCCCTTTAATAGGCAGGAACAATTATGCAAATAATTTGCAAGGGGCGGAGCCTCCCCTCTTACTTAAGCCACCTTCTGGCCAGAGCCACCCATATTGATTTGTTCCTGGTGTGCTTGCACACCAGGCAGAGAACAGCTATGCTTCTTAGAGTTTTATTATTTTTTCTTCAAATATGGAATACCACCATTAGGAGGGTGACCATGGCTGTGAATGCCCTCACCCGAAGTGGCTAGTGCAGCTTCCAGGGATTTCTGTGGACCTATACCTGATGAGGGGACAGCTTGTGTTAAGCAGCTCCCCTGTTGGGGAAATTACCTCTGGTTCTTTCCCTCCCTATCATGGTCACCTGAAGACAGAAGTCTGCGAGAAAGGTGAGTCACCCATTGAGTGCTGAAGGTCCACTTGTCCCCACAGTGTCCCTTTGATGGGCTTGTATTTGGGAGTTTTAATACACTCCAGCACTCATAGGGTGTTTTTATTGCATTATCACTATTTATGCAATTTCTGTGTTATTCTCTGAGTTTTGGAGCATTGGGTATTCATTTATTTATGTTTCTCATGTATTTCATGCTTGTTTGGGCACTTTTTAATGTTTTACTAAACTTTATTAAAAATGGTGTTCCGCGCCTTTAAGCGCGGCTTTTTCCCGCTCAGCAGCAGAGCTCCTTTACTCTCTATGGGAATTCACAGTTTGGGACATATCTCTGAAACCGCTTGTCACAGCAACTTCAGAGTGGGCTCATTTTAATGCTAGGCTCCTGCTCTATCATCCGGTTGGTGTTTTATTAATGTAGGGGGTTCAGGGGGGCTTCGGGCACTGTTTGGGGTACTTGCATAGGGAAAACTACATTTCCCATGAGCGCTTAGCTCGCGCTCGTTTCTGATTGGCTGTCATGACGGCCGCCATTTTGTGGTACTTTTCCAAGGCGAGTACACTACGCAGGGACCGAGCCTTCTCTCTCCTCACCAGATTAACCCTTCGCTGGCCAGATAAGTCCGTTTTTAGACCTTTTCTGGGGTGAAACTTTAATCTTTAACACTTTTCTGGGTGATAGTGTTTGTTGTGGGGTATATTGACGCTGTGAGCATGTCTACTTCACTGGAGCTAGGGGCTAGACCCAAGACTAAGGAGGCTGGGGGGTCTTCTACCCCCATGGCGTTTTGCTCCTCTTGCCACATTGGGCTGGATTGCGATAATGTGGGGGATCTATGCCCTAATTGTACTGATAAAGATAGCAACCCTGGGCTTCCCAGCCACGCTATTGAGCCATCTTGGGTGAGGGAGTTTAAAGCTGCCACTAGGGATCTCAGATCCACGCTTCAACTCTTTCCCTCTCAGGTACAGGGGGCTCTCCAGGTCTGGCAGACCCCCTCTACTATCAGGACCTCCCTGCCTAAGCCACAAGGAGCTCCTGATATCACTGATTCTTCTGAAGAAGAACTTTTACAGGATTCTGATGCTGAGGAACGTACTGTTATTGAATCTAACAGGTCCATTGGGGACCCCTATGAGTGTGACCCTGAAGTTTCGGCTGAGGGTCTGATCAGAGCGGTTCTGAATACGCTCAACCTTCCTCTGACTCAGGAATCCACTTATGATCCTACTGATGTTTTTCAGAAAAAGCCATCTAAACCTGTTGTTTGTTTTCCAACTAACCCTACTCTTGCCCGTCTGGTTTCTGAGGCATGGAAGAATCCTGATAGATCTTCCTCTGTCTCCAAAAAGTTTGCCAAACTTTACCCTTTTCCCGAAGCGGAGCTGGCAAAATGGGTTCATCCTCCCAAGGTGGATGCTCCTGTGTCTAGACTATCCAAATCTACTGCTTTGGCTGTCTCAGATGCCTCTGCCTTGCAGGACTGGACGGATAAGAAATTAGAGCTCTCTCTTAAATCTATTTTTGCCTCTATTGGCACTGCCATGCGCCCCACCTTTGCTGTGGCATGGGTTAATAGGGCTATTGCAGCCTGGACTGAACGACTGACTGAAGCGGTTCGCCAGGATGCGCCTGTATCTGAACAGTTGCAGCTTCTTGCTAATATCACTGAAGCTCAGAACTATGTTGCTGATGCTGCTTTTGATGCTGTGCGCATGATGGCGAGGGCCTCCACTTCTTCTGTGGTGGCTAGACGCGCTCTTTGGCTGAAAATTTGGTCTGCTGATACAGCCTCTAAGAAAGCCTTGCTTTCCTTGCCCTTTCAGGGGAATTTGCTCTTTGGCTCTGAGCTCAAAGAAATGATCAGTGAGGCTACTGGCGGTAAAAGTACTCTTCTACCCTCAGTCTTTAAGAAAAAGTTTCCAGCCAAACGCAATCGGTCCTTTCGTTCCTTTCAGACTGAGACACGCTCCTCGGCCCAAACGGGTCCTCCCACTACGCGCTCCTCCTCCAAGCCCAAACAGTCCTGGAGGCCCAAAGTTGCCTCCAAGGCCAAGACCTCCAAGACTGCTTCGGCATGACTCGCCGAACCCGGGTCCGCATCCGGCTGTAGGCGGTCGTCTCCGCATCTTTCGCCGGTCTTGGGAGGAGTCAGTGGCGGACCCATGGGTTCTTCAGGTGGTGTCAGAGGGATACAGGATCCCTTTCTCTTCCCTTCCTCCTTTTCGGTTCCATTTTACTCGTCCTTCTCAGGAACCCTCAAAAAGGCGTCTGTTCGACGACGCTATTCAGGATCTCTTGGACAAAGAGGTCCTGGAGGCGGTTCCGCAGGGGGACACAGGTTCAGGATTTTATTCCAACCTGTTTGTGGTAGCCAAAAAGGACGGAGGAGCCCGTCCCATCTTGGATCTCAAAGATCTCAATGCCTATGTGGTGACTTCCCACTTCCGCCAGGAGTCCCTGCGCTCTGTGATTGCAGCAATGTCTCCAGGGGAGTTTCTTGCCTCCCTGGACCTTCAGGATGCTTATCTTCACATCCCTATTCATCCAGAGAGCAGGAAGTATCTCAGGATTGCCTGCCACAGGGGACACTTTCAATTTACAGCGCTCCCCTTTGGACTGACTACAGCTCCTCAAGTCTTCCAGCGGGTGCTGGGCTCCTTGATAGCGGTGCTCCATCAGGATGGGATCAGAGTGACACCCTACATGGACGATCTCCTACTGAAGGCCTCCTCAGCGGAGCTTCTCCACCAGCAGTTGCAGAGGTGCATGCACACCCTGAACCGTCACGGATGGATCCTGAATCTGGACAAGTCGGACTTGATTCCTTCTCAGAGGCTTCTGTTCCTGGGTCTCCTGTTCGACACTCGCCAATGCATGGTGTTTCTTCCAGAGGACGTGGCTCACCAGATAGCCGTCAGAGTGGCTGGGATTCTGGACATGGACGAAATTCCAGTTCCGAAGTTGTCGTCCTTAGTGGGGAAGTTCATTTCCACGATCGAAGCAGTACCATTTGCCATGGCCCACTCCAGGGATCTTCAGAGATTTGTGATCCAGACGTGCAGGAATCATCCAGATCATCAACATCTGTCTGTTTCTCTTCCTCCTCATGTCGAGTCGAGTCTGCACTGGTGGTTAGATCTCTCTCATCTCTTGAAAGGGAAATCCTTTCTAGTTCCTCATTGGACCACAGTCACAACGGATGCCAGCCTTCGGGGCTGGGGTGCAGTCTGGGGTCGCTTCAGTGCTCAGGGGAAATGGGGTCTGGAGGAATCCATGCTCTCCATCAATGTTCTGGAACTTCGAGCTGTCCGGCTGGCCCTGAGGCACTGGGAGTCTCAATTGACCGGTCTTCCAGTCAGAGTAGAGTCCGACAACGCCACGGCGGTGGCTTACATCAACAGACAAGGCGGCACAAGAAGCGGTTCCGCCTGGTGGGAAGTCAAGGATATTTTGTCTTGGGCAGAAGATCACGTGCCTGTCATCTCTGCAGTTCATATTCCAGGCGTGGACAACGTCATGGCAGACTTCCTCAGTCGTCACACCGTCGACAGCGGAGAATGGGCTCTTCACCCAGAGGTGTTTCACATGCTCACTCAACGGTGGGGGATGCCAGTGGTGGATCTGATGGCTACCAGACACAACAGGAAGGTTCCGGTGTTTTGCTCCCGTCTGAGGGATTCCCTTGCTCTAGCGGTGGATGCCTTGTCGATCCCTTGGGACTTCTCCCTGGCTTACATCTTCCCCCCTCTTCCTCTATTGATCAGAGTTATTCAGAAGTTGAAGAGAGAACGTTGTCCTGTCATCCTGATTGCTCCAATCTGGCCTCGCCAGTCCTGGTTTCCGGAATTGATGGCCATGTCAGTGAAGGATCCAATCCCACTTCCAGCCCGTCCGGACCTGCTTCTTCAGGGGTATCTGTGGAAAGAGGATGTTCACTCTCTCCGTTTGATGGCATGGCGGTTGAATCCTCGATTCTAGCTAAGAAAGGCTTTTCTCCTTCTGTGGTGTCGACGATGCTCAGTGCTCGTAAGCCTGTGTCTTCCAAGATCTATCATCGCATTTGGTCAACTTTCGTGACATGGTGCTCTGTCAAGCAGTTGTCTCTTGACTTCCATCTTCCCACTGTCCTGGCCTTCTTGCAGGACGGTGTGGACAAGGGGCTCAGTCTGAGTTCCCTCAAAGTTCAGACCTCTGCCTTGTCTGTGTTTTTCCAGGAACGGATTGCCATCCTTCCTGATGTGAAAGTCTTCTTCCAAGGTGTGACTCATGTTCGACCTGCCTTCAAGAGTCCTGCTCCCCAGTGGGATCTCAATTTGGTGCTGGGAGTTCTTCAGCGACCACCGTTTGAATCCTTGGCTTCCATTCCATTACGTCTTGTGACTTGGAAGATGGCCTTCCTTTTGGCTATTGTGTCAGTACGCCGGGTGGCAGAGTTACAGGCATTGTCTTGTAAACCTCCTTACCTGGTGTTCCACAAGGATAAGGCTGTGCTTCGCACTACCAAGGAATTCTTACCCAAGGTTGTGTCTGAGTTTCACATCAATCAGGAGATTGTGGTTCCCTCTTTCTGCCCTAATCCTTCATCTGACAAGGAAAGAGATCTCCATTTGTTGGATGTGGTGCGTTGCCTCAAGTTTTATGTTCACCGCACCGAATCTATCAGGAAGTCTGACGCTCTATTCGTCATTCCTGAGGGGCCTAGGGCAGGAAGACCGGCTTCCAAAGTTACCATTGCCTCTTGGATTAAGGCTACCATCCGTGAAGCCTATAAGTTGAGGAATAAGCATGTTCCCTTCAGGGTGACTGCCCATTCCACCAGATCTATTGGGGCCTCCTGGGCCTACAAGAATCAAGCTTCTGCTGATCAACTGTGCAGAGCGGCCACTTGGTCCTCTGTGCACACTTTTTCTAAGCACTACCGAGTTGATGTACTGGCATCGGCTGATGCCAGCTTTGGAAGGAAGGTCCTGGAGGCGGTCTTGCCTGTGTAGGTCTTCCGCTCTGTGATCCTTAGTGCTTCCTTACTGTTGAGCCCGGTTGGCTCGTGTTCCGTGTGCTGTGTTAAGTTCAGGGATTGTTCCCTTGATTGGTGTCCGTTGACACTTACAGTTTGGGCTATGTTATCAACTGGTTAACAGTTCTAGTGACTTGGGCCTTGCGCCTGGTCCTTGCCTTACTTCCCGCCTCTGGATCAGCTCAATGTTTGTACATCCCATGGTACCAGTGACCTGTATTGGACGACAGTGAAAATAGGATTTTAGTCTTACCTGTTAAATCCTTTTCACTTAGTCCATACAGGTCACTGGTCTCCCACCCTGTCAAGGGACCAGTCTTGGCTCTCCTGTGGCATTCAGTGGGAGACCGTTCGGGCATGCTCACAGGAGTCTTTCTTTTTGCTTACCTGGGGTCAGTTTAGGGTCTCAAATCAATATGGGTGGCTCTGGCCAGAAGGTGGCTTAAGTAAGAGGGGAGGCTCCGCCCCTTGCAAATTATTTGCATAATTGTTCCTGCCTATTAAAGGGGACTACACATCCCATGGTACCAGTGACCTGTATGGACTAAGTGAAAAGGATTTAACAGGTAAGACTAAAATCCTATTATTCAGTTACACGAGGAGGTGTCAATAGGTCATGAAATAGCCTAAAAATTATCGGTAATGCCCCGCCCACCAGCCACGTCTCCAGCAACACCCCCTAATTTGGCAATTTGAAATGTTGGGAGGTATGGAAATGGGGTACCTTTTAAAATGTAGTAAAGTTCCCCATAGTATCTACCGTATCTCTGTGTGAAATATGGTATGTATCCATTCATAGATTTAGCTGTATTCTGCTGAAGTTCCAATGCACACATAAAAAGTTCTAATGGGGAAAGTACTAGTTTGTTCTGGAACTCTGATTTTTTTCTGTGAAACAGATTTGGAACACATTGAGAGGGGTTTGTGGAGACTGGTACTGACTCATAAATTGCTAAATCTCTGCTTAGTATGTCATTGCATTCAAAGTTATAAGTATCTGAAAATTGGTATTTACCTAGAACTCCCATTCAGTATATAACTATGGCAGGATGACTTAGCTGCCATAATGCTTGGCAGTAAAAGTGAGATGTTCAAAAGGTGGTGGTAACTGAAATTGTCTGTAATCAGAATAAAAAAGTTCTTATGCCATTGTCCGTCAATTCTCAGACATGTCACCATAATATTTTGCATCCAATTCCACCAACTCCGTCTAAAGGGAAAAAGCAGTCTTAATAGCTGGTGTGGTTTAATCTACCGTCATGTTGTAAGATATTTTCACGCACGGTGTGATCATTTAAGGACCAGGGACCATTTCCATTCCGGACTCCCCAAACGGCGTGCAGCCACGAGGGGAGCCCGGAATTCCATGACAGTCCAGGACCGTCATGGGTCCTTAAGGTTATAACAACCCATGACAGTCCAGGACCGTCATGGGTCCTTAAAGGGATAGTAATACTTCATTTTATCTTTATTTTATTTTGTAGGCATTAAAAAAACATGAAGAACGATATAAGTCTTATCTCTCAAACCTTTATGGTTTGAGAGATTCACAAGCAAAGATTCCCCTCCTGCTCCTTTTACCTAGTGTAAGCCATCTCTTCTCAGATGTGGAATGCAGTCCATAGACCAGACAGATAACAGCAGGGGACAATCTTCTTCCTATGAGAACAATGAAAGCCCTGCCCCCCTTGACAAGTTTTTCAGGTTTTTCCCTTATCTTAATTGAAGATTGTCCCTCTCTGCAGTCTACCTGGGCACCTCCCTTCTGCTCAGGTTGAACAGTGTGACATCAGTAAAAGGGGCGGGAGGGGGAGACTTTGTCATTGAATTACTCTTGATGTACAACTCTGACAGAATTGAAATAACACTCTCCAAAGTCCAAATACTATGATGATTATTTAGAGCTGCTTTTATTATGAAACATTACTATCCCTTTAAGGGGTTAAACTGACTTTTTTTTCTGATCAATGTGATTTTTTCTCAACAAAATAAAAATGGTTTAAACTTGGAGAAGACAAATTAAAGTGCTGTTAGCAGGAGTGAGAAGCAGTACTTTAGAGTTAACTGGTAAAAACGTCTCTGTTTTAAAATTTGTCATTTTAAAGACAAAAATGTATTTGTTTCTTGAAAATTTTCATTTCAAAGACAAAATCATAGACATTTCATCAAGATCTTCTTGTCTTTATGACACATTTTCAAATGTGACACATTTACTTCCGAAGATATTGTCCTTGTTTTACCACCAACTCATGATCTGACAATTTTAGAATTATGATGACTTTTTGAACATCTCGCTCAAAGGGCGAGATGTTCAAAAAGTCGTCATAATGAAAACATTGTTGGATCATGAGTTGGAGGTGAACGAAGGACAATATTTTCAGAAGTAAATTTGTCACTTTTGAAAATGTATCTCAAGAATTATAAATGATGGTAAGAAGATCTTGACGAATATTGCCGTTAAAAATTCTGATGTTAAAAATGTCTTTGATTTTATCTTTGAAATGAAAAATTTCAAAGAAGCCAAGACATTTTTTTGTCTTTAAACAACAAATTGCTTCTTACTCCTGCTAACAGTACTTTAATTTGTCTTCTCCAATTTTAGACCATTTTTATTTTGTCAGGAAAAAAATACGTTAATCAGACAAAAAAGCGACGTTGGAACAAATATATTTTTCTGAAAATACCTTACAATAGGACTGTAGATTAAACCACATCCACTTTTAAGATGTCTTTTTCTCTTTGACGGAGATGACAGAATTGGATGAAAAAACTGATGGAAACATGTCTGAGAATTGGCAGACCATGGAGTATGAACTTTTTTATTCAGATTACAGACAATTTCCGTTACCACCACTTTCTGAACATCTCGCCCTAAGTGTCTGGCGTAGTAATGAAGATGAGCTTAGTTTTTTAGTATTTAAATATGTCATTGAATTTGTTTGGGGCTCTGAATCAAACATTTCTGAGGACTATATATGAGCCCAGGCCTTATTCTAAAAATTACTAGTTATATATCTTGGGGGGGGGGGGGATAATTTATGAGAGTTCTTCAAATGGCACAGCACATTGTTACTGTCAAAAACTGTAATTTTTGTGACGGTAATGTAGCATCGATATTTTCAAAGCCAGTGACACCATGGAAAACTGAAGTTACTGTGTGTTCATTGAGGAAATGCAAAGGTGTTATTAGATTAAATTAAAATCAATAAAAATCCTGTTAACTAAAGTGTTTTCTGATTGAAATAAACAGAACTTTTTTACCTTGTAAACTTCACAGGTACACAAGATAGAGAAAGCAGATTTACATAGTACTCAGTATTAAAATACAGAGAATTTGCCTTTATTCATTGATATATTAGTATGATAATATTATAACTCTGTGAACGAGCTGTCTGCCACAAGAGTGAGAGAGTTCTGTCCACTCCTATAGGGTAGGAAATCCAGTGCCCAAGAAGTAATTGATATGAAGATGAATTAGTTTAGAAACCAAATTTATGTATCTAATATGCTTTGAAAATTCATGATCAAATCACACAGTTTTTGATCATGGACAAAAAAATGAAAACCACAAAAACGACTCCGACCTTCCATTGATTTCATAATCTCCACTTAAAATAGCAGTCAACTTTTATTATGAACATTAAAAAGCATCTATTATAAGGGTTTACATGCTTAATAAAACAATGATACTCCCACTGCTGGCAGTTTCTTTGTTCAAAAGTTATAATTGTTTAAACTGTTACAAATTGCTGGAGCTGTTACCATCAAATTCTATTGAGAACTGTAGCCAGCGACTCATCGCTCCCATTAGATGCAATAGTATAATTCAGGGATATCCAGCCCTGGTCCTCAAGAGCTGCCAACTGTGCATGTTTTCAGGATAGTAAGCACAAGTAAACCAATTAAACTGACACAGCTACTGTCGGTATCTTTTGAGAACCAGGCTTGGCTACCCCTGGTATAACTGCTTGAATAACAGTAGAACTGCAGCTGAACTGTTTGAACACCTGATAGCACTATTAATATAAAAATGAACCATTTGATTTGTAATATATTTGGAACTAAACATCTCCCAGCAGTGAAAGTACAATTGTTTTAATAAGCAGGAAAAAAACATACAATACATCCTTTTTTAACATTAAACATTTTCTACTTATCCAACCCTTTGAGTGCAATTCCTTGCACACTCTCTGTCACATGAAGGTTTAACCCTATTCATGCCAGAGGAGCGTTGAATGCATTGTGAAGCAATCTGTTGAACAACTCTGTAAGGCTCAAAGGGTGAATTATCAAACCATTACAACTGTTTCTTAGCTTTCACATATAAGAAACTCAGCATCCACATTTATATCACAGGTAAACACAGATGAATCAGTGTTAATGTATAATCATCATCTGCCCCAAATTTATATTTATACAAAATCAGTAAATGCTGCTCCCTGTTGGTAATTTATATAACAAATAAAGAAAAGTGGTATAAAGCTTGGACATGGTATGTTATTACTGTATGCATATTAAACATTACACTGTTATGTATATATTTTGATAAAAACAATCATTAAAGTAGGTGGTGTCGCATGTCTGTAAAATCAGCATTGAATTGCTCACAAAGGATCATAATGAAATGTTTTCATTGAAAGGCTTTTTAACCCTTTGAGTTCCAGAAAGGTACTAATTGCATTGCAGAGCAATGTGTTGCTTACTCTTCTGACGGAGGATGTCTGTCTCTAAGCTGGAGCTCTCTGATTGGCAGAGATCGATTTCTGGCCAGTGAGAGTGTCCAGCTTATAGACAGACAGCCTCCATCATCCGAGGAGGCTGGATAGAGGGAGGCAGAGCGGCAGGCTGCGGCAAGGATCAGGTAACTGCAATCTGCCCGGAAGTAGGTGCGGGCTGTATTTATTTTTCTAATTTCTGCAAACAAGCAAATAAATAAATAAACTTTAAAGCATATTCGCTATATAAGAAAACTATTTACACAAAGTTATATAAGGGTGATAGATCCCGTTTAAAGGATTAATAGCACTTTTTCCATTGGCTTTTGATCACAACCTGTTCCAAAGATGACATTGAATTTTTCAAATGCAGCTGATTTGCCGCGGATTTACCCATCTTCTCTATATGCCTATCACCCTCAGAAGTAACACTTTGAGTGACAGAGTGGTGATCAATTCATTACTTTCAATGTGTTGTGCATCCCTCTTGCACTCAAACGGTTAAAATTAATAATGTAAACATCGCTCATTAGACCCTACACTGTATATGAAGCTGTTTTACAGTTTCTGTTTATATTGAATTCAAGTGAATTTAGTCTCTCATCAGTGAGATAATATCAAGATTACAATCCATTTTCTGTTTAGATTCTTTAGTTGCTAAGGGCAATCATTGCTTATTATTAACTTGCAAGAATGAATGGTGCATTAGCAGGAAGCACAGTAACATAGTACAAATGGCAATAAAAGTTGAAAGAAACTGCTGGGTATAATTTAAAGAATGCTCTGAATCTCTGTTGTTTATGTAAAGTTTACAGTGGATGTCAGGCTTCCCCACTGGATGTTAGGATGTAAAACAAATGTTTTAGCAGTTTGGATAATGTTGTATAAAGGACCCAAAGGACTAAATGCATAAAACTAACAAAGTGCAATTCTGGTAGAAACCAGCGACATCATAGGGGACAAATTAATATTCCCAAAGTTCTCTTTGAATTAAATCGGATTTAAAAAAAAATCTCAATGGGTGGAGATTCACTAAAGGTCGAAGAGGGTTCTTAATGTTGTCCTGTTGGAGCAGTGTCGAAGACACATTGACAGTATGGACTAACGTGTCTTCAACATAATATTTCCATCAGTCCAACAAAAATCTGCCCACCTCGACATTCAGTAGACATGCCTTCACCAGTTTTATTAATTTTCTGTCAAGACATCGACAATGGCTGATTTCCATATGGAAATGAAACATAATGACTAACTTCCTTATGGAAATGCAGGATAATGACCCATTATCGTATTCAAGGGAGTGTGTTTATATGTTAACTAGTGTAAAATCGAGTGTACGCAGGCCAAGGTCCGGGCGCTACCTCACTGCTCCACGCAATACAGTCTCGCGTCGCCTCACTCACGTGATGCAATCATGCACAGTAGAGACTGCCCAAACACGGGCAGTCTCTACTGCTCATGACTGCATCGTGACAAACATCATAGCGAATTATTATATAGGATGTGACACTTCACCACATGCACTAAACTCCGATATTAGCATCTGCTGAACTTCACCTACCCGAGGCCGGCAAAGTTGGGATCTCTCTGTACTTTCCTATACAGTAATAGCCATCAATCAGTCATAAGCAGGGAGGGTTGTGAACTGCTGTTGATGCGGACGGGATGCCCTCCCTCACACATCCCCAGCAGTAGACAACTCTGAAGTCTGACAGCATTCTCTTTGCTTTCATACTTGCTCAGTAGGGGAGTGGAGAGGATCTTTTCCGCACCATGAACAGCATCACTCCCTTAACCCTTTGAGTTCCATAGGGATGTGCATTGCACACCCCTGTGGCACACAAAGGGTGAGAAAAGTACAACAAGCATTACATACTGATCCCCTCAGTTCTGTGTCATATTTTATACATGTTGTGCACTCTCAAGGGAACAAGGCTGGGGGTCAGGCACCGTCCATGGAGTTTCAGGGCTACCAGCTGCCCTCCAGCCTTGTTCCCTTGCCCATTGTAGCCACAGAACCCCATGTACACTGCCTGATCCCAGACTTGTTGCCTTGCCCACTGGTAGCCACAAATCCCCATGGGCACTGCCTAGGCAAGACTGGGGGTTGTCAGGCAGTGTATGTGGGGCTAACACACAATGTTGTTCCCCATGATGCCTCACAATGTAAAAATCTGACATGCACCCCCCAGTAAAATCCAACATTCCGCGCCATAATGTAGAAATTCGACATGCTGCCCCCCAAGTAAACGCCGACATGCTGCCTTCCCAGTAAAATCCAACTTCCTGCACCATTATGTAGAAATCTGACATGCTGCCCCCCAAGTAAACTCCGACATGCTGCCCCCCCAGTAAAATCCAAGATATGGTGCCCCACGCAGTTAACCCTTTGAGTGCCAGAGTGCATTGCATACCCCTCTGCCACTCAAAGGTTTAACATCCAACATATGCTACCCCATAATGCTTATATCATTTTAAAAAAATGCATAGTACAGGTCCAATAGGATAGGTGATCAATGCTGCAACCAGGAAGGCTATCACTGCCTTCAAATAGTACCTCGTAGTCAAGCCGTCATTCTATGAATAACCAGCTTGAGTAGGAGGAACCTCAAGACTCGCACATACAGACCTGTACTATGTATTTTTTGGGGTGCATATGTTTGGTATTAACCTTTTGAGTGCCATAGGGGTACCCAACGCAAAGCAATGCTTTGCGTACCCCTCTTATACTCAAAGGGTTAACTGTGTGGGGGCATCATATGCTGTAATTTACCTGGGGTCAGCATGTCGGACTTTACAGGGGGAGGCAACATGTCAGATTTTACAGGGGGAGGGCAGCATGTCAGATTTTACAGGGGGGGGCAATATGTCAAATTTTAAAGAGGGAGGCAATATGTCAGATTTTAAAGAGGGAGGCAATATGCCAGATTTTACAGGGGGAGGCAATATGTCAAATTTTACAGGGGGAGGCAATATGTCAGATTTTACAGGGGGGTCAGCATGTTAGATTTTTACATTGTGGGGCAGAATGTCGGATTTCCATATTGTGGGGCAGCATGGGGAACATCATGATATCGTGTTAGCCCCACATACACTGCCTGACACCCCCAGCCTTGTTCCCCTGCCCAGGCAGTCCTCATGTGGATTTGTGGCTACCAATAGGCAAGAGAACAAGTCTGGGGGCAAGGCAGTGTACATGGGGTTCTGTGGCTACCAGTAGGCAAGGGAACAAGTCTGGGGGCCAGGCAGTGTACATGGGGTTCTGTGGCTACCAGTGGATAAGGGAACAAGTCTGGGGGCCAGGCAGTGTACATGGGGTTCTGTGGCTACCAGTGGATAAGGGAACAAGGCTGAAGGGCAGCTGGTAGCCACAAATCCCCATGGACACTGCCTGACCTCCAGCTTTGTTCCCTTGGGAGAGCACAACATGTATAACATATGATACAGAGCTAAGGGGATGATAATGCACTGCTTAGTGTACATTCTTAACCCTTTGAGTGCCCCAGTTGTGAGCAATGCACATCCATATGGCACTCAAAGGGTTAAGGGAGTGATGTTGTTTGTGGTGCTGAAAGGATCATCTCCACTCCTTTACTGGCCTAGTGGGGAAGCAGAGAGAAAACGCTCTAAATTCAGGATTCTCATACTGCTGGTGATGTGTGAGGGAGAGTATCCATTCCACATCGATAGCAGTTTGACAGCCTTGCATGCTAATGGGAACCCTCTCCTCACCTCCCCTTGCATCCCTACATTTTATGGCGATGTGTGTCTATGTTGAAATCTCAAAGTGCTTTTAACTAGTGTTGAGCGAGCGTGCTCGGCCGATGCTCGGATCGGCTCGAGCATCGCTCTGCTCGGCACATGGCGGTACTCGTACGAGTACCGCCATGTGCTCGCCCGACATGTTCGGGTGAAGGGGATCTGTGCCGGAAGAGGCACAGATCCGAAGACTCCGCTGGACCACCAGGGACTGGAGGTACGGGGGCATTGCGGAGATGAAGGGGGCATTGCGGAGATGAAGGGGGACATTGTGGAAGAGGGGCATAGACTCTATGCCCCTCTTCCACAATGTCCCCCTTCATCTCCGCTATGCCCCTCTTCCACAATGTCCCCCTTCATCTCCGCTATGCCCCTCTTCCACAATGTCCCCCTTCATCTCCTATGCCATAGAGGAGATGAAGGGGGACATTGTGGAAGAGGGGCATAGCGGAGATGAAGGGGGACATTGTGGAAGAGGGGCATAGAGTCTATGCCCCTCTTCCACAATGTCCCCCTTCATCTCCGCTATGCCCCTCTTCCACAATGTCCCCCTTCATCTCCTCTATGGCATAGGAGATGAAGGGGGACATTGTGGAAGAGGGGCATAGCGGAGATGAAGGGGGACATTGACCAGGCACCCTCCGCTCATCAGAGCAGGGGGTGCCTGGTTTAATGCTCGAGTGCTCCCATGCTTTTCAATGGGGCTCGGGTGCTCGGCCGAGCACTCGAGCCTCAGGGGGTGCTCGGTCAGAGCACCCGAGCATCGGGGTGCTCGCTCATCATTACTTTTAACACATCAACAAAATCATATTGCCACAGCATCAACTTTTAGTGCACCGCCACCAGTGAATGCATAGAGGGCACCAATGCACTGGAGACATACCTGGAACTTTGCTGGCAGGAGTTCCCATAGTGACATGTGTGGGCAGAGATGGGAGTGTCATAATGCTGCAAAATGGGCCTTAATGTGGGTGGGACTTCATAGAAGTGGGTGCAATTGGGATGAAGGAGGGAGGGATTGTACCAAAAATGGACAAAACGAGGAGGGGAACAGACAGTAAGTGGGTTACTATATATCTTGTATATTCAGTGCATCACTCTCTGACCCCAGAGACTGGGCCATTAACCTCTGTGTGCCAGAGAGGTATCTAACACATTACGTTGCAATGCGTGGATACCTCTCTGGAACTCAGAGGGTGGTCTCTGAGGCAGTTGCAGAGAGACTTGCTAGGTATGATTGGAGGGCTGTCCAGCATTCAAGGGGTCAAAAGCTGCACCTAAATCTATGAGAATTTGGGCAATTTTTATCTGCCACCTATGGCTTAGTTCAGTGGCTCTCAAAGTCTGTGCTGTGGTGGATATCCCTTCAGAATCCTAACAATCAAACTTGCTGACCCGTTGACTGCTAAAGCGGTGTGAAAAGCATACACTGGAGACCTCTTAGCATCCAAGTGGTTAACATAATATTTATAATAAAGGCAGTTGAAGGGCATTTGGTACTAATAACCTAATACATTTTAGGCAAACACAGTCACATAGTTATAGCTATAATTATTTGTTTTCCTATAAGGGGGATAGACTCCAGTGATTACCACAAGATAGTACATTTTGACATCTTTTAATTTTCCATACATCCACTGGTAGTCACACAAACACACATATAGCAATGGCCACTCTAGTCTTGTACCATTGTCCTCCATTATTCATATTTGCCCAGTAGACATTTTTAGTGAACCCTGGGGCTCCACAGAGCACAATCTGGAAAACACTGGTGTGGTTGGTTTTCTCCAGAATTGTTCCAGTTCCTTTTAGTACATACGCATGTGTGTATGTTTGTATGCTTGTCTGTGCATACATGTGTGTGTCTTTACAATTCCTGTGTGTTAGTTTGCATCTGTGTGTATGCGTGTGTCTGTATAATTTATGTGTTTGTCTGTGTGCGAGTTTGTGTGTGTGTGTTTGTATGCGTATGTATGTATGTGAGTTTATGTGTGTAAGTGTTTTTTATGTGTGCAGGAGTTGTGTGTGCGTATGTGTATGTTTGTGTGTGTTATTATGTTGTTTGTGTGTATGTGTGTGCATTTGTGAATGTATGCATCTGTGTGTGTGTATTTGTGAATGTGTATGCATGTGTATACATCTGTGTTGTGCATTTGTATGTTTTTGTACATGAATGTGTGTGGGTGCGTCTGTGTTGTGCATTTGTGTGTGTCTGTATGTGTTATGTGTGTATTTGTGCAGGGGCGGACTGACAGGACCCAGGGTCCCTGGTCCAAAAAGAGGTCTGGGCCCCCCGCAGAAATCTCCACATTGCCCCTTCATCTCCACATTGCCCCTTCATCTCCACAATGCCCCTTCATCTCCACAATGCCCATCTCCACAATGCCCCCTTCATCTCCACAATGCCCCTTCTACAATGCCCCCTTCATCTCCACAATGCCCCTTCCACAATGCCCCCTTCATCTCCACAATGGCCCTATCTCCACATTGCCCCATTCATCACCACAATGCCCCTTCCACAATGCCCCCTTCATCTCCACAATGCCCCCTTCATCTCCACAATGCCCCTTCCACAATGCCCCCTTCATTTCCACAATGCCCCCTTTACCTCCACAATGCCCCTTTCACAATTCCTCCTTCATCTCCACAATGCCCCTTTCATCTCCACAATGCCCCTATCTCCACATTGCCCCCTTCATCACCACAATGCCCCCTTCATCTCCACAATGCCCCTTCCACAATGCCCCCTTCATTTCCACAATGCCCCCTTCACCTCCACAATGCCCCTTTCACAATTCCTCCTTCATCTCCACAATGCCCCTATCTCCACATTGCCCCCTTCATCTCCACAATGCCTCCTTCATCTCCACAATGCCCCCATCTCCACATTGCCCTTTCCACAATGCCCCCTTCATCTCCACAATGCCCCTTCCACAATGCCCCCTTCACCTCCACAATGCCCCTTCCACAATGCCCCCTTCATCCCCATCTCCACAATGCCCCCCTCATCTCTGCAATGCCCCTATCTCCACATTGCCCCCTTCATCTCCACAATGCCCCTTCCACAATGCCCCCTTCATCTCCACATTGCCCCTTCCACAATTGCCCCTTCATCTCCACAATGCCTCCATCTCCACATCGCCCCTTCCACCATGCCCCTTCATCTTCACACTGCCCCTACCTCCAGTCCCTGGTGGTCTAGTGGCGTGGCTTAATACTGTGCAAAGTCCCGCGCGCCTCTAGTAATGCAGAGGCTGGGAGATGATGTCATTTCCCAGCGCTCTGTATTACTAGAACAGCGTGCCAGCGCTGCTGAGCAGCGCTGGAAGCGGCGGCGGGCCCCCTTCGGTCACGGGCCCTCGGTCCGTGACTGAATGCCCTGTGGTCAGTCCGCCCCTGTATTTGTGTATGGGTCTGCGTGTGTGTGTGTTTAAGAACAACTTGGTTAAGATAATATGTTCACTCCATAAATACTTCTCAGTTACATGATCTTATATTGTGTAAACACAACTATGTGTAGTAAACAGTACCGACTACGTATCTCTCTGTACTGCTGCCCATGAATCCTGTTTCATCTTGTTCAGCATGGCGTGTTGATCCATATTAACCCTTTGAGTGCCACAGGAGTGTCCAACACATACATCCACACCTGGAAGATGTTGTACTAAGGACTGGTGTAATTTTGGGGCAAACAATCTGCATCATAAGGGGACAAATAAACATTCCCACTGATCTAATTGGGGCTGTAACCCCTTGAATGCTAGAGAGGATCCATAGCATTATATCAACTGTGGTGCAGTTTGTTTGGTCTAAAATTGATCCAGTTCTTAACACATCAGCCTCTTGACATCTCACAAACATTACTCAATCATGAACCATTCCCAATTTGAAATTATATATATATATATATATATATATATATATATATATATATATATATCCATGCTTTCTTGTGTATTTATGTTATAAAGTAGACGTTGATCTGCCCATCCACCCCATCCCATCCTCATTCATGCTATGTAGTTGACATAATAAGACAAGTCTAGGGGTAGCCTGGGTAGGACAATATAATTCCCATTTAACTCTTTTCATGCCAGAAAACAGAATCAGACTCTTGTACTCAAGGAATTAGGTTGCTTCACTGAAAGGCACCGCCAGTTACAACCAGTCTATTCATTTTGCCCAATCTATGACCAATATGAATGCCAGAACCTATCATTTCAAAGTCTCTTGTGATAACACACTAATGAATTGCCAGAATGCATGAAATGTGATACATATCTTCAGGCTCAGTGATATTTTCCGTTTAACCCCTTCGATGCTGTAGGCTGGTCATTCCCAACCAGTGCCGACACAGCCCATTAACAACCAGGATCAAGGAAATTAATCAGAGGCTCTGTCATTTTGATCAACTCTCCTGTTCTGATCGTAAAAGCATGGCCTGTTAGTGGACCCAGTGAGCTGCTTGAGAACCACTGCTATAGACCCCTCCAAGGCAGTGTTGCATTGCACTCGAGTGTCTATAGCCCATAAGAAGTTGAATGTAAGGCATTTGCACATCTAAATTTATATTAACACAAAATGATTGACTTCTTTTTAAATACTCATACAGTATATCAAACCAAATGTAATCTCTCTTTTTCTTTCATGATCTAACAGAACATATTCATCCTAAATAAAATCTGTCAAACTATATTGATGTTAATGTGGTTTTATAAGGTCTCTGAACAATTATTATACTGAATGTTGCATGTATTCTCAGAACACAAGCTCTACATCATATGGCAGTGTGATTCTGGAATGAATTAGGTCTAGTTTAAATGTCTATAGATTAATTAAAACATGTTTTATTCCCCTCTGAATCAATTATAGTTCCTGAGATACAAATAAAACGTAGACAGTCTGGCATCAATAAAATTGTCTGACGGTTATACATAATTATATTGGACTTACAGGCATTTAGTCACATAATATCCCTAGATAGATCTAAAAAATATTTGGTATACAGAACCGTTTTTTCACTTCTATAGTAATGATCATATGTGTAAAATAAAATAAACCAAACATTAGAGAAGTAGACAGGAGATTTAATTCTCATCTACTATGTAAAAATATAGCCATAGGTTGCTTTTACAGCAAAAAAAAAGCAATTTTGTATATTTTGTTTCTACAAAATTATACACAAAGTGAACGGACCTCAATAAATGGAACTTTGCACGATGGGCAAATGCTCCACACTGTTTCCCCATTTAATATAATGATTGAAGCTGCAGTTGCACCTTTACTGGATATTGTTAACCAGTTCCAGAGGGGTAAGCAATGCATTCCGTACCCCTCTGGTACTCAAAGGGTTAACCATTTGGTTACTAGAGATGCTTCCAATGAAGTAACCTCTGTAGAATTCAGAGGGGGAGATGCACTAAGGTGTAATAAATCTGTGATAAAGAGGCAATAACGTCTCCAGCGATATAACTTTTCCGGTTCCTATGTTATTCTATGGAGCCTATGCACTAAGATTTCTCAAGTGGAAGAGATGTTAGTGCACTGGAGAAGTGATAACTCCGGAAATATCTTCTTTATCACATCTTAGTGCATCTCCCCAATGTGTTAAAAAACACATATAAATCAGTAAAAAGTGTAATTTGCCCCCCAGTGTTCACTTGGCTTGCCCTTGTATTGCTCTACTTTCATATTGTGCATATAGCCCTTGAAACATTCAGTGCTACAATATAGTACAGGCCAAAAATATTGTATATCTGCATTCATATGATTTCATCTACACTGAAATTTTAGACCTTAGTTTCTGATTACCTTTTTGCTTTCCTGTATTCACAGAGAGTGAAATCATTCCTCCTGACTGTGCACGTCCAAGATCCTTCACCTCTATTCCCCGACCATCCCTTCGAAGAGAAACAGAAGACACTCGCTTGTCTGTCAGTTTATGTGACTTGAATTTGCAGGAAGAAAATTATCAAACAATGACAGCCATGTGTCCTATCCCACAAAACTCTCTCAACTCACAGCATTCCCATTTACTCCCAACCCAGCTGGAAAGCGATCTCCGGTTCCACCAGCTTAGAGGAGCCCACATCAAGACTTTAGATGACCAAACTGTTGCCAGGCTGGAACATGCCCGTGAGGAGCGGACTTTAGTCTTCACCAACAGACCCCTTAGAATTAATGAAACAATATTTGTCAAAATCAACAAATCAAATTCTTCTCGCTCTGGAACACTGTCATACGGAGTGACATCTTGTGATCCTAGCACGTTGAGACCAAGTGACCTCCCGTATAATCCAGAGTCACTGGTGGACAGAAAAGAGTTTTGGGCTGTATGTAGAGTGCTGGTGCCCCTCCAGAGTGGAGACATTTTAGGGTTTGTGATAAACACAGAAGGAGAACTGCATTTGAGTCATAATGGTGCCAACACAGGCATGCAAGTATGTGTAGACTCATCACAGCCTCTTTGGATGTTCTTTGGTCTCCATGGAGCCATCATGCAGATACGAATATTAGGTACGTGTTTTTCTATCTTTACATGTAACATGGGAACATAGAATTTCATGGGAGGTAAGTACCAAATAGCCCATCCATTCTGCCCATTTCTCTGTTAAAATGCTCAGAACAGTCATGACTCTCATCAGCATTCTTAAATGATGTTACTGTAGTATCAGTCAATTGTGCATCCAGCTATTGGAGACTACAACTCTCATTATCTCCAAACAGCCAGTGGCTGGCTGGGGATGAGGGGAACTGTAGTCTCCAACAGGAGGGCCCCCAACAATTGACTACACCTGCCTTACAGTATTATCCCCTACCACTTCTGCTGATAGGCTGTGCCATGAATCTACAGCCCTTTCTATAAAGTAGTATTTATTCTCAATACCTTTGAGTGTTCCACATTTTAACATTGACATATTCTATGGAAACAAAAGAGATGAGAAACTCAGTCACTTCATATAGACCTAGATTACACTGCAATTGATAAGTGTCATCACTGGTATTATCACATTCCCAGGGCCGGATTTACATCTCAGGAGCCTGTAGGCACAGAAATCTAAAGCGCCCCCCCCCCATTGGCCATCTCCACTGGACACGTCCACATTGCCTCCATCATCTCTTTATTGCCCTCAAGTTGCCCCAGCAGCTCTAACTTGCCCCCAGCAGCTCCACATTTCCCCCACCATCTCCATATTGTCCTCACATTGCCCCCCATCAGCTCCATGCTACCCTCACATTGCCCTCCATCAGCTCCATGTTGCCCCCACTATCTACAAATTGCCCCCCATCAGCTCCATGCTACCCTCACATTGCCCTCCATTAGCTCTACATTGTCCCCACCATCTCCAAATTGCCCCTTCATCAGCTCCAAATTGCCCCCCCACCATCTCCATGTTGCCTCCCCATCAGCTCCAAATTGCCCTCACAATGCCCCCCTTCGGGTCCAACTTGCCCCCACCATCTCCATGTTGCCGTCACATTGCCTGCCTCCCTCCCATTGTCCGTTTCCTACCTCACTGGCACAGGAGATCCGTTGTCTGTGCCTCCTCTGATACAGTCAGACTCAGCCCTGTGGTTGCTGAAGCTCCCACGCGGTCTCCTGTTCAGGAATGTAGAGCGCTGGGAGATGATGTCATCTCCCAGCGCTCTGCATTCCTACAGAGCAGACGAGGGAGCTTCAGCAACCACAGGGCTGAGTCTGACTGTATCAGAGGAGGCACAGACAACGGATCTCCTGTGCCAGTGAGGTAGGAAACGGACAGACCTCCTGCCAGGTAGGTGTAATCCGAGGGCGCTGGTGCAGCCAGCGCGGTGGCCATTTTTTTTTTTTTTTATTTTTTTTTGCTCTGACAAGTATCCTGCTGGCAGGCGCCCCTCAGTGGCGTGCGCCTGTAGGCAGGTGCCTACTTTGCCTTATGGCAAATCCGGCCCTGCACATTCCCTTTGAAGTCTATGAAAACATTTGTAGATAAAATGCCTGGTAAAGTTATCAAATGCAGTAGAATCCAGAACTTAATAAGAGAGCTTTTTAAGATTGCAGCAAAGAAAAAAATGATTATTACTGTGGTTCAAACATTTAGCCTCTTGATTGCTAGCAGTGTCTCCTAGGTATTGCAGAGCACTGCACTTGAAGCCAAGTGTTTATTAGAGCCACAAAAAGCTACATGGCTAATAAAAAAAAGTCATAAGGATCATTAGGATTTTCTGGCCATACTGAGGCAAGTGGGGTTTATTACTATGAGGTGTTAGTTATTCTTTAAATCCCTCTCTTCACTTTCAAGAGCTTGAGTGCCCTCTACCTGTTGTCTGCAAAAATAATCTGAAATTCAACTCTATAGGCAAAGAATTGTTTGAACTGAGCTTGTGTGCACCTCACTTACTGTTCTCTCTGTATTCCTTTTTAAAGGAATAGTAAACCTTTATTTTGATTTTACATATCCTACAACTGCAAACTATATGCAGTTAGGTTGTCCATATTTTTTTAATCCATGTATATTTTTTCATTTTTCATATATATATATATATATATATATATATATATATACACTACAGCTCAAAAGTTTGGGATCCCTTAGAAATTTCCTTGTTTCTGTTATGGGTGAAGTTGACCGTATGGTACATAAGATGTGCCAATCATTCCAATCCAAATTGTGGGAGGTGCTTCAAGAAGGAAAAAGAGGAAAGAAGTAATGATGAAAAGTAATTGCAATGTGATTGTACATATGATGTACTGTCAGAATACGCAAAGTCAAAATAAATGGTTACTATACCTTTACTTTGCATAGCCTGCACAAGTGAGTAGAGACTTAGACACACACAGACAGAACTCTTATGTTATGGTTGATACATCTGAGACACAGACTTATTACAGGCTGCAGCTAGGGGGCACTCTGAAGACATACTGAAATAGCTGAAGATAAGTATACAGAATTAAAGTAGAATATAACCAAATGGTAATATGAATCAATATATATACTGAAGAAATAATACAAGTTAAAATAAAGCATTAATATTCTTTTAAAGGGATAGTAATGTTTCAAAATAAAAGCAGCTCCAATTAATCTTCATAGTATGGAGAGTGTTATTTCAGTGCTGTCAGAGTTGTAGTTCAAGACTAACTGAAAGATAAAGTATCCCCCTCCCATCCCTTTTACTTAGTGTAAGCCACCTCCCCTCAGATGTGGAATCTGGTCCTGGGACTAGACAGTTCACAGCAAGGGACAATCTTCTTACTGTGAGAACAATGAAAACCCGCCCCCCTTGATAGGTTTTTCAGGTTTTTCCCTTATACTAATTGAACTTGTCCTTCTCTGTAAGCCATCTGGACAACACCCCTCTGCTCTGAGGTGAGCAGTGTTACATCAGTAAAATTGGCGGGAGGGGGATACTTTATCATTCAATTACTCTTGAACTACAGCTATGACAGAATTGAAATAACACTCTCCATGGCACAAATATTATGAAGATTAATTGGAGCTGCTTTTATTTTGAAACATTACTATCCCTTTAAATTAACCCCTTGTAATTTCACCTAATCTGTAAATGTGGGATCTTGTGCTCATTCAAAGACTGATGTACTATGAAGAACTGGATTAACCCTTTGAGTCCTGGAGGGATATGCAAAGCATTACAGAGCAATGCGTTGCATACCCCTCTGACACTCAAAAGGTTAATTCTGGGTCACCCAACTACACCATAGGGGACAAATTAAAATGCTCAAAATCTCCATTCATTTAATTAGTGTTTTCAACATATGCAATGCTTCATAATGCTTTGGAACCCTCTCTTGCATTTAAGTGGTTAACACTGCCAATTAAACCAATGTCTATTTGTCTTTGATCTCTATGGTGCAGTGGTTTTGTCCCAGAACTGTTCCACTTCTTGACAGTACAGCAGCCTTTCTGTGTCTAGTTCAAACTATTAACCCATCGGGTGCTAGAAACATTTCCAATGCACTGTGACTCATTCAAGGGGTTAAAGGCTTTACATTAGGGATGGGCAACCTTGGCCCTCCATCTGCTGTTGGTCTACAGCTCCCATTGTCCTCTGCGGATGGTTGAGAAAAAAATCCCAACAACAGCTAGAGGGCTGCAGGTTTCCCAGCCTTGTGTTACAGAAAATCATGAAATCTGGCATCATGTTAATAATGCAGTTACCAGCCTATGTTTTATTTAGTTAATTAACCAAAGGAAATGCTGGACATGAATTATCCAGTAAAGCTGAAGACATTACTCTAGGCAATAATAGGAGATACTGAGAGCTGGAAAATAAAATGCTGAAAGCTTGTATAGCAGATATTGGGCTAGATTCTATTGCAGGTGCTAATTTTATCTCTGCTTTTATCTCCATGTTTCCCCATAGGCTTCAATAGGAAAATGTTTGATAAAACGGGTGTTAACATGTAGCACCTGCAATAGAATCTAGCCCATTAACTGATTCAAATTTCATAGAAACATAGATTTGGAAGGTAATTAAGAACAAATTGGCCTATATGGTTTGCCCATTTCCCTGTATATTAATCAATTAATGAGTCTGCTCCTTTAAATCGATGGGGAGTGCTGTCAACAGCGACAGCGCTTCTTATCTGTGTGTACGAGATTGTATCGGACTGTCTTTAGTAGCTGGTATCTCCTACCAGTGCAGGGAGCTGACCTGATAGCTCATTACACATTTGCTTTAAATAGATAGTAATACTTAAATATTTTGTAGGATTTATCCCCCTGAGTAAAACAAAAGTACTCCCACTGCTGGGAGCTCAAACTTGAATTTTTTTACAGCTCAAACTTGAATTTTTTAGGTGCAGTATCACAGTGGCTTAAAATTGTACAGTGGCACTGGTGCTGCACCATCCTATGGAGATTTATGGTCAACTGACCAGAGCTGTTCATAGGATGGTGTAGCAACAGCACCACTGTACAATTTCAGGCCACTGAGATCCTGCACCTAAAAAAATTCAAGCTTGAGTTGTAATAACTTTTGAACAAAATACCTTACAGCAGTGGGAGTTACCCTTGTTTTACTCAGGGTTGTAAACCCTACAGCATGTATTTATTTTCCATTTTAAGTACTACTATCCCTTTAAATTTAACTCATTATAATCCTTAGGATTGAAATAAGGAAGTGCACAAGGAGCTTTGCCATTAGTAACAGCAAATGTTTATGCACACACATATCAAGGAAGCCAGTCTGTCTCCAACATCCTGCTTTCCTTGTTACTGCTGGGAGCTGAATTAATCGTTTCCCATCAATAAAATCACATATAAAAGCAGAATGTGGTTAGCTGTCACAGAGTCCACATTTAAAGGGAAAGGGGCTTGCCCTTGCGCATGCCTCATATTAAAGGGGAATGGTGCTGAGGACAGCCTGCAGTCCCCAAACAAATTGAAATAAAATGTAAGTATTGAAAAACATATAGATAAATATAAAACAGATAAAAATAAAGTTATTGTCTCTTTAAAAAATGTATTGTACACCTTGTACTTTTAACCGCATATCTGGCAAAATACACAGAAAACCTGCACATATTAAATGTTTTCTTAAATGGGAGAACTAGCAGAATTTATTTTGGGTGTCAAAACAATAACTGCACCAATCACTTGCAATCAATAAAGAACAGATTGAGTAATTTTTGTTGTTGTTTTGTATCTTGGGTACAATACACACAGATATAAATTATATCCAATTTTGTAGGGAACAATTAAGCACCAACATATAATACACACACATTATTCTAGCCCAGTGGTTCTGAACCTGTGGGTCGGGACCCCTTAGGGGGTCGAATGACGATTTGCCAGGGGTCGCCTAAAACCATCAGATATTTATATTTCAATTCATAAGAGTAGCAAAATTACAGCGATGAAGGAGCAAAGAAAATAATTTTACTGTTAGGGGTCATCACAACTTGGGAAATTTTATCAAAGGGTCACAGCACTAGAAAGGTTGAGAACCGCTGTTCTAGCCTATGTGTCTCTCTTTCTTTCCCTTCATCCCTCAAACTCCCCCTCACTCTTTCTCTTTCCTGCTACCCACCTTTATGCTGAAGACCTATCCAGAGGCAGGCAGGGGATCCTTCTGCCAGCTTGTTTGATTTGCTGCCCACTTTCTTGTTTACATCTTGCGTTGTTTACGCCTGCTCACTTCATTACGTCTTGCACCATTACAGGTCCTGGCAAGATATGTGTTTCAATGTGCAGACTCAGATTGTCAGTTAGTGCATTGAAAGATATGTTCTGCCAGGGCCTGAAATGACACAAGATCTAATCAAGGGGACAGGCAACAAATTCAGGCATTGCACTCACTGGAAAGATATCCTGGCTGCCTCCAGTTGGTCGGAAGTAGGTAAAGGGAGGGTAACAGTGGGTTTTTTTTTGTGTGTGTATGTATATATAATACACACCCATACTTTACAAGGAAAAAGTATGTATTATGCCCAAGATTTTTCTATACATGTTATCTATATAAAATAGGGGATATATATTTACATACAATACCAAGTAAAAGCATATTCTTTCCCAAGAAGCAACATAGCTTGCATGGATGCTCTAAACAGTAAACTTATGAAATTTAACAAACTCATAGCAGTAATGTGAAAGTTGACACATACCTTAATGTCTTCAACAACCCCCGCATTTAACCCTTTGTGTGCCAGGGAGGTATCCAACGCATTGCAATGCGTTGGATAGCTCCCTGGCACTCAAAGGGTTTAAGGGATTTAAAAGCACAAGCTCACATAATCTTCAGAATGAACTGTCTGTCTCAGGCATTCTTGAAACCCCTTATTGTATTAGCCTAACCACTTCCACTGGGAGGCTTCTCTGTGTATGTACCATCCTTTCTTTAATGTAATGTTTATACACATTACCTCTGAGTCTTCCACCATCTAACCTAATAAAATCCTGTCCTCCTGAACATGTTCTTCTTTCTCTGAAAAGCATTTTCCTTCAAGAAAACTGGTATAAAGTAAAAAGACTGAGTCAGATTAGCATTTACCACTGTGTAACATGCTCTGTGTTTCACACTCCTCTGCCCCTCTGTGAGTTACAAAGAAAAGTGGAGACATTTTTACATAAAGCCCATGCCTGAAGAAAGGGCCTTAGTGTCCTGAAAGCTTGTTGAATGGGATGCACTTTCTGTGTCCTCAGTTAGCCATTAAAAGGTATCACCTTTATACCACTCTTGTGAGGTTTTTGGTACAATGAAAAAGAACATATTGAAGGGCGGTGATTCCTAACTCTAGTCTGCAGGGCACAACAATAATAGGTCATGTTTTAAGTATACCCATAATTCAGAAGAGGTAGATCAATCAAAATCAAAATTGATCCAAGGATTATCCACTTGTTATCAAGCAGGCGTATCTGGAAAAACTGACCTTTTCATTTGCCCTGAGGACTAACCTTGGGAAACATATCAAGGGCTTCGTACTGCTGACTAGAACAAGGGTAGTGCCACAAAAAACTGTTAGCAAGAGTCCCCCCTGGGCCTCGATGCACTAAAGGTCAATAAAGCTCCTGATGGCAATATATTGTTGGATCTGTGTCAAAGGCACATCAGCAATATGCACTAACATGTCTTCTCCGTCATATTCCCTTCAATCTACCACCAGTCCACTGCCATCTCCATAAATCGACATGCCTTCCACAGGTTTAGGATTTTGCGCTGAACACATCTATAGTGACTCTTTTCCATATGGAATGCAGGTTAATGAGCCATAGTCATATTAAAGTGGGTGTGTTTATATGTTAATGTGGAGGTTTGCCACATGCACTAAGCTCTGAAAGCAGCCTCTGTTGTCAGAGATCATAGTCCCAACATCTCCAGCCTGAGGTTGGCGATACTGACATGTTCACAATGCTCTCTGTGGTGCCAGAGGATAATTTGCATTCTCTGCTAAAGAGCACAGGTAGCAGCTGCCCTCACTGAACAATTTCAGTGCCATAGGGATGTGCATTGCATACCCCTGTGGCACTAAAAGGGTTAACCACAGTGTCTAATACTAATATGTCCTGCTCTTGAGACCACTATACTAGTACACTATGCACCAATGTATGAAACTTTAAAATAAACACACACATACACGCACACAGCTTAATAGATAATCAGAGAACTGCTTACTCCATAAGTGTGAATATAAGTCTGTATGGTCCTGTAGCACCCACCTTGGCAAAGCATGCCATACATTAACCTCTCCTGCTTGAACAGCGTGTCTGGCTATGTGATAGGATGTGACTTCGCCAAGTGGTGCAGCACATTCTCCTTCTCAGCCCTTCGCCCTCCTTCTACCCACCCCTATCACTCCCCACCCATTTAATAATTCTCTTTTCACTGTCCCCTTTCCCTGTACTCCACCTCCCGCCTCTCTTTCTCCCCCTATGCGCCTGTCTTCTACTCCTAGGAATTAGGTAATTGAATGTATGTGGTAGAGATGGGGATATTGGGGCTTTAACCCTTTGAGAGCCAGAGAGGTCTGCAGCACATTGCTCTGTGGTGCTGAAGTCTGAGCACATCTTCAGTATGAGAGAATACACTCAGACATGAGGGTTCTTGTATTGCTGGTGATGTGTAAGGGAGGACATCTACCCAATGGGAGAAGCAACCAAGTGTCAAGACAAGCGCAAAGCTCGACAAAACACAAGAGAATATAAAATCCAATCTAAGTGTAGTAAATGTATTCAGTAAAAACGATAAAAGAAAACACCTATGTACTCACATTTTGTCCATCTTGGGCTTAAAGGGGAACTACCCCCCCGCAATAACTTAAAATGCATTCATTCTTCATTTGGAGACTAGCTGCTTAGTGGTGCTAGTCGCCAGAAATATTACCTGGATTCAAAGATTTTGACGTTTTTCCGATGCTCACAGGAGCAGGAAGCACGGACATCTCGTCACAGTGACGTCCGTGCGCCTGTGCTGTCAGTCCCTTTTGGAACCAAGTGGCTGCAAAAGGGACTGACAGTGCAGGCGCACAGACGTCACAATGACGAGATGTCCGTGCTTCCTGCTCCTGTGAGCATCGGAAAAACGTCAAAATCTTTGAATCCAGGTAATATTTCTGGCGACTAGCGCCACTAAGCAGCTAGTCTCCAGATGAAGAATGAATGCATGTTAAGTTATTGCGGGGTGGTAGTTCCCCTTTAATGCATATAAGGTCCCTTCCTCTGATAGGTGTAGAGCTGTGTTGCTGGAACACCTCTCCGATGTGCCTGTAGAGATGTTCCATGAGGAGCCTGAAGTTGGTCCCGATTGCTGAAATGTGAGTGCATAGATTGTGGTATTCTTTTATCATTTTTGCTGAATAAATTTACTACACTTAGATTGGATGTTATCTTCCCTTGTGTTCTGTCCAGCTTTGCACTTTTCTCTACATTAGATTGAACTGTAATGATATTTGAAAGAGGCACCATTAAGCAGTGTGAGTGTGCTTGTTTTATTCAGCAGGAAAAGCACTTAATTGTAGACCTTACTGATCCTTTAAAGTGGAACTACCACCTCAACTAAAGTCGCCCTGCAATGTTTAGGCAGGTGGCGACTAGCTTAATAATCATTATTTTACCTCTCAAAAGTGCCCCTGAATAAAGTTATCCTTAAGCATCCGAGACTGACGGCCAGGTTACTGCAGCCTGTGCTCCTGCGCCGTCAGTCTCTTCCAGAGCCGTCCAGACCAGTGCAATGCCTATGAAGGGTGACGGGGACTGACAGTGCAGGTGCGCATTCTAGATGTCCGCTGTGATGCCTGGCTTCCGGTCTCGGAATCTTAAGGATAACTTTATTCGGGGGCACTTTTGAGAGGTAAAATAATGATTAGAAAGATAGTCTGCACCTGCCAAAGTATTGCAGGGGACTTTAGTTGAGGTGGTAGTTTCTCTTTAACGCCTTGCCTGCTACAGACATCTCCCAACATATTACAAAGCAAGCAAGTCGTAGGAGATTCTTAGGAGATGTCTCTAGCAGTCATGGTGTTAAATAGTAGCTAGCCTAAGAAAGACAGCTGTATTTATATGTTAAAGCGGAACTATCACCCCAAATAAAGCCCCCCCAATAATTTGTCATATAGCGATATACTTATAAATAGTACTATTACCCAGCATAAGTACAGTGTTATTAAGAAATCCTACTTCTTTTGAGACTGACAGCCAGGCATGAGCTCAGACATCTTGCTTTAGAGGTATTTGCTCGCCTTCACTGTCAGTCCTGGTCTCCTGCCTTGTACCTTAAGGTAACAGGAAGTGACTGACAGTGCATGCTCGCAGATACCTCTAAAGCAAGAAGCCTGGCCGTCAGAATCAGAAGAAGTAGGATTTCTTAATAACGCTGTACTTATGCTGGATAATAGTACTATTTATAAGCTTATCGCTATATGACTAATTATTGGGGGGGACTTTATTTGGGGTGAAATTCCCCTTTAAGTCTGCATGAAACATATTTGCAAGCCGGCCCGTGCCAGCATCACCCCAGTAGAAAACTCCTAGCTTTTCTCCCTTGTTCCGTACAGTAATTGATTATGTGACAGAAGTTCACACTGTCCACTGTAATCACACTGAATATAATCTATATGTCTTATACATATCTAGTCATTCCTAGCCTGTGGCCCCTGACAGTCAATTCCATTTCAGGATTTATACATGAGCTGTGATCTATACACTAAGCTGTTGGAAGCACCAATTACATGTTTAATACTCCCTAAACCTGACACCATCTGTTACACACTGTTATGTATTAGGTCTACATCAAAGTGCATTTTACAGAACAGGGAACAAAAGTACCAAGATAATTTTGCTCAGAAAGAGGCACTAGAATGCCTAATGTCAATTTACTAAGCTACATACACCTTGCTTAGACCAATGTAAAAGTAAGGAAATTGCATTAGTGCACACCATTGCCCCGCACATATTCTATGGGGCTTGAGGTGCAGGGCTTCCTGGCATTAAAGCCCAAAAGTGGCAGTGTGAGTTCACTGGAATGCATATAATGAAGTGCAGCCACAGCCATTAGACAGGTGTTACCATTTGAGCAGCAAAGCAAGCACCAAGACACATTATATAAACTACTACACTACACAAAAATGAATCTGGACACAGGGGTGTGGGTATATATTTTTTTTAAAAAAGTCTACTTTGGAGGTAGCTAGGGAAAGGACCATGGGAAATTAAACACCTTGAATACTAGGGATGTCTCCAAAATATTACTTTGCAACTTATTAGAGACCTCTCTAGCATTCAAGGGCTTAACCTTTTGAGTGCCAGAGGGGTATGCAGTGTATTGCAAAGCAATGTGTTGAATACCTCTCTGGCACTCAGTGGGCTTTAATGGTAGATGCACACCCAGGGCCGGATTTCCCAATAGTCAGACTAGGCACCTGCCTAGAGCTCCAAATTTTGAGGGGCACCTCAACTGTGCTGGCCACACCCACATTCTGAATTGGGGGGGGGGATCAGAGCAATCTCAGTATCCATGCAGCTTATACACCCCTTTACATGCTATTATTTAACCCCTTGTATGCTAGAGAGAGATCTCTCTAGAAACCAAGGGGTTAAAAGCTTTTTTGTCCTTGCTTGTTGTAGGCCAAAGGTATTTTCTTGGCCAGGAAACAGTAATGTCTGCGTTAGTTCATTTTGATTGGGTGCCATTTTTCTCAGAGTAGAGGTAGGTATTGATTGCAGAAGGAACTTCCAAAGTTTTCCAAGATATAAATATCCTTGATGTGAGTATAATGTTAAAAAGCCCTATTTTTCCTATGTTGGCATCTTCTAGAAACATTTGTGTCCACCAGCCTAGGGGTAGAGAGGCAGCTGACCCATCCATTATATACTGCCAGTTTTCTACTTTCCTGAGTGGTATGCCTTACCTACCTTTTCTTCATTTCTACAGTTGCTGCAACCACAGCTCCCAACATTTCAAATTGCCAAAGAGGGACACTTGTGTTTTAAGGGGTGTTGCTGGTGGCATATCTGGTGGGCGGGGCATTACCGAGAATTTTTAGGTTATTTCATGACCTACTGACACCTTCTTGTGTAACCTAATAAGTGACTTTTAACAAGACCAACGTATTTTATTTACACAAACTAATTTATAAACACATATACTGATGTTTAAACAGACTTTAATGTGAGTTTTATTGCAGTGGAACAATGTGATACACTTATATACACACCTCACAGTCTGATCTCCTAAAAAGAGGGACATCAGGGTGGGAAAGAAGGACAGAGGGGTTTGGGTCTAAAAGAGGGACTGTCCCTCCTAAAGAGGTACACTTGGGAGGTATGGCTGCAACCATTTAAGTGTAAGCATGTCAGAAAATGTAAGAAAACCAACAGATTATGTTAGGTGCAGTTTAGTGATCCTGGCACCCCTTACAGTATGTCAGCTCAAACCAATGGGGTAACAGATAGTTAGATGCAGGGCTCAAAATTTCCACTCACCACTAGCCAATGGCAAGTGAAAATTTAGCCCTGGCGAGTAGAAATTCAGCCCTGGTGGGTATGCTATGGCTTGCAGTGGCAAGTAACTTTTCACATCTGACTAGTAGCAAAGGACTTAAAATTTTAAGCCCTGGTTAGATGTATTTCTAAAAGAAAACCCAAATCTTTTTTTCATAATGCAGTCTTTTGGAGAATTCATAGCAATCCATTCTTGGGGTAGAAACTGAAATGCTTATTCTCCTAACTGGGAATTTTGTGCGCTTTTTAAAACACATATGTTTATGGGTATATTTTATGGTTTTAGATTGCAGTTTAAGTTCCAAACTCAGCACGCCAATCTTTGAAAATCTCCTTTTGGAAATTATGATGCGCACCTTGTAAATAAGTCCCTGCAACCCCAAAAATATATGGCAAATATACACATTTATGGTATTTCCAAAACTGGAAGAAGTAAGTGAAATCATTTTGCATTAGTTTTCAGTAACTGGTCTAGTTGTGTGGAAACAGAATCATAATAAAATGTATTTTTTATTTTTTTATGTTTTTCCAAACATGATGGAAAATGTATTTACAAATGGTGCCAAATAAAAGCATGTGCATTTTTGAAAAAAACAACCTACCCCCCAAAAAAAACAATATATAGTTTCTATAGGTACACTAAAGAACAAAAAATGTAAAACCTGGTTAAATGAGTAGATAGCAAAAATGTCCTTAAAGCGGAGCTACCACCCCTTTTAAATGTTGACCCAAATTTTTACCCATCTGGTAACTAGCTGTTCAGTAGTGCTAGTCGCCAGAATTATTACCGTGTTATTGAGAACTCTATACTGCTTCCGGACTGCCAGCCAGGAAACAGGGCAGACATCTTTCCATAGTGATATCTGCGCGCCTGCGCTGTTAGTCCCAGCCTGCTGAAGGAGGCATTGCTAGGAGCCGTTCGGTACCAAAAGGGATTGACAGCGCAGGCGCGCAGACGTCACTATGGAAAGATGTCTGCACTGTTTCCTGGCTGTCAATCCGGGGACAGTATAGAATTCTCAGTAATGCTGTAATAATTCTGGCGACTAGCACTATTGAGCAGCTAGTAGCCAGATGGGTAATTATTTGAGCCAAAGTTTAAAAGGGGTGGAACTTCCGCTTTAAGGGTTTAATAAATGACATGTAGCGAGCAGATGTGACATCACCATGTGGGTGGGGAATCACAACACTGTTCAAAACAAAATGTGATAAATTCTGGGGCAAACTAGTTGCACTATAGGAGAGAAATAAATATTCCTCAAATTCCCATTGATTTAAATAAGGATTTACACCACTTGTGTGGTAGAGAGATCAATTATTCTTTTACCACTTGTTATTTATAATCTGTGGTGTATTTGGTGTGCTGCAAAATTGATGTATGATTCAACATATGGCCCTAAATATCTGTATAAAATTAATCATTTGCTGTTAGTTAACTAAAGTAGCCAGTGTTTAATAGATTAAAATATTCATCTTTTTTAGCTATGAGCCTACTTTAAGCCTGGGAACATTGTCTTCTAGGTTTTCTGTGGTGCTGCTGGGCGATATAAGTGACATTATCCATGTCAAAATGGGGTGGGGCTTACTCACAAGGGGTGGGGCTTAACAACTTTTCACAAAAGTGGGGTGGAACTAGGTGGGGAAGGAGGAGAAGTGGGCAGAGTTTCATAAGAAACTCCCCACCTCCATAGAATCAGTGACTGTCCCCGGTAACCGGTAATTAACTCTAAAAACCACAGTCAGATCCAGAGAGTTCCCAGGTAACTTTAAGTCTTCTGCAGAATAATAACATACAACTATTTGACTTATCTTCATGGGTACTAGACAGGTCTCCAAAATTGCTTCACAATAAGTTGAAGACCTCCCTAGCATGCGAAAGGTTAACCCTTTGAATACCATGGGAATATGCAAGGCATTGCACACCCCTTTGGCACTCAAAAGGTTGAAACAAATAACAATTGAATCCCTTATTATATGATGTTTGTCATTCTAATTTACTTGTTCTTTTCCCAGGTTCCACAATTTCATCTGAAGCCAGAGATGCGTCTGCACCGAGCTCTCCCACTTCCACACCAAACAGTCCCACAGCTCTGTGCAGTGGGAGCTCTGATCCCATTCTCAGTGCTTGTGTAAATGGACCACTGGGCAACTCTGTTAGTGGTAAGTGCACATTCTACTTACAGTAGTTGTTCTCAATCTTTGGCTGAGATTCCTTTCTCTCTCTAGCCTTTTTCCTACTTCTGCTATTCCATTACTGATGGCACGTATGCTACATTTTCCAATTAAACATACATAAAAAATAGCTAATACATGCATTGCAGGTGACCATTTTGCTATAACATATACTACCATGTCACTCCCCACTAGCCTGACAGAGCCCACAATAAACCCCCTCATTGCCAGCTTGGCTGGGAATGCATTTAGATCAGTGCATAATGTGATAGCAACTTTTGCTAACTTTTATTAGTTATATTTAAATTTTTACTTTTTTAGGTCACATTGACTTTTAAGAACGGTTGACATATAGCTTGAAACATAAAATGCTATTCTGGGACTTGTCTTAGTATGTGTTTCAGAGGAAGTAAGGGGGCTACAGGTGATTGTCTCCTTTGATATTCATTACTGGAGCCCTGTAGGACTCCCCCTTCCCAATATTGGGGATGTCATTTATCACCTGCAGAAGAGCCACTGCACCATTTTTAATTCTGGGAAACTACACTTCCCATTAGTCCATTCTTCCTGGGCTTTTTGGCAAGGGAATGAAGTACTTGACTGAAACTCTTCCTTTTTGGATTCTGCTTACTATGCTGAGGCTTTCCTCTCCCTTCTGCTTAACACATTAAACCCTTGCAGTCGGATGAGTATTTTTAAGACTTTATAAGTACTTTTATTCTACTTTTACTGTTTTTACTTTATACTTCAGGGGGTCTCTTGATTCAGATGTGGGCAAGTCCAAGGCTACTAAGGATTCAAGGGTCCTTCTAACTTCTTTAACCCATTGCACTTCATGCTAGATTGGGCTTCCTAGGGAGTGTTCTAGTACTGTATGTCCCTCTTGCTCTGTGGTCCCTGCTCAGTCTTTGAGGCCCTCACCTGCTGAACAAGCTCCTGAATGGGTTAAGGCCCTAATTTCCCCAGTTAGTTGTATACCCTCATCTATTAAAGGGGTTTCAGTTTCTTGGTCCATAGGACTCCCTGCGCCCCTCAAAAGGTGATGTTGTAATGAGGGATAACCCTATTATTGGGCATTCTTCCTCTGAGGAAGTAGAAACGGATGCTTAAGATAACAGAGGCTTCTTATTCTAGTTTCTATTCCCCGGATACTTTTAAGAGATCCAAGTGGGAGCTTACGTTTTATTTCCTCCTCGCCATTCTTTAGAACAATTGCTCTTGGAAGAGTTTAAAATGCCTGACAGGAGGTTCTTCCTGTCATGCCCTCCTGTTCAGTCTGTGCCTCCCCATGTGTCCTGATTGGCACCTACTCCTTTTTATGCTCACCTTGTGCTTGCCTCACTTCCATTCTTTGAGGCTCCTTCCATGTTGCTTCGCATGTTCCTGTTTATTGTATTTCAATCCAGTGGCTTGTTTATTGATTACCCATGGCACTTCTACTGATACTCCTGTGTATGATCGCGGCTCGCTTGACATCTGCTACTGGTTTCTCCTTCAGTACACTGCTTGAATTGGTCTGACTACCTGACTTCATCTCAGCTTTCGCCCGTTGATTATTCCTCTCCATCTCTCTGAAGGCATCAGCATTCTTTGTGCCAGCAGCCTCCTATATGTTTTTCCAGAGTCTCATTTGACAGAGGTTGTCTGCCTGTTTGCCTCATTGCCAGCAGCCTCCTAACTGTTTGCCAGCATCTCACTCAACAGAGGCTGCCTACCTGAGTGACCCATCGTCAGCAGTCTCCTAGCAGTTCGCCAGTGCTCACAAGTGCAGTATTCCACGGTACTCTGGTGAGCCCATCCTAATCTTGGCCCTGGCTCAATTGGGGACAGACATCTGGCTTTACAGCTAGCAACTTAACTCTGATTATGACCACAGCAAGGGTTCACCATAGACCATCAACGTTCATCACCCTCACACCCCAGTCTTCGTTCTCAAGCTTCTAACTGCTGTACACAGAGTCCATAGAGATTGTGACACTTCCTTAACCAGCATAGATATTTTATACTCTTTTTTTTCTGCTGAGACTTTAGTGCATTCCCCCCCTCCCCCGGCGATTGATTGTTTTTTCCCTGCTAGACATGCAGGTGTTAAATGTACAGTAATGTCCCCCCCAAAAAAATACCCAGTTTTGTAGACGTAAAAAAAAAATATGCTTCAAACGCTGACATCAGGAGAAAGGGAGAGAGGGGCAAACTTTGAATCCCTATATCTCTCAAACCATAGTGGTTTCAGAGATCGGGTTTGGAGCAAAACTGGATATTTTTTTTTTTTTTTTGCAACATTACTGTCCCTTTAATGCCAGTTCTTTCTCAGGAGAGATTCACAGGCTTCTACTACTACTCTTTTCAAAGTCCCCAAGAAAGATGTCACCCTATTTTGCCTCAACCATTTTGTGCTCTCTCCATGATTCAAGGTGGATTTCTTGCACTCCTTTATAGATGCCGTGTGTCTAATGGAATTTCTGGCTTTCCTAGACATAGAAGACTCTTATCTGTACAATCCTATCCTATCATCAGCATTTTCTGTTTGCTTTCTAAGATCTGCATTTTCAGTTCACCACTCTTCCCTTTGGGTTAGAGTCTTCTCCATGGGTATTTAACATAGCATGTCAGCTTTATTCGCTCATATCCACTCTCAACTTTTTTCTAAAGGCTTCTTTGGAGACCTTGCACACTCAAATTCAGTCTTGCATGTCCATTCTGGAGTTAAGGACTCAATCTCAAGAAACCACCTCTGGTTCTATCCCATGTCCTCTGCTTTCTCGGTATAAGTTATGACATTCTTCATTTTTCTACCAGACAGCAAGGTTCAGTAATTTTCCCATCAGTTGACTGAGGCAATATCCTGCCTATCTGCAATGGTGTGGGAGTACATGAAGCTTCTAGGCTATCCATTATCTGTGTTGGAAGCTAAATTTAGCTAAATTCACAGGAACTGCAGCTAGAAATTCTCAGGAATTGGTCCAGGAATCAGCATCACCTTTCCTGAGTCATGTCTCTATCCAGCAAAACGAAGGCAGACCTTTGGGTGGCTTTAGAGACCTCATCTGTCTTGGATGGCCATTGGTTATTCCCGATTGGGTCATAGTCCGGACGGATTCCAGCCGAACAGGCTGGGGCTTCACTCTGTGCAGGGTCTTTGGACTAGGACAGCATGTGCTCTATTCATAAATGTTCTGGATCTACGGGTGAATCACCTAGACCTCTGGCATTGATCTCTGTCCCTCCAGGGATTCCTGGTGTGGATCCAATGAAACAGTGCAATGGCAGTGCTTGACATCAACCACCAGGGAAGAACATGAAGTGCGGGTGCATGGGCCGAAGGCCGGCTGATTCTCAAACGGGCGAAGGCTATTTCTGCCGTTCACATTCCAGGAGTAGACAATATTGTGGCAGACTTTCTCATTCATCAATATCTGTATCCTGGCAATTGGGAGCTCAAATATGTCCAGACTCTGCCTTTTATATCCTTAGGTGCTGCTAACACACAGGCTGGAATTCCAAAGGTAAACCATATTTTTATAGGTCATTTCATAAGGGCATAATGAAGGGTAAAAGTATAAAAATATAGTTATTCACACAGCAGTGAGGAAATGCAAAAATGTTCTACATAATGATAGCTATGCTTTATTCATATTAACCCCTTAAGGACCAGATGGCTATATAAGGCATTTCCTATTCATAACCCCCTTTAACCTTATTGTGGCCAGAAAATCCTAATGGCCCCTATGATTTTTGCTCTTGTGCTTTTGTTCAAGAGATCTTCAATCAGCCCTGTCCATGCAGGCAGACATGACGGTAGCTAGCAAGACTGCAGGACACCTAAGGCATAAAGAAGGCTCATGCACTTTGCTTACTTAACGTTTTAATTGAGAAAAATGCATGAGCCTAGTTAATCCATCTGGTCCTTAATGGGTTTAAGTAGGCTCAGGCTCTTGGAAAAGTGCATGAACCTATTTAACCCTTTAAAGACCTTAGTGGAGTGCAACACATTGGCACACTATGTCCAGTGAGCGGAGTTTGTGTCCTGTTGTTCTACTAGCAACTGTCATGTCCGCCTCCATGGATGTAACATCCAGGACTGACTGAAAATTATATTTGCTGAACAAATGCACAAGGGCAACATTCACAGGGGTCATTAGGATTTCCTGGCCATATTAGGGTAAGTGGGAGGTTATTATTATGAGATATTACTTCTCCTTTAACCCCTTAAGGACCAGTGCCATGCCAGGACCGTCACAGCTCTCCATTGATGGTCCTGGCATATCATCGAATTCAGGGATCCACACGTGGCTGCACGCCACTCGGGGATCCCTGAATCGAATGCAAAAAAAAAACCAGTGCCCCGTGGTACTTGATTGTCAACCGTGGGGCGCGCGGCTGGTCATTAATGGGTTAAATAACAATAACATCTGCATAAACTATAATTTTACTGTTCTCTCTGCAGGTACGGCTCCAAATTCCCCAGTGAGCATGCCTGAGTCACCCATCTCCCCATCAATCTCAGGGTCGTGGAGTGATGAGTGTACAATCTGCTATGAGAATTTGGTGGATACCGTTATCTACTCATGTGGTCACATGTGTCTGTGTTACACCTGCGGGCTGAAACTCAAGAAGATGAACAACGCATGCTGCCCTATCTGCAGACGTCTCATTAAAGACATCATTAAAACATATCGTAGCAGCTAAAACTCTGCTATCAAATGAGAAAGAACCCTCTCTTCTTAGAGGATATTTTCTCTCTAGTGATACTCAACAGTCTTTGTAGGATCTCTTGAAGAAAACCAAGATGCTCAGCACAAGTGTCTATGTGCTTCACCTCTGAAGTCCATGATTCTGGTTAACAAGATATCAGGGAAGCATAGTATTGTGATCATGTTCCTTTCCTTGAAAATATAACGGGATTTCAGAATGCATCTACTTCAGACGCTTAATCATTTGTGGTTTGTGCAATACAATGTTTTTATATTTCCTTGGATGTTAGAGGTGTCTCCACCTGAGAAGCAATTATTTTGAGAGCTTTCTAGTGTACAAGGGGATAAATAAGAATTGTACTTCATGTTAAGGCCATCGGTAATCATTATCCTAGAAAGTAAAGCAATATTGAATAGAATTACGTGCCCGGCTTAAAGAGAGCAAAATAAACAATGGACATATTTAACCTCCAAGGACCAGATGGCAATGCAATGCATTGTGAAGTATTTAGAACCTGTGTCTTTATACATTCAAATTCTTTGTTTTGGTGCAAATGTATGACACTGGTTCTGATACTGGCTGCAAATCAATAGCCAGGAGAGGATGCTCCATATTGGTATTGGCGGTAATGCTTTTAAAATAGAATGAATGACAAAAATATCAAAAATAAAATTGTATTGCTTGCATTTGTTATAATCTATATGTAATCAATCCTGCAGAATGTAACCAATTTCTAGATCACTCTAATAGGGTGAAGACTAGCATCTGAGTAGAACAGTTTCTTTAAATTTGATTTTGATTTTACATATTCCGCAAGTACATAATATGTGGTGTCATAGCCTATATTTTTATTATTTTTTTCCTCATCACCTACTTTTAAACTTCTATATCCTTGGTAGTGAGTTACCTGAATCTTTTTCTGGAGAGCTTTCTGACAGGGAAAATGAAAGCAGGTCATGTAAAAAAACGAAACAATATAAAACTGAAAGCAAACAGAGCATTCAGTGCTGCAGGGAGTGTCACATTGTATTACATCCTGCTCTGGTGGTCTAATCGACCAGAAAATTCTCTAGAAACTGACATGCAGAGAGCTCACTGTCAGGGGCATGAAAGTGTAAAAAAACAAAAAAAAGGAATATAAACAAGAGTATAGGCAAGTTAACTGTACATAATATGTATTTGCAGAATATATAAAGTCAAAATAAATGACTACTAGTCATTTAAAGGAAATCTATTACTAGAACAGGTAGGAAATCTATTGCTAGAACAGAGTACTGGGCTGCCACCAGGGACCATGATATAAAAGCATTGCAGTCTGTTGCTCTCAATAGACTCACTAGAAGGATTCCAACTATGACTCTTGCATTCTTATATTGAGCTATTGTGAGTGATCCATAATATGTCACAGAATGGTCACACACACACCCACAGGATTCAGATTGGGGATCTGCTTTCTTTTGGGGACGGGCATCAATCTGGTTGCTTTTGCTTGATTAATAGCTAGTTGATGCCTTAATTAGCACCACACTTTTATATGAAAATGTATATGTTATAGTGTTTTTCCTTCTGAGTAAAACTCCCACCTTTTGTCAGCTGTTTTATTCAAAAGTCATGACATTTCAAATAATCAGGAACTAATTTATAGCACATTTACTTCCAGAAAGTTGTAACTGACAGGAAGTGACTCAGCAGTTTCTATCACATTCTATGGAGAACTGCTTACCGGTGACTCACCTCTCCTAAAGAACGCAACAGAGTAACTAATTGGAATATGACCAATAATATGCACTGCAAAAAAACAAGAAATTATGCATCTGTCAGCTTTGGACTACCCTTGTTTTGCTCAACAGAAAAGCCCTGCAACATATTTTTTTATAACAAAAGTGTGCTGCTCCTTTATCCCTTTGAGTGCCAGAGGAGTACGCAACACATTGCAAAGCAATGCAATTTCCACCCTTCTGGAACTCAAAGGGTTAAGCAGAAGAAAGGTCTGCAGCATGCTGACACCTCTAACAATCAGTTGATAATATCTTTGCCAGTTTTTGTAAGGAGAAGGGGGTACAGATAAAAAGCTCGGATATCAGTCTATTAATATTGCTAACCTTTTGTCACTGTGTATATAGTCAGCACACCCAAGAAGGCTGATGGAACTAAAATGCACCAGATGCAGCAGAGGGACAGACATGTCAGTCACTGTTTTGCATCTACTCCTCCATTACAAAATAGAACAGAAAATTACATGAGGTTCTGCAGCAGCCACTGGCACTTTTTAGCTGGCCTCTATGATGGCCAAGTGACCTCTGAAGGTTGTTCGAGTAATTACAAATACACCAGCCCTGCCCAGTTGTGTCCCTGCTACCCTTGCCAGTCTGTTCCTGTGTTGTTGTTGTTTTTTTGTTGTTTTATTTAGAGGGTATTACTGTTCATTATAATGCACAATTAACCCTTTGAGTGCCAGAGGGGTGTGTAACACATTGCTTTTCAATGTGTTCCAAACTCCACTAGCACTTAAAGTGTTACAGGGACACTGCATCTGTAAAAATTACTTATTTTATTTTAGATCCCTAAAAAATAATCCTAAACTTACCTTTAAAGCATGTGTCCTATTCAGACACCATTTAGTTAATTCCATTTGTGCAGTTTGTAATAAAAGCTAAGAACATAGGCGTTTGTGATTCGTTATTAGTTATTGAAATTAGTGTTTCGCTTGTGTTCAGAAAGGCTTGTATCTTATCTCAGCCCATTTATAGATAACACAACAATTTCAGTTCTGAAACTTTTATCAAGATTGCTGTGCTAATGGAACTCAGGGAACCATGAAAAAGGCAGGAATGGCTGCTCCCGTACAGCATATCTAAGACTACATTTTAGACCTTGATAAACAAATAGATCATTTTTACAGATCACACTATGACTTACAGGGCATTTACATGTGTATAACCCACAGATCAATCTTAGGTGTTAGTGTTCCTTTCAAAAAAAATTAAATCTATGGGGGATAATCAGGTTTCTTTCCAGTTAAAATGAAGATTAGGAAATGATTGCATTCTTATGTGTTTTTGGGATGGAGAACCTATATACCATGTTATGGCTTGGGTAGGCTGACCATATTTTCTTGAGACAAAAAAGGGAGAGGGTGTGGGACAGACTGACAGTAGGACTCCATCACTCCGATTGTAGTAAGCTGCAAGCAGTGAGAACGCATTTGCTCCATCTTGTACTAGCAGTGTTCTCTCTCTCTCGCCAAAAAACCTGCCCCTGAAGGAAATCGGAACTTCTTCTCTTCGTCACTCACACTAGTGGTTTTACTGTGTTTACTGTACGCATTGATTACCATAGAGTCTTATGATTCGTCGTCATATCACTTTCTAAGACACTCTATGATAATTTACCATAAACTCGAGAGTCTTAGACAGTTACGAGTCACTCAAGTCGTAAGACTCTATGGTAATCAATGTGTACAGTAAAACCACTAGTGTGATGAAAGGAAGTTCTGATTTAATTTATCTTATGAGAAATAAACAAGCTGTGCTCTGTTTTTTACAAAAAAATTGAAAATAATTAAAAAAAATTATATATATTTGAACCCTTACCGCCCGAAGACGTACATGTACATCCCGAGCGGATGTCCCATGTGGACAGATGACGTACATGTACGTCCCGGAAGTCATTTTAAGGAATGGAAAAAAAAGTTCAGTGGGCATTAAGTGCCGGCCGAGTACACGGGCGGCCGTTCACTAAGGGGTTAAAACGGGATGTATGGTCAGCCTAGTCTTGGGGTTCATACTGCTAGCTTGTTTGATTACAAGCTATTCAGTACTTGACTGTGCCTTTAGAGTTCAAACCCCAAGTGAAGAAAATGATGTCATTTGTACATTAAACAGTCACATTAGACAGCTTGTGGTCATTACAAAATCAAAATAAATCATAGAGCTATAAGCAGGATCCAGATATTTAACCCTTTGAGGATATGCAGCGTATTGCTTCGAACTTTTGATCCCCAAGGGGTTAACTCAAACATTCAATAACTCTTATTCCTGCAATGCCTTTACATGGAATATTATATGTAATAAACATCCATTTATTTGGAACAAATATGTTTATTCAGCAGTAAGTTTTTTTTTTCTTTCTTTTTGCACTAACTTTATTTGTGCAGTAGAGAAGAAAATCTGCCAATATCCCCAGACAGCTATGGAGAATCACTAATAGGATGTGAACTGCTTTTCATCACAGAATGCTTTTAAGTTTACATTTTATTTAGCCCAAAACATAGCTAATTTGATTTCTGAAAATATATATTTTCTTTTTGAGAATGCACTCAGCACAAGCATTCACAGATTACCAAGGAAATGCTGTTTAACCTTTGCGTACCAGAGAGGTGTCCAACGCATTGCAACACCATGGGGGTTATTCAAGTGATAGTAATACTTGAAAACATGTAAATTTAATTCAATAGATAACTTAAAAATACATTAATTGTTCCATTTTCGATCTCCCAAACCTTTATGGTCTGCAGAGTTCCCCCTTCCCTCCCCTTGTGCTGACGTCAGATTTCAAACTTAGAGACAGAGCTCACAGTCCATAGACCATCCTGCGGCTCTTCAGCAGAGCAGTGATCGCGGCAGTTATAAATAAATACTTCATTTGAACGGTCTACAGTCTACAAAGTGTGCCTGGTTTGCAAGCACACGTTGTAGACCGTTCAGATGAAGTATTTCTTTGCAACTTCCGCGATCATGGCTCTGCTGAAGAGCCGCAGGATGGTCTATGGACTGTGAGCTCTGTCTGTAAGTTTGAAATCTGACGTCAGCACAAGGGGAGGGAAGGGGGAACTCTGCAGACTTATACCTCCCAGACCATAAAGGTTTGGGAGATCGAAAACGGAACAATTAATGTATTTTTAAGTTATCTATTGAATTAAATTTACATGTTTTCAAGTATTACTATCACTTTCCCCAATGTGTGATAAAGAGGTGATAAGGTGGAGATGACTTCTTCAGTGATATCCCTTCTCCAGTTGCTGTGTTATTCTGTGGAGCCTATACACTTAGATATTTCAGACTGGAGCAGTCTTAGTGCTGGAGATGTGATATAAGAACTGGAGAAGTGATATCACTGGAGAAGTTATCTTCACTTTATTACCTCTTTATCACATCTTAGTGAATCTCCTCCAATGTGTTCAATACCTCTCTAGCATTCGAAGGGTTAAAATCATTATGCCACTCCCTAAGTATCTAGACCAAAACTAAGATTAAAGCGGAACTTTCATCTTCATAATATTGCCCCCAATACATTACTAATATAGCAATAGGCAAGGGAATACTTGTATTATGCTGAATAAGTCCACGTTATTGAAATGATCCAGCTTCTTCCGCAGGCATCCAGCGAACAACAGCGCAGACATCTTAGAGCAAAGTTACCTCTGAGTCTGCACTGTGTGTCCAGTTCACTGGTGGGATTGGTGGTGATATTCGTTGGTTACCTTAAGGCAGGCACGTGCACACTTAGACCCCAAGGGGGGTTTGAGCATCTGCCCTTTTTGTCCAAAGTGCCCTTGTGCCCTTTTAACAAAAAATAAATAAATAATTATGAGAAGTGTCCTTTTTTTCATTTGAGCCCCTGCCCCCCAAAATGTCTGTGCACGTCCCTGCCTTAAGGTAATGGAAGTTGCTTCCTGCGCAGCTCTGTGCCCTGGATGCCTGCAGAAGAAGCTGGATTACTTCAATAACATGGACTTATTCAGCATAATACAAGTATTCCTTTGCCTATCGCTTTATTAGTAATGTATTGGGGGGCAATATTATGAAGATGAAAGTTGCTCTTTAAGTGATACTTCGGAAGATCATATTGCGTGTAACCCCTTATCAGACTGCAATGTTAGTATGACATTTCTATCAACTCTTAGGTTAATGAGAAAAAAGACAAAAATATTTCCCATTCCTGTCATTCAATGGAGCCTTGTCGTGAAGATTTTGGGGAAGGTCTATTAATTATCAGCACTACAGTTGTTGGAAACTATAACTCCCATCTTCCCCAACCAGTGTGTGTAGCCTGTGCAGTCCTCATCAGATGGAAAGCAAAAGGTTGTTTACCCCCATTTTTGAGGTTTTTATACATTTTGGTAAATCAACCAGTGATGTTAAAGTATTTGTGAGCTTTTGTGACCAGATGGGTTTTCTCCCCATGTGATAAAACTATATTTAAAGGTCCTAGACAAAAAGATCAGAATACAATGCCGTTAGTGTTGAGTGATAAACAACTGGCATTTAGAATGCACATCCACATTTGATAACTTTATTCCTAAATAACTCTGCTAAGCTAATATGCAGTGCTGTATACAGAATTTTACAAACTCAGAAAGTTAATGTCTCATAAAGCTTACAATCTAATGTTTGACGCCTGAGGCACAGGAGATAAAGTAATGCGCCTAATATTACAAGCGGTGGTAATGGTAGGAAAGTTGTTTTTGAAAGCAAATAAGCAAATATATCTTGCAGGGCTTTTCTTGATGAGTAAAACAGTTCCTGCATAGAAAACTGAAGCAACATTTCTACCTAGTGGTTTGTTTCTGTAAGCTAAACTTTCATTAAAAAACCCTTGAAGGTTTTAAGCTATAACTTTTGAATGAAGCATTCCCCTGCAGTGGGAGAATGCTGTTTTACCCAACAGGAAAAACCCTACAATATATTTTTTCTTCATGAGACAACTTTACTATCACTTTAAAGGAATAGTAATGGTTAATTTTAAGTTGATTTAATATTGTAGACCTTAAAAAAAGATTAACATCAATGTAAGTCTTATCTCTTAAACCTTTATGGTTTGAGAGATATAACTTGCTAAAGTTACCTTTTCCTGGCTGTTTTACTCAAGTCTGCCATCTAGCTGACAGCTGCAGATTCCAGTCATTTGACCAGACAGAGGCTCTTCAGCAGAGTTGAAATCACGCTATTTAGAAGTAAATACTTCATTGGAACAGTCTACAAAGTGTGCTTGCAAGCCAGGCACACTTTGTACACCGTTCCAAATTAAGTATATATCTTTAGATATCGTTATATTGGCGCTGCTGAAGAGCCACATCTTTTGGAACAAATATGTTTATTCAGCAGTAAGTTTTTTTTTTCTTTCTTTTTGCACTAACTTTATTTGTGCAGTAGAGAAGAAAATCTGCCAATATCCCCAGACAGCTATGGAGAATCACTAATAGGATGTGAACTGCTTTTCATCACAGAATGCTTTTAAGTTTACATTTTATTTAGCCCAAAACATAGCTAATTTGATTTCTGAAAATATATATTTTCTTTTTGAGAATGCACTCAGCACAAGCATTCACAGATTACCAAGGAAATGCTGTTTAACCTTTGCGTACCAGAGAGGTGTCCAACGCATTGCAACACCATGGGGGTTATTCAAGTGATAGTAATACTTGAAAACATGTAAATTTAATTCAATAGATAACTTAAAAATACATTAATTGTTCCATTTTCGATCTCCCAAACCTTTATGGTCTGCAGAGTTCCCCCTTCCCTCCCCTTGTGCTGACGTCAGATTTCAAACTTAGAGACAGAGCTCACAGTCCATAGACCATCCTGCGGCTCTTCAGCAGAGCAGTGATCGCGGCAGTTATAAATAAATACTTCATTTGAACGGTCTACAGTCTACAAAGTGTGCCTGGTTTGCAAGCACACGTTGTAGACCGTTCAGATGAAGTATTTCTTTGCAACTTCCGCGATCATGGCTCTGCTGAAGAGCCGCAGGATGGTCTATGGACTGTGAGCTCTGTCTGTAAGTTTGAAATCTGACGTCAGCACAAGGGGAGGGAAGGGGGAACTCTGCAGACTTATACCTCCCAGACCATAAAGGTTTGGGAGATCGAAAACGGAACAATTAATGTATTTTTAAGTTATCTATTGAATTAAATTTACATGTTTTCAAGTATTACTATCACTTTCCCCAATGTGTGATAAAGAGGTGATAAGGTGGAGATGACTTCTTCAGTGATATCCCTTCTCCAGTTGCTGTGTTATTCTGTGGAGCCTATACACTTAGATATTTCAGACTGGAGCAGTCTTAGTGCTGGAGATGTGATATAAGAACTGGAGAAGTGATATCACTGGAGAAGTTATCTTCACTTTATTACCTCTTTATCACATCTTAGTGAATCTCCTCCAATGTGTTCAATACCTCTCTAGCATTCGAAGGGTTAAAATCATTATGCCACTCCCTAAGTATCTAGACCAAAACTAAGATTAAAGCGGAACTTTCATCTTCATAATATTGCCCCCAATACATTACTAATATAGCAATAGGCAAGGGAATACTTGTATTATGCTGAATAAGTCCACGTTATTGAAATGATCCAGCTTCTTCCGCAGGCATCCAGCGAACAACAGCGCAGACATCTTAGAGCAAAGTTACCTCTGAGTCTGCACTGTGTGTCCAGTTCACTGGTGGGATTGGTGGTGATATTCGTTGGTTACCTTAAGGCAGGCACGTGCACACATAGACCCCAAGGGGGGTTTGAGCATCTGCCCTTTTTGTCCAAAGTGCCCTTGTGCCCTTTTAACAAAAAATAAATAAATAATTATGAGAAGTGTCCTTTTTTTCATTTGAGCCCCTGCCCCCCAAAATGTCTGTGCACGTCCCTGCCTTAAGGTAATGGAAGTTGCTTCCTGCGCAGCTCTGCCCTGGATGCCTGCAGAAGAAGCTGGATTACTTCAATAACATGGACTTATTCAGCATAATACAAGTATTCCTTTGCCTATCGCTTTATTAGTAATGTATTGGGGGGCAATATTATGAAGATGAAAGTTGCTCTTTAAGTGATACTTCAGAAGATCATATTGCGTGTAACCCCTTATCAGACTGCAATATTAGTATGACATTTCTATCAACTCTTAGGTTAATGAGAAAAAAGACAAAAATATTTCCCATTCCTGTCATTCAATGGAGCCTTGTCGTGAAGATTTTGGGGAAGGTCTATTAATTATCAGCACTACAGTTGTTGGAAACTATAACTCCCATCTTCCCCAACCAGTGTGTGTAGCCTGTGCAGTCCTCATCAGATGGAAAGCAAAAGGTTGTTTACCCCCATTTTTGAGGTTTTTATACATTTTGGTAAATCAACCAGTGATGTTAAAGTATTTGTGAGCTTTTGTGACCAGATGGGTTTTCTCCCCATGTGATAAAACTATATTTAAAGGTCCTAGACAAAAAGATCAGAATACAATGCCGTTAGTGTTGAGTGATAAACAACTGGCATTTAGAATGCACATCCACATTTGATAACTTTATTCCTAAATAACTCTGCTAAGCTAATATGCAGTGCTGTATACAGAATTTTACAAACTCAGAAAGTTAATGTCTCATAAAGCTTACAATCTAATGTTTGACGCCTGAGGCACAGGAGATAAAGTAATGCGCCTAATATTACAAGCGGTGGTAATGGTAGGAAAGTTGTTTTTGAAAGCAAATAAGCAAATATATCTTGCAGGGCTTTTCTTGATGAGTAAAACAGTTCCTGCATAGAAAACTGAAGCAACATTTCTACCTAGTGGTTTGTTTCTGTAAGCTAAACTTTCATTAAAAAACCCTTGAAGGTTTTAAGCTATAACTTTTGAATGAAGCATTCCCCTGCAGTGGGAGAATGCTGTTTTACCCAACAGGAAAAACCCTACAATATATTTTTTCTTCATGAGACAACTTTACTATCACTTTAAAGGAATAGTAATGGTTAATTTTAAGTTGATTTAATATTGTAGACCTTAAAAAAAGATTAACATCAATGTAAGTCTTATCTCTTAAACCTTTATGGTTTGAGAGATATAACTTGCTAAAGTTACCTTTTCCTGGCTGTTTTACTCAAGTCTGCCATCTAGCTGACAGCTGCAGATTCCAGTCATTTGACCAGACAGAGGCTCTTCAGCAGAGTTGAAATCACGCTATTTAGAAGTAAATACTTCATTGGAACAGTCTACAAAGTGTGCTTGCAAGCCAGGCACACTTTGTACACCGTTCCAAATTAAGTATATATCTTTAGATATTGTTATATTGGCGCTGCTGAAGAGCCACATCTGGTCAAGTGACCAGAATCTGCTTCTGACAGCTTTACAGCTCATCAAGCAGAAAGGGTAGGGACCAGAGAACTTTATTTTCCTATATCTCTCAAACCATAATGATTTGAGAGACATGAATAGTGCAAGTACTCTCTTTTAATTGTATATACCATATAATTAATACTTTTTTTCTGACATTACTATCCCTTTAAATTCAACTCCGTCACTCCCTATAAGTGTAGCATGTGCCATGTTCTGAGCTATTGCTCCGAAAGACTTGGATTATTGCCTAATCTGTATAACACAATGAACCTCATTCATTAGAGGTGCAGTTCTGGATATCTCCCTATCATTCAAGGGGTTTAAAGACCCATTTAAATCAATGAGCATTTTTATTTATTCCCTATTGTGCAACTGGTTTACCTAGAGTAACTTGACTTCTGTATTTTGTATAAGGCCATTTGTCTAATGGGAATATACATCACAATGTAAAGTCAGTTCAGGTTACACCATGTTTAGTGATATTAATTTAACAGCTGAACAGTACTACAGCTGTTTATGGTGCACATTTTACCAGTGACAGCTGGATGCCTGGCACTCTTTACCTGTTAGATGGCCCCCAGGTATGCTCGAATATGTTTCCTGTTAGGACATTTTTGATTTGACTAAAGCTTGGACCTTTTAAACAAAATAGTTTTTACAAGAAACACATGTAATTGGGTAAATGGCCAGTAATGTATAAAAACAAGCTGATCTTAAATTAAAAATGTAAACTGTAATGGGATACCCAGAACTATGCATTTTCTAATTTACAGTACCACCTTGACAGCTCAGACACTCTTTGTACAATAGCTCTCTCCCTCCTGACACATCACCTCCACTCACCTCCTGGTAACTAATCAACAGAGTCTATTAAGTGATCAGTTCTAGTTTAAAGGAGGAGAATGGTAGACTAAAAGTGATACCTTTATTGGCTACTTGAGTAGCTTTAGATTGTAAACATGCCCGACAAAGAGACCTAAGTCTTGAAAACTTACATTGTAAAACTGCTCAGCTAGCCAATAATGGCATCACTTTCACTCTACCAGTCTCCTGCTTTTTCTACAGCTAACACTGTACCATGTTTAACCTAGTTTAAAGAGAAATTTAGTATACTAACAAATAGCATGAATATGCAGAAATGTATTAAAATAGATTGAGATAATTAGATTTGTTTATATTTATGTATCAGTTTATGAACTGAGCCGTACATCTCCCTCCCACTTGCCCCTCCCTCATGCTCTTCCTCTGACATCTAAATAAAAGCAATATGACAAACTATTACCTTGAATAAAAAAGCAGCTAACGTAACATATAGGCGATTTTGAAAGCTCTTTAAAATTAAAGGGTTATTAATGTCTAACATTAGCTAACCCTAATATTGAAGGTATTCAAAAGATAATCTTACTGTGCCAAGTTGGATCTCTCAATCCTTTATGGTTTGAGAAATATAAGAGCTTAAATTCCCCCTCCCTCCCTTTTTCCAGACGTCAGCATATAACTGACGTCATGAGATCCTAGTCCCAGACCAGCCGGCGGCACTTCAGCGGACCTGAATGAGCACTATCGAAAAACAATTACTTCAGTTGAATGGTCTGCAAAGTGTACTTGCAAACCAAGCACACTTTGTAGACCGTTCCAGTGAAGTATCTGTTTTTCGATAGCACTCATTCAGCTCTGCTGAAGAGCCACCGAGTCGAACGACTCAGATTCACTGCTGACAGCTTTACAGCTCATCAGCAGGAGGGGGGAACTTTAAGCGCTTATATCTCTCAAACCATAAAGGTTTGAGCGATCCAACTTGGCACAGTAAGATTATCTTTTGAATACCTTCAATATTAGGGTTGGTTAATGTTAGCCATTACTAACCCTTTAAAGTGTTAGTAATGTCTAAAAAAAACCTTTTTGCATTTAGAAGAGCTTAAAAAGCTGATCTAGATGCAAAAAAATGTATATTTCAAACCGCTATGGTTTAAAAGATACGGGTGTTTAAAGTTTGATTTCTCCTACTGACAGCTGTAAAGCTGTCAGCAGGAGATCCATGTTGGTCGACACGGAGGTGCTTGAGAAGTGCTGGGATCTCGTTACTTACACGGAATCCCTTCATTGGAATGGTCTAAAACGTGTGCCTAAACACTAGGCACACGTTTTAGACCATTCCAGTGAAGGGATTCCGTGTAAGTAAGGAGATTGCGGCACTTCTCAAGCGCTTCCATGTCGACCGACACGGATCTCCTGCTGACAGCTTTACAGCTGTCAGTAGGAGAAATCAAATTTTAAACGCCTGTATCACTTAAACCATAGCGGTGTGAGAGATACGGGTTTTTGCATTTAGATCAGCTTTTTAAGCTCTTCTAAATGCAAAAAAGTTTTTTTTAGGCATTACTAACACTTTAAGCTAAGTTGTCATAAAGTATTGCTTCCATTCTAAGAACCATAAATATTTTACTGTAATTGCTATAAAAACTATTTTCTTTTAAACATTAATATTCCTTTAATTTAAAAAATAGATCTGGAGGTGTAGAGCTTTTGTTTTTGTATTAAATGTTGCATAGCCAGTTGACGGATTTTAGACAATCTGGATTAAAATAAAACCAATACCAAAACACTAAACTGGGTCATATCATTTTAATATCATGTTTTTCTCGCTAGACTCTGTAAAATGTAATTATAATTTTCAAAACTCAGAAAAAATGCCAATCTTTGAGGCAAACTTAATAAAAAAAATAGGTGTTTGCAACCTTGTATAGTGATTCCCAAACATGCCCTCAAGCCCCCCCAACAGTGCAGGTTTCCTGGATCTCCTCCCATCATCAAAGGTGGAACAGTCAGTGGCTCACAAATACACGCAGATCCTCCACTGCTAATTAGAGAACCAAGAGATCAAGATAATATGCTGTGTGAGGACACATAGAACCATTATACGTCTAACACATTATGAAACAGTATAATAGAGACCTGCCAGGCATCTTAGGGGTTAAAGTTCCATTGCAAATGGGGATTTACTTTTAATACATGTATGTTTTTAATGTATTTAACCCTCTGAGTGACAGAGATGTATGCGTTGGATACCTCTCTGGCACTCAAAGGGTTAATGCCAGCAGAAGCAAGCAATCCTAAAATAAAGCCAAAATTCATCCCAAAACTTACAAATGTGCTTTTTCAGGAATAATGCAACTTTTGTTAGGAAATTTGACGTTTTTTCTCTCTCTCTATTAAATATTTCCAGTGCCAGCAGGGTATCCATAACATTGCTAAACAATGCGTTGAACAACCCTCTTGCCCTCAAAACATGAAAAAGAAATTAAATGACTTTTGATTTGCCCATATGTTTTAATTGTGATTGTCATACAAATTTAGGGCTTATTCTTTATAGATAAAATGAGCCAGTCCAGTGCTGGTATAACTGATAATAGGGAATACTGAGTTGCTAGTTACTTTACCTAAACAGTCACTAATTAATGCCAGTAAGTGTTATGAAGGTCTGTTCTCTTTTTTTAACCCCTTGGATGCTAGAGATCTCATAGACATTGTGAAGCAATGCACATGAGACCTCTCTGGAACTCATAGGGTAAACGTTTTCAAAGATAAAAACTTACACTTACAGCTATTACCCAACCCCCTTGAGTGCAATTCTTAGACCTGATTGGCAATGTAATTCAACACAAATTGGACATAATGGATATGTGGAGTTAGGGAAAAGTGGCTTTTGATGGTTAGTAGTACACTTCTAGAGGAATAATGGACTTTGTGCACACAATGTAGCCTGTTAGTATTAGGACAGCATATCACTGTGCGATACTGGGACTATCCCTTTATCTCATTCCAGAATCATCTCATGTTGCACAGATAAGACCCCGGAAGGTTGATTTATTAACAGAACTGGACAATTTGTGGGGCAAACCACCTACACCATAGGGGACAAAAAACCCCGTTGTTTTAAATGGATCTTTTAACCTTTTGAATATTAAAGAGGTCTCCAAAGCATTGCTTTGCAATGTGTTGAAGACATTTTTAGCATTCAAGGGGTTAAAAGCCCCATATAAATTGCTGGAAATTTTGAAAATGTTTATTTGTTACCTAAGATGTAGTTCAGACCCCCCCCAGAATTGTTCCAGGTCTTAGTACATCAGTCTCCTTGATGGTGGTTTACAAAGAAGATCTGAAGTAGTTGCGGACTAAACTAATTGTACTATGGGGGAAAAACAGATTCTCATTAACTTAACCCTTTGAGTGCCAGAGGGGCACACAATGCTAATAGTTGGTCATAGGTCCAGTTAAGTATAGTGATGGAATGGATCACATCGCCCTTTAATTACAGGTACTGTCATAATACAAGGCTTTACAACCCTTTGAGTGCCAAAAGAGTACGCAATGCATTGCGTACCTCTCTGGCACTCAAAGGGTTAAAGGAGAGTTAACACATCCTAATAATAATACCCATTTACTATATTACTTTATTGTTTGAAAATTCTAATGACCCTTATAATTTCTGCCCTTTTGCCTTTGATCAAGAGATAACATCTTCAAACAGTCATGGATGTTGCGTTCATGCAGGCGGACATGACAGTTGCCGGAAGCTTTTACAAACTGAAGTAAGCAGAGTGCATGCATCTACATAACCCTTTAAGGACCAGACAGCTGCTCAAGACATCATGAAGCAATACATTTCATAACCTTCTGGTCCTTAACCCCTTCAGTCTCAGAGGGGTACATTGCATACCCCTCTGGCACTGAAGGGGTTAAAGGGTTAAGGTTAATGTATGTAGGGAGCAGAGTTTGTGGTCCAGTGGTGCATTATAGCAACTGTTCTGTCTGCCTCCTTGTTCATAATATCCAGAACTGATTGAGCAGTGGCACAGGGGCAAAATTCATAGGGGACATTGGGATTTTCTGGCCATTGAAAGGCAAGTGTATGTGTGGGGGTTAATCTTAAAAAGGTGTTAGTTCTCCTGTAACGTTTTCCACTACATCTCATATCTTCGATGTTTTCTATTAATATATTTAGGGGAAATGTAATGAGTCGTTTCTTATTGCACTCATGTACTGAGCTGTGTCTTTACATCTGGTTTTACTTGCATTCAGCAATCTCATTAATACAATCTAAGGCTATGCTGAGGGACCATCCTAAACAATGGGGGGATCTGACTTGTACTGTACTGCACAATAAAAATAAGGCATTTCTCCTGCCAATGGCATTGTTTATTTTTACAGGATGATGAAGTGAAGTATGAGTTAAATCAACATGTAACTTTTTTAATGGAGGTCTGTAAAATCTGACAGCACAAACTTGCTTGTACTCAACGCCACATTCTCTAAATGACCAGGGACTTAAGTCGAGTAATTAGAAAATGACTTCATTTTGTTGGGGCCCTTGGTTTTGTGTAATGGATGATACTGTAAAAACTATAGATATGTTATTGTAAGGACAAATCATTAGATGTCTGGTTGTTTTGATTTCATAACAATGCAATGATCATTTCATGTAAATACAATCTTACCTTGTATCTAGATGTGGACCAATCTTTAGGCGTTATCCAGTGGTCAGACCTCTTTTTACCGTGTGGACTGGAGATACTTTTTGTGGTGTAACATTAAAGGTACACATTATAGCCATAAGCAAGTTTCCTTGTTCCTACTTTCTATTTGCTTTGGATAACTGTATATGAATGTTTTTTTGTTTGTTTTATCTATTTATTATTACTATTATGTGGTTTTGTTTTAAAATTAAAATTCATTGTAAGAATCTAGATAAAAATGTGATTGTGAATAAAGTAATTTTAAATAACCCCTGTTTTAAGAGGTATTCTTTTACTTGACTCACACGGAAATCAATGGCAATTTAATCAGAGATTCTGTACAGAACTCAAGATTTGTTAATACACATTTTATTTTCCTCCCCAAGGACGAGATGTTCAAAAAGTCATTATAAGGGTTTCGTGGTAAAAGAAGGACAATATTTTTAGAAGTTAATCCGTCATGTTTGAAAATGTGTCATAAAGACTTAAAAATGACGTATGAAGATCTTGCTGAATATTGCCTTTAAAAATTCGAATGTTAAAAATGTCTTTGGTTTTGCCTTTGAAAAGACAGTTTTCAAAGAAACAAAGATATTTTTTATCTTTAAAACTACAAATCTTCAAACAAAGACTTTTTTACCAGTTAACTCTATAGTACTGCTTGTCACTCCTGCTAACAGTACTTTAATTTGTCTTCTCCAAGTTTAGAACATTTTTACTTTGTTGGGAAAAAATGAAGTTAATCAGACAAAAAGAGACAGTTAAAAGAATATCTTTTTCTGAAAATATCGTACAATATGGCAGTAGATTAAACCACTCCCACTTTTAAAACTGCTTTTTCCCTTTGACAGAGATGGTGGAATTCAAAGCAAAAAATCATGGAAACGTGTCTGAGTATTGATGGACCATGTCATCAGAATTTCTTTATTCTGACTATACAGACAATTTCAGTTAGCACCACTTTTTGAACATCTCACCCTTAGACTTTCTGAGGCTGATGCACTAGGTATACAGGAGTAATTATTCTTAAATTAAGTTGTTTTTTAAACACCTCTAGTATTTGACAGGACTCTCTGAGGAATATCATGAAACATAAATTGGATGAGTTTGCAGACCCAACAATGGAACACAGTGCTTTGTTTGCATTTAAAGGGATATAAATACTTAAATGTAAAAAAATATATATGTTGTAGGATTTATTCCCCTGAGTCAAACAAGGTTACTCCCACATCAGAATGGGGTTTTATTCAAAAGTTATTACAGCTCAAACTTTAATTTTTATGGTGCAATACCACAGTTGCCTGAAATTGTACAGTGGTGTCACGGTTTTTAAGAACTCTCAGACAATTTGGTAAAGTAAAATCAGCTTTATTAAGAATAATAAAGAACACAGGATCCCTTCACAGGTCCAGATCCGGACATTACCAAGGCACTTCCCAAATCTGACACGGGTCAGGGTACATATATAACTAAAACAGGCAATAATATAGAAACAGGAACAGATGACAGGAACCAGGAACTGAACCTCAACAGTACTACCTAGGAAGCGGTCCACGAGCAGAGGGTAGGTACTGCAGGGCAGAATCCCCACCAGAGGTTGGGGAAGAGTGAACAGGTAACTGGAACACTGAGAAGTGACCCGGCCCTGACAATAGTCTGCCCTAGATAGGAGGCTAGAGAGACTGGAGATAGGACTGACAGAGTGGACAGGGAAAAATCCCTGAGGCCCGACAGTAGAGGAAGCTCAGGCAGACACAGGCACAGGACTAGCCCAGAAGGCTGAGGTAGCCACAGGCAATATTGACAGGCACAGGCTACTCTTAGGGGATATAGGTAACCGAAGGCCACACTGACAGGCACAGGCTCAATCCCTGGAGATATTGGTAACAGAGGGCAACACTGACAGGCACAGGCTCTATCTCTGGATATATTTGTAACCGAAGGCAACACGGACAGGCACAGGCTCTACCTCTGGAGATATTGTAACTGAAGGCAACACGGACAGGCACAGGCTCTATCTCTGGAGATATTGTAACTGAAGGCAACACGGACAGACACAGGCTCTATCTCTGGAGGTATAGGTAACTGAAGGCAACACTGACAAGCACAGGTTCTATCTCTGGAGGTATAGGTAACCGAAGGCAACACTGACAGGCACAGGTTCTATCTCTGGAGGTATAGGTAACCGAAGGCAACACTGACAGGCACAGGATCGGAAGCTAGCGTAGTCAGTGAGACCTGGAAATGCCCGGAGAGCTCTATAGAGCCACAACCTAGATCGGTACCAGAGAGTGCTAGTAAACCACAGCCTGAATTGGTACACAGAGAACGGAAGTGAGCCACAGCCTGGATCGGTACACAGAGAGCGGAATCAGCCAAAGCCTGGATCGGTACACAGAGAGCAGTAGTCAGCCACAGCCTGGATCGGTACACAGAGAGCAGTAGTCAGCCAAAGCCTGGATCGGTACACAGAGAGCGGTAGTCAGCCAAAGCCTGGAACGGTACACAGAGAGCGGTAGTCAGCCACAGCCTGGATCGGTATGCATACAGCGGTAGTCAGCTACAGCCTGGATTGGTACACAGAGAGTGTAGTCAGACACAGCCTGGATTGGTACACTGAGAGTGGTAGTCAGACAGTCCGGGTCGGCAACAGTAACACGGCAGTGAAGACAGGAGCAAGGTCAGGCAAAACCGGATCATACATGGAGCAGGAATCACAGCAACAAACGTCAGGTCAGGAACACCACGAAAGGGCGCCAAAGGTTAGACAGGACTGAATTTAAAAAGGCAAACACTGGGCGGAACAGAACCCAGCAGCCAATAAGAACCCAGCAGGAAGTAGCAATGTCGACAGAACGTGAGATCACGGGCAACGTGATAAGTGGTGCTGAAGCTCTACAATCCTATGGAGATTTATGGTCAACTGACTAGAGCTTTCCATAGGATAGTGTAGCAACAGCACCACCGTATAATTTCAGGCCACTGCGATTCAAGCTTGAGCTGTAATAACTTTTGAAGAAAACACCTTTCAGCTATGGGAATACCCTTGTATTACTCAGAGGGATAAAAGCAACAATATATTATTAAATATCAATATCCATCTAAAAGGTGTAAAAGCTCCATTTACATCAAAGAGGATTTAGGTAATTTTAAATTGTCCCCCAGTGTTGCAGTTGGTTTGCACCAGAATGATCTTTTTATATGTGACAAAGAAGCAAATCTGGCAGTTTTCATATGATAGCAAAAATTGATTTTAACAAATGCTAAAACTCATATATTTGTTTTTCTTCTCTAAATGTTTGGACAAAAAAATTTTATAACTGTTTAATTTAATGAACTGAAGACTAAATATGGGCAAAAGAAATGAGAAAACTCAGTATTTCCATTGAATCACAGTGAGGCTAATGTACTTAGAACAGTAATTAAATGTTCTATTCGTCTGGGAACACAATCAAGTCATGTGTTCAAGAGATCCCTAATTCAGCACAGGCAGCTCAATCACAATGACTGAGTCACTCATTACTCACCTTTGATTAAAGCGGAACTACCACCTCCACTTATTGATCATTATTTTACCTCTCAAAAGTGCCCACGAATAAAATTATCCTTAAGGTTCCAAGACCGACAGGCAGGTTACTGCAGCCTGTGCACCTGCGCCATCAGTCTCTTTTCTGGAGCTGACCGCGCCAATGCAATGCCTGTGAAGGGCAAAGAGAACTGACAGCGCAGGAGCGCATTCAAGATGTCTGTGGTGATGCCTGGCTTCCGGCCTTGGAAGCTTAAGGATAACTTTATTTGTGGCTAGTTTTGAGAGGTAAAATAATGATTAGTAAGCTAGTTGCCACCTGCCTAAGTATTGCAGGGCGACTTTAGTGGAGGGGGTAGTTCCGCTTTAAGAGCAGATATCTTGAAATGCTGACTTATTTATGCAACTTGATGTCTAAAGTTGTAAAACACTGATGGAGTAATGCTGGTTCAAGCAAATTGAAAACTTAAAGGGATAGTAATGTTTCAAAATAAAAGGTGCTCCAATTAATCTTCATAGTATTTGGGCCATGCAGAGTGTTATTTCAATACTGTCATAGTTGTAGTTCAAGAGTAATTGAATTATAAAGTATCCAGTTGAACAATAAAAGTATGACAAGTTCAGGTAAATTTGATGCTCATGCGCCACTAATATGACAGAGTTTAATTTTATTATGCCTTAAACACAGGAGGAACACTGCAAATATCTGAGCCACTAACTGGCCTACCTTTGCATAAAGCTACATGTCCCACAGTCTGTTCACTCACTATAGTAAAAGATACTCTGGGTGCAAATCCTAATATGTGATTTTACAACAAAGTCTAGAAATGAATTGCACTCACAGGTCTTCTCCATAATGAAAAATACAAGTTTAATTCCTCAACATTTCAGCCCCACTTTGGGCCTTTGGCAAGTTGCTTAACCCCTTAAGGACCATTGCCGTGCCAGGACCGTCACTGCGGTCCGGCACTTAAGGACCAATGACGGTCCTGGCACGGCATGGAGTTCAGGACTCCCGGCGCAGCTGCACTCCGCTCTGGAAGCCCTGAACTGGAAGCAATAATATAAAAAAATGTCCTGTGGTCCGCAAGTGCCTGTCCTTAAGGGGTTAATAGGATAATAATACTTCTAACAAAATAGAGCTCCAGTTCTTATTCATACTATTTGTCCTAAGTAGCTCTGTATTTCAGTACTATCAGTCTAGTAGTTCAGCAGCAATTGAATGAGAAAGGATCCCCATCCCTCCCCTTTTAACCACCTCCCATCAGTTGTGGAATCCGGTCCTGGGACAGAACAGATCGTAGTGAGGGACAATCTGCCTGCAGGAAGTATAAGGAAAACCCTTCCCCCCTTGATGAAGGAGGGCAGGAGTTTCGTTATACTCACTGAAGCTTGTCCCTCACTGCAATCCATCCGGACCGGCGTGGAGAGCAGAGTGACATAAGTAAAAGGGGCAGGAGGGGGATACTTTCTCATTCAATTGCTGATGGACTACAAGACTGATAGTATTGAAATGCAGCGCTACATGGGACAACTAGCATGAATTAGAATCAGAGCTGCATTTTGTTTGAGGCATTACTATCCCTTTAAACATGGGAAACTGTAATTTTTTGATAGTCAGAAGGGCAGTATAATTCAGTGCAGAACAATATACTGCACATTCCTCTGTCACTCAGGGGTTAACATCTAACCTGTTAGTTGTGTATGAGGGCTGTCGGTGTTTATTTGAGACTTATAGTATGTTTCATTAGAGCAGTAATGAATGTGAGGCTGTGTATTTAAGTGTTCTGTATTTCTATTCCCTATTGTACAGTGCTGCTGCATACGATGGCGATATATAAATAAAGTATAACAATAACTGATCTGGAAGACAAATAGACCTGTGTGTGGAAGAGAGGAATGTGGACATGTGGGTAGGTGAGGCAGACTTTAGTGCAGGGATATGACTGAGGCACTTGCCTTGGTAAGATGGGACTGAAAGGAAATTATACAGAGATACCTGACTGCTGTATGATGGACTCCTACCGAGCTAAGTACTTCTCTTACACACAGTAATTATATAGATACACCTGACTGCTGTATGATGGACTCCTACCTAGCTAAGTACTTCTCTTACACACAGTAATTATATAGATACACCTGACTGCTGTATGATGGACTCCTCCCTAGCTAAGTACTTCTCTTACACACAGTAATTATATAGATACACCTGACTGCTGTATGATGGACTCCTACCTAGCTAAGTACCTCTGTTACACACAGTAATTATATAGATACACCTGACTGCTGTATGATGGACTCCTACCTAGGTAAGTACTTCTGTTACACACAGTAATTTTATAGATACACCTGACTGCTGTATGATGGACTCCTTCCTAGGTAAGTCCTTCTGTTACACACAGTAATTATATAGATACACCTGACTGCTGAATGATGGACTCCTTCCTAGGTAAGTCCTTCTTTTACACACAGTAATTATACAGAGATACCTGACTGCTGTATGATGGACTCCTACCCAGGTAAGTCCTTCTGTTACACACAGTAATTATGTAGATATATCTAGCTGCTAAATGATGGACTCGTACCTAGTTAAGTCCTTCTGTTACATACAGTAATTATATAGATATACCTGATTGCTGTATGATGGACTCCAACCTAGCTAAGTCCTTCTGTTACACACAGTAATTATATAGATATACATGACTGCTGTATGATGGACTCCTACCTAGGTAAGTCCTGACTGCTGTATGATGGACTCCTACCTAGGTAAGTCCTTCTCTTACACACAGTAATTATATAGATATACCTGACTGCTGTATGATGGACTCCTACCTAACTAAGTCCTTCTGTCACACACAGTAATTATGTAGATATACCTAACTGCTGTATGATGGACTCCTACCTATGTAAGTCCTTCTCTTACACACAGTAATTGTATAGATATACCTGATTGCTGTATGATGGACTCCTACCTAGCTAAGTCCTTCTGTTACACACAGTAATTATGTAGATATACCTAACTGCTGTATGATAAACTCCTACCTAGCTAAGTCCTTCTCTTACACACAGTAATTATATAGATGTACCTGACTGCTGTATGATGGACTTCTACCTAGGTAAGTCCTTCTGTCACACACAGTAATTATGTAGATATACCTGACTGCTGTATGATGGACTCCCACCTAAGTACGTCCTTCTCTTACACACAGTAATTATACAGATACACCTGACTGCTGTATGATGGACTCCTACCTAGGTAAATCCTTCTCTTACACACAGTAATTATATAGATATACTTGACTGCTGTATGATGGACTCCTACCTAGGTAAGTCTTTCTCTTACACACAGTAATTATCTAGATATACCTACTTAGATTGTAAGCGCTACAGGACAGGGACCTCCTATCCAAATGTATGCTCACCTGGTGATCCCCTAATGATTGTCTTTATAACTACTTAATTACTGCACTTATTGTACCCCTATATACTAAACTGTAAAATGCTAAGTACACCTGCTGGCGAAAATATAAATAAAAATATACAAATACATGCAAAAATATATTTGTACCGAAATGTGTTTTGTTTTCTTTTTTTACATATGATTGACCATCCCTGTACAGCTTTAAACATGAAACCAGTAGTCAATGCCATCTTTTTGTTAAGTTAACTCCTTGAACACCAAATTGGTGTACATTTTGGATTGCTTTGCAATCTGTTGTGCACCTCTCTGATCCTCAAGTGGTTAATCAAGCATCAGGCTGCACGTCATGCTTGAATATCCTTTTGAGGATCACAGGGGTGCACAATGCCTTCCAAAGCAATGCACACTGTACACCCTTTTGGACTTCTAGGGATTAACATATGACAAAAGATGATGTGACTACTGGGTTAATATTTTAAGCTGGCCAGGGATGAGCAATCATAATATGATTGCCCATCCCTGGCCAGCTTTAAACCTAGTACTAAGTAGTCACTGTCATCATAATATGATTGCCCATCTGTGGCCAGCTTTGTAGTCACTGTCATCATAATGTGATTGCCCATCTCTGGACAACTTTAAACCCAACCAATCATAAGTTAACCCACTGAAAACCAAATGAGTGTTGAATGCGCATTGCTTTACAATTTGTTGTGCATAACCTAATGCTTGATGAACCTTTTGAGGTGTACAATGCCTTAAAAAGCAATGCACACTGTATACTCTCTTGGCCTTCAAGTGGTTCATTTATGAAAAAGGTGACACTGACTACTGTTTAAAGCTGGCCAGGGATGGGCAATCATATGTGAAAACCTCATTTCAGTACAAAAATATTTAAGCAGAGGGCTGAGCAATGCACAGCTTCCTAATACATTACTTTCCCCTCTGGCATTAAAAAGGTTAATCATATAGGACCCCCCTGTTAATGTTTAGGTGCTGTTGTTGCTATAACTCTTTGAATGCTGAATACTCCTTCAACTTGTTTGATACTCCGGTCTACAGGAAAGTGTTCCTGTGTAAAATTACTTTTCTGTATTATCCTCTTGGAGGATACAGATGTCTCCTGGAGACCGCTCTAGAATCCAAGGGGATTATAAGGATAAAAATGATAATTTTGGTATTTGGTTTAACTCTTAAAGGGATAGTAATACTTAAATGTAACTATAATGCATCTTGTAGCCCTTAAAAACCAAATTAAATTACCCCAGCAGCATCTCTCAAACCTTAATGGTTTGAGAGATATGCCCTTTCAAAGTTCCCCCTCCCCTGACATCAGCGCTCTAGCTAGGAACAATTTACAATCATTTGGAGCAATGAAAAGAACGGTAATTGCTGTTCCCTCAGAGCATAGGAAAGACTGGAGGTTAGGCAACAGAGAACAAATGGAGAAGTACTGTAAAATCTCAGTTATAATACGCACCTGTGTATAATACTCAGGTGTATATTATGCCTAAGATTTTAGGGGAAAACAAGAGACAAGACATGGGGGCCCCTTATTACATTTTGCAATGGACCCCATCATTTTGTATTATGATTCTGGGTTCAGAATAATTTCATATCAATATTCTTTATTAACAGCCTGGCAGACAAAGGGTTAACCCCTACCTGCACTCAACAAGTAGTCACAGGTCTCCTCCTCCTCTGCTTAAAGTAGAACTACCACTTTATAATGGCCTGGATAATATGGAAAGCTCTTTCAAAATCCCTTATAGTTATCTTAGCCATTCTTTATATTTATAGTTTAGGAGCTACTTATCTTTATTTATCTGTCACTTTATGTAGATTAGCTAGTACTTCCTGGTAGGGAGTGGCAGTTGGGAAGGATAGTGGAATCTCACACAAGAGGCTGTGCCAGACAGTACTGCCTAACTTGCAATGTTAGCTCCACTTAAATCTAGGAGCAGTGGGATTTCTGTTTCTCTCACAGTATGGCACACTGAAACTAAATCCTCCTAGTTGTATAACAGAGACAAAACCAAGGCAAAAAAATGAAAATAGCCCATATATATCAACATACAAGTGGCCCAGCTCTGGAGCAAAACCATTGCACCATATGCACCAAATAAAACAATATCACCAATGAAATTGATCTTTTTCTTTGATGTACAACTGTATAATATTATCTATCTATCTATCTATCTATCTATCTATCTATCTATCTATCTATCATGACTAGTTAATACAACCATGACAATCACACTCCAATGCAACAGTGGGGCAGATTAATACATTCTTTCCAGCATGCATTTCTCCACTTTACTTCCTACATGCACCATATCTGGGGTAGTCAATTGTTGTCCTTCCAGCTATTGATGATGGAAGCGGAAGTCCGCAACAGCTGAAGCTCCAGCAATTGAATGCCCATGGACGATCTTTCTTTGATGATATACAGAGTTTAGCCACAGCCCTAGACCATATTTGAGTGGCAACACAAGCCAGAGGAAGTAGTCTCTGTGAAAATTAAGACTTGCCTAATTGATAAATTCCACTGAATGGCATCACAACCCTAATTAGCTTGATACAGATAACAAGGAAATACATCTTGGATATATGCTAGAGAGTTTGGTATCTGTGGGTATAATGGAAGGACTTAATCATAAACTGAATAACGCTACCTCTCCCAAACAAACACTTTAATTCCATGTAATCTATAAGCCGTACATCCTCGTCACTAATAATGTGTCATGCTTTCACAAATCAACTTTGTTTTATCAATTTACAATGGTTGTTTATTCAGCATCTTACAAAACAAATTTGTTTAACCAAGAGGTTTATGCTTCCTGCATAAGTCAACACTACATGGAGTCAGAAAGTGGGTAATAATTAAACTCAAATAACCATAATGATAATTTAATCATTTGAATTATACTATCTACTAGCTTTCAAGAAATAGAGGGAACAGAGGGGTGTGCAACACACTGCTTCACAATGCTTTGGACACCCCCACCCCCGATCTGGTTTACATTTAAAAGGCTGCACCCAAAAGAGCGTGTGACCACATGATACAGTAACCATGTCGTCTAGTAAAAAGGGCTACATGAGAATCTTGCCCTGCATGACAGCACAAGATTCTCATGCCGCCTATTGAAAGGTCAGATCTCAGTCTTAATGAGCGCTTTGAGTGCCAGCTGCACGGAGTGTAATTTAATAAGCATACATAAGCTGAGAGCTGCCCCGGCTCTCATTATACTGACATACATGTGACAGACACTTTCACGAAGAGGACGAGTTGCTCGAATAAGCTGATAAGTGCATATGAACCCTTTGAGTGCCAGAGGGGAACACAATGCGTTGAGTCCTGCACATTCTGCACGCTCTTTTGTGTGCAACCTTTTAAAAGAATACCTCTGATCCTTAAAGGGTTAAAATAATAGATATATGTTTATATTTTGCTTATAGATAGAGATCTGTTCTCAAAGTTACCATCCAATTTAAATTTCACCAGTTTGTAGGCATATTTGTGGAAAAAAAACAAAACTGCATAATTTAAAAAATTCTAACTATTGATAACAAAGCTACAACATTGAGTTAGTACAATGTGGGTGGAATTTTATTCATTGCTAACCCGAAGAAAAATGTTTTATTAAAAGAGTAAGAAAGACTTACAACATATTGATACATACTTGTTGGTAGAGATTAAACACAACACTAAATTTAACCGAGGGTGGGAACCAGACTTGAAATTGTAACATCAAGCAAGAGGCAAGTGGAAGTACTGAATCAAGAGTTCTCCATATGTTATTGTACAGATGGTTCAGTTCCTAAGTGGGTAACTTAAATATACTCACCATTGTTTCTTTCTTGGTGTAATTGAAGCCCTTAAAGGGATAGTAATGTTTCAAAATAAAAGCAGCTCCAATTAATCTTCATATTATTTGGCCCATGGAGAATGTTATTTCAATACTGAGAGAGTTGTAGTTCAAGAGTAATTGAATGATAAAGTATCCCCCTCCCGACCCTTTTACTGATGTAACATTGCTCACCTCAGAACAGAAAGGTGGTGTTCAGATTGTGACGGGTCCCCTGTGCCCCGACCTGGCAAACCCATCCAAACAGCTTCTTCCCAGTGGCCAAACCACCGATATCAGCCCGGTCTCGAAGATTCGGTCCGCTAACACCTTTTCCCCAAGAACATCAAATGTCACATGATGCTTGAGGTAAAAACAGAAACTCCTTTATTTGGACACACACAGGGTTTATATATATATGTCTGTGAACACAGTCAACCAATAGCAGATGACATTCACAAAACCCCCAATCTTACTGAGACTTAATTACGGTAACACACAATATAATACAAACACACAGTCCTCTATCAGATCTGCTAAGGTAATTACATTTACATCAGTAACTGACATAGTACAATCGGTTTCACAAAGCAACAAATGGAAACACATCACCCCAGGAAACCTCATTTGCATATAAACAGTAATACAGCACACAACAGGTGAGGCAATAGGACATTTGACTTCCAGTCTCCAGATGCTGTCCCAGGTAGCCACTGCCCCACCCCGAATATGTAATAGAGTCTTAGGCCCAGTTCCACCTTGGAGTCCAGCTGACACCCTTCTCCATTTTGTAATTTGGCCCATGCTTCTGTATGACCAAATGGCCACTCCCAGTTAGGGTCCCCCCAAACCAAAAAGGGCCCCTGGTTCACAAGTGACGGCATTCCATCACACAGATGCCTTGCAGAGAGGGACAATCTTCCATTAGCATATGGGAAAAACCTGTCAAGGGGGCAGGGTTTTCCTTATTCTCACAGTAAGAAGATTGTTCCTTGCTGTGAGCTGTCTGGTCTTAAGACCAGATTCCACATCTGAGGGGAGGTGGCTTAAACTAGGTAAAAGGGGTAGGAGGGGGATACTTTATCATTCAATTACTCTTGAACTACAACTCTGACAGTATTGAAATAACACTCTCCCTTTAAGACACCACTTTACATGAGTTATATATTGGTACAGGGCAAGGTTAGGATTGAAAGACTAAGTTCAACACCTGAGACAAGCTGAAGGTAAAGACAAATACAGGATTTCAGAAATCAAGCGGCAATGACAGAGTTCAGGACGGGCAGACAGAGGCCAGGGCAGCCATACAAATAGCAAAGGAGCAGGCCAGAAGTCAGAAGCCTGGAAGAGAGCCCAGAAAACAAACTGAACAACAGGTACAAGATAGGTCCACACAAGCAGGCATGGAGAAGACATAATACTATAAGAAATGAGCACAAGGTCAGAACCAGCACAGAAATATGGTGTGAACAAAAAAATAAAGACAGGGCCAAGACAATGTAAAACAAGTCAGGGAAAGTATAGAGAGAGGGCTAGGCCTTTGAAGGATTTACAGCTAAGAAATGCCTAGGAGCAATGATTGGGTTCATAGTTCCATAGTTCATGGTCTTGCTGCAGTTAATGGTGTCAGCTGCAAGGTCGAATTACCAAGCACCAATTCAGCCAGTGTCCAATACAGGATAACTGTACTTATATTCTGGACATACCTGGAAATAATTCAGAACAGCACAGGAAAATGTATTCAATATGTAATTCCACTAAATGCCACAGGATGAAGAAAGAGAATAGATAGGGACACAGATGAAGTCAGAAAAAGCAAGCTGGTAGTAAATTGCCAGGAAAACTGGGAGGGATCAGGGGCAGATCAGGCTCCGGACAAAGCAAAACAGAAGTACCAAGGGATTATCCAGAGGGGTGTCAGTCACACCAAATATCAGAACAGGAGGCATAAAAGGGGCAGTCAGGTCAAGTTAGATTGAACCAAAATAGGCATACAAGAAACTTAGGAACTTGCTCTGGTAACAGGCTCTATAAACTCATGAGGCACGCACACCAAAGGACTTTACTTTGGAAGAAGGAGTGACAAAGCACAGAAAGAGAGAAGGAGCAGATGACTACGTGGACTGGCTCCTTACAGGTAAGAAGATACAACATAGGTGAATGGGCAAAGCCATGGATACTGTAGGCAACAGAGAAAACAATGGATGAGGTCAGAACAACAGGACAACTGGAACAGGCTAAATATAAAGATACCGGGCACTCAGCTTGAGAAGCCCGCAGACGTACAAGATATTATGAGTTTCCGGCAAGTAGCTGCCCCTGCAGTACTGAGGAGACAGACAAAGATGAAACCACAAGACCTCACGTTAGATACCATGCTAATATTATCCAAGTCATTATTTACTGTAAGCTGTAAAAATGTAGGACTAATTCTAGGGCATTATTTGGCAGGATCAGACAGGACTGAATTCCAAGCAGTCTTCTGCAAAGAAGTGGGAGATTCAGATGTCATTGATTCTGGGCAGCCAGGGCTGCCATCAGAAATTGTAGGCCCCAGGACAACACTAACTAGTGGGGTCCCACTATCTTTTGATGGACCCTTGCCACTATTGCTCCCTCAGTGGAAATAATCCTATAAGATTATCTTTAAGAGGTTAAAGGAACAGCAAAATAACCCACCTATATTATTTTCTGTCCAGTCAATTGTCTGGTGGAGATAGAGCTTCCCACCAGGCAGTCACATATTCTGCTGCTACTGCTGGTGAGTACACAGTCAGGGAAAGCCCTTCTATGACCTTATAGATTAAAAAGTTTCTGCCTACAGGTGACCTCTGGTATCAGTGGTGATCGTAGAAATGTTTCCAGATGGGGGGCAAAGCCATAATATGACCCCCAGGCCAGCCCATCCAGCCCCTTTGTTTATATGGAGGGGGTAATTGTAAGGGGGCAAGCGCCCCCTCTTGCCCCCCCCCCCCCAGACACCCATCTCTGATATTATTACATTAGAAAAAGCCTTCAGCATTTCCACACATAAAGTGCAGGTCCTCCTTTCCACCCAAGCCTGGAACAACAATGCCTTGCCCAAATCCCCCCCACACACTCCCTGCGCTGATAGCCCTGTGGGTAGCCTCTAAAAAAGGGGACAAACCATAATAAGTCTGGAGGCAGCATCAAAAATAGACTGAAGATTAGAAAAGGCAATCCGGGTTTCATACTGTAGGTAGGTAGGCTGGAGATCAAGCCAGTGAGGCAGAATTGTCATATAAAGAGGCTGGAAATCAAGCCAGTGAGGGAGGATTGTCATTATCAGATGCTGTAGATGAAGCCAGGGATGCAGGATTGTCATAATCACAAGGCAGGGCAGATACATGTACAGAAGGATAGATATCTTAGTTAAAGGGGCAAACTATATTTGAGGAGCATCTAGAAAAGAAGATCAACAGGATAGAACAGGACTCAGTAACCACTGGCAATGAGACTGTATTGAACGACAATTCCCATCATCCCCAGCCAATCATGATGATGATGAGAGCTGGAGTGTCAAGTGTTGACACCCCTGGGGTAGGATATATTACATATAGCTGAGGGCAAAATCATCTGCACCACACACACAAATAAAAAATCCCATTCATTTAGATGCAGCTTGAAACTACTTGATGCTAGAAAGATCCCCAGGGAAGATCGTTGGAGACCTCTTGTAATGGTTTGTTTGACACACAGACACAGTGGTTTAGGATAAAACACAGTTTTATTGAAATCACAGTAATAAAATAACCTTAACAGGTCCTGCAGTATATCAGCAGAATAGTACAGACACACGACAGGTTATAGATACATATGCCTACACAGGCCCAGCATAAACATAAAGTCCACAACAGTCTGTACTGACACAGGTCAGGCAGATATGATGGATTTCCAGAAGCAAGGTCTAGCATGGGTTAATGATCTTCAGAGTGTAAACAGTCCCATGTGCAGAGAGGTCTGTGATGGGGCTCTCTGTATATAGACAGCTGTACAACTCGTAACGCCCAAAACCAGATAAGCAGAATTAGTGTGAACTGCCTAGGCAACAATGGGAACCGAGACACATGAGGTACTGCCGTGGCAGTTACGGAGACAACACTTGCACTCTGCTGAAGTATACAGGAGGCAACCGGTGGCTCACCTGCCGGAGCAGTAACGGAGACAGACACTTGCACTAAGCAGAGGCAGTAACGGAGGCTAGGCCCAAGGTAAACTGCCGTAGCAGTAACGGAGACAACACTTGCACTCTGCAGCAGTATAACTTTTTATAATGTTTTATTATTTTTTTTTTTGTGGTTTACCAAACCCGTAGCTGCTAGTTTTGGCTATGTGTACCTGCATGGCCAACTACTCTGTAGCTGCTATGTTTTTGGACTCTGTACCCCAACCTCCTTTCTTTTTGTTTTTTCAGATCATGTTGGAGGGTCTTTGGGACCCCTCCTGGTCCTCCCTCCCAATACTGATTGTACTATTCATCACAGGACATTTGCAGTCTCCCCGACTACAGAACACCCTTCCAGGATTTGAGTCATATAGTTGTGTTCTTCTCCCCTGTTGATTTCTGGTAAGGCATTTTGTTAGATCATGCTTGTTTTAAAAGCAAGATTTGTTGAATGATGTGAAGTTTCCACCAGTGAATGCTAACTGTTTATGCTGATTATCATAGGTTCACAAGGACTGAGAAAATGAGGACTTAGGCGAAATCCTGTCTTCTTCCCTGGTTGTGGTAAGCCCTGGGGGGTAATCTTTAATAGTGTGCAATATTCAGTCACACCTCACACCCACCCATTCAATAGCAAAATATGGTCTTATTGCTGCACCCAGCACCCAAATATGTATCTAATCTCTTGCCAGCTAGATCCCTAAAGGCCCAAGATCCTCAATAGGTAACATCGTTTTGTTAGCTAGCCTTAATACTGGAGGATCCACTATGGGATTAGACCCACAAAGGTCTACACATTCTTGTGCAAATGGGTACATGATATCAAAGTGTTTAGACAGAAATCCTTCCTAGCTGGATGTTTCTATTCATCTGATACAATTTGATTACGTTGATTACATGCCAGGAACAGTGCTGTGGATTTCTTTTTTTTTTTATTATTATTAATTTGTATTCAGATCTTTTTGACCAATAAGAAAAGTATGACTGTTTACATGATCAAGACATTGCATTCAAGATGGCAGAAAAAGAAGCAACTCCAGAAGAGTCGTGGAGAGGATGAAAAGAGAAAGGGAAGAAAGAGAAAAGAAAAGGAGGAAGTAGAGAGGAAGAAGAAAGAAAGAGAAAGAACAGATAAAAAGCCCCCGGGGCTCCGGCATTTCAATCCTGGCCACAGCCACAAGATTGAGTGTTCGCCTATGTGGATGAAGCAAGGTGCCTTGCCGCCAGCCAGCTAGTGTAACGAAAATCATATTAAAAGGCCCTCTGTTGTGTGGTAGGAAGTGTCAAAATGAATGGCTCCCAAAGGGAGACAAATCATCTGCTATCTAGTTCCTTGTTGTTCAGGACTATGGTATAGTAGACCTTGACAAAGTAATTGAGCTTCCCCTTGAGTAATGAAAGTGTAGGAGGTTGTAATCTGGTCCACAGGGAGAGAATAACTTTATGAGTGGTCAAAAGAATGATATCTAGCATTTGAACAGCTAGCCTGCCAGGTGTCTCAGCAAAGTCATAGATTCCATTACATTCTAATTTTGGTTCGCTTGCCTCGCCATATGAAACCCTGAAATTTACAATTTATTAATATGGCTTCTAGGTTACTTAAAGGGATAGCAATGTTTCAAAATAAAAGCAGCTCCAGTTAATCTTCATAGTATTTGGGCCATGGAGAGTGTTATTTCAGTACTGTCAGAGTTGTAGTTCAAGAGTAATTGAATGATAAAGTATCCCCTCCCACCCCTTTTATCTAGTTCATGTCACCTCCCCTCATATGTGGAATCTGGTCTTAAGACCAGACAACTCACAGCAAGGGACAATCTTCTTACTGTGAGAACAATGAAAACCCTGCCCCCCTTCAAAGGTTTTTCAGGTTTTTCCCTTGAAAGTTGAAGATTGTCCCTCTCTGCAAGCTATCTGGACACCACCTTTCTGTTCTGAGGTGAACAGTGTTACATCAGCAAAAGGGGAGGGAGAGGAATACTTTATCATTCAATTACTCTTGAACTACAACTCTGACAGTATTGAAATAACACTCTCCAAAGTCCAAATACTATGATGATTAATTGGATCTGCTTTTTTGTGAAACAATACTATCCCTTTCATATCATAAGGGCAACATTTGGAGCTTGTATAAGAGAGGAGGGAAGGTTACCATTTTAATTAGGTTAATCCTCCCTATAAACATGAGAGGGAGGTGTTTTCACCACCGACCCAACTCTGTTGATAATTGTTGAATAGCTGGGGTGATATTTTGGGAATACAATTAGTCAGGTGCCCTAAGTATGTGAATGCCCAAACATTTCAGTGAGTGTGCTGCCCACTTAAACGTAAAACTGGACTGATCCAAGGAGGGAGGGCGGTCGGTCAACCAGAGAGCATCAGACTGATGCAGAACCCAGATATGGTTTCGAAGGAAGTAAGTGCTTTAAGGATCGGGGAGCTATTTGTGGGTTACTGATATAAAGCAGGAGGTTGTCTGCAAAAGCCAACAGTTTGCATTCTGCATCCCCCACATAAATGCCTTTAAATGATCTTTAAATACCTCTGGGGAGCACAGAGGCAGGAGTGCGAACATAGAGAGAGAGGTAGGTGGTCTGAGTGAAAGCATGGAGGTAGTGGAAGCAGGAGTGGAGAATGGGGAGAGAAGAGGCAGGAGTGGAGAATGGGGAGAGAAGAGGCAGGAGTGGGAGCATGGGGAGAAAGGATGCAGGAGCGGGAACATGGTGAGGAAGGAGCAGGAGCATGGGGGAGAGGAGGCAGGAGCAGGAGCATGGTGAGGAAGGAGCAGGAGCATGGGGGAGAGGAGGCAGGAGCAGGAGCATGGTGAGGAAGGAGCAGGAGCATGGGGGAGAGGAGGCAGGAGCAGGAGCATGGTGAGGAAGGAGCAGGAGCATGGGGGAGAGGAGGCAGGAGCGGGAGCATGGTGAGGAAGGAGCAGGAGCATGGGGGAGAGGAGGCGGGAGCATGTTTGATTGACATCAGGAGGTATGATTATGCTTTTTTATATGGTGGACATTTGGTTAGTTAAAAAAAAATAAAAAATCAAAGCCCTGTTTAGCAAGATGTGTTTCATGTCTTAGAAAATGGCATGTTCCGTACGAACACTGAAGATATAGAATCTTTCTTTGCTATCTTTTATTACAAAACCAGAATCTAGATTTTACTTTATTGCCCAACCACAGTTAAAGGAAGTTACTAATTCAATGGGAATGGACATCGATGTGCCAGGGGCTGCACTGAGCAGCATCTCTATGCACTATTAGTTGCTTCGGGTGTGATAAAACTGCCCCAGTGGCTGTTATGCTGGTTTTACTACAACTAATCAGCCTGCTTCAATTGGGGCTTCAATTGTACCTGCATCATAATGGATTCCTTAATTGACCATTTCAAAAGGGTGAGCTTATAGAAATATATGATGCAGGGCTACAGTAAATTCAATCCAACACTTTTTGAATATATACGGTCTGAAAAGGACAGTTGAGCTCTAAAGGGATAGTAATGTCAGAAAAAAGTATTAACTATATGGCAGATACAATTAAAAGAGAGTACTTGCATTTATTCGTATCTCTCACACCGTTATGGTTTGAGAAATATAGGAAAATAAAGTTCTCTGCTCCTTCCCCTTTCTGGTTGATGCGTTGTAAAGCTGTCAGAAGCAGATTCTGGTCACTTGACCAGATGCGGCTCTTAAGCAGCGCCGATATAACGATATCTAAAGATAAATATGTATAGTAATGTCTAAAAAAAAGTTTTTTGCCTGAACACTAGGCACACGTTTTAGACCATTCCAATGAAGGGATTCCGTGTAAGTAACAAGATCTCGGCACTTCTCAAGTGCCTCCGTGTCGACCATCACGGATCTCCTGCTGACAGCTTTACAGCTGTCAGAAGGGGAAATCAAACTTTAAACGCCCGTATCTCTTAAACCATAGCGGTCTGAGAGATACGTTTTTTTTGCATTTAGCTCAGCTTTTTAAGCTCTTCTAAATGCAAAAAACTTTTTTTAGACATTACTAACACTTTAATTGGAATGGTCTACAACATGTGCTTGCAAACCAGGCACACGTTGTAGACCATTCCGATGAAGTATTTATTTTTAGGTATTGCTATGTCGCCGCTGCTGAAGAGCCGCCCTCTGATCCAGGAACCAGAATCTGCTTCTGACAGATTTACAGCTCGTCAAGCAGAAAGGGGAGGGAGCAGAGAACTTTATTTCCCTATATCTCTCAAACCATAACGGTCTGAGAGATATGAGATATGAGTAAGTGCAAGTACTCTCTTTAAATGTTATCTACCACATAGTTCATTCTTTTTTTCAGACATTACTATCCCTTTATGCACACTGCCTCTCACAGACTGTATAGTCAGGAGCCAAATGTGTCAGGGGTAAAACACTCTAAGGAGTATACACTCAAAAGAAAGAAAATGTTAACTTTATTTATTTATTTTTTTGCCTCAAACACTATTCCAGCCTTGACACTTTCTCTGCGCAGGGTATTGAAAGGATTAGCCTTAAAGTAAGGGGTGGTGATAAGTCCATGAAACTCTCTCAGAGAGAAGTATACTGGATTTTCAGCATGATGGTATATGGTGGTGAGATGGCTCAGTTGCTTAATACATCAGCTATAGAATCTGTTCAAACCTCAGAGTTGCAGGTTCTAGTCATTGCAAAGTCAATTCAGCCTTTCACACTTCTAAAGTACACAAAATGAATTACAGGACATACTTGAAAATGAGAAACAATCTCAATATATCTTTCCTGGCAAAATGCTTTTATAAAAAAATACTGCGAAAAAATGTGGTATGCATTAAAACAAAAGTGATTTTAACTACAGGAAAGGTAAAGATTTTTTTCAGTAAAGCTAGAAAGGATGTAGAATTCTTTGCTTCAGGGGGCTGTGTTGGCAGATGCTGTAAATATTTTCATGGAAGTATTGGATGTATTTTTTGTAGCTAAGAACAATTTCAACCATGTCAATGCAGGTCGAATGTTGATCCAGGCAGAAATACTACCATTTTGAAGCCAGGAAGGAAAATTATTATTATTATTATTTTTTCCCCTGGATCAGCAAAGGTGATAGGGAAAAGGTTGAACTTGATAGACTCACATCTTTTCCAAAATCCACTATGTAACAATTTTTGTAACAATAATAATTTGCATCACAAATGTGACATGGAATAATTATGCAGTTTGTTATTTTTGGGTTATGGTTAATAATTTGTGAAACGTGGGAAAAATAATCCCCAGTAGAGAAATACCAGTGAAATCTGCAAATGTCTGACGCTGTGTGCAGGAATACATATAATGTTTACCACTGAACATAACATACAGCAGACACAATCTGGCATGGAAATGTAGTATTTCTGTAGTGACTTCAGTTAACAGCTGGAGGAACATAGGTTGTACAACGCATTGCTTTACATGAGTTGTGCTCCCCACGGGTCTTCACGGAGTTAACAATGAAGAAGTTGTAAAGAGAAGTATGTATCTGGAAGACAGAAAGTAGAAACAGAATACCTGGCTTAATGGAGTAGGAATGTATAAATGTGGCAATCGTAGGTGCAGTTGCTGCCAATGGGTCACTCAGTCGAGTCATTTTGAATCTATGGCCAATGGGAAGACACACAATATGAGACAATATATAAATTGTGCAACAAATATGTTGTTTATGTTCTAACGTGCAGAGTACAGTATGTGGGCAAAAGTACTAGATCCTTAAGAGAACGCATAAGAGAGCATGTGAGCAACATAAAATGTAAGGATTATAAAACAGGTGTGGCTGAACATTTTTGCATCAAACACTATTCCAGCCTTGATACTTTCTCTGCGCAGGGTATTGAAAGGATTAGCCTTAATGTAAGGGTCCATAAAACTCTCTCAGAGAGAAGTATACTGGATCTTCAGTCTTTGCTCTAGAGTGCCAAAAGGCTTAAATAATGAATTTGATGTAACTCATTATGTATAGTTATTGTGTTTAGTACCATTGGCCATTTTTGCTAATTTCTGGATGGATTTCCAAGTATGGCAAAATTTGTACACTGTATCTTTAAATTTACTTTACATGGGGTCATATGCCGTGCATTAAAAACTCATTCATGATTTAAAAAAAAAAAATATATAAAAACTGTTTATTTAAACTTTTTTGTACTTTTTATTGTGCAAATTAGATATATATTTGTAACTGTTTTTGAGACATGGACTGCTCACACTTTTTAGTTTGACCATTTTATTGGTCAATGCAACAATTGTTACAACTCTTGTGATTGGTGTGATGTTGATAGGAGGTTTTCTGTGTGGTCTTTAAATAGCTGCTACGTCAGTTGTTTGAATTAGGGCTATGATTAAACACCGCATGTGCAAAACGCGTTAGATCTATGTCCATGTGTGTCATCCTTATCTGATGGTAAAATAAAGCTGCTTTGATCCCGATTCTGCTGTCTTGATGAGTGCGTTTTTTTACTTTCTCTCTGAAGTTGCAAAGAGTCAGACTTCTTTGATAAATATATTAACAATGCACATGGAAATACAGACGTTTCCTGCCATGTGCTTATTGCTGCTTGAGAAATAGACCCCAGAGAATGACAGTTTCATTTATTTTTTATCTTTTCTACTTATTGGAAAAGGCAATCCGTTGTTCTGTCTTATGTCCTAATGAGAATGCAGGATGGCCTTTTTTCTGTACCCTGCTTTATTGGTGACATGGTAATATGGAGTTTTCTTGTCTCTGGGGGCCCTCTGCTGGACATTTGTTATATAACAGTCCTACACTTCGCAAGATCAGATGCTAGGTTCTATTGCAGGTACTAAATGTTAATATCCGTTTTATCAAACATTTTCCCTTTGAAGTCTATGGAGAAAACTGGAGATAAAAGCAGAGATAAAATTAGCACCTGTAATAGAATCTAGCTCCACATCTTTTATTTCCATGGAACAGAATCCACTTTTGTCAATGTGTCTGGAATAATTCTGGGGCAAACAAACCAACTATATCATCATGGCAAATTAAAATATCCATTAATTTAACCCCTTAAGGACCGGGGAATCCGAGCCGTGACCCGACTGAACGACCACGGAGCAATTTATTTTATTGCTCCGTTGCGTTCCGGACTCCCCGAACGGCGTGCAGTCATGGGGGGAGCCCGGAATTCGATGACGGTCATAGTACGTCATCGGTCGTTAAGTCTAATCGACCCTTGACGTACTATAACCGTCAAGGGTCGTTAAGGGGTTAAATAAACAATGAACACAACGGGGAATGCCAATAAGGTCATAAAACTTTAACTGTGTATACAGACTCAAAAAGTCAAAAGTCTTCTCATATTTAGATTTGCAGCTACAATACAGGTAGCCAGAAAGGCTTGTGGAGGATAGTATACTTCCTTCACTGAGATAAATCAATCCAACTAAGCTGCTCCCTCATGCAACGCCCCAAACCAATGGGAAACAAAGATAACGTGAGCTGAACACTCAGTGGAACCAGTGTGATATGGATATATTGAGACAATACTTAGATGGTTACTCTACAGCAGTGATTCTCAACCAGGGTGCGTGCCACAAACTTCAACTTAGAGTGCCCTGTGCTTTCTATAAACACTAACTAAAATGGACTTTTAAATAAAGATTTATAGAAATTGTTATGTACAATATGTTTAGTTTTGTTATTAAGATTATGAGATCTAATAATTACTGTAAATTTATGTATCGTACCCTTATTAGGCCCTTCATAAAATACATTAAATATGTTAGGTGTGCCCTGAATTTTCTAGATTACGTGTTAGGGGTGCCCCGAGCAAAAAAAGATTGAGAACCACTGCTCTACAGGCAGGTACTAAGCACAGAACGGGGTTTGTATAGAAATGCATACATTGCATATACACAAAACATATTTCTAAAATGAGGTAAAGACAGAGCTGAGAAATGCATTGAGCAGCAAGCCATTTTTTGACCCTTTGAGTGCCAGAGGGATATGCAACATTTCTTCACAATGCATTGCATGCCCCTCTGGCACTCAAAGCATTAAAGGAGCAGTAAACTTTTATTACGAAAACACATATTTTATAGAGCATTTCCTGCTGAGTAAAACAAGGTCACTCCCATCGCTGTCAGATGTTTTATTTAAAATTTATAGCAGTTTAAATAATCAGGAAGTGAATTTACTGTGTTTACTTCCTGATAGTTCTAACTGACAGGAAGTGACAGGCAGTTTCTATCACATTCTGTGGAGAACTGTATGTCTCTGACTTTCCTCTCCATTAGAATCTATCAGGAAATCTAATTAGAATTTGACCACTAGAGGGCACTGCTAATGTAAAAAACCATGGGTTTAAACCGTAATAACTCTGGAAATATAAATCTCTCGGCAGTGAGAGTACCCTTATTTTACTCAGTATGAAAATCCCTATGATATATATTTTTTCATAAAAAAAAGTTTACTTCTCCTTTAAGCCAACTAATGTTATGTTGTATTTATAACAATATGCTATTTATATGTGGACCGGATTAGATTTACTTATAAATTATATATTTACTAGTTGAAAAGCCTGTGTACACGGGCCACAGTGCCACCGCTGCAGTCATGAGCAGTAGAGACTGCCAGCGCCGCGGCTGATACGAAGCGGGGTGCTCTGAATTCAGACCGGAGTCCTCTCTGCGCACCCTCCTTGATCCCAGGAAGGTGCGCAGAGAGGACTCCGGTCTGAATTCGGAGCACCCCGCTCCGTATCAGCCGCGGTGCAGGCAGTCTCTACTACGCATGACTGCAGTGCAGGCAACCGCTACTACTGCGCATGACGGCTTCTGACAAACCTCTTTAGTGAATTATTATATAGGATTAGTGGAGACTTCACTATACACATCACCGTTCGGTACCAACAATGCCTCATGTCCATTGAAACAGTGCATTACTCCCCATGCAGAGTGGATTAAACTTCCCACAATGGTTTGTACTTAGTATATGCTGGTGGATGAATCAAGTGAGTATTGTTTCAACATATCTATGACACACTAGGATAAATGTAGGAATAACAAATGCAGGCCCACTGGCTTTAGCTTCTAACTCCCTTGGATGCAAATAAGGGTGCACATTACAGAGTATAACCTCTGTAGGACATTCCAGCAGACAATGTCCACCAGGGCAAGACATTAACCCTTTGAGTGCCAGAGGGGCACGCAACGCATTGCTTTGCAATGAGTTGCGTACCCCTCTGGCACTCAAAGGGTTAAAGCCTTAATGATCGGTGACATGTGAGGACAGTCACAGTTTTTTTCCTGAAGGACCGGTGACTGTCCTGGCATGTCACATCCTTTTTACTTACAGCTGATGTAAACTAGGAATAGAGGAAAGGAACTTGCCATATAACCCACAGAATGTCCTATTGTCCCTGTCTTGTGCAACTGGCATTAGCGGGAGGAAATCTGGCATGTGTAGCTTAGTAAATTAATGATAGGCAGGTGTAGAAAGCAAAAATCGATCTTTGCGCTTCATTTAATGCGGAATCCATTTTGTAGATTCAACCTCCTGATTCAGTTGAGTTTTATCACCCACAGTGTTGTCTGCTTGTTCTCATTTATTGAAATGGAATTTTAACCCTCTTGAATACTAATGAGGTCTCCAGTGCATTGCTTCACATTGTACTAAAGAACTCTCTTGCATTCAAGTGGTTAACAGCTACATTTAACATGCTGAAGCGTTGTTCCTATATTGGGACCCCCATAGCAGGAATGAAGGGTAGGCGGAGCAGGCCTGACAAAGCACATCAGGCAGGAAGTGGAGGGATCCATGGAGGAGGAAGCAGAGTGCAGGAGAAACTGGCCACTCTGGACTGCAGTCCTCCAGTTATTTTGTTTGAGCAGCGGCACAGTGAGGAGTTCCCCGTCTGCCCGTCCCTATTTACGTGTTTCATTATCTCTTGGTGGGTAATGATGGTGACACAGTAGGGGTGGTGGTATGTGGGGTTGTTGGTGGTGAGGGCCCATAGGTGGCTGCAGGTGGTTCGGTCTGTTGCTGTCACAGCATGGCTAGGTGTTTGCTGGGAAAGGCATGGGCTTAGTAGTGATGGTGCTGGTTCACAACTCTTAGGCATGGTCCCGGGAGTCATGGGGTGTATGGCTGTTGGGCTACGACATGCCAGATTCAAATAGCTAGGGTGGATGGTGGCATGGCCCGCAGTCAAGTAGTGGTAAAAAATGTACGGAGTGATTAGACTGGCATAGTCAGGCAATGTTGGTGTACTAAGAAGCTATCACGGTGACGCCTTGCTCGCTATTTTGTAGTTTCCTGTATGTGTGGCCTAGATTGCTCCTCCCCCAGTGACGGCCTTATAACCTTCCCATGAACTGGGCTTAGTTGCCCTTTCGTGGTGTTTCTGTACACATTCCAGTGTTGCTGGTTTTGAGCTTTGCTTGGCGGTCGATATCTCCTGGTTTTCGATCCTTGGCTTGTCTGACTATCTGATCCGGTGTATGACCTTGTCTCCGTCTGACTAACTGATCCGTGTATGACTCTAGCTTGTCCGACTACCCGCTCTGTGCTGACCCTGGCTGTGACTGACTACCTGATCCGGTTCCTGACTGTGGCTTATCTGACCTACGTTCCGTGCTACCATCGCTCCTGTCTGACTACCACTGTCCCCAGATATAGCTGTAGACGCACTTTACCTATTTGGTGCATCTGCTACCCTGCCGGTAGCATTGCTAGTTGCTTCCACACTGTGCGATCCCGTTGCCTCCGGGCACTACCTAGCCGGTACAACTCTCCTTGCTGGTAACATTGTTTTTTGCATTCTCACTGTGCAATCCTATTGCCCTAGGGCTTGTAGTGTTACCAGTATCGCTATACCAGTTGCCTCCTGGTACACTACCTTTGTGCGCTCCCTGCTGTCTCACTCTGGGTTCGCACTGTGCTACCGCAATTACACATTTGGCAGCCTCCTAGTGCATCTCTGCTGCGTGCCTTCGTTCAGTGCCTTGCTGTACATTACTGTGCACTATCATCTGACTTCTCTCTCAGGAGGTTGCCGGGTACTCTCCGTTACTATTCCTGGCATTCCAGGTGAGAGCAAAGTCTGGTTCAGTACCCATGTTATCTATTGTCTGATTGCAGTTCAGTGTCAGCTTGAGTAGTGGACTACACTGTCCTTACGCCTGTCTCCCCAAGGGTGAGGAAGTGTTCTCTCTTATTATCATTCATATTATTTCTATTGCTACTATTATTTTCTTCAATAAACTGGTTAAACTTACTTCTACTGTGTGATTATTTGCCTGAGTTACCGTGACACGATCACTAGGTTCTTGGTGGGGATGTATATTTATTTGTATGGGAGATTGTTAATAAAATTGTTAATAAAGTTAAAGTTCAATGTTTTATATGTTTATATTAACCATTGTGTGAGGGCTGGATGACTTGATAGTGCGCAAGTCATATATTCTATACAGGTTCTGTTCTTTGTATTGTAACATAGTAACACAGTAAATTAGGTTGGAAAAAGAAACAAGTCCATCAAGTTCAACCTTTGCCTCATAACCCAGAGACACAAGAATTATATAGCTTTCCTGCTGCCAAATAAGTTAGTCTTTATCAGACCTTCCTGTTTTGCCTTTTAATACATACTATAATACTATTTTTGAAAGAAATGTATTGAATCTCTTAAATGTATCCATTGTATCTGCCATAACCAGATCCTTAGGCAATTTAACAGACCTTACTGTAAAAAACCCCTTTCCTCTGGATCAGCTGAAGACTCCTTTCCTCTGATCTCAAGGGGTGGCCCCTGGTTATTTGATCAGGCCTTGGAATGAATAGCTCACCAGAGCGATCCTTGTATTGACCTCTCATATACATGTACATTGTGATAAGATCTCTCTTGGCCATCTTTTCTCTAGAGTAAATAAACCAAGTTTGTCTAGTTGTTCCTCATATGTCAAGTCCTCCATTCCCTTAATTAATTTTGTTGCTCTTCCCTGTACTCTCTCCAGTTCTAGAATATCCTTTTTCAGAACTGATGCCCAAAACTGCACTGCATATTCAAGGTACAAAAATTTGTACAATGGCAAAATGATGTTATCCACTCTTGCTTCAATATCCCTTTTTAATGCAAAACAGCACTTTGTTTGCTTTTGTTACCGCTATTTGACACTGGTCACTGTTTCCAAGTTTACAATGATTCCCAGGTCTTTCTCTAGCAACGAGTCCCCTAAAATGATTCCATTAAATTGAGAAGTAGCATTCAGATTTTTTCTTCCCAAATGCATGTCTTTACACTTTCCCATGTTAAACTTCATATTTCCACTTGTTTGCCCAATCTGCCATTTTATGTAAATCCCGCTGTGGAGAACTCTCAACTTTAACTGTATTGGAGAATTGTTCATTTACAGCCACACACTGTTCCTATCCTTCAACCAGTTTTCTATCCAGTTGCAAAGGTTGTCCCCTAGCCCCAATTTCCTTATTTTATACCCAAGTCTCCTGTATAGCACTGTATCAAAAGCCTTCACGAAGTTTAGATATAATACATCAACTGCCTTACCATTATCTAGGTTACTACTTACTTCTTCACAGGAGCTGTAAAGATTAGTTTGGCATAATCTGTTACTCATCAAACCATGTTGATTCCTGTTAATATTCTTATTTTTTGCAGTGTAATCCTGAATATAATCCTTTGTTATCCCTTTTAGCAGTTTTTCCACTACAGAGTTCAAACTCACAGGTCTATAATTCCCAGGTTCTCTTTTAGTTCCCATCTTAAACAGAGGCACTACATTGACTTAACACCAATCTTGTTGCACTAAGGTGAGAGATCCTGAAGAACCCTTGAATGTATACCATTAAGACCCAGTGCTTTGTTAGTCTTAATATTGTTCAGCCATGACATCTTCTTGTGTTAACCCAATATCTGATAATGGTATGTTTTTTTGAGGTTCTTCTACCGTTTCTTGCTCCCTTGTGTTTACTGATACAAACAAAGTGTTTAGTAAATCGGCCTTTTCCTTGTCCTCTCTAATCAACTCATCCATCTCATTTTTGAAAGGTCCAATGCACTCCCACTGACGTTTTTTGCTATTTATGTATTTGAAAAACTTTTGGATTAGTCTTGCTCTCACTTGCAATTCGAGTTTCATTATCTATTTTTGCTAACCTAATTGCCTTTTTGCAATCTTTGTTGCACTCCCTGTATTTTAAGAAAGAAAGTTCTGTTCCTTCAGACTTAAATAGTTTAAATGTAGTTTTTTTCCTTGCAATTTCCTTCTTTACATTTACAGTTAACCACATTGGCCGTAATTGTGGGCTTGATAAAGCAATTAGTCAGTGTGAAATGCATTTCTGATGTACGTTTCCATGCCAGGAGCCAGTGTGACCAAGTGTTGGCTATTTAACCTCTTGGTTATCAGATGTAAGTGGACATTACTTTTATTACTGCACATTGTGTATATGTATTTATCGATATAGTAGCAATGTATGAGTCTTAGTATCTGACTCAATCTTTGGGTGAAGCCAAGTTTGTTTAATGCATAATATTATTAGTATATACTTTTTATTTACTAATAAGAGACTATTTTTCTAGTGCCAATCTGTGTGCGTAGTTTGTTATATGCCTTAGGATACTGTGTACATTCTATCATACCTGCAGGGCAAGTCCCAAGGGGAGTTAGTGCCACGCTCCATGTATTAATAATGAACTTACATGCAAAACAATTGTTGATCAGCACATACAGCAGAACCAGCTACTGCAGCATCTTCAGCTACATCAGGCCAAGCATCTAGCCCTTTATTGCATCCCACGTGAGGATCTACAGGCAGATTGTGCTACAATGTAATATTATCAAAATGAAGCATACTTATACTATAGCAGTTCCTTTGGTGGGTTGGTATTGTAGGGCCACACCTGTTTTATTCCTTTCAAATTATTTGATTGGTTACAATATATTGGACTACTGTATCTTTAGAATTATTAAGTTTGTATACTGACTTCATTGTTGATCTAAAATGTTCAGATTTTTTTTATATTAACTAGAAGATCAATCTATTAATTTGGACTTCTTTATATTACCATGGATAAGGGTTATTTTCAATTAGTCATACAAATTTATACATATTTGTACGATACAGATCATGGATGTTTGTCCTATTTCTCTGTTATTCACATTTATCACTTGAGTTTGTGCATTATTGCAACTAACTGTGACTCCGTATTCAGATTTTGGACTAATGAGCATATAAGCACGGTTATTGAATATTTTCTTGTTTATTTTTCATTTGATTTAGAATTTTTTTTGTATGCACTTGGTTGTAGATACACATTTTATATACATTTGTGTTTACCATTGCACATATTTTAATATGTATTCATTCTAGCGCTCACCCATTTAATTTTATTTGAAACATGAACATATGATGTCTATTAATTTCAACATATATCCATTGTAAACAACATTCTGATTTTTGCTTAAGTGTTGCTAAGAAAACAGGAGCACCTTAAACTGATGTCAAAGGGACACCATAGTGACGCTGTACCCTGGCTGGGAACCACTGAATTAAACTGAGACATGCTAGTAGTCTCACATGTGTGAACAAGAGATAACATCGTTGTGGAAAACACACAAATGTGTGCATATGCCTCTTTAAAGGGATAGTAACACTTCGTTTTAACTTTATTTTATTTTGTAGGCATTAAAAAAACATGAAGAATGATATAAGTCTTATCTCTCAAACCTTTATGGTTTATGAGATATTCACAAGCAAAGTTCCCCTCCCCGCCCCTTTTTCCTAGTGTAAGCCATCTCTTCTCAGATGTGAGTCTGGTTGTATGACAGTACAGATAACAGAAGGGGACAATTTTCTTTGTATGAAAACAATGAAAGCCCTTCCCCCCTTGAAAAGTTTTTCAGCTTTTTCCATTATCTTAATTGAAGATTGTCCCTCTCTGCAGTCTACCTGGGCATCTCCCTTCTTATCTGGTTGATCAGGGGGGGGGATACTTTGTTTGTGAATATCTCTTAAACCATAAAGGTTTCAGAGATAAGACTTATATCATTCTTCATGTTTTTTTAATGCCTACAAAATAAAATAAAGTTAAAATGAAGTATTACTATCCCTTTAAGGCTGACATTGCAGCCACGAGGAAGCAGGAGAATGAATACTGCGAAACTCTGCCAATGCTGCTGGAGGTGGTCTGTAATGACCTTGACACACACAAAAAAAGTGGAGGCATTTGAGTGGTTTCTCCAACCCTGGGATGGCATGGCTGCGGGATGTGAAGGGGCCAGTAGCAGCTTATTTAAATCATACAGCTGCACAATGAAGTTGATAGCATTGGATGATTTCATCTTCATGCCTATCATTCACCATGGTCCTCTGGAGGAAGATCCTTAGTCTGACTGCTTGCCTGACTGCAGTGGCTGCCTCCTCAGGTACAGCTACAGGGGTATGAATTTGTCTCAGATCATGCTGCTACTCTTCCTGAAGGGCCAACCACATCATTGGTGCAAAAGGATCCCTGTAAGGAAATGCAGGTAAGTGAATGGTGTAAGATCAGCTCCCTGTCCATCTTTCGGGCATGCTCCAGTGTGCTTAGTTGATGGAAATTGACTTGTGCCATGTCAGTGTTCAAATGTTCATGATTCAAGTGAGGAAGCCTGTCTCCTCTAAGGCATGTCATAGGGTCTGGTCCATCTTCCACCAGTGGTGCACTGACAAAAATGGGTCTGCTCAGTCCTTTGATCTACCCCAGGTTCTGACTTTCCTCCAAGATGGTGTAAACAAAGGCCTCAGTCTTAGCTCCATTAGGGTACATATCTCAGCCCTCTCTGTTCTTTTTTTTTTTTTTTTTTTTTTCTCTCAAGAGACTTATTTCTATTCTTTTAACCCCTTACTTGCTCAAAGTGTCCAATACACACCAGACACTTCTAGCATGCAAAGAGTTAAACGCACTTTTTTACTTTCCTTATATGGTGCAGGTGTTGTATTGCTCTGCTCTTGCTTTCTGCATAAGGCAAGTGACTGATGTGCATGAAGTATAACTATCACCTTATGAAAACGTAGGTTTTAAACATCACCAGTGTGTTACAGTAGCCATGATTAAGTAATAGAGTTTTGGCTTTATTTGTTATGGCTGGCTTGCAGAGCCAGGTGCCAGACCCTATCATTCCACACTACCCTCCCTCCCAGATGCCACTCCCTAATGGTCTTATAGAGAAAAGGGGCTCATACGACACCTCCCTACAGTCAAAGAAACAGTATGACCACATTTATGTTAACACTTTGTGTGACAGAGCTTGAGGGACTGGCAGCTGGAAAATAAAGCAGTGTAGAATATTAGCACCAGCGGCAGGGCTGTGACAGCCACTATTGACTAACAATATTGCATAATATTATTTTAAACAAAAAAAAGGCTAAAATATAGGTGATTCTGAAAGTCCTTTCAGATGTACCCAAGGATTGTAACAATTTCAGAGCAAACAAACTGCAAAGCAATGCACTGAAGAAATCATTAACATACAAAGGGCTTAAAAGCCTCTTTTAAATCAGAGGGAACGTTAGATATATTGTTGTCCCCCTATGGTGCAGTTGGTTTAACCCAGAATAGCCGTTGCACTGGACACCAAATAAATGCAAACAGGAAATTACAAGTCAACGCAAGAATCATAATAACTTTATTATACTTTCTTATTTTTATTATTTAGAGTCTCCTCCAAAGATAAAAGTTGCTGCATTTCGTTGTCTTTATTAACTTTTCTTAGTTTAGCTTTGCCCTTCATGGAAGAGAACGTGAGAGAAGACTTGTTGAATTCCAGGGAGAAAACGCCAACATCCCCATCAAATCTGTTTTTTGCAATTTGCAGGTGCCTCTTGCCAGGGCCAGTTGTCAACTTCCGGTCTTGAAGTATGAGAACGTTGTCAGCCTCCTGGCTAGCCTGAAATCAAGAGAAATGCATTTAAAAGGAAGCTATATAACACAAGAGGAGGTGGGGGGGATTTAAAGAGATAGTAATGTTTCAAAATAAAAGCAGTTCTAATTAATCTTCATAGTATTTGGGCCAATACTGTCAGAGTTCCAGATCAAAAGTAATTGAATGATAAATTAGCCCCACCCATTTTACTGATGTAACAATGTTCACCTCAGAACAGAAAGGTGGTGTCCAGATGGCTTGCAGAGAGGGACAATTTTCAATTAGCATAAGGGGAAAACCATTCAAGGGGGGCAGGGTTTTAATTGTTCTCACAGTAAGAAGATTGTCCCTTGCAGCAACCTGTCTGGTTTTAAGACCAGATTCCACATCTGAGGGGGGGGGGGGGGGGTGGCTTACACTAGGTAAAAGGGGCGGGGGGGGATAATGTATCATTCAATTACTCATGAACTACAACTGACAGTATTGAAATAACACTCTCCATGGCCCAAATACTATGAAGATTAATTGAAGCTGCTTTTATTTTGAAACATCATTATCCCTTTAAACATTTAAGAGAACCAGAGAACAGCGCAATACACTGCAAAGCAATGCACTGCATATCCCTCTGGTCCTTAAAGGTTAACCTCTTAAGGACAGGACTATGTCTCATCTTAAAGGATACCTGAAATTTCAAGTTGTTTTTTTTTACTATATATTTGTTAAATAACATTTCACGGGTTTGTTGTTTTGTGCCCCCCATGAAAACTGTACATAGGGGTTTTTTTCCCCTCAGTCGGGAGTATGAACAAGAGCATGCCACTGTCCCTTTAAACATCAACTGAATTAATCTATATTTAGGATAAAAGAGACATTTTGTACCGAGAACCATTCACATGGTTCCCTGTACCAAGAACGGAAGAACATTGCGTTAAACTGTGCTCCAAAGTTGTGAACGTGCCAACAGTGCACCTGTGTACTAAATGGAAAACTAAAAGAGCAAATCAGATTGGCTCTAATTAACTGCAAGAAACTCCAGCTGCGAATGACAGCTCTCTCTCTCTCATAGACCTATAAATTCTATATCCATAGATCTATAAATATGCACAATTTAATGAGAGCTCTCCATGCCCAGAGCCTCCTACTAGTTCAAAAAAGCTGATCTCCCTGCCCTGTAAAAGTTTACCCACTGTGATACACTCAGTGCATCTTGTCAATTGTTGATTAAGCTGAAAAAAAGAGACATGCGTCCATCAAGTCCAGCCCATGCCAAAAAACCCCTGTTGATCCGGAGGAAGGCAAAAAAACAAAACAAAAAAAACAAACAAAAAAACAAAACATTGAAGACATTTTTCAATTAAGCCTCAAGTGGGTAAAAATTATTCCGGACTCCAAATAGATAGTTCCCTGGATCAACAACCTATCTCCATTGAAGCCATATTTCATGATTCTCAATATTGTTCTGTGCTAGACAAGTATCCATTACTTTTTTGAAAGTATCTCCAAGCACAAAATCCTGAGGCATAGCTTTACCACCCTTACGGTAAAAAAATCCCTGCCTTTGGTTTAATCGAAATCACATTTCCTCTTGTTTTAATGGATGACCTCTTGTTCTTAGCTCAGCTCTTTGTATTGACCTTGAATATATTTGTAAATGTAATCATATCACCCCTTAGATGTCTCTTCTCTAATATAAACAAACCCAGTCTGGCTAATCTAAATCAGATCCTCCAATACCTTTAGGAGTTTTGCTGCACATCTCTGCACTTTTTCCAGTTTAATAATGTATTTTTTTGTGCCCAAAACTGTTATATATTCTAGATGAACCCTTACCAAGGATGTATATAGAGGTAGAATAATATTAGCATCCCGCTCATCTATACTCCTTTTTATGCAGGCTAGTACTCTATTTGCTCTTGCAGCAGCTGAGTGACTCTGCACACTGTTGTGAAGTCTATTGTCAGTACTCCTAAGTCCTTCTCCAATGAGGATACCCCAAGTTATTTCCCATTAAGTGTATATGTACCATGTTTGTTTTTACAGCCCAAATGCATTCTTGATAATGGCTCCAAAAAGAAAACAGAACTATTTGCATAATATTAATTTACTATTAAACCAAATATTCTATGGCGGAAATGTTTATTTATATATATATATATATATATATATATATATATATATATATATATATATATATGGATATATACTGGAAAGGGTGCACTGACATAATAAAGGGCTATTTATACAGAGGACAGTGCAAAACAGCAAAAGATTTCACTCACAGGTCATTTCTCAAAATTATAAAACGTGAATTTATTTATATACCTTTTTATGCCAAAGGTTTCTGTCCTGCTTTTGACCTTACTCAGGATAACAAATAGTGAAACCTTCAGCCAGATTTATACCTTCTCCCCACATCTTTTTGCCAAGTCTCCATTGTGCTATACCATACGAATATCATCAACAAAACAATCTAAATGCAAGTTGTGAAAAATAACAGAAGCATAATATGAATTGTATAGCTAAGCAGAAATGGCATGTCAGTGGAGCAGTGATCTGGACTAGACTGGGCTGGGAACTCATTCAGTCAGTTTGGGGCTGGTGTCAGACTACTGCAGGCTGCAGTGGTAAGGAATCTACATAATTTACCACCACTCCTGCGTGTGTTTGGCAGGGATCACATCATGTGACCTTCTCTTATAATATTTTAGATAGTTATTGTTACAAATTATTTTTTAGTTTTGCTGGTTTATGGATTTCTAAGCTAAAGCGCTACCATGAAATAGAGAAAAAGTTACAAAATTAGAACTACAAATGCCTGAATGCCCTCATATGCATTACTATGCCAACTGCCAGCCCACAAGTTGGGCTGGCATGGATCCAGAAACAGAGCATGTGAGTTTCATTGATTATATATTATCCCTTTGAGTGCCAGGGTGGTACAGAATGCATTGCAATCCATACCACCCTGGCACTCAAAGGGTTAAATTAATAGAGCTATCTATATAGAAATCTGGCATGGCCAAACCACTGAGGAACTATACTAAACATGGTACGGGTGGTGATTTGCACAGATCACTGCAGTAACTAGAACACATCATTTGTGTGTCATTGCAGGAAATATAGAACTCTGCCTTTCTCCATCCTACCCTCCCTTTCACCATCCAAACCAGTGACCAGCCTCCCTTTTGCAGTCTCATTTACACCTCACGGTACGCTGTATTGCTGTCTCATCGATCCCTCCCATGTGGTTCACAGTCTCCTGTCTATTCATCAGCTCAATGTCTTACTCTCTCCAGTTACATTTCTGATGACTTCTATCAATTAGCCCACAACTCTCTCCACCTTCATCTTTCCTCCCCATGACTCTCCCACCAAGACCAAAGTGCCCGAGGCCCTCTCTCAGTCCTCTAACTCACCATGCACGGAGCATGAGGGAAAGCACAAGATCCTGCAGACTCTACGGAGAATGGGATCATGCTTCCGAAACACAGGCTGGCCTTCCACCACCACACAGTAACTACTAAGCATCTTCACAAAACCCATGCTGTTACCAAGTACAAATGCACCCACTGATGCAGTAAAGTGTGAAGTAGGCAAGAGGGTGGGGTACCACATTAAGTTTTGAGTGCTATAGAGGTAGCCAACCCCCTGGAATGTTTTAGCTACATCTCTGACACTGACAGGGTTAAAAACAAACTGTGAACGTGTACGTGTGTACATTTGTGTACGTGTGTGTGCATATATACATACACACAGACTCAGGAGCCAGATTATTAGGTACACTTGCTCTTAAATACAAATAGCCAAACAGCTAATTATGTGGCTGCAACTCAATATATAAAGCATGCAGACAAAGATAAAAGGTTCAGTTGTTGGACCAAACAAGAAGACTAGGATACAGTGGGCACACCGCACACTCTTTGGCACTGAGAAACTTAAATCAGATTTAAATCCTTAAAACCAAAACATTGCAGTTCTTTTTAAAGTTAACACAACCTGGAGTTAAACACTTAAATACCCTGTACTCCATGCCAGAACCTGTTAATATATTCTGAGGTTTATATATGCTATAAGGGGACAGCCATTACTGCCTTTTCAAGGGCTCCAACTCCTATCGGTACAGCAAATTTATAGAGATGGTAATGGCACGACAAAGTGATAGGTTATTCATTATACTTTTTTATAATGCACTGTATCATTGTAAATGTCCATATCAGTATAGCCATCTTGCAATTTTATTTTAAAGCCCCCCTCCACTTTTCCCTACATCACTCCTGTTACCTCAGATCTGAAAGTGGTCGCTTGACTGGACAGATCGCATTGAAGGACAATACTGTCTGTGTCTAAGGAGAAGTGAAGAGAAGCAGGGTTTACCTTATGCAGACACAATATTGTCCCTCACTGTGATCAGTTCAATCTGGCTTTGAGATCTGAGGGAACAAAAGTAGTGTAGGGAAAAGGGACAGGAAGGGGAAACTTTAAAATAAAATTAGAAGATGACTACACCGATATGGACATTTACAACAGTATAGTGCGTTATTTAAAAAAAAAAAAAAAAAAAAAAAGTATAATGAATGATCAGATATAACTTTATATTGTGCCATATATTTGTTTAATTGGAGTCTCAGAAATGATGGTGTAATTTTATGTAAATGGCCTAGGATAAGGCAATAACTTTTCTGAATGCTAGAGCCGTGGTTAATAAATTGTATTATTGTTTCTCATTACAAATTACACAAACAAAATGAAACAAAATGGCAATTATATAGGGCAGACTACACTTGCATTAAATATGTAAATTTAGGATTGGATTTTAAGGATTCAACATGAAATAGAAGGTTTCTCCAGATGCTAGCTGTGAATACCTGTTTTAATAGTAAAATACCCAATTTAACTTCAGAAATAAAAATTTAGAAAACCTTGTCAGAATATATTATCAACCTACTTTTGCAGAGCCGAAAATAGAGGATGTTTGCAATTCCTTGTCATCATCTTCTTTTCGTGGATGAATGACCAGGGTCACATGGCAGTTATTGTCGGTAGCAAATTTCCTGAAGGCCCCAACCATGTAGTCCTGAACTGCAAATCTGGAACCAATAGGATGACAAGGCAATCAGAAGGAGGTTATGGCAGATTCACTAACTAACACACGTCTCCATTACAGTTTTCAGCAGGGGGTATTCTAGGTTCCCAAAAGGCCTGGTGCTTGGGCTCACCCAATCCATTATCAACCCCTTGAAGGCCAGAGGCGTAAGCACCAAAATGCAAAGCAACATGCTGTATACTCCTCTGGTCATCAAGGGTTTAGTGTACTGAACAGCCCAACTGCATCATTACTAGTAACAGTGGTGTAACAATAGGGGTCACACCTGCGACCGGGCCCGTCTGCCCCCTGCGACATCCCCCACAACATTCTGTTTGCAGAGGTCTGTGCCTTCTTCAGCACAGATCTCTAGCAGCTGACCTTCCTCAGGCATTCTATTAATGCGGAGCGTTGGGAGATTACATCATCTCCCAGTGCTCTGCATTACTGAAGAGAGGACTGCGCGGGAGCTCCACCTGTATAGTGGTCTGTGCCAAATAAGGCACAGACCTCTCCTGCCACGGCTTTAAACTTTTACAACCTACATGTTTTTGATATCTAGTGTGTAATTTTAGCAAAATAACTCATTCATTTACTTTTATTAATGACATCATAGCTTGTCGGTCTATGCAAAATTTACTCAACGTGAGGCACCATGCAAAATATCTATTTGTTCTGGAAATAAACTAAAATAAATATAGTTTTTCATACATAACTAGACAGTTAACTATGGGAATCATACATAAACAGATGTCTAGCAAAAATGCTGAAAATACATCTGACCTCCAGGGTGTAAGAAATGGTCCAAGCCTCTAGAATTCAAAAGATTAGTTCTCCCTCCCAAATACCATGTCTATTTTAGATGCATACATGTGCATATTCCTATTTCCCATTTCCTTTAATCCCTAGCTGGATTAAAATTATGACATATTTTGTCTACCATGGAGTGTATTTAACCCTTTGATTTGCTAAGCAATGCATTCCGTACCCCTCTGGCACTCAAAGGGTTAATGCTAAACAACATTTATAAAGGGTGGCGGCGGATCATGGTAATAATGAGATTCTTCAATATAACTGTAGGGAAATAGGAAGACTGTGGAATGACAGTTAATATATAATCAAAATAATCATACTTATCAGAAAAGTTTTCCTGTCCCATCATGAACTGTAGGTTGTCAATGATGATGTGGTTGATGTCATACATGTAGACAGCATGTTGCATGGTATCTATCACAGACCTGCAGAAAGAAAGGACATGTGACACTAGCTGGAAATCAAGCATGTCGAAAAGATGGTATCTGCTTAAAACACCAGACACAACGGAAACACTGATTCAGATTAATATCTCATATTAAAATATAGGCCCATATGTATACATCAAAGGAGTGGAACAAAGGACCAAAAAAACCAACCAACCAAACAAACAAACAAACAACCTGCATTAGTATTAAAGCACACATAATAATAATGTCTGATGGGTTGCAGGTTTATATTTCTAAAGTAATATATGCGGTTTTGTACCAATGTTTCCTGGAGATAGGGAGGCTGACCTCTCCATCTCAGACAGTCTGCAGAGCCTTCCCTCAACACAAATAAGGATACACTCCCTCTAGCTATCACTGGTATCTCTCCAGATGGTGGACCTCCCCCTTGCAAGACATCATGCACCACTCAGCTACCAATTGATGCTAAATTCCTTCTAGCCCAATTTGAATGTGGTGTGAGGCTGGAATAGGTTGTCCCAGGCTCACACTAAAGAGAGTATTGCATTTAATTAAGACTTTCACACCAAGACTCTGCAGTAGCAATATCACTTGGGGTGGGGCAGGTGCAGAGTGCTTTGCAGTCTGCCTCAAAACCTACCAGTCCCTTTAGTGCTCACAGAAACTGCTGAGTAAGCAGCCAGGGCAATACAAAAGCTTATACATTAAAATATATTTACTTTACAGGGGCCAGCAACACATTGTATTAAACCACATTCAGTGTGTTTTAGCCCCTTAACCCCTTAATGACCATTACTGTACCAGGACTGTCACGGCGGTCCGGCACTTAAGGACCACTGACGGTCCTGGTAAGTCATGGAGTTCAGGGCTCCCGGTGGGGCTGCACACTGCTCCGAAAGCCCTGAACTGGAGTTGGGGGGAAAAAAAAACCAAACAAACAAACAAAAAAACCCCCCACAAAACCCATGGTCCTCAAGCGCTGGCCGAGGGGCATTTTTTTTATAATCCGATGCAGCGATAGGAGTGTTCCTTTAAATAGAACTAACCATTTAAACACCAGAGGTCTTCAACATATTTCTTTGCAATGTGCTTGAGAGGTCATTAGCACCCAAGGAGTTAAAAGCCCTTTTTAACCCTCTGAGTGCCAGAGAGGTAAGGAATGCATTGCAAAGCAATTCATTCCATACCCCTCTGGCACTCAAAGGGTTAAATTAATGGGAATTGTGTGTGCTCCATGTGTTGACATTGGCCTGACCCAGAATACAGGGCCATATGTATAAAAGGGAAGGAAATCTAAGTCATCCAACTACAATATAGGGAACACTCGAGCATTTCCAACTTTCCCAGTGATTTAAATGGGACTTTTAATCCTTTGCATGCTAGATGTCTTTAATGTATTATCTTGCATTAAGCCGAAGACTTCATTTTGCATGCAAGGTGTTAAACCCCGCTGAACCTTTTTTTAGTACCAGTGAGGTACAGAACACATTGCTTTGAAATGCTTTCCATAACCCTCTGACACTGAAAGGGTTAAAATCTATAGAAAGTTTGTATTCCCTATGATGCTGTCAAAATCTATGTTTCTATGATGTAGTTGGCTTGCCACAAAATTACCCTACGTTTCTCTTTAAACACTTGACCCACTGTTTATTCAAGGATATTAGGTGCTTCCAAGCGAGCCATAGTTAACCCTTTGAGTGCCAGAGGGGTACATAACGCATTCCTTTGCAATGCTTTGCGTACCCCCTGGCACTCAAATATATGCTGCACACCCTTCTGGTCCTCATGTGGTTAAGAAAAAATAGAAGCCAGTTCCATTTCTTACTGGAATACATTTCTAAATAAGGTCTCCCTGACAGTGAGCTCCTGGGACTTCTACTTCCAGACAGCTTTTCTTCAGGGACTATGAAAGAAGGGTACAGAATTATTTTCTGCTACAGCTATAGTGTTGCATTGTATCACTATCTCTGATTTCAAAGTCCCAGGCAGAAAGCTCTCCAGACAAAATCCAAGGAGAGCTCTGCCAGGAACAAAAGTAAAGGGGAAGACATATTATAAACATTCATATAGGTAATTTGACTTTTAGGGGCACAGCCAAATAACTTTTTCAGGAGCCGTAAAAGGGAGGTTTGTACACAGGTGTATATAGAATACTAAAAACATTTAGGAGGCAGCACTGACATTTTAGGAGCTCTGGCTCAAAGGCTCCTGGGATTTTACACCTCTGTTTGCATATTATGTATCTGTGGAAAATGTTGAGTCAAAAATTAAGTGTGCTGTTACTTTAAAGTGGATCTGTCACCCTAAGTCAATTTTTTTTTTTTTTAACAGAGAATTAAAATATGCCTATATGTTGTACTAGGTATTTTCTGTAAAATAGTCTGATAAAATTAGCTTCTGTATTTTAATGGCAAGCTGATACTTTATGCTAATTCCCATAAAGTATGCTAATTAGGTAACTTTGACGGCAAACATTTGCTGTGCTATCATAAATGCCCCGAATGTGTACATACTCTGCAAGATGCATTCATAGCGCAGTGTGGTAATACTGGCCCAGCACAAAAACTAATAAAATGCCAACAGTTTTTTAGACATTCATTATTGTCAGTAGCAAAGGGTGGCACTTTATGCTAATTATTTTTGCTGTGCCAGTATTACAATGCATTGCTATGAATTAATCTAATCTAAACAGAGCCCCCACACCAGGATGTTTCTAACAGCATAGCAAAAGAGATACCTCAACATAGCCAATTAGCATACTGTGAAGGAAATCAGCATAGAATGCCATGCTGTGTCAGCAAAAAGGGAGGTTTATATTCTCAAAAAACATGTATTTTACGGAAAAATGGGTAGTGCAGCATAAAGACAGTGTTTAACACTCAGTAAAACAAGAAAAACAAAAAGAGGATTTTAGTCTTGCCTGTTAAATCCTTTTCTCTTAGTCCATACGGGTTACTGGTAACTTTTGGTAGGCGATACACCCCTTTAATTGTAGGCAGGAAAAATTCTAGAATTGAATGCAGGGGGTGAAGCCTACCTTCCCTCCTTGGCTGCAGCTAGCCAACCAGCTCCAGAAAGATTTGAGACACTAACTAACTATGACTAGATAGTGGAAGGGAAAGAAGACTCCTGTGAGCATGACCCCCAAAGGGACCGCCACGGTGTGCCACAGGAGAGCCAAGCATGGTCCCTTGACAGGGTGGAAGACCAATATAACCTGTATGGACTAAGAGAAAAGGATTTAACAGGTAAGACTAAAATCCTCTTTTCTCTGTAGTCCAATACAGGTTACTGGTAACTTTGGGATGTCCAACCATTGAGATTCCCAGAGGCGAGAAGTAAGGCAAGGACCAGGCGCAAGGCCCCCAAAGTCACCAGAGCAGATATGAATCATCAGATCAGAGATAGCCCAACAAAACAATGAAGTGTTAACGGACACTAATCAGGGGTAACAACACCCCAAACTGTTACACAGCACACTGAACTAGAGAAAACAGGGCTCAAAAATGAAGGAAGCACCAAGAACCGAAGAAGATCCTAGACAGGCAAGACTGCCTCCAGGATTTTCCTCCCAAAGCTAGCATCAGCTGATGCTAACACATCAACACGGTAGTGCTTCGAAAAGGTGTGCACAGACGACCAAGTGGCAGCCTTGCACAACTGATCAGCGGAGGCCTGATTCTTGTAAGCCCAAGAAGCCCCAATAGATCTTCTAGAATGAGCTGTGACCCAAAAGAGGACACGTTTCTTCCTCAGGTCGTAAGCCTTACGAATAGTGGACTTGATCCAAGAAGCAACAGTCACTTTGGATGCAGGTCTTCCTGCCCTGGGACCCTCAGGAATAACGAACAGAGCATCAGATTGCCTGACAGACTCAGTGTGATGTACATAAAACTTGAGACAACGCACCACATCTAACAAGTGGAGATCCCTCTCCTTCTCAGAGGTAGTCAGGGCAGAAAGAAGGCACTACAATCTCCTGATTGATGTGGAACCCTGAAACCACCTTAGGGAGAAACTCCTAAGAAGTGTGAAGCACCGCCTTGTCCTTGTGAAACACCAAATAGGGTATCCTACAGGACGGAGCATGTAACTCCGCTACACGGCAAACGGACAAGATCGCCAGAAGAAAGGCCATTTTCCATGTCAACAGGCGTATAGGAATAGTAACCAAAGACTCAAATGGAGGGCGCTGAAGAACACCCAAAACCAAGTTAAGATCCCACGGAGGAGCGGGATTCTTGAAGGCTGGACGAGTATGAGCAACGCCCTGGAAGAAAACCTTGACATCAGGAAGAATAGCAATGTACCTCTGAAAGAAAACAGAGAGAGCAGAAGTCTGAACCTTAAGGGAACTCAAACTGAGGCCCTTATCCACACCGTCCTGCAAAAAGGCCAGGTCCATAGGCAGATCAAATTCCTGAGACAGGTCCTTGTCAGCACACCAAGATAGAAAGGTCGACCAGACAGGATGGTAGATCTTGGAAGAAACAGGTTTGTGGGCACAAAGCATAGTAGCCACCACCCCAGAAGAAAAACCTCTCTTCTTCAATATTGAGGATTCAACTTCCAAGCCGTCAAAGTTAGCCGATGAACATCCTCCTACCACAGGTAACCCTGTAGAAGAAGATCAGGACGGCAAGGGAGCCGGAATGGCTCCGCCACTGACAGATCCAGAAGCTCCAGAAACCAAGCTTGGAGAGGCCAGTACGGAGCAATCAGAATGACTGGACAGCGTTCCAGTCGCAATTTCCCTAACACCCTGGCAACATTGGGAGTGAAGGAAAGATGCAGACCAGGGGAAATAACCAAGGAATGGACATGGCACCCATCGCCAGGGTTAGAGGGTCCCTCCACCGAGAGCAGAACCTCGGAACCTTCCTGAAATGTCTTGTAACCATCAGGTCGATGTAAGGAAGATGCCACTTCTGAACAACGAGGGTGAGCACCTCTGGGTGCAGCTCCTACTCTTCGCTGTCCACTGTGTGTCGACTGAAAAAGTCCGCCATGAATGTGCACTGCAGATATGGCAGGAACGTGTTCTTCTGCCCAGGACAAAATTGCCTTGACCTCTAACCAAGCGGTGAGACTTCTTGTTCCACCCTGCTTGTTGATGTAAGACAAAGCCGTGGTGTTGTCAGACTGTACCCAGATTGGACAGTCTTCCAGCTGAGATGTCCTATGACGAAGGGCATGAAACATCGCCCACAGCTCCAACACGTTGATGGGAAGGAGAGATTCCTCTGGAGACCACAGACCCTGAGCACTCAGGTGACCCAGGACCGCTCCCCAGCTGGAGAGGCTGGCATCCGTTGTCACCGTGGTCCAGAAGGATACCAGGAAGGACTTGCCTTTCAGCAGATTGGAGAGGTCAAGCCACCATGACAAACTCAGTTCCACATGAAGAGGGAGGGACACTGACATTTTCAGTAGGTCCGGCTGACCCCTGCCCACCTGGATCACAAACCTCTGGAGTTCCCTGGTGTGCGCCATGGCAAACAGAAGCGCTTCTATGGTGGAGATGAATTTCCCCACTAGAGAGGACAGCTTTTTGGCTGGAACTGGATCTGGAGCCAGAACCGCAGAAACCCTGTGGGCGGACTGGTGAGCCACCTTGTCTGTGAGAAACACCATGCTCTTCTGAGTGTCGAAAAGAAGGCCCAGGAAGACCAGACGCTGGGATGAGACAAGATCTGACTTGTCCATGTTGATGATCCACCTGTGATGGGTGAGAGCGTGAATGCATTGCTGAACCTGCTAATGAAGCATTTCCAGAAAGGGGCTTTCAGAAGCAGGTCGTCCATGTATGGAGTAACTCCATAGACCCAATGAGTGCAGGAGTGTGCAATAGGAACTCCAAAGGTAAACCCCTGTAGGGAGGGGCACTGTGGGACATGTTCACCTGCAACACTCAAAGGGTTGCTCACCTTTCCTGCAGATCTTCTGTCTTCAGATTACCATGTAGTAAGAAGCAGCCTCTGTGGGCAACTCCTGAGGAAAGAGCTTGTAGCCATTCCCCCCCCCCCAGGGCTTAAGTTCCACAAAAAGCACCTGGTTACAGAGCTAGGCACATCTAATGGCATTGTCAGTTATGGTTATCTGCCTAATGGTGGTATTCCATTTCTAACAGAAAAATAAACTTCTAAAGCTATAGCAGACTGTCACGGTTTATTATGACTCTCAGACACAAGTTTTAGGTAAAAATCAATTTTATTGAAATAATAAATTGATAACGTAGGATGGCAATCACATACATACAGATATATTCAGAATATAACAAGACAGAAGGCAGACTCTACCGGTCCTGTCAATATACCGGACAGGACAGTCTGAAGTAATAGAATGTTAGGCTCTACCGGCCTTGCCAATACCGGGTAAGGCAACCTGCAGATGGAATTGCATAACGGTTCCTCCGGCCTTACCAAATTACCGGGCAAGGCAGCCTCAATAGATTCATAATGTAGGCTCTACCGGCCCTGCCAATACCGGGTAAGGCAACCTCAGATGGAATGTGGCAAAAGGTTCTACCGGCCTTACCAATACCGGGCAGGGCAGCCCAGAGATAGTAGCAGCAGTCAGATGGTAATGGCAAATTGACAGGATCGTAAGCAACCCAGTGTACACACACTGAGACTAACAGGGGAATCGTAAAGCCGCAAGGCTTTGGAGCAAACCAGCGTCCGCACGCTGGGACCAACACTGAATTGTATAGCCGATAGGCTTAGGAGCAAACCAGTGACCGCACACTGGTGTAACAAGCGAGTTAGTATAGCCGTAAGGCTTAGGAGCAAACCAGCGTCCGCACGCTGGGACCAACACAGAATTGTATAGCTGATAGGCTTAGGAGCAAACCAGTGACCGCACACTGGTGTAACAAGCGAGTTAGTATAGCCGTAAGGCTTAGGAGCAAACCAGCGTCCACACGCTGGGACCAACACAGAATTGTATAGCTGATAGGCTTTGGAGCAAACCAGTGACCGCACACTGGTGTAACACGCGAGTTTGTATAGCCGCAAGGCTTTGGAGCAAACCAGCGTCCGCACGCTGGGACCAACACAGAATAGTACAGCCGATAGGCTTTGGAGCAAACCAGTGACCGCACACTGGTGTAATAAGCGAGTTTGTCTAGCCGAAAGGCTTTGGAGCAAACCAACGTCCGCACGCTGGGACCAACACAGGATTGTATAGCCGATAGGCTTTGGAGCAAACCAGTGACCGCACACTGGTGTAACAAGCGAGTTTGCCTAGCCACAAGGCTTAGGAGCAAACCAGCGTCTGCACGCTGGGACCAACACAGAATTGTATAGCCGATAGGCTGTGGAGCAAACCAGTGACCGCACACTGGAGTAACAAGCAATGTCGCCGACGCGACCAGGCAGGAGGTCGCCAGGATACAGGCGATGCGATGACAGGAACCAGCAACAATCAGTCAGGTCAGGAAACTGCAGAGAAGAAGTTCAGCAGGAACTGCAACACCAGAGACTAGGCCGGAACCAGGACTGGAAGTACTTCAGCATGCAGGAAACACTGGAACAGTAGAGATCAGGAACTCAGGAACACATGAGATCAGGAACTCAGGAACACTGGAACAGAGGCCCAGCTATCACTGGCATAGTGATAGCAAGAAGGTCAGAAACAACACGAAAGGGCAACCAAAGGGTGCCCAATCCAGGTTTAAATAGGCAATGAAAGGCGGGCTATCTGCAGACAGCCAATAGCAGCCCCCTACTGGTGACAGACAAGGAACTGCAGCAATCACGGGCACCGTGATACAGACCTGTTCTCTTGCCTGTGTCTTCACCAAGGAACAAATCTTTCTGGAGCTGGTTGGCTAGCTGCAGACAAGAAGGGAAGGTAGGCTCCACCCCCTGCATACAATTCTAGAATTGTTCCTGCCTACAATTAAAGGGGCGTATCGCCTACCCAAAGTTACCAGTAACCTGGTTTGGACTAAGAGAAAATAACTTTTTTTTAGGGTACCGTCCACTTTAAGTAGTGAAACCCTTACATTCTACCATGTTAGTTGAAGTTGGGCACACCCTCAATAGCATGCAAGTATGGCTGATGACATCAACATGGTGGTATGGGAGGAGGAATTGTACAACACTATATAAAAAATACCCCTGCCCCTTTTAAACAAGAACTTGTTGTATAAATAAACCAAGCCTTCTTGTATGTTACATCTCCATTTAACCCTTAGTACTGTATATTCAGAAGAAAAGTGGAGGAGTTCTGGAGTAAACCAAATGCACTATAGGGGAGAACTAAAAATTCCCATCGATTTGGAGAGGGGTTAAAATACCAATTTAAATCTATGGGAAATTTTGGAACTTTTATTTCTCCCCTATAGTGCATTTGGTTTGCCCCAGAATAACTCCACGTTTGTTTTGAACATATAGCCCTTAGGAGTCCCATAATTGTGTGTAATGCACTGTTCTGCACCTCCCCCTCCCCTCCTCTCAAATGGGTAAAATCAATGTACTAGTGCTTTTCAATCAGATTATACACTAAGGGCGAGAGGTTCAAAAAGTCGTCATAATGAAAAAAATTGTTGGATCATGAGTGGTGGTAAAAGAAGGACGATATTTTCAGATGTAAATTTGTCACGTAAGAAAATTCATCTAAAGAATAAAAATGATGGTAAGAAGATCTTATTGAACATTGCCGTTAAAAATTATGATCTTAAAAATTGTCTTTCATTTTGTTTTTGAAACAAAAAAAGTCTTTGTTTCTTTTAAAATTTTTGTCTTTGAAAGGAATTTTTCTTCTCCAAGTTTATTATGTCGGGAAAAATGACGTTAATCAGACAAAAAAAAAAAATAGACGTTCAAATATTTTTTTCTGAAAATAACTTACATTATTATGGAAGGTTAAACCACACCCACTTTTAAGACTACTTTTTACCTTTGACGGAGATGGCGGAATTAGATGCAAAAAAATGATGGAAACATGTCTGAGAATTGACTGATCATGGTGTAAGAACTTTTTTATTCTGATGACAGACAATTTCAGTTACCACCACTTTCTGAACATCTCGCCCTTAAAGTTAACTAATTTTGTCACAAAACTACTACATACCAATATGGCATTAACACAGAATAAAATGTAAGATAAAAATCAGGTGAATTACTTTATGTTTTGCTGTCCATGAAAGGTCATAAAATAAAGGGGTAGGTCTTCAAATCGGTCAGCCCACTCATCATATTTATCCAGCTGGTCCTCCAAACGCATCATGGAGAACTGGGTTAGCATGATCTTGGCCAGACGCACATTGTTCAGTTCAAAACTCCCCCATAACGTGTTAATCCCCTGAATGCATAAATCCAGGGCATACTCGCTTATAAAGGTTGTTTTCCCGCTGCCCGTTGGGCCTAAAAAAAAAAAAAAAAAAAAAAAAAAAAAAAGTATATACATTGTTAATAGGTTTTATAATGCCAAAAATATTTATTTTACAATTTTTCCCCTTTATGAAAGGATACAAGTCTTTTATTCTTTATATGGTCTCTTCCATTTCTCTTGATCATTCATGGTCTAAAAAAGAAAGTCTCTAAATGTCGCGTGCACACATAAACACAGTTTCACTTAAAAAATGATCCTTGACTGTTAGCATATAGATTGTCCACTTTTCAGCCACTATACTGTCCTCTTGTTGCTGCCCAGAATCTGTCCCATTCATGTATAAGTAGCAAAAATACAAGAGAAGAAAAAAAAAAAAAAAAAAAGAAAAGAAGAAGGGCAGTGCCCAGTGGTGCAATATATTTAACACTCTTCAATTTAAAAGAATTGATATACTCACAATTGTGGTGGTCAGAGTTTTATCTCCAACATAATGCATAAGTGGAGATCACTACCCTGTCTCCACTCAGCTATCCAAATCACCAGAAAGGAACACAACTGCTCACACTGATACAAAAAATGTTATTTAGTACATAAAAAAATAAATTTAAAAACACTATATTTATATATGTGTGTAAAATAACAAACAAAATTAATATCTTGTAATACCTTTTTTAAACTCCCTTTCTCAAGTCTAAAGCATTTCTGAACACAAGGACACATAATTCACAGTTAATACACTGAATTCAAAGCTGTGTTGTTTGCTGGGGTTAACACAGCGGGACTGCTGATAAGACAGGGACCAAGAGAAAATCCACACTTCTTTGCAAGGCAGATATTAGTTTTGTTTGTTATTTTACATCTACGTCACTGGACTAATATGGCTACAATCTTAACTCTCTAAACTCAAAAATAAATAAATACATTTTAAAAAATGACGTTAATAGTTTATTTTTATCAATTAACAAAATTATAGTAAGTGAACAGTAGAAGAATCTAAATCAAATACATATTTGGTGTGACCACCCTTTGCCTTCAAAACAGCATAAATTCTTCTAGGTACACTTACATACAGTTTGTTAAAGAACTCTGCAGGTAGCTTGTTTCAAACATCTTGGAAAACTAACCACAGTTCTTCTGTGGATTTAGGCAGCCTCAGTTACTTCTCTCTCTTCATGTAATCCCAGACAAACTCAATGATGTTGAGATCAGGGCTCTGTGGGGGCCATACCATCACTTCCAGGACTCCTTCTTTAGCTGGATATAGTTCTTAATTACTTTGGCTGTGTGTTTGGGGTCGTTGTCATGCTGCAGAATAAATTTGGGGCCAATCAGATGCCTCCCTGGTGGTACTGCATGATAGATAAGTATCTGCCTGTACTTCTCAGCACTGAGGAGACCATTAATTCTGACCAAATCCCCAACTCCATTTGCAGAAATGCAGCCCCAAACTTGCAAGGAATCTCCGCCATGCTTCACTGTTGCCTGCAGACTCATTCTTGTACTGCTCTCCATCTCTTCTGCAAATGAACTGCTTTCTTCTACAACCAAATATTTCAAATTTTAAACTCATCAGTTCCTGTGTTTTCATGCATAGTTGAGTCGTTGGCCTTGTTTCCACGTTGGAGGTATGGGTTTTTGGCCGCAAGTCTTCCATGAAGACCACTTCTGACCAGATTTCTCAGGACAGTAGATGGGTGTACCCAGGATCCCACTATTTTCTGCCAATTCTGAGCTGATGGCACTGCTGGACATTTTCTGATTGTAAAGGGAAGTAAGCATGACATGTGTTTCATCTGCTGCACTAAGTTTCCTTGGACGACCACTATATTTACAGTCCTCAACTTTGCCTGTTTCTTTGTGCTTCTTCAGAAGAGCTTCAACAGCACATCTGAAAACCTCTGTATGTCTTGAAATTTCTGCATGGGATAGATCTTGCTGATGCAGTATAACTAACTTTTGTCCTGTTGGGGAGCTCAGTCTTGCCATGGTGTATGACTCTGCGTGCTGCATATAATACTCTGTCCTCTTCCTGCCGCCTGCTAGCCTGTGCCTTCTGGTGGACGGAGTATTTTCTGCGCTCCAGCTGCCTCCGTGTGCTTAACAAACAGGTTCAGAACCAGGGGAAGGGCACAAACTGAATTGAGAGATGGGAAGATGGAAAAAAGGACCTTGTGCCTGTTACCTTCTTGTTGTACCTCATCCCCAGTACGTAGTTACTATCCCTAGGCAGTCATCATAGGGACGGGACGGCTTCACCGGTCAAGCACTAATTTAGTCTTGTGACTAGCACCTTTAGTATGTCTTTGGCCATGGCAAGGCTGTTTCAGGGGTGGTCCACACAAGCCAGCAATGTATCTGTTTCATCATAGCTATTGTTCCATACCAGCATTACACTTCTCCTGGGTTCCTCTAATATAACAAATAGCTGCCTGATTATTCTCTGTGGAACTGCCCTCTCACAGAGCAGGGTTAAAGCCAGCTTACATTATATTCAATCACTCTCTCATTTATTTTTTTTTTACCTTAATCTATATATTGTTTCAATCGACCTTTGGTTTTTGGGGCTTTAAGGTCAGGCACGAGTGGCAGGCATATTGGATTGGAACACAGGTGGTATTAGGGACCCTCTGTTCTACCAGCTGCACTCCAGAGGGTGTAAGGGGGCTTATTGTGACTCACTATATTTGAACTGCATAGAAATGGCCTGGGGGGTTCAATTGCACAACAGCTGGAGAGCCACCTCACCATTTTGTAAAGTGTTTAGGCTAGTGGCTACATTGCCCAGGAAGGAGGTTCTATGCCAACCCTCTTCTTTTTTTCCATTTCAAAGTAGTAATGGTCAAACTACAAAGATTTCGCCCCCCCAGCTTTATCCCATTGCTCCTCATGCCAGACTGATCCTCCTAGGGATTTCTCAGCGGGTTTTGCAGGTAATTTTAGAAGGGTACCACACATATGTGCCCTCATGTGTATGGGCACTCCAGGTAGAATGAAAAGGACCACTTGATAGGTGGGTGCTGTGAAGAGAGCTTCCCGCTAAGCTCTGATAACTAGAAAGAACTGTTGCAGTATCATGCACTTACACCAACAAATTTGCATGAGCCCATAAATAAAAGCAATAGACTTTATTGGTTACCCTGTGCATACCTTAACAATATTCTCTAGTCAACTTACATAGTATATGGTGGAGACTGGTAAATTATGAGTACAAGCAATCAGATGTAGAGAGAGGCATCTCAGGCAGATCCACACCTTTCATGTTGATAACGCTTACTCATAATCCCTGGATAACGCCCCAGACAGACATCAACCAATCACAAACGTACAAATATGACATAAAAGCTCTCGTGGACCTTTTAGAGAACCTGGTTAAGCAGTCACATGATATAGCAAGTGGGAGGCAAAGACTCAATCCATGCATCAATCACAAAAGCACCTCTTTGCAATCCATTGTAGTCAAGGGGTTTAAATAAAAGCACTTAATAGTACATGCACACAGTTTGGAAGCTGCTCATACATTCAGTGCACTCTTCAGTTCTCCACATGGAGCCCTTCCAGGAGAGTCACTCCCCTCTTCTAGAGAGGTATCACGTGGGGAACTGAACACTACACTGGAAGATAGATTGAATGCACCAGCTGCTTCCATACTCATATATATATATATATATATATATATATATATATATATATATATGTGTGTGTGTGTGTGTGTGTGTGTGTGTGTGTGTGTGTGTGTGTGTGTGTGTGTGTGTATTCATTTTATGTGGCAGGTTAGATGGGGTGGATGATGGAGCACAGAGGTGGCAGATGTGCAGGAGTGGAACTGATCGTGGAGGGGAGTGAGCAAGACACAGGGTGGACAATCATGTATGATTGGACATCATGTCCAGTTATATCTGTACTGAGATATGGCTGGAAAAAGCATCTGGATCCTGCATATGACAGGATAAAGGAATTCATATAACTCCTCCCTATTGCCAGACCAGGGGTGCGACTAGCACAGATCCAGCCAGAAACAACACAGGTGACTTTCACTTTACAGAATAGAATATTCAAAATAAAAATAGGCCCTAAAAAGGATGTGTCCAAAACACCCTGGTGTCAGAGTATAGGGTAATTCAACTTTCACTTCTTAATCCACACTGGTTAGATTCCTATACCACAATGATATAAAACCTTTAACAAATATCCATTTTAAAGCCTCTTAGAGGAACACATGGAAATGTATCAAAACAGTGGTAAAGTGGGATTTGTGCATGTTTTCTCTTAGACCATGTGGAACACAGGAATTATGGGATAAATCAATCCTGCAAGAGGACAGGGCTCTTGCTATAAAAGGCTCTTAGAGGTGGACACTTCCTCCCTGCTTCACTTTACCTTCGAAATTATTTTATATCCCTCACCTGATATGTAACATTCATGGCTGTCTCTGAAGTATGCAGCCAAGAACCCCTCAAGGAGAGAAACAGCTGATTTTACAGGGGGCTAATCGGAATCACTTCAGTTGATGTGAGGTGAAAGCAAGTTACTTCTGTGCTTGATTTGGAACTTTTGTTATATATGAACACAGCTGCAACCTCAATTGTAAATGGTGTGCATGCTTATGCAACCAAGGCATTTACCTTTTTGTTTGTTTTTTTCCAAGACACAATCCATTTTGTTTTTCACTTAAATAGTGTTGTTTTCAAGATCTTATTAAAAAAGTGAAAAAAGTCTGACATGATTTGTCTTAATTTCAGCCTTTACATCATGTATGTCTGAGTATAATAATAATAATAAAAAAGACATTTTGACTTTACATATTCTGCACATGCACAATACGTAAAGTCACGACAAAACCAATACTTTCTTGAAAAGGAACTTGAACACTAAAATATAAATAGTTCTATGAAAGAGAATGTTGGAACTTTTACAGATACATTGATACAGGTGAAGTGCAGTACTGTGTTAGCTGTGACTAAAGTAGAAGATATGCAGAGCAAAGCAATGCACAATAAAGCTACTAAGGTAATAGTACCGAAAGTAGATCCTATATATACATAGCCGTGCCTTTCTTTATTCAGTAGACTGTACTCTAATATGCAAAAGCGGCATATATGTAAACTTGACAAGTACACAATATAATTACCTGTAAATACCGTCAGCTCCCCTTTGCGGTGTCCTTTAAGAAGTTTATTTAATTCGGGGAACCTGGCCCATTTGACTCCAGCAACCTGCTCTATATTTTCCAGTTGACCAAATACCTCCTCCCTTAGTTGACGAAAAGAAATGATAGATTTGTGGCTGGCAGGAAGAGAGGCCTTCAGGAGTTTATTTAAATTCAAGCCTTCATTAAAGGCCTGCAAGGGACTAGGCTGTTTGTCTCCTGGCCGGATCATAGAGCATCTCTTCAGGTTTAATTTCCTAGCAAACAGCTTGGAGGCTTCCCAAGAGCGCAGGTCATCACCTAACCACAGGATAATACGTTTAAATTGCTCCAGGTATGGCAAAAGGACAGGGGGCAGACAAGTTGTTCCACGAGGCAAAGATACAGTGGTTACTCCAGTGGCTTGATGAATTGCTAAGCTGTCCACTTCTCTGCTGGTGATAACAACCTCTGTGTCCTTTTTGCCCATAACAGAAAGTCCAAACAAATTATAGTAACGAGCTGGCCTGGGGTAAGTTGCTTCAATGTATCGGACACCCTGCTCCTGGCACTCTGCAGAAAATACCTTTAAGCCCTTCATATTTAGGTCCCGAGGGTTATACCATGGGAACACCAAGCTTTTGGTTGGTAGGAAGCATTTTACCCCAAATTTCTTCAGTGTTGGATTTGAAATCTTTGAAATGCAGAACATTGCCTTTATGAGCTGTGCATCCTCCTCCTCCAGATCTGAGAACCAGACTGCTTTGTCCCAGATCCTGCGCACCTCCTTGTCATTAAGTTGTTCCTCTGCAGAGTCCGAGTCACTATCCACCAGGTAACTGGCAATAATATCTGGGCTTAGATATTCACAGCCTTCCTTCTGCAGCAGCTCCATGCTGTCCTGGAAATCTTCCCAGCTGCCTTCCAGCAAGGTGTCTTTGCACAGGAATCGCCCAGTGGTCTTGTCAATGAACAGGTTATTGTCCTTGCTAGAAGTAAAAGGGCTGGGGGCGTGAAGGCAGCTGTATCCATCATGGAAGGACACATTCTTAGATCGTAGGTATTGACGGATTTCTGTTGTGGTTACTGGGTATGAAGAACCATCCAGAGCGGAGAGTAGCCCCTTCTTAAAATGCCTACGGGTAAGATCCCACTGAGCCTTTGCTGCCTTACATTTGCTACTGGCAGTTCTATGGCTGGCTTGCTTTGATAAAGAAGGTCTAAGCAGGTACCCCCTGGTGTGAAGACGGCAAGGCAGAGTTCTGGGACAGTTGTTAGTCAGCTGAGAGGAGAGATGTGTCAGGCACTTTACCCACTGCCGAAACATCATATAATAGTGCCGGTTCCATCTACAGCTACGGTATGCAGATTAACTTGATATTTGCACGGTGATCTCACGAAGGGTGAATCTCTCCCAAGATAACCAACATGTATTAATAGGTTCTTCGCATTCTGTAATTAATCAATCAGAAACATAACTGAGGTCATCACGTATACATCACCAGGGATCTAGAAGATAACGGAACACATGTGATGACAGGAGGCAGCCATGACATTTTTGACCTAAACTGTATTGGCGCTGTATTACGTCACTTCCCTTCGCCGAGAAAACCCGAAGTTTGTCATGTGACCTACAAAGCTGAATCTAATACTGTTGTTGAACTGTAACTTTCATCTGTAGGTTTAAAATGAGTTGAATTACAGTCCAACAACAGCTGAGGCGCTACATAGTGTTTATTTCTGCTGATGACTTAATAAGAAATAATATTTTTGTTTGGCGAAGAGACTGAAATGAATACAAACTGTTACTTAAAGTTAAATGTACATATAAAAAAAATTGTGCTGATGGCTCCCGATATAGTAAATATGTTTAATGCGTATTTTTACAATTTATTTATGTCCTTTATAAAAAGGCAGCTTTATATTGTAAAGGGAGCGCTGATTTTCAGTTTGTATTAGTTGCGAACCTTATTAGATGCCCAAATCAAACATGGCCGGTATAACTGACAGCAGTGTGTTGACTGAGCTCTTCCGGGTGACATGTAGCACAGGGCAGTGTGACCGTGGTGGGGTGGAAGTGTTGTATAGGACGCCTGTAGCAGGGTGGTTTAGCAGATATGACTTCCCGAGGCAACCCGAGCCGGTTTCTGCAGAGCGTCCTACAGAATGGGGTGGGAAGATACGTCTGTCAGCTCAAAAGGGTCTCGCTGATCTTCAGCAAAGATTCCCAGACATCAAGGGGAGCGAGGTGAGAGGAAGCAGGATTGTGAGCAAGTGGAATGATGTGTGGTGCCAAGTATAATATGGAAGGGATTTAAAAGAAAAGTTACATCTCCTAATTATACTCCCTCCACTTAACCATTTGAATGTAAGAGGAGAGCCAGGTGAGAAGGAGTGTGGGCAAGTGCATACCACCTAACATTTCTAATGGCCAAAGGTGGACACTTTTTTTTTAAGGTGGTAGGGCTGGGACATTACCGATAATCTTTAGGTTATTTCATGACCTACGTATAACTCTTTGTGTAAGTGAATACATAATTTAGAGCAAGACCAAAGTACATATTTACACAGACTAATTTTTAAACACATTTACTTAAGTTCAAACGCACACTGATGTGAGTTTTATCCCCTTAAGGACAAGGAAAATCTAGTGTGGATTTCCCTTAAAGGGATAGTAAAGTCCCCAAAAAAGTATGTTTTAAATTGTAGCTGCACTAAAAAAAAAACCACTTAATGCGCTTAATCCTTCCTCTCAAACCGTTATGGTTTGAGAGAAATAAGAAAAGAAAGTTCTCTGTTCCCTCCCCTTTCTGCCTGATGAGCTGTAAAGCTGTGAGAGGCAGAATCCGGTCGCCCGACTGTAGGCGGCTCTTCGGGAGCGCTGTCATCTAGAGATCTGTAAGTATAATCACTTCATCTGTATGGTCTACAACGTGTGCCTGGCTTGCAAGCACACGTGGACCATTCCGATGAAGTAATTATACTTAGATATCTAGATGACCGCTCCTGAAGAGCCGCCGTCTGGTCCCAGAAGCAGGATTTCATGACGTCCGCTGTACAGCAGATGCATGAGAAGGGGGAGGGAGCGGAGGTCTTTATTTTATTACATCTCTCAAACCATAACTGTTTGAAAGAAAGGATTAAGCGCATTAAATGTTTTTTTAGTGCAGCTACGATTCAGAAGATACTTTTTTTGGGTCTACTATCCCTTTAAGGACTGGTGCAATTCTGATCTTTTTGCCTATGTTTTTTGTTCAACAGTGTTTTCCCTCTATGTCTTTAATTCCAGCCACACAAATTATATACTGTTTTTTTGCACACAAGGAATGCTTTCTTTTGATACTCCGCCATTTATTTTATTAAAGTTAAAGAAATCGGTAAAACAACACAATTTTTATTTTTTCTCTTGTGATCATTTGGGCTCAATGGGTTAAATTTTGATGGCGACTGCATGAAAATATGAACGGTCATTCATACCTATAAAATGTCCAGCTTTACAGGGGGCACTGTCCCTCTCGGCCAAAAATCCCCATGTCTCTCTTTCCCTCCCAGATTTTCCATTTTTGTACATGACTTTGTGGTGTGTATATAAGTGTATTACTGTGCTCCACATTAATAAAATTCACAATGAACTTTTAATAAAATGTCAGTATTTTTGTTTTACAATAGTATGTGTAAATTGGAAACTTTCATCTTGCTCCCACACATTGATGTGATCATGTGAAGAGGTGTCAGTAGGTCATACAGTGACCTACACTTAATATTGCTCTAGCACTGCATGGGTTAATGCCCCATCTCTGACCATTTTATATTGGAATTTTGCTTTATTCTCTGCTTCTCTCTCCCTTACTCTAACAGTAAGGAGAGAGGCAGAGAACAATCACAGAGGCAGTGTGTAATACACATTCTCTCGTGAATGATATAGCTGGAAGATGTGATCGCTCCTGGACTGATCACGTGTACTGGCAGAAGAGACAAGGACTGAAACTGAGCGCTCCGTTCCTGGAGTGCTCAGTTTCAGCATGTTCAATGATAGAGCGCACTGAGGCGCTCTACTATCATTTAACCCATGACGTGCTAGGACCATCATGGGTCCTTATGGTACGTCACTGGTCATTAAGGCGTTATTGCTGTGGTGTGTATATACACGCCACACAGCCTGATCGCCTAAAAAGAGGGACACCAGGGTTGGGAAATAGGGACATTTGGGAGGTATGCAAGTGCTGTGATATGTTGTGCTGAGTATAATTGGGGGGGGGGGGGTGTTAAAGGAGATGTAAAGCTTCTTAATAATAACCTCCACTTGACCCTTGGAATACCAGAGGGGAGCCACATGAGAGGGGGCAGGAGTGTGGACAAGTGGGAATGGCGTGAGATGTCAAGTATAATGGGGGTGGGGGGTTTAAAGAGGAAAAAATGCTTCCTAATATGCTTAACCCTTTGACTGCCAGAATGGTAAGCAGCTCAAAGCAATACATTGTGTATGCCTCTGGAGTTCTAAAGGTTAACTTACGATACAAGGAAGTTCTACTAGCCCCTATGAATCTTGCCAGTCCTGGGCAGTTTTGTCCATGTCTCAGACATGACAGTTGCTGTCATCCCCCCGCCCCATTGAAGCATTCAGAGTGCATGAGCTTCCTTAACCATTAACCTTTTGACTGCCATGGGGTACACATCCCATTACTTCACAACTTGTGCAACCCTCTGGCCCTTAACCCTCTGAGTGCCAGAAGGTTACGCAACACATTGCGAAGCACTCAAAGGGCTAAGGTTAACAGATGCCCTGAGCAGAGATTGTGTCCTATGGTCCTCTGGAGACTGCCCTGTGTGTGTGTGTTTTATTTTTGTCCATTCTTACCAGATAGTCGTGGTATTTTTTGATAGCAGCCTTACTATCACTGCAATGATTAGTTATATTATATTTTTGGGTGCATAAGTGGGAATAGCATTTATTCCAAATTTTTGAAGTTCTATCAATGTATGGACACTTTTTTGTGTATCGGTGAATGTTAACTCATGCTAAGTTTTATAAAACAACTTGTGTTTTATCACTAGTGTGCGTTTTGTTAAATATTGGCTTTAACATATAATGAAGCTTTGAAGCAGGGGTGGGCAATGTGACTGGACTACAACTCACACATTCCCCTTGGTTACCAGGGATGATAGGAGTTGTAGTCCAGCCACAGCTGGTTGGACTCATTTTGTCCACCCCGCTTTGAAAGGACATCATGTAAAAAATGAACAGGTTTCATACCTTTCTAAATATCATGTACTCCTAGCCAATATTTGAAATATATATATTTTTTTATGTGTAGAAGACCCTAAATATGTTATAAATATGCTTTTCCAATTCATATCTAGCCATTTGTGCTTGACCATTTGGACCATTTGTTTATTTTCTCCTAAGAAGTCAATTTATGGCATTAGTGAGGTAAACAAGCAAGATAGAAGAGTTTTAGTGAACTTGAAAGGTCGGGTTCTAATCTCAGACTGATTATCACTGTTAACACTTTGTGTGCCAAAGGGATATGCAACGCATTACACACCCCTCTGGCACACAAAGGGTTAAGCCATTTTGTTTCATATCATTGCAACTATAGGCACAGTGTTGCCAATATCCATGATTGTTTTGAAAGATTTTCAAACTTTTTTCAGGAAAGAAAAAAAAAATGCTGACTAGAAGTACATAATATTTTAATGGATATGAGCCTTTTTCTAGTTTTGCTGATAATACCCTTTTAACTCCTTGAAAACTAGGTATGTCTTTTAAAGCTTTACAATACAATAGAGATTTCTAGCATTTAAGGGGTTAACTGGCAGAGGATTCTGCCGTGGAAGAAATAGTCAAGGAAAAAAAGAGTAGGTTGTGATTTCATCCCTTTTTAAATGCAGGGGAGTAGTAAAGTAAAAATGGTACATATTTTGGCTGAGTGTGTTTGGAGGCAAGCTTTAAAGGGATAGTAATACTTCATTTTAACTTTATTTTATTTTGTAGGCATTAAAAAAACATGAAGAATGATATAAGTCTTATCTCTCAAACCTTTATGGTTTATGAGATATTCACAAGCAAAGTTTCCCCCTCCCACCCAGTTTACCTAGTATAAACAATCTCTTCTCAGATGTGGAATGCAGTCCATAGACTGGACAGATAACAGAAGGGGACACTCTTATTCCTATGAAAACAATGAAATCCCTGCCCCCCCTTGACAAGCTTTTCAGGTTTTACCCTTATCTTAATTGAAGATTGTCCCTCTCTGCAGTCTACCTGGGCACCTCTCTTCTGCTCTGGTTGAACAGTGTGACATCAGTAAAAGGGGCGGGAGGGGAACACTTTGTCATTGAATTACTCTGGAACTACAGCTCTGACAGAATTGAAATAACACTCTCCAAATTCCAAATACTATGATGATTAATTAGAGCTGCTTTTATTATGAGAAACATTACTATTCCTTTAAAGACGACTAGGTCTCTTCTTCAGGCATAATAAGAATGAAGGCTGAAGGCACAATACATGACTTTAAAGGGATAGTAAAACTTCGTTTTAACTTTATTTTATTTTGTAGGCATTAAAAAAACATGAAGAATGATATAAGTCTTATCTCTCAAACCTTTATGGTTTAAGAGATATTCACAAGCAAAGTGTCCCCCTCCTGCCCCTTTTACTGATGTAACACTTTTCAGCCAGAGCAGAAGGGAGCTGCCCAGGTAGACTGCAGAGAGGGACAATCTTCAATTAAGATAAGGGAAAAACCTGAAAAGCTTGTCAAGGGGGGCAGGGATTTCATTGTTTTCATAGGAATAAGAGTGTCCCCTTCTGTTATCTGTCCAGTCTATGGACTGTATTCCACATCTGAGAAGAGATTGTTTACAGTAGGTAAAAGGGGCGGGAGGGGGAAACTTTGCTTGTGAATATCTCATAAACCATAAAGGTTTGAGAGATAAGACTTATATCATTCTTCATGTTTTTTTAATGCCTATAAAATAAAGTTAAACGAAGTATTACTATCCCTTTAAAGGGTTAGTAATGTGTCATGATAAATTAAAGGAATAGCAATACTTAATTATTACTAATCCCTATATTAAATTCCTATTAAAAATAAATGTATTGCCCCCGTGTCATCTCTCAAACCTTTATGGTTTGAGAGATTATCACTCCTAAAGTTGCCCTTCCCCGAAGTCAGCGTTGTAGCTGACTGAAGGGAAATCCGGTCTTAGATCATCAGGCGGCTCTGCAGCAGAGCCGTGATCACGTTAATAAAAAAAATATTTCACTACAACGGTCTTCTACATGTGCTTGCAAACCAAGCACATGTAGAAGACCATTTCAGTGAAAGATTTATTTTTTATTAAAGCAGCCTTGACTGTGCTGCAGAGCCGCCTGACAGTCATAGGACTGGCTTCCCTGCAGTCAGCTAGAACGCTGACTATGGGGAAGGGAGAGGGCAGTTTTAGGAGTGATAATATCTCAAACCATAAAGGTTTGAAAGATGACACTGGGGGCAATACATTTATTTTTAATAGGACTTTAATATAGGGATTAGTAATAATTAAGTATTACTATCCCTTTAAGGTTCATTCATTCTAATGTGACAATGGTGCAGAGCGTTATTACAATGTTATCAGTCTAGTTTATTTGTAATAGTATTATAAAGTTTCCCCTCCCGCCCCTTTTACCGATGTCACACTTCTTCACTGCAGATCAGCAAGTCGATCCGGATGGATGGCGAATTGGGACAGTCTTCTGTCAGTATAAGGAAAAACCTGCCCTACGTCATCAAGAGTGGCAGGGTTATCTTTCTACTGATGGAGAGAAAATTGTCTCTCGTTGCTATCTGTCTGGTCCACTGGCTGGATTTCATATCTGAAGGGAGGCTGCTTAACTAAGGTAAAAGGGGCAGGGGGGGGATTTTATAATATTATTACAAATAAACTACACCAATTAAAACACTGTAATAGAGCTCTGCACCATTGCCATATTATGGATGAGCAAGCTTTAATTTATCATGACACAATATTATCATCCTAAAACTAATTCACATTATTTTAAAGGGATAGTAATACTTAAAATGTAAAAAAAAAAAAAAAATTAATAAAAAAAAAAAAATGTTGTAGGATTTATCCCCCTAAGTAAAAAAATAGAGTACCCGCACTGCTGAAAGGTGTTTTATTCAAAAGTTATTACATCTCAAACTTGAATTTTTTTAGGTGCAGTATCACAGTGGCCGGAAATTGTACAGTGGCGCTGTTGTTACACCATCCTATGGAGATTTATGGTCAGCTGACCAGAGGTGTCTATCGGATGGTGTTGCAACAGTGCCATTGTGGTAATGCGCCTAAAAATTCAAGTTTGAGTTGTAATATCTTTTGATTAAAAAAACTTTCAGAAGTGGGAGTACCCTTGTTTTACTCAGGGGGATAAACCCTACAACATATATACTTTTATTTTGATTTGTGTTTAATATTTTTTTATTACGCGTATTTGGTAATTGGAGTGTATGAGTATACGGGATTGAGGTATAGGAGAATTAGTGGAAGTGTTTACATTTGGAGATAGCACTAACCTCCCCTTGGCGCTCTAATTTCTTTTTTCTTTAACATATATACTTTTTTTGCATTTTAAGTATTACTTTCACTTTAACGTCTAACCTCTTTACCCATCTTTTTTATGGTTTCTGCTTTTTTAGAGAATTTATTGAAGAAAAAGTGGTGGACTTTGCCAAACAGAATCCCGGCGTGGTGCTGTATGTCAGTCCTAAGCAATGCAGAGTCCCAAAATTGGTGGCAGAATATTGTAAGTACCTAAAGCAAGGGTGGGCAACATGTGACTCCCCATCTGCAGGACTGCAACTCTATACCTCCTCAGCCAGCCAGTATATGATAGAAATAGTTGTAGATCACCAAGAGCAGGAGAGCTGCAATTCACTCAGCCCAGACCTAAAGAAAATGTCAGATATTGCTATTTTTTGGTGTGTTTTTTTTTTTTTTTCCCCTCTGAATATTTTTATTTAAAGTATTTTTAAAATATCACATTTTTTGTATCCAGAATAGAATTCAGCAGTTTCCATAAATTAATTTCAGTGGTGTCTATAATGTTGTATTTACACTTTTTTTTTGACTAGAGTAGAAACACCTGACCTGACAATCTCGCTCTGTCGTGTACTGCCAGATTGTCACGTTGCGCTTTTTAGCCTGACGACCTACTGAAAGGATACCGGATTGGATATACCTGGCATAGGCAAAGGTGCAGTTCATAAAGGACATAACAGTTTTAAAATGTACAATGTTTTAATGATGCTTTTAACCTCTTGAATGCTTCACAATGCATTGGGGGCCTCTCTAGCATTGAAATAACTAAAACAGTTTTGTTGTCCCGTAATGGCACAGTTGGTTTGCTCCAGAATTGCACCTCTTTAACCCTTCAAGAACTAGAGGGGTGTGCTACACTTTATGAAGCAAAGTGGAATTTACACCTTATTGCTTTGCATACCCATCTGGCACTAAAAGGCATATGATTGCATGTTAATATTATTTTTTTTATAACTTTTTTATATTTCTTTAAAGTTTTGGGCTTTCATTTTAAATGCAAATCATGTCTGCAGACTCTCTAATCTTTTTTATGAATATATCAATTTAATTCGCTTTCAAACTGAATATAGGAGGTTGCAATAGCCCTTTCTAGTGCTGATAACCAAAAGTTCTCAGACATATAAAAAAAATGGTAATTTTGATCTCTTTATTCCATATCTTGGAGTGCAAATTTACCTTTTTTTTCTGTGTCCAATCCACGGCAATAGACTGTGGGTATTGACTGCGCCTTCCAGCTGGTAGGACCAATAAAAATACTACAAAAGCAACTGTTCCTCCTCTTCCCCTCAGGTATATTGGTCCTACCAAGCTGGAGGACGGAGGCAGTTTGCCTCTCTCTCTCTCTCTCTCTCTCTCTCTCTCTCTCTCTCTCTCTCTCTCTCGATTATTTCCTTGTTTTATTTCCTTTATTTTGTTGTTTCATGTTATCTGCCTTAAATGCGGATCACATTAAGATGCATTTGGAATCTAGCAGGATCAGATACCCCTTTCATTACAGTGGTCGCATGGGTCCATAAACAGGCTTTGATAAGTACTGTATGGCACCAAAGTGTATAGATCACTTACCATGCTGCCTTCCCCGCTGATCTAATGGATACTGTCAAACTGAGGCACCTGTATATGACGTGAGTCTTTGGAAGCCAAAAGAAAGCGTAAGTGTGATAGCGTGCGTTTCAACAGTGTAGCACATACACGAGGAAGCTGGAATCAAAGCACCTACAGCTCTGAATCACGGGGGAGGATCGGGCGGCTATGTAAGTGCTTTCCTCTCTTATTGCTTGTCTTATTTGTTTTTCTAAACGTGTTATAGTATTTACTACTATGTGTTCCGATTTTATGTAACGTGTTGAAAACACGGCTACTCTCTATTATTGTTTGCCTCAACCATGGTATCAGCTACGCAAGGGGATATTCTTAAGTAATATCCATAACCCCTAAGGAGGACATAAGTCTGATAAACCAATCTATGTACTGGTTGTTACTATAGTGAACTCACACACAAACAGTTAACTTTGTCCAGAATTTTACATAAGGTCATCTGCCCCTTTGGTTCAATCACGGTTAAAAGCTTCTAGGTTGGTTTAAGTCTTCACCTCCATACAATCCACTGTGAACTTTCTATGGCTTTCTGATGCAGATATGATCAATATCATATCTTACTGAATTCGGACAGGGATAGCATGGAAATAGTCAGCCTTTCTTCAGCTAGAAGGGGAAAATCACAGTCTAACCAGTTAAATTTAATCTAGACAGGTTGTTGGATTTGTCAGGACTATGGCGGACTCTAGGCCTGTCTCTGTCACAGATTATCTGCTTATTATTGATAGATCCTTACTATATTATACACACCTCTGAAGAGGATTCAGCTGTTGCAAACTTCCACGCTAAAACCACTATACTTCCAAAGGAAAGAACTACATTGATAGACCCTATCGGTAATAAAGGGACGGCGCATTCAGGAATCAGTTTGCTACCACAGAGTAAAACATAAGGTTAGCAACAGCTTATGGCATCTGTATTTCACCCTTAAGTATCTGGCTGCCACAATTTAAAGAGAAAGCTTGAGCCATTAGTGTCAAGATCCAGACTCTTAATATAAATTTCCTCCATATAAGATACAGTTTCCCAGGTGACACCTCGCTGAACAACGTCCAAGTCTATCAGTAGCTTATGTGTTATCAGCAACAGCTTAAGGGCCCTCTGGATTAAGGTATGACAGAACCTGTGATATGTATCCTTTTTGGAGAAGGCGCTAGATATTATCAATTATCTTGCGTGATAAAAACTTGAGTCAGCAAGGATCCAAATAAAGGGTTCTTTTCTCAGAGGATTCACTGGCGCCTTTAACTCCCAGGGCATTGCAACCGCTACGATGTTCTCGCCCCACAGACCGGAATAAGTATTAGCACTTGTAAATCTGAGTATGACGCTTGTGAACTCTCAATAGCCCTGTGAATTTTGACTTCTGGGTGGTGCTGCTGGGGATATAAATTAAGCTTAAATTTATATCCCCAGCAGCACCACCCAGAAGTCAAAATTCGCAGGGCTATTGAGAGTTCACAAGCGCCATACTCAGATTTCCAAGTGCTAGAACCTGTGATATATAACGGTAGGCGGGAACAGGAACTTTTTCCTAACGAACACCCAATTTCCATAGAAGTTTCTACTGAAATAAACCTACCTCATCTCGTTCGCCAAGTCAAGGGCAGGCTGGAGTTGTCCTTGGATTCCTGGAAAGTCATCCATTAAGGTGAATGGATTCTTCAGATTCCAGAGGTGGGGTATGCATTGGAATCTCACCGTCCGTATAATACAGAGGTTCAGGAACTGTGTAAAATCAAGAAAACGTTCAGACTGCAAAGCGCATTAAGAAGAATATTCAGGAATTTCTTCAGAATAGTCATAATCTAGTACAGAAGAAACAGAGGTTCCTGGGCTTTATTCAATAATTTCTCAGTTCTTACACCTGCAGCTGATTACTCTGGATTTGGCTTTGAAGGAGATTGTTTCCATCTTGACGTTATAGGAGTCTATAATTTCAGCCATCAAGAGAGACTATCCACAAGCAATTCTCACAGAGGAGATTCCAAGAATGCATACTACCATACCCTGATGGAAACCTCTCACAAAATATTCTTATGATTCCACATATAGGGAACCTGTTATCAATATCTGGTTCTCCTATTCGGCTAGCATTGACAAACGAGAGTTTGCAAACTGTTGGCAATCCGCTATGGCAGCATTATGCCAACAACAGATTCAAGTGCTGCTTTCCCTACCTGGGACTGGTTGATCATAGAGAATTCTAAGAACTGGGCAATTTCAGGCACATTTCTATGTCTAGATTTGATAATCCAGCTAGGATAGATCATAGTTACAAAGAAAAGCAACTTCTACCTTCACAATAGTTGATCGTCTGGGAATTAATTTCGATACAGCTCAAGAATATGCAAGTCCGTCTACTTGATAGGAGGTTTCAAGGAGTAGATAGACTGACAACGAAAGCCTCTTCTGTATTTCAGGGAACTGTCTTCAGCGCACCTGATTGTTCTGGGACCGGAGCACATAGTTCTACCGTGTCAGTCTGCTATCAGAAATTCTACAAAAATGATTCTTCCAACATCCTACAAATACATTTTGGGTATGGTTCTTCCCACAACAAGAATAAAGGGTGGTGCTGGTTAGCAAGAAAGGAATTTGGGACAGTCGGTCCTTGACGCTTAGAGGCCAGTTGGGTTTTTAACCCCCTGGAACTGCAAGTTGGTTGGGAAATGCTACAACATTTGAAGGTAACATTTCTGGACAGCTCAGGTCTGATCAGAGAACACCTCTGCAGTCATATATCTCCTGAATTAAGGGGGAACATAGAAACCTACTCTCAAGAGATTGGCCCTTAGACTTCTACTCTGTACGAGAATCACATTCACTGTTTGACAGCAGCTTATTTATCAGGAAATCCCAACTATCACGCAGATTTCTGCAGTAGACAGAACTTAGATTTCAGAGGAGTACCCAAAGGTCCACAAATTTCCTGTCTCATTGGTAGACATACAAGTCAGCAAGAAACGTTGCTCTTCGTTTCAGATGGAATTTCATCTGGCATTTCTGTTCCCTCACAATCTCTCATTATAAATTGGTTCAGAAGTCGAATTGGACTAATCTCAAGTATTATCATAGCACCGGATGGGCTAAATTACTTTGTATGCTGATCCAAAAGGTTGATAAGACCAACGATCAAGCTACTAGTAATCCTGTACCTATCATGTTTGGGTCCCATTTTCATCCATATCTAGCCTTCTTGAGGCTGACTGCCTATAGGCTAAGGTATGAACAAGGCTTTCAAGCCAGTAGTGGATACCAGGCTGGATGAGCGACGGCCATCCTTATCAGACAAATCTATTGTAGAATCTGGGCTAACCTCCTCATGTAGTGTATATATATTCAGAGCTCTGGCCACATCCTGCACTTAACCTGTAATTCTGGGATTTCTTCTCTAATCGTTTCTAAGGCCTCATATCAGCCTTTATAAAGTCCTACTGTCTGCTTATTGACTTTCCTGTTTACACCTTTTATGGAGTGTGTGTGTGTTTGTGTGCACGCGTCCTGGAGAAGTGTAAGTATTTTTGTATCTAGGGGTGTGTATGTATATGTTGGTGTATATGTTAGCATATAACATAAAGTGCTAGAATTTGTCTCTCCCAGTGTGTGTAGCCACACATGAGAAGTAGGGAATGATGCAGTCATGCGCAGTAGAGATTGCGCGATCTGCTGATCCAGAGCGGGGTGCTCCAAATGGTCCGGCACCTCGGCTCCGGGGCAGCAGCCGATGTCGCTGGCTGCCAATTTTGCCCGTGTACTAGTATGTATGTTGTATGTGTATATATGTGTATCTATAAGTGTTGGTATGTTTCTGCTTCCTATTTGGTATTCTATGAGATATATATTTCTCTGTGTTATCTGATCCTTGTTTGACTAGTGATTTGATCAGTCTGTTGCTCCCTTGGGTCCATTTCCTTGAGACTCTTTACTGAATATAGTTGCTCTCACGAGCATCACTTCTTCTACTTGAGTAGGAGTTATACTAGCATTATTGTATGGGTTCCTCCTCACAGGGTTTTCCTTCATGATGACATTTGTTTTAGCCTAGGGCTTCCTTCCATTCAAAATGATTTCACCTCAGGCAGAACATGGTGCTTCCCTCTTTTGGCTTTTTGCCAACTAACACATAGAGATTCTACATCATTTAGATCTTATCATATGTTTTCATACATACCTGTATAGGACAAGTTCTTTGTCATCCGATGTATTGTTTCTGCGTTTGCTGGAAGATTTTAGTCAGGTGGATTCAGGACTGCATCAAGTTGAATCTTCAAAACGGGAAACCACTTTTGTGAATAAGGTTCACTCCACTGGAGCTATATCTGCTTTCCAACACTGTAAGAGGTCGACACACCTGATGTGATTTGCAGGGCGACTACCGGGTCCTCAGTGCCTATGTTTTATAGACACCATATACTGGATATACAAGCATCCATTGATAAAATTGTGCAGGAAGGTGCTGACAGCAGCCATTCCTATACCAGGGTTAGGTGGTTAGTCCCTCCCTATATTCTGGGTACTGCTTTGGTAAGTCCCACAGTCTATTGCCGTGGATTGGACACAGAGGAAAAGGTGAAATTTACTCACAGATATTTTTGTTTTCCTCTGTGTCCTTCCACAGCACCCCTCCCTTATTGGAGCCGGGTAAGGTATCGTTCCTACCTTCTTCCTATGCCTTGTCTGTTTATTATGATCATCTATATAGCAAGGTCCTTAAGGTTGTTATCTTCTTTGTATCTAACCTGTTGTCTGTTGCAGCTTGGACAATACTTCTAACTGAGGGGAAGAGGAGGAACAGTTGTTTTTATAGTTTTCTTTAATTGGTCCTACCAGCTAGAAGGAGGAGTCAATACCCACAGTCTATTGCAGTGGAAGGACACAGAGAAAAACAAAATATCAGTGAGTAAATTTCACCTTTTTTGACAAGTTGAGATACAGATCAATAATAGCGCTGTTGCTGCACCATCCTATGGACAGCTCTGGTCCCGGGACCATAAATCTCCATAGGATGGTGTAGCAACAGTGCCACTGTACAATTTCAGGCCTCTATGATATTGCACCTAAAAAATTCAACTTTGAGCTGTAATAACTTTTGAATGAAACACCTCTCAGCAGTGAGAGTACCCTTGGTTTACTCAGGGGGATAAACCCTACAACATATTTTGTTGTTTCATTTTAAGTATTACTATTCCTTTAAGGCTAGTAGCGAATTACATTGTGTGGCTTATGGTAATTGTTCTGTATGTCCCTTGTCTATATCAACTTTTCCTCTATTTCATTGTAGTGTAAGTGCCAAGTAACAATTGAGTCAGTACTATTAGATGCTGAAAAATCTCAAGTATATTAGAATTTTGTGTTTTTTCTCTTCTCTTTACAAACTACTGTTTACAGCAAGCCGGTTTCTATGCCCTTGGTAAACATTATAGAGAGGGAACAGACTGTTCTTATTCTTGATTTTAATTATTTGCCTATAAATTTCAATATACGTTTTAAAATACTTAACCCAGGGGAGGGCTGGCAACTTCTGGCCCGGGGGGCAAATACAATCAAGTGGACCATTTCTATCATTGTTCAAGGCCAGCGTTCTTGCCCAGCCCCTTTTTGCTAATTTTAAAATTGGCATTATTGTTGTGAAGTAAAGCAAGTGATACCACATAGCTTGCAGTTGAAATGGAGCTACGCTACTGATAATACAGAGCTTACAATGTAAATAAAGCTACACTAGTGATACCACAGAGCATAGAAGGGAAATGGGTTATGCTGATAATGGAAGTCTATTTGTTTTATAGCTCTGTGGTGTAATTTGTGTTGCTCCATTTCAATTGTAAGCTCTGTGGTATCACTAATGTAGCTTGATTTACAGCAGCAAGTGGGAGATTGAGTGAGGCAGTGGCCCACCTGCCCAGACATATGACCAGCCCAGGGGTCAACTGCCCCCCAGGTCAGTCTTCCCCTGACTTAACCTATCCAAAAGGTGTGTAGATTAAATGTGACAAAATACAGAGTACAGCAGTTTATTGCAGTGACAGACAACCAGATTCACCCCAAGGTTCACACGTGTGGCCCTCAAGTTTAACAAAGCTTTGCAAGTGGAAGCAGTGGAACCGGGACAGTGTAAAGGGGGAATGCAAAAGAAAGACATTGTGTACTTTTTGGGATGAATATATGTTTTTTGTGGATGTGTTAACTGGAAATTGTCTGCTCTTCCCACTATAACAGAGGATGGACTGGGGGCTGCAGGGAGGCACTTGAGAACCATATGCAACCCTGGGACTGCCAGTTGACTACCACTGGTGTAAAGGGAAGTCTGCTCTAAAGCAAAGTACAGTGGGAATGTGCTTTTTTAGGTGAACGCAGTGTGTGTGTGTTAGGTGGTAAAGGAACATTGCCGCCTTTTTTTCACAGTACAGTTGAACAGATTGTGGCCTGCTTGAAGTCTGTGAGGGCCGCATGTTGTCCATCAATGAAGCATGAAAATTAATAGGAACACTGATAACTTCCAATAGTAGCCCATCACACACCTTACTCTAGGCAGAAAATTATAATGGCCCCAATGAATCAATTCTGTGTGAATTGGATCTCAAAAATCTTAACTATGTACTAGATATCATGATTGTGGAGGCAGATGTATAATTATTGGTTGTAGGACTCCTGGAAGCCACACTCCTCCAGCTGAAGACTTCCTAAGAGCATTTCAGTTAAAGGAGCTGAGTCCAGGAGCCCTGCAACAGAGAAACATGGCTGCTTACCGGCGCATATTATCCAGTACTAATTAAAGATTAATTTTGAAGAATCAAGCCAAACTGAATTGATTTCATAGTGGCTATTAGGATTTGCTTCCTGGATTAATCTATGTGGGGTTTGTATTATTAGGAACTGTTAGCATTCCTTTAAATGAATGCAGCAAATGTTACCACTTGCACACAATAACCTGTTTTGTTTTAGCATTAGTGTTCTTGTGTGTCCGTCTGTTTGTTTTGTGCCCAGTGGATGATTAGTTAATTGAAGGAAATGCTACCAAGAGTTTTTAGCTTTCTAGTTAGAAATTAGTTCTTGTAAATGTCACAAGGTGGCACTGCAGCCCCATTTTTGTTGGTTAAAAATCTGTTCCTTTTAGACTTTTGCAGAGGGTTTTGTACACAGGGAAAATAGGAACAATTCTGATTTAAGCAAGGTCTTCCATAGAGGAGAAAGTAAAATCTTAATTGATTTAAATGGGCATTTTAAAGGGTTAGTAAGTTAATTTTATGTTTATTATTGTAGTCCTTAAAAAAAATATGGACAACGATGTAAGCCTTATCTCTTATGGTTTGAGAGATATACTTTGCTAAAGTTGCCTCGTGAGAGAAGTCAGCGCTGTAGCTGACAGCTGCAGAATCCGGTCATTTGACTGGCAGTCAGCTCTTCAGCAGAGCCAAAAATGCTGGATGTCAACATTAATGCTTCATTGGAATGGTCTACAAAGTGTGCCTGGTTTGCAAGCACACATTGTAGACCATTCCAGTATTTATGCAGTGGTGTCCGTAGAAATTTTTCCAGGGGGGGACAAAGCCATAACATGAGCCCCAGGCCAGCCCATGCAGCCTCTTTGTTTAAATGGAGGGGGTATTTGTAGAGGGTGCAAGTGCACCCCCTTACACCCCCCCCCCCCCGGATGCCATGTATTTATGTTTTGATTGCGCAATTTCGGCTCTGCTGAAGAGCTGCCTGCCAGTCAAATCTTGTTCTCTCCTTTCTTTAGAATGATACATATTGGACTATTAGGATTTTTTTTTATTTCTTCCCTGTGGCACAGTTTGTTTGCTCCAGAATTGCTTGTATTTAGCTTACTGAGTTGCACCTATAGGGCTCGATTCAATTCCACCCCCACCCCCATGACAAAAAAGCAAAACAATAAAATAGCCGACAGCATTTTTTCAAGCACGTTGTGCTATTCAGTTACCCGTGCAATGAAAAATACTGGTAAAAAGATAAAAACAAAAAACACGTTCGGCAATAACTGTAGCAGCATTTTCACCCATTGGGGGGGAAAGAAAAACACACTGAAAGATGCAGTTCAATTGAACACGCTAACCCTAAGATCCGTTAAGGGACCCATTTTATTGTGGGAAAATCTGCACCCAGTGTTTTTTGGGGCACTGAGGCCCTTAAACAGCCAATGCATCAATTAAAAGTTAAAAAATAGTCTTAAAAAAAAATAAAAAAAAAAAAATGAGTCCCTAAGCCCCATATCAATACAGCAAAAGCACTCCTAAAATATGTCCAGTGATAGTAGAATTAACCCTATGAGTGCCAGTGGGGTATAATTACCTCATTGACACTCACAGGGTTAATCCGACTAAAATAAAAAACAACAATCATTGATAATAAACCCTTACCTTTAATTCTGATGTCCAGAGGAGTCTTCAGCACCCTGGTCAGCTATTGTCCGTCTTCATCTTCACTCTTCTTTCTCTCCATCTTCTTTCTTCTTCGGTTCCGTCATCTTTCTTCCATTCACAATAAATGGAGTGCCAGAGAGATACACAATGCATTGTAGAGCAGTGTGTTGTGTACCTCTCTGGCACTCAAAGGGTTAAGCATTGCACATATGTCCAAGTTCAAATAATAGTAGAAGATGCCAAAGTATAAATATTATTCCCCCATTTGTCCGCTAATATTATGTTTATAATAGAAATCCAAACTTGTGTGCCCAAAGTTGAGTATTAAGTAAATGACCCCTTGTGTTTGCGGCGGCAGAAGGAATAGACGTCAGAGCCTCCTCTAACTACCTTATGGGCTTATGACCGTTCCAGCGTGAGGGAATTTTGAACAGGGTCTGCATTTTGATATGGGCAATATCTGTTCAGAATGATTCACATTGGCTGGGATGTTTGCTTAAGCACCTCACAACCAATCGGCTTCGAACAGGGGATTAAAGAGAAAAGAAAAAAGAAGGCACTGAATGTTGGATTTTTTTTTTTTAGTTTGAAGTTCCCATTATTGCTATTTAGTGGCTTTTTGGGAACTTAACACACAAAACAGACGTTTGGCCACAAGTCCTTTTCTGTGGCCTAACGTCCATTGTGGTTTCAGCAGATATGGCAATTGAATAGATCGCTAGCACTTTTTGCTAACGGGGCCGTTAGCCGATATTGCCCTACTGGCTGTTTTACCGGCCTCAATTGAATCAAGCCATTAATGTCCATAATTCAGCTCCTGCAAGAGCAGGTAGAGGATCATCAGGTTTAAAAAGTATAGATACACTGGATGGAGAAACAGTTCTACCACTGTATAAGTATTTGGTTTATGGAGTTCAGTTTTGGGCACTGACAGTTATTGAAAAAGTACAGCCATATTCAACACAACTAATAAATGGATTGGACGATTTTAGTTGTAAAGCAAGACTAGCCAATCTGGGTTTGTTTGCAATAGTGAAGAGACATGGAGGGTATAATTGCTATTAACAGATCTATTCAAGGTCAATAGAAAGAACTCTGTGGGGAATCTTACTTAAAGAACTGAGAGGAAACAAGGTGGCATCCATTAAGACTGGTGGATTGGTGCGTTTCCTCAGCAGGCTGTGTTTGCAAATACTGGAGATGCCTTTTATAGCGCAGGACAATATAGAAAATTATGACAGTTGGTTTCAATGCAGTTAGGCTGCTGTTGATCCAGGAGTTATCTGACTGTCTTTTGGAGTCGCAAAAAATGATCAGAAATGGCTTAAATTTTGTTTAAGTCAAACTATTAGCAACATTACCAACTGTGTCCAAAAGGCATTTTTCTAATAATGCACTCTTGGGAAAGCCATAGACTAAAACTCTCCTTAGTAAATGATGATCGCAACAGCACCAACTAGTGACCACAACAGCAATAACTTTTGTATGAAAAATCTACCAGCAGTGGGGAGCCTTTGTTTTCTCAACAGGGGAAGCAATAAAATGTAGATTTTACGTTTAAGGAACATCAAGGTATACAATGTGATGCTTTTCACACCTTTCTGGTTCTTGAAGGGTTAAAAAATGACTTATTGCTTACTTAATTAACATAAGCCTGTCAATATGCAGTGTGTGAGACCGTGAAATCTACATGTCCAGTTCTGGACATTATAGTATCTGTTAGGGAGTGTTTGTTAGCCTTCCTGTCTACCTCCAACCACACAGTAAAGGGGATTAGGGAAAGTTTTGATTTGTAAAAGGTCTGACAAAGACATCTCTGAATGGCAGCAAAACTGTTTGACACTTTATCCTGCTGTTACCAAAATTGTGAAAGTGCCCAGGGCTGTGTTGATTGCTCCAACATTTCATAAGCTCCTGTCGGGAGAAATGTTTAGAGTCAGACAAAGTATTATTATTGTAGTCTGGGATTTGAATTATGATTGGCCATGGTTATTAACCCTTTGAGTGCCAGATGGACAGCACATCGGCCACCTGTTTGGAATGCAACTCATCAAGTCATTGTATGACAGTAGGTGACAGAACCATGTTAAAGAAAGGAACTGTAGATTTCTAAACATTAATGTGTGCCTGTGTGTAATATAATACACACACACACACACACACACACACACACACACACAAAATAGATTACAAGACACTTGGCTAAATCTTCCTCTACCGATTATGTGTTGCACTAGCCTTTTCTGTGAAGTAAATATTGTGTTTATATTAATGTTTTGGTGGTACACTGTAGGACTTTCTCCAAGTTCCCAGTAGATATCCATACAACAAAAAAGTAGAAGGAGCAATAGATAGTGTATTATCGTTTTCAACAGATTGAATGGTTCAATAAAACTCAAAAATGGGTACTCACAATTGTGGTGGTCAGTTCTGAGCCTGACAAGTGCGCATTAGGAGAAAAACCCGTCTCCAACCGGGAATAACAGGGTAAACCTAAAACTCCACGTGGCTCCAGTAAAACAAATATATTTTAATATCAAATATCCATATAACATATAAAAGACAATATATATGTCTGACAATATAGTATCTCTAATAATATAGCATCTAACGCGTTTCGTGGCTAAACACGCCACTTTATCAAAGATAGAATCTACAACTGTAGTATTTAAATTGTTGTATGGATATGGTCTATCGCTTTGGGGAGAGCGTTGTAAGAAGGAGCTGTTTTTGGGTCCACCTGAAAGATCTACTGAGTTGCTGATTGGAGGGCAGCCTTAATAATCCCTCTGAGTGTATTTAGCTGTGGTGCACATACGTGTATTTACAGCAACTTATCTTGTGAGTATAACTCACTAGGGTGATTGGTGAAGGTCAACTGAACTAATTGGATTCAACACAGGGTGCACCTCCGGGTTTTCTCCCTTTTGTTTCTGTATTTTTAAGTTCCCAGTAGAGAATGCTAATTACTTATAATAATGTGTTAATGTAAACATACATGGGATTGTTCAATGTACTTTATTAAAATACATAGTATATTTTGTTGTACCTTCGTATTCTTGAAAATCAAGTTAAACGTTCTCCCTCCTGCCCCTTTCCATCACATAATTCAGAGTTCACTGAGATTCGAAAACCGGATAGCAATGAGGGACAATTATGTGTGTGTCCATACAGGGAAAACCCTTCTCCCTTTGATGAAGGGGGCAGGGTTTTCCTTATACCGACACAATTTGGGCTTTTTTTTTTTTTTTTTTTTCTCTTTTGCTATCAATTCACTTCAGCTTTCGGATCTCAGTAAACTGTGAAGGACGTGATGGAAAGGGCAGGGGCAAAAACTTTTAACTCTGTTTTCAAGAACAATGCAAAGATGCAAGCAGTACGAAAGGTGCAGTGCATTATCTAAAAGTACACTGAACAATCCCATATATGTTTTTATATTATGACATTACTATCACTTTAAGTTCCAGGACAAAGTAATTGCTCTCTGTGCTGTTAGAAATGCCACCAGTGTGTGGGCTATGCCTAGATTAGTTCATAGCACACTGAGGGAGAGGTATTAAGTTATCTACTGAATTCAATCATGGATTCAGTGTGCTATTTGCACTAGTTTTATACATGCCACAAAGCTTATACATGGCACTAATTTAATAAAAAATATAGTATTATAACAGACAGATAAGTACACTATGGATAAGCATACAATATATCAACTCACATTTGAAAGGTGCTGATAATCAGGCATATACATGTCACAACCAATAGTGTATACAGGGTACTTTACCTATCCCTGCTTAGGGAAAAAAAAAAAGAAAAGACAGTGAAAGTAGCCATTCCAGTATATGAAAAGTAGATCAAATGTATTAACACAAGGCCCTACAGGTATGTGTTTCTCAGCACTATGGCTGCTTTATCAACCACAAACAAAACAAAGCAACAACAAAAATAGATATAAATCAAACAATCCATAGTATAACACTATAGGCTCCCCTTCTTGTGTACCCCTCTAGCACTCAAAGTGCTAAAGGTTAATTTCTCAAAAATGATTCATGTTACAAATAGATAGTACAACACATAGGTAGTTTTTAAAGCTCTTTAAATTGATTTAAAACTATATTAAGGTGACGGTTCCACTTTAACCGAGCATTATTCTAAACATGTACCTATTGATGGATTCACATGAAATACCCACTGATTACATTAGTGCCATAACCTTTTTTGATGACAGAAGAATCCATTCTGGTCTTTAACTTTTTAATGACCAGATGAGTGTGCAACTCATTACAAAGAAAAGTCTTGTGCACTGCTCTGATCCTTAACCCCTTAAGCACAAGAGGGGTGTGTAATGCATTGCATATGTCTCTAGTCCTTAAGGAGTTAAAAGTGTAATCCAAGAATAAAAGGCTTTTTTCCTAATGAAATGTATTTTTTTTTTTGTAGTCAGATTCAAGCTGTCCCACAGAGTTAATTATAAAACAATTATAATATTGTATTATTACTTATTTAATGAAACTGCAGTTTTCAGCTGTCTCCACAAGGGGGTGAGGGGCTATTGTCTTGTAAGGAAAACATTAGACTAAGGCCTCTATGTTCAAAACAAAGTGGAGGAATTCTGGGGCAAATCAACTCCACTACAGGGGAAAAAAGCCACTGATTTAACCATTTATATGCCAGAGAGATATTGAACGCATTGCTTTGCAATGCATCCAATAAGGTGAAAAGGGGACTTGACTTCTTGAATGCTTCTTGAAGGTTTCCAATGCATCGCTTCGCAATATTTTGGCAACCATTCCATCATTCAAGCGGTGATAATCCCCATTTGAATCAATCAAACATTCTGTCTCAATACTCAAGTCTTCAGTAGAATGCAGTGGAAACAAATGTCTTCTGGACACTAGTTGGCGCTGTGCTATCCTTTTGTTTAGCTGTTTGAGCATCAGAGAGATGTTGTTGAACAGCCCACTGGTCCTCAGGGGATATAAAAACAAAACACTTTAACCCTTTGAATGCCAGCGGGGTGTGCAATGCATTGCTTTCCAATTCGTTGCTTAATTCTCTGGCACTCAGTGGGTTAAAAATGTTATGCTCTAATAAATTTGAAAGAAGACAAATCATCCAGCAGCGGGCTGTAGCTAGAAGGAAATGTACTACAACACTTTAAAACGGAATTTTCAGATATTACTTAGTCGCCATGCATTCATTAAGCGCATAGCGACAAGCTTGGAAATCCATGTCTTACCTTTAAAAAAAAATAGCAGATTCTAAAGAAATCCTTGCCGTTTGGAAAACGGAACCTAGGCTACAGCGCAGATATCTTGTATGAGTGCCTGCGCTGTCAGTCCCGGTCTCCTTTGATTAGCACTGCAGTGACCACAAGGTAACCGGAAGGGACTGACGCAGATAGCACTAACCTGCCCGTCAGTCTCCAAATAGCAAGGATTTCTTTAGAATCTGCTATTTTTTATAGGTAAGACGTGGATTTCCAAGCTAGTCGCCATGCGCTTATTGAATGCATGGCAACTTACTAACATCTGAAAGTTCCACTTTAACCCTTTTGAGTGGCAGAGGACTTTACAACACCTTGCGAAGCAATTCGTTGCATACCCCTTTGGCACTGAGAGGGTTACTGTTCAGAGTAATTTGTTTTACAACATCCCACCTGCACTGTGTACACAAGCCCACGCACTATAGATTAGATACATAAATAGCCTGCCATTGCATTTGCCTTACTCATCACACAGTACCTGTGGGTGTTTATGAGCAAACAATGAAATTGTAGTGCACGTGATATGAGTGGTAAAGTGTAATATGTCAAGGTTTGCACTTTGGGGAGAGGCCTTAAAGGAACACACATCCAAAAATGTGTATTACATCCTCACAGCTAGTATAAATAAAAAGGAATTATATAAATGTTACATCCCTAAAGTCCTAAACTTGATTTATAAAGTATATGTAAATTGTCCTCTTCAGTGAGCATTTATTGAATGTTGTTTGTAGTGATGGATAAGCCCTAAAGTCAGCTGATTGTAATTCATGCCCACTGCTTTTGTATTCAGATAGACTGTTATCGTATCTCAGCCCATTTACTGGAAAAGGCAGAAATGTCTGCTTCCTCAGAGTATATGTATGACTAGATTTTAGGCCTCAAATGAAAATTCTAAGCTTCCCATTTATTTAAATGGTCCTTATAACATCTTGATTGCCAGGGAGGACTTTGCTTCACAATGTGTCGAAGACCGCCATAGCATCCAAGATATTAAAAGCCTAATTTAACCCTTTCAGTGCCAGAGGGATGAGCAGCGCATTGTGAAGCAATTTGTTGCTTACCCCTCTGGCATTCAAAGGGTTAAACGAATAGGAATTTGAATCCAAAATCCCCCGCGCTGTTGGTTTGCTTCAAAATGACTTGTCTTTTAACCTCACCTACAGTTAAGAGGTATAACTTGTTATCTAATGCTGGTATCTGTAAAAATTTGGTTTTCCAGAATTCTTCACATTCAGCTTTCTGCACAAGGCCCATATCTGTGTAAATTAAGTCTATAACCCTTTCAGTACCAGAAATGTAGGAGATATTTTTTGTATCTTGGAGGCCAGACACATTTTCAACATTCTTACTTTCCATTAGAGGCATGATTCCTGTAAGTATCTATATGGGAAAACTATATATTCTTCTCAGAAATAAATCTGCTTGATTTCATGGTGCCTCACGGGAAGTACATTTTGCATCATGCCAGAAACAGTGATGTCATAAATACAAAAAAAGTAAAAAATATTTATTTTGCTGATGGATATATACACACACACTAGTTGAAGAGCCTGTTAAACGGGCCACAGTGCCACAGCCAGCCGGTAGCGGTGCAGTCATGCTCAGTAGATACTGCCCGCGCCACCCGCCCCTCTCTGTATCAGCTGCAGCGTGGGCAGTCTCTACTGTGCATGACTGCAGCACGTGCAGCAGTGTCTACTGCGCATGTCGCAGCATTATATATATATATACACACTAGTTGAACAGCCCGTTACACGGGCCACAGTGCCTCTGGCAGCCGGTCGCGGGGCAGTCACGCGCAGTGGAGACTGCCCGCAGCACTGCTGATACAGAGCTGGACGCTCCTTTGGAGCGCCCAGCTCTGTATCAACCGCGGCGCAGGCGGTCTCTACTGTGCATGACTGCCGCAGGCGCAGCAGTGTCTACTGCGCATGTCGGGCGATACACAGGATTTAGCGAATTATTATATAGGATATATATAATTTTTTTTTTTTTTTTTTATTAATTTTGTTTTTGAAAGTTTTTAAATTATAAGTGCCCTGCCTCCACAAGTGCACAGATACCAAATATGTATAGTTTTAACTACATGCATGGTCTGCACTGACCCCTATTTAAAAGCTATGCTAAAGGGCATTTTCAACTTTATGAACGAAGATGCACATTCTATTAGTTACATGGTAAGGTATCCATGAAACCACTCCATAACTACATAAAACCATATATTTCCTGAAAGTAGACTAACTTATGAATAAGAAATAGGGTAAAGTGTGTTCCTACACAAACAATGAAGCAATTCAATAATTTTTTATAGATATTGTAGTTTCAGAAAGATTCCAGAAATTTACACTAAAGTCTTGAATTACTGTACAGCATCTCAAGGAAACTTAACAAACAGAAGAGTATAACATATATAAATACAACATAAATCCTGAGTACGCAGATACTCAATATAACATAATTTCATATATTTTCACAGAGATAACCAAAATGCAGTAAACATAGACTGAAGGCTTAATTACACCATAACATGAAAATAGTTGTTGGAAGTAGATATCCTATCTCATCAATTGAAGGGTCGCTTTCTGCTCTCCCAGTAGTTTTTGTGTGCATAAATGTTTCCAGAAGATGGCGCTAAAGGAAAAAAATTCCATTCCCACCCATTCAAAGGTACTGAAATCTTTGAAAACAAGGGGATTTCCTACTGCATTCATTAGTTGTTACTCTTCTGAGAAAATGCCACCCCATCGGTATGAGTTAACCTACTGTACTCATTGCCAGAAGCATAAAACTATACCAATTGCAATATTTAATTTTTCTTACATTTTTCAGTTTTCCAAAATGAAGAAAATGTAGACAAAGTATACCATTTTGGACAGTATACAATGAGGCAACTCAAATGAGGCATCACTTGAATTTGTACCCCTAGGCTATTGTGCACAGTTATTTTGAGAGAATGGTAATATTGGGAAACACATTTACACTAAAATTCTTCAATGCCCTGTAATACTGTATTCAGTACCTATTGCCAGCCCAAAATATGGCACCCTATTGGTATGGGCAGATATATACCATAGGGGGTGCCAGGAGCATGGCTATCAATGGAACAAGGCTGGGAAAACAGATAGTGTATGTGTCATTCTGTGGCCACCAGTGAGCAGTGGAACAAGGCTGAAATGTCAAAAGCAATGCATTTAACACATTTTTATTTATGTTCATACCTCATGGGGGGTAACAAGTCCACTCCTGATGCTCCCTCTAGTTTTGGTCACTTACACAATTGTGTAAGCCATTAATAATGGCAACTAGAAGGCAGTTCCTGCCTTTCTTCCCTCTCCTATGCTCAAGCCAGTATTTCCTCAAGTTGCCACTTGAGTGGGAGGACCAGGGAACCTACCTCATCATTACTCATGTCACAATGATGCACGTTTGTCTCCCCGGTCTTCCTACTCGATCTGGAGATCTGGGAATGCTGGGTTGAGGAGGAGGATGGGAACAAAGGCAATGAGTGCCTTCCAGTCACCATTAATTATCTCTTAAATAATGGCGGATGTGAGCAATATGGGGGGGGGCATCACCCACCCCCATGAGGTTTGAATTTAAAATACTTTTTTTTTAAAGATACAGTACAGGGGGGAGTGTGCACAGCCCATGCCTTCTATGGGCTTGGCTGTGTGAATCACCTGGCCAAAACCATAGCTGCTATGGACTTGTCTATTCCATGCACACTGAAAGTGGAGCATTTGTTTAAAAGTGTAGCAATTCTTTAAATGTTGTAACTTGCGTGAACGGGCATGTTCTCACATACACAAATATCTATAAATGTTTCCATATCTTTATAGGACAACTGACATATAGAAAAAAACATTTTAAAGTTTGCTGGATCTTTGTAATGCTTTCTTTAGCATCAAAGGGCTTAAATATTGGCCAGTAAAGGGCTATATAAACTGGTAAATTGGCCAAATTAGTATATAAATGTAGCATTACAACAGTATATAAACGGACAGCTGTAGGGAGGATTTTGATTGAGCTGGCCACACCCACAACTCATATTGTGTGTATCGCCAGCAAAGCGGAGGCACAAATTAAACCCCAGCATGAGCCAATTGTGATTTTTTTTTTTTTTTTTGAGGACTTATAGATCCATAAATATCTTAAAAAAATAAAATAAAAATAAGTTATTAATATTAATTTTATATGAATATTAAACTGTGCTTCCCTTGAGAGCGTGTTTTTGTTGTGGGTTTTTTTTTTTTTTAATGTGTTTCTTATTAAGGCAAATTTAGGAGACTTGAAGGTGTTGCATGTAATTCCAGCAGATGAGGAGCGTGTGTAGCGATTTATTGGCTCACAAATGCCAAACTTTTGTAATACAGTAAGAATGGGCCCTTCCCCAGTACTTACAATCTGTCGGAATTAGTTGTGTTTGGTGACAGTGTAATGTGTCTGTTGACACTCAGAGTTGGTGCATGAGTAGCAGTGCGTTTGGTACAGATACCCTGTCAATGTCTATGTATGGCATTGTAAAAAGTGGCTTTTCATGTGTAACTGTTTAAGGAGGAGAGGTATACTCAATGGGTCACTAAGCAAAGCACATTGCAAGGGTTAAGGGAACACATATATATATATATATATATATATATATATATATATATATATATATATATATATATATATATATATATATATATATATATATATATATATATATATATAGAGGGATATATTTAAAGCGGAAATTTCACCAGCATGACATAGCGCGGCAAATGATAATTACATTAGCGATATGCAGACACTTCGTTTTGTTTACAAGTATAATTGCTGCATTAACGAAGAATATACCTTTTATGCAGGCAGGCACCTGCTGGGATCTTGCAGTAGGCGCTCTCTGTGCTGTCAGTCCTTTCCGGTGCCTTTCGGCACAAAGGCATTCAACTCGCCAATCGTGGAGTTGAAGGGGACGGACAGTGCAGACTCAGATGCCGGCTCTGCAAGATGCCTGCGCTGCTCCCCGTTGCCTGCTGTCATAAAAATGTATAGTCTTCATTTATGCAGCAATTATACTTGAAAATAAAACTGTGTGTATATCGATAATGTAACTATCATTTGCCACACTATGTCATGCTGGTGAAAGTTCCGCTTTAATGGAAAATATTTATTGCAAATCTGTCTTTTTTTTTTTTTTTTTTTTTTAGTAAAGCAACACCACTCCCACGGCCAGGATTTTATTTTAATTTTAATGTTACTATTTTATCTTGTGGGCACCAGGTGGTGCTGTTTTGATCACTATGGAGAGCTGTAATCAATTACGCAAGCTCTCCTATGCAGTGTATTTGTATAAAAAAAAGAAAAAAAAAAAAATGGCTCCACAATACCATTTTGTGCTGTTTCTAACAATTTGATTAAAAAATTACATTTGAGCTGTAATTACCTTTGAATGAAAGTCTCTCAGTAGCGGTCAAATAATCTTTTTACTTGGCAAGAAAAACCCTGGAACGCACATTTTCATAAAAGTTTACTTTTCCTTTAAAGGAATAGTAACCCTTTGTTTTGACATTATATATTCAAGTACATTTTGTACAGTCAAATTGCCTGTACTGTTTATTATTTGTTTTAACCTATTTTTTATACTGGATCCGTTTGTAGAGAGCCTTCTGTAAGGGAACATTAAAAGCAGGTCTAGTGATACAGGGTAAAAATATACTGTGTAAACAAAGCGACACACAACATTTAGTGCTGTAAGGACTGTAACACTGTACTATATAGCCCGCATATAAAAACAAACTGACTAGAAACTGAGATCCAGGGAGCTTACTGTTAGGAACATAAACATGTTTAGGGAATGTTACTGTACTTCCTATATAATAATTTGCTAAATCATGTGTAACGCTGCGACATGCGCAGTACACACTGCTGCGCGTGCTGCAGTTATGCTCAGTAGAGACTGCGTCGCCGCGGCTGATACAGAGCTGGGCGCTCCGAAGGAGCGTCCAGCTCTGTATCAGTCGTGGTGTGGGCAGTCTCTACTGTGCGTGACTGCCCCGCGACCTGGTGGCAGTGGCACTGTGGCCCGTGTAACAGGCTGTTCAACTAGTATTATTATGTAATTGTAGAATATGTAAAGTACAACTAGTCTTCCTTTAACCCTTTGCGTGCCAGAGGGGTCTGCAACACATGGCAAAGCCATGCGTTACAGACCCCTCTGGCACGTAAAGGGTAAACTGATAGCCTAATGAAATGTTCCCAAGCTCATCTCGTCTCTTGATAAGACATATTTTTTTTTTAATATTTTCAGTGAATGGCACAGTGAAGGAAGAAGCTATTAACAGCAAGACTGCAGATGAGGTCGCTCAGCTTGTGCAGAAAATGGCCAACCAGTCCGGACTGGACATTATCCGTATCCGCAAACCCTACCACACAGACAGTCCAAGCATCCAGGGACAGTGGCACCCTTTCATCAATAAGCCTTCATCTCTTAACGTAAAGGCCTTTCAAGCATTCACTCAACAATCCAAACCTGAGTAATAAATATAATGTTTCAATCAAACTGGGTTTTCTGTCTTGTCTTGTCCCTGGGTATTGATTTGATTTCCCAAGACACCTTAACCCTTTATGCATTACTCACCCTTGGTCCTTAAAGGCTTAATGGAGCATCTAAATGACAAGTTTAACTGTTTTAGTTCCAAAGGGGTACACAACACATTGCTTTGCAATGCGTTGCATACCCCTTTGGCACTCAAAGGGTTAAATATATTAACTATAATGTATATGGCCAACGGCAAAATTAAAGTAGTGATGCTATTTTAACTTTCAGAAACAAAACAAAAAAACTACTAGCGAGTTCACTCAGTCCCTCAGTCAGGTGACTGTTGTTCCTTCTTCCTGCTTTATCGCTAACCAGGGATACATGGTCTGAGGAAGGACAAATGTCATCCCTGCTCAAACCTTATACTATATCTGCTTCTGTGCAGGTCATGTATTATACTTTTTCTCATGCCCTGGGCATTGACGTAAGTTTTCACTGCCCCAGCAGTGTATTGCTAGACAGTGAAAGAGTTGCATTCATCTAGCCTAAAAAAAAAAAAAAAAAAAAAAAAAAATTGTTTCGGGGACAGGTGACCGACTTGGGGCTGGATACTATTGCAGGTGCTAATTTTATCACTGTTTTTATCTCTGGTTTTTCTCATAGACTTCAATAGGAAAATGTTTGATAAAATGAGTGTTAACATTTAACACCTGCAATAAAATCCAGCCCCTAGTCTTTGTTGCTATAGAGTGTATTGCTCCTTTAAAAATACCATAGTCCACATACCCCTAAAATTGCATGTTTTATTAGTTCACCTGGACTCAGAGGGGAATCCAGAAAACGCTACTTTAAGAACAGCGTTGAGAAATGGCAGTAGTTCCATCATGTTGGATTAAACTCTTGCCTATCTGTGTAGGACCTGCATCCCCCTTTTCTGCAGTGGTAGTGCATATATGAAAAACGGTGTGTTGGCCCAGTTTTGAATCACTGAGATTGCCTGTGGCATTACTGTAGAGTAAATCTCTTCTCGGTTATCTCATAGACCCTGTGCAAACTTTGTGCTGTGTGAGCAGAGATGGCATGGACTGGTCCTGGTGCAAAACAGCAGTAAGGGAAACAAGCATTCAATTTAACTTAACCCTTTGAGTAACAGAGACATATCCAACAGTTTGCATACCTTTCTGGCACTCAGAGAGGTAAATTGTGCTTTTAAACCCCTTTAATGTTAGAATGTTTTTCAGTGTATTGGAGACCACTCTAGTATTTGAGGTAAACATTTGGGGAATTTATGTTTATTCCCTACAGGGAGTGCCTCCGCTTTTTCTCTGTGCATTTGGCCCTTAGTCCTGCCGATGTGCTGATCACAGGGAAGTTGCATGCACCTTTAATGGAGGAGATGGAAGTCCTATGTGTCCCTTATGCATAAAAGAAAAGAGGGCCAATTCTGGAGAGAGGAGTTTGGGGGATGTATTTATCCCCCACGGTGCAGTTGGTTTTCACCAAAATTGCTTGTCTTTTCTTTGCGTAATGCCTTATATGTTCTATTTTAGCTCATTTAACACAGCAGATGGGATAAGTACACATGATGCTAGTCTGAATGCTTGTGGAATGTTATCCAGAGATCTTGTAACTTTAAACTGCTGTAAAAAGCTCACAGTTTATACCAAGTGCTGCAAACTGTTCTAAACAAAGATGTATTTTTTTTTTTTTTTTTTAAAGCATTAAAGTAAATGAAAAAAACAGGATGTCTGCTTTCCAAATGGCCTGGGGGACGCTGTTTAAATCAGAAACGGAAAAGCTTCATTAAGAAAATGCACAATGGGTAGATCGGCTGAAGGTCTAAGACGATGATCTTTTTTTATTCCAGTGTAAGAGGCTTTAGCAACATGTATAGATCTCTGTTTAACCCTTTGAATGCTAGAAGGGTGTGTAAAGTACCTCTTCAGTACACTAAGAGTTAAAGGAGAAGTATGCCCATAGATTAAGTACCAGGTTGTTTAAGAGAAGGACATACCTAGTCAGGTATTATCTATACAGCAGTTAGGTATGTCTTTTTCTGTTGTCCAATCTGAAATACAGAAACCATGGGGTTAAAGTTCCCTCCTCCTGGCTGACAGGGCACTGAGGCAGAGACTGCCCTCTCCATCCATTTTAGCCCAGCCTACTCCTAGTTTCCAGTGACCCGCCTCATGAAAGGATGGTTGGGCACTGTTCTCTTAGACTTTTATTTTTATTCTTAGTAATATGGGGCTTTAGAATCCCCTTTTATGTGAGCTCTCATTCACTTGTTTCCTTGGTCATGGATTGTCCAGTCCACAGTTGCATTTTAGGATTTTTGCCTGTGGATGTTGACTTGTGTTTGAAGCCTTTACCTCACTGTTGAGCTTCTCTGAAGTTCTGCATGTTATACAATGGGAGTCTGAAGACTGAAGCTAGGTTAGTTCTCTCTTAGCACTGTGTATGTATATCAAAAGTGGCTGCATTTATTGTAAAGTTTCCTTAACCTGTTCTATTCCTTTATCTGTTTCTGCGTACTTCTGAGACTTGTCTCCTTTGCCACCTCTTGGTGTTCCCCAAGGTTCTGTTCTAGGTCTGCATATGTTCACTCTATGCACAATAACACATGGTGATCTTATTAACTGGTTCAGATTCAAATATCACCTCTATGCAGTCAACACCCAGTTTTACTTATATGCACCTCAAATGACTACTGATGTTCAATCTAAAAGTCAAAGATTGCCTCTTGGCTATAGTAACATACATAGTAACATAGTTGATGAGGCTGAAAAAAGACATGCGTCCATGGAGTCCGGCCCATGCCAAATCACCCCTGTTGATCCAGTGGAAAAAAACAAAAAAAACACAACATTGAGGCAGTTTCCAATAAATTCCTTCCTGACTCCAAATAGCAGTCATGTAGTTCCCTGGATCAACAACCTATCTGCATTGAAGCCATTTGTCACAATTTTCAATATTGTTCTGTGCTTGATTACAGTATCTGCAAGCACAGAATCCCGAGGCAAAGCATTCCATAGCTTTACTGCCTTTGCTGTAAAAGATCCCTGCCTTTGTTCTAGTTAAAAACGTCTTTCCTCTAGTCTTAATAGATGACCTCTCAATCTTTGCTCCGCTTTTAGCTACATCAGAGCTCTAGTGACAAACTTTGATTCCGGTCAGCAGACCGGACAGCTCATCTGTGGTCAGATTCTATTGCAGGTGCTAAATGTTAGCATCCGTTTTATCAAACATTTTCCTATTGAAGTCTATGGGGAAAACAGGAGATAAAAGCAGTGATAAACTTAGCACCTGCAATAGAATCCAGCCCCTGGAGAGCCAAAATAGCAGTGGATAAACGGCAAATCTTCATGACAACTGTCTACAAAGTGTGCCTAGTGTGAGACAGTAGACCTTTTTCCTAAGATTTGCTGTGTATCCACTGCTATTTTGGCTCTCCAGATGAGCCACCCAGTCCGCCGACCAGAATCCAAGTTTGTCAGCTAGAGCACTGACATAGCTAAAAGGGACGGGAGGGGTAAACTTTCGATCCAGATTACACTAAAACTATGAACGTTATAGAAAAAGACTTAGATGCTTCGCTTTATTTATTTAATAACTACAATATTAACTTATATAAAACAAGTATCACTATCCCTTTAAATTATAAAGCACTGTGTAAACTTGTGGTGCTATATAGATCTTTCTAATCCTTTTTCTCAACAGAATTCTGAACCCTGTTTGTTCCTGTTCTTGTTCAGTTATTCGTCGTGTAAGTATTGTGTCTGTTGACACCTGAGGTTCATGTTGTACCAGTTAGTCCTGACATAGTAGCCTCCAGTGGAGGATTCTTTACTCTTTCCTTCTCCCACCAGAAATCTTGGTGAATGATTTGGTATATCACCATGGTTCCTGTGTTCCATATTAATGACAGAGAAAAGATAATTTTAGTGAACTTACCATATAATAACTCCAGGATTCCCACCTGGGGAAACCCCACCATGTGGTTTAAGCCCCCGGGCAGAGGTGTCCTCGTGGGGTCTCTGTTTAGGGCATTTTCCTTGTTTCCTCTCATTAACTCTTCCTTTTTATACGTTGAAACTGATGGTTAAAGTGGAGCAAAGAAGGGAACAGGCTTACTTTTTATTTAAATGTCCTGTCCTCCAGGAGGAGGGAACTTTACACCCATGGTTCCTGTGTACCACAAGGACTAAGCGAAAAAGATTTAATGGTAAGTTGACTAAAATCCTCTTTTACTGTTGTAAGTATTTAAACTCTATTGATGTCTATAACTGCATGGGCATATTTTACTACCTTGGAAATGTTTTCTTGGCATAATAGATGTAACATTTATTGACATCCTTGAGGCAAGCATCATATTGTTACAGTTTATATTTTATTTGCTTTCTCCAGTCCATTATTTCAGCCTCTTATTACACCTGGCCTAGGAAAGTCTTATTACTTTTGCAAAGACAATCAAATCGGGTAAAGACTGAAGGACACTGAGCAGTGAAGACAAATTTCTTCCATATAAATATTCTGTGATGTGATGCTCTTTACAAATGTGCAATAACTGGGCTGTGTTACCAAGTGTTTCAGACTATTGAAAACAGCTGGTTCTCTCTCAAAGGAGTATTAATGTTTCATTTTTACTTTTTATTTTAGCAGTCTGTATTAATTTTCTTTACCTGCTGCCTTTTGTTTTCTTAAAATATCTAAGGGAAATGTATGAATAGAATTCAGAGCAATGAGTTGGATACCCTTCAGGCACTCAGCTGGTTAAACTTTATTGGGGGTCCTAAATATATCTGTGTTTTACTCTGAAACAAGTTACTGATGGAAGGATAAAAGGCTTTAAGCTGATGTAATGGAATAGACTGGCTGTGTTTGGCCTTCTCCTTATTTGGAAAACAAGTACCTTATGAGCTATTTACTCAGCATATCAGTAGTGTTTGTTTGTGAGCCTTGTCAGTCTGAGTAACCAGACAGTGTGTTAAAAATGTTTCTATATTGGAGTCTTAGAGGCTGATTTAATAAGAACTAAACTTATTTTTGTGGAAACCAAATGCACAGTTAGGGATGAATAAAAAGTCACATTCATGGAAAGGGTCTTTTTAAAGCGAAACTGTCATGTCCCAACCCCCCCCCCCAATTAGTTTTCCCCATCCTGACTAGCTAATAAAAACCCATGAAAACTAAATAATTGTACACCCCCCACCCCCACCCCCGTTGAAGAAAAAGCTACCTTTCTTCTTCGGTAGCAAATGGAGAGCGCTGCTGTCTTGATGACGTTGAGACTGATTGGCAGCACTCTCCCTCTACAGTGTTGCACTATTAGGCACTCTTTCTTTTTTTGTGTCCATGTATGTGCCACTTGGGAGAGTGAGTAAATCGAAAGAGCAGCTAGAGAACAATGCCAGTGAAATCTGAATATTGCTACTGGAGCAGATAATACCCAGACACATGTGAGGCATCATAAACTACTGGCCAACTACTCTCCTTGTGAGTATACACCCAAAGGGTGCTCGTCGACGGTCACAGATATTGTTTATTATTGATACACACAGTGGCACCTTCTTTGCTTTTTCTCCCGTTCTTCTCTTGCAGATATTGGTGAAGAGGATAGTGTAATAACGGTCATTGTCTGTTTCACCAACTGCTATTAACAGCTGGGAGAATTAATTGTGTGTGTGTGTGGGGGGGGGGGGCGCATAGACCCCATGTCACTCGCAGAAAAAGTATGGTGTAAACTGATGACCATGTTGGAATGAGAGGGTTCAGACCCCATGTCACACGCAGAAGGTGGCTAGTGCAGGCTGATGAGCTCTGGAATAAGGTAAGATAAGATTTATTGGTTGAACCCTCAGTATAGTCAACAGAAACATCCTACAGATTACAAAATTTGCTTCTTGCCATGAGTGAGTTCTTGTACCAGCAGTTTTCTGTGAATATTGGTCAGCAGGAGACCACTGCAGAGTCTTCACTGTGCACTTGCACTACATATATGCGGCCTATATAGTAATTTCAACTGGAGTGTGCGCCCATCTCTGTCCCTTTTCTAATAATTGACTCCACCACAGTCAGCTGCAGGTGGCAATTTCAGGGCTAGCCTCTGAGCTCCATTACTTCAGACAGGTGATGTAGGCGGTGGCAGCCATGGGGCAGGGTTCTTCAGCTGGATCCCTCGCAACTCATGTGCAGACATCAATGCAGACCCATGCAAGGTAGCCTGGACTATGCAACAGTTGGCTCCAGAGTTACCCTGGGAAAATCTGGAGGAATCGATGCAGTTTGTCCAGCAGGTGCATGATCTACTACACAAGGCACGGTCCCTGCGCCCAACACTTTCTGCACCACTGATCTTCACATCCATGCCACTGCCAGCTGCTGCACAGCCACCTGATTCCCAGAGACTGCTAGCATCTACTCTGCCGCCTAATGCTCCTCTGTAGACCTACATGTATGCTTCTGCTGCTGCATCTCTTTTACTCCCATCTCACCATTGTGGCCAGTCCGAGTCAATGTGCCCTTCCGGTAAAGATTGTCTGGTATCCCTGCTCACTTCCACTGCCAGGATAATAGGAAATATTTTAGTTTATTTAGCACTGGTTTGTCATAATTTTTATTTACCATTATTAACAGACACAGGTGTGATAGAGATATTTCTTATTTTTTATAGGATGCACACTAGACGCTTCAGGCCATATTTTATATGTTAAAGAGGAACTATTCTGCCGACTCCAGCCTAGGGGACCCGTCTGGCACTCAAAGGGTTAACAAATAGCATTTTGCAAAATGCACATAGCCTATGAATGTTGCTTGAAAAATCTAGAATGCCACCAAGGTTTCAGATTTCTTGTACTACAATGCATTTGAGAACCCTGGCCATAAGTACCAAGGGTCCAAGTCAGGGTGAATTGGACTGTGGGCTTTTCAGCTGTTGGTAGTTGACTCCCAGCTAGACAATGCCTAGCAGGGGATGCTAAGAGATGTAGGCCTCAACACTCAGGAAGTCCAAGGCTGATTCCTCCATGAATAAAGACTAGACCATATGTGCTAAACGGCCCTGCCAGAGTGTACTCAGATATGGGCTTTCAAGCTGTTGGCAGCTACAACTCCCTGCTAGTCAATGTTGGGGATGCAGGCCTCAATAGTGGTGGACCCCAAGACCATGTGTACTTAGGGCCCATATACTGGTTGTAGTCCGCTATGGGCTGTCCAGCTGTTGGGCCTACACTGCAAGCATCTTCAGCTAGCTAATGGCTATCTGGGGATGTTGTGAGTTGAAGGGTGAATTCTACCTTGGCTTCCCCACCTTTTAGTGCCCACAAATCCAAACTATCCATTGGCTATTGGAAGATGCTGGGAATTGTATGCCACAACAGCTGGCTAACTAAATAGTCTGATGTGGAACCTTCCTCACATGCCGCTAAATCAAAGTGTGTTATCGTATCGAACCTTCCTCACATGTGGCCTTTTCTCAGTGGGAATCAGCCTTGGACGTCACCGCTGATGGGGTCGACCATTCCTAACATCCCCTAGTACCCAACTGTACGTCACAACAGCTGAAGGGAACAAAGCTGCCAACCCTGCCCTGATGTGCGCCCTTCGTATATATTTCTAAGTCAGGGGGAATCCACCCCAACAAGCAAATGGTTGGTTATGGATGTTGAGAGTTGGAGAGCCCAAGACTGACTACCCCTGACTTAGGAATGAGCCTCATGTACTAATGGCCAAGGGCTACCCCTAACTTAGGAATGAGCCTCATGTACTAATGGCCAAAACTATGCATTCTTGGGGAAAAATATAGCACCAGAGTGCCAGAATGTAAGTTCTCATAACGGTAAGTGTGACTTTGAATCCCTTATATATTATAGAGGTATAAAATGCATTGCTTCATGATACACTGAAACATCTTTTCTTCAAGGAGGTACAAGCTACCTTTGTCCCTGCACTAGTTTTATACTCTTTTACAGGCTATTAATTAATCCCTTGGATGCTAGAGATACCTCCAATTTATTGTGAAGCAATGTGTTGGAGATATCTCTAGCAACCAAGGCATCTTGCTGGTTATAGGTCAGGGGTATTTTCTATGCCAGGAAACAGTTGACGGAACTGGAGGTGGGATCATTTGAGATGGGGGTGTGGCCATAGGTGGAGCTAAGGGTGCACAGACTGTTTTTCCTAGGGGAGCCTGGTATGTAAATCTAGCCCTGTGTGCATAATGACCTTTGTATTTCCGTAGCAACCCTAGTTTATAGGGTCCTATCAATGTTCTTCAATGGATTCCATTTGGATTGTGCTTCACTGCCTAGGTCTGTGGGGATGGTGGATAAAATAAACATATTTAAGAGAAATTATTACATGCATTTCTATCAGAAGGAAACATACAGGGGACTTGTAGAAAGTAAAAGATGAGTAATTACAGAGTGATCCAGCTGTAGCATGAAGGCGTAGTGCATACCTCCCAACATTTCAAATTGCCAAAGAGGGACACTTGTGTTTTACGGGGTGTTTCTAGGGGCGTGGCTTGTGGGCAGGGCATTACCAGGAATTTTTAAGCTATTTCATGACCTATTGTCACCTCCTTGTGTAACCTAATAAATGATTTAGAACAAGACCAAAGTATTTTATTTACACACACTAATTTATAAACACATATACTTACATTTAAACAAACAATAATGTGAGTTTTATTGCTGTAGAGCAGTGTGATACACTTATATACACACCACAGAATATGATCTCCTAAAAAGAGGGACATGAGGGTGGGAAAGAGGGACAGAGGGATTTAGGTCTAAAAGAGGGACACTTGGGAGGTATGGTAGTGTTGACATTGATTTATATGGGATGATTAACAGTTTGAATTCTAGAGACTTCTATAGCAGTCAGAGAGTTAAGAGCCCTATTTAAATTAGAGTTTTTACTTGTCCCCATGGTGCAGTTTGCATCAGAATTACTACATTATTCCTTTGTGCATAGGGTCCTCTTTGTTCCGTGGTACATTCTCTGGGAATTCGACTGCCAGAGCATTAAAGCGATGCAGTATTACCCAGCTTATGCAGGAGGATCAGCCTTTGCAAAGCTGTCTAGGTGTGAAAGCAGGGTTTTGCCAAATTAAATTGGATTTATGCCCAAAAGCTACTGTACAGAAGATTTGAATGCGACAGGCAGAGACCGAGATATGCCATACAAAGATACAATGCAAATGTCAGTCATAGCTTTGATATTTTCTTTAGCAGCGATATATTTAATAATTGATGGAAGCCAAGATTTTGGCATGTCAATATATATTGCTCACCCTCTTAAAGGAGTAGTACATTTTACTTTTTTATGTAAAATATATTATAGCGTTTCTCCTCCTGGGTTAAACGAGGTGGTATCCACTGTTGGGAGATTTTTAATTCAATAGATATTACAGATTAAACTTGTTTTTTAATAACCCTTTCAGTGTCAGACAGTTATGCAACACATTTTAATAAGCCTGTTGGCAAAAATGCTAACTTTTGATCAAAGGTAATTTTACTTATAATGCACTCTAAGAGACACTTTGAGTCATAGACTACAGCTCTCCATAGTATGTGATAGGAACAGCACCACCTGGTGACCGCAATACAAAATTGCTGTTAAGGTGTGATAAACAGGTAATCAAGTGGAGAATACTGCTCCAAGTGATGTTATTCTATGAAGCTAATGTGCTAAGATCTCTCCATCTTGAGAGATCTTAGTGCATTGACTCCATAGAATAAAATAGGATTTAGAGAAATGATATCACTGGAGAAGTAATCTCAACATTATCACACCTTAGTGAATAATCCCCCAAGGTTTGGAATAGTATTCTACAAATACTGACAGTGTGCCACAGGTTATACTTGGGGTTTTCCAGGTATATTGGGCAAGTACTGCCACCTTGATCAGCCTGGTTGCCCATACTTTCTAGAAACCAGTGCAAAGATTGTTTGGGATCTCATACAACCCCTTGCTTATTAAAGGATACATCTTATATATTGATACATTTTATACCAGCACCTGTTATTTAAGTTACTTTTTTTGTTTAGAGATAGTGGCCTGTGGCACAGTTAGAGAAAATTGCACAAGGTTTCCCGAACAACTTATAAATACTGGTTGAAATGGGGGCATCTTCAGCTTTACTCTAAGATGAGCGTTTGCTTATTATGTTTTGGGATAAAAATGATGTCCACAGGACATTCTACTGACCTGATTGCCGTTCACAACCTGGGATCTTCATATGCAACTGCTACCACATAGCTGCAATGCAGTAGTGAAAATGCTACCATTTTATGGTTCACTTTTAAAATGCACACAAAATAGCGTGCGACCCAAAGGCACTTTAACAATATCGCCATGACAAGGGTGACATGAGAACCTCTTCCTGCATGAAAAGCATGAGATTCTCATGCCACCGGCTGAAATGTTGCTGTATACATCTGCTGCTTGTTTAGATTACTTGTGCCCTCAATAATTAAATTTGGATTACTGAAGATGTAGTGGCCGCAACATACTTTAGGAAGATCTTTGATTTGTGGTTCAGTGCTCTGGATCTGGCATTTAGTATGTTACTCAGGTGCTCGGGTTCCTGATTTGTCTTATGACTCTAAGTGACAAATCTAAACACAAATGTAAGTGGAACCCCAGCACCTGAGTAACATACGGATCCAGAGCATTGGAGCACAGATCAAAGATCTTCCTAAGGTATGTTGCAGCCACTACATCTTCAGTAATCCAAAATCTATTTATTTAAAGGCACAAGCAGCAATATTTTATCCGGTAACATGAGAATCTTGCTCTTTTCATGCTGGACGAGATTCTCATATCTCCCTAGTAATCACGGTGATATGGTTATTGAGCCTTTAATTCGCATGCTATTTTGTCTGCAACATTTTAAAAGGATACCCCATTTTATTATCCTCTTCGCCCCCTGAAAAACACCTCCCTCCTTAGATCGAAAAATGAAAAATGTAATGGGAAGCAATACACCCTATATATATAATTTTATTAATAGAATCTGTCTGTTATAAATGTAGGTTAGCACACAATGCCAAGCAAATGGCCCAAAGACACAGCATCCAGTGATAGAACAAACACTTATAAAATGTGAAATAAATTCCTGCAGTAATTGACAAATCTACAAATGTGATCTCTCCATAAAGTGGAGAAATACTAGAACCTAATTTGTGATTGGTTTCTCCAACCAATTATTTTTTTTCTACAAGAAATCCATATGAGTGTAGATTTTCTTTTCTTATTGCAGTTTTTGAAAGGGATTTGGATTGGTGTGATGTGGCTCCATGAAAAGTGTCAAAATGCACCTAATGTGAAACCCTGGGTTGTCTACTTATCAAAGTGATACTTTTATAGTGATAATTTGAATTAGAGGACTGATAAACTGTGTCAAATGTGATATGTCTTTTGTAAAGCAACCTGTGAAAATTCCAAGTCTGAAAATGGAAATGCTTGTTTCAGTAGCTTCCCCGAAACATGACAATCCCATGAATGTGGGACATTGCCATAATTATAAAATGTGGCTGAACACAAATAAAAGCAAGTTTTTTTGTTTGTTTGTTTTAACATCTGCAAATATAATGTGCTTGAAATCCATAGCACATTGTAGTATAGTGTGAAAAATTAAGAAAACAAAATTCCGTATTTATAATCATCAAGTCAGAAATGTGGCACAGATCTGTGAAAAATGGCTGTATCAAACGCTCCAGAATTCTCCTGGTGAATTACCTTTTACTTTTGTGGGGCAATTATGAAGTCTGAAACAGAAGTTAAAGTAATAGTAATGTTTCACAAAAAAAGCAGCTACAATTAATCTTCATAGTATTTGGGCCATGGAGAGTGTTATTTCAATACTGTCAGAGTTGTAGTTCAAGAGTAATTGAATGACAAAGTATCCCCCTCCCACCCCTTTTACTGATGTAACACTGCTCACCTCAGAACAGCAAGACTGTCCAGATGGATCACAGAGAGGGACAATCTTCAGTGAGAAAAAAACCTGTCAAGTGGGGCAGGGTTTCCTTATACTCACAGTAAGAAGATTGTCCCTTGCTGTGAGTTGTCTTGTCCCAGGATCAGATTCCACATCTGAGGGGATGCAGCTTACATTCGGTAAAAGGGGTAGGAGGGGGATACTTTATCATTCAATTACTCTTGAACTACAACTCTGACAGTATTGAAATAACACTCTCCATGGCCCAAATACTATGAAGATTAATTGGAGCTGCTGTTTTTATGAAACACTACTATCCCTTTAAACATTTCACTGCTAGTGAAATTTCCCTTTGAGACTGTCAAAAATCAGTAGTTTTGTTTGCCACAGTATAAATCCAGAATAATCATTGTATTTATTATGGACAACACATTGAGGACCACACTCCGCTGCTCCTCAAAGGGTTAAATAAGGAAATCTAGTACATTAAATGATCAGTGAGAAATGTAATTGCTATATAAAATGTTAACCAAGTTATCCGAGTAACTGACACAAATGTCATCATACGAAAACACTAATCGCATTTAAATTGCTGTGGCTTTACGTGTGTGTGTTTTCTTAGAGAAAAAGAACATCTACTTTTACTTGATCAAAGTTCAGTTGTGGGTTGCAATTTAGTTTAACCCTTTGAAGATCTCTCTCTGGAACTAAAAGTGGCCAAGTTTACAATCCAGAAATCTCAGAAACGGTTTGCCTCATTTAATGTTGATAGATTTTCCAATAGAGTTCCCTAACCCCCTGTAAAATAGTAAAATAAAACATTTGTTTGCTTTTGTCTACAGAGGGATAGAGACTCGGCAGACTTACAGTTAGTCAATCTTTCTTCAGAATTCAGACTGAAATAGACATCTTTGCTGTACCTACCATGCAGTGTTTTAACCTTTTGGATGGTAGAAGGGTCTCAACTCGTTGCAAAACCAAAGCTTTGGATAACGTTCTAGAATGGAGGAGGTGAAAAGGACACTAATGCTAATACGCAAATTGTTGTCTTATGAAATCACCGTGGAAGATTCATTACGTGGTGACGACTTCTCCAGTTTATCACTTCTCCAGATCCTATGTTATTCTATGAAGCCTATTCACTAAGCTCTCCAGAGTTGAAGAAATCTTAGGGCATAGGCTCCGTAGAATAACATACAAATTGGAGACATGATAAACTGGAGAAGTCATCACCACTTTATCACCGCTTGGTGAATATCCCCGGACTGTATGTAACATCGTCCATACTCTTATGTAGCACTATCCAGATGTACTCAGTGCTACACACAGAATCTCCTGGTACAGTGAATCCCTGACCTGCAGAATTTATAATCTAAGTTTTTGATGTTTGACGCACAGAGAAATAAAGTGGCTTGATGAAACAGCTACTTCATTTATTATAACAGTTTAATCATATTCATAAACATAAATTATGAATGATTAATTATTAACACATTTAAATGTTATAAACCTCCTATTGTTTGTTATATACCAGTCATGATCTAATTAGCACAACTATATGTAAAATAACATACACCATTAAAACACTACTTGATCAAGGGCCATAACACCATCCAGCCCTTTCCTGTCTGAATGTGAAAAGTGGTAGCCCAACAGGCATGCCCACAACTTGAGCCAAAAAGCTATGTTCCTAGGCCAGTACTGCAAAACCCATGCTTTGCCAATCAAGCAACCTTCCATGCTGTGACATTAATAACCAAACATCACCAAGCTCACACAAATGTCACAATCCACCACCACAACCCCCAAACCTGCATGCATCTGTGCACATACACCTTGGACATGTACACACATGTACACAGTACATACACCATAGGGTGGGAAGCTCTTCACTGCTCCACTGCTTAGAGAATATGGCTGAAGGTCCCACAATTTTCCCCAGCAAATAATATCCGGAACCATCCTTTTCCTTACCTAATCATTCTCCACCAAAACCACCAATCATCTCAACTGCCCCACTCCCTCTGTCTCCCCTTACTTCCTAGCCCCTTCCCTATAAGTCCCTTTTAGCTCTGGGAGTCCCATAATGGGCTCATCATCATCATTTCTTTCTTACCCATTAACCATAATGCGTTTGGATGGATTGAAAATGCCACAGCATTTAGTATAACAGTATTATATATTCATGAACATTTATTACAAAATATTAATATTTAATACTTACATTACAATTACTTAAAACTCCTGGTGCTTGCTATACATCAGGCATAATCTAATTTGCATAACAATATTTTAAAATAACAATTTATTAAAATGCTACTTTCCTGAAGGCCATTCTACCCTCCAACCCTAATCTATGTGAATGTGGCAAATGGTAGCCCAGCAGCTGTAGTCACGACTCTCGACACCCAGCCCAAGAGATATGATACTGGAACAAAACTGCACAGCCATTCTTTACCCAGCCAGCACCCTGTTAAGGCACATCTGCCTGACTCTTTAAGTTGGCTATGCCTGTCCAGACGCGACCGACAAGGATGTAACAACACCATCCTCAAACCCACCAGGAAGATGTCCAACCCATTATCTGTCATAGGAACACAATCCCTCAGAAAAAAGGCTTATTCTCCAATTCCTTATGCCTAATCACAAGCCCACCTCTCTCCCACGCCCAAATCCTTTAATTCAGCTAAAGATGATCCCCCAGTGGCCTGGCAAAACAGAAAGGTAGATCTTTCAGTAGGCACCTCCTTTTCCACTATGCCATTGCCTACAGACACTGGAACCTGTTCAATAATGAGTTATGCTCCCCCTCGCCCAAAAGGCCCCACCTGGTACACGAACCTTGGCGGCAAATCGCCACCTCCTGATGCACTGTTTCCTCTCTTGACAATACCAACACTCTAGCTGGTCTCCACACACTGTGAACTAACCTCCCTCTTAGCACAGGACATTCTAGCCTCCCAGAAACCAAGAAACTGCTCAAGTCCTGTAAGGGACCCATTTAAGTGGCCTGATACCCCAGTTCCACTCCAGGAAGACTCAGCTGAGATTCAGTTGAGAGCTGCCGAGCCAAGGATGCTGACCTAGGTACGCAAGAGAGACTATGTGATCTCAATGGAGAGCTGCCGAGCTGAAGATCCTGACACGGATTCCTTCTGGATCAAACGGTGATGATGCATTATAAATCATAGTTAACACTTCATGGCTCTGGCACTATGTATCCTTGTTTCTGGGTATAATATGCATCTTGATAATGTCTCATTACAGTGGCTGGGTTTTTTTTTTATATTTGAATTGCTGTTATGAACACAGCCGAATGCTAAAGTGGGGCTCAGACTGGTTTATTTTGAATCTTTTTTATCCTTGTAGGCTAGATTGTTCACTATTTTATCCAAGGTGTTAGAGAACATTAAAAGGGGTTATTATATGTACAAACAAATTATTATCCACATAATTGAGCCCAAGAAATATTAATAAAAACTGACTGTGCGTGAACTGGATGATGGATTAGCACCTAAATGCAAATGGCAGCAAATTATGGTGCAGATTAGAATGAATATGTTTCTCAGCACTCCCTACTGAACCCTCATATTCATGGTTTCGTAGCGTGTGAAATCCAGGACAAAACATTTGCTTTATTTTAACCCTTTGAGTGCCAGAGGGGTACGCACAGCATTGCTTTGCAATGCGTTGCATACCCCTCTGGCACTCAAAGGGTTAAGGTTTATGGTAAATGAATGAACTTCTCTTCGCTTTAGCATTGCCTTTGTTGAATATACTTAACCCTTTCAGTGCCAGAGGTCTACGCAACACATTGCAAAAAGCAATGTGTTGCTTACCCATCCGGCACTGAAAGGGTTAAGTATATTCAACAAAGGCACTGCTACAGCAAAGAGAAGTTCATTACTTTACCATAAACCTTAAAATATAGCAAATGCGTTACAAATAAATGTGTTGTGTACCCCTCTGGCACTGAAAGGGTTAACTCCAATGCTTTGCACATCTTTGTACTCGTCCTCCTCTAACTGATTGCCTGTCACTGAGAGTCAGGTTTAATAAGATGAAGTGGTGCCGTTCTAGAGCTAACTGAATAAAAATATGATTTAAATGGAGGCATTTAACCCTTTGAGTGTCAGAGGGGTGTGCAATGTGATACACACCCTATGAATGCTACAGAGGTCTCCAGTGCATTGTTAAGCAACACACTGTAGACCCCTCTCCAGCATTCAAAGGGTTCAAATCCCCATTTAAATTGGATGGAATTGTTATATGTCCCCTTCTGTGCAGTTGGTTTGCTCCAGAATTGCTGATCTTTCCTTTGGACCATAATGTCCCTAGGACTGTACTGAAAAGATGCACATTTCTAAAGCAAATGCATTGGAGGCCTCTCTGGCCCTCAAGTGGTTAAAAATCCCATTTAAAGGGATAGTAATACTTCCACATTACTAATCCGCATATTGTAGATATGCTAAAAAGAAATGTATTGCCCCCCGTGTCATCTCTCAAACCCTTATGATTTGAGAGATAATAGCTCACAAAGTTCCCCCTCCCTCCCCTTAAGTCAGCGTTCTAGCTGACTGCAGGGGTATCCGGTCTTATGTGCACCAGCCGCTCTGCAGCAGAGCAGAGATCGCATTTATAAAAAATAATTCTTTCACTGAAACGGTCCTCTACGTGTGCTTGACAACCAAACACAAGTAGAAGACCGTTTCAGAGAAAGAATTCTTTTTTATAAACACGATCTCGGATCTGCTGCACAGTCGCCTGATGCACATAAGACTGTCGTACTACAGCTTCCCCTGCAGTCAGCTAGAACGCTGATTTCAGGGAAAGGGGAGGGAGGGGGGAACTTTGAGCGCTATTCTCTCTCAAACCATAAGGGTTTGAGAGATGACACTGCGGGCAATACATTTCTTTTTAGCATAGCTACAATATGGGATTAGTAATTTGGAAGTACTACTATCCCTTTAAGTGGATTATAAAAAGGTGTTACCATCCGCGTTGTTAAAGTGTTAGTAATGTCCAAAATTTTCTTTTAATAGATTTGTAGAGGCTAAAAAAATATCATTGCCACAAATCCCATCTTTCAAACCGCTATGGTCTGAGAGATATTGGGAATGAAAGTTCCCCCTTCCCTCCCCTTCTCTTGATGTCAGCAGTAAAGCCGGCAGAAGGGGATCCGTGTCAGCCGACACGATGAGGCTCTTCAGCAGAGCCGAAATCCCTTTATTGCAAAAGAATTACCTCATTGGAAAGGTCTACAAAATGTGCTTGCAAACCACGTACACTTTGTAGACCTTTACAATGAAGTAATTCTTTTGCAATAACGGGATTTCAGCTCTGCTGCAGAGCTGCTGGCTGATCTCCGGACTGGGATCTCCTGCTGTCAGCTAGACACTGACATCAGGAGAAGGGGAGGGAAGGGGTAATTTTCATTGCCAATTTCTCTCACACCATAGCGGTTTGAGAGATGGGGTTTGTGGCAATGATATTTTTTTAGCCTATACAAATCTATTAAAACATTTTGGACATTACTAACACTTTAATAAAAGTTATTCTAGGAAAGCGGTGTTATAAATAAATAAATAAATCTAAGTACTTATAAAGATATTCCCTCTTCTGTGCTGTGCACTTCCGCATTATGTGCACAGCACAGCTCTTCTGAATGTCTAATTTCTTCTCCCAGCTGTCCCAGGGAGTGCATTCACACTTCAGTGTACTGTGAACGGCTCCTAGCGTTACAGCAAGCTCTGATTAACATTATATATATGCAACGTTGGAAAAATCTTAGTGCATAATCTCCATAGCATAACATAGGAACTGGAGAAGTGATATCGCTGGAAAAGTCATCTCCGCTTTATCACCTCTTTATCCTTAGTACATCTCTGCCATTGACTGACGTTTAAAAAAAAAAAAAAAGTGCGTTTTATTGCTGTGGATCTATGTGATGCACTAAATATTCATACCACACAGTTTAATCTCCTAAAAAGAGGGACCCCAGGGTGGGATAGAGGGACAGAGAGTTTGGCATCTCAAAGAGGGACACTTGAGAGACTTGCAATTCATTTTTTGCTCTTAGATCCCTGTCACAAACACTGGTCCTTATAAGCCATTACATGTATTTTATGATATCGCCACTTGAGCACAGGTGGATCACCCAGATGCTCATTCAATCGTTTTAGCCTAACCTGTATTCAACCAGGGATATCCTAAAAACATGCATTGTTGGTAACCCATATTGATAGTTTCTGGCTTAGGAGTATATAGCTTCACAATTTGTTATACATATCTCCATCATCTAACTTTTACTTTGAATACACCAAATGGAAACAAAACATGTGGCCTTTAAATATTTTTTTTTTACTGACAGTTTATTTTTTTACAGATCATAAGTGCAATTTATATGTCAACGATTTGAGCAATAATATTAATCCAGACACACTGCATATAGTAAAATAAAATAAAATATACTATACAAAAGCATCTTTCATTTCAGTATTTACAAAAATTACAAAATTATCTACACAGTATAAGAACTTTATACAAGGACAGCCTGAAATGCATTTATGGAATATAATACTGTTTAAAAGACCAATGTAAAAAGTATTATGTGTTAATGCAATGCAGTGATAAATGATAAGAAAATCAGGTTCTCTTTGAAGAAAAAAAGAAAGGTGCTTATGTCTCCTAATAAGAAGAAAACAAAAACATTTTGATGACTATGGGGTAAATCTATTGTACTAGTCTCAAGCCACTTCTGCCCCAAATCTTACTTTATGGGATTATTTACAAAGAAATGCCTGATTGATATACCTGGGAAAACACTGAATATACCTCAGAGACTCCGGTTTTCCATGTTTATTACCCGTTTCTCCATATAAGACTGTGGTCTTTGTAACCCTGTTCACTTACCCTGTACCGTTCACACATTTCCTGACTGGTCAACCCACTTGAGGAAGAAACCCCACCTACTCTCTTCTCTAATCCCACCCTCCCAAATTAACACCCACCAACAATGACACAAACCATGTGATCTGACACTACTGCCCAGCCCTTCTTAGTATTCCAGGGGCTGGAGTCAAGGATAGTCCCAGATATGCCATTTAGATACAAAATAGGAAGTGACCCTGGGAATTCCTGCTCACTTCTTGTCCTGCAGGATTCACTAACAAAGTTTCCAAGGTTCTGAGATGCGTTCACTTCATAGACTGTCTCTCAGGCCCCTGGTGAAAACAATGTTAGTGAATGCAAGCAGGTATCCGTTTCTGGCGGGGGGCGAGGAGAAGAGATGTTCTCCACACATGGCTCCCCATGGATATTTTCTGTCCCCATCTAGTTTTGTCTCACCTCTCTGCATGAAGCAATTTTTATTCGCACTTTAGTAAATACTGTATTTGTCCATCGCAGTTTATGAATGTGGAGGATGAAGTACCAAGAACTGGAGCAATTTCTTTAGCAAACCAACTGCCCTACAGGTCACTGTTAACAATTCTCAAATTATTTGCATGGGGCTTTTAACCCTTTGAATGCCAGAAAGTTATCCAATGCTTTGTGTTGCATTAATAATACTAACAACTAGTATTTATGTAGCGCCTTTCTCCCACTGGAATTCAAAGCAATGCATTGGATATCTTTCTGACATTCAAAGGGTTAACACCTTGAAAGCTAAAAAGTCACTAATGCATTGCTTTGGGGGGGGATTTTAATTTTACAGCCAGGTCTTACTGAGCCACTTAGTAACAAAATGCATATTTATTTTAAGACTGACATACTAATTAACCCCTTGGATGCTAGAAATATCTCCAGCTTAAAATTTCCTGCCTCCATACCATACGTGATGTATACTTGCAAGTATATGTTGAGAAATGTATGTGAATATGTGCAGATCAAGTAAAGGGGTTGAGCAGTGGGAGAGTTTGTCCCTGCTCAGACTCTGTAGGATTACGGATACTCAACAGACTGGAGAAGAAGCAGCAGCTGACATTAGCCAACCTCTCAGGGACACACTATCAAGTAAATAATTACAACTACTAATTAAAGTGGAACTACCACCCTATATAAAGTTGACACCCAATAATTCGGCATAAGGCGACTAGCTTCTTAATAGTGTTACTATCTGCCACAAGTACCGCTCTTTGAAGTAATCCTGTTACTTCAGAGACTGACGGCCAGGCTTCTTGCTGTAGAGCTATCTGCGCACCCGTGCTGTCAGTCCCTTCCAGTGCTTTTCGGCTCCATTCAATGCCTCCTACAGGAGACCGGGACTGACGGCGCAGACGCCTCTGAGCAAGATGTCTGCGTCCAAGCCTGGCTGTCAGTTTCAGAGGAAAAAGGATTACGTCAAAACCTGGTACTTGTCACAGATAATAGCAGTATTAAGAAGCTAGTCGCCATAAGCCTAATTATTGGGTGGTAGTTCCGCTTTAATCTAATTTGTAACCCATTTCAGTTCAGTTTGTTTGAGGCTTGACTATCTCTTTAAAGCCAAATGATAGGACATCTACACCAAAGAGAATTTGTATAGAGCAGTGGTTCTCAAGCTTTTTTGCTCAAGGCACACCTAGCATGAAGTCTGGCATTTTCGGGTCACCCCTATCATTTTATTTCATTTTTCAAGGTTGTAATGAAGGTTACAAATACATAAATATAGAGTTATTGTTATACCTCACAACTAAAATAAACATATTGTGCATAGTTATATATTTAAATATACAGCTAGAAGTATACATTCTCATTTTTGTTAGAGACTTATAAATAAAATGGGGCACCCTAAGTGGATGTCCGTGGCACACAAAGTGCCACGGTACACTGGTTGAGAAACACTGGTATAGAGGTTAGCTGGAAGAACAAGACGTTTACATCTGTATATTCCTTTATCATTTTTAGACCTTAGGTTACCTTTTAAATCAACTATTAAACAGACAAATCTAACTTTCTAAAATATTAATGTGGAATGTTTTAAATGACTAGATCTAAGGGTAAGGCAGTGGCTGTGGTTTATTATTTACTATAGGTCCATGGTACAGAGTGCAACAAAGCGGCCATTGACCTGTATTTATCTGTCCATTACTGACAAAGCACGCACTGTGCCTTCATCGCTATGGCATTTGAGGTTGATTTAATAAATGCTGGGAAATGTGTGGCGCAAACCAACTGTACCATAGGACAGGCATTAAAATTTCCATTGATCAAAAGGGAGCTTTTAAACTTTTGAGCGACAGAGGAGTACAACTCCTCTGGAACTTAAAGGATTAACCAACTGAATTCTAGAGAGTTATCCAAAGCAGGGCAAGCGCAAGCTTATCTAGCACTGAAGAAGTTAAAAGCCCCATTTAAAGCCAGTGGGAATTTCAGAATTTGTTTGTTGGTTTGCTCCCATTCTTCTTATTAAGTCAGCCTGCAATGTGTTGCGTACCCATCCGGCAATCAAAGGGTTAACCCCTTTGCTTATAGAGACATTGCCAGTGTATTGCTTATGTGTCAGCTAATATGCCGACTTTCATTTTTGCCAAATAAATTAACTCGTACCATTTGTCAAGTGCCAGTCTTGATTTCCATAAGATTTGAATATATAAAGCTTTTCCTTCTAAGTAAAACAAGGGTGCTCCTTCTCCTTTACTAAAAACTACAATAGAATTTAATATAGTGATATTCCTGTGAAGAAAATCAAGGGTACTGCTGGGAAATGCTTCAGTCAAAAGTTATTACAGCTCAACCCTGGCCACAGAATGCATTTTTCATTTGCCATCTATAAAAAAACCCTGTGCTTTAAAGCGGAACTACCACCACTAAGAAACTTCCCTCCAATAATTCCCCATCTGGCAACTAGCTGCTCAGTAGAGCTATTTGCCAGAATTACCGCGTTAACGAGAATTATCCGTTGTTCCCGGGTTGACAGGCAGGATGGAGAGCATACATCTTTCCATAGTGACGGCTGCGCGTCTGCACTGTCAGTCCCTTTTGAAGCCGAACGGCTCCTAGCAATACCTCTTGGAGCTGACTGGGACTGACAGCGCAGGCGCACAGACGTCTATATGGAAAGATGTCTGCGTTCCATCCTGCCTGTCAGCCCAGGAACAATGGATAATTCTCGTTAATGCGGTAATAATTCTGGTGACTAGCACTTCTGATCAGCTAGTTGACAGATAGGGAATTATTGGCGGTGGTAGTTCCGCTTTAATACTATGCTTGCCTGATAACCAGCAGTGCGTCTTTTACATTTTTCTGGACAGGGGGAAGCTTAATTCCCCACCTCCATGTCGGGTGTTGACACCAGCCAGCATACAGCCCACACTGGTCTATCCATTGGATGACTTCACCCCCCCCACACACACTTGTACTGAGTGATAGTGCAGGAACAGACATTCTAATGTATTCTGGTAGTAGTGTGAGGCTGGTGCAAGCTGCTGACTGTACTTCACCATCAGTTGGTATTTCACATAAAGTGGGAGTTGCACTGCTCCCTTTACTTTCAAAAGTATAGAGAGAGCAGTTTTACCAGTAAGGTATGGTGACAAACTCACAATGCTTTGTATGAGGGAGGTAGTCTAGATATTCCAACTGGGCACTAGGATAATTTCTGGACTGAAACATGCATGGTAAATTTCACATTTTGTTAAGCATTTATATTTGATGGAACTCTCCCAGTCACCTCCTCCTATCCAGAGATACTGATTTTGACCCAGAAAAGACATAGAATATACTGATACTGGCATCTAGAATTATGGTTTATATATATAAGAATATATAATTATACTTTTCACTGGTAAGACTCTCCTGAAATTGTGCCTTCATGCAAGCAGTTTTGGTTTTATTGTATTATAATATGTTGAGATGTACTAGAACTAGAGAGTTTACAACGAAGAGCAACAAAATTAATTAAGGGAATGGAGGACTTGACGTACGAGGAATGACTAGACAAACTTGGTTTATTTACTCTGGAGAAAAGACAACCAAGTGGAGATCTTATCACATTGTACAAGTATATGAGAGGTTAATACAAGGATCTCTGTGATGAGCTATTCATTCCAAGACCTGATCAGGTGACCAGGGGACACCCCTTGAGATTAGAGGAAAGGAGGTTTAGACTTCAGCAGAGGAAAGGTTTTTTTACAGTAAGGTCTGTTAAATTGTGGAATTCCTTGCCCAAGGAGGTGATTATGGCAGATATAATGGATACATTTAAGAGAAGATTAGATATGTTTCTTTCCAAAGGGAACATTCAGTGTTATACTGTATATTAGTAGGTAAATCGGGAAGGTCTGATAAATACTAACTTATTTGGTAGCAGGAAAGCTATACAGTTCTCATGTCAGTAGGGTATGAGGCAAAGGTTGAACTTGGACTTGTGTCTTTATTCAATCAAATTTACTATGTTACTATGAGATCGCTTTAATTGTCTTAATAGGTTTTATGTTGTGACACAGGCTTACAGATGGAATAACCTAACTTACACTTGTTGATGTAACTAAATGATATTTCTCTGGAACTCAAAGGGTTAAATTAATTGGAAATTCTATTTCTCCCCTAATAGTACAGTTGGTTTGCTCCAGAATTGCTCCTCCTATATCATGAAAATGGTTCAGCAACATAGGGAAAGGGGGTTATTAAATGGGAAAGTTTACCTTTGCAATAAGCTGCTGTTAAAGGGATAGTAATACTTTAAAGTTACTGATCCCAATATTTTAGGGTAAAAAAAAAAATATTTACCCCCAGTGACATCTCTCACACCTTTATGGTTTGAGAGATATCAACTCGCAAAGTTCTCCCCTCCCTCCCCTTTCCCTGAAGTCAGCGTAATAACAGACTGCAGGGGAAGTCTGTCCTACGATGATCCAGTGGCTCTGCAGATGAGTTGTGATCTCGTTAATAAAAAATAAATCATTCACTTAAAAGGTCTTCTATGTGTGCTTGCAAACCAAACATACATAGAAGACCTTTTAAGTGAATGATTTATTTTCTATTTTCTATACTCGATCGCAGCTCTGCGGCAGAGCCGCTGGACGGTCGTACAACAGGCTTCCCTTGCAGTCAGCTACAATGTTGACTTCAGGGAAAGGGGAGGGAGGGGGGAACTTTGCGAGTGAATATCTCTCAAACCATAAAGGTTTGAGAGATGTCACTGGGGGCAAATATTTTTTTTTTTTTTTTTACTACTACAATATTGGGATTAGCAATTTTAAAGTATTACTCTCCCTTTAAGTAGTTTAACCAAAGGATTTACTTAGTCAGGTGTCATCCATATAGCAGTCAGGCATCTCAAAGTTTTGGTACTTAATCTCTGTAACTGAGAATGTTTGCACCGCCCGTTAAAATCATGTGAGGGGTTATCTATGGCTGGAGCCAGTGACAGCCCCGCCCATGATCCTAAAGTGCAATGTAAACATACTTAAGGTAGTAAAATGTCAACATCCAGTTACAGACTATACTCTATATCAGAGTATAAATGCAAAAAAAAAAAAAAAAAAAAAAAAAAAAAAAAAAAAAAAAAAAAGGAAAACTCCAAAACAATACTAAAAAAGTAAATATAAGTACACATGACTGCTATATTATAAATCACACCAATCTAGGGTAAATCATTCAGCTGAACAAACAGAGGTGCTTATTCCAATGGTATGTTAATTTTATAAATGTTGTAATCTACATTGGTAACTACTTGGATGCTAGAGATGGTTCCACTGCATTATGAAGCAAGGAGTTGGAGAAATATTCAGTATTGCAAAATAAGACCTGAGGGTGTAGTATGACATAAAAATATAAATATATTTAGCAAATGAACCATACATTATACCACATTACAATGATATTGCTTTTGCCTAGGAAAACTGTTCACAGAATGCAATTGAGTGCACAATGAATATCAAAGATATATTATGCTAAAACATCCCATACATTTGTGTACATTTGTTCTGAGAATTAATATTTATAACACATTAGTAAATAGATCACACATTTTAAAGAGAGCTATTTACCTACTGTAGCAACACAATCTAAAACAAAGAGACATGATTGTTATTAAAAGTAACACTACTATCTTTATATATTGCAGGCTCGCTTCTTTTCCATTCGATGGCAATATAAAAATCCCTTTAAATGTTCACAGCCCTAAAAAAAATCCTTAACAATGCAGATCTCTTTATACCAGTGATTGGCAAGCAGATTGATCCTAAGGCCTGCATTTGTGGCTCTCAAATCCACCAAACTGTCTTACGTTCTGGTTATATATTCTAAATAGGCCTGAAACAAGCAGATCAACCCCCTTGAATGCTAGACAGGTTTCCAATGCATGGGTTGGAGATTTCTCACTCAACAGATTAAGGTAAGAGAAGGTATGTTGTGATGCATGTGCATTTTGTGATGGAAAAAGGGTGCATGTGACATCTGAGAGGGCTGCAAGTAATCCACCACTGCTTTAAGACTGCAGATGCGCCTATTGAATGCGGTTTATTCCAAGGACGCAAGACAAAGAGAACAGTTTATGGCTGTGAAACACACTGAACAAACTGGAGGGAGATTCTGCTGGGGATATGTTTGCTATCTGGCTTCAGGCTACAGGAACAAATCCAGAACCAGCTTTTTATATTTAAAAACAGGGATTTAAAAACATATTCAGGATGACCTTTTATGGATGACTTAGAACAAGAGGAGTCTGGATAGATTCATGGGAAAACAATACTCGCCAACCCTTTGAGAGTCACAGAGGTGAGCAACACATTGCAGAATAATATTTTGGATAATTGAGGTGTTGGAGATCTACTGTGGAGAAACCAGTGCGTATAGTGGTCACATGCACTCAGCTGTCACGCCAACAAAAGGCACAACTAAGGCATTAAGCACCACAGGGGACAAATAACAATTTTAACAGATTTAAATGGGGTTTTTAATCCATAGAATGCTAAGGAGGTCTCCAGTGCAATGCTTTGCAATGCTCTGGAAAACTCTCTACCATTAAAGAGGTAAATATCCCCATTTAAATTCAATTTTTATTTGCCCCTTATGGTGCAGTTGGTTAGTTTCCTAATTGTTCCTCTAGTGCAGCGGTTCTCAACCTTTCTAGCGCCAGGACCCTTTGATAAAATGTCCCAATTTGTGGCGACCCCTAACAGTAAAATTATTTTCGTTGCTCCTTCATCACTAATTACTCCGATATAATGAAATCCTTACTTTTCTGAGGCCAGAAGCCAGGCACCAGCGCCTGCGCTGTCAGTCCCAGTCTCCAGGACAATTACAAGTTTTACAGAACAAAATAGACAAAAAAACAATTTTCTGATGGTTTTGGCAACCCCTGGCAAATTGTCATTCGACCCCCGAAGGGGTCGCGACCCACAAGTTGAGAACCACTGCTCTAGTGCATAAGGCCCTTAGCTTCAAAACATGTGTGCGACACAGCAAGTATGTTCAGATTGGAATATGGATGTGAATCCTACAGCATACACAGATATTTTATAATATTATGTAGAAATACACAATTCGAGGTTTGCAGCATTGTGGAAGTATAGATTTAAACAGTCAGTAATGTCCCATAAAAATGCTTAGAGTTTTGTAGAGGTTCAAAAAATAAACTATATGCCGCAAATCCTCTCTCTCAATCCTATATGCATTCAAAGTTCCTCCCTCTCCTTCCCGTTCTCCTGATGTCAGTGCTGTGCTGAGAGCAGGAGATCCCGGTCCGGGGACCAGCCAGCAGCTCTGCAGCAGAGCCGAAACTGCGTTATTGGAAAATAATTATTTCATTGGAAAGGTCTACAAAGTGTGCGTAGTTTGCAGGCACACTTTGTAGACTATTCCAATGAAGTAGTTCTTTTTAAATAACGCAATTTCGGCTCTGCTGAAGAGCCTCCTTGAGTCGGCCGACTTGAATCTCCTGCTGTCATCTTTACAGCTGACATCAGGAGAAGGGGAGGGAGGGGGGATTTTGAATTTCTTTATCTCTCAAACCATAGCGGTTTGAGAGATAGTATTTATGGCATATAGTTTATTTTTTGAACCTCTACAAAACTCTAAGCATTTTTTATGGGACATTACTGACCCTTTAACACTGAAATATGTCAGTTTAGGCAGGTAGTAACGTCTCCCAATTAAACCTTTATCGAGAATCTGCTGATCAGCATTTGAATCTGATTTTGGTGACCACCAACTGAGTTCAGTACCCCAACCGAATTAAACAGAGTGGAAGTATAATGCAATTTGAGCCATAAAGGGGGTGGGACTAAGTGTGGCAAAGAAGAAGAGTAATTAGGAGGCATTGTGTGAGGAAGCGGGCAAAATGGAGCAGGAAGTGGTTTGAATGGGGTTACGAATGGGTGGAGCTAAGGGGGAAATGGATGGAATGGTGGTGGGACTGGGCTGAGCTAAGGGGAACTCTCTGAGAAGGAGAAAGTGTCTCAGTCTCCTGAGATCTGGTCCTGAACATTAAATACTGGAGTGTCAAGGGCAATTGCAGATGCAGAGTGTGTACAGGCATAACAAGCTGTGAATGAAGAAAGAGCACAAGACTAATATACAAGTTGTCTTTGTAAGCAATAACATTGAATATTCACTTTCCCATGCTTGAATGTTATATAATAATGTTATTTAACAGGTTGGGGGGAAGCGATTTTCCTTTACACCCATCATTACAATTTCCATCATTCCTGGCCAGCCAAGGTATAATAGACTGGAGGGCCCCAGGTTGTCCAACCTCGACTTGGAGTAAATGCTAATTTTCTTCAATTTCGCAGAGTTTTACTTGCATGTAATACATTGATTGTACTTAACCCTTTGAGTGCCAGAGAGGTATTCTCTCTGGCACTCAAAGGGTTAAAATTAAAAAATATGTACTGCACTTGGCCAAATATTGGGTGACCCATAAGGATACCCCGAGCCCAACCTTACATTTTAGTTTTCCTTCCATTCTTCCCACTCTGATCCATTACGTGGCAGCACTTTAGAAGATATATCAGGTGGGTGGCATGTATGAATGTACCCCTTTGTTGCTTACTTCTGCAGGTCTTGTCATTCATTGTGTAGACTCATGCCAGCTTATACAATGTGAGTCTGAAAACTGAAAGACAGAAAACTGCAGAAGCAAACCACAAAGTGAGCAGCAAATTCAAACATGTCACTTGCTGGATGTGTGTTCTGTTGGCCTGTCCTCTGGATTGGATTGTCTAAAGGTCTGGTGGGCATCCTAATTAATGCTTGACCTAGAAAATAAGGTGAATTTTTTTTTCAGACTAAAATGCCTGAAAAAAAACTTGCATTGCCTCTGAGTAAATACTGAATTTGTTATTTTGTAGGTTTTTTTTCCTGCTGAGTAAAACAAGGGTAGAGTTCCACTTCTGCCAGTTGCTTTACTAAAACACTGCAACTGTTTCTACCATCATAAAGTTATGGTGCTGTTACAATCACACCCTATGGAGAACCGTATCGAGAGATTCACCTCCCATAGAACGCAATGGTATAACTTTCCTGGCACAAAGGTCTTTCTGCAAAAAAGAGGAGCAATTCTGGAGAAAATATCTACAACATAGGGGAAAATTCCTTAATTTCCATTGGGTCTTTTAATCAGTTGAAAGCGAGAGAGGTCTCCAACACATTGCTTCACAATGTGCTAGAGACCTCTCTAGCATTCAAATGGTTAAAAGACAAATTTAATGTGGGTTTTTATTTGTACCTGACTGTGCAGTTGGCTTGCCCCAGAACTGCTCCTCTTCTTTTGTATACAAAGCTTCAAGTGAACTATCTGGACACCAGGTGGCACTGTTGCAAACACTAATATTTATAAAACAACAACAGTTTAAACTGCAATAATGTTTGACTGAAACAGCTCTCAGCAGTGGAAATACCATGCTTTTACTCAGAAAAGTCCTGCAAGAGATACGTTTTTCATAATAAAAGCTTACTGCTCTTTGTAAAACACCATTACAAATATGGATTTGACTAGAAAAGAGTACACTGGAGAGACCATAGGACTACTACGCCTAGCCCTGCAGGATGATGTACAAAGGGGAACCGGAGCAATTCTGGATCTGGCCCTCAAATAGTTAACCTCTCACACACTAGGAAACCAAAACATGGTATAAAAGGAATAAAGTGTAACCATAAGAATAAGTGCCCTCTATTAGTAGGTTTCCTTTATACAGCTATTCAGTATTTGTCCTGATATATTTTCCATTGTATTTGCAGTTGATTGTACTTATGGTATTTATTTACTGTAAATTCAGGAAAGTAAAGAACAGCAAATCTAGGCAAAGAGACACACCATTTGCCAATGATTTAAGTGGGGCTTTTAACCCCTGAGTGAAAGAGGTCTCCAGTGCATTTTGGAAGAATGCACTGGTGATATTTGTAGCTTTTCACGACTTTAACCCCCCATTTAAAGGAGAACTACCTTCAGATAACCTTCTTGTCCCCAGCCCCTGGAGTACCAAAAAGGTCTGGAACTGGGAGTGCCCAAATTATAAGATTCTTGACATAACAAAGGTGTGGCTTAACTGGAGTGGGTGGGATTGGGAGAAGGGAAGGTGGGGTTTACCCTGAAACTGGGCAGGGAAGTGGGAGGAACAGGGCAGGAATGAGAAGAACTGGTCATGAAGTTAGGAGGGTTATTGGGGATCTCAACAAGATGGAGAATCATCCTCTGTCCCCAGCGATCCACTAAGTAGTAGTGACCAGAGTCACTGAGGAATTGCTGGAAATTACACAGATATGCAAATAATAACACCCCAATCTACCTCACTACGGCCATCTTAATGGCCCCTGCGAATTTTGCCCATTTGTCTTTGTTCAAGAGATACCGTCTCTAATCAGTCCTGGATGTCATGTCCACGGGGGCACACAGGACAGTTGCTACAGAACCAACATAAACAAACTCTACACATAGCACATGGTAATCTTAACCCTATAAGAACCAGGAGGTATGTGCAATGTATTACTTCTCAATGTATTGTGCACCACAATGGTCCTTAAAAGGTTAAGAGTGAAATGCGACTATCCAGTTATAGGCAACAACAAAACTTACATGACAGATCCATATTGATATACCTGGCTGCTGTATGATGGACTTCTACTTAAAGGGGAACTTTCACCTCTACAACACTTTTTTCCAGGTGCGTAAGTTACTAAAATTGTTTTAGAATTCATGTTTTTTTCTTGTACTTCCATACTTCCTAAGATATGTACACTTTATTCTGGGCACTTCTGCATTCTGTGGCACACTGTATCTTTGCGCAGCAGCGCAGAACTTCCCTGTCCTGTAATTCTCTTCCCACCTACCTCCCAGCTGTCCCTGGGACCACGTTCACGCTTCCATTCTTAGTGTTGTGCATCACGTCTACCTTTACAGCAAGCACCGGGCAAAGAGTGTTGTAGACATGTAAGTTCCCCTTTAAATCCTTCTGTTATACAAATTAAAAACCACTTATTGCAAAGGTGGAGTTCCCCTTTAAATCATGCCACTGTGAAAATGCCACCTTAGAACAAATACAGTTAAAGATATACATGTACGCTGTAGGAGCAGGGCTGGAAGAATGCAGATAGGAAAGGGTGTGGAAAAAAGGAGGTAGCAGGTGGAGTCGGTACAAAAGTGGGCAGACCCACGAAGAAAGTGGATGGGGCAGGGAGCGGGCAGAAATACAAGGGAACTCTCCAAGCCAGATGAAGGAGCAAGGTCTCTGTATCACAATAAATAGTAAAATCTCTGGGGCAAATCCAGGGATTTCTCAGGTATGGAAGGGAAGCGAGTCCAAAGGGAAACGGATAAGGTCCTGAGAGAAGGAAGGAAATTTAACTCTGCTCATTTGCTGTCGTGACAGTACCGGCTGAGAGAGATGGGAGCTGTAGTACATCTGTAGGCTGACTAATTCTGTTTAGGGTATGGCCTCTTTCACCCTATACATAAAGGACAAGCCCTTTTAACCATCTGAGTCCCAGAAAGGTATCCAAAACACTGGATACCTCTGGCAGTCACATGGTTAAGAACCAGAGGGATAAATATCACATTGTGAAGCAATGCTTTGTTCACACTGCTGTTCCCTAAAAAAGGTGAACCCTTTGAATCCCAGCGAGGCAAAGCATCACAACATACTCACATACCTGTCTTCCACCCACAGGGTAAAGTCTATGAAATAAAAGGCAAAGAAAGGACACAGCTGACAATACAAATACCTTGGGAAAAGACACCAGCAAATAAACAGTTTATGGTGTTTACCAAATCAGAATTACAGATCATGCGAGACAAGAGAGGAACACGAAGTCACTGCAAATTGCAGACGGCTGACAAGGAAACGTTTCCCTTTAGAACAAGAGACAAAAGCCTTGGATAAAAGATAAACAGAGAGCAAGTTGGTAACAGCTCTGCAACAGGTGGGTTATCAAAAGGCCCGCATATTCTGCTTACTGGGATCTTGACACTTGTCTGGTGGCATTTTGTTCTGAAGGAAGATGCAACTGTTCCCTTTATTCAGCCAACTGTAGGCCCAGATATACCAAGAAAAAGGTGCAACTCTAATGCAAACCGGCTGCACCACAGGAAGCAAAAAAAAAAAATTAAACTGATTTCAATGGAGATTTTAACCCTCAGAATTCTTGAGAGGTCTCCCAATGCATTGTGAAACAAGGCGTTGTGGACCTTGTTAGAATTCAAGGGGTTAAAAGCCCCATTTAGATCAGCAGGACATTTATTTTGTCCCCTACGGCCCAGTTGGTTTGCACCAGAATTTCTCCTCATTGTACCCAAGACCCATAGTGCTTTTAATTCAATGATTGTCCTGTGTCAGGAGAAGAAGCTGAGATGTATTGCGGTCCATGGGCATTCTCGGGTTTAAACTTGGCAGCGTCCATTCTTGCTTGCCTCCGTTAGTAAAATATTCTCCCATAGACCTGCGCAATCCTCCCAGAGATGTTAAGCGGACAGCTGGTGCCATTAATGGAACATCTTGAATAATTAGCTTCTAATTGGCAGTCATTTGCACTCCTTTCAAGTCTGTATTGTTTTTTAATCACCCACAAAAAAAGCAAAAGCAAAAATATTTCATGTGTTTTTTCCTTTAATAGAGACTGGACCTCTTCTTCATTTACCACCTTAGTTGCATCTCATTAAAGAGCACAGTGCATTTGGCCTATAGTTGGAAAAACAGACAAGAAAATATCTCGTTAGCCAGTAAAGTCACATTAAATGTGATACATAGATTTTAAAGTAGCAGAAAACTTTCTTCTATGAAAAGTAAGGTATATTTTATAGGTTATTTATTTTGCTATTTAAAAAAAAAGATTCTCTCATTACAGTGGGAATTTCCATTAAAAAGTTATTACAGCTCAAACTTTTTAATAAAACTATTAGTAACAGTGGCAATCTGGTCTCCAAAAAGTATTTTTGTTATAGTGAACTCTATGGAAGAACTTGAGTCATGGACTATGGCTCTCCACATGTAACAGTACCACACAATCCCACAATAGAATATGAAATAACAGTAAGGAAGAAATAGATAGGCACACTTCTTGTTTACACTCAGTTAACACTCAGGTTAACACATACTGGGGATAACACAACCAATAAAGAGAACCACATTAAAGGGGAACTTTCACCCCGCAATAACTAAATCTCCCCCTACTGCTCACCTGGCGACTAGCTGCTTAGTAGCGCTAGTCGCCAGAAATCTTACCCCGTTCTCAAGATTTCGGCGTTTTAAAGGATCAGGAAGCACGGACGTCTCTTCACAGTGACGGTGCACAAGGGACTGACAAGAGACTGACAGCGCAGGCGCACGGACGTCACTGTGAAGAGACGTCCGTGCTTCCTGATCCTTTAAAACGCCGAAATCTTGAGAACGGGGTAAGATTTCTGGCGACTAGCGCTACTAAGCAGCTAGTCGCCAGGTGAGCAGTAAGGGGAGATTTAGTTATTGCGGGGTGAAAGTTCCCCTTTAACATGGTGTATCTGGTATCTAGAAAGTAGGTATGACCAAGAAAGGTGAAGTGGTTCCAACAATAGATGTCTCCTAAGTGTGTGAGGTTGGTTCTTCAATGTCCTTGGAATCCAGATGTGATATGTGCAAGAGAAAAACATGTAGGGAGGTTAACACACCTATAAGTTAAGAACACTTTTACATATATAAACTGTAACCTGCTCAAATGCAGTTCTTACAAGAAAATATGAACTGTGACCCTTTCCATGTCCACAACTCAGTGACATGATTTCCATGATTATTCTATCCCAATTACACCTCTTTGGTGGAAGTGGTTATGTTCTAGCAGCCTGAGGAGACAGAGTGATAAGGAAAGTGGTAATTTCATGATGGCAGACTGTGCCACATAGGTCAGATAACTCTGCACTGCCGAAGGTAAAGAGTCCTTAACTACTAATCCAAAAAGTCCTAAAACCATTACAGTGATCGAAAAACAAAAAACACAGGGGTATAGGCAGATTAACACTTTGATTGCCAGAGGGGTACAAGTAGGGAATGAAGCAGAAGGTAAAATGTGCCCTAGCATAATTTGGGACCAATTTTCTACTTCTTAACCAAAACATTTTTCAAAAACTATCTTCAGCATTTTCCACTAGTATGAAGCAAGTGTCATTTATTGTATTATTATTTACAGACTCTATTCAGTTGCTTATTACTGACTATTATTTACATTTGTAAAACTAAAAACAAGTCTGTTGCTGAACTGAAAGCTCTGGCAGCTGTAATTAAGCAGCACATGCTCTTCAATTCTTTACAGAAATTGTAAAGCTCAGACAAGTCTAGCACTGAAAAAATAACATTTAGCACAATTGGCATTCACAGTACAGCATACAGTTCCTATTTTGTTGAGCTGCTGAGCACATTTCTATGGATTAGTAATTTGTTTTCATGGCCTGCGCATGCAACAGTTCGCAACATTTAAATGCAAAAAAAGATTGCATTGGGTGGAGACCCACAGAGATGTGAGGAACCAGTACAGACATAACCAATTGCACCATATGGGGAGACATGACATTTTCCGCTAATTTAAATGGTGCTTTTAACAGTCTGATTGTTCATTTGATCACAAATACATTGCTGAGTAAAGCATAGGAGACTTCTCTAGCATTCATGGGATTAAAAGAACCAAGAATCAATGGCAATTTTGTGAATGTTTATTTGGTTTTCACCCAAAAGTCCTTAGGGATGTATGCAGAAAAAAAAGCTAGGCAAACCATGAGCATTCCACTAGCACCATAAGGAACAATAGAATTGCATTGTGAGTGTGACTGAGAGGCATGGGGAACTCTGAGAACATGGCACCTCGGTCTGCTGGTTCTTCATATAGGGATAGTAATACTTCGTTTTATCTTTATTTTATTTTGTAGGCATTAAAAAAACATGACGAAAGATATAAGTCTTATCTCTCAAACCTTTATGGTTTGAGAGATATTCACAAGTAAAGTTTCCCCTCACTGACCAAAACGGTCAAGTCTGCCATCTAGCTATGAGATTTGGAATCCGGTCTGAAGATCAACCGGTGGTTCTTCAGCAGAGCCGAGATCACATGATATAAAAATAACTATTTAATTGGAAGGGTCTAAAAAGTGTGCTTGCGAACCAGGCACACTTTGTAGACTATTCGAATTAAGTAGTTCTTATATCTCGCGATCTCGGCTTTGCTGTAGAGCCACGGCCAGTCCACAGACCGGATTCCAAATCTGACAGCTAGAAGGCAGACTTGACCGTTTTGGTCAGGGAGGGGAAACTTTGCTTGTGAATATCTCTCAATCATATCTCTCAGACTTATATCTTTCTTCATGTTTTTTTAATGCCTACAAAATAAAATAAAGACAAAATGAAGTATTACTATCCTTTTAATGTAGCTGCTGGAACCTGCCAGATATTTGGCCTGGTGTTCACAAATGCAAGAGAACAGTGAGCATCACATTGCTCTGCATATGCAAAGATTCTTTGTGTGAAAGGGAGGGTGTGTAAAACCCAAAATTAACTGTGACCACCTCACGGTTACCTTTCCGAGTGTCAGGCTTGACCCCCCCCAAGCAAATATTCACATGATCCGATTCAGTGTATACCAAGTCACACCTAAGTATATACCGCCAGTGACTTACACTTACATACTAATGCCCAATAATATAGTCTATCTAATGTATACCAGTACCAGATAATATTTAGATGAGCAAACTAAGGCCTTCCTGCTGTTGTGGACTACAATTCCTTCACCTCTGGACAGCTGTGGTAATGTTATTTGTCCCGCTGCTTTCATGTAAAGGTGTATTGTCCTGCTGGCCTCATATAATGGTTTGTTGTCCTCCTGGCCTCATACAATAGTATATTGTCTTCCTGCCCTCATATAATGGTTTGTTGTCTTCTTGAAAATCGAGTTAAAAGTTTCCGTCTCCTGCCCCTTTCCATCACGTCATGCAGAGGACCCAGAGATCCGAAAGCTGGTCTGGACGGATCACCACGAGGGACAATATTGTGTCAGTATAAGGAAAATCCTGCCTCTCTTGACACAAATAATATTGTCCCTAGTGGCGATCAGTCCAGTCAAGCTACCTGCTTTTGATCTCAGGGTCCTCTATGTAATGGAAAGGGGCAGGAGGGGGAAACTTTTAACTCAATTTTCAAGAAGAATATGAACGTAAAGAGATTTTAAAAGACCCTATGCATGATAAAAACAGTTTTTTTGACTATACTATCTCTTTAAAGGAATAGTAATCCTTAAGATATTGCAGAGTTTATCCCCCTGAGTAAAACAAGGGTACTTCCACTGTTGAAAGGTGTTTTATTCCAAAGTTATTACAGATCAAACTTGAATTTTTTTAGGTGCAGTATCTCAGTGGCCTGAAATTGTATAGGGGCGCTGTTGCTACATCATCCTATGGAGATTTATGGTCAACTAACCAAAGCTGCCCATGGGATGGTGTACCAACAGCACCACTGTATACTCCACCTAGAAAAATCAAGTTTGAACTTTAATAACCTTTGCATAAAACACCTCTCAGCAGTAGGGGTACCATTGTTTTACTCATGAGAATAAACCCTACAATACATATATTACATATTAAGTATTAATATCCCTTTAAGAATGATCGTCACAATTACATGAGATCTGGGGCTTTAGCAGCTAAAACAGAATCTAGCAGTGCCCCTGTGATGGACTCATAAAGAATAATACAGGACCTTCTACAATAAGCTTAAGAGGTGCAATTCTGAAGCAAAACAGCTGATCCACAGGTGAGAAATGAGAGGTCTAAAACACCTCTGTAACCCCTTAAAGACCAATGACACGCCAGGATAGTCATGGGTAAACTTGCATTAAGGACCCATGACGGTCCTGGCACATCATGGAATTCAGAGGTCCCCACTGCTGGCCGCGTAGATGGTTGTTAAGGGGTTATATCAATAAGAACTAATTACCATATGGTGCAGCTGGTTTGCTCCAGAACTGCAGCTCCTTATCATACTAAATATGACCCAAAAGGCCTTATGTGTAATGGCAGTGTGGAGCAATTCTGAGGCAAACCAAATGCACTGTAGGAAACAAGAATTACAAATGACTTCAATTTGCTTGTTTTTCCCCACTTTTTTTTTTTTTTTTTTAATCTTTTAATCCTTTGAGGGCCCGATGGGTACGCAATGCATTGCACAGCAATACATTCCACAAACACACACCCGACACTCATAGGGTTAAGTCAATAGGAGTTCAGAATATTTTTTCTAACTTTATTTGTGCCAATCTGCTTTTAAATTTAACCCTTTAAGTGCCAGAGGGGTACGGAATGCAGTGCTTTGCAATGCGTTCCTTACCCCTCTGACACTCAAAGGGATAAGTCCCAGTTTATTGGTATAAGACACAGGAACGACTCGTTTGATTCAGAGTATCATTTCTCAGCAAGGGTTACTTGTCTGGACCAGGCCCAAGCTGCACTCACAATTTACATTTCACTGCACAGTTTTCTGGATTTTGGCAGGAAAGTAGATGCAGCATAAGCTTTTATCTAGACAGACCTAAAAATAGCTCTATTAAAGGAAAGAAACCTGAGCTAGTTTATCTTGAATTTCAGGGGGTATATATACACTTGCCAGGAAACTGTCCAGATCTCTGTACATGATTTAACCCCTTAGTTGCTAGAGATGCCTCCAGTGCAGTGCTACACAATTCATTCAAGATGTCTCAAACATCCAATGTCACACTCACCTTGAATGTTCAGCGGTGTCCTCAACACCCTAGTTCTCCAACTTTTGTCAAAAACCAAACAAACATAAAATTAAAAACCCCTCCGCCATCGTCCTCACCGACTATACAAACCTTAAAAAAAAACCTTAATCCTGCTCTGGCCTTTGCTCAAGCCAGAATGAGAAAAAATTGAACAGGGATTTGCTTTTATGTGGCCATCCGGCTAGCTGGAGCGGTGATGATACCCCAAACCATGACCCCTCCAGCTAGATGCTGATTGGCAGGAAGGTGAGATTACAGGGCATGTTCAGTGCTTGTGTAACCCCACAATCAAAGCCAAAGGGAGTGTGGGCACTTATGTGAGCAGGAATGGCTATAATAAAGCCAATGCAGGTTCATTTTTTTCTTATTTTGCCTTGGGCAACTGCCTGGGCAAAATTAAGTTTTTGGGTTTGCATAGGCAGCGGTGTTTTAGGATTTTTTATAGGTTTATTTGGATTGCAAGAGGACACCACTGGGCTGCCAACATCAAGGTAAGTGTTATGACTAGGGGAGGACTTGAAGGGACACTAATGTCACATAAAAAATGAATCTCGTTTTGTAGTTGAAATAAAAAAAATATTTGAAGCAACTCCCATCTCTCAAATCGCTATGGTTTGAGAGATACTCTCACTGAAAGTTCTCCCCTTCTCCTGACGTCAGCGCTGTGCAGACAGCAGGAGATCACGGTCCCGAGGACCAGCTGGCGGCTCTGCAGCAAAGCCAAAATCGCACTATTTCGAAAAAATTACTTAATTGGAAAAATCTACAAAGGGTGCCTTGTTTTCAAGCACACTGTGTAGACCGTTCCAATGAAGTAATTCTTTTTAAATAACGCAATTTTCGGCTCTGCTGAAGAGCCTCCTTGAGTCGGCTGACTCGAATCTCCTGCTGTCAGCTTTACAGCTGACATCAGGAGAAAGGGGGGGGGGGGACTTTCAGTGCGAATATAGCTCAGACCATAGCGGTTTGAGACATGGGAGTTCCTTCAAATATTTTTTTTTTTTTTTTTTTAATGGGACATTACTGTCTCTTTAATGTTCAGAATATCAGTGAAAGAATTTCACCTTGCAAACAAAATTCTTCACCAAAATTCTGACTAACCGAACAGGGGATATACTAAATTCATTTCATCACGATGGGTAAAAAAAGTTACCTAATCATTTGTACGAAACATCTATATATTAGTGTATCTTATAGTTTAAAGGAACACCAACATCACCTAATAATAAATCCACACTTATCTTAACCATACTTGGGAATTTTCAAAATGAACTGACTCTGAAATCTTGTAAATATTAACCATTAAAGTTCCCATAATATAGATTCTCTCTCACTGTAATTGAGGTGTGTGCCAATCAGTCCTCAAGGAACCATTAACATACCTTCGAAGTGTCCCTCTTCAGGAGGGACAGTCCCTCTTTGAGACTCAAATCCCTCTTTCCCACCCTGATGTCCCTCTTTTTAGGAGGTCAGACAGTGAAGTGTGCATCACTTTGCCCCACAGCAATAAAACTCACTTTGTGCCTGTTTGAACATCCGTATATGTGTTTATAAATCATACTGTGTAAATAAAATAGTTTGGTCTTAAGATAAAACATTTATTCAGTTCATAAATATATGTTAATATGTCATGAAATCACATAAAATATCTTGGAAATGTCCCTCACACCAGCCACGACCCCAGCAACACCCCCTAGAACACAAGTGTCCCTCTTTGGCCATTTGAAATGTTGGGAGGTATGCATTAATATACAACAGTTTAAAGACAACACTACATGAACATTCCCAAGACATGCAGAACTTCTCCCTGCCAAATTAGAGACTAAAGAAGCAATTAACTGGAGCAGAGTATGTAAAAGATAGCACTGGACTCTCTCACTCTGTGAATTTGGCCCTTCATCCTGACACTTGCTTCAAAACACTGAGTCTCAGGGTCAAACCCTGAAAGTTCCCAGGTTTGATCTTACCTGGGAAAGAAATCCAAATGGCCTTTTTGGGCCTTATGTTCAAAAGAAAAGTGGATCAATACTCGGGCAAAACAAGTGCACCATAAGGGACAAACATTCCCATTATTAAACTGGGCTTTTAAGCCATTAAAGGACCAGTAAACTTTTTTATGAAAAAATATATATTGTAGGGATTTTCCTATTGTGTAAAATAAGGGTACTCCCACTGCTGAGAGATTTATACTTCGAGTTATTACAGTTTAAACCAATGTTTTTTTACATTAGCAGTGCCCTCTAGTGGTCAAATTCTAATTAGATTTCCTGTTAGATTCTAATGGAGAGGAAAGTCAGGAAAGTCAGAGACATACAGTTCTCCATAGAATGTGATAGAAACTGCCTGTCACTTCCTGTCAGTTAGAACTATCAGGAAGTAAACACAGTAAGTTCACTTCCTGATTATTTAAACGGTTATAATTTTTGAATAAAACATCTTACAGCGGTGGGAGTGACCTTGTTTTATTCAGCAGGAAATGCTCTATAAAATATGTCATAAAAAAAAGTTTACTGCTCCTTTAAATGCTAGAGATGTCTCCAACAAACTGTTTTGTAATCATACATACATGGGAACCTTTTTGTCCCAGGCTTCTGGGTCCACTAAGGTCTGATGGTGGGAGTGTCCAAATAAAGCAAGTTGCATCATAAAGTAGGTGGGGCTTGACTGAAGCTGGTGGGATTTGGGAGGAGGGGTGGGGTTTTCCCTTAAAATGGGAGGAGAGTGGGAAGAACAGGGCAGAGAGTGACTTGAGAATCAGCCACTGTCCCCGGAGACCTGGTAATTTAGTGTAACACCCCCCCCCCCCCCAGAGTCTCTGGGTTACATCCAGAGCGTTTACAGGTAATTTGGTAATGCATTAGATACCTCACTGACATGCCCCTTTTAACTCAATGGAAATCTGAGGAAGTTTTATTTGTCCCCTATGGTGCAGTTGGTTTGACCCATAATTGAGATACATTTCTTTTGAACATAAAGCCATATGAATGATGTATTGGTTCTCCAAAAACAAATTTTTTATTATTTCTGGATTTTTAACCCCTTAATGACCGTGCCAGGACTGTCATCGGTATCTGTTCCTTAAGGACTGGTGACTGTCCTGGCAGGTCATGGAATTCTGTCATTACAGCTTTCCTACACAGCACGCTGTGATCCCCCTGCCTGCCACCCCTAGGGCCGGATTTGCCATAAGGCAGAGTAGGCATCTGCCTACAGGCGCTCCCCACAGAGGGGCGCCTGTCATTGTAATCTATTATTTATTTTATTTTATTATTTTAAATATTTTCATTCACTCTACCCGCTGCCTGCCGCCCGGTAAGATCCTGCTGTTATTCCCTCGGTGGCACTTTAGTAATGCAGAGCGCTGGGAGATGACATCATCTCCTAGTGCTCTGCATTCCTAAAGAGAAGACCGCGCGGGAGCAAACAGGAGCTACAGTTCTGTGCACAAGCAGGCACAGACTCTTCCTGCCGCTGGACCACCAGGGAGGTAGGAAACGGGGCAATGTGGAGTTGATGGTGCAAGTTGGAGCTGATGGGGGTAATGTGTTGATGATGGGGGTAACGTGAGGGCAAGCTGGAGCTGATGGGGGTAATGTGAGGGCAAGCTGGAGCTGATGGGGGCAATATGAGGGCAAGTTGGAGCTGATGGGGGAAAGTTGGAGCTGATGAGGGCAAGTTGGAGCTGAAGCTGATGGGGGCAATGTGGAGATGATGGGGGTAATGTGGAGATGATGGGGGTAATGTGAGGGCAAGCTGGAGCTGATGGGGGCAATGTGGAGATGATGGGGGTAATGTGAGGGCAAGTTGGAGCTGATGGGGGCAAGTTGGAGCTGAAGCTGATGGGGGCAATGTGGAGCTGATGGGGGTAATATGAGGGCAAGTTGGAGCTGATGGGGGCAAGTTGGAGCTGATAGGGGTAATGTGAGGGCAAGTTGGAGCTGATGGGGGGGCAATGTGAGGGCAATATGGATATGGGGGGTAATGTGGAGATGGCCAATGGGGGGGGGGGGGGGGGCTTCAGATTTCTGTGCCTACAGGCTCCTGAGATGTAAATCCGACCCTGGCCACACACACACACACACACACACACACACACACACACACACACACACACACACACACACACACACACACACACACAGTGTGCTGGTCCTCCAGCGTACACCACTCCCAGACCATGTGGTCCATAAGTGGTTAACAGGACTCCTCGAACCTAAACTTGCCCTACTGAAGGCTTCCTGAGCAGACTTCAGTGGGAGGAGTTTGGGATACTGGAGTTCTGCAAACAGAATCTTGTCTGCCTCCTTGGGTATGGCAGCCAAAAAAACCTTAACCCTTTGAGTGCAAAACAGGAATGCAATACATTGTAAAGCAATGTGTTGCTTACCCCTCTGGCACTCAAAGGGTTAAAGGGCAACAAGGATAGTTCATCTCTCAGTAGTTCTGCTGCCCAGGAACAGCATGAGCTGAGAGTTCTGGGTGGGACCTGAGCAGAACATCACACCAGAGTAAGAAAAACTGAGAGAAAAAAATTGGTTCATAAACACACAACCACAAGAAGCTGTATAAACAGGTTTTTAATATTTTTTTTTGTAAATAATAAGGATAAAGCTACAGATCTGATTTATTTTCTCCCCTAAATCTGGTACTGTACATATCTTGATTTTAGCCTATGAGGCATTGTGGCTTTCAAGTGGGCTACATGAAACCCTCCAGCTCTTGTTGGACTACAATTGCCATCTTACCATCCATCTGTTGTTGGGCTAAAATGACAATCATCCCCAGCTGAGGAGGACAGGCATTTCAGCCTGACAGATAAATGGCTGGAGGTAGCCCACCCCGAATACACACAAAAGGTTATTTCTTATATGTTAAAGCTTTGAGTGTCACCGATCCGATATGGGGGAAAAGAGTAAAAAAGGAGGTGTTTATGGGCCATTGAGAAACCATGTCTTTCTTTGCCCCTGTGGAAATAAAGCAGAATTTCTGTGTAGACTTTAACATCCAAAATCTGTTCTTGTTTCATAACAAGTCACATTGTTCAGTCTCCGCACTCCCCCAAGACAGAAACATCGTGCCCATTGTTGCTAGAAAAATCACATTATCCTGTAATATAGTAAATTCTGTATATTTAAACCACATTTTAAGGATCAAATTGATGATTAGAAAGATTATCTGGATGAACTGTGGACCGTTTATATATGGAGGGAAGCTACAGATCGTGATACTAAACTGATTTCATTGTGCTGGTTTATAGCCAAGATCTCAGCTGTTACATTGAATTACGAAGTTCTCGTTTGAACGATAACTAGTTACACCTTTAGATCACCAGCCTGCTTCTCTGACATCCAAGGAATAAATACATTAAATGAAGATTTATCACAGAGTTACATAATCTTCATTTATTTCTATGAAGCATGTGTGACAGTGTAATTAGTCACTGGAGGGCTCTGGTATGAAATATGTTTTGGCCCCTAACGCACAAGTATTCTCTTGGGGCAACTAGAACCTGTGGGGTCTTGAAGCCATTGGGCCTCCTTGGATGCCATACCCTCACTACCTAGTAGTTATGCATCCAATAAGCATACCTCCCAACATTTCAAATGACCAATGAGGGACACTTTTGTTGTAGGTAGTGGACTGGTGGTGTGGCTGGTGGGCGGGGCATTACTGATCATTTTTAGGCTATTTCATGACCTATTGACACCTCTTTGTGTAACCTAATAAATTACTTATAACAAGACCAAAGTATTTTATTTACACATACTAATTTATAAACTCATATACTGATATTTAACCCCTTAGGGACCCTTGACGTACCAGGACCGTCAACGGTAAACTTGCTTGAAAGACCCTTGATGGTCCTGGTACGTCACGTACTTTTTACTTACAGCGCTCTACTGGGAGCGCTGTAAGTAAAAATGGGGCATGAAATAGACCGCTCCAAGATCGGAGCGATCTGTTTCAAGCCCCATAGTGACGCGCTGATACACGTGACAGGTCACGTGTACCGGCTCGTCAACGTGCCCCTATGCGGACGTTATGGGACGGAAATGTCCCATAATGTCCGGTCCTTAAGGGGTTAAACAAACATTAATGTGAGTTTTATTCCTGTGGAGCAACATTATACACTTATATACACACCACACAGTGTGATCTCCTAAAAAGAGGGACATCAGGGAAGGAAAGAGGGACAGAGGGATTTGGGTCTAAAAGAGGGACTGTCCCTCCTAAAGAGGGACACTTGGGACGTATGGATATGTGATAATAGTATCATGAGGAGGGAGTGATTCCTAGAGCAAAATATCAAATCATAATTCCACACGTCCAATTTCCAGCAGACAAAAAACACAAACACAGTACTTTAGAAAACATATCCTATACTACAGAGACTACCAAAACTGGCATGATAAAGTATTTAAAAATGGTTCAGTTTGAAAATATTCATTTATTCAAAGGAAACATTTGTGTGTTAAATGAGCAGTGAGTTTGAAAAATGTATACATTAAAGGGCTTTTCCTGCTGAATAAAAAAGGTTAATCCCACTACTGGCACTTGCTTTATTCAAAAATGATAGCAGTCCAAATATCAAAGTGAAGGAACTGTTCTATCGCATTCTATGGAGAACTGTAGTCATTCACTCACCTCTGCAATAGAATGAAATAGAATAGTTGTTTGGACAGCAGGTGAACTATTTAAATACCAGATTGTACTGTTGACGCAACAAAAACAAACAGGTTTGAACTGTAATACACTTGAACTACACATCTTCTAGCAGTAGACATACTCTAGTTTTATTCAGAAGGTGGTCCTCAAAAGCTACCAACAATACAGGATTTAAAGATTTCCCTGTGGGCCAATCAAAATTAGCGAGCCACTGGCACACACGTGTGTAATCAGGGAAATCCTTGTCCTTGTCTGCGTCCCTTGAGGACCGAACGTGGACACCCCTGCCATAAAATATTTGTTGATTCATAAAGTTTACCCATCCTTTAACCCCTTAAGGACCACGAGTATGTGCAATGCACTGCATACCCTTCCGGTCCTTAAGGGGTAAAAAAAAAAAAAGGGTTCATTGTTTAACCCCTTCAGAGCCAGCAGGGTACGCATCGCAATGCATAAAAGTATGTCACAAGTTTTACCCTGCCTGTCATTCATTGGCTGAATGTACCTTTGTGTCTACCAATGACTGAAGAGGGATTATAGCCAGCATTCTATTTTAGTACCCAGTAATGTCAGAGTGCAAAAACTGGATTCAAAAGTTGGATTTAAAGGGAAATTATACCTTGCAATTGGTGGATTTTAATTTAACAGGAGGGCTTACCTAGGTATGTGTCCTTCATGCGGCATTAAGTTATATCTATTTGCATTTAAAGGGATGATGATGCTTAATACTGCAATCAAATAAAATACTGGGTTTTATCCTGCGAAGCACAAGGCCACTCCCACTGCTGAAATATATTTTATTCAAATGTTATTGTAGCTCAGTTTTTGGGTGCATACCTCCATGTCCTGAAACTTTGTGATGGTGCTGTTGGTATAGCAGTCTATGGAGGTTTATCGTCAAATGACCACAGAAGTTCATAGGATGCTTAAAGGGATAGTAATACTTTAATATTACTATTCCCCATATTGTAGCTATTTAAAAAATAATTGAATTGCCCCCAGGTTCATCTCTCAAACCTTTATGGTTTGAGAAATAACCCAACACAAAGTTCTTCCCTCCCTCCCCCTTCCCTGAAGTCAGCGTTGTACAGACTGCAGGGACATCCGGTGTTATTTTCATCAGGCGGCTCTGCAGCTGAGCCAAGATCCCATTAGTAAAAAATAATTATTTCACTGAAACGGTCTTCTACATGTGCTTGCAAACCAGGCACATGTAGAAGACCGTTTCAGTGAAATAATTCTTTTTCACCAATGCGATCTCGACTCAGCTGTAGAGCCACCTGATGAAAGTCAGACCAGATATCCCTGCAGTCAGTACAACCCTGACTTCAGGGAAAGGGGAGGGATGGGGGAACTTTGCATTCGGTTATTTCTCAAACCATAAAGGTTTGAGAGATGAACCTGGGGGCTATTAAATTATTTTTCAAATATCTACAATATGGGGAATAGTGATATTAAAGTATTACTATCCCTTTAACCCCTTTCCTACAATGGACGTACATGTACGTCCCGCAGTAACTGTCACTTAGTGGCAGAGGACGTACATGTACGTCCCGGAAATCATTTTAAGTAATGAACAAAAAAGTTCGGCGGACGTTAAGTGCCAGCCGCTTGACCGCACTACCGGTCACTAAGGGGTTAAAGTGTTAGTAATGTCCAAAAAAAAGTTTTTTGCATTTAGAAGAGCTTAAAAAGCTGAGCTAAATGCAAAAAAACGTATCTCTCAAACCACTATGGTTTAAGAGATACAGGTGTTTAAAGTTCGCTGTTTCCTACTGACAGCTGTAAAGCTGTCAGCAGGAGATTCATGTTGGTCGACACGGAGTCGCTTGAGAAGTGCCGAGATCTCGTTACTTACAAGGAATCCCTTTATTAGAATGGTCTAAAACATGTGCCTGAACACCAAGCACACGTTTTAGACCATTCCAATTAAGGGATTCCTTGTCAGTAACAAGATCTCGGCACTTCTCAAGCGACTCCGTGTCGACCAACATGAATCTCCTGCTGACAGCTTTACAGCTGTCAGTAGGAAACAGCAAACTTTAAACACCTGTATCTCTTAAACCATAGTGGTTTGAGAGATAAGTTTTTTTGCATTTAGCTCAGCTTTTTAAGCTCTTCTAAATGCAAAAAACTTTTTTTTGGACATTACTAACACTTTAACCCCTTAGTGACCGGTAGTGCGGTCAAGCGGCTGGCACTTAACGTCCGCCGAACTTTTTTGTTCATTACTTAAAATGATTTCCGGGACGTACATGTACGTCCTCTGCCACTAAGTGACAGTTACTGCGGGACGTACATGTACGTCCATTGTAGGAAAGGGGTTAAAGGGATAGTAATACTTTAATATCACTATTCCCCATATTCCCACAGCTGTCAGTAGGAAACAGCGAACTTTAAACACCTGTATCTCTTAAACCATAGTGGTTTGAGAGATACGTTTTTTGCATTTAGCTCAGCTTTTTAAGCTCTTCTAAATGCAAAAAAACTTTTTTTTGGACATTACTAACACTTTAAGCAACAGCCTCACCATAAAGTTTCAGGCGAGTCACCCAAAAATGCAAACAATTAAATATAAGAACACTGAGCACTGGTAGTACCCATGTTTTACTCAGCATGATAAACCCTGCAATTTATAGTTATATATAAAGTATTTTGCATTAATATCCATTTAAACTCTGCTATAGTCTATAAGTGAACAAGGGCAGTTACCATTCTGAGAATGTTTACATGATCCTTCAATTATCAGGGCAGAGGCTCTCTCAGCCATGGCTAGAACCCGAGAGAGACCCGTTCATGATTCTAAAGGGCCACGTAAACAGTATGAAGGTAGTAATATGTCCCTTTTCAGTTACAGACTACAGAAGAATTCAAATCTAGAAAATAGTAACTAATTATACTAGAATGCTGTATGAAGGACACCTGTCTAAGTAAGTCCTGTTAAATTAATTAAAAGCAGGCCAGTGTGAAAATGCAACTGTACTGACTACCTTGCATCGGGGGCACTTGGGGTATTTTATTGGTTTGATAGCAGATGATTCACCTCCCTTTGAACAAATCTACCAAAAATACCAAATTTGTCTGAGTTTGTGCAGGAGATCCATGATTTATACTTCGACTTGCAGGACAGCACAGGAATCAAAGCAACCCTGCAATGTGTGTATTTTATAAGTGTCCCTGATTTTAAAGGGATATGTGGTCACCTTAAATTCCAGCATACACTTATGGTAAAAAAATAAAACAAAAAGCACAAGTAGGGAGGATGCATATCAAATTGAACATCTCAGCCCTCCTGCTTCAACCTTCATATAGCTGATATCATAGAGCAGGTGTGTCCAAGTTTTTTCTGTCTCAGGCCACATGATCAGAAAGCCATGCATGTAAGGGCCACATTATCAGAAAGCCATGCATGTGAGGGCCACATGCTCAGAAAGCCATACATGTGAGGGCCACATGCTCAGAAAGCCATACATGTGAGGGCCACATGCTCAGAAAGCCATACATTTGAGGGCCACATGATCAGAAAGCTATACATGTGAGGGCCACACGTTTTTATGGAAAAAATGGTGAATATAGCCTGTCAGCTATTCAAAAATATGGATTTAGTTATTAAATATCAATGACAAAACTGCTATTTAACAGGGAACTATTCTTGAAATGCAAGGTACTGGCAGACCTTACTAGCCTAGTAGTTCATGTGCATTAGTTAACTAGGGTTTTGTTAAAAATCTCAGACGGGGTGCACCTGGGGACAGACGGGCCGCACCTTGGACACCCATGTCATAGAGTCTCCTGTTTCCAAAGATACATCTTGTGAGCTGGCTAGAATAGGTAGAACCAAGATGTTTGCTCTAAAAATCCTCTGATTGTTTCCTGTAGTGAAATATAGCTCTATTTTTCCTCTAACAGTGCAATTCTCTACTTGTCTCATAAAAAGGTGATAAGATCTATTGGTCTATCTAATGTTAATGATGCATATGTACTCCATGTCCTGTCTTATGTGGCTCTAACACTAAAGATAGTTTTTTTCCTGAAGGTATGTACTGCATGATGAATGGTCTTCATACTGATAAATTGATTTCCAAGCTTTATCCCAAAATAGGTGCTCTGTTTAGAAACAAATCCTGTTTAAATCCCCTGGTAAGGGGGACGTATTGTACAACAGAGGATAATGCCAATCATAGACTATGGGGATGTAGTATATGCTCCTGCTTCACAAATCCATCTTACTAAAATTGACACACTATATAACTCATTATGCTGCTTCATTCTTCAATGTAATTACACAAACCACCAGTGTGATATATATAGGGTGACCACATGTCCCAGATTTTCCGGGACAGTCCCAGATTTTAAATGCTTGTCCCTTGTCCCGGGAAGCCCCCTTCTGGGATAATATAATGTCCCGGAGTGAAGATTCCTGAACTAAGAGGTCTAAACACTATAAGAAGAATGGCCTATAGACTACTGTAACAAAGTGATGTCTCTACTGGGCTACAGAAAAATGGCTTCCAGACAGAGCTCTAAACACTAGAGAGAGAACTGAGCTTTGATACTGACATCAATCAGGACCAGCAATGCAATTTTGTTGTAGTGTAATGCTAGTCTAAGGCTTTGGGCTTGATGTATATTATCCTGTAGCCCACCACAGGCATCTCTTTTTGTCACAGCAGACAATGGGCAGTTCTCCCTCCGGTGTTTATAACTCTGTGGTGCTCTCTTCTCTCTGCAGTGTCCCTGAAATTCAGAATTGAAATATGGTCACCCTAGATATGTACGAAGAACTAAATTGGCTAACACTCAAATCCAGATGTGCCCTTCCCCTCTCTTGCATGGTTCATAACCACTTCTCTAGATAACTACCAAACTACCTGAGCAGTATGCTCACTCCAGCTCTCCATACTAACTATAACCTCCGCTCCACTGCTAACAACTCAACGAGTATCCCACACTATAAGAAAGAAGCCTGTCAATCTGCCCTCTCCTTCAGAGCTCCGAAAGTCTGGAATAACCTACCTGAGAAAATCAGATCTTCTCCCAGTCTAAAATCCTGAACAATAACTGCTTCTTCATATCTAAAAACAATATGCAACTGTATATAACATTTTTAGTACGTGTGTGTGTATATATATGTATTCTGACTCTGTATTTGTGCAAATATGCAACTTTTGCTGTACACACTCCAGGACATACTTGAAAATGAGAGAAATCTCACTGTATTCTTCCTGGTAAAATATTTTCTAAATAAATGTAGGGGAGGTAGAGGTGAAGTTTACTATTTCTCACTCAGAGACATATTGCTTTGAAACAGCCCTGATTAAAAGTCACTTATTTCAAGTGTAAAGATCCACTTTAATACACACAAGACGTATTACTAGGCCTGGGATCAGGGATCACAGAGTAATATTCCATAGTGGAACAGTTCTAGTGCAAATCAACTGCACTATAGTGGAGAAATAAAAATTCCCATTGAAATAAAAGGGATGTTTAACCCACTGAATGCTAGAGAGGCCTCCAACTCACTGGACACCTCTCGAACATGGGATAAATCAATGAAACTTTAGGATCAATGAGAATTTTTTTTTTTTTTTTTTATATCGGCCATAAGCCATTGAGTGCCAGAGAGGTACCCAATGCATTGTATTGCAATGCACTGGATACCTCTCTGTCCCTCAAAGGGTTAAAGTTCAGTTGGTTTGCTCAAGGATCTCTCTATTTTGTCTTTATACTCATAATTAGCCAAGATGAAGTAAAACTGGTTTAGTATCACCTACCTTTTGCGCACTGTGGGCAGACAGGCAGACTTATTCCAAAACTGAAACAGATCTTTCCACCAGCTGACATGTCCAGTCTTTCCCTTGTAGTAATGAGTTCTAGGTTTAGTATCAAGCTAGGCCTTGAAGCCCAACAGAAACAGGTGCGTGATGGACCAGAGCCAAGGGTCTCCAAAGTGTTGATTTATTATTTTTTTTGTACACATAACAATTAATGTTGAATTGTTCTTAATATCCATTGCATGTGAAATATAATAAAAACAGTTATCAATTAAAAAATAATATTTTTTTTAAGGTTCATTGAGGTAGTTAAGGATTTATCTTACTTGTCTTTATTCGGTTTAACTTAAACAGAACTTTCATCCAGCTTTTCCACCAGCTGAGTGTGTTTCCGCTTCTCCAGGATCTTGCTGAGCTCCTCCGTAAAGGAATTGTACAAAGGAGAGCTGGACTCCTCATTCTGTCTTAGAAGCATGTAACTGTTCCCATTCATTTTCCTTAGCATGTTGGGCAGAGTGCTGATACCATTGGTAAACTCAGAGGGCAGGGGAGGTGGTGGTGGAGGAGGAGGAGGGGTGCTTTTGCATGGAGATGCTGTTGGAGCCTCCCCAGGTATGATTTGCAGACACCCATCTGAATAATTGTTCATTTCATCTGACTTTTCTTTGCAACTGGATGAGACAGTGTGGAGTTCAACATTCGTGGTCCGAGAGTTGCTCATTGCATACTTACCCTTCCTTTTCTGTTGGCAAGAAACATAGAGTAAAACAGAAAAGAGGACTATACAAAGCCCACCAAGGACAGTAATTACGGAAATGTAGACAAACTCCAGGTTGGTGGACACTTGACTTGCTGCTGTTGGCAGCTGGACTATTGGAGGGGGCTCGGACTGTAGTTTTGGTAGCTCCAGGAGAACATTCAGCATATACAGTGAAACCATAGACTGCAGACCAGTCTCTTCAGAGTAACAGCTGTATTCTCCTCTGTGCTCCAGAAGCGTACTTGTAATTAGTAGTCCATCAACTCCCACCCTAAAGTGTCCGTCGTCGTCCTCCAGTTGATCTGTGCCATTCACCATCCACTGAGGTCTGGCTAGATTAGACTTGAGGTCACACTGAAGGAGGACATCATCACCTTGTACAACAGTGCGTAGTTTCTTCACTGGAACACCTAAAATACACATTAAAAATAACAGGACTTAGTAAAGAGTCATCTGCAGTTACTAAACCCATTATAAAGATAAAAAAATAAATAATGTATTAATAGAGATGAAATGGAAAATAATCAGTTGTAGGTCCATGGTTACCATCGATATTTGCTGCACTGCGAAGCATAAAGAATGTGCATTTATTCCCCTGGCCTCCTCCCTCCCCTGATCCCTCCACTGTCTAGTATTGATCTGTCAGTTCGATTTATAAAATCCCTAATGATAAAAAGAAGCTGCAGTATTGAAATGTGAAATTAAGCCAAGATGAATAATCATACACAAGTGATCTAAGGTATTATAGTGTTGTAAAAATTCCAGATTAATGGTTCTAGCACTTAAAGGAGCAGTAAAGTTTTATTTTGTTAACAGTACTAACTAGTGTCCAGATGATACATTTTATTTCTATTTGTCTCTTGAGTCTTAGACTAAACTTGTTCAGTGGCAGAGATTTGAGGGGTTTCTTTTTTTTTTTTTTTTTTTTTTTTTTTTTTTTTACCAGGAGTAATGTTTCCTCTTTTTTTTTTTTTTTTTTTTTTTTTTTTTTTAACAGTTCTCTAACAGCTTTAATCCATGAGTAAACACTTTGTTGTGACTGAGTGCATGTGAGCAGTATACTACAGTAAGCACATACATAGTTAAGTTTTTGGCCTGTATTACTTAGTAATATTGCAATATTTTTTACATATTGCCATCTTTTCTACAGATTCTTTTAAAGACGACTCTTTATTTTCCTATCACTACCATCTCATATCTGATTACCTCCCACTCTTAAAGGGATAGTAATACTTCATTTTATCTTTATTTTATTTTGTAGGCATTAAAAAAACATGAAGAACGATATAAGTCTTATCTCTCAAACCTTTATGGTTTAAGAGATATTTACAAGCAAAGTTTCCCCTCCCGCCCCTTTTAACTAGTGTAAGCCATCTCTTCTCAGATGTGGAATGCAGTCCATAGACCAGACAGATAACAGAAGGGGACAATCTTCTTCCTATGAGAGATAAGACTTATATCGTTCTTCATGTTTTTTTAATGCCTACAAAATAAAATAAAGATAAAACGAAGTATTACTATCCCTTTAAGTCTCCCCCCTATAATCCTGTCTTCTCCTATGAAGAATGAAAAAAAAGGAGAGCGAAAAGAGACAGGAAGGAGACTGACAGAGGAGGAGGCGAAAAGGGGAAAGAGACTGATCAAAAGGGGAGGCGGAAAGAGGAAGTAGACTGACAAATAGGAGGACGAGGAAAGGTGAAGTAGACTTACTGAAGAGGAGAAGGAGGAAAGGGAAAGTAGACTTACCAAAGAGGCGGAGGACGAGGAAAGGGGAAAGAGAATGACCAAGGAGGAGGAAGAAGAAAGGGGAAGTAGACTGACCAAAGAGGAGAAGGAAAGAGGAAGTAGACTGACCAAAGAGGAGGGGGAGGAAAGGTATGAACTGCTTTTTAGTGAGAGTTTACCTACCTAGGAGGCAAAAAAAAAAAAAAAAAAAAAAAAAAAAAAAAAGCAACCCGTGACAATACTGTTTTGGATTTCAGTTCACAAAGGGCTGAGTAAAATAATGGGACTCTAACTGAACAGATGGGGAGCCACAAGATGATAAAATCCTTTATGGTAGATTGAAAACGTCAATTAATAGTGTGCTGGAAGTCCCGGAATAGGACAGTACTCCTCAGTGAATCTATTTACCAGATCACAGAAATAATCCATAAGTAACATTCAACAATGTTTATTGTAATACAGACCAACAGACTAGTGGGTGTTGGAACATGGACCATATCAGTGCCCACCCTACAACAACTGAACTAACACATTCACAGTACGTCGGACTCTGGTATATATTCCCCACCCCCTCACTCCTGTATCTCCCACTTAGCTATTCTCTTGGGTCTCCCTGCTTGTCCCCCTAGAGGACCTGTGACCAATCAAAGCAAGCTACATCATTTGAAATCCGCATCAGCCACTGAGGGGATTATTGCCAAGGTTCAGGGTTTGAAACCACCCAACAGCAGCCCTGCTGACAATCTTCACAATGGTAATCTCCCCTTCCCACATAAACTAGCATTGTACAGCATAGCTTTGGACTAAAAGTGATAGCAATGTTTCACAAAAACAGCAGCTCCAAATAATCTCCATAGTATTTGAGCCATAGAGAGTGTTATTTCATTACTGTGTGCGTTGTAGTTCAAGAGTAATTGAATGATAAAGTTTCCCCCTCCCACCCCTCAGATGTGGAATCCAGCCCATAGACCAGACAGCTCACATCAAGGGACGATCTTCTTACTGTGAGAACAATAAAAACCCTGCCCCCTTGACAGGTTTTTCAGCTTTTTCCCTTATCTTAACTGAAGATTGTCCCTCTCTGCAATCTATCTGGACACTCCCTGCTGCTCTGGCTGAACAGTGTTACATCAGTAAAAGGGGCAGGAGGGGGATACTTTATCATTCAATTACTCTTGTACTACAACTCTGACAGTATTGAAATAACACTCTCCAAAGCCCAAATACTATGAAGATTAATCAGAGCTGCTTTTATTATGAAACATTACTATCCCTTTAACCTTTATGTGAACAGGTGCTCTGACTCTCCTCCACTGTACACACCAAGATCTTTACATATATAAACAGTATTACTAGGTGCATTAGCCCCTCTACTCAAGTTCCACCAGGACCCTTGTTTCACAGCTGTGGAGATATCTGTCTTTGCGTTGCTCAATGTGTTTACTCTCTAATCCCTTTTCTACTGTGCACATAAACTTTCCACTACACCTGCACATAGCAGAAAAAGTGACTGGGGAGAAAATCACATTCAGCAAGGCAGGGACAGGGATCTGAAAGCTTCTTCACTCAGACTAGGCAGCTTCCAATGTCTACCCCATAGATATGTAATGACTGTACTCGAGGGATTCAGAGTGACGGATTAATGCACTTAGAATTACTGCTGCATGACATTTCCTTCCTCTCAGTGGGATTTATAGTAACATGTGCCTCCCTAGCAGTTAGGCTACAATCATATAATTTTCCAAAGTCCTTTGGGAATTTTGTCCAAAACCTTAAAGGCCGTGGTTTGGCAATTACAAAATCCTCTAAGGTAAGCAAACATCAACAGAGGTTCAAACATGCTTAGCAAAAACCTTAAAGGGATAGTAATACTTAAAATGTAAAAAAAAATATGTTGTAGGGTTTATCCCCCTGAGTAAAACAAGAGTACTCCCACTGCTGAAAGGTGTTTCATTCAAAAGTTATTAATTTTCAAAGTTGAATTTTTTAGGTGCAATATCACAGTGGCCTGAAATTGTACAGTGGCGCTGTTGCTACACGATCCTATGGACAGCTCTGGTCCCGGGACCATAAATCTCCATAGGATGGCGTAGCAACAGCGCCACTGTACAATTTCAGGCCACTGTGATATTGCACCTAAAAAATTCAACTTTGAAAATTACAAGCTATCGACAGCAGTTAACCATCTGAAAGCCAGAGGAGTATGCAGAGCATTACAGTACATGTATATAAGCATGTTATGTCATGAAAAAACTATAACATGTATAGTTTTCCCCATTACCATTCTTTTTCATGTGCATGATTTTGATTTCCTGATCCATAACCCTTTAAGTACCAGAAGGGTGTTAAAATCAGTATTAAAGGACATGCAGTGGCATGCAATTCTCAAAGATGATACATACATACCATTTGGGAATAAATACAAGAGGTGCAAATTAAGACCCATGTGGATTGATAAAGAGGTTTGCAGGGAATTGAGAAATAGGAAACAGGTTTTTAAACTGTCAAAGGGATCTGATGCAGCACTTAAAAAATATAAAGAATGCAATAAAATCTGCAAACAAGCAATCTGCTACAAAAATTGAAAAAAAAAAAAACAAAACAAAAAAAAAAACTTCAAAAGAGATCAGGAAAAAAAAAAATGATTATATATATATATATATATATATATATATATATATATAGTCCAAGACAAGCAGAAGCACACTCAGGACTTTGAAGATTCGTTAAATAATGAGGTTTTTTTATTCAGTCAACGTTTTGGATGTGTACCCGGGCCGAACAACAAACTTTGAAACATGATTGCTTCCCCACCGGCATGTATTATATATATATCCTATAATATAAAAGGCCAGATGTATGTTTGTCCGATGCAGTCATGCACAGTAGAGACTGCCCGAACACAGATGTCTGTCCGATGCAGTCGCAGTAGACATCGCCTGAATGCACAGAATGCTGGGAGGTGTAGTTCTGCGGTTAAGTTGAAGCACTCACAGGACTTCAAGAATGAGAAGAAACAGATTTATTAAACAGAAATCAACGTTTCAGCCAGGCTCCGCTGGCCTTCCTCAAGACAAACAAATAGTGAAAAAAGCCAGTGCAAGTAAAGCGCAAAATCGTTGCAAGGGTCACTCTGACGTCATCTGACCTGAAAGGTCATCGGATCAGACCCTAAACAAATGTACACTATTAGTGTCAAACATAAAGATTATTTATAATGGAACAAAAACATTGTAATATGGCAGTTCTGCATTACCCGCAGGAATCATTTAATGTGGAGCACATACCGTCCAAAGGATCAAGCCATTCAGGATGGTTAAAATGCTGAAACAAACATATACCACCCTCCTACATTCAACTAGTGTCAGCACACAGTGTCATATAGCTATAAAGTATACTCGGCATAGTGTGCCAATGTGATCGGACACTCGGGGTCTATAAGTGGTGGATTAGCGTTACAGCGCAGTTCCATCCATGGCAGATCCTGAAGGTATAGTGTGTCCACATGAGTTCCAATAAGGGGATACATGCAAAGAGCTAAATCATAAGATATCTTGCTTTAGTACATATGATACAGAGGATTGATAGGCAACATTCTTCATCAGTCCCATAGTTTGAATATTATTGTAACTCAGTCCCTTCCAAAAGAACTATCATATATCAAAGTCTCACAATTCTAATGTATTGCAGAGTAATAGTAGACATAACTATTATTCCATACCGTCAATTATCGTGTCCCGGTTACAGGTAGCAACGGGATAAAGTCTATGTTAATGATTCACGGCTTGCTCAAAGTATCCCGATGGCAAGGAGATGTAATAAATATACTCAAAGGATGTCTTGAGTCCTTATGAAATATGTCCAAAGTGTCCAATTTAGAAAACAAATAACACCAACAGGTAGATCGTGTCCACTTGTTTGGACAAGCAAGAGCAAAGTATCTCCAGTTTGAATGAGATGCCTATTTTCTGCTCATCTCGCCGTGCTGAGCGCCAAAAAGGTGGTCCATGTATCCCACTAATAGTGAAACTGGATGTCAAGTCATTCGGTCTCTAGATGCCCAATAACAAGACCTGATCTGTGTATCAACCCGGTTTAGTAAAAGGCTGAGTAACCGATATATATATATATATATATATATATATATATATATATATATATATATATAATATATAGAGATCCAAGTTTGCAGAAGAACTATCAGGACTTAAAGTTATATAAAATTAAATCTTTATTCTGGTCAACATTTCGGATGCCTACATAGCACCCTTTGTCAGGTCCTGACAAAGGGTGCTATGTAGGCATCCGAAACGTTGACCAGAATAAAGATTTAATTTTATATAACCTTAAGTCCTGAGAGTGCTTCTGTAAACTTGGATCTCTGCATAGTTTTGCCGATACAGTAGCACCCAGGAAGAACTTGTAACATACGTGAGTGCTTCCCCACCGGCACAAATTATATATAGATATATACACACACACATATATACAGAAAAAAAGAAAAGCTAACAGCGCTAACTCATCATAAAATATCCATATAATAAATATAAATTAAATAGAAGTATAAAGATGAAAGATATAGATAGCAGCAAGAAATAAGAGGGTTCTCCAGTCCCCCTGACATTAGGCCTAGATCCAAAAGTGAAAACACATACGAAGAAACAAATCTGCGCTCCTCTATACACTATGAATCTGTGCCCTGTAATGGGCATATATAATAATCCTTAGTAAATCTAAGTGAAATAAGTGAGCATTTCATCCCACAAATTGGCCAATCCGTGTGTAAGCTTACCAACCACGCCAAGGTATCTCACTTTATGGTAAGTCCTACTCTAATACACCTACAAATACTATCTAAATTAAAAATCCCTGAAGAAAGATGTTATTTTGAAAATGCGTCGGAGGGGACCCTTTAAATGATATTTTGATGTTTTTATTATTATTTGTGGGTCCCGGTGTAGTGCAATTAAAAACAGCAGATATACAATAAAATAAAAAAGGTGTAGATGAAAGACTTACCTGGTGCAGGGCCAATGCGGGCCTGCAGTAATAAAGTGATTACATAGAGAACTATGTTCCATTTATATCCTTCCTCACAAAACAGACAGGGGTATACACACTGGAACAGGCCAAAAAGCCTTGTTCTTAAAGGCCGATGCAGTCATGCTGAGTAGAGACTGCCCGAATGCAGATGTTTGTTCGATGTAGTCATGCGCAGTAGACACTGCCCAAATGCAGGCCGATGCAGACATGTGCAGTAGAGACTGCCCGAACGCAGATGTTTGTCTGATGCAGTCAGGCACAGTAGACTTGCCTGAATGCACAGAATGCTGGGAGGTATAGTTCTGAGGGTTTAAGCAACATTGGCCCTGTTTGTGTGTGTGTGTATATATATATATATATATATATATATATATATATATATATATATATATATATATATGACTGCCAGTTGGACAAGGCAGTTGATTTTGACACACACAACATTTTGTCTATGTCTCTGATCAATGTATTCTTATTTTTCAGCCTCTTGATTGCCTGCTTCACTGGCATTGACACTTTGTTCCTCATGTTAAGAGAAATCTGCAACAGACTGCAAATGAAATGCAAATTCAACACCAGGAATATCCTCTAGATCTTTTGTTAGTGCTCTTGTACATGAACTATTGATGTGATGACACACACACACTAGGCCAATAAACAGCTGAGCAACCAACTGATTATAGTTTATGGATGTAAATAACTTCAAATTAAAAATGATAGTCTGTACTTTATCCTCTGTCATTTTTTCCATTTCAAATCCAATGTGCTGGAGTACAGAGCCAAAACAACAAAACTTGCATCACTCTCCAAATACTTATGGACTGCAGTGTAGGGAAAGGGAAAAAGTTAGAAACATGTCCCATGGGGATTTTCACAGAAGAACAACAATTTTCAAAAAAATTCTCGTCCATAGAAAATAAATAAAATTTTGTCACTCCCAATACATTTCTCGCGAGAACGTTGCCATTTTTCACCTACATTTGCTTTGATTGCAAGATTCCCCACAGTAATATTACTTTTTCTGAGGGCTGAAGCGTAGAAATAAATAGCTGAAAGTAAAAGGTGTGAATCTTACAGCAACATATGCCTTGAAAAAATTGTTAGCAGGCTGAATGCCTTTGTCATTTGCTCACAACACTAACTTTCTGCCTAAGTAACATTGGCACAGCCATCCTGGAAAAATAACTATGGCTTGTGATATTCCAGCAACACATGACATCAGTTCTTTAAAGCCTCTGTTTTCAATGAAAGAAAAGGGCAGCATGTCAACAGCCAACATTTTGGCGAGTTTACTATTTCACAGGCTTACTTTTGCATTATTTTTGTGCAGGTTTTGACTTCTAAAAACTGTGGGATGTCAGTACATAGTGGAAGAAATTTGTAATTTTATTGCTTTAACATCATCACTTGTGGAGGTGGTGTGTGTGTGGGGGTATGTGTGGGCTCTATGACTCTTGTAATCTCCAGTGACAAATGCAGAATCATACTCCTCTGCAGCAGGAGCAGAAAATCTTGCCATACTCTCGGACACATCAACAGAACGTCTATTATGTACCACAGAGCTCCGGGAACTTTTGCTGCTAGTTGAACATTTCTGATCTTTTGATGGTGTATTTCCTAGTCATACCTGTGGTTGTTTCAGGTGGCATTTCATTCAGGAGTTGCCTAGGTGTGAGCCTGCTTTCCTCCTGCTTACATGCTTCTTATACAGCCAACAAGTAGCAACTTGATTAGCTTTTGGATGGTGAGTGAAGAATCACCTTACTGTGGACTTCATGGACTGCGGGGTTCCTGAGGGGCTGATACTATTACTGGGGCTAGATGTTTCTGCAGTTGTACTACTACTAGATGTCACAAGTGCAGACCTTCCAACAGCAGCAGAGGCATTCAACATAGCTAATGTTATGGATGTTGATAACCTGTGTTGTTGCCAGTTACTCAACATAAGTAGAGAGAGAGAGAGTGTGTGTGTGTCATCTTTACTTGTCCAGGACCAGACTTTTCAATTGTTTTCTTAAACAATATATAGAAGGGCACAGTGCTGCTTTTCAGTAGTAGAAGAGTGAGCCTTCACCTTTCAGGTAACTTTATGGCAATGTCATCATCTCTCTCACTCTCAACTTCATCTTCTTCTTCTGAAGAGGAGGATGCTGGAGGGATATATTCCAGATCATTATCAGAAATTAGCTAATCCCCAGCTTTGCCCCCCACTTCCTCCTCACTATTTTTATATTCTTCTATGTATTTAGAGGTCTCAAAGAATTTATTTTTACCTTTCCCCTTTAAGGGATTTTCATATCCTTCTCTACTACGTTCAGGACAGGTGTTATTTGTGCGTGTTTGTCTCACTGTCAGATGCAGCAGTTGGTTGAGCTGCTACACCTTCTTGCACTATGCCATCAACTCTGGACTGTGACTCATTGTCGTCTTCAGTGTTTTTAGATGGTTCATTAATAGTACTGGTACTGGTGGAACTTTTAGTGGGACAAACTGCATCCTCCTCTGGGGGAGAGTGATCAACATAATTTATCGCACATGCTGCAGCAGTCATGGCTGTAATCCATTTTTGGACTACCGCTTTACTCACACATCCTTGCACTTCTCTCCTAATCCTTTCAACCTCCCTCTACCACTTGTAAGTTTGCTGGACATTACTCAACTACTTTTTGTGCTTTTTTCTATTGTAAAGTACAGAATATAACTGACCATTTGTGATGTCTTACCTTGGCCATCTACCCTAACCCTAACTCATCTACTATCATTCTGCCTCAGTCACAGCTCACGTCACGGTACCTTTCTTGGTCACCGATCAATGTTTTATCTATTTTTTTAATTAACTGTCCCCCTATTCCTATAAACAAAAAATGAAAAAAAAAATAAACACCCCCCCGATTCGACTGCTTCTTTCCCAAGACTCCCCTACCACCGAGAGAACAGCCAGATCATGAAAAACTTACCTCTGCCTGTGCGTTTCCAGTCCGTCACACAGAATGCTGAGGTACTTGGAGTAATTCTCCTTTGCTCCCTTCTCACCCCCCAGTCCCAGCTGACACTGAAATAACTGCCAAATCAGGAAGGAACTTGAACCACAGCTGGCTGTGTCTACTTGGACACACAAAATGTTGGGGTACTTGGTAGCACTCGACATGGCAAGGTAGCACTCCTATGGTCTCAAGTATGGCCTATTAGAGAGGATTTATACCCTACAAGCTTTTAATCACACTACAGTTATCTATTTAATGACTTACGGTTCAAGGACGTACATGTATGTCATGTGTAAAAATGCCTAAAGGACCCATGCCGTACATGTATGTCATGGATTTCAGGGCTCCCCGTGCACCTGTTCTTAAGGTGTTAAACTGCCTATATTATGTTGTTTTAGTTTTTCAGTCAGTGTAACTGGTTTTAGAGATATTTTTGTTCAGTAGTTAGGACTCCGTAAAAATCAATCCTCTTACCTCTGTACACAGCACGCATAATTAAAGCTCAGCGCTCCTGAAACCGCCTTGCTGCTCCTTCTTAGACTAATGGAATAGATCAGCTTCCACCAAAGTGGTGGAATAAATGAATGTGGAAGAATAATTGGGCAGTCGAGACGTATACTGCCAATGATGTGAGAATTAGGGCAGGTGACAAATTCTCTTTAAGTACATACACATATTTCAAGAACTGGGTGTTTTTTTTTTTTGTTTTTTTTTTTAAGACTTTCATAAATCACTGTTCAATCTGAAAAATCCAATGAATTGATTCATGAACTCAGCTGCAACTCACTCATCTTTGCTTATCAGCGCACATGCAGAGGGCTCCTCGTGTGATACAAAAATGTATACACACTTGAAAACAAGACAAAAAAAAAAAAAAAAATCAGTCAAACATTGTATAATGTAGAATAAAAAAAAATAAATCTCTTAACTGTCTAGCCATAACACAAGCCAAGTATCGGACATTGTAAGCAAATCTAGAAGCAGACTGGAATAAAGAGCAAATGTAGGAACCAGTCCCAAAGGTAACACTGTTTCAACAGAGAAACATAAACCAAAGGCCAAACTAGATGATCTAATCCATGTTATATTGTTATGTAGGTGTCATTGTCTTATACCAAGAATTGTTAGGACATTGCTAAAAGAACAGAAAATGTTAGAGATATTTTGTGTTTCTGTTCCTCCTATTCTTTTAACCCTTTGAGTGTCAATGTGTTGGATACCATTCTGGCACTCAAAGGGTTAATTTCTGCAATTTCTATAGCTCAATATAACCCAATGTCTTTCAAAGCAAAGGGCATTCAGAGGGTTTTAACAGATTTTAGCATTTTAAGTACCATGGTGAAGAGAACCAAAATGCAACACATTTCTGGCATTCAAAAGGTTAACACTGTAGTTCTGCTCTGTGAGCTTGTGATCCTCACAGGAGGTTTGGATAGCATTTAGACTTCCTGAATGAGGAAGTTTCTGGTAACCTCTAGTGAGAAGATTGTGTGACGGCTTCTGCTGTGAGAGAATCGCTGCTGCCTGTCCATTTACTACAGATACGTATCCACTGCCAAGCACCACGTCTCTACAGTTCACCTCTGAATAAATCCCAACAAATAGTGTTGGAAATCAACTGGCTACCCCTACATTAACCCACTAAATGCTAGAAACAGTTTCATATATCATAAATTATAACAGTATAGAATTTAATACATACAAATAAGTGAGAAAATATTGCACTCACAGGGCTTGTAAAATAGCATAAATGAGACGATTGAGTGTATGAAGCCACGTTTTTTGTTTGAATCCAAACGAACATGTTAGAGTGTACTGCTTGTAAGTTTGTGAATAAATCTTCACATTTATCCAACTTTACAAGCCTTCTGAGTTATTTTCTTGTATGTTTATACTGGCATCTCCATTTGAACCACACAAATAATTGATTTTTACAAGTATTTTTGTATTAAGGCTTTTTTTCTCCAAGTACCTCTTTCTCTGAATATTAAGAGCAGAAAAAAAAAATCACACTGAAGACGTAACTACCTGCAGTATTTGTTCCATCTCATTGAAACCCATAACACAAATTTGCTCAACTTTTACTTTAACGTCAGTGAATACAGTGGGGCAAAAAAGTATTTAGTCAGCCACCAATTGTGCAAGTTCTCCCACTTAAAAAGATGAGAGAGGCCTGTAATTTCATCATAGGTACACTTCAACTAATAGAGACAGAATGAGACAAAAAAATCCATAAAATCACATTGTCTGATTTTTAAAGAATTTATTTGCAAATTATGGTGGAAAATAAGTATTTGGTCAATAACAAAAGTTCATATCAATACTTTGTTATATATCCTTTGTTGGCAATGACAGAGGTCAAACGTTTTCTGTAAGTCTTCACAAGGTTTTCACACACTGTTGCTGGTATTTTGGACCATTCCTCCATGCAGATCTCCTCTAGAGCAGTGATGTTTTGGGGCTGTCGCTGGGCAACACGGACTTTCAACTCCCTCCAAAGGTTTTCTATGGGGTTGAGATCTGGAGACTGGCTAGGCCACTCCAAGACCTTGCTTCTTACGAAGCCACTCCTTCGTTGCCCGGGCAGTGTGTTTGGGATCATTGTCATGTTGAAAGACCCAGCCACATTTCATCTTCAATGCCCTTGCTGATGGAAGGAGGTTTTCACTCAAAATCTCACGATACATGGCCCCATTCATTCTTTCCTTTACACGGATCAGTCGTCCTGGTCCCTTTGCAGAAAAACAGCCCCAAAGCATGATGTTTCCACCCCCATGCTTCACCGTAGGTATGGTGTTCTTTGGATGTAACTCAGCATTCTTTCTCCTCCAAACACGATGAGTTGAGTTTTTACCAAAAAGTTCTACTTTGGTTTCATCTGACCATATGACATTCGCCCAGTCCTCTTCTGCATCATCCAAATGCTCTCTAGCAAACTTCAGACGGGCCCAGACATGTACTGGCTTAAGCAGGGGGACACGTCTGGCACTGCATGATTTGAGTCCCTGGCGGCGTAGTGTGTTACTGATGGTAGCCTTTGTTACTTAGGTCCCAGCTCTCTGCAGGTCATTCACTAGGTCCCCCCATGTGGTTCTGGGAATTTTTGCTCACCGTCCTTGTGATCATTTTGACACCACGGGGTGAGATCTTGCGTGGAGCCCCAGATCGAGGGAGATTATCAATGGTCTTGTATGTCTTCCATTTTCGAATAATTGCTCCCACAGTTGATTTCTTCACACCAAGCTGCTTGCCTATTGCAGATTCAGTCTTCCCAGCCTGGTGCAGGTCTATAATTTTGTTTCTGGTGTCCTTCGACAGTTCTTTGGTCTTGGCCATAGTGGAGTTTGGAGTGTGACTGTTTTAGGTTGTGGACAGGTGTCTTTTATACTGATAACAAGTTCAAACAGGTACCATTAATACAGGTAACGAGTGGAGGACAGAGGAGACTCTTAAAGAAGAAGTTACAGGTCTGTGAGAGCCAGAAATCTTGCATGTTTGTAGGTGACCAAATACTTATTTTACCGAGGAATTTACCAATGAATTCATTAGAAATCCTACAATGTGATTTGCTGTATTCTTTCCCCCCATTCTGTCTCTCATAGTTGAAGTGTACCTATCATGAAAATTACAGGCCTCTCTCATCTTTTTAAGTGGGAGAACTTGCACAATTGGTGGCTGACTAAATACTTTTTTGCCCCACTGTAAAACTATTTTATGATTTTGATAAAACCTTTGAGTACTCCATCCTTCTGTCAACTACATTATTTGCTGTGGAAGAGCCCAGGTACATTAATGTGATAATGTGAGTGCGAGTATCCAAATGGCATAACTAGTCATTGGAGTACCCTGGTGCTAACATTTTTGGCCACCCTCACGCAAAAAATATTTTCACAGCTGCATAACTACAACCTTATTGAAAAACACAGGGTAAGATAGGGCCACACTGGATGCTGGGGTTTGGTACAATTGTACCATCTGCACCCTGTAGTTATGTCCCTGCCTATATTATATATAAATACTAGTGTAAAAGCCCTTGTACAAGGGCCAAGGTCTGGGTGATGTTAAGAGGCTGGTTCTGCTCTGCATCCTGCCGCCATCGCAGTCATGCACTGTAAAGACTGCCCGAAAGCATAGAATACTCCCAGCATTCCTACACCTCCCAGCATTCTGTGCGTTCGGACAGTCTCTACTGCGCATGACGGCTTCTAACAAACACCCTAGCGAATTATTATACAGGATTGTGGGGATAAACTCAAAGAATCCTGTGTTCACTGTGGGTTATGCAATAAGTAATCAATGACAGTAAGCCACAGGGAGGTTATTCAGTTAAAGTTATCCTCTCGGAACTTAACAGCCATTTCTAATACTTCTGGTGGCACGAGTGAGAAATTGAATGTTGGCTTTTTTAATTTAACATTTTTGTAGTTTAATGTTTTGTTTGATCAAGTGTGTGAGCTCACGTGCAGCTATCTATATATCTTTTTCTCTCTCTATATGTATATGTATGTGTGTGTGTGTGTGTGTGTGTGTGTGTGTGTGTGTGTGTAAAAGCCCGTGCACATGGGCCAAGGTCCGGGTGAGGTTAACCCTTTGAGTGCCAGAGGGGTACGCAATGCTTTGCTTACCCCTCTGGCACTCAAAGGGTTAAGAGGCCGGTCCTGCTCTGCGTCCTGCCTCCGACGCAGTCATGCACTGTAGAGACTGCCCGAAAGCAGAGAATGCTCCCAGCACGGAACTCCCAGCATTCATTCTGTGCTCCCAGCATTCTGTGCATTTGGGCAGTCCCTACTGCGCATGACGACTTCTGACAAACATCCTTAGCGAATTATTGTATAGGATATAAATAAATACATAGAGTCAATATGATGAAGGACGGCACTCACAGGAGCTTTTTCCAAAATAGGAGTGCAGATGTTTATTAAATCGAAGTTTCAGCCATATTAAAAGGCCTTTATCAGAATCTTGATAAAGGCCTTGTAATATGGCAGAAATGCTGATTTAATAAACATCTACACTGCTCATTTGGAAAAAGCTCCTGTGGTTGCCGTCCTACACCATGTGAACTGTATGTATTAACTGTTTATTGTCTACAGCGTGTACAGTGTTCTCAATATTATATTATATATATATATATATATAGATATATATACACACATACATACATACATACACAAACATAACAGCATGCTCTCTCATATTTTTAGCAGTAGTGTTTCAAGTGTTCTCTTTTGTCCTTTGTAAGCTCTTGCAAGCGGAGCTCTCTTCACCATTTGTATCAGTTTGTAGACAAGTGTACTAAGTTTGTGAAGTGTATTCCCCAATTTTCAAGCTCTATGTAATATCTTGGAGCTTCAAAAATGAATATTAATAAAATATAGAGCCTTTAACCAATGTAGCACTATATACAAACTTCAGAAGCTTGATCCTTTTTCATTTTCTGCAGGCGTGCAACACTGATGTTGTAAAATAAACAGAACATTTACCCTCGTCTGTGCTGTTTAAACATCCTCCATTACCATTCTGCATATCCTGCGTCATCTGTGCCCTGCAAGCAGCCAAAAAAAACAAGCCTTGCTTTAAAAACTGACGACAATTACAGATCGAAAGCACATTGTAAGGGAATAAGTGGAGTGAATCAAGTGGAGTGAAGCAAGTTTAAATGAACACAAGCACCTGAGAATGAAATGTGGCAGCTCACATTATCATCATGTACTCCATGCATTTGAAAAAAAATCTTTATGTAATGTTAGATCATTAAATCTTATCCTAAACTTGCTTTTTAACCCTTTGAGTGCCAGAGGGGTACACAACGCTTTTGCGTACCCCTTTGGCACTCAAAGGCTTAAAGGGATAGTGTTGCTTTTAAAAAAGCAAATCTTGTAGGCATATAAAAATTAAACCAAATGCCCCCCAGTCCCATCTCTCAAAACTTTATGGTTTGAGAGATACTCTGCACTAAAGTTCCCCCTCCCATTTTCCTGACATCAGCACTTTAGCTGACTGCAGGGGAATCTGGTCCCGGGACAAGCAGAGGCTCTTCAGCAGAGCCGAGATCACGTTATTGAAAAAGAAGTCCTTCACTGCAACGGTTTACAAAGTGTGCTTGCAAACCAAGCACACTTTGTAGACCATTCCAGTGAAGGATTTCTTTCTCAATAATGCGATCTCGGCTCTGCTGAAGAGCCTCTGATGGTCCCGGGACTGGATTCCCCTCCAGTCATCTAACGCGCTGACGTCAGGGAAAGGGGAGGGAGGGGGGAACTATAGTGCAGAGTATCTCTCAAACCATAAAGGTTTGAGAAATGGGACTGGGGGAATTTAGTTTAATTTTTACGCTCAGGCAGGTAATTTATAGTATCTACCTCTCCTACTCAGAAAGACATTTGTCTCATCACTAACAGTTTACAGATAATACTGCTATATCACTTCTAGAAACTAAGTTTTCTAGGGTAATTGAGTCTTTGGGTCCTGCAAATAGCATGAAGGGATGGCTATACCTACACAGGGCATTTGTAAAACTAGAGTTAAAGGGATAATAATATCTATAATACAGTTGTTCTCTGAATCATAACATGCAGTGCTAAGTTTAATAACTTACTGTTCAGTACTTCAAGAGATATTGAAGTTTTAATCATCCCCCTCACTGCCCCTTCTGGACAAACTTCAGTAAGCAAAAGGAGAATCCTGTCCTCCTTCGCCAAAGGGGCAGGGTTTTCTTATACTTACTCACTGAAGTTTGTCCATCGCTGCATCCGTCTGGTCCCAGGACCAGATTCAGTGGGAGGCGGCCAGAAGAGGAGGATGGGGGATCATTAAACCTTCAATGTCTTTTGAACTACTGAACAGTAAGTTATTAAACTTAGCGCTGCATGTTATAAAACCACTGTAGAAGACTCGGAGCTCAACTTTATTATAGACATTACTATCCCTATTCAAAATAGAACATTTTTACAGATGCTAGTTTTGAGTAAAATGCATTTAAAGGAGGTTGTCTTTTGTTTTTGTATGTAAAAATACAAATTGTAGGGTTTTTCCTGATGAGAAAAACAATAGCACTCCTGCTAGCAAATGTATTATTTCAAAGTTATTACAACATTTGTTTTTACATTATCCCTGCCCTCTAGTGGTAAGATTTCAATTATTCTGTTGCATTCTATGAGAGAGGTGGTTCATTGACAACAGTTCTCAACCTGTGCCCTCAGTGGCTATTAACAGACCAGGATTTGAGAATTTCCTTTTAAGAGCACATGTGAGTTAATCAATATGACTGACCCTCTGATCAACATACTTGTGTTCTAGCAGGGAAATTCCTACATCCTGGCCTGTTAGTGGCCACTGAGGGCACGGGTTGAGAAACTCTGCTCTATAGAATGTGATAGAAACTGCTGAGACACTTCCGGAAGTAATGGCTCAACAACATTTTGAAGAGCTATAACTTTTTGAATAAAACAGCTACTAGCAGTGTGAGTACCCTTGTTTTACTCAGCAGGAAAACTTTTATAACACACTAGCAGTGTAGTTAATGTTCCTTTAAGCTAGGCTGACATTGGACAGACAAATGAGTAACTGTCGGGATGGAAACTTACAACAAATTCTTATTTTCCTCTTGAACAGGATTTTGTAATTACAATTTACAAGGTGCGTTAAAAATATATGAAAACCTGTAACCCCTCCAATGCCGGAGAGATCTCCAATGCACTGCTTTGTGATGATTTTGATATCTCTCTTGCATTGAAGAGGTTAAAATATTTGGCACTGACATTTTCATTCCAGTAACCAACATTCTGATTAGAGGAATCGATTAAGAATTATTCATTAGCTTTCCATACTGTTCTCAGACAATTATTAACCGCTTAGGTGCTGCAGAAGTCTATGATGGATTGCAGTATGTTGGAAAACAAAAGGAGATAACCCTTTAAGTGTCAGATAAGTGAAGGAGCATCATTATTGATTAGAATAAAACACATAACATTACTACAACATTTAAATATAAACTCATTTTATATGAAAGAAGAAATTATAGGGCCTTATGCACGAAAGAAAAGAGGAACAGTCATATTAATTTACAGGGGAGGGCTGGCCTGGGGGGCAGGGGGGCAATTGCCCCCTGGGCTGGCCATGTGTCTGGGCTGGTGGGCCAGTGCCTCACTCAATCTCCCACCTGCTGCTGTAAATTGCGCTACACTAGTGATACCACAGACCTTATGAAATGAATCTATATGTAAGTGATACCGCAGAGCTACAATCCAAACATAGCTGCACTAGTAGCATAATCCATTTCCCTTGCAAGCTGCATGGCATCACTATTCTATCTTTACTTAAATTGTAAGCACTGTAGTATCACTAATGTAGCCCCATTTCAACAGTAAGCTCTGTGGTATCACTTGCTTTAATTCACAGCATTAAGGACAATTTTAAAATGAAGGAAGCAGGGGTGGGCTGGGACAATGGGCTTGGACGATAGTAGATATGGGCCACTTAATTGTATTTGCCCCCTGGGCCGTATGTTGCCAGCCCTCCCCTGTTAATTTATCCCTTTGAGTGACAGAGAGGTATCCAATACCTCTTTGGCACTCAAACAGCTAATCGGGTCTTGTAAAGTTTTATTAATGTTTCACAATAATAGCAGCTCCAATTAATCTTCATAGTGTTTGGACCACGGAGAGTGAATGCTAGAAGTTTTTCCAACACATTCAGAAGCAACGTGTTGGAAAGCAATCATGCAAGGTGTAAAAATCCCCAGTTAACCCTTTGAGTGCCTGAAGGGTACGCAACAGATTGCAAAGGGTATCCCTCTGGCACTCAAAGGGTTAAAGCAAAGGGAGTTTGGGGAATTTATATCTCTCTCATTGTGGGGCACATCTGGTTTGTCCCAGAATTCCTCCTCTTTTTTGTGCATAAATCCCACAGAGTACAAACAGCACACTCCCTATTTTATTAGTGACAAACTTAATTTCTGCCCAAGTTAATACTGACAGATAACAACTGTGCAAATTCCTCTCTGTGACAAAAAACAATCTTGACCTTTAGACCTAAATTATTTCATTGCATGTTAACCAACCATTAATGGGATATGAGAAACTGGATGTTCCAGGGACATGGAGCCAAATAACTGGAAATATGTAGACTAGTTAACTATCCATAAGACTTTACTGTGCAAGACGCTACCCTGCTGTTATTTTATTGATAATAAGTCTACAAACAGTGTGCTGACGTTTTATAGAGTGGCAGAGCAAACCGTGGGAGAGGGTTTGAAGAATCAATTTCCTACTAGAACTCACCATTTTATTTGATAAAAAAAACACACACCAAAAACAGGTGTCACCTCCCCCCATACTTCCTCTTATAGCAGGGATATAACTTATTACTCCTTGTATCCCCTCTCCCCCACACACCAAGATTCTCTTAATAGTTCTGCCTAGTGATCACATGAGAATAAAAGGATTCAATTAGATTGTACAGCATCCGGACTGTGATTGAAGGGAATTGTAACCCTTTCTTTAGACTACATATTCTGAACATACTGATGTAGTGGTCCTTAAAGGGGATCTACCACCCCTATACAAGTGTGTGTTAAATGTTAAGTTATATAGCGACTAGGTGGATTTCTTTATTATTTTTTTAACCCTATTTGGCTGAAAATTAATGTTTAAAGAATGCACTTCCAGATAGACTGCAGGTATAGCTCTGTACCCACAGTCTGTAACTCTGCCTCTGCTCCACTCCAAGGATTTCTGTGAGCAAGCTGGAGAGATCTCATTGGCAGAGATTGATATCTAACCAATGAGATCGCTCCAGCTTACAGACAGAAGTCTCCATCATTGGAAGAGGCTGGATAGAGGGAGGGGAGGAGAAGCAGCTTTACAGACTGCAGGTATATAGCTGTACCTGCAATCTATCCGGAAATGCACTCTTTAAACATTAATTTTCGGCCAAATAGGATTAAAAAAAAAATAATAAGAAAGAAATCCACCTAGTCGCTATATAATCTAACATTTAACACACACTTATATAGGGGTGAAAGATCCCCTTTAACTGCTGTCTTTCTGAGTTAAAGGGATAGTCATGTTTGAAAATAAATTCAGCTCCGATTATTTTTATAGTTTTTGGGCTATGTACAGTGTTCCAGACTAACTCAATTATAAAGTGTCCCCCTCCCTCCCCTTTTGCCTACATAATGCTGTACAGCAAGACCACCCAGATGGATCGCAGGGAGGATCAGTCTTCTGCAAGCTTAACATCTCTGGCACTTAGAGGGTTAAGGAAAAACCTGCCGTTCTTCGACAAGGGGGTCAGGGTTTTCTTTACTTTCACAGCCAGCCAGAAGACTGTCCCTCTGTGCGTGATGTCCGGTCAAGTGACCGGATTCCACATCTACAATAGATAAAAGGGGCGGGAAGGGGACACATTATAATCCAATTACTCTGGAACTGCATCATAGAGAATGATAATGCTCTACACGGCCCAAGATCTATAAAGAATAATCAGAGCTGTATTTTGAAATATTACTATCCCTTTAAAGGGTTAGTAATGTAAAAAAAAAAGTTTTTTTGCATTTAGAAGAGCTTAAAAAGTTGAGCTGAATGCAAAAAAACGGTGGTTTGAGAGATACAGGCATTTAAAGTCTGATGTCTCCTGTTGACAGCTGTAAAGCCTGGTTTGCAAGCACACGTTTTTGAACATTCCAATGAAGGGATTCGTTGTCAATAATGCGATTGCGGCTCTGCTGCAGAGCCTCCATGTCGACCGACACGGATCTCCTGCTGACAGCTTTACAGTTGTCAGCAGGAGACATCGAACTTCAAATGCCTGTATCTCTCAAACCATAGAGGTTTGAGAGATATGTTTTTTCAGCTCAACTTTTTAAGCTCTTCTAAATGCAAAAAAAAAACTTTTTTTTGACATTACTAACACTTTAAGCCATTTTGATCTGATAAGCAACTTCCATTGGAATCTTTGCTGATTTATCACAAAGTTCTAGATATGAAAGGAAAATTATGGACAATAAGTATTGCTACATAATATAATCATATTCCCATTTTTTGTCTTTTTTTTAAATCTTAAAGGGTTAATAAATGCCCAAAACAAAGTTGATTCTATATGTTAGATTTTATAAAAATAAAGTATTTGGAAAAAGCCCCATCTCTCAAACCACCATTATGGTTTGAGGGATATCCTCTGCTAAAGTTCCCCTTCTCCTGATGTCGGCTGTAAAGCTGACAGAAGGAGATCCGTGTCGGGCGACACGAGGAAGATCTTCAGTAGAGCAGCAATAGAGCGATTTAAAGAGAAATAATTCTTTGGAACTGCCTAAAAAGTGTGCGTGCAAACCAGGCATTGTAGACAGTTCCAAAGAAGTATTTCTTTTTAAATCGCGCGATTGCGGCTCTACTGAAGAGCTGCCTGTCGGTCCCCGGATCAGGAACTCTTGCTGTCAGCTTACAGCTGACGTCAGGAGAAGGGGAGGGAGAGGGGAACTTTAACCATAACAGTTTAAGAGATCAGACTTTTTCAAAATAATTATATATGTTAGATTTTACAAAAATAAAGTAACTTTATTTTGGGCATTACTAACCCTTCAACCTATTTTATTTATTATTATTGAGATATATATATATATATAAACATTTATGGTCCTGACAGTGATGTCACTAAATTTCTGTTTGCAGGGAGTTTCCTGGTTGATACCATCAGAGCTGGATGTGACACAATGTTACACTGACTCTCTAGCATTAAATGCTCTGTGTACTTTATATTTTTCACTAGACCTGCTTTTATGTTCCTTGCCAGAAAGCTCTCTACAAACAGATCCAGGTAGCTCACTGTCAAGGACATGAATCTGTAAAATAAAATGTTAAGATGAAAACAAAAATAATAAATATCAATAAAAAGTACAGGCAATTCCTTCATAGGAATATGCATGAATATGACATCACAGTAATTTTCAAAGTAAAGGATTTTTGTTCTGCTTAAAGGGCAAGTACCTTTTTTATGAAAAAAAAATGTTGTAGGGCTTTTCCTGCCAAGTGAAACAGGACTAGTCCCACTGCTGGAAGATTCTTCAGTCAAAAATTAATGGATCACAAAAGTTTGAGCTGTAACAACTTTTGAATGGAAAATCAACCAGCAGGAAAAGTTTACAGCTTCTTTAAGCAGCAATTCTGGTTTGGTGATGTCACATGTTGTAAAATGTAATGTGCTGACTTTATCGCCTTGCACAAACAGATCAAAGTCCAGCATATTCCAAGTTTAAAGTGTTTAGCAAGGAAGGTCGACATGGTGGGGCAGACTGCTGACCTTTCACGCAAGTAATGTTGGAAGTTACAATGCTCATCAAAACCTCCAATGAATGGCCTACCCACGTGTGAGCCAGCAAATAATATTCAGCTAGTGTTCACATGGGACAACCCTCAGACATGTCCCTCCTGCATTATTATTGGTGGTGGAACACAGAAGAAAGTTTACAGCATGGGAGACAAAACTGTAGCACGGGGCTGTTACAGTGGTATCCTGTTGAAATGTCTCCCTCTATTTGCTGACTGTGAAAACATCATAATGTCACCTGCATCAAAAAGCCAACATCAGAATGTCACCCGTATCAAAAGGGCGACATTCTGATGTTGCACGTTTAAGGGTCGCCAAATAGAGGGCAACATTTCAATAGTAAACCATTACAGTTTTGTCTCTTGAGGAAAGTGTTTAAACGAACACTGGTTATGTCCCATGGTACACTGAAAGATGCCCAAACTCTTCATTTACATGTAGGCTAGTGACAAGAACACCTTATTGACATTTGCGGCACGATACGTGTGACTGTCTGTGCGGATCAACAGATCCCCTCCAGCTATGAACAAATTCATGATGGGGCACTTTGTGGGAGATGTGCTTCCTACATTAATGTCTTATAAGGTCTCTCTTCACCACCCTATAGTATTAACAACGTGATGATGTTAACCCAATGAGTGCCAGAGGGGTAGGCAATGAATTGCAAAGCAATGCGTTGTGTGTGCCTCTGACACTCAAAGGGTTAAATGGTGCCAACAATAATGTGTGGACTCATCTATAGAAAGACATTATAGGAGGATTGTGGAGGGGCCATGAGCAGGCTTGGGGGCAACTAGGAGGCTATGCGTATGGGAACCTGAGATTTAAATCTTGGCCTGGCCTGATTGGGATCGAATGATCTGAAATGGAGTTAATTTTATGAGTTCATTTTCCTTTAAAATCAATGAAAATAAAAATGATGTTGCTTCTGCCAAAGCACATGTAACATATAACAAGGGCTTTACCTGTCTTCTGGTGTAATGAGCTCTCTGCAGGTGTCCCCATCCCAGCCGCAGTATGGGTTCCGGGCCAGGATGCAATCATAGCAGGAAGTGTATCGGTTACATCCAGACAGGGGGATCTGTAACACTCCACTCTGCGCACCAATATATAAACTATTCTACGGGAGAGTAAAAACACAAAAAAAAGGTTTTATTCCATTCTTCTAAACCTCTTTACACAATATTAGAATATGAAACCTTCCATTCCCTTATTTATTGCAATTTAATATAGAATTTATTGAACGTTAATGAAGGATGTTAACTGGGTCAGTTGAGGCTGCTGCTAGCTGTTCCTGCAGCTCAGTATATTCAGATTTAACCACTGGGATGCTGGAGGCTTCTCCAACACAGTAGGAATATCTGTAGGATCCAAGGGATAACCCTTTAAAGGGATAGTAATGCCAATATTTAAGTTCAAACAGTATTGTAGATGTTTAAAAAATATCTGGAGAAAGTCCCATCTCTGAAACCTTTATGGTTTGAGAGATTTTCGCCCGCTAAAGTTACCCCCCCCCCCCCCCCGATGTCAGCTGTAAAGAAGGGGATCTGTGTCGGCTGACTTGAGGAGGCTCTTCAGCAGAGCAGAAATAGCGATGTTTAAAAAGAACTACTTCACTGGAACTTCTACAAAGTGTGCTTGCAAACCAGGCAGACTTTGTAGACCATTCCATTGAAGTAACTCTTTTTGAATATCGCTATTTCGGCTCTGCTGAAGAGACGCCGACTGGTCCCAGGACCGGGATCTCCTGCTGTCAGTAGAGAGCTGAGGTCAGGAGAAGGGGAGGGAGGGGGGAAACTTTAGCGGCAAATATCTCTCAAACTGTAAAGGTTTGAGAGATGGAACTTTCTCCAGATACTTTTATTTTTTTAACATCTAGAATACTGCACCAACTTAAATACGGGCATTACTAACCCTTTAAAGCAGAACTTTCATCAGATTAACTTAGCGCCGCAAAAGATAATTACATTAACGATATGAACAAGAATAATTGCTGCATTAAAGAAAAACAGAACCTTTTATATGTAGGCAGGTACCGGCAGGGATTTTGCTGTAGGCGCTCTCTGTGCTGTCTATCCCTTCCTGTGCCTTAAGGCACAAAGGCATTCAACTCGCCAGTCGTGGGGGTGAAGGGGACGGACAGTGCAGACTCAGAGATGCCGGCTCTGCAAGATGTCTGCGCTGTTCCCTGCTGCCTGTCTGATAAAAGGCTCTATTTTTTGATAATGCAGCAATTATTCTTGAAAATAAAACGAAGTCTGTGCATATCGCTAATGTAATTATCATTTGTGGCACTATGTTAATCTGGTGAAAGTTCCGCTTTAACCACTAGGAGAGTGTGCAACGCATTGCATAGCAATATGTTGCACAATCATCTAGCACTGGAAGGGTTAACCCTTTGACTGCAAAGAGGAATCCAATGCATTGCAAAGAGTTAGACACCTCTCTGGCACTCAAAGGATTAAACATATAGCTCTCAGAGCCACTTCCCACTCTACAATGGCCCATCTCTCTTTTGCCCTCTGCCTACAAAGCATCACCTGACTACTTTACAACAATTCCATGACTGAGCTGCAGCAATCTGGTTTCTTAACTTAACACTCTATGGCAGGGATGGGCAGCTTTCAGCTGCTGTCATACTAAAACTCCTGAAGGATTGGAGTTGTAATCTAGCACTAGCTTTTGTTTGCCTATTTAAAGTGGAACTTTCATCTTAATTCATTGCATATTTTAAAACTGCATTAAAAACCACCTATGTATCATGCTAGCCAAAAGACCAGCAAATGTACAGTTAAAGGGATAGTATTGCCTCTTTAATATACTTTATCTGAGTCGTCTGTATATTAACAGTAACACAATGAGCTATGTCAAATATCTTACTTCTCTGTAGTTCAAAAGTTATTCAGCTCTAGAGATCCTCTACCCGCCCCTTTCTGGCCACATCCCTCTGATTCTCAGATCGGGTCATGTGACTCTACGGCTACAGTAAGGGACAAACTTCAGTAAGTAAGTATAAGGGAAATCCTGACCTCCTTGACGAAGGAGGGCAGGATTTCCCTTTGCTTGCTCAAGTTTGTCCCTTGCTGCAGCCGTCCTCACAAGCCTGTGTCTTAAGCATGACGTCGTAAGAAGGGCAGGTGGGGCATCTTTAGAGCTGAATAACTTTTGAACTACAAAGAAGTAAGATATTTGACATAGCGTATTGTGTTACTATTAATATACAGAAGACTCAGATAAAGTATTTTAAATAGGCATTACTAACACTTTAAAGGGATAGTAATACTTTGTTTTAACTTTATTTTATTTTGTAGGCATTAAAAAAACATGAAGAATTATATAAGTCTTATCTCTCAGACCATTATGGTTTATGAGATATTCACAAGCAAAGTTTCCCTTCCCGCCCCTTTTACCTAGTGTAAGCCATCTCTTCTTTGATGCGGAATGCAGTCTATAGACCAGACAGATAACAGCAGGGGACACTCTTATTCCTATGAAAACAATGAAATCCCTGCCCCCTTGACAAGCTTTTCAGGTTTTTCCCTTATATTAATTGAAGATTGTCCCTCTCTGCAGTCTACCTGGGCACCTCCCATCTGCTCTGGCTGAACAGTGTGACATCAGTAAAAGGGGCGGGAGGGGGACACTTTGTCATTGAATTACCCTGGAACTACAACTCTGACAGAATCGAAATAACACTCTCCAAGGCCCAAATACTATGATGATTAATTAGAGCTGCTTTAAGAAGATATTCATACTTGTCACCATATGGTAATGGTGGTACCCGTATGGTACCAATGAGGCTTCATAGGCTAATTAAGCTTTTCAATGACGTTTCATATGGTAATGGAGCCTTTTCAGTGATGTCTCATAAGCTAATGAAGGTTTTAGTGATGTTTCATATGCTAATGAAGCTCTGTGCAGTACCAGGACATTTTCACTTTTACTTTTTCCAGAAATAAACGTGTGAATATTTCCTAAAATATACATCTGGCAGAATTAACGTAAGCCATAGACACTTTTGAATGAGGTTTGCAAATTTGTAATAAAATTCAAGGAGATAGGTCCACTTTAACATACAGCTCAGATAGTTACTGACTGACGTACTACACAGTATAAAACTATTCTGGGGCCACACCAACTGCACCATACAAAAAAACATTCCCAAAAGTCCTACCAACTTAGCTCTCCACATTCAAGGGGTTAAAAGCCCCATTTAATCCAAGAAATGCTAGACAGGTCCTCAAAACTTTGAGAAATAATGTGCTGGGGACCAATCTAGCATTGTATGGGTTAAATAAATTGGAATTTGTATTTGTTCACTATGGTGCTGTTGACTTTCCCAAGAACGGATGTATTCTCCTTGGGAACAAAGGCAGATGGGGATATTATTGGTTTAACCCTCTGAGTGCCAAAGGGATATCCCTCTGTATCAAAGTCAATATGTGTAGTTACTCAATTGATATAGTTCACGTAAATTACTTCTTATATCATCTGAACATTTGATAAAGAGGTTTAAGCCAATAGTGTCCCCATCTGTCTTTGTTTACATTGTCTTTCCACGGAATCTATTTCTCCTTCCAGGTTCTTTATGAAGCAAAATGCGTTACCAGAAAAATTGAGTGGAGGCAGTTTTAATCCCCACCTGAGAGTAGAGCTGCAGATCTCTGCAGGAATAGATATTGTTGAGTAGTCTGGTGCTGGTAGGGATATTTATTAATCCTTTAAAGACCCCTGACGTCATGGGTTGGCGAGCCATAAGGACCCATGACGTGCCAGGACCGTAGGCTTAACGCCATTCAGGGAGCCCTGAAACGGATCCGCAAAAAAAAAAGTGCTGGCCAAATGCGCGATCGGGGGTTAAGGACCAATGACATCATATGGATGGCTGTCATGGGAAAACTTGCATTATGGACCCATGACGGTCCTGGCACATCATGGATTGAAGGGGTCCCCACGAGGCTACATGTCATTTGGGTACTCTTGAATCCACTGGGCAAAAAAAAAAAATGCCCCATGGTCCTTAAGTGACGGCCACGCGGCCAGTCGTTAAGGGGTTAACTATCAAACATATTATGCTCTGTCCATTTTTCCCCAGTACCTCAGCCTCCCTGTGTACAGACATTGCTTAGTAACTCCCAGTAATGTTCTATTCTGTACATGCTCTACATCATTACTCTAACATAATGAAATAATTCCAAAGCAAGAGAGTGTTCTCTTCACTCCTAAACAGTTTCTTGGAAACATAAAACATTCAGGCTGAGGGGAGCCAACTGATAAATAAAGAGTTCTCTGAGGTTCCACAACTTTCCTTTATAGTGAAGCATAAGAAACAAGAAACCATCAATATAAGCTGTAGAACATGCCAAGGCAATGGATAAGCATAGTGCGCTACCTTTGCCAAGATTACTTTGTAATATAAGTGATAACAATACACAGTGGTGATGTTGGCTAGAAATGACAGGCATTTTTTTTTGCAGAAGAATAAACTAAACAAGGCACTTAAACTTTGTTTGTTTCTGTAAGCGTATTTAAAATAAATATAATGGTGATGTTAAAAATAGAATTAAAGGATACAGACTCTCTGGGATCCATATGGTGAACAAGAATAGATTGATTCCTCTGCATATTTTATTTCACATTCTGTAATGAATCACCATATCTAGATCCAGGCTACCTACAGTTTCCTGCTGTGTGTAAAGCGAGCAATGTAACCTTTAAGTGACAGAGATGGGCACCCCTTTGGCACTCAAAGGGTTAAAAATGAACCCTTTGAGTGCCAGAGGGGTACGCAACGCATTGCTTTGCAATGCGTTACGTACCCCTCTGGCATTCAAAGGGTTAACTACTGCAATTTAACATGAAACTGTCATTTGCTAACATTCTCAACTCACTGTGGGCAGCCAGGGGAGGGCTGGCAACTTGTGGCCCTTGGGTTCAAGTGGCCCATTTCTATTATTGCTCGAGCCCACTGTCCCAAGCCCACCCCGTCTTGTTAATTTTAAAATTGGCATTAATGTTGTGACGTAAGTCACGTGATACCACATAGCTTAGTTGAAATAGGGCTACACTAGTGCACAACTACAAAGCTTACAATTTAAGTAAAACTTACCTAGTGATACTATAGAGCTTACAAGGGATATTATTTATGCTACTAGTTTAGCTTCATTTGGATTGTACCTCTGTGGTATCATTTATGTAGCTCAATTTCAATTGTAAGCTCTGTGATATCACTAGTGTAGCTCCATTTACAGCAGCAATCAGGAGATTTAGTGAGGTGCAGTGGCCAACCAGCCCAGACATATTACCAGCCCAGGGGGCAATTGCCCCCCTGCCCCCCAGGCCAGCCCTCCCCTGACTATTAAATCGATGTTCAAGAAGAATACAAAGAGACAGGTGCTTAGAAAAATACTATGCATTATATAAAAATAAAACGTATGTTTATATTATAACATTACTATCACCTTATAACCCTTGGATGCTAGACACAACTATAATGAAGTATGCTCACTCCTACTCTCCATACTAACTATAACCTCCACTCCATTGCTAACAACTCACTGCGTATACCACAATACAAGAAAGAAGCAGGAAGATCTGCCTTCTCCTTCAGAACGCCAAAGGCCTAGAACAATCTGCCTGAAATAATCAAGTCTACTCCCAGTCAAAAATCTTTAAAAGTAAATGCTTCTTTATATCTAAAAACAGTGTAACTGTATATAATTGTAATATTCAATATGTATGTATATTTATATGTGTATGTATATAATAACATGTAATATATAATGTTTCTCAATTTATGTAAATATGTAACCTTTTATTGAAAACTATCCAGGACATACTTGAAAACGAGAGAAATCTCAATGTATTCTTCCTGGTAAAACATTTTCTAAATAAAAATAAATACAATAAAAAAAAATATGAAGCAATGAACTGGTGATGCTTCTAGTATTCAAGGGGATAACCAATTCACAAGTGATCCCACTGTAGAATTCTTTTCTTCACCTACAAACATGGACTTGAGAGTTAGCACATTACACACGTCTAGTGCACTGGAGACATTCAACAAAAATGTGCTTCTAGTTTACTTTAAACCCTTTGAGTGCCAGAGGGGTATCCAACACATTGCTAGGGTATCTAATGCATACCTCTTTGGCACTCGAATGGTTAACTTTAGCTTTTCAACTTTGGGAAACTTTTCTCTGATATTGCTAAATGGATTCACAAAATACCTATGGAAGCCGTATACGCCATGTATACTAACCCCCTTTACTTGGCCCTCAGGTATAACAGCAAGTGGGGGGGAGGGGTGTAGTCTTTAAAAAACATAAAAATACAAACTACACTAGGATGCAGAATTCAATCTGAACTATTCTTCAGGGAAAATAATAGCACAAGAGGGCTTTATTGATTTTCAGAGTACATTTGTTGTTTGTTTGTTTGTTTTTATATTTACTGGATGTTTCTTGAGACATGTTCCTTGGCCAGATGATTAATTTTACGTTTTGCCGACAGACTTATTGTTCTCCTTCAACCCCTGGATGTTTCTTGAGACATGTTCCTTGGCTAGATGACTAATTTACATATTTGAAGACAGAAGGGACAATTGTTGTTCTCGGAAACCACTGCATGTTTCTTGAGACTTGTACCTTGGCCAGATGATTTATTTATGTTTTGCCGACAGTAGGGGCAAGTGTCCCTCTCCTGCAACCGCTGTGACACACACAGCTCATGGAAGTGGTAGCCGCAGTGAAGATAAATCATTTTCTCCCAGATCTCGTAGTCTGCCAGGCAAATTGCGCACTCCTTTAACATCTCCTTTTCCTCCTCTACTACAGTGAAAGTTATGTACCTGTTGACTCTCCTCTGGGACTTGGCACATAGATTCCGTAAGAATTTCCATAAAAATCCTTGTCTGAATGGTCTGTGAGCTCTGCACAATAGGTCCACCACCTACCACACTGTCTGAATGAAACAGGCCAGTTGTGGGATTTCTATGTATACCATCTTTCATATGTTTATTATGACAAAGCTGTCAGGGTTCAGACAAAACTCCCCTTAGGTTGCACTCTACAGTTTGAGCAACCAGCAGGGCTTAAAGAAACAATAACATCTTAAAATGATCTGTTTATACGTCCATATGAATGGTCATATTTTCAGAAGTAAATGGAGCAAACCAAATGCACTAAAGGTCACAATGAAAAGGTCTTCAAATTATCATGGATTTAAATTGGGACTTAAAGCCCATGAATGCTAGAGAGGTCCCTGATGCACTGCAATACAATACGTTGGTGACCTCCCTAGCATTTAAGGGGTTAACATCCCATTTGAGTAACTGGGAATTGCTTGTTCTCCCTGATAATGCAGTTAGTTTGCCCCAAAATACCCTCACTCCCCTAATACGCCTAATATGTCCCTAAGATACTAACATTTCGCATTGTTCCCCAGTATAACTGCCAACCCCTGAAGGTCGGTACTAGCTCATTTCTATAAAATAACAAACAGGAAAAGCTAAATATCTTCTAAACTATTGTTTGGATTACGATAATGGTGAACATAAACATATTTGATTATAAAAGTTCTTTCAAAATTGCCTATTCGTTACAAAGTGATAATTCCACTTTAAACAACCTGTAATTCACCTGTAAATAATGTACTATTACATTTAGTGAGGTCTGAAATATATTCATGCAAAAGCTTTATGGGGACAGCCTTTCCTTCATTTTCCAAGTCTCCCTGACTCCCATTATCATAGCAATCTTGATAGGTACCTCAGTCTGACTCCTAGGTGCTGCCTGCCATAAAATCCAGCCCTGGCTGCAGGGGTTAAAGGAGAACTTCTGCCTCCTAATTATAACTCCCAAATTATTTTACTATGTCCAGAAAATCCGAATGGCATTTAGAAATGTTGCCTTGTACCTCAGATAATATGTTTAGTCAGTCCTGGATGTCATGTGTACGTAGATGGATATGACAGGTCCTAGCTGGACTACAGGACAACAAACTGGTCACTGCACATGGTAATATGTTGCATATGCATACCCCTTTGGTCCTCCCTCATAGAAGACTCATTAATAAATTGCAGTTTTTAGGTCTGAATGTAATAATAGTTAAATGGATAAGGCAATGGCTGAGTGACAGGAAAAGGAGGGTGGTAGTCAATGGAGAATATTCGAACGAAGGGAGTGTTTCTAGTGGGATCCCTCAGGGATCTGTACTGGGGACCATTCTTTTTAATATTTTTATTAGTGATATTGCGAAAGGTCTTCAAGGTAAGGTATGCCTTTTTGAGATGATACCAAGATCTGCAATAAGGTAGACATTCCAGGGGGAATAAGCCAAATGACAAATGATTTACGTAAATTAGAAGAATGGACAAGAGTGTGGCAGCTGCAGTTTAATGTTTGTAAATGTAAAATATTGCACTTGGGCTGTAAAAATCCAAAGGAAGAATATACAGTAAAATCTTTGGTGCTGCTGGGGGAGAAAAATGAAGCGATTTGCATAAAAAGGGGTAGGGATTAATCACGACTGGGCAGAGCTTACAAAATGAAAAAATAAAGTATACTGATTAAGCTGGGGAATGCGGGGAGTGAGAGGAACACAATGGAAGGAGCGGATGTGAGCAGAGTTTCATTAGAAACTCACCACATCCTGAGAATCAGCCTCTGCCCACAGAAACCTGGGAATTAGAAGCTAAAACCAGTCTCCAAGGGAAATCCAGAGAGTTTCCAGCTATGGTTATATGCGACATGTTCCTGTTCCTCTAACTTGTTATAACTTAGGAGGTCTCACTACTTGAACACACACAACATAGACCAGCAGGCCATCTCCCTTTCTGGTATGGAAATGGAAGCAATTTAAATGCCAACAAAGCATTTGCACATATAGTAGGAACACTGGACTCTCTCCCTGAGAATTTGGCTCTTCATCCTGAGATTTCTGTGTAAACCTGGAGTCTCAGGGTCAAATCGTGAGAGTTCCCAGGAATGTAGTACCATTACGAAAAACTGTGCAATTCTGGAGCAAACCAACTGCATCAATTACAACATTTGAAGAAAAAAATTATGGAAATTCAATGGCAAGAAACATTTGTTAAGGCCAGAGTTAAGTTCTCACTCATAAGCATAAAAGTCGGGAAACACAGGTTACATTCTTTCAACTTAACTCCTCGCCTCCATGTGATCTGCTGTCCGTTTTGTAATCAAATCCCTTGCATAGTGCAGTATAATCAGGGAGACAGTAGATTTGTTACCTTTCATCTTGTGTTTGTTGGGTAATAAATGTAATTCAAATGAACGTTATTAACCCTTTAATCTGTTGCACAACTCTTCGGTCCTTGAAGGGACAGTAAACTCGAAAAAAAAGTACAGGCGAATTTATAGGTACAATTAAAACATACTTACTGCCCTCATTCCCATCTCTCAAACCGTTATGGTTTGAGAGATGTAATAAAATGAAGTCCTCCGTTCCCTCCCCTTTCTGCCTGATGAGCTGTAAATCTGTCAGAGGCAGAATCCGGTCGCCTGACTTTAGGCGGCTCTTCAGGAGTGCTGACATCAGGATATCTAACTATAATTACTTCATCGGAATGGTCTACAACGTGTGCTCGCAAACCAGGCACATGTAGACCATACCGATGAAATAATTATAGTTATATATCTCGATGACAGCGCTCCTGAAGAGCCGCCGTCTGGTCCCGGAAGCAGGAACTCATGACGTCCTCTATACAGCGGAAGCATGAGAAGTGGGAGGGAGCGGAGACCTTTATTTTATTAATATATCTCTCAAACCATAATGGTTTGAGAGATGGGAATGAGGGCAGTAAGTATGTTTTAATTGTACCTATAAATTCGCCTGTACTTTTTTTCCGAGTTTACTATCCCTTTAAAGGGTTAAATAAGACTGTCTAATTGAGAAAGAAGCGGCAGTGGACTACATGTCCTAATTTGCTTATTATGAAAAAGAAAGAAAATAAAAAATCAAAAGACCAAAGGTTTACATCACAAGGAACTGTAGCAAGGAGACTACTGCGATTTACATTTAATAGGCCCAACTTATTTTTTTAAATACATTTCCTTTTAACAACCTGGGCAACACTGAAATCTCCAGTGCACTGCTTTGGGAGACAAGGCAGCATTTAAGTTTGATGCATTACTAGGCATATAGCTTTAAAGCACAGAAATGTTCTAATATAAACACACATTGGATTGCTTTGCAATGTGTTGCGCACCCCTCTGGCACTCAGAGGGTTAAAGGAACACAAACACAAAAACGAAGTGGGGTTATATACACTTACATACCCTTGTACTTTATGCTAGCATCTGTAAAAATGCTCTATTTGTGTTCTGAGTCTTTATATACAGTTGTACATATGCTCAGAGCGCAGACAATCCTGATTTTTAACCCCTTAAGGACCGGGTGATGTGCTATGACCATCATGCAGTTTATACTTTTAAGGCCCGGTGCCATTCATAGCACGTCACATACTTTTTATTTATAGCGCTCCTGCGGGAGTGCTATAAGTAATAACGAGGTCTGAAATTGCCTGCTCCAAGACTCAGACCTCAACATGGTGCACCGGAACACATAACAGGTCATGTGTCCCAGCACATTCGACAAAGATCAAAGTGGTCCTTATGGGAAGGTAACTTTCCTGGACCGCTGGTCCTTAAGGGGTTAAAGGACTACCCTTGATTGTCCAAAACTATCTGTTAACGGGAAAAAAAATAAGAGAACAGTCTTTAGGAATACATTCGTATTGAGGACTAATCACAATCAGATAACTGACTTTAGGTCTTATCTCTCAATACAAACCGTAAAAAGAACTGGAGAATTTACACTTGCTAAAAGCAAGTTTGGGTTATATTTTTGTTATCTAACATAGGAATAATTAATGTTTACATATACTAATGGTAAATATGTGATATTTAAAAAGTTATATCAACATATTTGATTTTTCATGTTAGTGTTCCTTGACTTGCAATAATGGAGAAAAGAATGAAAATTCATTAAGGTAGTTTTGTAGCTTTCTATCACGATCTATAAATGATTTGGAGTGATACATTACAAGTGACACAGTGTATACATATTGCAAGTCTCTGAGCCAGTATATCCGAGAGATAAAGTAATCCTGAGGTTGTAACAAGGAGACAGATGTAGTAAACCAAGTCTGGCAGAATTCACAGTAATGCCCCCCCACCAAGCAGTGCATGCAGCGCTTAGATTTACTGCACAGTGAATTACTGCACATTTTACATTGCAGTCCAGGTTTAGACTGAAACAAAAATTAAAAAGCAAAAATACAGTTTACAGATGATTAATCCCTTAACCCACTAAGGACAAATGACATGTCAGGACCATCTCAGTTTCTGTCCTTTAAGGACCAGTGGCAGTTCTGGCATGTCAGGAGTTAAATGATCACAGCGCACCAGAATGCACGCTGTGATCATGGCAGGAGACTGAAACTGACTGCTACAAGAATGGAGCACTCAGTTTCAGCCTCTCCTCAGCGAGCCAGCACGTGATCGCTCACTTGTGCTGGCTCAGGGAACATAATCAGTCTGGTCCTTAAGGGGTTAATAATAAGAGCTCTGTGCAGCCTATTGCTTTGCAATGCATTACATACACCTGTCTTTAAGGGGGTAAGATACTACATGGCTTTGGGATTATAATTGCTAGGGATAAATTTCTTGTCAGTGACTTTACTCTCAGATAGAATGTAACAGAATAACTAATTGGAATTTGACCACTAGAGGGCACTCTTAATGTACAAAAAAGAAAAAAAAACAACAACTACAGGAGTGCAAATTGTAATAACTCTTGAAATATACATCTATCAGCAGTGGGGGTTACCTTATTTTATTCAACAGGAAAAGCTCTACAATATATATTTTTCATAATAAATGCATACTGCTCAGTCAACCCTTTGAGTGCCGTGTGTGTGTGTGTGGGGGGGTGCACAGCAATATGTTGCATACCCCTCTGGCGCTCAAAGGGTTAAGTATGCTTTGATTTACTCCAGTCATATTCCTCTAATTTTAAGTGGATGTCCATGGAACACCAAAGAGCCAACTCCAGAGAAACACCGAAATCCAATAAGATGTTTTCCAAACAGTAAAGCTGCCATTTTTACTTGGTGTAAGAGGGATTTTATTAAAAATATTTACTTATTTTTGAGAAGAGGTTAAAGTGGAAACGTCACCCTACGATAAGGAGAGAAGATGCACTAAGGCATGATAAAGTGGAGATAACCTCTACAATGATACAACGTCTCAAATTCCTATGCTGTTTTTTGGAGCCAATGTACTAAGATTTCTCCAGCTTTGGAGATTATAGTGCATAGGCTCTATAGCATAACACAGGAACTGGAGAAGTGATATCACTGGAGAAGTCATCTCCATTTTATCACCTCTTTATCACGCCTTATGCATAACCCCCAGTTGTTATCTAGAGAATTTAAATCTTCCTATACCTTGTCATAGTCTTGTTTCTGTAAAATTGTTTCTGAGATGCAATATAGTTTATTATACTGTAGTTTAATAACCTATAAAAACTAGTTTATTGTAACTACCAAACGTTGCACCTAAAATCAGATTACTTCAGCTAGACTTGACACCCAGCTTTATCTCGGTAGGATTATTTTTTATTGTTATCTATGTTCCTACCAGTTTGAATATGAAAAGAACAGGAGGCAACATTGGGTAATGTGCAAAGGTTGTGTGTAAAATACAAGGCTTTCAGTCGTAACCAATCAGAATTTAGCCTGAAGTTGACTATAAGTGTAACACTGTAAACAAATTCCACACATCACTTTTTTACTATAAGGTTGTGCAAGAACTAAAGGAACACTAAAACTAAAAATTCACTTGGGTTTTATACACTGTAATTAATGATGGCATATGTGAAACCTCTCTAATAATTTCCTGAGATCTAGTTTTACATTTGTTCTGAGGGAGATGCCATTCTAGCCTTTTCTAAAGGTCTAAATGCCAATCTTGAAGTGATTGCTTGCAAATGAGCTGCGATAAGATAACAGCAGCCTTTTGAGTACAATAGCATTGGATAGTAATCATGACAAATGGTCTGACTTTAGCTTATCTATCATTACAAACACTCTCTGCATAGGACAGTTTATACATGTGTTAAAAACAAGGGTTAGGATTACATTTTAGGGATTTATATGAATAAGTCATTTTTACATATGCTCTCTGTAAATAATACCAGTCTATTTCATTTTTAGGTTTTAGTCTTCATTTATGGGCCTTGTGCTGAAATCAAAAGATAAGCAATTCCAGATGAAAGCAGCTGTATCATAAAGGAAATAAATATTCCAATTAATTTAAAAGGGAGTTTTAAACCCTTAAATGACAGAAGGTATCCAGTGCATTCAAGAGGTTAAAATACCCATCCATATGAATGGGAACTTGGTGAATTTTTATTTGTGCCCCATGTGGAAATAGTTTTTTGCGACAGAATTGCTCATCTTTTGGCTTCTGCATAAGGCCCCTAAATCTTTTGCCATATTTTTTTCTATTCATTTAGTAATTAAACTTGTTTAAAAGCCTGTGTAATTGGGCCACAGTGCCACCCAGCAGCCTCGGCTGGTGCCCGGAGCCTCTCTGCTCACTGCCTGCACTGCAGTCATGTGCACTACAGACTGCCTGAACGCGCAGAGGCTGATACGGAGTGGGGTGCTCCGAATTCGGACCGTAGTCCTCTCTGCACATCTTCCTGAGACAGCGGTCCCACAAAGATGCATAGAGGGGACTCCGATCCGAATACGGATCACCCCGCTCCGTATCAGCTGTGGCACTTTCGGGCAGTCTGTACTGTGCATGACTGCAGCACGGGCATTCTCTACTGCGCATGACTGCAGCTCGCTCAGTCTCTACTGTGCATGATGGCTTCTGACAAACATCCTAGCGAATGATTATGTAGGATGTGTGGCTTGGTGCAAAGTTTACAATTTGGTCATATATGAAAGTCATTCACAGATGTAAAAGTGCTCACATGTTGATAAAAATATCATGTATAATGTACAACATGTTCCTGTGGACTCTTCTTGTTCAAGAGGCTGTATTGTCATATCTGGGAAATCTCCGGATTTGCCCAGGAGACTCCGGTTCCGACAGAGCTTTACCGGGTCTCCGGGGCAGAGGCTGATTCCTCCGGATGTGGTGAGTTTCTATTGAAACTCTGGCCACATCTGCTTTTTCTCCCGCTGTTCCTCCTTCCCCAGCCTTCTGTGCAACACCTTTAAGCCCTGCCCCCCACTCGCATCAAGCACCACCCCTTTTTGAAGCGATTAGCGTCATTATTGTCACCCCCTGCTGAGCAGAGGACTCCCTCCAGGTAGCCCTCAACTGGAAGCTCCCAGGTATGTGTATTGTACTATGTCAGACACATCAGGAAGTGAGGAATGCAAAGGAAAACTGCTTCCCCCAGCCTGCTATATGCAATAGCATGTGCTCTTCATACACTCTGCACTGAGACCTTCATTAGAATAAATTAGCATATGGTACCACACTCTGGGAGCTGACCATACAGTAAAAAAATCATCAGTATCTCCTAAACCGTGCATACGCTTTTGCATAATATAATTTGTATCCGTGGCAACCATACCTGCGAACTTCCTCCCCTTGAGACCCCATGAAAGGGCTCATGTGCTGCCAGCTAGGGGATGTAAATGATGCAGTTCCTGTTATAAATGGGGTGGGGGCTTAATCAACTGGGCAGGGCTTACTCTCCTTGTATCATGAAGTGTGCGGGAAGTGAACAGGGTAGGAAGGAGAAGTTGGCAGGAATTAGGAGGAACAGGGTGGGAAGGGGGATAATCAGGCAGAGTTTCAGAAGAAATTCACCACCGCCAGAGAACCAGCCTTTGTCCAGGAGACCTGGTAATTAATCGTAAAAACCGGACACTCCGGGGCAGATTCAGAGAATTCCCAGGTATGCTGGCAACATTCCATTGATCTCACATGATTATCCTGCTTTTGGGACTGGTTCATGCTAATTTAGGGGATTATGTTATCACCTCAGTCCAGAAAGGAGCCTCATTTCAGCCTGAAATTTTACTCCCTCACTATTAGTGGAGCTATGGTGTTTGGCTGCACCACAGCCCCACACTTCCTCACACTACAACCCCCATCAAATAATTCCTGATTGGAAGTCAATTGCAGCTGCTGGTTGAGCTTTCAATGTGATGTCACAACTTCCAGCCCACAGTATTACCTTCAATTGTCAGTTCTCACTGTAATGCAGGGATGGGCAACATGAGACCATCCATCTGCTGAGGACTACACTTCCAATCACCCTAATGCAGAGGTAGGCAAAGTGAGGCCTTGGAGCTGCTACCAGACTAAACGGTCATCATCCCCTCCAGCTGTGGCTGGATGGGTGATGGGAGCAGTAGTCTCGTGGCAGCTAGAGGGCCTCAACTTGTTTACCTATGCAACAGAGCTTCCCCAGGCTCTAGTGGAACACAATGAATCTGGTTCTGATTCAAAGAACTCCTTACAGGGTCATAGGCATAGAAACAAGAGTGCAGCAGTTCTACATCACACCAGCTACACCACAGGGAAATATAAAAACCTCAATTGACTTAAATTTGTATTTGAATCCATTGCATGTTGCAGAGGTCTCCAGTACATTACAAAGCAATGCACTGGACACCTCTCCAGCATGCAAGGGGTTTAAAGGCCCATTAAGATCAGTGGTAAGTTTGGGAGTTGTATTTGTTCTTTATGGTGCAGATAGACTGCCACAGAATAGAGCCACTTGCACCTTTGTGCATAACATTAGGCCTATCCTATGTCACAGGATAGACCCTCTTTTAATTTTTTTTAACCCTTTTAGTGCCAGAGGGGTATGCAGCACATTGCAGAGCAATGCATTGTGTATCCTTCTGGCACTTGAAGGATTAATCAAATTGTATTTATTTATTTTTTTGTCTTTACAAGTAAGAAATGTTAGGAGATCAGTTTATGCTGTTCTGGGTGAAACAGATGCCAAAGGGTATTCCAGGCCATGCAATGTATCATTTCCAAGGACTGATCAGTCTATGGGCAGGGATACTTGTATCACTTTAGAGGTTCAGTGCTTTCAGGAGGGTGTCACTGACCTTTCAGTTACATGAAGGAAGATACACACACAACGTCCTCCCATGGACTCTCCAAACCAAACATGGTTACAGCTACAAACACTAACGAGAAGAACTCAAGAAGCAGTCATGTGTAAACGAGATGTCACAGAGTAACACATGCCAGACCAGCCCTTCTAGCACAAATCTGGAGTCTGTTTTCTTCCATCACAACCCCCTCCAGCACAAAATAACTATCTGAGTGCCAGAAGGCTGTGCATTGTATTTCCTTCTGTAGCTCAAAGGGTTACATGAAATAATGTTTGAAGATTAAAGGAATATGAATGGTTGGACACCACAGTGGCACAAATTACTTTTCTCCACACCTTATTGGTGTGGGGTATCAGGACCCCTTGTGATGGACCCCCCACCAACTGCCTTCCTTTACCTCCCTCCTCAGTCCACTGTTTTCCAAACATTTGGGCCGAGTTTGAAGACCTTGAAGGCCTAAGTGCATCATCACAATCAGAGAACGCTGGGTTGAGGAGGAAGATAAGGGAATGCAGCAAGTGCTTTCCAGGTCCCAATACTGAACATTGATAGATTAATGTAATTATTATTGCAAGGCCATAGATCCCTCCCTACATTTAATTTAAAACAAACACAGTTGTGCTGTGATCCATCAGAACTATAATATATATTTTAACTTTTAAAACCTGGCCCTGCAGTGTAGGGAAAACCCTTACCTATGTGCATGCCCAGTTTAATAATATATATATTAGTCTAGTTTACCTTCTGGTTTTCCTTTCCTATATTTATGTGTGCTTAACCTACAATTGGATATTTAATTGTTTGTCTTCTGTTAGCTACAGTTTGCATAAAAAAAAAAAAAAAAAAGTCTCGCTCAGAATCATTACCTTGACAGGTGAGACACCACCTCAACAGAGAACATGAATTTGTTTTTCTGCAAACGGGCACTTAAAGGGATAGTAATGTTTCATGAAAAACAGCAGCTCCGATTAATCTTCATAGTATTTGGGCCATGGAGAGTATTATTTCAATACTGTCAAAGTTGTAATTCAAGACTAATTGAATGATAAACTATCACCCACCCACCCCTTTTACCTGGTCTCTTGACCGGACAGGTTGCAGCAAAGGGACAATCTCCTTACTGTGAACATAAGGGAAACCCTGCCCCCTTGACAGGTTTTTCCTTACGCTCACTGAAGATTATCCCTCTCTGTGATCCATCCTGACAGTCTTGCTGCTCTGAGGTGAGCAATGTTACATCAGTAAAAGGGACAGGAGGTGGATACTTCATCATTCAATTACTCTTTAACTACAATTCGGACAGTATTGAAATAACTCTCTCCATGGCCGAAATACTATGAAGAGTAATCGGAGCTGCTTTTTTGTGAAACATTACAATCTCTTTAACCCCTTGAGTCCCAGAGATGTATCCAACGAATTGCAATGCAATGCATTGGATACATCTCTGGCAATCAAAGGGTTAAGGTCCACAGAAGTGTGCCCAATAATGCATGCAGAGCAAAACTAGGGATGTACCCCTTAATACTAGAGGTAAGCAATAGAGCAAAGTAGTTCTGGGAGCACCACAGTGAAAGTGATACTGAGGCCTAAGACTTTTAAGAAAAAAGTATTCATCTAAAAGAAGAAAATGCTCAACAAAGAGAAATAAAGAACAAAAATAAGTTGTGGTCAGTAAATGCCCTAAGCTCAGTTGAACGGATACTCTGAAATCCAAGACAAACTGCAAAATCACAGAAAATGAATCTCTGCATCTCCAGCCTAAAGAAGCTGAACAGCAATGCATAATGCACTGCGAAACCTAGATAAAGACACAAAACAAAATTAAGTGCTACATCCCACTGAATGGGACATACAGCCTAGTGGACTATCTTGTAACAGTAAACAACACCAAACATAGGCAAATCATAACTAAATACACACACCTGGGAACCTTCAATTGAGGTCTGCCCAGAGGGGAGTCCTCTGGTTCAGCAGGGCGTGACAATAGTGACATGAATCGTGTCAAAAAGGGGCGGGGCTTGATGTGAGTTGGGGGGCAGGGCTTAAAGGTGTCACACAGAAGGCTGGGGAAGGAGGAACACCAGGAAAAACAGCAGATGTGGCAGAGTTTCAATAGAAACTCCCCACATCCGGAGGAATCAGCCTCTGCCCCGGAGACCCGGTAAAGCTCTGGCAAAATCAGAGTCTCCGGGGCAAATCCGGAGAGTTCCCAGGTATGTAAATACAGGGTGAGTGACAATGGCTTGGAGATAGAAACAAACTGACACAGATACACCTGGAAGCCTGAGGAAGACAGATCTGTATACAGTGCAACAGGAACCTTACTGAGGATACAAAATACATGGCATAGATTGTACATTCTAGACTCTGGGAAATGCAAGTTCCTGATTAACTTACATCCTACTGGAGGTGAATCTCTTATCCAGTGTCTGTGTAAATTATCCTTTAGACTCCAGCAGATGGATCTCTTAGTAGCTGGCCAAGTGGTACACATTTTATTTCTGCAGTAAATCTAGTATGTAGTGATTTTGTGACTTGCGTCCCAAAATGGCTAAGTATGGGTCAACCCGGCCTCTGAGAGCCAGAGGAGCGTGTAACACACCACTTAGCAATCCATTGCGTACCCCCTTGGTACTCAAAGGGCCAAAGTATTGTGTGGAATAATGTGACAAATTCCTTGCTATGGTTCAGGCCACAGCTCGGTGTGTTCATCAATTTATACGCTCAGATCTTTCTGTCTCTCTCTCTGTCTGGAAGTTGCCAACAGTACCGTGACCCTGAGATGTCTGATGCAGTAGTCTTCAGCCTTCATTCTATATTATGCCTGACAAAGAAACCCAAGTTGTCTTGAAAGTTTGCATCCTAGAGCTACTCATTTAGCCAATAAAGGTATCACTTTTACTCTACCAGTTTCCTGCTTTTTCCATAGTTAACACTGTACCACCTTTTTACCTTTATTGTGGATGAGACTCACTTCCTCATCCACTGCCCCAGATTTTACAAGGAGACATTACTTTGGAGACTGCAATAAAAAGCACAGACTTCCAAAAACTAAGCAACAAACAAAATGTGCAAATCCTACTGGATGAAAACCGTGAGACAGCATAAAGAGTTGCAAAATATTTGTCAGTGTGTCACAATATAAGACAATCAAAAGACTAAATATATATAGGAGGATTTAACATGAGTGGGATTTAAAATGCTGAGACAGAATATGTACTGTATGAAAAGCACCCTTAATCTATACATAAAATGATAATGTGTCTACAGCAACATCTGGGGGGGGTATGTATAACCACCTTGGTAATACTTACATCTATTAGTCATGCCAGTAAAGCATTATTGTATTGTATTGTATTCAATCGTGTATGAAAAAGATCACAAGAACTGTGTGTCTCACTTCCTATTTACATAAACAGCTAGAACAACTGAACATAGAGCAAGACATGCAAAAAGAGCTATAGTATTTTGCAGGTGCAGCTGAGACTGGATTTACAGACTGCAAATAAAAGCAACTCACGTCAGTGACAGAGAAGAACTGAAATTGCACATTCAAGGTAAGAGCTGAGAAATAAAGAGTACAAATATATACAATACTAAAATAAACAAATTACAAGTAAAACAATAATCATTTGGGTTCTTTATTGCTGATTTCTCTTTATCCCCTTACAGACTATGCACTTCTACCCTTATCAGATTATGTAGGAATAACCTACGCACGCCTTGGAAAAACTTATTGGAAGATGCAAGGCACTAAAGGTAAACGGGATGAGGCAATCAACATGGCACCAGCACCATAAATTCAAGAAAAAACTACTTATAAGCAGGAGGAGTCTAAGCACCAAACCAGTGAATTACTAAACAGAACTGTATTTAAACTGCAATTCTTGTGTCACTGTGATTACTCCATACATTAACAAGGTCACATTTCCAGACCACAAAGGGGTGAAAGGAACCGTCCAAGTGTGTAGCACCTGAAGTATTCCTGATTTATTTCAATTTCACCCAGTTGTACATATACCATGGGCGTAAGGAGCCTTGGTCTTGTAGTCTTGAATTTGTCATCTACAAGTACATATTTGTCCTAAGTTGTGAAATTAACATTTCAGCTGCTATATTAAAAGTAATGCTGCCAGGTGCTCCCTGGGTAGGCAGACACTCCAGACTCCTGTGGAATCCAAATAATGACTGTGCACCAGGTCACTCTAGTCTTGTGCAACAGCAATGATTTATTAGAGAGTCAATGAGCCTGATGTACTAAGAATAAATGGAAAAATTCTAAAGTAAAAAGACAACTGTACCATAGGAGACAAATAATAATTCCAAAATCCAAACTAGTCTCCAAGGCATTGCAAAGCCCAATTTTAATTAAAGGTACAGCTGGTTTATTCCAGAATCACCCTCAAGGTTTCATATTAGGTTTCTCCCACCTTTACCTGGAGGAAAGTGAAGTAGAATAGGGTGGATTATTTATTCCCAAATAAACTATCACTATAACAAATCCAAATTAAGAATCAAAATTTAATCTAAATAATTTAACTTCAATGGATGATAGAGGTCTTTACTGCATTGCCTCTCAATGTGCTGGAGGCCTCTCTATCACTCAGTGGGTTAAGAGATATTGGACTTTTTATCCCCAGTACAAAGTACTACATACTCTAGTTCAAATACTGAAAACTCGAGAAATTTTATATCACCTGTTACATTGAGCACACTAGAGATAACTAGATGTCACTCTGTATGAGAGTGTGATAGTGTCTCTCAGTGTGATGGTTCATGGCTGGTAGAATGACACTGTATTAGGTTCACCATATGCCCTGGATTGCCCAAGACCATCCCAGATTTTAATGTGTTCTGGGTCCCAGGCAATCCCCTTCCAGGACAATACAAAATCCTGTATAAAAGACTCCAGAACAAAGATTACTAAGCCAGAAATTGTTGCCTGTATTGAGCTAGAAGAAAATGCCTTTCGAATGGAGTTCTAAACACTAGACAGAGAACCAAGGCCTAATTCCTGACATCAAACAGGACTGCAGCCCCATTTTCTTGTAGCTAAGACATTGGGCTTGACAGCATAGCACCACTTCTGTAACATCTGTCAATGAGTATGTCTCCCTTTATCATTTTGAACTGTGTCGTGCTCGGGAGAAAGCACAGGTTGTGCACTGACATATACTGATGTAAATGAGGAGATGAACGTTGTCAGTCTCATATTAGTTGTGTCCCTGAATGGCAGAAAGAAAATATGGTCACCGTAATTACGGCCCTTTATTTCCTTCACATGAGAGGCTACAATCACATGTGTTTTACCTGTGTCTTAGAGATCACCATATTTTCAATTGGTTGTGGGCTCTTGAAGACTTGTACTTCTTCTATAATGTGAACTGCAGCATTGATGACCACAGCCTTGTGAATCCATCCATCTCCTGCATAATGTAATCACAATCCAAAGGTTAGTTCAATGATTCAAATAACACATCTCCTGCTGAATGTCAATAAGGAATAATACACTAGTTCAGTGGTTCCCAAACCTCTCCTCAGGGGCCCCTACAGGCCATCTTAGGATCTCCCCGCTTGTGCACAGATGAGTTAATTAAATGACTGAGACGCTTATTAACTCACCAACAAAACTAGAGGATTCCTAATGACATAGCCTGAGGATAGAGAATCAATGGACTAAGCTGTCCCACTGGTGACCCACAGGCTGGCATACTTAACCCTGAACCAACAGAAAACCACACAAGAATCATTATAATTCATTGGGCCTTACTCATTAAGCAATTCTGGAGCAAACCAACTACACCGTGAGAGACAAACAAAAATCACCCAAATTTCCATTAATTTAAAAAGTAATTTTAACCTCTTGAATGCTCAAAAGGTCTCCAACATAAAGAGTTGGAAATTTGTCAAGCATTCGAGTGATTAAAAGCTCTATTTAAATCAATAAGAATTTTCATTGTCCATATGGTGTAGAATTACACCCCATTAGCTTCATGGATGAGGCCATCTTGTTGAGAAAAGAAGATGACTGACAGCTAGCATCCATTGTGAACCAGAGATTGCTCCATCATGCTACTTTAGAGAGATCTATATCCAGTGGTTTAACCTCTAAGGGCCTAAACCATCAAACTGAAGAGGTGCAATTCTGGAGCAAACCAAGTGCCCCATAGGTTGGAAAATTCAAATTTCACAAGTTCTCATTGACTTAACCCCTTGAACACGAGAGAGGTGGCCAAAGCATTTCAAAGCAGATCTCTCTATCATTCAAGGGTTTAAAACACCAGTTCAAATCTACATGACTTTTGCTACTTTCTATTTGTCCCCTATGGTGAGTTTGGTGTGCTCCAGAATTGCTCCTATTTCTCTTTCTCCACATTGCCTATAGTGATTAACCCGTTGAATGCCAGAGGGGTATGCTTTTCAATGCGTTTTGTACCCCTCTGGCACACAAACGGTTAAATGTACAGAGATGAGAAAGAAACCCTTGTTCTACTGACCTGTCCCTAAAAAGAGCACATCATACTGTTTGTTGTCCAAAGCTTTAACCCGATCCACAGCTATCCTGGTATAAAATACATTTTTCTTCATAAGAAGAGGCTGCTCTCCAACAGGCTGAACCGTCTCATACATTAGGGGATGGAGCTTCACAAAGTCTAGGACGTTATTGGGAAGATCTTGGGAGGTGTTGAAACCGTTGCTCCGGAACTCATTTGTGATGCACTGAAAACAGAAAACAAATGAACAATGACTAAGATTTTTCACTGCAAAGATTTCCCAGAGGAGTGTGTCTTGTATACCCTTCTGGTCCCTAAGGGTTAAAAGGGAAACTTGGAATAAGTTTAAAGCTCTTTTCACCCAGGGGGACAATAACACAGTGATGATGCACTGGATATGGCATCTGTGCTGAAACACAAGCTGCTGTACAGTGGTGTCTTTCACACAGGTGACTATCGCCTTGCATGAACTTGTCAAAATCCAGCAAACTGCATCTTTACTGCATACACAGAAAAACTCAGTAAAGATGCAGCACTGTTGGTAGCTCTTGAGGTCGGACAAGGATTGGCTACCCCTGACTTCAAAATTACTATCCCTCATATTGTAGCCCTTAATAAACTGAGTTAAATGATACCAGCGGCATCTCTCAAACCTTTATGGTTTAAGAGATAGCCACTTATAAAGTTTCCTCTCCCCTGCTGTCAGCGTTCTGCTGCCAGCAGGGGAATCCGGTCCCGGGACAGGCGGAGGCTCTTAAACAGAGCCGATATCTCATTATGGAAGGAAAAATGATTCATTGAAACAGTCTTCTATGTGTTCTTAGTTACCAAGCACACATAGAAGACTGTTTCAATTAATCATTAATCATCAGTCTACTACTGAAATGTCGCCCTCTATTTGCCAACCATCAGAAGGGTGAGATCATAAAGGGGAGAAATAAAATTTCCCAACACCCCATTTATTATAGTGGGGCTTTAACCTTATGAGTGCCATGGATACCTTGGCACTCATAGTGTTAAACCCTTAAAAGAAAATTAATGCAATTATGGGGGTTATAATTCAACAACAACAGAACCCCAGATCTAATGTGATAAAGTACAGATGGGCCAATTTTAAGGTATCCTATTCAAATGTCGCCCTTAGTTGGTGACCCTGTTGATGCGGGTGACATTCTGATGTCGTCCTTTTGATTCGGGCGATATTATGATCCCGCCCTACTGATAGTCGCCAAAAAGAGGGCAACATTTCAACAGGATACCCAACAGACCTATGTACCTATGTTAGAGGCTTATATGTTCATCACACCATACAATGTATGGTGTGTCACATGGCAGTCAGTCAATATGGGATCAGAGGTAAAAGTCTTAACCGTCTGACAGCCAAAGAGTGCAACTCATTGCAAACCCCTCCAGCATTGTTTAAGATTACAGACACAAGTAGAAGATAGATGTGAAAACTTGTGGAATGTTGTGGTAGACTGAAAAGCAAGCAAAATAAAAGAACTACTAGACAGGAACCATTTCACAAGTAGCTGTCAGTACTCACCCTATCAGTGCCAGAGGAATGTGCAAATCCCCACCCCCACTTGAACTAAAATTAATTAGGATCATTGATGCTAAAATACAACTAGCTGTTCTATAAAAAAAAAAGTCACATTCAGATATATATACTAGAGAGAGAAAAACAGCATTGCCTGTGCATACATATCGCTAAACTGTTCTGTAGCTGAAAGCATGGGGATGGCATCTTAAATGTAATAATTAACCTTCTGAGTACCAAACTGGTGAGCAACACATTGCTCTGCAACACATGGCTTATGCCTCTGGTACTCAAACATATAATAACTTAAACCAGCGTTTCTCCAGCAGGGTGCTGGTGGCACTTTGGTGTGCCACGGATATCCACTTAGGGTGTCCCATTTTATCAATAAGGCTTTGACAAATATGTGAATGCAGACTAATAACTCTACACTTAAAGATATTACCATGCACAATAGGTTTATTTTAGTTGTGAAGTATAAAAATAACTCTAAATTTATGTATTTGTAACCTTCATTACACCCTTGACAAACGACAAAATGATAGGGCTACCCCGAAAATGCCAGGCTGCATTTTAGGGGTGCCTTGAGCTTGAGAACCACTGACTTAGACCTTATGACCGGGGTAGACAGTTGTCTACCTCCATGGATTTGACACCCAGGAATGATTAAAGGTGTTCTCTCAAACAAATATCAAAGGGCAACATTCATAGGAACCAATAAGATTTTCTGGCCATAGTAATGTAAGTGGGAAGAGGGTATTCTTAGCTGGTGTTACTTCTACTTTAAAGAGATAGTAATACTTCGTTTTAACTTTATTTTATTTTGTAGGCATTAAAAAAACATGAAGAATGATATAAGTCTTATCTCTCAAACCTTTATGGTTTATGAGATATTCACAAGCAAAGTTCCCCTCCCCGCCCCTTTTTCCTAGTGTAAGCCATCTCTTCTCAGATGTGAATCTGGTTGTATGACAGGACAGATAACAGAAGGGGACAATTTTCTTTGTATGAAAACAATGAAAGCCCTTCCCCCCTTGACAAGTTTTTCAGCTTTTTCCATTATCTTAATTGAAGATTGTCCCTCTCTGCAGTCTACCTGGGCATCTCCCTTCTGATCTGGTTGAACAGGGGGGGATACTTTGTTTGTGAATATCTCTTAAACCATAAAGGTTTCAGAGATAAGACTTATATCATTCTTCATGTTTTTTTAATGCCTACAAAATAAAAGAAAGTTAAAATGAAGTATTACTATCCCTTTAAAATGAAGACGCTCTAGAAAAAGAACCTATGGCAGTCAGGGAGACCATCTGAATCATGGTGCTACATCCTTGACCATTTCTGTCTGCCTCTCTTCTGTACATAATCACCAGAGTCATGTGCTTACTATCAGTTAAAATGTAGGGTGTATTAATTAAAGGGTTAGTAATATCCGATCATAATGTCATTTTATATTGTAGATATTAAAAAAATAAATTTTCTGGAGCAAGTCCTGTCTCTCAGACTTCTATGGTTTGACAGAAGTCCCCCCTCCCTCCCCTTGGACTGATGTCATCTGTATAGCTGACAGAAGGAGATCCTGGTCCCGGGACCAGCTGGTGGCTCTTCAGCAGAGCAGAAATACCACAATCTAAAAATAAATACTTCATTGGAATGGTCTACAAAGTGTGCTTGCAAACCAGTCACACTTTGTAGACCGTTACAATTAAGTACTTCTTTTTAGATTGCGGTATTTCGGCTCTGCTGAAGAACCGCCTCAAGTCACATGACTCTAATCTCCTTCTGTCAGCTTTACAGCTGACGTCTGTGAAGGGGGGGGACTTTAAAACTTTATACCTCTCAAACCATAGATGTTTGAGAGATGTGGCTTGCTCCAGAAAATTTATTTTTTTGATATCTACCATATAAAATGACCATATAATCGGACAATATTAACCCTTTAAGTATGAATCATTTTATCTTTGTGGACTTTTTTGTTATAAACACAGAATAGTAAGACATTTCACACAGGCCACTGTATTCAAAGAACATTTAACACAAACATGAAAGTCATAACTTTAAAGGAAAACCAACATGAAAAAAAAAAATAATTGTACAACCAAGTTCTAAGCGTTTTAGCCTACCACCTGAATGTTGAAAAAAAAAAAAAAACAGACAAACAGAAAGAAGAAGGTATTTTAAAGAAAACAAGCAATGTAACCACTTAAGGACCAGAAGGGGTGTGTAATGCATTGCCTTGCAATGTGTTTTACACTTTTCTGCTCCCTAAGGGGTTAACCAAACAGTTGCTGATGTTTCACATATTACTTCTGGTCTTCAGTGTTTAATTACTTACAGTTCTGTAGTTCAAATAATATTCAAGCTGAAAGAATGCCCCTTTTCTGCTCCTTTCTCTGTGTCATGCTGCCTGGAAACATGGTCCGGATGGAGCCCGGTGCGGGACAATCTTCAGTAAGCAAAGGAAAATCCTGGCCTCCTTCTTCAAGGGGGAAGGGTTTTCCTTATACTTACTGACAGAAGATTGTCCCTCTGCATCCATCCAGTCCCACGACCACATTGCAGCTCTAAAAGGAGGCAGCCAAAAGGGGAGGAAGGAAGATCCTTTTAGCTTGAATATAATTTGAACTACACAACTGTAAGTAATTAAACATAGCGCTAGGTGTTATAAAAAGCTTAAAGGGATAGTATTGGTTACTTTTAAGAAAGTTTAATAGTGTAGCTGTTAAAAATATAAATGACCTCTATTAGCAGATGGAGATTCCGCGCGGTCATCTCTCCAGTAATCCAGAGCACTGGGAGATGATGTCATCTCCCAGCGCTATGCATTACTAGAATGCTGGAGACAAAGAAGGCACAGACCTCAGCTTGTTGCAGCACCAGGCTGGGGATTGCAGGGGGCTACCCCTGTGACCCCTATTGTTATGCCACTGCTTTCTAGATCGTGCTATTTCGGCTCTGTTGAAGAGCCGCCGGCCGGTCCCGGGACCAGGATCTCCTTCTGTCAGCTAGAGCACTGACGTCAGTGAAAGGGGTGGGAAGGGGGAACTTTAGCAGCTTATATGTCTCAAACTATACATGTTAGAGAGATGGGAGTTAGGTCATTGCATTTATATTTTTAATAGGTACACTATTAAACTTTCTTAAAAGTAACCAATACTATCCCTTTAAAGGAGAATCAGAGCTGTAATTTAAAAGAGATATTACTATCACTTTAAATGCTACCCATCTTCATTTCCCCATGCAACCAGCCATTCCAGACTTTCAGGAGCTCTCTCTGTTTCAAAATTATAGCGCAAACCACTCATTTTATACAGAGAAGTCAAAGATAAAGTCAGTTTACATCAACCTAACATGCACACTCAGACAAACTTACAGAAACAAAGACAGGCACATAAAAACGCTGCAGTCACTTACAGAGCCGGGTCTTGGTTTGGGAACTTCTCCATCATAGCGAGCCCATTTACGAGAGGCATCTTGGTATTCCATGTACGGACCATCAAATACCTTCTGTATATCAGTAATGGTGTACTGACAAATGGCTGACACTTCCATGTTTCTCCTGAACAAAAGACATAGATAATATATTGTGATAAATAATAATCTTCTGGTGGGCAACGAGACTGCCATAATCATTGAGGAAAATAATGCTACAAAACAGATGAGCCATTTTAGAGTCAGAGGCTTGAGAAGTGCCTTGCTTGCCTTTCTGGTTCTCAAAAAGTTAAATCAGATGACACTGCCCAAGAAGTGCAAAGCCAGTGTAACCTGAAAGAGTCAGTGGACTGAGAATGGAGTAGAATGCTGTTAGTTTAATTAGTGTTGTCAGGCCACTGAGATATTGCACAAAAAAAAAAAAAAAAAGTCTAAACTGAAATAACTTTTGAATAAAACATCTCTCGGGGGAGTTCCCCTGTTTTACTTAGGTGGGAGGGTCTGATTGATGGCTTTGGTTTATCTGGTGTTGGCCCAATAAATTAGCTTTGCTGTCAATGCAGAGTTTTCAGTGGTTCTTATCACAGTGTAAGTCGAGTGACTGCTGCCAAAGTTTATGTATTGGAAGTTGTTGTATTGTGTTGTCATCTGTATTCTAGATTGTTTAGCAAACACTAGGGGTTTGTTTTTAATTAATATAATTAATGCAATGTAGTTGTTGATTTTGTATAATTTTATTTATGTACTGCAAATAAAACTGTTGATTTATTAATGAAATCACTGTGGCCTTGTTTCAACTCATCCTTTGGCCTCTTAATGACCGCATGTTCAAAATAAAATTGGAGGCGTTCTGGAACAAACCAACTGCAACACAGGGGAGAACTAAAAGTCCACAATTACCATTGATTTAATGGAGATTTTAACCCTTTGAATGGAAGAGAGGTCTCCAACGCATTGGTCTGTAATGCTTTGGAGATCTCCCCCAGAAATCTCCACTTTTCTTTTGAACATCTAGCCCCTAGTGGTGATTTTGGGGAATAGGGAAGTTGTTTTGTCTATGGAGAGTGTTAGAGAACTGAATTGACCTTACCACCGTCATGTGTTATTTTTTTTATTTTTCCTGTTTCTATTTGTATACATTTGCAACTTTTGTATTGTAAATATGTTCCAGGACATACCTAAAAAAAGAGAAATCTCAATGTCTACTTCCTGGTAAAACACTAAATAAATTAAAACTTCACAAAAGGAAACAAACAAGAAATATCTGTGTCTTATACAATAAGCTACAGAAAATCATCTGCACCATAAGGGACAATTTCCCATTAATATAAATGGTCCTTTTAACTCTTTGAATACAAGGGAAAATCAAATGCATTTTAAGGCAATGAATTAGGGATGCCTTGAGCAGTCAAAGGTTAAAAATCGGGGAATTTTTATCCCACACGTGCAGCTGCGTTTCCCTAGAATGGCGCTTTGTTAGCTTTCTGCCTGAGGCCTTTTAACTGGAAATTCAGCTAAGACATGAGATCTATCAGATTACTAGTGTAGCGCATCAATCAAGGTTTACAATCAGGAGTCTTTTAAGAGCATTGTAAAGTATATTACTTTCCAAGCAAACAAACATATAATTACACGATGCCACCACAGGGTGACCGGATACCCCCATTTTCAAGAGACAGTCCCCTAATTAGATAAATAGATAATTTGTTGCTGGAAATGTCCCCTGAAAGTTAACTGCAGTTCAGACTTCTCTGTATACCAGGGTCAGACTGGACTGGACAGGAAGTGACTAAGTTTGTGGTTAGACACAGGTTATGGAAATTGCCTGGCTGGTGACTGATACCAGCACAATGCGGAAACACACAAAGAATAGCAGGGGCCAGGGCCACCATCAAGTGACCCACCACAGAAGGGGGTCCAAGACCAGCTAAGTTAGACATGCATTGCAGGGGAAGAAAATTTCGGAAGCAATGGGCTAGGCATCCCTGCATCTGCACATTGACAAACTTAACACAAGGGGGAGAGGCTGCTTACATGAATGTGAAGCACTGCACAAGCTGCATACACAACATTACACACGCACGGTGCCAACCAATTAAATCAGTTGGTGAAGCACATTATTTGCCATAACTGCCAGCTGGGAATCCAGTGGCAGTGACATGTTTATCAGTCAGTCTCTCTGTCACAGTCTTTCTGATTCTCCTCCAGCCTGTCTACCCTCAGCTTACCTCCTAAGTTTCCCTCTTTACGAGGGAGAGTCCCTCTTTGAGACCTAAATCCCTCTGTCCCTCTTTCCCACCCTGGTGTCGATCTTTTTAGGAGACTTCTTCGGCACTGACCTCTTGCAGCTGAGCGCCCTCTGTCCCGGCACTCTAGTAATGCAGAGCATTGGGGGATGACATCTCCCAGCGCTCTGCATTACTGAAGGGAGGGCCGCGCGGGAGCTCCATCTTCTAATAGAGGTCTGTGCAGAAGGAGGAACAGACCTCTCCTGCCATGCTGCTGGACCACCATGGAGGTAGGAGGTGGACATTGGGGGCAATGTAGAGAGGTGAACATTGGGGGCAATTTGTGCAGAGTGGACATTGGGGGCAATGTGGAGGTATGGACATTGGGGGCAATGTAGAGGTATGGATAATTGGGGGCAATGTGAGAGGTTGACATTCGGTCAATGTGGAGAGGTGGACATTGTGGTTGGGGGGCCCACTGGCAATTTTTGCACCAGGGCCCGGTGACTTCTAGTTACGCCTCTGGTAAGCTCTGTGGGTCAGTTCTATAGACTGCAAGCTCTGAGGGTAAATAACATTACAAATACTCAATTTAATGCAAGCTTCCCAGTCTGGTGCCAGCCATGTGGCTAATACTAGTATTTGTTCTGTGTATGTAAAGTGAGTGTGAGAAACTGATGTTTAATTCTCCATAGTATGTCTATACAGTACATTGGGGACCTCTCTGCTTACAATGGTTTAATTTAGATACAGGGATGTATAAAATATGCTTAGAACAGCTGTTTTAGGTCCCCTCTAGCAGTAAAAGAAATGGCTTCTGAATTCATTTCAAAAATTGGGTCAGTTTATTCTACCTTCCCAACAGGACATGAGAAATGTATACAGTTCACTAGAGGGCAGGAATAACCCTTTCAGAAGTCAAGCAAAGGGTTAACAAAACAAGGTAACATTTTAAGTGGACTGGAGACCTCTATAGTATTCAAGAGGGTTAACCCTTTGAGTGCCAGAAGGGTATGCAAAACATTGCTTCGGCACTCAAAGGGTTAAAAGTCTAATTTAAAATCAATGCAGATTTTTATCCCCCCACCATAGTGACCAGCTGGTTTGCTCCAGAATTGCTCGTCTTTTGCGTTCTGTAGAAGACACAAACATGGGTGTAATTCAGTAAGATAAAGAGAGGAATTCGGGGGGCAAACCAACTGCATCATAGGGGACACTTACAATGTCTACTGATTTAAATGTAACATTTTAACCCCTTGCTCTCTAGGTTAACCCTTTGAGTGCCAGAGGGGTACAGAATGCATTGCATTGGCACTCAAAGGGTTAAAAGCCTAATTTTTAGCCATGGGACTGCGGATTTGTTCCCTGTTATTCAGCTGGTTTGACCCAGAACTGCACCGTTATGGAAAAATCCAGCTACATCATAGGGGACAAATAAAACTTCCCAAACTTCCCAGTGATGCAAATGGTGTTTTTAACCCTTTGGATGTTAGAGAGGTCTCTAGATGAAGTTATTAATCCCCCTATGGAGCTGTAGGTTTGACACTGAAATGCTCCTCTATACTTTTGTGCATAAAGGACATTAACCCTTTTAATGCCTGAGGTGTGCGCAACACATTGTACACAACATGTCTGGCACTCAAAGGGTTAATGTTCAAGTGCAAAATTTGGCACCTAATTGACAAGTGTGTTCTTTCTAAAAAAAAACAACAAAGCAGTACCATAAGAAAGGCGCTAGAGATAGGGCCAGACATAATCTGTTCCAAACAGACACAGGACTGGCGTAGCCAACAATTCCTTCTAAAGTCATGTGAAGATTTCACACAAGACGACACAGTCAGATTATGAAATACCGCTATGCCCTAAATTAGAAAAATGAATATCCTTGCAAGGTTAAATTAGTTTGCTACAGAAATATTTCCAATACATTTTCTTAAATTAAAGCAATAGTAATGTTCATTAAGGAAAAACGACATATAACTTTTCCTGCTGATTACAACAAAGAAACTTTCACTATTGGGAAGGGCTTAAAATATTACAATTCAAACTGCTTCTTTATGTTAACAGTGACATCCGATGGCCAGACAGTTCACCAGGTATGGTCATCCATTAAGATGTGATGAAGTGTAGATGACTTGGCCAATGCAATTAACTCATCAGTTCCTCTTTTTATTCTATTGAGCATATGCCCTAACATCTCTACAACTTGAGACAAGATGGCTTGGTTGGTTAATGCACCAGCTGTAGAATCTGTCAGACCATGAGGTCGCAGGATCTAGTCCTGACAAGGTCAGCTCAGCCTTTCACCTCTCTGAGGTAGATAAAATTAGGCCAGGACATACTTGAAAAAGAGAGAATCTCAATGTATAATTCCTGGTAAAATACTTTCACAAAAAAAAAAAAAAAAAAAAAAAATCTTGGTGCATAGGCTTCATAGAATAACATACGAACTTGAGTTGACCACACTGTTAAAGTTTTCTCCTTTATATCATATCTTAGGTCACTACCCCTTGGAGTTCAGAATGTTCGCCTAAAGGTCACCTGGGTGGAGATGCATTAAGTTGTGATAAAGGGGTAATAATGAGAAGAACTTGGTGTTACAGGAGAAGTAACACTTCCGTATAATAAAGCGCACACACGCACACACACACTAACTTAACACCAAAAAATCTTAATGGCCTCTAGGGATTTTGCCCTTGTGTTGTACCCTGCTGTTGTCTTTAACCTGGTGAAGGAGTCTTAAAGGGATAGTAATACTTCGTTTTTATCTTTATTTTATTTTGTAAGCATTAAAAAAACATGAAGAACGATATAAGTCTTATCTCTCAAACCTTTATGGTTTAAGAGATATTCACAAGCAAAGTATTTCCCCCCCCTGTTCAACCAGAGCAGAAGGGAGGTGCCCAGGTAGACTGCAGAGAGGGACAATCTTCAATTAAGATAAGGGAAAAAGCTGAAAAACTTGTCAAGGGGGGAAGGGCTTTCATTCTTTTCATACAAAGAAGATTGTTCCCTTCTGTTATCTGTCTGGTCTTACAACCAGATTCACATTTGAGAAGAGATGGCTTACACTAGGTAAAAGGGGCGGGAGGGGAAACTTTGCTTGTGAATATCTTTTAAACCATAAAGGTTTTAGAGATAAGACTTAAATCATTCTTCATGTTTTTTAATGCCTACAAAATAAAATAAAGTTAAAACGAAGTATTACTATCCCTTTAATGACTCTGCCTGCTTCCCTTTCTAAAAACTTCCAGGTGTTGGATAATCTGTCACTTTGCAGAGCAAAAAACAGGAAAACATGTTTGCCACTTGTTAAAAAAGATAAATGTTGGGGCTCATCAACCCTTTGAGTACCAGAGGCAAAGCAATGTGTTGTGTACCCCTCGGGCGCTCAATGGGTTAATATATTTACACTACTATACTGGTTCAGGAACCACATTTTTTGACTGATCTTGCGTAAAGCCTATGTACAAAAGCTTTTTACACCTAAAATTCTCCTCTTTATTTCATTTGTGCCAAGGAAAGTGCAGCGTGAGAGTGTATAGACGCTTCTGGGCGCTCCCCTTCCTCTATGCCTTGTTTCTTGCCATGTACTGATGGGGCACAATGGAAACAGGAGTAACATTACTACATTTTCCTGTGTGTGCCACAGTGGTGGCATTCAAGGCTCTGTCATATTTAAGACTTAAAGAACAACAACGTCTCCTAACATTCTCTTCTCCCTCCCAACTGCCATTTCAAACCAGCCAGTCCTGAACAAAGTATATAAACTGACAAATAAATACAAGCTAATTTCATGTAACTATAGTTTTAAAAATATAATGCCTAAAAAATTAATTGATTTTGAAAGCCCTTTGGAAATGAACCAATCATTAGAAAAAGAGTTAGTTCCACTTTAAACAATAGCAGAGTGAGTGCGCTGTATCCCCTAAAATGATCATACAACTTCATACACAGACTGAAGTGCAGGCCGTGACTTTTATGCCAATGTCCAAAATTAGAAAACGAGCAGTGCTGGGGGATTTGTCCATTCCCCACAAAAAAATGTTTTTTCTATTTTAAAACCAATATTGTTGTAACAATAACATTCTGATCTTTGATGGATTATATTTCAAATGCCACCCCCCCAGCCATCAGTGTGGTCCTGAAATCTAATATAAACACCCCCACATAGATAATGTATAGGTTTTATTCTGGGAAGGTTATATACATGGAACACAAGCGCAGATAATCATCTTGGATTATGTTTACAATGCAACATCATGGAAAAATGAAGCAGAATAAGAACAACATTGGGGAAATAAATTGTCTTGTGAAGAAGGACCACACAGTGGGTACAGATGAACCTTGATAACTCGGATCTCTTTATCCTTGTCTGCCCGTCATGGAAAAACTGAATAGTAATACAGAGATAAATGTCATTAAACCTCAGCTGTTTACGGAGCAGTTCTGGCCTGTATGCTGGTGGGAAATCGAACGGTTTGTCTCCTTTCAATGGATGAAGTGGAGGTAATGCAGGGTAGTCTGCTGATGAACCTCTAGCTGTTGGGAACTTCAACTCTCATCATCCCCAACCATCACAAAAGCTGGTTGAGGAAGGTTATTGAAGTAGTACCCAAGAGTTGGAGGTCCAGCTGGTTATAACTGATGTAATGCATAAAGAATATATTTCTCTAAACCCGTGGATGGCCTCTAACAATCAATTCTGGTTCTCCATAATGAATCCTTCATTAGTCCTAGATATCAAGTCTGCTGAGGCAGAGATGCTTCTTTTCCGCAGGATCCCAATCGCCTCCCACTAACCTCCACCCTGAGAAAACCTAACTGGGAGAAGTCAGGAGTCCTGCAATAGGAACCGTTGCTGCCTCCGTGGACATGATATTCCGTACAGCTCTTCACATGGCCCCCTGGTATTTTAATTAGGGAGATCTAGCAGTATATAGTGTTTTAGTCTTATACTTCTGTTTATGCTGTCCAGTGCGGTACCCTGCTAGCCGCAACTTTAAAATCGGATACCACAGATAAATTGCAGTCATACCGCATGTGTGTTTAACCCTTTGAGTGCCAGAGAGGTATGCATCGCTTTGCGTTGCATACCTCTCTGGCATTCAAAGGGTTAATTCAGAGCTGTTATCTTTGCTATTGTTTTTGGTCTTTGCTGAAGCAATCCAGGACCCCAAACACATCACAAGGCAGACTTCCAAGAGAGACTTCAGTGCCAGAAGTATGGGTTCCTAAAGTCCTGAAAAAGAATACGTGTCTCCACAGACATGATATCTAGTATTAATTAAAGGGATAGTAATACTTTGTTTTATCTTTATTTTATTTTGTAGGCATTAAAAAACCATGAAGAACAATATAAGTCTTATCTCTCAAACATTTATGGTTTGAGAGATATTCACAAGCAAAGTTTCCCCCTCCCGCCCCTTTTACCTAGTGTAAGCCATCTCTTCTCAGATGTGGAATCCAGTCCATAGACCAGACAGAAAGCAGCAGGGGACAATCTTCTTCCTATGAGAACAATGAAAGCCCCGCCCCCCCTTGACAAGTTTTTCAGGTTTTTCCCTTATCTTAATTGAAGATTTTCCCTCTCTGCAGTCTACCTGGGCACCTCCCTTCTGATCTGGCTGAGCAGTGTTACATCAGTAAAAGGGGCGGGAGGGGGATACTTTGTCATTGAATTACTCATGAACTACAAGTCTGACAGTATTGATATAACACTCTCCAAAGTCCAAATACTATGATGATTAATTAGAGCGGCTTTTATTATGAAACATTACTATCCCTTTAAAGACTAGTTCTCCAAAATTAACCAATACAACACTGATTCACAGTGGCCATTAGGATTTTCTGCCTGGATGATGGTAAATGAAGGTTTAGAATTAGGAGTGTAGTGTTTCTTTAAAAAGGTTTAGATCAGGACCACACCAGTGCAGTTGGCAGAAGGAGCTTCTTAACATGCTGGAACACTAAGTCTTTAGAAAACAATGCCATCTGTTAAAAACTCACGCCTTCTTAATTCCATGAAGAATGAACGTCATTATTCATGGTAGTATTCACCAATGATGTATATTTTAACCCCTTAACGAAGGCAAGTGAAAAGTATTGCACACTCCGTCTGGTCCTTAAGGGTTAAGAACAGTGAAATTCTGCCCACTGACTGAATTAATTATACACTGGTATATTCCTGTGACCAATGTGTGAATACTCCTGTATTCATGTTTGATGTGTTGTGCAGAAAACAGAAGAAGGAATGATAATGAAGCAAACCAACTGCACTAAGGGTTACATATGAAAATCCCCACTGACATAAATGGGGCTTATTTTAAACCAGATACATTTCCAACACATCTATTCGCAATGTGCTGGAGACATTTCTAGCTTTGAAGAGGTTAAAAGTCCAATTTCAGTCCCTGGCAATTTGGGGAATTTTTTTTGTACCCTAACATGGAGTTAGTTTGCTCCAGAATTGCTCCCTTTATTTTTTTGCAGACAGCCCAACAGTTGTAGCAGGGAACAGGCAAACCCCTCGGTGCCCAACATCTACACCTACCAGTAGTTATTTCCTCCTACTCTCCACATGATTCGAATGAGAAGTAGGGCAGTGTGATACCAGTGACCCACAAGATACTTCACCCAAACAGTATTGCCGATAGTTTAATAGTCTAATTTAACAATATGACAAGGGTGTTTATCAGCAATGAAAATCCAGCAATTTCTCACAATATACACAGATCACTCACAACTGCTTTGGAAACATTGTAGAATTTTCCTCACTAACTCGGTTATATTACAGACCTTAACACCTAGTACAAAAAGCTTGTACCAACACCACCACCAGCAGCAGCTTGGTATCTTTATAGAGCTTCCACCAACACATAGTACCGTTACAGCACTTCAGTTACACCTCAGTACTTTTATAGATCTTTCTACAACACCTAGTACTCTTATAGACCTCTTATAACACGTAAGGGGGATGCAAGAAAGGTGTGCATTTGCTAAAGGCATTTTTCCTGCGCAAACAGATATATACCAGAAGCGTCTTGAATTGTGCATAAAAAATTAGCTTTTATGACAGCACTAAGCAGATGTATAACATTGTGCATTAGGAGCTTTCACTATTCCACTCAGACAGATTAGTGAATACTGACCACTCCCACAAAACACAATACATGCAACTGTTCGCTAATTCTGATTCTTCATTCGCAATTCAGCAACATAATGTGCAAACTTAGCTAGTGATTTTCACACTGGAAATAGCGATTGTGCATATTTCTTGCCAGCTATAAATAAAAAAACAGTCTTATAAAGAAATAAATGGTTACTGCAACATAGAGATGATTTCAAAATCTCTTTTGAAATCTCCAAAGTTGTTTTAGGTGGTAAGGTCCCTTTAAGCCCATGAATTCAGCATTCACTACAACATTTACATTAACTAAAATCTGAGAAATTGAGTAGGAGGAGGTGAGGAACGGATTCTTCCTCAATATTTACATCATAATATATCGGATATCAGCAAACAACCCCCATTCTGTGCCAGCTTCTCTATCATGAGATCTTGGCAATGTCTCCTCACTCATGTTTCTTCCCAGTAATTGTGTGCATCTGTTAATAAGAGGCAGCCCTCATTCAGTTAATTAGTCCAAAGAAATACAGCATTCAATTAACCCCATGCATGCTTTAGAGGTCCACAAAGTACTGGAGGGGTAAATATTGTGTCAAAAGGCTCTCACCAACAAGTGCCTCTTTAGACTGGGTACTGATGAGGAGAAAACAATTGCACTTTTCTAAACACCAAAATAATCAATTTGGGTCTCAATATATAGCAAAGTGTAGGGATGTGTAAAGCAATTCTGTAAAGTTAAAGCGGAACATTCAGATAATAGAAAGTTGCCACGCATTCACTAAATTCATGGCGAATAGCTTGAAAATAGATGTTTTTCCGTGAAAAAAATAGATGTGTTTAAAAGAATCCGTTCCGTTTCGGGACTGACGGACAGGTTAGTGCGGTCTGTGCGCCTGCGCAGTCAGTCCCTTCCAGTGGCCATATGGTGCAAAGCAGTCTACTCAATGGAGACCGGGACTGACGGCGCAGGCGCACAGACAAGATGTCTGAGCTCTAGCCTGGGTTCCGGTCTCCAAATGGTACGGATTACTTTAGGCACATCTATTTTTTTACGGTAAGACATCTATTTTCAAGCTAGTCGCCATGCATTTAATGAATGCATGGCGACTTGCTATTATCTGAAAGTTCCGCTTTAATATACATTTAATGTATTTCATTTGTAGTTTTGTTTTCCATTTGAACCAAACAATAAGGAATCACATGCTACCTCAAAAAAGTTTGCATATCATTAATGTCTTTAAAAACAGATACCTGTCCGGGTCACTACTCATCTGAACAAGGTAGGAGAAAGGCTTCAGCGGGTTGCTATGACTTACAAGGCAAGACTGTTGGAAGTAGGGTTGCCACAATTTAATCTTTCCAAAACTGAACAGGGGCACTATGGTTTCTGCTAAAAGCAGCATGATACTACACAAGTGATTAAAGACTGTCTATATGTTATGCTAGCCATTTGTTTAATATAAATAATTTTGGAGAAATAACCCTTTACTTACTGGTTGCACAGTGTGGCACTTTATGCTAACTAGTTTCTGTGATAGGGCAATATTATCACACACTGTGCTATAAAAGTCTAGACATAGGCCACACACTAGGGAAATTTCTATAGCACAGCAAGTGATAAGAATCTCCTCGACCATAACTAATTTGAATACTGTGCAGGGAATTAGCATTCAGTACCACACTGTGACACCAACACATAAAGGTTAATTTGTAAAAAAAATATTAATAAAATGATATATATTACAGCTAAATGGCCAAAATAACATACAAGCAGATTTTATTTATCTGTAAAACAATCCTAACTTGTCTTACAAGGACAATCCCTCAAATTTCCATTTTGCTTCCTGCCAGAATTAGGGAGAAGAATGTCACTGAGCAGGACTGTATTTCCTATTAGGCAGAGCAGGCAACTGCCTAAAGCTCCAAGTGTAAAGGGAACCTCCGCTGTGTTGACCACTTCCACATTCTGAGTTGTAGGTGTGACCAGAGCAATACCAAAGTAATTGCACCAAATACCCATTTCTGCTTTATGATGGCCAGTTTACCATTGTGCAGATGCCCTACAAAGGCCATTATTTAACCACCGCCATTGCTTTGGAGATCTTTCTAGCACCCAAGGGTTTACAAGCTTGTATGTTATAGCCTTACAGTATTTTCAGCAGCAGTGGGTGGGGTTAGGGTGAAGTCAAGTGATGGTTGGGGGTGTAGCTATGGGGGGAACTAAGAGCTCATTGGGTGCATTGCCTAGGGAAGAATGAGATGCACATCCTACCCTGTCACTGAGGAAGGATAAGAGTACCAGAGTAAGAAATGATAAATAGGCCAGAAGAAAACTGGTGGGTGGAGGAGAAGAGGCCTAAGATTAAGCAAGTAATGACATGCAAAACACGTAAGGTGGACAGAATTTCTAAACTTAAGCTGCTTTAGTGTAAATACATACAATTTTTTTAATGATAACAATAAAATACAAGCCCTTAATCTCAGTTTATTGACGGTTTTTAACTGACCTTGAATCAGTGACACGTTTTGTTCATCTGGAGGAGATGGGAAAGAAAGCGAGAGGACAAGCACAGGTTGGGAAGAGGGAAGCAGATGGAGTCAGATGTTTGATGAGGAACCTTTGGGTCTCCAGCTGTTGTTGGGCTACAACATTTTGCTAAAGATGATGAAAATTGTCATCCAATAACAGCTGGAAAGCCATATGTTGCCCATTACTGTTGTAGAATAAAAGTCAAATCTGTTTTATTGTCAGAGTTCTACAATGCAAAATGTTTGTTATATTTTAACTCAGATAATAGATTAATCACACCTGTAGCACCCAGAAATTGCAGCTTTGTTTAACCCTTTGAGTGCCAGAGGGGTACGCAATGCAATGCATTGCGTACCCCTCTGGCACTCAAAGGGTTAGCATTATGTTTAGGTTCGGTTTCTGCTTAGTTTTTAGTAACAGAAGTGTAGTATTCATTCAATATATTCTTCTTAAAAATCCAAGGTCTTTTCTTTATTTTGTGATATGCAATTACCTCTCCTTCTGACTCAGTAAATAGAAAATCTATTGTAAAATGTAATTTATTGAAGTCTTGTTGTTCCAAAATGTTAAAATAAACTTATTTAGAGATACAATTGCATATCGTCTTCGTGGGGAAAGAGATTATTTCTCTATAATAATACAATCACAATAGGACACACCAGCAATTCAGTTTGCAGATCGACTCTGGTTCTGTCAACATCAACTTGGAAAAAACTATGGAGGAAAGGAATGGAGAGAGGGAGGAGCTAGAATGCAAGAGGGAAGAGTGGAAAATAAAAGGGAGAGAGGGATGGAGAGAGAGAGAATGAGACAGTGACCTCCAACACAAAGTAGTAGGAACAGCAGGTAGGATGATTAGAGTTAAATTCCCAGAGGATGCCTATCCCCGTCCTACCAGCACAGGGATGTATATTGAGTAACTGTGAGGGGATTGAAACCTGCTTTCTTTCTGGTTTTCCATAAACCATAAGATCATCTATCTAACATTCTGATTCATTAACACAGCAAATGAATCAATAAACAAAACACCTATTTCACAAAATGTGTTTTGAACCTTGCAAAACAGCTGGTGTAATACGAAAAACAACTTCACAAAATTGTTTTGCTCATTCATATTCATCACTTGCTGCAGTTTTGAAAAGTGTACTTCTGAGAGCATCCATTTTGCCCTGATAGCTACTTCAGATAAGGACCGGGTAATAACAATGCGGAGGCTGAAATGATGTAACTACCCACTGTTATTACCGATTCAGACTTACTGCTGCCTCATATTGTAAGGAAACAAATGAATAGCCCAGGAAATTGCAGCTTTAGCAGCTTTATACCAAGTGATAAATTAAGGAAAGGTAGGAGCTGCTGATAAAAGTACTTGATTTAACAATCTATATATTATCAGTCAAATAATCCTATCATAATTTGAGAGTATGGCTTTCCTTAAAGTATTTCAACACCATAAATAAGTAACTTACCACTGCAAAACAAAGGCCCCATAGAAAACAGTTGTATCCCAACTACCAGTTTCCAGGGTGTATGCGCTCTTTAGGGTTTCATAATAGGGCATGGAGCAGACTAATCTTGCTTTTAGGAATGATGTCCATTTCTTCTGTAAAATTTTCTTGCCTCCCTGGTCACTCTGAAATACGAAGCAAACAGTTAGGTTAATTCAAGAAACATAACATGCAGTAGGTGCAGGTTGGTTGACAGATGGAAGCTGCTTCCCAATCTAGTGCCAATATAGTTCCTGTAGAGCTAAAGGATTCAGTTTGTTTAACACTATATATATTTTACAACAGTGTTCCAACATTGCCCATGCGGAGTAAAATACAATCCCCCATTTTGTACAAGAGCTCGCAAACATACAGGAGGGTGGGAGGAGGTTGTGATGAGGCTAAATTGAGGATTCAAGACGGACATCACAAGGAAAAATGGAGGGTGTGGAGATGTGGCAAAAGAGTGGATAGGGCAGTGTGGTGACGGGGAAAAAATGGAGAGGTGGAGGTGAAAGTTGGGAGGTGCACAGACACAAAGGACTGATAAGGCTGAGAACTAACAACGGCAAAAGGCCCGTGGTAAAGTGATGAAAGAGAGGATGGGAGAGGGGAATAGGCCAAGCTGAAAAAAGGAGGGGTTAAAGAAACAAAGTGGAAAAGGAAGGAGAGTCAGTGTGTGTGGTATGAGGAGTACCAGAGGGTCATGTTTTGAGGGTACGTCTGTGGTACCGGCAAAAGGGCAGGTGGGATGGTAAAGAGGTGAAAGGGAGTGAGAAGGGTGCAAGGCATGTAAAGGTAAGGTGGGGTGTCAGAAGAGGTGATGTAAAACCATGAAGTGATTTTGCCAGAAGTGGGCAGAGGGCTTCCAACCTGTGCTCTTGTCAAAATTGCTACCCCTTTCATGTCGCTGTGATTTTAGCAGTAGATGTAGAAGTGGCTAACACCCAGCTGGTCACTCCTGGCAAATTGAAATGACTGCAGAGATCTTGATATGAGTGGAAGAAGTGGCTTTGCCCCCTGTTCACCTGTCAAAATCACACCCCTACCTTCTACCTATCAGAGAGGCGGTATGGAGGACATTGCCATATCTCTTGCTTATTGCCACCCCAGGTGGGTCCTGCACGGATGGAATATTTCTTTCATATGACAGTCCCCTTTTATAGATATGGCTACACTGTGTTTTGCATTTTAAAGCTAATGTAGTCTATAGCTGAATAATTCTATTACCTAATCTGATACTCTTCTTACATCCACTTACTCTCCAAAAGTTCCCACAGGCTTTAATCAGAACTCGTGATACAAAACCAATGATAACATTTATCATCTGCTATGGAATCCGGCCCAGTGTGTTTTGTATATTGTGGATTGCGAGGAGGAATGAAAACAATGCAGACTTCAGATGGAGACTTTTAAGTATATTGAACACTAAGTACAATGCAAATATATATATCTAAAATAGATATCCCTAATTGTGGAATAAAGGATAACCACCTATGTAAGTCAAATACCTTTATAGTTCCCCTGTAATTGTGCTGCCATGGAATGCAGTTCTTCTATCACGGAGGCTAAAATATGTACAAGCTCTTGTCAATAAACAATTTATAGTGCTGTGTGAGTTCTAAAAGGTTTATAGTGGATAGAATCACTGCTATCAAAGCAGTTCTGCAGCAACATAGGTGCCTAAATTTACAAGATCTTCCATTCTTTAAAGGGATAGTGATACTTCAGAATTAAAAAATATATGTTGTAGGGTTTATGTCCCCAAATAAAACAAGGGTACTCCCACTGCTGAGAGATATTTTATTAAAAAATTATAACATCTCAAAGTTGAATTTTTTTAGGTGCAATATCACAGTGGCCTGAAAATTTACAGTGGCGCTGTTGCTACACCATCCAATGGAGATTTATGGTCTACAGACCAGAGCAGTCCATAGGATGGTGTAGCAACATCGCCACTGTAAGTTTTCAGGCCACTATGATATTGCACCTAAAAAATTCAAGTTTGAGCTGTTATAATTTTTTAATAACAGATCTCTCAGCAGTGGGAGTACACTTGATTTACTCAGGGGGATAAACCCTACAACATATATTTTTTTTTACATTTGAAGTAATACTATCCCTTTAAATGCAGCAAGAGAAAGAAGAATATTTACATACCGAGGAACTCTCCACATCTGCCCTAGAGACACCAGTTTTTGCAATGAATTACTGGGTCTCTGGGGACAGATGTCGATTCTCCAGTGGAGGTGAGTTTCTTATGACACTTTGCCCACTTCTGCCTCTTCCCACCCTGTTCCTACCATTATCCCACCCATTTCTCCTCATTCGCACCCCATTCCTCCCACTTCCTGTACACTTTGTACCATAGATTGTTAAGCCACTCCCACTCACAATTAAACCACGCCTCTTTTGTGATATATCCCAGATGATCCATCTCCAGGGGCTCATAACACAAAAGTTCCCAGGTATGAATTTTTAACTTTTCCACAATGCACTTTTTTTTTTAACCCTTGAAAGACAGAAAGGTCTCCAACACATCACTTAGCAGTACATTGGAGACCTCTATAGCATCCAAGAGGTTAAAATGATCAGACAATTGTCTGTCTTATAATGCTGAATTAACCCTTTGAGTGGCAGAGGAGTACACAACGTATTGCAAGTCAATGCTTTGCGTACCCCTCTGCCACTCAAAGGGTTAATGCAAAACCAGCTGAAACACCTGAGAAATTAGTGTAACTGTATGAGCAAGCAATGCGGTTAAAACAGCCAGTACTAAGCATGGGAGACTTCCTATTACCAGCAGTAAAAACACTGCATGCTCAGTCTTATGATAAAGATATAGAACGATATGTACATCATGAACAAGAGGTTTGTCGTTCATAATTCCTGGAAACCAACACAGTATCGTAGAGAAGGATCGCATATTGTTAACCCTTTGAATGCCAGAAGGGTTTGCAAAACAATGAGGTGTGCACCCCTCAGGCACTCAAAGGGTTAAACCACCAAAAGAGGCTGATGTACTAAGAGGGACTGGGGTAATCCTGGACCAAACCAACTGCACCATAGGGGACATATTATAAAAAAAGAAATGCCCAAGGATTTAACCCCATGAAGACCAGAGGGGTGTGCAAAGCATAGGGGTCCTATAGAGGCTGAATGTGGCTTTTAACCCTTTGTGTGCCAGAGGGGTACACAACGCACGGCAAAGCAATGTGTAGCATACCCATCTGGCACTCAAAGGTTACCTACTTTAGTGCTAGAAAAGCAGTGTGTTGGATACCTCTGTAGCATTCAAGGGGTTAAATGCCAAATTTAAATCAAAATGACATTTTATTTGTGTCAAATAAGTACATCAGCCTCAGGATTCATATGCGCTGTAGAGCACTAGTAAATATACCAACAATCTATAACTAGAAAACATTTATAGTTTTTTTTGTTTTGTTTTTTTTATGATTTTTTGAAGTTTATAGAAGACTGAGAGGTACACAGAGACGGATTAAGGCTCCATAGTGCCCTAGGCAAGGTACCGATTGGGGGCCCCACATCTCTTCATCTGGTGCTTCTGACACAGCACTGCTAGCAGATACTGGCATTGTATCTCTAACGGAAGTGGGAGCAACTGGATGGTGCTGGACTCTCAACAAAAAAGGGCCTCTGATACGGGATGGAGGTCTGGCCTCTCTCTGAACCCTCACCTGCAGGTAGGGCCCCTCATATTACCTGGGCCCAGCTCTGAAGATACACGCAGTAAAAACAAGGTCAGACCAGAAACAGTACATGAGTAAAATTACAGGTCGGAGTAAGGTGCATCCAGCATGAGACACTGGCAAACACCTACATAAAAGGTACAAGCAGCCCAAGTGGCCAAATCCTCAGGATCAACATCTGATAATAATGTGGAAGAGAGAGGATAGGTGAGAAGCAGAAAGAGAAGGGTAATAAAGAAATGAGAAAAGAAGAGAAAAAAATGCCTTGGTGGTAGAGAGATCTCATCAGAGATTAACCTTTTGGATGCTAGAGATGTCTCCAAGTAGTCCCAAAAAGCCTTACAATTGTGCAGGTTTTGTTTCTCCTTTACAGTACTTCTCCTGGGCCTGTTTCTTCCTTTTCTCACGCTTGTTTCTTTTAACTATCCAAGTGATGATCAACATTAACCCCTTGAATAGCAGAGGGATCAGCAAAGCATTGCCTTTGGCACTAAAGGGGTTACGCCTTCTGCAGGAAATGCTGAATTAGCAATAAGTGGCAATTGAGATTCTAGTAGCTCAAGAGAGAGAGAGTGAGAGCAAGCACTCTCCCTGTTACCATAGTAACACAAGAAGATGGTTTAACTGAATTTGTATTCTCTCCCCTTAAGATGCCACAGCATTTATCTCAGTTTTGTTCTAAGTTTTGCTCTAACGTTAACATGATTTTTGGCTTCAACACCAAAATTCCTTCATATAAAAACCTTCACCTCTCTTGGAATTATGCGTATGTCTTAGAAAAAGGCTGATATTGTGAAACCCGCTTTTATATAAAAAAGGCAAGGAATGAAAGCACAGTAAATACCTTACCTTGTCTTCACTGACTTTACCACAGAGCTATTGTCTTCCAACAGATAAATCAAATCATTCTTTATGGGGAGATGGCAAGATTTAGACTGCAGAATAACAACTAAAGTTTAATGAGGCTGGCTCTATGTTACCAGCAATAAATCGTCAACTAAGGCTTTTCATATTTCACTGGCATATTTTAGATCATCTCAAAGATGAAAGAAAATATTTCAACTATTACATTTATTTTTTAATAAAACAGAAATATATGAAGACGCGAATGACATAGATTGCACAGCAAGCATATTAGCTTCTTGAGTGCAGGAGAGGTATGGAAGTGCTGTGAGTATTGATAGGTAAAAACTAGTCGGTTAACTGTGACTTGTGCCCACTGTTCTTTTTTTCAGACAGGATTTTAATCTTATTTCTGCCTATTAACCCTTTGAGTGCCAGAGGTGTACGCAATGCATTTTGCACATTGCTTCAAAGGGTTAACAGATAATCCTGGTCAATCAGTGGGAGACCTGGAACAGGAATGGCTGCTTCCTTTGACCATGTATGTCCAGACATTATTCACTTGCATTCTGTGAGATGGGTAAGTCATTGGCTGCAGTTCTCCATAGAACGCAATAGATAACCACTCCATAACATTGTTACATTTTGAACTGTTCGATTAAACAGAAAAAGGCACTGCCAGCAGTGGTGGTAACCTTGCTTTACAAGGAAGGAAACCTCTTACCCTAAATGTTTTTTAAAACCTTACCATAGATTTTTTTTTTTTTCAGAATAAGACTTTACTGATTCCTTTAAAGGAGCTGTAAACTTTTTTTATGAAAACATTTTATAGATCTTTTCCTGATGAATAAAACAAGGTCACTCTCACTGTTGTCGGATGTTTCATTCAAAATGTATTACAGTTCAAATAATCAGCAAGAGAATTTACTGTGTTTACTTCCTGATAGTTCTAACTGACAGGAAGTGACTAGCAGTTTCTAACACATTCTATGGAGAACTGTATGTCTCTGACTTTTCTGGCTTTCCTCGCCATAAGAATATAACAGGAAAAACTAATTAGAATTTGACCACTAGAGGGCACTGGTAATGTAAAAAACAAAAACAAAAACATGGGTTTAAACTGTAATAACTCTGGAAATATGAATCTCTTGGCAGTGGGAGTACCCTTATTTTACTCAGTAGGAAAATCCCTACAATATATATATATTTTTAATAATACAGTTTACTGCTCCTTTAAGTCCTGTTTGGTAGTCCCTAAGTTATTATTTGTTCCCTTAAAGAAAACTAATGCTGAGAAATATCGATTACATGCACCAACAGACTGAAGTGTTCATTGCACGATTACAGTTACTTTCTTAAACACATTTCCTCAAATATTCAGCACATCAAGGGCCTTTTGCAGTGTTTTAAGTGCACAACAGGCATCTTGGAGATTTAATGCTAGAGGTGTCTTCCTGGCATCTGAGAAGTTAATGAACTCCCACGAATAACATTTTTTGCATCTTACTGATGAAGCTACTTACTAGAATTGTGCTAAAAACATTGCACCCCTTTAGTGCCAGAAAGATGCACTGCAAGCAAAGGGTTAAACAAATGATACAATACAATACATATCTGTTAATGTAGCGATTTTGCATGCAGCTGTAAGTGGCTTTGCATAACATGGCACAGCTGGATCACTGACATTTGTTTAAGAAAAATATCCGTTTTCAGATAATAAATATTGTAGTCATGAAAAAAAACCTTTCCTTTATTTAAAGTTATATTTTACTTTAATAAACTGAATACCACAGAGGTTTCCAAATATCCAAACATGTGCCTCTCCAGCTGGTGTTTAACTACAACTTCAATGATCCGAAGCTGGACACTGGTGATCAGAGATTGCTGCCAATTGTAGTCCAACAACAGCATGGAAGTTACAGCTTGCTCACTCGTAGGGTACATTTAACGTAAAAAAATGCTAATTATAATCCAGATTAATCCCATAGATGCTAAAATATCTCTTGGATACATCTCTAGTACTCAAGGGGTTAAACCATATGTGATCAATGAAGGAATTTAGGGAGTAGAAATAACTAACTAAAATAATCCATTAGATGCAAACAACGTGTGTTTATGACACTTTTATTGTGTTGAACTTTGCAGAAATATGGAATTTTCAGTAACTAGAATGTATGCTATAATTCCCCTTGCCAGAAGGACTCTAATTAGGTTGAAATTATTTCTTCCAACAATCAGCAGGCTCCAAGATCAAATATTACTTTTTCTTTGGAGGCAAGAAAAAGAAGCAATCATCTGGTTTTTTTTATTACATATTAAAACCACTCATTTTCAGTTTCTAATGCTATGTGTGGTTGCTTGCAAAGAAAAGGCTAATAAAAAGCTTTAATGATAGTAGCTTCAAATGCAAATGGCATATTGCTGGTGGATTTAAAGTGATTTTATTTAACAACCTCAAGTACAATGCTTGAAGTAATAAAATATCGTAAGTATTTGATTAAATAATTATATCTTTACTTTATATAGAGCAGTTATCTTATATAGAGCTGCACACAAGATAATTTAGGACATAATGGGTTCCTGTCCAGTGGAGCTTACAACAGGTATGGGCACCTTAAGTCCAACTTAATTACTACAGGCAGAAACTTTTAATGGCCTATCTGTATCAATTCTGTGTGGATTGGTTTTCCAATATTAAACGTTAAATCAGTATTGGATATCCTGATACGGTCATGATTGGCTACATGGAACACCCATGCTCCTGTTTCAGCACCCCTCTCTCTCCTATTGGTACACCTCTGGTTCACCTGCCTACCTTTCTGTCAAGTAGACGCGTGTTCTTCAAGCCTGACCTGATTCTTTATGTTCATCGGTGATTATGACGTTTCGGAAACTCTGATCGCACCTATCACTTTGACTCTCCGTCTGCATGACTCCTGGTGCTGTAAACCCTCCGACCACCCAGCTCAGACCTTAGCAAATGAACATTTCTCCCCTCCTAGCTTCATCCTGATCACCCCAGTATTTATCCTTTGCTTCCCTGACTAAGATATTGTTTACTGCCCAGCGCTGTCTCAAGACTCCCTGATTTTGACCTTGGATAGCTTGGGTTCTTCTGCAATAGACTTCCCTTCTGCTGTGTTACAGCCAGTCTACGGCTTCAGTTCTGTTTTGCAGGCCACCTCTGCAGACTTCAGCTTCCACCTTTCTCTTGTCAGCTACAGTGTCTGGCGAGCAGAGTATTAGATTGCCTGCCTGATCTGTTAAAACCTGTTACAACATGGTCAACTCAGTCCAGTATCTTCCTCGAGGTCTGTTACAGTGTAGTCTACCCCAGCCTGCACTTCCCACTTTAGCCTGTGTGGTCTATCCAGGCTTTCATATAACTCTACAGTTTGTTACCACATTGTCTTCCCAGTTGCCCAGTTCCTTTTCTTTTGAAACCATACACCCAGCATTTTCCTTAAAGGGCCAGAGCCCTAATCCAGAATCTCTCTAATAGGACCCGAGGATCCTCTGTTAGTAGGACTACCAGAGAGAAGAGCGCTTGAACTACAGAATCACAGTAATCAAAATACTAACAGGATGCGTTACTCCAGTGATCCAACCATACACCAGTGTGATAAAACAGCGTACAGGGATTATTATAGTATCACTTGTCCCTGCTGAAGTAGTACTTCTGTATGGAAGTGTAGATTTCTCCAATTCAGACAGATTCAAGCAGAGAAACATGCTAAATAATCATGCAAAATGTATTTAAAAACTATATTTAAAGGCATATATATTGGTTTAAACAAAACTAAAAATGAATCTTTTAGTATGTATGTTACGCGTTTCATGGCACCAGAATCGCCACTTTTTCAAACACTTCTAGACCATAAGATGAATGCCCCTTACTATCCATTTGTCATGAACCGAATGTAACTGAACCTAGAAAATAATCAAGCATAATCAATACAGGGCAGTGTATAACTTAATTAAATTCACTATATTTATTAGTATACATTCGATCCATGAAAACATATCATATACACATAAGCCACTCTAAATATCAAAAGGAGTGTCGGATGTGTATCCAAACGAAATTTCCCCCCAAGAAAATGCCATCTGATGTAGTATATCCTCTAAATTGAATCACTGTAAAAGAAAAAAAAAAACACGGCAATAAAAAAAAAATAATAATCAACTGACAACTCGGCTATCCATAACAACTGGACAGGACCACAACTAGCTGATCGTATAGATACGCACCATGTGATTGATAGACCATCCAAATATGTGAGTATCCCCTTAGGGGGTTCAAGAAGTGGATATATGTCCATTTGGAATTATTAACATACTACTCTATGAAGCGCCCCTTTCTTTTCTTCTCTTCCTCTGTTAGTAGGACCTTTCTTGATACAATTAACTGTTCTCCTCCAATCTATCATCACCAGACAAAGAGGGGCTACTAGTTTCTTTGCGGCTAGACTTCAGGAGACAGGACCCCAAATTCCTCCCACCGAAGAATTCTTTGCAATGATGGAAGATTTCAGTGACCGCAGTATAGGATTTTCAGTCTAGATGAATGTTCGTAGGGTTTTTCTTTTTATTAGGTGTTAGTGTTAATATAAACTTAAAGGAGCAGTAAACTTTTTTATGAAAATATATATTGTAGGGATTTTCCTACTGAGTAAAATAAGGGTACTCCCATTGCCGAGAGATTTATATTTCCAGAGTTATTACAGTTTAAACCCATGTGTTTTTACATTAGCAGTGCCCTCTAGTGGTCAAATCCTAATTAGATTTTCTGTTAGATTCTAATGGAGAGGAAAGTCAGAAAAGTCAGAGACATACAGTTCTCCATAGAATGTGATAAAAACTGCCTGTCACTTCCTGTCAGTTAGAACTATCAGGAAGTAAACACAGTAAATTCACTTCCTGTCAGTTAGAACTATCAGGAAGTAAACCACAGAAAATGAACTTCCTGATTATTTGAACTGTTATAAATTTTGAATAAAACATCTGACAGCAGAGGGCGTGACATTGTTTTATTCAGCAGGAAAAGCTTTATAAAATACATGTTTTCATAAAAATAAGTTTACTGCTCCTTTGAGGTTAAACAATGCCACTTTATGAAAAAAATAGCTTTCTATGCAGACATTATAAAAATACATTAAGTGTATTAAAAGTAAAAAAAAAATGAGTTTTTCAAGTGCCAGTTGCTGTAGCATGAAATAAGTGATGATAATTCATAAAGAGAGACTATATACTGCACAACTGGGAATAAAAAAAACAATAAGTTGTTTCATACAAATGGAAATGACAATGAGACCTGATGAACACTTACTGCATATGAACCTTATTATGACAGTTGTGTTGCTCCACTAGAAGATATCCCCAGTGGTAACCAATTTGTTATATATGTACTTCAACTTCTGTACAGTCCCCATGATAGGAATCAAACACATGAAATAAGGATTGCTATAGAATCAGACTGTGAATGCAGCTTTCGAACAGCCTCAAAAAACTTAAATCACTTTAAATTTACAAAAAAGAAAAAAAAAAAGAAAAAAAAAAAATCAGTATCTTGCTTTGCTTTGTAACCATATGCCTTCTTAGGGGTACTCTCCCCTCCTCACACTGCCACTCCTTGATAGTTAGGGTCAGGTCTCCAGGTAAATACACTTTATGATTCAACTGTAGATTTAAAATGAATAACTGATTGACCTGGAAGCCTAATATCAGTCACTTGCTTTAACCTGAAATTGCCTGTTAAAGAGGTAGTAACACTTAACGTTTAAAATAAATAAATAAATAAATAAAAAGAATCCCCAATCAAATTCATGGGGTTAAACCCCCCATTTAAATCTATGGGATGCCGGAGAATTGTCATGTGTCCACTCTGGTGTGGTTGGTTTTTCCCAGATTTGCGCCAGTCTACATTTACACACAAGGCCCACTGTGAGCAAAACATTACCTTAACTGTCCTCAGTTGTGAAATTCATCCCAACAAGAGGAAATGTTCTAGTACTTGATAAGAAATGAAACTATTTGCCATCTGTCTGGATTGTAAACTATTCTATCTAATGGATTGCAACAGAACCAAAATGAGATAATTGAGGATACGTTTTCCAACACAGCATTTGTACAATTGTACTTTGCTTTTTAGATTAGGCAAAATATGGGCTATTTAGGTTACATTACACTGACAATCTGTAACTTCCATAACAGCAAAGAAGTAAGAAAGACAGCTTTATAGGGATTCTTTACCCTCCGAAGACTGTGTATGTATATATGTGTTTGTGTGTATTTGTGTGTGTCTGTGTATATGTCTGTATATATGTCTGTATATATGTCTGTATATATGTGTGTGTGTGTGTGTGTGTGTGTGTGTGTGTGTGTGTGTGTGTGTGTGTGTATATATATGTGTGTGTTGCAGTACATTGTGAAGCAACACATTGCACACCCCTCTGGCTCTTCAAATTAATGCAAAGAATATATTTATATGCCATAATTTGGGGAGATAATCTGAAAAGGAATGACAGATTGGGTAAAACTGAACCCTTAAGTGACAAGATATTTCACAAAGCATTAAATCCCTGGTACCCAAATGGTTAATTTGTTAGCAGATAAACAAAATTGGATTTGGTGGCTATAACAAACCTTAAATTCTACCATAAGGCAGCTAAAATACATGTCACAGACACCAGGAGGCTGCTGTTATAACAAGAACTGGAGCATGTTAACAAGGCTTTTCCCTTGATTGCTTCACAAAGTGTTAACAAACATCTCCAGCATTCAAGAAGTTAAAAGCCCATTTAAAACACTGGATATTTTTCTGCTCCCTATGGTGCAGTAGGTTTGCCCCAAAATGATTCCATTTTCTTTGTCCATATGGCTCAATATGAGTAAATGTCACAGTGGAAACTGAATCATTAATGCAGACCAGAGGATTGTGGTTCCAGAACTATTTCAGTCATGTTCACCTGCTATATCCAGCGGCATCTCAAATACAAAAAAAAAAATACATCTCATGCTCCATTATATCCGATGAAGTGAACTAATAGTCCAGCAAAAGTGTGGGGCTCTGTTTTCCACCTCCTCTTTTGTTCCACCTATTAATATGACATGGTGGAATAGCAGCTACGTTTAATGCTACTTCTTTGGCTAACTAAAGACTGAACTCTATTGTAGGTGATAACTATTAGATGCCCCCATATACTTCGATAAGTATTATAAACTAGTGAAAACATTTATCACCTTAAAATATGATGCTAGACATGTTTAGGCAACTGAGTTTTGTTCAGTTATGCTGGTCTCATCTCTTATCTTTTAAGCATATACTTAGGCCATGATCTAACAAGAGCTAGGACAGTTGACACCAAGGGTGGGCAACCTCTGGTTCTCTAGCTGTGGAGAATACAACTTTCATCATCCTCAAGCAGCCATTGGCTGGTTGAATGCCAGAGGGGTATGCAGTGCATTTTTTTGCTCTAGCATAGTATCTATAAATTCTGCGACAACCTTCATATCACACTTACCTTGCACACCCGCGCTACTCTGGCTACTTGGGTCTTGTCTAGAAGAGATGAGCTCTCCTCAACTACTCTTTCATTGAAGAAGTAATAGATTTTATCATCATCTCCCACTTCCACGTTCATGCTTTCCCGGACTAGAGCAGAGGACACAAACTCAGCATCTGCAGAGAAAACAATGGTTAGTGACAGGAAAGGACAGCTTAAATCAATTACACTGTAGTGACAGAGAGCCGTGCTTCAAAATTCCAAACAAGAATAAGAAATGTTTTGATTTTTAGGAAGAACCAACACCTATTAACAATACCCCCACTTATGTCATTATGGCCAGAAAATCCTAATAGCCCCTATGGATTTTCCCTTGCTCCTTTGTGCAAGAGGTAAGATTTTCATTCTTGAATGTCAGGTCTATGGAGGCAGACATGACAGTTACTCACAGGGCCACATGATCTCAAACTCTGCTCACTGCTCAAGGCGATCTTAACTCATTAAGATCCAGAGGTGTGTGCACCTCTCTGGTCCTTAAAGGGTTATGTAGACTCTCTGCCTGCAACTGTCATGGGCTCCTCTATGGACATAATATTGAGAACGGATTAGTTATCTCTTGAACCAAGACACACGTGGTATAGCACAAAACATGTTGCCAAACCAAAGTTTAACCCAATGCAGGCCTGTTTTTAAGAATATCCCTACTTAGGCACGGGTAGATCAATCACAATAGCTGAATAACAGAGTATTATCTTGTGATAAAGTAGAGCTATTTCTGAAAACATGACCTACTGACATATCTGGATACTTGTCTTTGAGCCCCCGGAGAGGATTCATGTGCAGCCGGGCAGGGGATGTCAATGCATCATAAAAGGAGCAGGGCTTAATCGTTGTGAGTTATAAAGTGGGTGGGGAGTGGGTAGAAAAGGGTGGGAAGAAGAAGAAGTGGGTGGTTAGTGGGAGGAACAGGGTGGGAAGAAGAAGAAGTGGGTGGTTAGTGGGAGGAACAGGGTGGGAAGAAGAAGTGGGTGGTAAGTGTGAGGAACAGGGTTGGAAGAAAAAGAAGTGGGTGGTTAGTGGGAGGAACAGGGTGGGAAGGAATAGAAGTGGGTGGTAATTGGGAGAAACAGGGTGGGAAGGAGTAGAAGTGGGTGGTTAGTGGGAGGAACAGGGTGGGAAGGAGTAGAAGTGGGAGGAACAGGGTGGGAAGGAGTAGAGGTAGGTGGTTAGTGGGAGGAACAGGGTGGGAAGGAGTAAAAGTGGGTGGTAAGTGGAAGGAACAGGGTGGGAAGGAGTAGAAGTGGTTGGTTAGTGGGAGGAACAGGGTGGGAAGGAGTAGAAGTGGGTGGTTAGTGGGAGGAACAGGGTGGGAAGGAGTAAAAGTGGGTGGTTAGTGGGAGGAACAGGGTGGGAAGGAGTAAAAGTGGGTGGTTAGTGGGAGGAACAGGGTGGGAAGGAGTAAAAGTGGGTGGTTAGTGGGAGGAACAGGGTGGGAAGGAGTAAAAGTGGGTGGTTAGTGGGAGGAACAGGGTGGGAAGGAAAAGAAACTCACCACCATCACCAGAGAATCAGCTTCTGTCCCTGGAGACCCGGTTATTCAGCCTGAAAACCAGTGTCTCTGGGACAGATCCGGAGAAATCCCAGGTATGCCTATTGGTGTGCCCTGAACGTTAGTGTTGAGAAACACTGGCATAACATACTGAGATCTACAGGGGTAAACACCACATTTAAAAACAATGCAGAAGGCAACTCCTCAAGCACAGGGTTAAACTAATCATGGCAACAGCTCAGAAGGGTTGTGTTAAGCTCTTAAGACCATATTTATACAATCAAACTGAAGTAATTCTGGACTAAACTAACTGTACCATAGGAAGAAAATAAGCATTCCTAAATCACCATGCACTTGAATAGAGCTTTTTAACCCAATGAATGGTGGACAGGTCTCCGAGACCTCTCCAGCATTCAAGGGGGTAAAAGCCCAATTTAATTTAACAGAAAATGTTATTGGACCCCTATGCTGTAATTGGTTTATTCCAGAATAACTCTGGTTTGCTTTTACAAATATGGGCCATAGTGCTTATGCAAAAGAATAGAGGAACAGTTCTGGAGCAAACCAACATTACCAAAATTCCCACTGAATTAAATGGAGCTTTTAATCTCTTCATTTACAGAAGTTTTCAACTAATGGCAAAGCAATTTATTGAAGACCTCATACAAAGGGAATTAAGTTCCATTATAGTCATTGGGGATTTTTATTTGTCCACTATGGTGATGTTTTGCTGTAGAATTGCTCCTCATTTCTTTGTGCATAGTGCCCTAAACACAAAGTTGAACAAAACAAAACCTGAGCTGTCTGAATAAAAGACTCTGATGGCAAAGAGCGCTAGGTATTATCCCTTTAAGGACCAGAAGAGTGTTCAATGCATTGCACTACTCCTCTTGTCCTTGAAGGGTTAATAGTTTTACATAGTCTAGATCAGTGATTTTCAACATTAGTCCTCAGGACACACACCAACTGGTCATGTCATCAATATATCCCAGGTAGGAAATAAGAGAATTGGCCATTTTGACTGTACTATCTGTGCTTAAAGATATAGTAATGTCTAAGCAAAATTAAGATTTGATTATTCCTTATAATTTGTAATAACGCTCTGTGCCGTCGATGTTCTCAATGGTGTAATTTTCCCTCTCCTGCCCTGTGACAGATGTCATACTGCCTTCCCTCAGATCTGAAAGCTGCTTGCTTGATGGGACAGATTGCAACAAGGGACAATATTGTGTAAGGGAAACCCTGCCACCCCCCTTGACGATGGAGGGAAGGTTTTTCCTTATGTTGATACAAGATTGTCCCTCTTCGCAATCCATACGGACCAGCTTTCTGCTCTGAGGAAACAATAGTGACGTTGGTAAAAAGGGACAGGAGGGGAAAATGTTATAATATAATTACAAAGAAAGAACACCATTAAGAACACTGATGCCTGTACAGAGCGTTATTTCCAATTATAAGGAACTAGTTTTAAAGCCAGTGTACACGGGCCAACACTGGCGGCGCTGCAGTCATGTGCATTATTGACTGCCAGAATGCGCCGCAGCTGATACGGAGTGGGGCTCTCTGAATTCAGACTGTAGTCCTCTCTGCGCATCTTCCTGTGACCTATCAATCCCAGGAAGGTGTGCAGAGAGGACTCTGGTCTGAATTCGGAGCTCCCCGCTCCATATCAGCCGCAGCATGGGCAGTCTCTACTGTGCATGACTGCAGCACGCGTATCCGTCTCTACTGCGCATGACGGCTTCTGACAAACATCCTTAGCGAATTATAATATAGGATAATTGAAGCTTAATTGATAGTGAGCCATTCCTATCTATTCCTTTAATTAGCAATATCTTTAACACCAGACCTGTTAGTGTATTCTGAAGACTGGAGGGAAGAATAACTGCTGGCCTAGATTTATTAACTTTGTTTGTACCCCATGGAATGTTCCATACCCCTCTGTCACTCCAAAGGTTAACTGTTTGCTGATAAGAGATAGTAATTTGTTTACTGTTCATGTGTATGAAAATAACTTTATATATAAAGTGGCTATATCTATTTAACAGAAGGATTTACCCAGAGAAGTATACTTCTTAAAGCAGATATTTAGTTTATTTAATTGGAAGTGTGCTGTAAACTGCAGCTGAAGGCATTTCACAATAACAAAATGAGTACATAATTTAGCTACATGTATTTATGGCTTTTTTCCTATGAGATCTTTCATTCAAGAAGATAAATTCTATTGCTACTTTTGTAAGGAGGCAGGGACACAGTACAGAACTGAAATGCAGATTTTTTCCACTGCAGAACCAAATTAAAACATATACAAAGATATAGTAGACTTCTATACACAGGACAGATGCAGAGAGAAGTCTTAAAAAGGCACTTTTTCCTATAGATTCCCATGAATACGATTTGAAAATGCTAGATATTTGATTAAACAGAATATATGCAAAATATTAATTTAGTCTTAATAACTATAACCCCATTGATGGTAGTCTCCAACTCTAGCATCTGAGTTGTTAAAACATATAACCTTTCTCTTGACAATTCTTTCATTCTGCAGAATTGCAATCTTCTGCTTTTAATTTAAAAGTATTAATGGGATAGTAATACTTCGTTTTAACTTTATTTTATTTTGTAGGCATTAAAAAAAACATGAAGAACGATATAAGTCTTATCTCTCAAAATTATCTCTCATTAAAAAAACATGAAGAACGATATAAGTCTTATCTCTCAAACCTTTAAGAGATATTCACAAAGTATGCCCCCCCTGTTCAACCAGATCAGAAGGGAGGTGCCCAGGTAGACTGCACAGAGGAACAATCTTCAATTAAGATAAGGGAAAAACCTGAAAAGCTTGTCAAGGGGGGGAAGGGCTTTCATTGTTTTCATACAAAGAAAATTGTCCCCTTCTGTTATCTGTCTGGTCATACAACCAGACTCACATCTGAGAAGAGATGTCTTACACTAGGAAAAAGGGCAGGAGGGGAAACTTTGCTTGTGAATATCTCATAAACCATAAAGGTTTGAGCGATAAGACTTATATCATTCTTCATGTTTTTTTAATGCCTACAAAATAAAATAAAGTTAAAATGAAGTGTTACTATCCCTTTAAGAATATGTCAAGCGGCGGCTTCCATTTTTCCTGTAACATACAACAGTGATGCAAGTAAATTGTGAGAACACACAGCTGTTATTTCAAGCGCGACACTCATTAGTTTCTTTTTTGATAACATACTTAGAAAGTGCCTTATGTAAATAAAATTTACTCAAGCTTTCAATCAATTATATAGTCACTGAAGTCACTGAAATGCCTTGCTTTACAATGCACTGAAGAAATCTCTAGAAATCAAGAGGTTAGATTCCTAATTTAAATAAACTGGAATTTGTATTCCCCTATAGTACAGTTAGTTTGCTCCAGAAGTGCCCATCTTTGTTTTCAGAATACGGACCACAGTTTCTTGTTTGCAAGTTAAAGGGATAGTAATACTTAAAATGTCAAAAATAGTATGTTGTACAGTTTATCCCCCTGAGTAAAACAAGGGTACTCCCACTGTTGAAAGGTGTTTCATTCAAAAGTTATTAATTTTCAAAGTTGAATTTTTTAGGTGCAATATCACAGTGGCCTGAAATTGTACAGTGGCACTGTTGCTACATGATCCTATGGAGATTTATAGTCAACTGACCAGAGCTGTCCATAGGATCGTGTAGCAACAGTGCCACTGTACAATTTCAGGCCACTGTGATATTGCACCTAAAAAATTCAACTTTGAAAATTAATAACTTTTGAACGAAACACCCTTCAGCAGTGGGAGTACCCTTGTTTTACTCAGGGGGATAAACCCTACAACATATTTTTTTTTACATTTTAAGTATTACTATCCCTTTAAGTTTGATTATTAATTGCTGCACAAACTATTCCTAAATAACAGGGGATTATTATTTTATTGATATACTACAGCTGTTTTAATCCAAAATTGTTCCACTTTTTCTTTGATACAATACACATCGTCAAAGAATGAAAATAATCTTTTTCCAACAGACTCCTACAATTCCCTCAGTGTGGGATGACAACAGAGCTGGTCCTGGAATTCACTCAGCCATCCACAGGCCAGTAAGAAGCAGGAGGCTTTGTTGGAAGGTGCCAAGCTTTCCGCCTTTGTGTTATTTATTGAATGTCAAAGAATGAACAGACTGGACTTCATATGTCAACCATTAATTACATACATTATGTTTCCAGAGAATACAACTGAACCAGGGGATAAAAGATGTGTTTAAATATATAGTGTAAAGCTATGTGTCAAATATGGAATCCTAAGGTAATCACTTATACAAAAATATACAGAAAAGGATGAAGTAATATGACTAAAAACAATTAATCTGCTGCTAAACATCAGCAAAATGTTCAGCATCAAGGATTGAAAAATAGAGAATATATATTGATTAGAATGGAGGATAGAATATTACAATCCAATATTATCAATGTAATAAAGGGTTACATACAAAATATACTTCCACACAGAATATTTATTTGTAATATATATACTCTCACGTGACTCAAAGCAATGCATTGCATACCACTTTGGTACTCAAAGGGTTAATGATGAATGAACATTACATAAAATATTAGGGGTGCCTGAAAAAATGTACACTATGTGCTTTCAGTTACCTGAACAAAAATGTTTGTGATCCAATGCATTAAAAACATATGTCTCACGTATAGTCCCATACAGATGGTGAACGATTAAGTATGTTCACTCTAAACTCCATTAATCCCCATTAGAGAACTTCATTTCAATCCATTCATCTTGCGCCTCTTATTTCATCAAGGTCATGTTCTTTCATCATTAACACCACTGGGTCATATGAGTGTATTTGAGATAGCATACATATTACAATTGTATATTCTATGTGGAAATATATATATAAACCCTTTTCTGATAATATTGATAAAGCTGGATAGCAGGGTGGGTTTGATTTAAATCAAGTCTATTTAAACCATGATTTAAATAATGATTTAAATCACTAGTCAGTAAGACTCAATTTAAATCATGATTTTTAAATGCAAGAACTCATTCTTGCTGGTAGATGAAACCATCAATATTTGCAACCAGATATGTAAGCTGCTGAAAAGGTTTCACTTTCATTTTTACTGCATACCCCTCCCTCCTCACACTTAGAGCCTGGTACTACAATGGGATTAAGGTCTTTTCCTGAACTTTGTTTATTTTATACAATTTTTACTGTGAAAAAGTGCATGTTGTCTCAGCTTGGATAACTTGGATTAATTGAATACATTTACCAAAAATATAATTGCATGACTGTACAGCCTCAGATACATAACTAAGCTCTATTTCATGCTGAGTAACCTTTAAACTATAATGTATCTTAAATCGAAAACTATCTTTAGATTTTCCCTCCAAAAGCATTTCATTAAAATAAATTTGATTTAAATAAAAAAAAATATATATATATATTTTTTTTACATAATCAATTTTTATCCACCCTGCTGGATAGTAATATTATAATATGCACACTTCTATTTCCTATACAGCCTCTGTTTCCACAAAAGTGAGACTTGAGCACAGCCTTTAACAGGTTGTGGATCAGAAGAATAAAAATTACATTTATAGAAAGCCCATGGTATGAGGAGATTAGAGCTGGAAGTGGTTTTGAGAGGAAGTTATTTTGCTGGAAGAGGCAAAGACTCGAATTGCTGTATCTTTGCTTGGCTTCCCTGAGGTGGCCTGGATTCACTGATATCTCGTAAACAGAAGGTCAGAGTAAAGTGAAAATCTCCTAATACAAGGATATGAAAGGGAACTGCATCCAAATACATAAATTGAATGAAATGTCTGTCTTATACCATTTTGGTTGCCAAAGGCGCTTAAAGAGAAATTATTGCATAATATGGAGAAACATATAAAGTATATTACAGGGAGTTTCCTGATTAGTACTACAAGGGTTCTTCTGCTGCTAAGAAATGTTTTATTCAAAAGTTATTCTAGCAAAAGCTTGCAGTGTTTGTGTACAGAACCTCTATGGCCTGGTGGCTGCGCTATTACTACAGCAGCACATGGACGGTTATTGTCACTGCTGCTGATGTACTAAGAAAGTGATGCAATTCTTGGCAAAACAACTGCACCACAGAGCACAACTAACAATTCCCATTGACTTAAATGGGGTCTTTAATCCCTTGAATGCTAGAGATGTCTCCAATACATTGCAAAGCATCTGAGGCCTCTCCAGCATCCAAGGGGTTAACAAGCCATATTTAGCTCAATATGAATGTTTCTTCGACCCTCTGTGGTACAGATGGTTTACCCAGATTGCGTCACTTTGCTTTTATATATAAGACCTAATCTCCCTTGGCCTGATAGCCAGGAGAGAAGATAAATTAGAGGAAGAAATTCTCCAGTAAATTACTAGAAAAGCGCTAAAGCTGGCTAAGTGTTATTGACATTCCTGGTTTATAGTAACAGAGTTATTTACCTGTTTACATACCTATTTACTCTCCAATGTTTAACTCTTTAATGTCCAGTAAGTGCCAGGACCATCACAGATTTAGGTCCTTTAAAGGGGAACTATTACCGCCATTAAAGTCCTTCTTATCTGTATGTCCCACCTCACAAAATCTTCAATCCGTTTTTATTTCTTATTTTGATGCAGGATATAGACTGAGATATAAGCTTTTCAAATTAAGCCTGTGACGTCAGTCAATCTTCATCTCTTCCCCTACCCAGTCAGATAAAAATTACTTTAATGGAGGTGATAGTTCCCTTTTAGGGACGAGTGATGGTCCTGTCACGTCATGGGTTAAATTATCACAATGTACCTGAACACGCTGTGATCATGCCGGGAGGCTGTAACTGACTGCTCCAAGGCAGGAGCAATCAGTTTCAGCCTTTCCCCCGGCAAGCCAATGAAATGGCACTGGTCCTCTAATGTAAAAAAAAATAAAAAAAAAATAAAAAAAAATCCTGGGCATTAAGGGATTAAAGACCTGAGGTGCACAGCACTGCACAACCCTCTGTTCTTTAAAGGCATAAATCCCTGGAAGCTAGTAAGATTTCCAATGAACTGCGATGCAACTAACCCCCCCCCCCCCGAAATTCTGAATTATTTCATGGGAATTTTAACCTAATACATGCTAGAAAGGTCTTCAAAACACATAGGAACCACTCTAGCATGACAGTCAGCGTCTGTTGTTTACTTTTTTTTGTTACACTTTTATGTCCTTGACAGGGAGCTCACTGAATTTCCGTTTCCAGTGAGGTTTCTGTTAATGACCATAGAAGCAAGGACAGTGATAGAACGTTGCACTATCCTGCAATGGAAAAGCCTGTCTCTGCTATAGCATACAGAGCACTCTGTGCTGCATGAATACAGCAACAATCTATCAATATCCCTGCTTTCACCGTCCCTGACAGAAAGCTCTCTGGAAAATTAATTTTTCCTCTTTCAGGTACCTAACAAAAAGATGAACATGAAAAAAGCCCTAATACTAAAAAAGTAATAAATGATATAGGCAACTTTACATTATATGCATTTTCAGAATACGTAGCAACAAAACAGAGGTTGACTGTCACTTTAAACATTAATGGGAATTTTTATTTCTCTCCTTCGGTGCAACTGGTTTGCCCCAGAATTACTTCACTTTTAAACGAATGGGAATTTTTGGGAGTTTTTAGTTGTCCCCTATAGTGCAATTGCTTTGCCCCAGAATTCATCCACTTTTCTTTTGAATATACGGCCAGGGACAGATTTCCCAATAGGCAGAGTAGGCAGCTACCTGGAGCTTCAAATTTTGGGGAGTGTTTCAGCTGTGCTAGCCACACCCACATTCTGAACTGTGGGTGTGGCCAGAGCAATCTCAATGTCTCTGAGACAGTTTTACATCCCTTTACAAGCTATTATTTAACTAACTGGATGCTAGAGAGATCTCCCTACCAACCAAGGGGTTAACTTTTTTTTTTTTTTCATCCTTTCTTGTTATAGGACAAGGGTATTTTCTGTGCAGGAAGCAGTGGATGTGACTAGGGGAGGGGACATGTGTGGAGCAGGGATGTGGCCATGGGTGGAGTCAAGTGCAGCTAGAGTGCCTTGCCTAGGGGCACTTGGGATGTAAATCTGGCCCTGCATAAGGCACTAATTAGAGTGTGTTCTGGCACATATAAAAAGTTGGATACCTTATATAGAGAATCACAAGCTTACCGTTCAGCCAGTGCAGAGGGGATTCCTCCATTTTCAGGGAACTCTGGAAAAGATTTCTTCTTATGTCTGGTGAGCTACGAAATTCATATCGAGAGGCCGTATACAACCCTCCATCTGAAATAAACCAAAATATTAAGTTTGGTGAATTCTGGAACATCCAAAACAAAATTCTGAATATAAAATTACAGAACTGATTAATAGTATTACAAGCTACAGTTCCAGTTAGCAGCACTTATTGGATTTGCAATCAAATAAAGAGAATCGAGTCGTGTAAAATCTTCCATAAGCGTTCTGTTTCATAATTTGAGTTATGTTTACTGGCTTGTACAGACACCACAAACTGCACCACATACTGAATCTGTAACTGCAGGAAGAATGTTCTACAAAAGAGGATTTTAGTCTTACATGTTAAATCCTTTTGTCTTAGTCCATACAGGTTACTGGTAACTTTGGGTAGGCAATCAGCCCCTTTAAGTAGGCAGGAACAATTCTGAGAAGTGACTGCTGGGTGGAGCCTACCTCCTCTCCTTAGCTTGCAGCTAGCCAATCCCCATCCAGTAAGATTTGAAAACTAACTACTGACTAGGTAGTAAGAAGGTAAAGGAAGACTCCTGTGAATATGAACCAGAAAGGACCCCCACATTCTGCCACAGGAGAGCCAAGCATGGTTCCTTGACAGGGTGGGAGACCAGTAACCTGCATGGACTAAGAGAAAAGGATTTAACAGGTAAGACTAAAATCCTATTTTCACTGTCATCCAATACAGGTTACTGGTAACTTTGGAATGTCCAACCATTAAGTTCCCCAGGGAGGAAAGAAAGGCAAGGACAAGGCACAGACCCCCAAAGTCACCAGAGCACCAATGAACCTACAGGTCATAAACAGCCCAGCCCAAACAACTAAGTGTCAATGGGCACTGAACAGGGGTAACACAGACCCCAGGAACTGATACACAGCACACTGAACTAGAGCCAACAGGGCTCAAAAGTGAAAGAGTATGGAAGGAATAAAGGAGATCCTAGACAGGTAAGGCTGCCTCCAGGACCTTCCTCCCAAAACTGGCATCAGACGATTCCAGGACATCCACACGACAGTGTTTGGAAAAGGTATGTACAGACGACCAAGTGGCCGCCCTACACAATTGATCAGCTGAGGCCTGATTTTTGTAGGCCCAAGATGTCCCAATAGACCTCGCAGAATAAGCCGTGACCCGAGAGGGGGCAGGCTTCTTCCGAAGTTCGTAAACCCTACGAACAGTGGATTTAATCCAAGAAGCAATGGTTACCCTGGAAGCAGGCTTCCCTGCCCTGGGACCCTCAAGAATGACAAAAAGAGTGTCAGACTGCCGCAAGGACTCAGTGCGGTACATGTACGACTTGAGACAACACACGACATCCAACAAGTGAAGATCCTTCTCCTTGTCAGAAGTAGGGTTAGAGCAGAAAGAAGGTACCACAATCTCCTCATTAATGTGGAACTCAGACACCACCTTCGTAAGAAACTCTGGCGAAGTGCGAAGCATAGCCTTGCCCTTGTGAAACACCAAAAATGGTGGCCGACAAGACAAGGCATGCAGCTCCGCAACACAGCGAACAGACACGATCGCCAGGAGAAAAGCCATCTTCCACGTCATCAGATGTAGCGGAATATTGGCCAAAGACTCAAAAGGAGGGTGCTGAAGGACGCCCAAAACCAAGTTAAGGTCCCACTGAGGAGCAGAATCCTTAAACACAAGACGGGAATGAGCAACGCCCTGGAAGAAAACCTTGACATCAAGAACAGCAAGGCGACTCTGAAAGAAAACAGAGAAAGCAGAAGTCTGAACCTTAAGGGAACTCAGACTGAGACCCTTATCCACACCATCCTGGAGGAAGGAAAGGACTGTAGGAAGATCAAAATCCTGAGACAGGTCCCTATCAGCACACCAAAAGAGAAAGGTAGACCAAACTCGATGGTAGGCCTTAGAGGAAACAGGCATACGGGCACTAAGCATAGTAGCCACCACTCCAGAAGAAAAGCCCTTCTTCAAAATTGAGGATTCAATCTCCATGCTGTCAAAGCCAGACGGTGAACATCCTCCTTCCACAGGTAACCCTGTAGAAGAAGATCCGGACGGGAGGGGAGCTGAAGAGGTTCCACCACTGAGAGATCCAGAAGCTCCAGAAACCAAGCCTGTCGAGGCCAGTAAGGAGCAATCAGAATGACTGGGCAACGCTCCAGTCACAGGTTCCTGACAACCCTGTGCAACAGGGGAATGGGAGGAAAAAGGTATGCCAGAGGAAAAAGCCACGGAATTGACAAGGCATCAACTGCTAGAGCCAGAGAGTCTGCCCAGCGAGAGCAGACCGTTGGAACCTTCCTGTTGTGTCTTGTTGCCATCAGGTTGATGCACGGAAGACCCCACTGCTGTACAATGAGGTCGAACACCTCTTGATGCAGTTCCCACTCTCCGCTGTCCAATGTGTGTGGACTGAAGAAGTGTGCCAGAATGTTGTCTACGCCAGGAATATGAACTGCGGAAATGGCAGGGACATGCTCCTCTGCCCAGGACAAAATAGCCTTGAACTCTAACCAAGCTGAGAGACTTCTTGTGCCGCCTCGTTTACTGATGTAGGCTACCGCTGTGGCGTTGTCAGACTAGACCCTGACCGGGCAATCCTCCAGTTGGCGTGTCCATTGGCGCAGGGCATGAAATATCGCCTGAAGCTCCAAGACATTGACGGGGAGGAGAGATTCTTCCTGAGACCACCGGCCCTGAGCATTCAAGTGCCCCAGGACCGCTCCCCAGCCAGAAAGGCTGGCATCCGTCGTCACTGTTGTCCAGAATGGCACCATGAAGGGCCTGCCTTTCAGCAGATTGTCCAGGTTGAGCCACCATTAGAGGCTCAGCTCCACATGAAGAGGGAGAGGTAGGGACCTCGCCAGGAGATCCGGTTGACCCCTGCATGTCAGGATTAGAAACCTCTGGAGTTCCCTGGTATGAGCCATGGCAAACAGGACAGCTTCTATGGTGGAAATGAACTTCCCCTCCAGGGATGACAACTTCTTGGCCGGAACCGGATCCTGATTAAGGACAACCTGGACCTTCAGTGTTATCTGATGAGCCACTTCATCCGTGAGAAACACCATCCCTCTCTGAGTGTCGAAGAGGATTCCCAGAAAAACCATCCTCTGGAAAGGAACAAGGTCCGACTTGTCCAGATTGATGATCCACCCGTGGCGGGACAGAGCATGAATGCAGTCCTGCACCTGCTGATGAAGGAGTTCTGGAGAAGATGCCTTCAGAAGGAGGTCATCCACGTACGGGGTAACTCTGATGCCGCCCTAATGGAGGACGGAAATCAAGGCTCCCAGGACTCTGTTGAAGATTTGAGGAGCCGGGGTCAGGCCAGAAAACTGGAAATGCCCTTGGTCGCAGGCAAAGCGGAGATTTTGCCGACTCTCTGTATGGATGGTAAAGTGCAGATATGCATCCTGAAGATCCAGAGAAGCCAGAAATTCCCCAGGGTACATGGCAGTGATCACCGTGCGTAGTGACTCCTGGTGATACTGGGACCTGACCACAAAGGAGATGAGATCCTTCAAATCCAAAATGGGATGACAGCCACCGTCCTTCTTGGAAACCACAAAGAGTTTGGAGTAGAACCCCAACCCCCATTCCTGAGGAGGAGCTGGTTCCAAGACCACCTTCTCCAGAAGGGCCTGAATTGCTCCCTCGAAAAGGCTGCGCTTTTCTGCTACCAGAGGAGGTGTGGGGAGGAGGAAGGGAGGTGAAGGGGATCCTGTGCCCCGCAGCCACCATGTGCAAATCCCACGAGTCCAACACAGAGGCTTCCCAAGCCAAGAGGTAGTGGTGCAAGGGGCCTCCCACCTGCAGGTGGGGACCAGGATTAGGCAAGTCATGCAGAAGAAGGTTTGGAAGCCTTGGGCTTGGCGGAGGACTTAGGCCTCCATTGCTGCTTAATCTTGACTGAGGCGCGCGGAGCCTGAGGCATCGCCTGGGTCACCTGGCACGATTCAGCCTGAAAGGGATGAAAAAATGATTCTGCTTGACAGGTGCCTTCTTCCTAGCGACCACTGGTAGGTGACTACTCTCCCCCCCAGTGGCTTCACTGATTAGATTCTTGAAATCAGGCCCAAACAGTGAGGTGTCCTGAAAGGGCAAAGACAGGAGAGTCTTGGAGGCAGTGTCAGCAGACCAGATCTTGAGCCAAAGAGCACGTCTGGCTACCACAGACATGGTGGATGCCCTGGCTACCATACGTACAGCGTCAAACAGGGCAGCAGAAACAATGCTGAGCCTCAGAGATGTTGGCGAGAAGCCACAACATGTCAGCAGTAGGAGCTCCCTGCCAGACAGCTGAAGTGAGGTGTTCAGTCCAAACAGCTACAGCCCTATTCACCCACGCCGCAGCAAGAGCAGGGAAGAACCCGCCATTGCAAAAATGGCCTTGAGAGAAGTCTCAAGCTTTTTGTCAGTCCAGTCTTTCAGAGCAGATACATCAGCCATAGGGCAAGGCAGTGGACTTAGAAAGCCTGGAAACAGGGGCATCCACCTTAGGAGGATGAACCCACTGAGCTAGGGCCGCTTCAGAGAACAGGCAAAGCTTAGCAAATTTCCTAGAGACAGACGGCTTTCTGTCTGGGAACTTCCACTCCTCAGACACCAAACAGTCAAGGGTGGGGTTAGGTGGAAAACAAGTATGGGGCCTGACAGGCTCCTGAAACACATAAGACCGGTCAGAGGACACCTCCTGTACCAAGGGAATGTTCAGGGTGTTCAACACAGCCCTGGTCAGGCCCTCAGGCGATGGAACAGGATCAGCCTCAAAGGGGTCCCTAAACTGAGAGGAAGGGACAGCAGAACAGTCTTCATCATTAGAGTCCACCAATAATTCCTCCTCAGAGGAATCAAACACATCAGGTACACCTGGCTGTTTAGGCAGGGAAGATCTGATAGGGGTGGGGGCCTACCATGAGTGGAAGACCCCCTGCAAGGTGGATGGAAGGAGTGGTAAGGTAGACCGGAGGTCCCTGGTAGTAACCTTAAACTCTTGCATCCAAACTGGCTCTAGTGCATGGCTGGAGGTCCTTGCAGGGGACTCAGGGGCAGCAGAGCAAGCTGAGCAAATGTGACCTGAGTATTCTTTAGGTAACCCTGAGTGACATGAGGAGCAATGAGGGACACAGACACCCCAGCGTCCTTAGAACTTGGGGCTAGGCCTAAGACTAACGTAACAGACATTCTCACAGAGTCAAACACCCAAAAAACAGTGCGTATGATTATTAAAATCACCCCAGAAATGCTAAAATAGACTTATCTGGTAGGCGAAGGGTTAAACTGCTGAGGAGAAAAGGAGAGTCCAAGCCCTGCGTACGATACTTGTTCAGAGAAGGCACAAAATGGCTGCCGTCAGAGACGAGCGTTCAAAGCAAGCGCTCATGGGAATTGTAGTTTCACTGAAAAAGTATCCCAACAGTGCCCGAAGCCCCAACATGCCCAGAACGCTGACCGGATAACAGAGCAAGGGCAGACCAACCAAATGAGTATCTCTGACCTCGCTACATGGAGCGGTTGCAGAGATATGTCCCAAACTGTAAAGTCCCATAGTAGTGAATGGAGCAATGGCGCCTATGCGGTAAACTCGCGCCAACACAAAATTTACAGGGTGAATACCAAAATGTAAAACCGCTCCAAGTGCCACTAGAACATGTCAGCAGAGTCAATAAACACTGAGCCCAGTAGTGAAAGTACCCACAACCCCCCCAAGAGATGCTAAACCAGCAATCAAAGGGTTAAGTTACCACGTAAATGTGCTCCAAACTCCCCACAGACATACAGATAAACCCAATGAGTGCATGAGTATGTAAAAGGAACTCCAAATGAGACCCCTGTGCAGAGGGGAAGCATGGGACATGTGGACCTCAGCACTCAAAGGGTGCTCACTTTTTAGCAGGTCTTCTATCTTCAGATTACCATATATCAAGAAGAAGCCTCAGTGGGCAACTCCTGAGGAAAGAACTTGCAGCCAAGATTTTCCCCCCAGGGCTTAGGTCCACAAAAGCACCTGGTAAACTGAGCTATCCACATTTGGGTGATTGGAATTGTCAGTGATGGTAATCCGCCTAATGGTGGTATCCCATCCTATATAATAATTTGCTAAATCGTGTGTAACGCGGCGACATGCGCAGTAGACACTGCTGCGCGTGCTGCAGTCATGCGCAGTAGAGACTGCCTGCTCCGTGGCTGATACAGAGCTGGGCCCTCCGAAGGAGCGTCCAGCTCTGTATCAGCCGTGGTGCGGGCAGTCTCCACTGCGCGTGACTGCCCCGCGACCGGGTGGCAGTGGCACCGTGGCCCGTGTAACGGGCTGTTCAACTAGTATCTAACAGAAAAATAATAAAAAAGCTAAAACCATAGCAGAACTGTTCTCTTGCCTTGTGTCTTGACCAAGGAACAAATCTTACTGGATGGGGATTGGCTAGCTGCAAGCTAAGGAATGGAGGTAGGCTCCACCCAACAGTCTCTTCTGAGAATTGTTCCTGCCTACTTAAAGGGGCTGATCGCCTACCCAAAGTTACCAGTAACCTGTATTGGACGACAGAGAAGGTACTTTATATTTATAAAATAAAAGACAAAACTATTTCAAGCACAGGCAATAGAAAGGAGTACCAGGGTCATAGTACCATCAAGTTAATGATCCACTCAGAGTCTATGTTACCTATATAATCTAGAGACATGCAACCTTCTGTCTCCTGCTATTCATGAACCACAATTCCAGCCATCCTCAACTGGACTATGGCCAGGGGGTTTAGTTCAGCTGGAGTCCTGAAGGTTGCCAAACTTTGTTCTAAGCTGTTGTATAATGGGATAGCATATAATTAAGCCTTGACAATAACTGGGAACATCAAAGCAACTATCATTTCTAATTGATATCTGTAATTTGTAATAAATATGAAAATTAAAATGTAATTACCAGCATAAAGCCCGAGTAGAAATTACACACATTTTCTGGGCATGAAAACATTTGAGTAAAAATGTGCAAATTGATTAGTCCTGCTGCACTGGACCTACAGTATGTACAGGTTAGGGTGGACATCTGTGTTTTTCAATTGTTCTGGACGATAATAGGATTTTAGTCTTACCTGTTAAATCCTTTTCACTTAGTCCATACAGGTCACTGGTACTCTGGGAGGCGTAAGTCCCCTTTAATAGGCAGGAACAACTATGCAAATAATTTGCAAGGGGCGGAGCCTCCCCTCTTACTTAAGCCACCTTCTGGCCAGAGCCACTTTAGATTGATTTGAGACCCTAAAACTGACCTCAGGTAAGCAAAAAGAAAGACTCCTGTGAGCATGCCCGAACGGTCTCCCACTGAATGCCACAGGAGAGCCAAGACTGGTCCCTTAACAGGGTGGGAGACCAGTGACCTGTATGGACTAAGTGAAAAGGATTTAACAGGTAAGACTAAAATCCTATTTTCACTGTCGTCCAATACAGGTCACTGGTACTCTGGGATGTACAAACATTGAGCTGATCCAGAGGCGGGAAGTAAGGCAAGGACCAGGCGCAAGGCCCAAGTCACTAGAACTGCTATGACCAGTTGATAACATAGCCCAAACTGTAAGTGTCAACGGACACCAATCAAGGGAACAATCCCTGAACTAACACAGCACATGGAACCAGAGCCAACCGGGCTCAACAGTAAAGAAGCACTAAGGATCACAGAGCGGAAGACCTACACAGGCAAGACTGCCTCCAGGACCTTCCTTCCAAAACTGGCATCAGCCGACGCCAGTACATCAACTCGGTAGTGCTTTGAAAAGGTGTGCACAGAGGACCAAGTGGCCGCTCTGCACAGTTGATCAGCAGAAGCTTGATTCTTGTAGGCCCAAGAGGCCCCAATAGATCTGGTGGAATGGGCAGTTACCCGGAAGGGAACATGCTTATTCCTCAACATATAGGCTCCACGGATGGTAGCCTTAATCCAAGAGGCAATGGAAACTTTGGAAGCCGGTCTTCCTGCCCTAGGCCCCTCAGGAATGACGAATAGAGCGTCAGACTTCCTGATAGACTCGGTGCGATGAACATAAAACTTGAGGCAACGCACCACATCCAACAGATGGAGATCTCTTTCCTTGTCAGATGAAGGATTAGGGCAGGAAGAGGGAACCACAATCTCCTGATTGATGTGAAACTCAGACACAACCTTGGGTAAGAATTCCTTGGTAGTGCGAAGCACAGCCTTATCCTTGTGGAACACCAGGTAAGGAGGTTTACAAGACAAGGCCTGTAACTCTGCTACCCGGCGCACTGACACAACAGCCAAGAGGAAGGCCATCTTCCAAGTCACAAGACGTAATGGAATGGAAGCCAAGGATTCAAACGGTGGTCGCTGAAGAACTCCCAGCACCAAATTGAGGTCCCACTGGGGAGCAGGACTCTTGAAGGCAGGTCGAACATGAGTCACACCCTGGAAGAAGACTTTCACATCAGGAAGGACAGCAATCCGTTCCTGGAAAAACACAGACAAGGCAGAAGTCTGAACTTTGAGGGAACTCAGACTGAGCCCCTTATCCACACCGTCCTGCAAAAAGGCCAGGACAGTGGGAAGATGGAAGTCAAGTGACAACTTCTTGTCAGAGCACCATGTCACGAAAGTTGACCATATGCGATGATAGATCTTGGAAGACACAGGCTTACGAGCACTGAGCATCGTCGATACCACAGAAGGAGAAAAGCCTTTCTTTGCTAGAATCGAGGATTCAACCGCCATGCCATCAAATGGAGAGAGTGAACATCCTCTTTCCACAGATACCCCTGAAGAAGCAGGTCCGGACGGGCTGGAAGTGGGATCGGATCCTTCACTGACATGGCCATCAATTCCGGAAACCAGGACTGGCGAGGCCAGTTTGGAGCAATCAGGATGACAGGACAACGTTCCCTCTTCAACTTCTGGATAACTCTGACCAATAGAGGAAGAGGAGGGAAGATGTAAGCCAGGGGGAAGTCCCAAGGGATCGACAAGGCATCTACTGCTAGAGCAAGGGAGTCCCTCAACCGGGAGCAAAACACCGGAACCTTCCTGTTGTGTCTGGTAGCCATCAGATCCACCACAGGCATCCCCCACCGTTGAGTGAGCATGTGAAACACCTCTGGGTGAAGAGCCCATTCTCCGCTGTCGACGGTGTGACGACTGAGGAAGTCTGCCATGACGTTGTCTACGCCTGGAATATGAACTGCAGAGATGACAGGCACGTGATCTTCTGCCCAAGACAAAATATCCTTGACCTCCCACCAGGCGGAACCGCTTCTTGTGCCGCCTTGCCTGTTGATGTAAGCCACCGCCGTGGCGTTGTCGGACTCCACTCTGACTGGAAGACCGGTCAATTGAGACTCCCAGTGCCTCAGGGCCAGCCGGACAGCTCGAAGTTCCAGAACATTGATGGAGAGCATGGATTCCTCCAGACCCCATTTCCCCTGAGCACTGAAGCGACCCCAGACTGCACCCCAGCCCCGAAGGCTGGCATCCGTAGTGACTGTGGTCCAAGGAGGAACTAGAAAGGATTTCCCTTTCAGGAGATGAGAGAGATCTAACCACCAGTGCAGACTCGACTCGACATGAGGAGGAAGAGAAACAGACAGATGCTGATGATCTGGATGAGTCTTGCACGTCTGGATCACAAACCTCTGAAGATCCCGGGAGTGGGCCATGGCAAATGGTACTGCTTCGATCGTGGAAATGAACTTCCCCACTAAGGACGACAACTTCGGTACTGGAATCTCGTCCATGTCCAGAATTCCAGCCACTCTGACAGCTATCTGGTGAGCCACGTCCTCTGGAAGAAACAACATGCATTGGCGAGTGTCGAACAGGAGACCCAGGAACAAAAGCCTCTGAGATGGAATCAAGTCCGACTTGTCCAGATTCAGGATCCAGCCATGACGGTTCAGGGTGTGCATGCACATCTGTAATTGCTGAAGGAGGAGCTCCGCTGAGGAGGCCTTCAGAAGGAGATCGTCCATGTAGGGGGTCACTCTGATCCCATCCTGATGGAGCACCGCTATCAAGGAGCCCAACACCCTCTGGAAGACCTGAGGGGCTGAAGTCAGCCCAAAGGGGAGCGCTGCAAACTGAAAGTGTCCCCTGTGGCAGGCAATCCTGAGATACCGCCTGCTCTCTGGATGAATAGGGATGTGAAGATAAGCATCCTGAAGGTCCAGGGAGGCAAGAAACTCCCCTGGAGACATTGCTGCAATCACAGAGCGCAGGGACTCCTGGCGGAAGTGGGAAGTCACCACATAGGCATTGAGATCTTTGAGATCCAAGATGGGACGGGCTCCTCCGTCCTTTTTGGCTACCACAAACAGGTTGGAATAAAATCCTGAACCTGTGTCCCCCTGAGGAACCGCCTCCAGGACCTCTTTGTCCAAGAGATCCTGAATAGCGTCGTCGAACAGACGCCTTTTTGTGGGTTCCTGAGAAGGACGAGTAAAATGGAACCGAAAAGGAGGAAGGGAAGAGAAAGGGATCCTGTATCCCTCTGACACCACCTGAAGAACCCATGGGTCCGCCACTGACTCCTCCCAAGTCCGGCGAAAGATGCGGAGACGACCGCCTACAGCCGGATGCGGACCCGGGTTCGGCGAGTCATGCCGAAGCAGTCTTGGAGGTCTTGGCCTTGGAGGCAACTTTGGGCCTCCAGGACTGTTTGGGCTTGGAGGAGGAGCGCGTAGTGGGAGGACCCGTTTGGGCCGAGGAGCGTGTCTCAGTCTGAAAGGAACGAAAGGACCGATTGCGTTTGGCTGGAAACTTTTTCTTAAAGACTGAGGGTAGAAGAGTACTTTTACCGCCAGTAGCCTCACTGATCATTTCTTTGAGTTCAGACCCAAAAAGCAAATTCCCCTGAAAGGGCAAGGAAAGCAAGGCTTTCTTAGAGGCTGTATCAGCAGACCAAATTTTCAGCCAAAGAGCGCGTCTAGCCACCACAGAAGAGGTGGAGGCCCTCGCCATCATGCGCACAGCATCAAAAGCAGCGTCAGCAACATAGTTCTGAGCTTCAGTGATATTAGCAAGCAGCTGCAACTGTTCAGATACAGGCGCATCCTGGCGAACCGCTTCAGTCAGTCGTTCAGTCCAGGCCGCAATAGCTCTATTAACCCATGCCACAGCAAAAGTGGGGCGCATGGCTGTGCCAATGGAGGCAAAAATAGACTTAAGAGAGAGCTCTAGTTTCTTATCCGTCCAGTCCTGCAAGGCAGAGGCATCTGAGACAGCCAAAGCAGTAGATTTGGATAGTCTAGACACAGGAGCATCCACTTTGGGAGGATGAACCCATTTTGCCAGCTCCGCCTCAGGAAAAGGGTAAAGTTTAGCAAACTTTTTGGAGACAGAGGAAGATCTATCAGGATTCTTCCATGCCTCAGAGACCAGACGGGCAAGAGTAGGGTTAGTTGGAAAACAAACAACTGGTTTAGATGGCTTTTTCTGAAAAACATCAGTAGGATCATAAGTGGATTCCTGAGTCAGAGGAAGGTTGAGCGTATTCAGAACCGCTCTGATCAGACCCTCAGCCGAAACTTCAGGGTCACACTCATAGGGGTCCCCAATGGACCTGTTAGATTCAATAACAGTACGTTCCTCAGCATCAGAATCCTGTAAAAGTTCTTCTTCAGAAGAATCAGTGATATCAGGAGCTCCCTGTGGCTTAGGCAGGGAGGTCCTGATAGTAGAGGGGGTCTGCCAGACCTGGAGAGCCCCCTGTACCTGAGAGGGAAAGAGTTGAAGCGTGGATCTGAGATCCCTAGTGGCAGCTTTAAACTCCCTCACCCAAGATGGCTCAATAGCGTGGCTGGGAAGCCCAGGGTTGCTATCTTGACCAGTACAATTAGGGCATAGATCCCCCACATTATCGCCATCCAGCCCAATGTGGCAAGAGGAGCAAAACGCCATGGGGGTAGCGGACCCCCCATCCTCCTTAGACTTGGGTCTAGCCCCTAGCTCCAGTGAAGTAGACATGCTCACAGCGTCAATATACCCCACTAATAACACTATCACCCAGAAAAAGTGTTAAAGATTAAAGTTTCACCCCAGAAATGTTCTAAAAACGGACTTATCTGGCCAGCGAAGGGTTAATCTGTTGAGGAGAGAGAAGGCTCGGTCCCTGCGTAGTGTACTCGCCTAGGAAAAGTACCACAAAATGGCGGCCGTCATGACAGCCAATCAGAAACGAGCGCGAACCAAGCGCTCATGGGAAATGTACTTTTCCTGGCCAAGTACCCCAAACACTGCCCGAAGCCCCCCTGAACACCCCACATAAATAAAACACATTCCGGATGATAGATCAGGAGCCTAGAATTAAAATGAGCCCTCTCTGAAGTTGCTGTGACAAGCGGTTCCAGAGATATGTCCCATACTGTGAATTCCCATAGAGAGTAAAGGAGCCCTTGCGTCTGAGCGGGAAAAAGCCGCGCTTAAAGGCGCGGAACACCATTTTTAATAAAGTTTAGTAAAACATTAAAAAGTGCCCAAACAAGCATGAAACACATGAGAAACATAAATAAATGAATACCCAATGCTCCAAAACTCAGAGAATAACACAGAAATTGCATAAACAGTAATAATGCAATAAAAACACCCTATGAGTGCTGGAGTGTATTAAAACTCCCAAATACAAGCCCAGCAAAGGGACACTGTGGGGACAAGTGGACCTTCAGCACTTAATGGGTGACTCACCTTCCTTGCTGACTTCTGTCTTCAGGTGACCATGATAAGGAGGGAAAGAACCAGAGGTAAATTCCCCAATAGGGGAGCTGCTTAACACAAGCTGTCCCCTCTTCAGGGCATAGGTCCACAGAAAATCCCTGGAAGCTGCACCAGCCACTTTAAAGAGGGCAATTCACAGCCATGGTCACCCTCCTAATGGTGGTATTCCATATTTGAATAAAAAATAATAAAATACTAAGATGCATAGATGTTCTCTACCTGGTGTGCAAGCACACCAGGAACAAATCAATCTAAAGTGGCTCTGGCCAGAAGGTGGCTTAAGTAAGAGGGGAGGCTCCGCCCCTTGCAAATTATTTGCATAGTTGTTCCTGCCTATTAAAGGGGACTTACGCCTCCCAGAGTACCAGTGACCTGTATTGGACGACAGTGAAAACTGTCTTTAAAAGGATATTAAAGGTCCATACAAAGCCCTTTTAAATCCTTGGCTGCATCCAAACTCAGTTCCCATAGTCCAAAACTCCTCAGTGTAAGGCACTGATACCACCCAGGCCTGCAGATCACCATGATCTGCAAGGCAAACTGAGAGAAAAATGAAGGAATTTTAAGCTATGTGAACTCAGTTTCCATAGCTCCTGGGGCACAGGTAAAGATATAAAAGGGTCTTGTATAGATGCTATACTGCCCTTTTATCTTCAGCCACCCAGAGGGCAGTCCAGGATGATTAGAAGAGTGGGACCATCTTTCAAGTGGCCAAAAGACAAAGAATCAATTCAATGTTTTTAATTGTGTGTGTGCAGGAGGCAACTGTGCATAGATAAGAGCTTCATGTTAACAATCCTCCCCACCCCCCACTGAGTATTATTGATAAACAAAGCATTGCTAACATGTACGGGCCCTGAATTTAAAGGGGCAGAATAGGGTCAATAAAAAATCCTTTTATACCACTGGCAGTGCCCTAAGAGCTATGGTATGGCGTTCCCATAGCCTATAACTCACCCGGTATCATTCAGTTCCCCGTACAGATCATGAATACCTGCAGCTCTGCGTGCATCAGTGCCTCACTCAGTGCTCATGGGAGCTCTCTGATCCCTCCAGACAAGCCACTGATGCCAGATTTGCCAACACAGGGCTTCTGATGGGGGGGGTATATGTGTCTTAGTTTCTGCACTGGGAACCGAAAGAGACCATGTGAGATACAAGCTATGACTCTGCCCCATTGGTCTGAGGGCACTGCCAATGGTTTAAAATAACCTTTTACTAACCATGTACTGCCCCTGAAATGCAGGATACTTAGGAAAAGTACAAACTCTAGAGCCGAGCTGGCTCCTGTGAAGCCTTACAGAATGACATATCTATAAGCATTCTGCATTAAAAGGGAGGTAGGTCCAGAGATTAAACTAGAAACTACTGGACCCTGGGGTGAAGTCTAAGGTTGAAGCTAAGGCTGACTCGGACATTCTCCCCACCTCGCCCATACACAAGAGCACACCTTTGCAAAATGTTGGACACCTATCTGGTGTTGACAGGGACATCTAAGAAAAGGGAAAGGCACATCCATGCTATTATTACATTATAATATAAAATATAATATATTTAATTATATAATCCCAAATCATTTAATTCCTGACTTCTCCTTGGAAATGGATTGGAACACAAAGTCAATTCAATAACAGTTACATAGGGTGAAAGCAATCAGTGTTTAGTAACACTGGCTACAGCAAAGGCCCTTTCAAAAAATGCTTAAAATACTATGTCAAGTAGAGGCCGTATTAATCAGAGGATACATATAAACAATGTGTTCACACACCTATTATCAGGCCTGTGTATCCTCTAGCTGGATCATAGGGACATTTTTCTTTTCCATCTTCATCGTTTGAAGCCAAAGTAAAGGTGCTGGTGTCCTGAAATGAAAAGAAGAAACACACAGTTGTGTCTGAGAGCAACCACAGCTGGACTGGTAGACTGCACTAGAGAAAAGCAGACTTCCTGAAACAAAAGCTATACCACACTGGATTAATGGACACCAAGGGCCATATATTCAAAACAAAAGTGGAAGAGTTCTGGACAAAACATTTGCACTGTAGGGGAGAACTAAAAATTCACATTTATTTAAATGGAGATTTTAACCCATTGAATATTAGAATGCGTTGGCGACCTCTCTAGCATTCAAGTGGTTAAAATCCCCATTTAAATAATTGGGGATTTTTAGCATTTTTAGTTCTTCCCTATAGTGTAACTGGTTTTCACCAGAACTCTTCCACTTTTCTTTTGAACATACGGTCCCATGTGTTTGCTTCTGCCAGGTGGTTTTCATTTACTGAAAAAAAAAAAAAATACTAACAAAAAACAAAAGGATCATTCTTAAAGGAACCAGAATGATAAGAACACAACTTCATACTATGTAAAAAAGCATGGTGCATAATTCACAGGTTGATATTTACATAACATGACTTAACAGTTTGAGGAGTAAAGGGGTGCACAATGTTTTGCTTCTTCCTCTGGTCCTCAAAGTGTTAAAGTAATATTAAACCTTACAACAATTTGGATGTTTTTGTGAAAACTTTCAAAATCACCTATGTTTTGTTAGCTATTTTTTTAAATCATTTTGTCAGTTTATGCACACTAGAAAGTAAAAGTACCTCTTACCTTCCACCTGCAACTCCCTCCTAGCTTGATACTAACATTCTATACTGCTCTTCCTCCCACTCCACCCTAGCCAAACACTAAAATTCCACTCTGGTCTTCCTCCCACCTGCCACTCCTTCCTAGCCAGATACTAAGACTTTTTTTTATATTTTTCTTGTACTGTTGGCCAAGGCTGCTCCTGACGAAAAAGCAGTGTGCTTAGAAACACTTTGAGCTCTTTTGGCTACCAGTATATTTGTTACATGCTTTTAAATATATTGGTATTAAAATATTTATGATCTTTCACGAGTGGATTGATTGGATTATTATTACTAGAGGTGTATCTCCAAGCAGTGCGGACAGTTAATTCTTGCATGCTGTTAACAATGATTCTATGAAGAATAGACCGGTGATATCTACTTTTGTGAATATCACTCTGATTTTATGTTTATCGTTTATGCAATTGTGGTTTGCGCCCATTCTCGCTGTTTCTCTTAAGGATCTTGTAAGAGGTCTTTTTGTTGTTGGTGAGCTGCATTCCGTGTCCATTTGTGGAGTGACTGAGTGGGGGCAATCTTGACTCCCTCATCCATTCGGCTAAACACTTTTAGTGGCTATTTATATTTTGAGTACATTGATGAATTGGTGGAGGTTTTTATACCAAAGTTGTATTACACTAGGAGCTCCCCTCCTCTTTTCTTCTCTGACTAACATTATGTGCTGTTCTTCCTCCTGCCTGACACTCCCTACTAGCCAGATACTAACATTCTATGCTGCTCTTACTCCCACCTTCCACTCCCTCCTAGCCAAATACTACCATACTACACTGCTGTTCTTCCCACTTCATCCTAGCCAGACACGTTCTACACTATTCTTCCTGCCCCACCCTCCAAGCCAAATACTAATATTCTTCGCTGCTCTTCCTCCCACTCTCTCCTTGCCAGGTAATAACATTTCATGCTGCTCTTCCTCCCACCTGCCACTCGCTCCTAGTCAGATACTAACATTCTACTCTTCTTCCCAACTGCAACTCTCTCCTAGCCAGATACTAACATTCTACACTGTCAGATACTAACATTCCACCTGTCACTCCCTGCCAGCCAGGTACTAAACTTCCACACTGCTTTTCATCCCACTTGGCACTCCCAGCTAGCCAATACTAGCTCATTTGCATAAACTAACAAATAAATAATGCAACATATCTCAAACTGTTGTTATAAATAAATAGCTAATACAACATATGGGTGATTAAAAAAGCTCTTTCAGAACCACCAAAATTGATGTAAGGTATTAGTTCCTTGGATGCCATTCCAACGAAATGCAAAGCAAAGTATTGGAGACATCTCTACCACCCATGTCCACTGAAAAGAAGCACCCACAATCACAAATATCATACTTATCAAGGTATGAACACTGGGGGAGATTCACTAAGGAGTGATAAAGAGTTAATAAAGCGGAGATGAATTCTCCAATTACATCACTTCTCCAATTCCCATGTTATTCTATGGAGCCTATGCACTAAGACTTGGGAGATCTTAGTGCATAGACTCCATAGAAAAACACAGGAATTGGAGAAGTGATATCACTGAAGAAGTCATCTCCACTTTATCACACCTTAGTGAATAACACCCTCTGAAACAAATATATCTGTAAAGATGATATGATTTTCCTTGATAAAGACTTGCATACTAGAAACAGTTTTCTTTAAAACAAAGTGAAGACTCCAAACGTATTTTGCTTAATTTGACTCAGCTGATCAATACAATTACAGTGGGGCAGCTGTGTTAAATGGATAGCAATGTTTCATAATAAAAGCAGCTCTAATTAATCATCATAGTATTTGGGCCTTGGAGAGTGTTATTTCAATACTGTCAGAGTTGTAGTTCAAGAGTAATTGAATGATAAATTATCCCCCTCCCGTCCCTTTTACTGATGTAACACTGCTCACCTCAGAGCAGCAGGGAGTGTCCAGGTAGATTGAACAAAGGGACAATCTTCAATTAAGATAAGGGAAAAAGCTGAAAAACCTGTCAAGGGGGGCAGGGTTTTCATTGTTCTCACAGTAAGAATATTGACCCTTGATGTGACCTGTCTGGTCTATGGACTAGATTCCACATCTGAGGAGTGGGGGCTTATACTAGGTAAAAGGGGCGGGAGGGGGAAACTTTATCATTCAATTACTCGAACTACAATACTCACAGTAATGAAATAACACTCTCTATGGCTCAAATACTATGAAGATTAATTGGACCTTCTGTTTTTGTGAAACATTACTATCACTTTAATGGGGCCTCTGAAATGTTCAAAAGAAAAGCACTCACTCCAATTGCAATGGATTTTGATGTAAGAAATGAAAGGTCTTCTTATCAATATAAACACAGGAAATCACTTTTCATCTTAAGTAAATAGTAAAGCAACAAGCAGAATTGATGCTGGAGTTCCAGACCAGGAAATAGAAGTATTGTACTGAACCATGGTGGGTTTATAGGACAGCCAATACAAACATGAAAGGAAGTCCAGTGCTAAAATGCAGATTTCCACTGTTAAACACTTTTCTGGGACTTTCATAGATGTCTAATATTAGGCCCATTTTACATGGGCATCTCCAATGCAGTAATGTTTATGGGCATCCATGGGGGGGGGGGTATAAAAGGGGAAACTTGCCCAGAGGCTTATTATGGCTTAGCCCCTCCCCCATAAAATTTTTTGTGGTCCCCCGTGGTGAAGCTGCATTAGTTAAATTGCCCATTTTGACATGTTCTATGTTGGGCTATGGTGCCTTCTAATGGGAGACTATTGCCTTGAGTGAATGCATCAAAGTCATGCATTCTGCAACTTTACTATGTTCTAACAGAAATGCATTGAAGCTATAGAAAGGAAGGTTGCATAGAGGCCTTGGAGTGCTGGTGGAGGCCGCTATGCTCATCGCCATGAATTAATCACCTAGGTAGGCACCAGCCAGCAATATTGGCAGGCATTCACATGAGCCATCTGTCAGGCAGACCTCTCCTGCATCTATATTTGTGGTGGAATGTAGGAGACTGAGTGAATCAACACAGGTGACAGAACTGCTGCAGGGAGCTGCAACAGCTCTGTTGCCCATGCAGGAAATGTCTTATAGGACAACGATCTTGACGATTGTGTCCCCATAGCAGGTCTACCCCTCTGTGAGCAGACTTGCCAAGGAAATTGTAGGCTGCATTGTGAGCCCGAACAGATCAGCAGGAGAGTGGAATGGACATCTGAAAAGTGACCCCAGTGTTCCCTCCCTGATCCCGTGGTGGACTCTGAACTTCATGACTGGAAGCCTCTTAGTTCAGGGTCATGTGGTATGCAACTCACGAGTCCCAATTGACCATTAGAGTTGGAATTTTTCTCTGGACCTTAGTCGTACTGGGGTCAAGTGTGCAACTCAGCAGAGCCATAAACTTCTAGTTTGCTTCAAACTCAGTCTCAGCCAAACAGCTGATGGGAGTTATTGCTCCAATAAGAGAAGTCTTATGGATGTATGTTCAAAAGAAAAGTGGAGGAGTTCTGGGGTCAAACCATCTGCACTACTGGGAGAATTAAATATTCCCATTGATTGGAGGATTTTTGGGGCAGTCACTTTTCCTCTGAACATATGGTACTTGGCAAAACACGATCATTGCCACTGAAATTCTATCAAGTAATGGAAACATTTAAACGAACAAGCAAACAAACACACTCACTGAAACAGGCTTTTATATTACAATAACTTTTCATTAGTGTTTCTCTAATAAAAACTCCACAGATCCGTATTTGTGTTTAGCTGGTGATATCTCTACAGAACAAAACACATAATTCATATACATTTCAATTACACACATACAAAGATTGCAAGTGCCTTATCTTTTTACTGAGCCACCAATATTCCTAAATGAACAGCTGCAATCCGTAGGAAATTAAAATGCAAATGAATGTTAGTAGGTGTTAAACAGAAATTGCTAATTATCCCACATCTCTAATGTGATAAGCTATTGGGTAAAGAGAATAGAAATCACAAAGAACATAATTCCAGGAAACATTGCATTAATACATTGGAAAGTATTCTAGCATTTAGCCAATTTTTTTTTAACCCCGCGAGTACCAGAGGGGTGAGAACATGTCACTGGCACTAAAAGTGTTGGCTGGAGACTGTGACTGAAGCTAGCACTGGCTAATCCTAGCCTAATACACTGAAACTGGAAACAGATTTTCATGGCAGAAAAGAACCATCTGTCGAAGCTGCATATTTACCTACTCACTATAATATGAAGTCTTAAAAAGATATTAATGTCGAGATTGATTATTCATTATACTTTTTATAACGGACAGTAGCATTGTAAATGTCCATATCATTGTAGTCTTATTGTAATTTTATTTTAAAGTTTCTTCATCCTGCCCCTTTTCCCTACGTTACGCAGTGTCCCCTCAGATCTGAAAGCCGGTCACGTGCCCGGTCGGATCACAATGAGGGGCGATATTGTGTGTGTCTGTGTAAGGAAAACCCTGTCCACCTTGATGAAGTGAAGCAGGGTTTTCCTTATGCTGAGACAATATTGTGCCTCACTGCGATCTGTCCGGAGCGGCTTTCAGATCTGAGGACACGCTGCGTGACGTAGGCGAAAATGGGTAGGAGGGGGAACTTTAAAATAAAATTACAAGAAGACTACAATGAAATAGACATTTACATTGGTACCGTTCATTACAAAAAGTATAACGAATAATCGAACTTAACTTTATATCCTGACATTACTATTTCTTCAAATACTTCTTAGGACAGATTTATTTCTATTCTAAGTATTTTTCAAGTATTTGCCCTTACCTCTGCTGTGAGTCTATTCCATGAGTCTAACACCCTCTCTCTCTAAAGTAGTACTTAAGCAAATTACTTCAGAATTTTCCACCGTCTACCTTTAGATTATGACCTCTTGTTCTAGTATTCTCTTTTTTTGAAAACATGCTTTCCTCCAAAACTATATTATATTATTTAATATGTTTAACCCCTTAAGGACCCTTGACTACCAGGACGTCACGGTCCTTGAACTACTCAAGGACCGATGACGGTCATGGCACGTCACGTACTTTTTACTTACAGCGCTCTACCGGGAGCGCTGTAAGTAAAAATAGGGCCTGAAATAGACCGCTACAAGATCGGAGCAATCACTTTCAAGCCCCATAATGACACTCCGATACATGTGACAGGTCACGTGTACCGGCGCGTCCAAGTGCGCCTATGCGGTCATTATGGGACGGAAATGTCCCATGACCGCCAGTCCTTAAGGGGTTAAAGGTTTATGTCATATTAACCCTCTCCTTCCTTTCTTCCAAGCTGTACGTATTAAAGGGATAGTAATACTTAAGATGTAAAAAAATATATGTTGTAGGGTTTATGCCCCCGAATAAAGCAAGGGTACTCCCACTGCTGAGAGATATTTTATTAAAAAATTATAACAGCTCAAACTTGAATTTTTTTAGGTGCAATATCACAGTGCCCTGAAATTGTACAGTAGCGCTGTTGCTACACCATCCTATGGAGATTTATGGTCTACAGACCAGAGCAGTCCATAGGCTGGTGTAGCAACAGCGCTACTGTACAATTTCAGGGCACTGTGATATTGCACCTAAAAAAATTCAAGTTTGAGCTGTTATAATTTTTTAATAAAATATCTCTCAGCAGTGGGAGCACCCTTGTTTTACTCAGGGGGATAAACCCTTCAACATATATTTTTTTACATTTTAAGTATTACTATCCCTTAAAGTCCTTTGAATCTATTCTGGTACCCTCTGTACACCAGTACTCCAGGTGAGGTCACAGACACCAACAATCTATAGAGTGTCTTCAGTACCTCTCTCTTTCTGTTGCTAATGTCTCTTCTTATACAACCACGTTCTTGATTTGCTTTTCCCAATGTTTTACTGCACTGCTTGCCTACCTTTGAGTGATCTAGAATAATAGTTCTCCAGCACAATTAATTCGGGTATTAACACCTCCTGATAAACAATCCCTCCAATTACCTTATTATGAACAGAAAAGCCTAATGACCCCTATGAATTTTGCCCTTGCTCCTTCATTCAAAAGATAACATCTTCAATATGTCCTGAATGTCCTGCCCATGGTGGTGGACATGATAGTTGGTAGCAGGCCCACAGGACATAAACTCCGTGCACTGTACATGGCAGCTTTAGCACTTTAAGAACCAGAGTGATGTACAATGCATAACTTTGCAATGTGTTGCTTGCCCCACTGATTTTTAAGGGTTAAGTAGGCTTATCCTCTTCAGCTGCTTCAGTTTGCTGAAACTTCCAGCAGTCATGCCTACCTCCATGACTATGACATCCAAGGCTCTTAACCCTTTGAGTGGAAGAGGCATCTAACACAATGCGTAGGGTTACCACCCAGCCGGTATTTTACCGGCAGGCCGGTAAAAAATTGGCTTCTGTCCAATGTTAAGTCTATGGACGGAATGCCATGGCCGGTATTTTTTGGAAGAAAAGGTGGCAACCCTAACAATGCGTTGCAATGCGTTGGATATCTTCCTGGCACTCAAAGGGTTAACTCTTGAACAAAGGCACAAGGGAACTTTTTACAAGGGGCAATTAAGATTTTCTTGCCATAGTATATATGTGTGTGTGTTTGTGTATTAAGAGGTGTTTCTTCTCCTTTAATGTGGAACTTTTACCTCTAACAAACTTCAAGGGATATAAATCAAGATGTAAAATGGTCTATATTTCGTGTTTTCGTTTCTCTTAAAATGCTGTATTTAAAAAGTTAATAGAATAAATATAAAACTGCTTACATCATTTGGACGTCAGACGTCTCAAGGATGGCCATCCCCTTTGACAGGGAATCTCCACCCACCACCTGTGAGCTCAGGTGATGGACTAAACGTGTATATAAGTGGAGAGCCTGCCTCTAAGAGAAGGGGCAGGCATTTCAGCAAGATTGGCAGCGAGTAGGAAGGAGAATGTAAGCAAGATGGCCGAGCTCTGCCTCCTGGATTTGATGTCAGATGGAGTTATTTTTTTAAAGCGGAACTACCACCCCTTGCTAACATGGCCCCAAATAATTACCCATCTGGTGACTAGCTGCTCAATAGTGCTAGTCACCAAAATGATTACTGCGTTAATGAAAATTCTACACCGCTCCTGGACTGACAGGCAGGAAACAGCTCAGACATCTTTCCATCGTGATGTCTGCACTCCTGCGCTGACAGTCCCAGCCAGCTCTAGGAGTCGTTGCTAGGAGCCGCATGGTACAGGAAGGGACTGACAGTACAGGCGCGCAGACGTCACTATGGAAAGATCGCTGCGCTGTTTCCTGGCTGACAGGCTAGGGGCAGTATAGAATTCTCAATAACACCGTAATAATTCTGCTGACTAGCTCTCTTAAGCAGCTAGTCACCAGATGGTTAATTATTTGGAAAGACAAATAAAAGGTATTGGGGTGGGGGTTAGGCAAGATGACAGTTTCGCTTTAAGACTAGTTTTAAAGCTGACAAAATGCTTTTCTCCTTGACAGGGAGACAAAGGCAATACTGTTTATAGTTTACAGCTCCACAAAACAGATTCATAGCATAAAACATATGAAGAAAGATTTAACCTTTTGAGTACCTGAGGGGTATCCAACACATTGCTATGCAATAATTCATATTCATCAAGGTACAATTCTGAACCAAACCAACAGCGCCATGGAAGGGAAGACCAAAAAATCCCATTTGTTTAAATGGGACTTCTAACCCCTTGATTGATAGAGAAGTCTCCAGTACACTGCAGACAAAACACTGGTTACCTCTGTAGTTTTCATGTCCCCTCCATGATTCAACTGAACCTCTTTAGCTACTGGCAATCACAGAGCTTGCATGGAAATGTAACCCTAGAAGCTTGCAAAAAGGCATGTGTTGGATACCTTTCTGGCACTCAAAGGGTTAAGCACTGGGGTAACTCTTGCCCACACTCAGAGAATTTCATACTGGATGTGATTCTAGCAGATAAACTGCATGCTGGAAGTTATGTCTCTAAACACTGCAGAATGTTAATATTCTGGGAAGTGTCCCAAGAACTGAATCCTGTTTTCATTTCGTAAGTGTTGATGAAACCTTAACCCCTTAAGGACCATTGACGTGGCAGGACCGTCACGCTGGTCCGGCACTTAAGGACCAGTGACGGTCCTGGTCCTCCTACAGAAGTGCAGTGAGTAATACCGGGCACTGAAGTTGATCGCTCCAAGACCGGAGCGATCTCTTCCAGTGCCCCGTTTGACGTGCCGCCCCACGTGATCAGTCATGTGGGACGGCACGTCAAAGATTCCTATGTGGTCCTTAAGGGACGGCACGCCCCGGGACCGCTGGTCCTTAAGGGGTTAAAGGATAGTAATGTTTCAAAATAAAAGCAGCTCTAATTAATCTTCATGGTATTTGGGCCGTGGAGAGTGTTATTTCAGTACTGTTAGAGTTGTAGTACAAGAGTAATTGAATGATAAAGTATCCCCCTCCAGCCCCTTTTACTGATGTAACACTGCTCAGCTTAGAGCAGCAGGGAGTGTCCAGGTAGACTGCACAGAGGGACAATCTTCAATTAAGATAAGGAAAAAAGCTGAAAAATCTTTCAAGGGGGGCAGGGATTTCATTGTTCTCACAGTAAGAATATTGAACCTTGATGTGACCTGTCTGGTCTATGGACTGGATTCCACATCTGAGGAGTGGGGCTTACACTAGGTAAAAGAGGCACATACCTCCAAACATTTCAAACTGCCAAAGAGGGACACCATTGTTTTAGGGTGTGTTGCTGGGGGCGTGGCCAGTGGGTGGGGCATTACCAATAATTTTTAGACTATTTCATGACCTATTGACACCTCCTTGTGTATCCTAATAAATGACTTATAACAACACCATAGTATTTTATTTACACAGACTAATTTATAAACACATATACTGGCATTTAAACAAACATTAATGAGGTTTATTGCTGTAGAGCAATATGATACACTTATATACACACCACACAATGTGATTTCCTACAAAGAGGGACATCAGGGTGGGAAAGAGGGACAGAGGGATTTGTGCACACACATACTTTCTGGACTACTGTATGAAGGACTCCAACACAGGCAAGTGTTTCTTGTAACAAGGGGCACATATTATATAGGCATCGTTCTGCTTTAAAGGGCAATTATCACATTTTATCAAGTCAACTCCACTGGGAGCAGACCTTGTTAAAAAAACAAACAACAAAAACAAGGGGAGGGGTCAACAATTGAGCTCCTCAACTGGAATGTACATGGAAGTCTGTGGTTCTCATCCGCAAACTTCTTGGGTGTGTGCACAGTCCCCATACACCTGCTGTGCCAGGTTTTCAAGCTCAGTACAGTGGATCTATGGGTACCTGCTCTACAGGCACGTGCACACATAGACACCAAGGGGGGCTTGAGCACCTGCCCTTTTTGTCCAAAGTGCCCTCGTGCCATTTTAACAACAACAAAAACATAATAATAATTATGAGAAGTGCCCTTTTTTCATTTGAGCCCCTACCCCACAAAATGTCTGTGCACGTCCCTGCTGCTCTATGCAGAAAAGCATAGTTACACCAGGGGAGCATTGGGGTATCTCCTTTCAGAACCCCCATTCTGCTCCCCTGTTACTGTGCCGGGGCTCACAATGCAGCCACAGTTTAATCGGCAGGTCTTCTCCCAGTAGAGCAGATCTGCCAACAGGGTAACTGTCAGATGACAGTTTCCATTTAAGTGCTTCATAAGGACAATGTTCATAAGAAACATTCAATTATTTCAGAGAGATCTGCAATTCAATGCACAACCTGCTTGCACTCAAAGGGTTAAAGCATCCCTGAAAGAGAAACAACTTCATCACTCTTACACAGGCTTTATTCCAACTGACATGAACATGTTCAGTTTAACTTGTGTTAGGTAGGCCTGCAATCCCCAAAGCACATGTTCCTGTTTATTTCATGACTCCCAGCAGCACATGTACCAGTCCATAGGATCACATTTCAGGGTTCTGCATACTCGCCTGCAATGCTCACTGCATTAGAATGAATGATCATTACAAACCAACTGGTACCTCTTAAAGAATAAAGAAAAAATATATATATATATATATTCTTATGAGGAAGAACAGGTTTCATTTACAAAATTAAATATTAAAGTTTCTATATAGAAGGTTAGGCATATGACTTTGTACATATCTCTCAACATTTTTAAGGCCATAGAAGGACACTTTTGGTTTAGTGGGTGTTGCTGGGCGTGTGGTCGACGGGCAGGGCATTACTTGATAATTTTTAGGTTATTTCATGACCTACTGACACCTCAGTGTGTAACTGAATAAATTATTTAGAACAAGACCAAATTATTTTACTTATGTAGACTAATGTATAAACATACATATTGATGTATAACAAACATTAATGTGAGTTTTATTGCTGTGAAACAATGTGATAACACTTACAGACTAAAAAGAGGGACGCCAGGGTGGGAAAGAGGGACATTTGGGAAGTATGACTTTTCAGTAATACAGGGGTAGCATTTTTTCTTTTCTAGTCCTAACTTCAAGCAATGTGCAGAACCTCTGACCAAGAAGAGAGAAGTTCAAAGGAAAACAGTTTCCCCAGTATGCTGTAAAACAGCACATGTAATTTCTTATAACAGTCAATGCATGGAAATGATAATATAGAAATCTGTGCAAGCTACAATAAACTTTTTCATATAAAAACAACCATATTTTAGTTAAAGGGGAACTTTCACCCCGCAATAACTAAATCTCCCCTTACTGCTCACCTGGCGACTAGCTGCTTAGTAGCGCTAGTCGCCAGAAATCTTACCCCGTTCTCAAGATTTCGGCGTTTTAAAAGAGCAGGAAGCACGGACGTCTCTTCACAGTGACGTCCGTGCGCCTGCGCTGTCAGTCCCTTGTCAGTCCCTTGTGCACCGTACGGCACAAGGGACTGACAGCGCAGGCGCACGGACGTCACTGTGAAGAGACGTCCGTGCTTCCTGCTCTTTTAAAACGCCGAAATCTTGAGAACGGGGTAAGATTTCTGGCGACTAGCGCTACTAAGCAGCTAGTCGCCAGGTGAGCAGTAAGGGGAGATTTAGTTATTGCGGGGTGAAAGTTCCCCTTTAAAATCAAGCTCACGCAAGTGACTACAGTGTAGAGCTTAAATTACTGTGCTAGTCACCCTGAATTACAGTAATTTGCATTGCCTCTTGTTGGGCTGTTCACATGGACAACTATATCTGCACATGTGGCAGCTGAAAGCAACATGCTGCAAATTTTCTACAAACGGAGATAATCACAGGGAAGTTGCAGCATGCTCGGGCTCCAAAGAACAAATGGGACTGCTTTGCAAATATTCAAATGTTCATCACAAATTTCAATACATTGGCTCTTATGTGGGCATAAGGTGCATGTGCTTGACCACAGTCCTGCAATACACTAACACTGGGAACACCAGGGGTCAATATGAACAATTTGTGCAAGGGAAGAGGAGGAGGAGTATTTCAGCAATCAAATAGTATATTTGTCATCTGTATGAATATAACCTAAGTGTCCCTCTAATTTATAAACCCTGTTAGACAGAGGAACATAACTTTTGCATAGCACTGAAGAAAATGTTGACAATTAAGATATAGTAGATAAATGTATAAGTAACATATAATATTCATTATTATAGGTGTCATTGATGAATTAAGTATAGTTTTACTTTAGTTCAGCAATGCAGGGGTGTTTTTCCATACAGCACAGCGTGACCCCTATGATTAAAGAGGGGGGGGAGCAAAACAGACCCTCTGCTATAGTTAATTTGATAATTAGTGGCCAATACTCAGAATAGAAGACCTTAACCCCTTGGATGCTTCAATTGCCTCAAAAGCATTGCATTTAAGAAATCTCTAGTTATGTTAAGTTGTTAACATAACTTACAGTGAGTCTCAATATCATTAGAATTCACCTAAGAGACAGACTACCAAAAAAGATCAGTTTGGAAATGAATGACCGTTCCTCCACCCCCCGGCATGAAATTCATATCCCTCATTATACACAGGGGATAGGCAATCTGTAGATTCAGGCTGTTGTAGGACTACACCTCCAATTTTCCTGAGCCAGAAGCTCACCTGGCTGAGAATGATGGGAGTTTTAGTTTATCAGTAGCTGGAGAACTACATGTTGCCCACCCTTACTGTACAGTATTTTGGGAATTCCCAGTATTATGTGCAATGCAACAGAGAAACCCAACTGCTTCTGCAGAGATTTTACTTTAAGGATAAAACTTTAGAATATATACAACACAAATAGGAATGAACAGTTCTTTGTGGCTACGTCCAAAAAGGCTTCCTTTTAGAGGATCTAACAGGGCTTTAAGGCATGCTGAGATGCAGGATGTCACCATACAGGTCATGCATGATCCGGAACACAGTAATCAGATGCACATGGAGTGGAAGTTTATTTTGAATGTAATCTCTTTGTTTTTAAATAGTGGTTTAAGCAATGCTGATTTTCATGCAAGGTCAATGGTATTTTTATGGAACCAGCAGAACAATACACTTGGCCAGTGCAGGTTTATTTGGAACCCACAGGGACATGTCTTGGTTTGGCACTATTAAAACAGCTGCTATTATAAGCACTTTCTTTTAATGGCAGGGGCATAATTTCAAGGGGTGCAGTATTGACAGGGCCCAGTACCTAAGGGGGTGGGGCGCAATTGGCCCTAGTGCCGAACAGATTCTGTGTCCATGGGAGAATATTTTGCGTGTTAATGGGCTTAAACAAATGTTTACACCAGGGCTCTCCAATGACTAGTTATACCACTAAACTCAAAAACACCTCATAATATTACCCCCCCCCCCAGCTATCTTTCTAATGTCAGAAATGCTCAATGGCCCTTATAAACTTTTCCCTCCCTTATCTGGTCTTTTGAGAGACCATCTTCCATCCATCCTGGATGTCATGTCCACAGAGGCAAACTGAAGCATGCAGACTGCCTGAACCTACTTAACCCTTTAAGAACCAGAGGGGTGTGCCTCGTATTGGATAACTCCTCTCGTACTTCAAAGTTTAAAATTACCATGTGAAGTGAGAAGAGTCTAATGTCATGTGGTCCTACTAGAAACTGTCATGTCTGCCTCCATTAACAGGACATCCAGGACTGATTGAAGATGAAATTCTTGAACAAGATAAATTCATAGGGGCCAGTTCGGGGGGATGCCCCCGTGATTCTCACTTCATCGAGTTTCACAGGAGTGGGCAAGGTGGTGAAGCCCCCCTGCCTATTCCTGTGAAAATTGACGCCCCTGATTCACTACCTGCCACCGATCTAAGCCCCGGGGCGGGGTAACAGTGAATGGGGAACCCTTCGATTTTTATATATATATAGATATTTGCATATGGGGAAAAGGGAAAAAGAGGCATGGGGTCTGCCTATGGAAAGAAAGGACCCTTCTTCTACATCACATAATTCTGCCTCCCTAGGCAATTTGCTTAACGCATGGACCAGCCACGACAATACGCCATTATATGTCACCAATAGGTGAAAAGAATAGATATATAGAGCTCACTGATCAAAAACAGTACTGAGGAACCAGCCCTTACATAAGTATGTAAACCTGAAAATGACACATCTATCTAAATTGAATCCCATAAACATTAAGAATAATAATAATAATAATAATTTGTGATTTTTATAGCGCTTTTCTCCCTGTGAGACTCAAAGCGCTTTACAATTCTATAAACAGACATAAAATGTAGAGTTCCTTATGGTCACATGAGGTGACTGAATGCCTGATAAAAGAGATGGGTCTTTAGCTTTTTTTTAAAAGTCTGTAATGATGGCGCCTCTCTGATTGAGGGTGGTAAAGAGTTCCAGAATGTGGGGGCAGCGTGGCTGAATGCCCGGGAACCTGAGGTTGTCTTTATTCTGGGCACTGACAGGAGGGATCTGTTGGCTGACCGCAGTGAGCGGGATTGAATATAGGGTGTCAGGAGCTCTTTCAGGTACTGTGGGCCTTGATTATTTAAGGCTTTGAAGGTCAGCAGGCCAATTTTAAAATATGTTCGCCATTTAATTGGAAGCCAGTGCAGGGAGTGGAGAACAGGTGTTATGTGGCATGAGCGAGTTTTATTGGTCAGTAGTCTGGCTGCTGCATTTTGTACTGTTTGTAGGCGATGGAGTTCTTTTTCTGGGATGCCCAAGTAGAGTGCATTACAGTGATCTAGACGAGAAGACACAAATGCATGGACTAATGTTGGCATATCATCTGGTGGAATTAAGTGTTGTATCCTGGCTATGTTTCTCAGATGAAAGAAGGCAGATTTTACTACAGAAGAGATCTGCTGTTTAAATGACAGTCCAGAGTCAATCATCACTCCGAGACTTCGTACCTCTGTTGAACTAATGAGTTCAGAGCCTCCAAGTTCCAGGCCAGTTGGGTGATCCTGAGATATTCTTGTTGCCCGGGGTCCCCTCACCAAGAGTAACTCTGTTTTGTCAGGGTTCACTTTAAGCCAATTAGCATTCATCCACTCTGTGAGGTCTGCTAAGCAACTGTTGATGAGGCATGTTGGGTCTTTAGTATCTGGAGCAAAGGAGAAGTAGAGTTGTGTGTCATCTGCGTAACAATGATATCTTAGGCCGTGTCTTCTGATGATGTCTCCCAGTGGTAGTAAGTAAATTGCAAATAGCATAGGAGACAAGATGGAACCTTGTGGAACTCCGCAGGCTAATTCTGTTGGTGCCGATGAGCAAGATCCTGATGTTACTCTCTGTGATCTACCAGTGAGGAAAGATTTAAACCAGTTAAGAACTGTGCCTCCTAGACCACAGATGTGCTGCAAGCGCGCTATTAAAATCCCATGGTCAATGGTGTCAAATGCAGCTGAAAGATCCAGGAGGATTAGGATGGAGTAATCACCTTTGTCTCTTGCCAAAAGGAGATCATTTAGCACTCGGACTAGCGCTGTTTCCGTGCTGTGGCGGCATCTGAAACCTGACTGGAAAGGATCAAAGATGTTATAGCTTGATAGATGGGCCTCCAGTTGAGTTGCCACTACTTTTTCAATGATTTTCCCCAGAAATGGAAGGTTGGATACTGGTCTGTAATTTGCTATGCAGTCTGGGTCTAGTGAGGGTTTCTTTAGGAGGGGTTTTACCACTGCTTGTTTTAGAGGATCTGGGAAGATTCCAGTTTTTAGTGAACACTCCACTATTTTTGTGAGGGCTGGGGCAAGGGTTTCAGTACATGCAGATATAAGACGAGTTGGGGCAGGGTCTAAGTCACATGTAGTGGGGCGCAACTTTTGCATGGTTCTTTTAACTTCCTCTATATCCACATTTGTAAAAGTAGACCATAAACTGGGGGAATCTGGTCTTACACTGTAGTAGTTCTGGTGGGTAACTGGTTGGCCTGCTGTGATGGAGGCTCGGATGGAGGAAATCTTGTCTGTGAAGAAGGTTGCAAATTCTTCACACTTATCTTGAGAAAAGTTGTTGGGTATATGCATGCATGCTGGTTTGCAGAGCCTTTCTACTGTGCGAAACAGTTGCCTGGGTCTGTTGCGGGAAAGTGTGATTTCGCGTGACAAAAATGAGGATTTTTTCTGAGTTATCTTAACTTGATATTCATTTAAGTGATTGATAAGAGCAACTTTGTCCTCTGGGTCATGTGTCCTGCGCCACCTTCTCTCGAGTTTACGGCCTGTTCTCTTCAATTCTCTGATGGTGCTATCAAACCAAGGTGCATTATTGTGAGTTTTGATAGTGCATATGCGTGATGGTGCAATGCTTTCTAGGGTGTCCCTTATGGTTTTGTTGTAGAGTTGGACTAAGGAGCCAGGGTCTTCACAGGTGTCCATCAGTTTACTTAGATCCATATTTGATGTTACGTCTAGTGGGGTCACCCCTTTTAATGAGCGGTGTTTGACCAGGTTCTGAGGCTGTGGTTTGGCTGATTGTGATCCAATGGAAAAGTGTATGGAGTGGTGGTCTGACCATACAACTGGATTTACAGTTACTGGCGACACTTCTAGTCCACACTGGAACACTAGATCAAGTGTATGACCTTTTCTGTGGGTGGAAGTGGCAACTATTTGTATGAAACCGAGTGCACTCATCAGGCTGAGGAGGTCCTGCCCCAGTTGGGATAGTGTGTCATCAATCCAAGTGTTGAAGTCTCCCAATATAATCCATCTAGGATGTTCAAGGATTAAACCAGTCAAAAGGTCTGAGAGCTCTTGAAGAAATCTCTTCCCATCTCCTGGGGGTCTGTATATTAACAGTATCCGAAATCCTCTATCTATTGAGATGCTAGCAGCTACACATTCAAAAGATTGGGGTGTGTGGACTGATATTGGCCTGGGGTTTAAGGATGATTTGACACAAATCATTACTCCACCTCCCTTGCGTTCTTGTCTCGGTCGGTGTAACACTGTATAGTTGCCTGGAACAGCTGCTGCTAGGATAGGCCCCGCATTGTCATCTAGCCAAGATTCTGTAATGCACGCTAATTCACATGTTTCAATAAGGTTGGCGATAATAGCTGTTTTGTTCTTTATTGATCTGGCATTGCACAGGATTGATCTGATAGGACAGTCTTGGGGTTCTGAGTTCTTGCTCTGTACTTTGGAAACAATGCATCTTCTTATGGGGATCACACAAAGAGGTTTCCTTGATTTGAATGTGCGCTTTTTGTGGCTTCTGGATTGAATCACTTCAATTGGGTTTGCAGGTAGAAGTGGCGGAGTGGCTATGAGAGTGTCAGGAGATTGAACTTTAAGTTTTAAGAATGTATCAAATGATACCAACCAGTGGCTATAATAAAACAAACTCTCTAAAATAAACAATTAAAAGTTCTCAAATAAGATAGTTTGTAGACATGGTAAATACTGAAAAGTAACATGGCATAAACAATAAACAAGAGTTACAGGGGCCTCCCTAGTGTAAATCAGCTATAGGCAATGAATCTCAGGGATGAAGGAAGGATCCAGGTTTAGCAAAAAGTGACCACGGAAACCAAATCACGAGGGAGGAATAAATAATATAATGCTTCCCTATATAGGTGGATAGTTACAATAAATAAATATGTCAATAACAACCTATTCACACAGTCTGGAACATATAGTCCAGAAGAGTAAAGTTTACCAGAAATAGTACACAGAGATAGAGGAGACAATGGGAAGTAACAATGGTATGGTTAATACAAGACTGAATGGAGGCGTATGGAGTTGAACCAAAACAGTGATGAATACAGATGAATAAAATTATGAAGAATATGGATGACTGAGTCAATAGCAGATATGATGGAGACAAAAGCAGGAAATTTAAATTCATATGTCCCTTTTGACAGTCTACAACAATACTCCAGTCTGTGTGTGGCTGATAGGATTCAGAGTTCTCTCGAGCTGGTGGTAGATACAAATGGAAAAAAAAAAAACAAGAATGACAGCACAACCAGAGATCTAAGTGTAGCGGGTTTAGTAGGAAATGTATTCACAAATACAAACAAGGTAAAAATAAATGTACATTATAATAGAAACAAACAAATTGATACTGAATAAACAAGCCAAACATTGGCACATGTAAACAAAATTTAAGGATAAAGTAAAGTATAATATTTACTCAATGGACAGCGTTAAAACCATCGATCTATATAATAGATACCAAAAACTGGGGGAAATTGTCTGGGAACTATAAGATGAATGGTGGTTAAGGGATAACAAGTAAGCCTAAAGCCACAGTCCATCTAATGATCCTTCAGACTGGTGTGGGGATGATCAACAGTGAGACAATATGCAACGGAATTAATTAAATGATTAAATGAATGACCTTTCCCCCATGATTGAATGCTTACAAGAAAGATTGTTGTTTAATACACATATCAGTGGAGTACATATGCTGCATTCACCACAATAACTCTTGTAAATAGGCTCATCACATTCTCCACTGCTCTGTATTGATTAGTGTGTACTGTTCCACCTGATGCAGTTCACTTCCCGGAATCGTTGGTCCTTCCTTGGTGTAGCTCCTTCTGCTTAGGCCTTAACCACCATTCATCTTATACTTCCCAGACAATTTCTCCCAGTTTCAGGTATCTATTATATAGAGTGATGATATTTACTATATCTGTTGAGTAAATCTTATCCTCTATTTTTATCCTTAAACTTTCTTTCACGTATGTGTCAACATTTGACTTTTTTTTTATTCAGCATCAATTTATTTGTTTCTATTATAATGTATACTTTGTAGTGTAATGTTTGTATTTGTGAATACATTATTAATTACTAACCTGGTACACTTTGATCTCTCGTTGCGCTATCTTTCATGTTTGTTTGTTTTTTTCATTTGGCATCTATGCCACCAACAGGACCACACATCATTACAGAACGAATAGAAAGTCCCCTGGATTAAGTTTTTAACCCCTTTAATGCTAGAGAGGGCTCAAACGCATTGAATTTAATGAGAAAAAAGTTTCCTCCACTGTATTCTAGGCAGCCTCAAATAAATACAGGAGAAAGACCATTGCGGATGTGCAATTGCAGCTTGTAGAGTCCTTACTAATGAAGAGGCAAGTGTTCTGAGGCTTGTCTTGCTCAGTGAAGAGGATGAAGATCAATGGGGCCAACGTGAGAGAGAGGACCCCTCCCCTCCTAGTTCACTTGGATTTATTTTTCAAACTTACAACTGTGAATATGAGAGATTATACAAAGGGATCCTGCTCTCACTGCCCATGGAGCTGCTTAAAACAATGTATGGTTAACAAAGACAAGGTGATCAGCCTGTTAAAAGATCTTTTCATAAACTGCACACAAGGATTTATGAGATCCCCTTTTTCCAGGATTGTATAAGCAGTGGGAGGGAGAGAAATAAGGAAAGAGACTTACTAAGGGACTAGGAAAAGGAATTCAACACAACAAGCAGTGCAACGAGCATGAATACAAAATAAAGTTAAACATCTCAAAATATTTTCTTAAACAGAAAATCACTAACAGAACACATGGATGAATTTGAAAACTCTCACAATTATCCAAATTGTTGACAAGTACATTTTAATGCCATACCATACTATTTATCCACTTAACTCTTCAAACAATGATTACTGTTCTAAACCATTCTCCATGCCCCTCCTCTAGAGCAGAGGTAGTTAACTGTTGGACATAGTACCATGCATTTGTTGTAGACTACAACTTCTATCATCCCCAATCAACTGGTTGAGGATCAATGGAATTGTAGTACACAACAGCTGGTCCAACAATTGCTGCATAACATATTTTACATAGTAATATAGTAACATAGTAAATTAGGTTGAAAAAAGACACAAGTCCATCAAGTTCAACCTTCGCCTCATACCTCAGTAACTGAGAATTTTATAGCTTTCCTGCTACCAATTAAATTAGTCTTTATCAGACCTTCCTGATCAGCCTACTGATAAACAGTATAACTCTGTATGTTCCCTTATTATTTTTTATTAATTTGCTGTTGTGCAAGAGGGGTGGTATGACCATGAGATAAGGGTATATTGGATCAGTGTCTGGGCTTCTTGTGTTCTATTTTTTTCTACGGACAAGGTTTCAAACCAGTCTACTTTTTCTTTTGTGTAGATGGTCCATGTAAGGAGACGTAAGAGCAGACTCAATTTTGGTCTCCTTATTGTGGTATAGATCTACCAGTTTAGAGTGTGTCTGGAGGGATAGGTGTTTCGTATTTTCCTTTAAATAGCAAGTGGGCATAGATTTCGGTCGGAGGTTACCTAAGGAGACTCGCTTGTGAGCTGGTCAATTACCTTGGATTTTATCCTCCTACCGATGACTGGTGCATATATATGCATATTAATTGTGTGTAAAAGTCTGTGTACTTTTCTTTTTTGAATTGTTTTAATAAATATATGTTTTTATACCATTTGGTGTTACAAGTAGATTTTATGAGAAACACTGCCCAGATTTCTTTATATATTTAAAGTTTTTTGAGTTGGGGCAAGAGATCAGCACTAGACCTTTGTGTATCATATATCTGGTTTAGTCAAGGAAGGGTTGGATCCTTACAGGGTTAAAGCTGCAAGGTCTCGCTCCCAGTGAGATTATTGTAAAGCAGGATGATTATATCGATCCACTGTGACTGTTGAACATTGTGGGACAGCTTCTGTGTAATTGCTCCTTCACATAATATTTGTGTGGTCCAACAATTGACTACTCCTGGTCTAGAACTATAAAAAAAATAATTTCGCCATCATTTCAACTCACTATAATCGTCTAATAGCTCAGGCCTCTATTTTTCTTTGCCAAACCATTTCTTTCTGAACATCTGATCAACACACCTGTGTTCTAGCAGGGAAATTCCTAAGTCCTGGCCTGTTAGTGGCCACTGAGGGCATGGGTTGAGAACAACTGCTCTAGAAGCATTATCTGCTGGGTTTTCATCCATTGGGATGTACAGCCATTGTTTGGGTACTGTACTTTGACATATTTGCCTACAAAAGTATGAAAGCGACAGGTGTCATTATTTATATAACCCAGAACCACCTTTGAGTCTGTCATGTCTGGTCCTCTTAACAAATGTTCATTAAGACTGGTGCCTTTAAATTTTGCGGAACAATCAAAAACAACCCTTAGTTTGTCCGGCTTCTTTGGGTGATAGATGCCGTGATGGGGTATATACCACCTTTCGCCATCAGATCCTTCTGAATTCACTATTTCTACATCACCTCTCGCAATGATGTCCTTCATGTAAGTGATGTAGTCTGTCTTGTATGTCTCATTTTTATAGAACTTCTTGTTCAAATGATTGAGTCTGATTTCCGCAAGTTTCCTGTTGTCAGGTAAGTATGGGCGTTATTTAAATGGCAGGGGCATTTCATAATGTCCTTGAGCATTTTTCTTTATATTGTTCTTGAGTTGTTCTAGGAACATGATATCCTCTTGAGAAATTGTCTTGTCACCTGTAGTGACATCCTTAAAGTCTGACTCTAGCATACAGATTGCCTGCACAGGTGTCAAAGACGGTATCTCCTTCGTGGTTAATCTGTGGCAATGACTGACTGTTGTTGATATGTTAAGCTTGGTGTGGAGTAGCCTACAATACTCCATCCTATGTCTGTCAGGATAGAATAAGGTTCCTCTTCCTTACATAGTATGACTTGCCTAGGAGCTAGCAATCTAGGGCAGTTGTAGCCGATCAATAAACCTATTTCACAATTGAGAAGAGGTGGCATTTCATCTGTGATTACCTTTAAGTGAGCCCAGTTTTTTTGCTGTTGGTATGTGATCATGATTAATAGGAATACACTCTTTTGTGTATACCGGTGGAAGATTGATATGTACTGAAGAATTGTATACTCTCACGAGATCAGATACCCTTTTACTTTTGATGATCATATCTCCTATCATAGTGGTAAGTTTGAGTTTTATTGGGTGAGTATCTACTTGCAGAACATTACTTATTTCTTCGTCAATAAAAGTAGTGTCACTCTGAGTGCCTAACAAAGCATATACAAGATGTTCATTGGAAGGATTTTTAACAGATGATACCCATACGGGTACTATCATAGATGTAATGACTGAATGACCTTTGCTTATGATGTTAAGTGACATGGTATTAGTAGTTTCACTTTCATTTATATGTGTGTATTGCTTACAGTGGACATTGGTTGTTTTCTGTCTCCATTACTCTCATAGTAAGACATGGGGGATGTCGCAATTTGCATACTTCACATATGTGGTGATAGCAACATTCTTTAGCACAGTGGCCTGGTCTTAGACATCCATTACAGAATTTATTGTCTTTGACATACAATCTTCTATCTTTCAGAGACTTTTCCATGAGTTTTGGGCACTTGCTAATTTGATGATTGTCATCTTGACACAACATGCATGGCGATTTTAACTGTCCCTTTGCTGTTGTCGGATTATTATTGTTTAAGGTTGCTTGCGTTTTAAGAACAGTTGCTTTGTAAATGTAAAGCATGAAGGGAAGTGATAGGATTACACATAATTTCTGCTTCCTTGACATGAACTTTGCAAAATCCTCAAAGCTTGGAAAATCTTTGCCATCCATAAGGGAGGTTGAAACTTGACAGTTCCACCTGGAAGCTGCCCAGTCAGGAAGTTTCTGTACCAACTTTCGGTCCTCTTCACAGTCATTCAATATATCCAGGCCTTTAACATGGCTGTAGGCAGGCATTTAAAAAATCAGAAAATGCTCTCAAACCTTCTGCATCTTTGTACTGTATTTAGGCCACTTTGATAGCCTTTCCCTGAATGCTCTTTGAATAACAAAGGGTTTCCATATCTTTAGTTAAGCTTGTTCCAAGCATCTTTATAGGTTTCTTCATCATTTTGATAAAAGGTGCCTTCAAAACATCTGTGTGCTGAACCGCTCACGTACCTTTTCAAATAATAACGTTTTTCAGCTGCTGAGATGCCCTTTCTGTCTATAAGTGACATAATTGAAGCTTTACAGACCACAACCTGGATTGGGTCCCCATTGAATACTGTAGGCTCAGGCACGGATAACCTGTTGATGGCTATACTGTCCTGAACTGCTTGAGCAAGATGAGACACTTCATTGAGAGTTGTTGACTGGACAACATTGTACTGTGGATATTTTGTAGTTTCGTTTATCGGACTTCCAAGTTCATTTTTTATCAACTGATCTTTCATATCTTGCTTTAATTCTCCATCATAGGATTTTACTCTGGTATCAGGGTGACCGTGATTGCCTCCAGCGTCTGTGTGTGCAGGCGACATTCTTTACTTCCTGGTTGTTGCTCTGTAACATATTCGCTATTCTTATAGGCTACTGCTTGTTGCCAGAATGAATCTCTGCCTACTTGGTAGGCCTTAAAGGTCTCAGCCTGCCACTACTAACTTGCCCTTTCGTGGTGTACCTGTGTGCTATAGCTCTTGTGATTCCAATGCTTGATTCCCGTGCATGACTCCTGGTTTCGTCTGACTTCGGCTCCGCTTGATCCCTGACTGACTCCGTTCCGTTTTGACTCCTGGCTCTGTCTGACTACCCGCTCTGATCGGACTCCTGGCTGGACTGATTGCCTTTCGGCTACGGTTGATAGTCTATCCTCCTTACCACTGGCCTACTATCTCCGCTAGCACTCTCGGTGCCTTGGTGATTCCTCCTTACTAGCAGCGTACAGTTGTGTCTGTCTGTGTTACTGGCCTTTCCGTTGCCTACCATCTTGTACTGTGCCACTGGTTACCCTAGCGTTCTAGGGTGATTCAGCCTCAGGTGCTTGTCCAGTCACCCTAGTGTTCTAGGGAGAGTCTACCTCTGCTGCTTGTCCAGTCACCCTAGCGTTCTAGGGAGAGTCTGCCTCTGTTGACTGTCCAGTGACCCTAGCGCTCTAGGGAGATTCTGCCTCTGCTGCCTGTCCAGTCACCCTAGCGTTCTAGGGAGAGTCTGCCTCTGTTGCCTGTCCAGTGACCCTAGCGCTCTAGGGAGATTCTGCCTCTGTTGCCTGTCCAGTCACCCTAGCGTTCTACAGAGATTCTGCCTCTGTTGCCTGTCCAGTGACCCTAGCGCTCTAGGGAGATTCTGCCTCTGTTGCCTGTCCAGTCACCCTAGCGTTCTAGGGGAAATTCCCTCTGTTTCCAAGGGCTTTACAGTTGCTCCTGTACTAGCTAATACCATCCTTACTACTAGAGCTTACTGGCAGAGTGGTACTCTATCTGCCTCCAGCCAAGTGATCTGGTCCTTGTTCTAACCTGCCCCGTGAAGGTTGAGGAAGTGTCCAGTCACTGTCCTCATATCTGGCTCTGTGAAGGTTGGGGAAGTGCTATTTATTTTATTATTGTGTTATTCTTAATAAAGATCATTGTTTTACCATTTCTGTACTTGTCGGTGTTGTTATTCCTAAGTCACTAAATGACATCTGGCCTGTGCAACTTCTAAACCCTTTTCTAATTGCAGACGTTCTAATTCAAATCTTTGACTTTCCAATTCCCTTTTGAGTTGCTCTTCTAAAGTGTTTATCTTTTCCCTTTGTTGCCTTTCCATTTGCATCGTCTTATATTCAGCCTCTTTTGCTGCTAATTCTGCTGCAGCATCGAGTCGTTTGCTTGCTGCACAAGATGACCTAGCACAGCTGCTGACACTTGTTTGTGAAGCATCAGAACCATCTATGGGGCGAACATAACTATGAGCTGAAAGTTCATGTAGACGCCCTTTTCCTTTTCTGCATCAACATCGCCATCTACCGTTGCTATTCTTTCTAACGCAATTTTAACAATGTCATTGGTCACGGCTTCACATGCATCAACTTTTCGCCTTAAAAACAGTGACAGGTGTGATATGTTCCCTTATTTCACTGAAGATTGTCATAATAAAGTTAATTTTACCCTATAGAGTGTCAGCAATTTCGGGAAGCTGCTTATCAGATATATTAGATTTTAAGTCCTGTCTTGCTTTACGAACGTCTATTTTTCATTGTTCATACAAAACAGTCAACCTTTTTCTTTTCTACAGCATTCATCTCTTTGGTAAGCAAGCATTTTTTGTGTAACTATATGTGGAAGTTCTGACCGTCAAGGGAGTTCTGCCCTGTCCAATGCGTAATACTGAAGTTCAGACATAATTGTATATTTGCCTTTAACTACTCCTTTTAAGTCCTTTTCCTTTTTACCTTCTGCTTCCATCTGAGGTAAGCTTTCAAATTCCTGATCTACAGCTTCTTTCTCCATAGTGAACTCTTTTGCTATGTTTCAGCTCAGTTTGCCCTCACGTTGTAGTCCATTAACTGTCATTACATCACCATCTTGCAAGCACGTGCAGCGGTATCTGAATCAGTGAAGGTGAAGCTCTTACTGTAGCAAACCCTTCCCAAATGATGGCCGAAACTTTACTGATGGTTTATGAAGTTTTATTGAACTCTATTCCTTTAAAGGGACAGTAAAGTCCCAAAAAAGTGTTTGCGAATTGATAGGAATAATAAAAAAAAAAAAAACATGTAATGCCCTTATTCCCATCTCTCAAACTGCTATGGTTTGAGAGATGTAAGAAAATAAAGACCTCCACTCCCTCCCCCTTCTCATGCGTCCACTGTATAGCGGACGTCATGAGATCCTGCTTCTGGGACCAGACGAAGGTTCTTCAGGAGCGCTGTCATCGAGATATCAAACTATGATTACTTCATACGAATGGTCTACAGTGTGTGCTTGCAAGCCAGGCACACGTTGTAGACCATACCAATGAAGTAATTAGAGTTAGATATGCCGATGTCAGCACTTCTGAAGAGCCGCCAAAAGTCGGTCAACCGGATTCTGCCTCTGACAGCTTTATACCTCGTCAGGCAGAAAGGGGAGGGAGCAGAGGTCTTTATTTTCTTATACCTCTCAGACCATAATGGTTTGAGAGATGGGAATAAAGGTATTACCGTAAAATCTCAGGTATAATACGCACCTGTGTATAATACGCAGGTGCAAATTATACCCAAGATTTTGGGTAAAAGTGTAGTTCCTATGTATAATACGCACCCCCATCTGGAGGCAGCGGGCGGCATCCCTGCGCTCACCGCCTGCTTCCTCTGTGCAGAAATACTGTATAAAAAAAATGAAATACCCACCTTGATAACCAGGATTCCCCCTCTCTACTTCTAAGCAGCCGTCAAGCAGAGACAGCGGGCGGCATTCTTGCACTAGCCGCCCGCTTCTTCCTCTCCCCGAACTCCTCTGAGCAGCCCTGTCAGGACCTATGGTAGTAGGTGAGCTCAGGGATGCCGCCCGCTGCCTCCAGAGAGGTTGCTGGACATATTTTACTTTAATTTTTTTTTTACTCGTGTATAATACGCACCCCCCACTTCACATAAGGTGAAATGGGGTAAAAATGTGCGTATTATACCCGAGATTTTACGGTACATGTTTTTTTATTATTCCTATCAATTTCGTGAACAGGTTTTCTTTGGACTTTACTATCACTTTAACTGCAAAAATTCACCGTAGGAGCTGAACAAAAGTACAGAAAAATACATTAATATCTCATCCATAAACTCTATCTCTCTACTGCATTATTATTCACACAAACAGTAAAATGAACTAATATACTGTCCTTATGCCTTATCCAGGGAGGGGTTGCTTAATAAACTAGTAAAAGTTTTGTAATTATGCAAGAACTCTACACATGCACAGCACTGCTATGTTTCCTTCTTTCCTTACTGCCGTGATCTGAATCTCTCAGGATATCCTGTTACATTCACTTCCTACTACAAGTCCTCCCCTAAACTCCTTCCCTATGCAACATAGACAGTGTAAACATTATGCCTATTTGAACTTACAGAATTATTGAAATACAAACAAAATAAATAGTACAATAAATGACAGTTGGGTCTGTTACAAGCACACTTACATTTAAGGTGACAGGTCAACTTTATAAAAAGAGACTCCATGGAATAACACAGTAACTCATTACAAGAGGATTTGGACAAATTGAGTAAGTGGGCAGGCAAATGAGATTCAGTATAGACAAGTGTAAACTTATGCATTTTGGGTATAACAATAAAAATGCAACATATATTTTGAATGGTGTTTCTCTGGGAAAATCTACTAATGAAAAGGATTTGGGAGTAATCATAGACAATAGACTTAGCAGTAGCGTGCAGTGCCAGCTGGCAGCTGCAAAGGCCAATAAGATGTTGGCATGTATTAAAAGGGGTATTGACTCAAGGGAGGAAGATATAATTATCTCTCTTTAAAGGTCCATGGTAAGACCCCACCTAGAATATGCTGTTCAATTCTGGGCACCCTTTCTGATAAAGGACATTATGGAACTAGAGAGAGTGCAGAGGAGGGCTACAAAACTAGTAAGGGAAATGGAAAGTTTTAGTTATGAAGAAAGGCTAGAAAAGTTAAACTTGTACACACTAGATAAACGGTGTCTTAGAGGGGATATGATAACACTATATAAATATGTTCAGGGCCCATACAAAGGGCTCTCCAAAGACTTGTTCATTAACAGAACAGTACAAAGGACAAGGGGCCAACCGCTTAAGCCTTGAGGAAAGGAGATTTAATCTACAACAGCGGAAGGGTTTCTTTACAGTAAGGACAATAAAGGTATGGAATTCACTGCCTGAGGAGGTGGTGCTATTGAATACATTAGATGCTTTTAAAAAAAGGCCTGGATACTTATTTAAAAAAGCATAACATAGAGGGCTATGTACGTTAGTATTGGGATTAATATTTAGTTAGGGCTTGTTGATCCAAGGAGAAATCTGATAGCCATATGGAATCAAGAAGGAATTTTTCCCCCTATTCAGGGTAGAATTTGAAATTGCTGTATTGAGGGGGTTTTTTTTGCCTTCTTTTGGATCAGCGATGGCAAACAGGAATAGGAAAAGGGTTGAACTAGATGGACGCAAGTCTTTTTTCAACTTAAATTACTATGTACTATGTAACTGGAGAGTTTCTCTCACATTATTGCTTAACCTCAATAAAATCTATGGATTCCAATTAAATAAATACATTAATGTGATAAAAAGCAGAAGGTTTCATTAGATCAGTTTTGGAAGGAAGTCAAAGGTTACCTTTTCATTACAAATAACATCATGGTAGCATTTGGTAAACCAGCAGGCATCTTGGCCACGAGATGTTTGACTTGTCATTAACAATACACTGACTTATAGCTGTTACAATGAAATATTCTAAATGCTTGGACAGTTTTATGTCTCTGTCTGATGCACATTCACTTTGGAATGGGACCAGAAAGCAGACATTTTGCCAATTCATGGCTATAAACTGCACAATCATTCTGCTACTTTTTTGTCAAAGAGAAACTAAATCATCTTGGATTTACTTCTGTAAAGTCTGGATGAACATTAAAGTGACAGTCATTCTCCTTTTTTACTGTACATAATCTGCAAGTGCATTATTTGGAAAATCGTATTGCCTATACTTTAATTTATTTTTTTTATATATATATATATATATATATATATATATATATATATATATATATATATAGGTTTGTTGTTTTTTGTTTTTTTTTAAACAGTTATGTCCCTTAAGTGGAGCTGACTAAAGTTCTCTTTCCAGAGAGCTTTCTGCCACGGAGTGCTATGTATGCTATAGCGGAATCAGGCTCATCTGTAGGGATAGTGTCACATTATATCACTATCACTACTTCCAAAGGAAACAGAATTTCAGCAAGTTCCCGGTCATGGACGTAAAAAGTGTTAAAAAGTTGGGAAAAAATGTATATACAACTTGAATTAGCACATTATGGACAGAATGTGCACAGTAGAAAAGGATGCTGACTGTCACTTTAACTGCTCGGGTGCTAGAGACATCTTAGTTGCACTTGGAGGACAATAGCTACCCCCAGCCATCTGAAAAACATAAGTTGTGTCACTTACCTTACATTTTTCACGCTATAGAAGGTGTTCTAATATTACTAGCGAGAAAAGCATGGTGTTGCCTACTGCCCCCCCCAGCATACTTTTTTTGCTCCCAGTGTCTCTCCCTGCTCCTAGTATGTCCCCTCACTCCTCACTGCATCTCCCTGACCCCACTCTGTCCCCTCCTTCATTCTAGCATCTCCTTGACCCAATTTTGTCCCCTCCATCCTCCCTCCTAGCATCTCCCTGAGCCAACTCTGTCTCCTCCTTCCTCCTAGCATCTCCCTGAGCTAATTCTGTCCCCTCCTTCCTCCTAGCATCTCCCTAAGCCAATTCTGTCCCCTCCTTCCTCCTAGCATCTCCCTAACCCTTATCTGTTCCCTCCCTTCTCCTAGCATCAATCTGTTTCCATTCTGTATTGTCAGCTGACCAAGTCCCCTCCTTCCTGTTCTCAGTTTATTTTTCCCCTGCTCCCAGCATCTTTCCCTCTTGCTCAGTACAGCCAACCCACATGTTCCCAGACCCAAACATTCTCCCCTGCTCCCAGTTTGTCCCTCCCTACTCCCAATTTCTTTTCTATGGCTCCCAGAATTGCACCCCTGCCCCCACATACACACCTCATTAGTGCCTGCCCATGTGTTCCCATACCTAGACAGGTTCTTCCAGGGAATGCATTTCCTAAAACACCCTGCATGCTTCAGGCAAAGCATTCTCTGCATTGATGACAATTCATGAGCTTCGCCCCCCACCCAAAAAAAAAAGAAAAACCACAGAAAAATCACTTCAGAGAGACATAACTAGACCTTATTAGAGCTTATAGCAATTGGGACCACTTGGATGGTGGGCATCAGCACAACTGCAACCCCTGTAGTTACATCCCTTGCCCACTCCTGCCAAAATCACCACCCCCAGCAATGGAATAAGTAGCAGTAGTGATGGATTTGCATAACTCCTCCCCCGTGGAATGACTGACAGTGAAGCAGGAACACTATAGCCTTTTATACATATAGAAAAATACACATATACCCATAATTAATATCAAGGACTATATGTACAAAGAAATGAAGAAGCAATTCTGGAGCAAACCACAAATAAAAATTCCCACAATTTTAAATTAGTAAAGTTAGCTTTTATATCCTAAAATGCTAGAGTGGTCTCCAATACATTGCTTCACAAAGAATTAGAGATTTATCACTCAAGGGGTTAAAAACCCAGTTTAAGTAAAAGTTGTCATGTCACCAATGATGCAGTTATTTTTGCGCCATGTTTCCTTATGCATACAACCCCAAGACTCTTGCGTTGTATAATTTCTCAGTGATTGCATTTCCTGCCATAAAAGGAACTGTAGTCATGCAACAGCTGAAGGGCCTCACACTGACCATCCCTGATCTATCTGCTCTTTTGTCAGTATGGCCTCATCACAGTCTTAAGCTGGGCTGGTGAGCAATGTACCAAGTGGTGCATGCCGGATACAAACTGATTGTGACAAAGACACGATCCCTTTGTAAAAGCAAAGTTGTGAGCTGTGGATAGGACTGGCAGCTCTGGCAACAGATAAAAAGCCTATTGTGTTGACAGTCCAAGCTGCAGACATTTACTTAAAGGAGAACTAACAACTTCCTAATAATAACTCTCTTTTACCTTAGTATGACTAGAAAATCCTAATATCCCTTATGAATTTTGCCCTTGTGCCTTTGGTCAAGAGATGACATCTCCATTTTGTCCTGGGCCATATCTGAGGAGGCAGACATGTCCGTTGATAGCGGGACCACAAGATATCAAACTCTGCTCACTGAGCATTGTAAATCTTAACCCTTTAACGCCAGAGGACGTACATGAACGTCCCAAGAAAATGTCCCTTAATGACAGAGGACGTACATGTATGTCCCGGAAATCCGGGTCCCCGCGCGGCTGCACACCATTCAGGGACTCCGGAATCGTTTCCAAAAAAAAAAGTTAGCCGAGCCTTAAGTGATGGCCGCGTGTGCACACGGCTTGTCACTAAGGGCAAAGGGGTGTGCAATGCAATTATCTGGTCCTTAACTCATCGAGTGCAAGAAGGCCATGAATGCATTGCTTTACAATGTGTTACGTACCCCTCTGGCACTCAGAGGGTTAAAGGTTAAGCAGGCAACTGTCATGTCCTCTTCTGCAGACATGACATCTAGGACTGACTGAGGATGTTATCGGATGAGACACCAGTGGCAATTCCAATTTTCTGACCATAGTAAATTAAGTCAGGGTTATTATTAGGAGGTTTCTGTTCTCCTTTAACCCTTTGAGTGCCAGTGAGGTATCCAACAATACTTATCTGGCACTCAAAGGGTTAACTTTACTTAGATATTTCCCTTACAGATAGTATAGCAGCTATGCAGTCACCACACAACACACAGAAAAGATAAGTCTGGAATAAACAGCTTGGTAGTCACACACACACTGTATTAATTGGACTTGGACTAACGATGAGTATTCTGACAGATGACATTCCTGTTGCTAGGCAACTAAAGATACTAGAGGGCAATGGCTGCTGGTGCAAGGAGCACCACTGCATTATGAGGAGTCTCATATCTTAGCAGAAGTAAACAGAGCACCAGATCATAGATAGAAAGGAGAGAATGCTTTTTTGTTACATTAGAAATTTGCAAGAATTGTCGTAATTAGTTTCAGCCCAGATGAATAGTGAACACAACAGCATTCATTTAGGATTCGTTCAGAATGATTTAGCCAATTGGACTACAGTGGAAGTGATCACATGATTCACAGACAGAATATATAAGAGACTCATGGGACAGTCCTGCAGTTCTTTGTAGCTTGAGTGGGATGTGCAAGCAGGTAAGACTAGTTGACTGAGTAAATAAATAACCAGATAACAACCGTACATACAGCACTGACATCATTGGGCAGAGCCTGTCTTGTGTTATTTCAAAGACACGTTTGTTTCTTTCTTATTATTTAAGTTTTGGGGACACGGTTTGCTCTCTCTATCTGTTTCTCCCAGCTATCCCTGTCTTTCCCCACATCTTCCTGTTTGTGCATCCACTTCCAAGTTATCTCCCCATACCTGCGCAAGAACAGTGTTATCCAATGGCATCGCTCAGGACACATGAGGACAAGTGATTATCATTAGTGCAGGTAGACCTATCACAATGATTTCACCGAATGATCCACCTGGGTTCACATGAGAGATCCTGGAATTCTGAACGGTTGATGTGCACCAAAACTGGAGTTAGGAATCACACAATAGAACTTATGAGGGCGACCTGCACTGTTTCAGTTACTCCTGGCCATTCCTGGATGATGGGTGTCCTAGTCCAACAATAAACTTTATTTAAACATCCTTGATTCCACCATTGAAAAATGCTGTAGAATATGCTGGCTCTATATAGATAATAATACATCACTCCCCATAAATGTAAAAAAAAAATGATAAAAAAAAATCCAGCCCACAGGCTGATACTAAACCTCTGATCTTCCTTGGCCTTGTAGTCCAAAAACCATTGGAGGCCCCTTTGCTGCCAACATACTTTTGAAGAAAAGTTTCCACACCTGATGAACTAGACAGATTATGCCATTAACTCTTTGCGTGTCAGAGTGGTGCGTACCACACTGCGAACCCCACTGATATTCCAAGGGTTAAACAGGAACAACTAGATCATGTGTATAAAGATAAATGTCTGGGGCAATCTATCACCACCATGAGGCCCAACTTGAAATTTCAATTGATTTAAATGGGGTCTTTAACACTTTGGATTCTAGAACAGTGGTTCTCAACCCTTAGTGGCTACTAACAGGCCAGGATTTGAGAATTTCCTTTTAAGAGCTCAGGTGATTTAATCAATACGACTGAGCCTCTCATCAACACACTTGTGTTCTAGCAGGGAAATTCCTAAGTCCTGGCCTGTTAGTGGCCACTGAGGGCACGGGTTGAGAACCACTGTTCTAGAAAGCTCTCCAATGTATAATAAAATAATGATAGGGACGTATCCTGCCTTCAAATGGATAAAAATACAAATTTAAAATCCATGGGAATCTTTTTGAGTTTTTTTTTTTAACTTGCTCCCTATGGTGCTGTTGGTTTGGTCCACAATTATTCCTTTTTTGTTTAGTGCATATAGCGCAATGTTTCATAAGAGACCTTGATATACATTTCCTTTCGGCCACTTATGAATTTGTCTCACATCTCTTCGAGCTATATGGTACTTCTTAAAGAAGAACTGCCTATTACTAGGCATTGGGAAATCAGCACCCCCACCTTTTTGGTATCAGACATCATCCAAATTGGATATATTATATAGATGAAAAAAGCAAACTCATTTCACAGCTTACGCTATCCAATATATGGACATAACACAATGCCTGGTTTCAGTCAGACTGTGCTGAAAGGGATAGTAATACATCATATTTAAAAATCTGCATCTTGTAGCAATTAAAAAAATAAACAAAATGCCCCCCGTGCCATCTCTCAAACCTTTATGGTTTCGTATTTAAAGGGGAACTTTCACCTCAGAACATTTTTTTACCAACTCATTAAGCAGTTAAGCAGTGTTGATAAAGGTGCTTCTTTTTTTTTATTTCTACATCCTTAGTAAGATATTTTATGTCCAAGCTGCACACTTCCGCGTTCAGCGGCACAGGTATCTTCGGCACAGCTCCCAGCACTAGTTCATTCTCCTCCCACCTGCCCAGACGAGCACGTTCACACTTCACTTCGGTGTGCTGTGAACGGCTCCCAACGTTAAAACAAGAAGCGATTCGCATTATACTGAGGTTGCAACCTCAATATAATGCGAATCGCTTCTTGTTGTAACGTTAGGAGCCGTTCACAGCACACCGAAGTGAAGTGTGAACGCGCTCGCTGGGGCAGCTGGGAGGGAGGTGGGAGGAGAATGAACTAGTGCTGGGAGCTTTGCAATGCGAAAGTGTGCGGCTAGAACATAAAATATCTTACTAAGTATGTAGAATTAAAAAAAAAAGAAGCACCTTTCCCAGCACTGCTTAACTGTTTAATGAGTTGGTAAAAAAAAAAAATCTGAGCTGAAAGTTCCCCTTTAAAGTTCTCCCCTCCCTCCCCTTTCCCTGACGTCAGCGCTCTAGCTGACTGCAGGGGAATCCGGTCTCTGGACAAGCTGAGGCTCTGCAGCAGAGCCAAGATCGAGATATTGAAAAATAAATCCTTCACTGGAACGATCTTCTAAATGTGCTTGCAAACCAAGCACACACACAAGACCGTTCCAGTGAAGGATTTCTTTTCCAATAACGAGATTTCGGGTCTGTTGAACAGGGGGATTCCCCTACAGTCAGCTAGAACGCTGACATCAGGGAAAGGGGTGGGAGGGGAGAACTTTAAATATGATTATCTCTCAAACCATAAAGGTTTGAGAGATGGCACGGGGGGCATTTTGTTTATTTTTTTTTTAATTGCTACAAGATGCATATTTTTAAATATGATGTATTACTATCCCTTTAACCACAGCTACTATTTTATACAGTTCAATCAGTTATTTTATAATTTGATCATATTGTCATACATATTGGATGCTTTGTATGATTGCTATTCTTTTTCTTCTTAACCTATTGCAAGAAAGCCATGCAATGCACTGCAGAGCACACCTCACTGGCAAGCAAAAGGTTAAAATGCACATAATGCTTTATTTCCTATTTTCCCTCATTTATTTGTTTTATTATTTTATACAAATGTAATAAATCAAAAGAAAATATAACAACTGTAGGATGCAAAGTGTAAACCCCAGAATCTAGCCCCTGTGCTAGGATGGAGATTTAAAGTGATACCAACACCTTCTAATAATAATAAATCCCAAATGTCCTTAACATGGGTACAAAATCCTAATGGCCCCTATAAATCAATTGTATGTGTGTGTGTATTGGTCCTCAAAATCTAATCTTTAAATAGCATTATCATATCCATAGAGGAAGGCATAATTAAGTTCCTGAGCAATTCCATGTGAGGAGTTAGGGGTCCTTATGTTCTGCAACAAAGAATCATGTCTGCCTCCGTGGACATTAAATCTACTGCTAAATACTTTTCTTAAACCCTACAATGCCAGACTGATGTCCAATACACTACAAAGCAAAAGGGTTAAAAAAGAAGGGTTAAAGCAACATCTATACAGTCTCTGTTCAACAATAACCAGTAATATACATCTTAAAGTGATAGTAATGTTTCACAAAAAAAGCATCTCCAATTAATCTTCATAGTATTTGGGCCGTAGAGAGTGTTATTTTAATGCTGTCAGAGTTGTAGTTCAAGAGTAATTGAATGATAAAGTATCCCCTCCAGCTCCTTTTACTTAGAGTAAGCCATCTCCCCTCAGATGTGGAATCTGGTCACTTGACTGGAAAACTCACAGAAAGGGACAATTTTCTAAATGTGAGCAGAAGGAAAACCCTGCCCTCCTCGACAGTTTTTCAGGTTTTTCCTTATGATCACTGAAGATTGTCCCTCTCTGAGATCCATCCAGACAGTCTTTCTGCTCTGAGGTGAGCAGCATTAAATCAGTAAAAGGGGTCGGAGGGGGATACTTTATCATTCAATTACTCTTGAACTACACCTCTGACAGTATTGAAATAACAGTGTCCATGAGCCCAAATACTACGCAGATTAATTGGACCTGCTTTTTTTGTGAAACATTACTATCCCTTTAACTCATCAGATGCAAGAGAGAGGTCTCAAACTCACTGCTTCCCAAAGCACTGGAGGCTCTAAAATCAAAGAATAATATCAAACCTGGAGGGTTAAGTGAGGATAAATGGAAATTATTATTTTGTACTTTACATTTAACATAGAACAGTGCATTAAACATTACCATAGCTGGGAACTCTCCGGATTTGCCCCGCAGACTCAGGTTTTGATACTGCTTTACCGGGTCTCTGGGGCAGAGGGTGATTCCTCCAGATGTGGGGAGTTTATATTGAAACTCAACCCACTTCTGCTCTTTCCTCCTGTGTTCCTCCTTCCCCAACCTTCTTTTAAAGGGATAGTAATACTTAAAATGTAAAAAATATATGTTGTAGGGTTTATCCCCCTGAGTAAAACAAGACTACTCCCACTGCTGAAAGGTGTTTCATTCATTTTCATTAATTTTCAAAGTTGAATTTTTAGGTGCAATATCGCAGTGGCCTGAAATTGTACAGTGGCGCTGTTGCTACACGATCCTATGGACAGCTCTGGTCCCGGGACCATAAATCTCCATAGGATGGTGTAGCAACAGCGCCACTGTACAATTTCAGGCCACTGTGATATTGCACCTAAAAAAATTAAACTTTGAAAATTAATAACTTTGAATGAAACACCTTTCAGCAGTGGGAGTACTCTTGTTTTACTCAGGGGGATAAACCCTACAACATATTTTTTTTTTACATTTTAAGTATTACTATCCCTTAATATCTTTGTCACACCTGTAAGCCCTGCAGCCCCAACTCATGTGAATCCCTACCCCATTCTGACACTATTCGCATCATTTTTCTCATCCTCTACCACACCAGAGGACTCCTCTTCGAGAAGACAACAACTGAAAGCTCCCAGGTATGAACGTTACTTACGACAGCACTACTGCACTACCATATTATCTCACTTTCTATCAATGCTGAACCCTTTGAGTGCCAGAGGGGTACGCAACACATTGCAGAGCAACACATTGCAGAGCAATGTGTTGCGTACCCCTCTGGCACTCAGAGGGTTAAAATGTTTCACATAGGAATATTTTAATGTAAAAACATAATCCTTCATTTAAAAAAAGCATTGTTTGATGTCATGTTAGTATTCCTTTAACTTAGTAACCACTTAAGACAAAAAGAAAAAACACAAGAGTATGCAACGCAAGGTCAGCCACCACTGCAGTGTTAGGGATGACTCAGAACAGCAGCATCTGATGGCTGGGTTTCAAACAGGCGTGACATCTCTGCTTTATGTCACCACACAGCAAAACCACAGTATGTGTCTGGTGACTTGTACAGTTGTAAGCTATAGCAGCATCCTGATCTACAGTAAAAACCTGTTACACTCATTCAACAGGCAATTTTCTTAATACAATATGAAGATGAATGGCTGGTAATTTGAAAATAATGTGAATCAGCAATGCTACTTGTTTTAAAGGGATAGTAATGTTTCACAAAAAAAAAATCTCAGATTACCATGGAGAGTGAATTCAGTACTCAGAGTTGTAGTAAAATATCCCCCTCTCACCCCTTTTACCTAGTGCAAACCGCCTCCCTTCAGATGTGGAATCTGGTCTCTTGACCAGACAGATAACAGTAAGGGACAATCTTCTTAATGTGAGAATAAGGAAAACCCTGCCCTCCTTGACAAGTTTTTCCTTAAGCTCACTGAAGATTGTCCCTCTCTGCGATCCATCTGGACACACCTTGCTGCTCTGAGGTGAGCAGTGTGTTACATCAGTAAAAGGGGCGAGAGGGGGATACTTTATCATTCAATTACTCTTGAACTACAACTGTGACAGAACTGAAATGACACTCTCCATGGCACAAACTATGAAGATTAATTAGAGCTGCTTTTATTGTGTAACATTTCCCTTTAACTTGGGAATGGGTAACCAGGGCCGGATTTACATCTCAGGCGCCCCTAGGCACAACAACCTCTTGTGCCCCTAGCCCTGCCTTTGCCCCACCCCTAACCACACCTCCCACTTAGCCACACCCCTCCATTAACCACACCCATTTTCCCCAGAGTTAGAGGGAAAAATTGTATATAGAATATATAATATATAGAATATATCAAAGAGAGATTAGTCCCTCTTTCTCTCCTCTATTTTCTTGTATTTATATATAAGACATGCGATGACAAAAAGACTAATAACTATATATACATATAAAAATATTAAAGGGACTCACTACAAGTTTCTCTTACACACATACCAGCCTGATGATGCTTCACTTGCGGCTGATGGGGAGGCTACTGCGTGCCACTGCCACTCCTGCCACCCGTTCGGAAATAACTGGCCAGCCTGCTGTCTGTAGGGCTCCAAGCCTCCAAACCCACCTCTGAGCTGACCCACAACTGCTGTACCGCTCCGCTCCACACCTAACCCGCCTCTGAGCAGAACCACAATGCAGCGGCAGCGCTCACTCACTCAGCCGATAGACGCAGGCGCTGCCAAATACGGGGTATAGGCCGTTTTCTGGAGCTTTTATTTTTGGCTCAGAGTAGCATGCTCTGCTCCCAATAGGTCACAAGATGTCCCGAGGTGACCAATGAGAACAGAGAGCCTCTACCTCTGTTCTCATTGGTCACCTCTGGATGTCTTGTGATGTCAGACGCAGATGCAGTAGTGGGTCACGTGGGGCGGCCCTGGCGGCACAGACTACTAGTCGAGAAAAAGGTAACAGCGCTTGCTCCCTCGTTATTCACCCAGTATTGTGGGCGTGACAATGGCATTGCAAGGCACCCCTGAAAATCGTGCGCCCTAGGCAAGTGCCTTGTCTGCCTAATCAGAAATCCGGGCCTGTGGGTAACCTATGGCTCTCCAACTGTTGTTGGACTATATTTCCCATTACCCTAATTTGGCCAACAACCTTAGTTTCCCACCTGTTGTTAAATTACAATGCTCATTATGCTGATTGGCCAAGAACTTGCAGCTCTCCAGCTGTTGGATTACAATTCCTATAATGGCAGTTGCAGTCCAACAACAGCTTGAAAACCACAGGTAGTGAGTCAGTCCTGCATTAATTCTATGTGTGCTATAAAAGGCGCTAATGCATTGAAACACTACACTGGAAATCTCACTGGAGCCCAGGGAGTTAAGTGGACAAAGTGTATGAATGTTGAGCATACATAAAGGACACAACCACACAAAAGGCCACCCACACAGTCCACATGAGCTCTCATGGCATAATGCATTATCTCAAACATTGCTTTGTGTTTAACCTGATTATAGTGGGATTATAAATTCACACGCAGAGAATGTAAGAAACAAGGAATGGCTGCAATATGCTTTCCACATGCTGGGCTGATATTATTACCACATTCATAAAGCTGAAGATCACTGTGGCCATTTTGCATATAGCTACTTAGGTTGCCCCATTAGCAAATCTGAGACATTAGCGTAATCCTAACACTTAAAATGAAATGTTGTATATCTTTAAAGGAACACTAACATCTAAACATTATATTGGGTTATTTAATTTTAAGTATCATGTATATCCAGCTAGCATCTGTAAAATATGTTTGTTGTACACTAGCAACAGATGGAAGGAGTTGCCCATGCATTAACCTACTGAGTACCAGAGAGCTATGTCTCTGACACACACACCTCTCTTTCCCCTACAGTCCTTATGTCTACTGCATGGTGCACATAACATCTGCCCCTTGCAGTGTAAAGGAACGTGCATTCTTAATGGAAAGAGAGGGGGAGGTGCCACAGCGGCAAAACGGAGAGATGAGGACATCTCTCTCTCCCCCACCCTTTATGTGTACTGCGCAGGGAGGATGGAAGGCAGGTGACAAAGGGAGAGAGGGGGCAGAAAGCAATGAAAGAGGAGGGAAGGTGGATAAGAGAGGGGAGATGTCACAGTGGCAAAAGGGAAGGATGAGAATGGAAAGCTGAAAAAGGGAAGTAAATGAGAAAGGGAGAGAGTGAATGATGGAAAAGGAAGGGGGACTGCAAAGTGGCAAAAAAGGAGGGAGGTGGATGCAAAGTGATGAAAGGGAGGGGATAATGGGTAAAATGTGTGCACAGACAGAATCAATGCCCCTAGAAAACTCTCTGCGGTGATAATGACAGGAGTGGCCAGGGAAGGGGAGATTGCTCCCCCAGCTACTGCTGTCAAAATCACTGCTCCTAGTAACTGTGTGCATCGATTTGGACAGGAATTGCTAGGGGGGCTTTAATACACCTGTCCAAATAAATGCTTGGTACTGATTTTGACAGTAGTGCCCACACCTGTCAAAATCACCACCATCCTGCCAACCCAGGATGCGGCTGGCTGCGAATCAGAAACTGTAGATTTATATATACATATATATATATATATATATATATATATATATTAGCTCCCAGAAGTCTAATTCTAAACTTGTGTATGTGTGCACAGTCCTATATAGATACCATTTGCTTAATTTTGTTTTAGCAGTATGTAATGACAGACAAGTACTAAAACAGTTTAATGTATTGAGATTAGTACCAACTTCTTCATTGTGAATGTAGAAAGGCTGCCTTCCATGTCAATCCAATTACAAAAACCCAGCACTATCACTTCAGAGATACCTATAAAGATTACTTGTTCAATTGGAAAGGCAGTAATTGTTGCTCCCACACAGCATATGCAAGCCACAATTTTATTTCAGAAAATAAAGAGACCTGGGTATTTACTTGTATATATATCCAGAACATTTTAGTTATGCTTTGTTTTTTTGTTTTTCACATAGATTCTTAAAATGTAACCATAAACTATGGATACCCTTTTGTTAATTTTCCATATAATGAGTTACAAGCCTAGGGGTGGAGAATGGGGAACTGTCACCTGTCAACACATGGAAGCATCCATCTCAACAGATTTGAAAGTTTACTTCTCCCCAGTAATTTATTCCAGCACTTTGGTGGAAACAAATATGCTCTGGCAGCCTCAGAAGAAGCTGTGAGGAAAGATCAGAACAGAGTAATTAATTATGCAGGTTGTGTTGCACAGGTCAATGAATTTGGCTCTGCTGTGGTTAAGGATTCCCTAACTACTAAACCAAAAATCTCTAAAATCATTAAACGGACTTAAAAAAAATAAAATGTAAGGTATAAACAGTTGAAATATATGCATTTAAAGAGAGTAAAACCTGTTAAGTGAAAGATCCATTTTAAGCATTAATCACCCTTTAACCCCCCCTAAGGACCAATAACGTGCTAGGACCGTCACAGAATTTTGTCCTTTATGGACCAATGATGGTCCTGGTACGCTGGATAAAATGACTGCAGCACGCCTCAGGGCACTCTTTGATCATGCTGGGGAAGCTGTAACTGACTGTTCCAGGACCTGAGCAGTCATTTTCAGCCTTTCCCCTGTGGCTCCACACATGTGATCAATGTGACAGAGATCACATGTGCAGGTGGTGCCAATGACAAAGGCAAAAGAATGCATACATTGCTTTTGTCACTGTTCTCTGACTCTCTTTCCCTCATAGTGATCATGAAAAAGAGAGAAGCAGAGAACAGAGCTGCCAGGGTCTCAAATAATGCACTGGGAGCAAGCCGGTGGGGAACTTAAAAGGAAAATTTTATATATGACCGTTTAACCCTATGTGTTAATAAATAAATGATTTAGAGCAAGCCCAATATAGTCTGTTTACAAAGACTAATTTAAGAATACATATACTGAAGTATAAACAAACATTAATGTGAGTGTTATTACTGTCTAATCTCTTAAAATATGGACACCAGGGAGCAAAAGAGGGACATAGGGATTTTTGCCTCAGAGGGACAGTGTCCCCCTAAAAAGGGACATTTGGGAGGTATGAATAACCGTTCATCCAGTCCCTATTAAAATGAACCAACTGAGCACAAATCATGAGAGGAAAATATACAAAAAGTTGTGTTTTGTTTTTCATTTTTTTCTCATTTTTTACTATTATCAAATGAAATGGTGGGTTAAAAATGTGGTTGAACAAAGTAATGCTAAAAAGGCCAAAATTGCTCTGGTCTTCTAGTGTAAAAAAGGACTGGCCTCAGGCCCGGATTTGTCAATAGGCAGACAAGGCACTTGCCTAGGGCGCCAGATTTTCAGGGGCGCCTGGCAAAGGCCTTGTCACGCCCACATTCCAACCCAAGGTGTACTGGAGACCTCTACAGCATTAAGGACTGAAAAAGTCACTGATTTAAATGGGGCTTTTAATTTGTTTCCTATGGTCCATTTAGTTTGCCTTTAAAGCACTGCAGAGTAAATGACCAAGCCTTCCCCGTGCAGTTATGTGAATATAACTTATGTACGCTATATATAGTGCATATGGTGTTTTATAAGGTGAAGACTGCACCTCCTTTTGTTTGTTTTCATTGCCACAGTACTGTGAAGAATAAAAAAAAATTCTAAAAATGGGTATGACCACAAAATGGGTGTGGTTAATGAATGGGTGTGACTAAGTGAGGGGAGTGGTTGGGGTGGGGCAAAGGTGGGACTAGGGGCTCCGGAGGGTGTTGTGCCTAGGGGCGCCTGAGATGTAAATCCGGCCCTGACTGGCCTTTAAAGGAATAGTAATGAGTGCATATAAAGGCAAGGGCGATTATTCAATATACTTTTTTGTAATGAAGTGTATCTTTCTAAGTGTCCATAACATTGTAGTCTTCATGTTATTTTAAAGCTTCCCCTTCCCGGCCCTTTTTGCTATGTCAGGCAGAGCCTCTTCAGAGCAGAAAGACGGTTTGGACGGATCGGGATGAGGGACAATCTTGTTTTAGCATAAGGAAAAACCTGCAATCCTTGGTCAAGGGGGGGCATGGTTTGCCTTATACGAATAGACACAATATTGTCCCTCGTTGCGATCTGTGCGGTCAAGAGACCGGCTTTCAGATCTGAGTGAAGGCAGAGTGACATAGAGAAAAGGGGAGGGAGGGGGACACTTTAAAATAATATAACACCAATATTATTATGTTATGGACACTTAGAAAGGTATACTTCATTATAAAAAAGTATATTGAATAATCAATGCAGGTCCCTACAGACCCTCTGTATTGGACATGAAAGCTCTATAAAATATTTTATTTATATAGTCCTTGAAAGAGTATCAGTTTCAGATACGAAACGCGTCGGACATTTAATTTTAAATTAGCAGTACTACTATTGTCTACTTTGTTTTATTTTGTACACCAACGATTGAAAATAAATTTAATTATGCTATACAAATCCGATTGAATTTAATGATACTGGACATTGAGGATTTTGGTACAGACAAGTGAAGCTGGATACAGAATTGCAAAGCTCTTAAGGCTTACTGTTCAAGACTATCCGGTGAGTGCAAACAAACGGGGGGGGCAATATTCAATGAAAAAATACAGATTTGCTCTTAGATGGGTCTGCGCCCTTTTCTTCTTTTTTGTCTCTTTCTATAGTCTACACAATCAATTTGTGAAGAAGAGCACTACCACGGTGCTATGAAATAAGGGCAGCGTCCTAAAGGCAAAGAAAATAAAGAAAACCCATACGGTGCATCACCAAGGATTAGTGTCTACAGATAACTAGAGACTGCAATTAAAGACTGTATATATACTCTTTATCACAGTTTTGATAATCTCTGTCCAATATCCGAATATCTCCATCATAGTCCATGTACAATTAACATTAGGAGGCTTATGTGCAATTATATGATCAACAATATATATATATATATATATGGGAAAATACAAAAAAAGGGTGATTTTACAAATACCCAAAGAATTTTAGTTTTCTTTTGTAAATGAGCGCCATTGGATATAGAAAAAAGTGCACGTTTGGCAAGCCTGACCCAAGCCTTCTAATTGTGTGCTTCCTTTCCATATTATAGCAGGAAGTGAGACGTCTAAAGTCAAGTTGTTTCACCTGCTTGCTGAGAAGCTCCCAAGAAATGGGCCCTTATATATACATACCTGGGAACTCTCTGGATCTGCCCCAGAGACTTCTGTTTTTAGAGTTAATTAATTGGTCTCTGGGGACAGACGTTGTTTCTCCGGTGATGGTGCTTTTCTTTTGAATCTCTGCCCACTCACCCTCCTTCCCACCCTGTTTTGCCCACTTACCCAAGTACCATTCTAATAAGCCCCGCCCAACCAGTTAAGTCCCGTCCCCTTTAGGACACGAATTGCATCATTTACATACTACTGATCACAGTACACGGGCCCTTTCTGGGGCTCAAGTCGATGAAGTTCCTAGGTATGTACATATATAGCTGTGACTGCTATACTTCATGTAACAGTGACTTGTACTTTAGTAATAGAGCTCCTTAAAGTGGAACTAATGCTTGAAAGATCTTTCATAATCACCTATATCTTATGTTAGCTCTTTTTATTTATAACCATAGTTTATGAGATATTTTGCTTTATTTATCAGATTATGCAAATTAGGAAGTACACCAGACATATATTAACATTTCACACTGCTCTCTCCCTCCCATCTACCACACCATGCCAGCCAGATACAAGCCAGTCCCCATAAACTGCTGGACTGAGGTGAGAATGTAAACAGGGGACAATTCTACCTTAACCCTTTGGCCGATAAAGAGGTCTCCTCAATGCATCAGAGACCTCTCTAGTATCCAAGGGGTTAACTTAGCAAGGCCTTGTCTAATGAATGTTTCCCTAGTGTGCGTATTAAGTTTATTTCTATAAACACACAGTATTTCAAAATGAGCAGGCTATGCTTTGCATCTCAGCTATTTGTTTCATGTTGATAGATGGAACTGGGAATGTCTCCTATCAGCCATCAAGTTTGTTTTCGTCTTTCGTGATAAAGTGCAGAAATCAAAACATGAAATAGAATGAAAAAAAGAAATACAGACTGCACATATGTATAAAAAGAAAGGCAATCAGTTAAAGGGATGGTAATGTTTCACAAAAAAACAGCTCCAATTAATCTTCATAGTATTTGGGAGAGTGTTAGTTCAATACTGTCAGAGGTGTAGTACAAGAGTAACTGAATGATAAAGTATCCTCCTCCCGCCCCTTTTACCTAGTGTAACACTGCTCACCTCGGAGCAGCAAGACTGTCTGGATGGATTGCAGAGAGGTACAATCTTCCGTGAGCATAAGGAAAAACTTGTCAAGGGGGCAGGGTTTTCCTTATGCTCACAGTAATAAGATTGTCCTTTGTTGCGACCTGTCTGGTTAAGGGACCATATTCCACATCTGAGGTGAGCAGTGTTACACTAGGTAAAAGGGGGGAGGGGGATACTTTATCATTCAATTACTCTTGAACTACAACTCTGACAGTATTGAAATAACACTCTCCATGGCCCATATACTATAAAGGTTAATGGGAGCTACTTTTTTGTGAAACATTACTATCCCTTTAAGAAGCCACACCGAAGAGCAAGGGCACATCATTAAAATAAAATAACTCTGCACTGAAATACTGTCATTTCTATCCATGAACAAACACTAAAAATATATAACTATGTATAAAGGCAACGAGGAGTTATTAATGATGAAAACTGTACTATAGGGGAAAAATTAAAATCTCCAGAATTCCCATTTATTTAATTGGGTTTTTGAACCCTTTGTGTGCCAGAGGGGTGCACAACATAATTTTATGTTTACTGGTACAGTTACAAAACAATGCAATATTTAATTCTTTGAATGGCAGAAAGATACAGAATGCATTATGAAACATTGCGTTGTGCACCCCTCTGGCACTAAAAGAGTTAACCCCATTTAGGAAGAAAGAAGAAAGTAATCTACACTAATATTCAGAAAACATGTTCCTATTGGAGCAAAAGTGGCAAATTTTATGATGGGCTGCACTCAACAGCCACAAAATGGGCTCCAATCTGCTGTTTTAAGGAGAGAAAACTGGTACCCTTGCATTTCAGGACTAAATGAGAGGTTTGTGGCTTAACCATTTGCAATGTGTTATGCTCTTTGGCACTCAAAAGGTTAAAGGTCAATTATCTGCTGCTAGAAGAGTAGCAATGGTCATCCTCAAAACGACTCCTATCAGCTGTTATGGGAAAGGGATCAGAAAACTGACCCATATGATCGGATAATAACCTGGGAGTATGCAGATCTCAGGCGATGCGTGTGCAGTCAGGACTGGAACAGTGTATGAGACTGGGGGGTGGAGTCATGTGATAGGTGGGGGTGTGACCATGGGTGGAGATAAGGGCCCCTAGAATGCCTTGCCGAGGGATGTCTGGGATGTAAATCTGGCCATGTGTGCAGTCCATACAGACCTGCTGTGTTAGGCTTTCAGACCGCTATACTGTGGGTCTATGGGGTCCTGCATCACTTAGGACAGTAAACGGCAAAGTGTAGCAATGACGAACCAGGGTAACATTGCATGATTCTTCACAGACCCCCTCTGGTCCGCTGGGGCTCACAGCTTTATTGGCAAGTCTGCTCTCCAGAGGAAAAGATCTGACAGTGGCAATATGCACAAGGTAGAGAGTGGGAGCAGACCAACAGCACTGGAACAAATAAACACTGACATTTGTTTAAACAGGGCTTTAAACATCTTAATCCTTTGAGTGCCAGAGGGGTATGGAACACATTGCAAAGCAATACATTCTGTACCCCTCTGGCACTCAAAGGGTTAAATTCTAGAAAGTCTCTGTGCACATGGCCCGTATGTTCATCAGTTCAGTTCCAATGTAGGATCAGACAAACAGCTGTGCTGGATCTGTTTTTTGACCCCACTGCCTAGTAGATAAACAAGGTGCTGGTTCCCTTTTAAGGTTGTGTTCAACGTTAAATAGATACAGAATATACAATTCTCCCTTTAAGGTTTTGCTTTCAAAGGAAAAAAGATAGAGCAACTTGAGTGTTCCTACATATTGATCATTCATGGATAAATCAAAGCCTTTCAGTTTTGCAAATAACACTCCCCTATCCAAGCCCTGCCCCCCCCCCCAAAAAAAAGGAAAGCAAAATATTCAAGTAAAATGTACTGAGGCTAATCTGCTCGCATCACAGTTTAGCTACGCCTGGCTGAACCTGTCACATTCTTTCAATACTCCCCTGTGGTACAACAATTGAATATGACATGAACCTACACTGCTAAATTGGTTAACCCTTTCAATGCCAGAGGAGGGTGCAAAACATTCCTCCACAAAGCACTGAAACACCTTTCTGGTACTGAAATGGTCACAAGGCCTGAATAACAAGGGGGCTGAGGGAAGTGCAGTTCCTAGGTCAATCAAAAGAATAGGCTCAATCTTATCACTAGTGAGGGAGCCACAATGGCTTACTATTTACCATGAGTGCAAGAGGGGTGCACATTGACTGAATTTTTTAAATAAAACAACAAAGCCATATGAGTGCTTCATTTTACCATCTTCTTCATTGTATCTACAGAGCACTGTACACCCTTCCAGCAGACTACACCCATTATATAGTTCAACTCAAAGGAGGAGAAGCACTAAGGTGTGATAGGAAGGTGATGACATCGCGATAACTAGGGTTGCCACCTTTTCCTCAAAAAAATACCGGCCATAGTTGTGGGTCGGTGAGGGCGGAGCCACAAAAGGGAGGAGCCACAAAAGGGGCAGAACCACTTAATGTTGCATGACCCTACAAAACTGAGCTTCATACAGGTTTAGGCAGGGCAGGACACAGGAAGAGACATGGAGGTGACAGGAAAGGTGGGTACAGCAGAAGGATGAACAATAGCAGGCAGAGTGGGATATAGAATGAGGCGTGGAGATGACTTCCAGGGTGGGATACAGGGGGTACGGCCAATGACAGGTAGCGTAGGATACAGGTGGTGGATAAACAATAATAGGTAGAGTAGGATACAGGTGGGAGAATGAACAATGAGAAGTAGAGTAGGATATTCGCTTCTGTATGGAGCCAGGGAGCAGGGCTGCCATTACAAATCAGGCAGTCCAGGACAAGTTTAACTTACAGGGCCTCCGATTTATGCCTTTTTTATGCCCTACCTCACTGTTGCCATGAATACATGACATTAAACTCAGTAAGTGTGTGTGTGCTTGTGTGTAGATGTGCATGACTGTCTGAACACACAAACACACACATTACCCCAGCCAAACCACATATAGGCTAGACAGCTCATTCCAGTCTCACTCAAAGGGCCCCCCTACTCCAGAGCAACAATCCTACCTATCTCCTCTTAGTGGTGGTCCTGGGTTATGTACCCCACAGTGCCTGCTTTGCACTTAATGTAGCTGAATATGCACATACCTTGAACTCATTTTGACTTCTCCTCAACAGGCACTTTGCTACTGTAAACTCTTCTTCCTTCTCTACTTCCTCCCACCACTTAGGTAATCCAGGGTGGGAAAGTAGTTCTGATGCACGCTGTTGCAGTTCTACTTCCTCCTCTCCACTTCCTGCTACCTCTAGCTGGGCCTGCTATTAACCATTTGAGCACTTGAGGGCATGTTTGAGCTGTTTACCCTCCAAGTGCCACCACTGTGTAAATTATAAAAATATTGCAGTTCAGTCTTGACTGGATCGTCTTTTTACCCCTGCCCTGGCTGTCAAAGGGTTAACTTATTTTGTATCCTTTGGTGTTACATCCCATGGGACTGACTTTAAGATCGTATTACTTAAAGATTTATACAGTGACTGTACCACTCTTTAAGTAATACAATCTTAAAGTCAGTCCCATGGGATGTAACACCAAAGTAAGTATAGGAAATAAGTTAACCCTTTGACAGCGAGGGCGTAAAAAGCCGATCCAGTCAGGATTAAACTGCAATATTCTGTACTTTATAAAGAGGTGGCACTTGTTTCTGAGACCTCCTATGACCTGTATGGGAATCATGTATCAGCTGAGGTGGAGAGGAACTGCAGCCGACATACGCGCTTGACAGCCAATGAGAGAGGCTTACCCTGGTAAAACTCTACTTTTACTTATGGTGTTATTAGAGTTGCCACCCGGTCGATATTTTATCAGCAGCAGCCATAATTGTGCTCCACCACACCGGGACTGCATGCACTGGACTGGACTAGAAGCACTTGTAAGCTGTAACCAGGCAACAGTGGAGTCATGCGTGCACATATAAAGTGTGTGATGCGCACGCACTTACTACTGCATGATGATGATCGGCATCTCACCGCCACTCACGAGATGCGGCTTAGTGAGTGAGTGAGTGAGGGCTTAGACAGTGACAGTGAGCCATCATTATAGGCTGCCGAAGTGGCTTGAGCATAGTAGGAAGTGGGGCAAAGGAGTTCAAGCTCAGTGATACCGGCTTTTCAATTGCCGGTATAGAGGTTGTACCGGCACCGGCCAAGCAGTGCTAATTACCGGCTATGCCGGTAAAATACCGGCCAGGTGGCAACCCTAGCGATAACATAGGAACTGGAGAAGTGATATCAAGTCCTCTCTACTTTATCCTTAGTCCATAAACTACCAGGTATATTAGGCCCTTAATCCAGCCTTGAATAGTCATATGCACAATGGAGAAATGGGAACATTCTGGAGGACACCAACTGCACCAAAGGGAACAAAATAGAATTAAATTAAAAAACAATCACCAGATTTTCTTTGTGCATATGGTCCAAATAGCAATATTCATCCCCCTGAGGGTTTTGCTCTCTCAGGTAGCGACTGTACAGTTACTGACCCATTTATAGTAAATTCATTTCTACTCATTGCAGTAAAAAATCCAGATGCATATTTTACACAGGTTGTGAATAAATGTTCTTAAGTCTCTCAAATTCACTACTTGTTTGAGATCTTTGTAAATCACTGCTATATCTTACTTTGATCATTTGTACATCCAAATGACTACAACTCAGCATTAACCAACCAGCTTTTTGCTGGTTAATGATTATGGGAGTTGCAGTTCCCAAGAATTTGAGAGCCAGTAATTGCCTACCCTGCCACAGTCCATCAGCTCTGATGCAACTTGAAAGTGTTGTGTGTTAAATACAGGAAAATTGAAGCATACTCATAAGGAGTTAGAAGCTCATATGAAAAAGACCCCCCACCCCACACACCCATGTTATCTTCTGCACAGGCAACACTGTGCAAACCTCAATGATACTCTGATATCACCAGTATGAACATAGTCCAATTTAAAATGCAATCCTATAAGAGTGTGCATTTGAATGTAAGAGATGGCTTTATAAGTGTCAATCAATATGCATGACATTACCTGTTAAATATTCCATTGAGGGCAACAGAGTAGTGGTTGGGGGGCTCCCAGTTATCAATCAATGATCCAACTCTGAGGATCTGAGAAGGCTTGGGCAGTATAAAAGTTTGACCCTGCTCAGACAATGTGGAATTGGTGTCACTGAAGACACCAAGTAGATGAGGACTTGGAAAATAATTAATAAAAGTAATTGGAAATTTTAATTACGAAGACCGCCAAAATGGATTTATTCTCAATAGGAAAGAGCTGTTTGTGGAGGAATAGGATTACTAAGTACAAATATATTCAAGGTCAGTAAAAGGACTCTTGAAAACTCTTTATTCATACACATGCATAAAAGGATGGGGGTCCAGAGAAAGGGAGTTTTACATTGAAGAATATTTAATTTTACACTAAATGCACTGAATATGCTGGAGAGGCAGTACAGACATATATCATGGATAAACAGTAATAATTATGACAATTCATTTTGTTCAACAAAGGGAAGATGTTGATTCAGGAAGATATCTAATTGTCATTTTGGAGTCAGGAAATAATTTTTCCCCTCTTGAGGATAACTTGGAAATGGCTCAATGGGGTTTTGCTTCTTTGCCTCTGTATAAACAAACAAATCTGGCAAAGGATGAATTTGATGGACTCGTGTTTCTTTTTTCCATCTTCAACAACTATGGTGAAATCACCCAAACTTTCAGAAGAACAAATAATGAGTTAAAAAGGTATGTATTTATATTGTTCTGTCAACATAAATTGTAATTCGGTCAATGGGCCCTTTACCTCTTGAAAGACAGAGACATGGGCTAATGTGTATAAAAGCAACCCAAAGTTATTATCACAGGGGACAAATAACAATTCCTGTAAAAATAAAGTGGGCTTTTAACCACTTGCATTGTGAAACAATGCATTGGAGACCTAGCATTCAAAGGGTTAGAAAGCTTTGTTGAAGTGCATGTCCATTAGAGTGCAGTTGCTTTTATATGTATGGGCCATAGTTAGCAAACTGTGAGATGTCTGTAGTATCCATTAACAATCTAAGTACCAGAGGGGAATGCAATGCATTGCTTTGCAATGTGTTGCATACCCCTCTGGCATTCAAAGGGTTAATATAAAATAAATGTCCTATTAATCCCTTACCACCTTTTATCTTGTACCAATTACTCTAGCTTCCCGATGATGGCTTAACAAATATTGACACAGCTACAGGAGGATTTCAGTTACTATCAAATCATAACTAAATCCGCAATGATAGAACTTGCACTGAATAACTGATAGAACAGAATTTATGTCTGGGAGACAGAAGTGAAAAAATAGGGAAAAATGAAAAATAAATTATATATGTATGCAATTTTTCTTTACTTAGTATAATCTTATAGAATATGTAAAGCCAGAAAGGAGAATGACAATCACTTTAGCACATATGCTTTTCAAGCTTGTAAACACACACATTTTTTCGTACAATCTACAGCCAAGCTATAATCTGCATGCCAGACGAGTGGCAAGAAATGTGTGTAACAATGCATTGGACATTCTTTTAGCACCCAGAGAGTGAAAGAAATGTGCACTTTATTTTGCCTATTTCACTTTAAATTTTCAACTTTTTTTGTGCACAGAAAACCCAAGGATGCTTATGTACTAAGACAAGCTGGGCAATCTGGAGCAAATCAACTGCACGATATGGCAAATAAAGATTCCAAAAATTGCTATCGCTTTAAATTAGGCTTTTAACTCTTTGAATGCAATGCGTTGGAGACCACTCTAGCATTCAAGGGGTTTATAGTCCTATTTAAATCAATGTTTCGCTGCCCATATAATGCTTCTGGGATCATTTCATACACTGCTTCTATAAAGTAATATCACAATTTCCTCCAGTAAATCACCTCCAATGGCTATGTTTGGCCTGAAAGAACATGCACTTTACTCACGATGATGGGATCCCAGCTTCCACAGTGAGCAGAAGTGACTGATGTCATTTGAAAAATAATCCTAAACACATTAGACTCTTCCTATTATTTTAATTCTAGTTGAAGAGCTCGTGTATTCAGGCCACAGTGCCACCAAACAACAGCCACGGTGCAGTCATGCCCAGTACAGACTGCCCGCACCGCGGCTGATATGGAACGAGATGCTCCGAATTCAGACTGTAGAGAGGACTACGGTTGGAATTCGGAGCCCTGCTCCATTATCAGCTGCGGCGCAGGCAGTCTGTAGTGAGCATCACTACAGCGCGCACAGCCGTCTCTACTGTGCATGACGGCTTCTGACAAAAACACATTTAGCGAATTATTATATAGGATTTAACGCCATTGGTTTGTGTTTGAAGAGAAAACCAAAAGCGGAGTAAGAAATCTCTAAAAAGCAGTCTACATTCTAGACGTGTTTTACTGTTTTCTATATTAAAGGGTTAGTAATACTTAATTTTCATAAAGTATAATTTTGTTCATATTATAAAATTCAACATAAACATGCAAGTTCCGTTCCTTAAAGTTATCTTGTTTTATAGTTATAAGCGTTTAAAGTACCCCTCTTCCCCAGGCGTCAGCGCTCGAGATTCTGGTCATTTGACCGGACAGCTCTCCAGCAGAAACGAAATAGTGTTGTCTACAAAAAAGTACTTCATTAGAATGGTCTACAAAGTGGCTCCTAAAATTATGGTAAGCTCCTCAGTTTACATTTTTGTTTAACCCTCTAAAAGGGTAACATTTTGACTTAAATATCCACTGTAGTTTATTAAACATAATTTCTCTTTTAAAGGGATAGTCATTTTTAGGTATTACTGTAAGACTGTTTCTTCTACATACATTTGTATAATAATGTGTAGCTTTGTAACCATAATTTTGCGATTTTTGTTTTTTCTATAATAAAGAGTCCTGCTCCCTCCCCTTTTCATACGTCACAAATCTTGCCCTCTCATCTGGAATCCAACAAGGGGGTAGTTTTATCCATCTGCTGAATGAAGATTGTCTCCATCGTGACATATGGAAATGTGGAGGGAGTGGGGGGACACTATTATTTATATTATATATATATATATATATATATATCCTCAAAACCAGCACTCACAGGAGTGCATAAATGATCGAAAAAATGCTTTAATGAAGATCAACGTTTCGATCCCTCACTCGGGATCTTTATCAAGATAAAGATCTCGAGTGAGGGATCGAAACGTTGATCTTCATTGAAGCATTTTTTCGATCATTTATGCAGTCCTGTGAGTGCTGGTTTTGAGGATATGTGAAGATTGATTATTCTGCACACAGGCAATTGCTCTTTTTGTTGAGAGTGCGTTCTTATAACCAGTATATTATATATCTATCTATATATATATATATATATATATATATATATATATATAGAGAGAGAGAGAGAGAGAGAGAGAGAGAAAGAGAGAGAGAGAGAGAGAGAGAGAGGCCAAGTGTAAGGGGGGGGGGGACAGGTGCCCCCCCTCTCCGGATGCCCATGAAGGAGGTTGAAGCTTGTACATAATATGCCCTCTTGCTTACAATCCAGTATATATTTTTTTCTTTTAAGAAAGTATTTTACCAGGAAGGATGCAATGAGAGTGACTCTCATTTTGAAGTATGTCCTGGGTACTCAATGTATCTACATCCGAGGGGTGAAAGGCAGAGTTAAACTTTCCAGGACTAGAACCTTTGACACTGGGGTTTGAACAGATCCTACAGCTGGTGAATTAACCAACTAAGCTCTCTCACCAGAAAAGAACACTCTTAGTGATCTGAATGGTGTCCAGAATGTTGTAATGAATAGCCTGTTAGTGCTCAGACGGTAAAAGAATCATATACACTTGTTTGCCTATGTTACTTCAAGTTTTCAACATTCATAACACTGTACTGTGCTAAAATCATATAAAAATACATAAACAAAAAATGCAACACATCTTTCTACCATCAAACAGATTAACAAGCAAAGAGCTTAACCCGGTGAGTGCCAGAGGGGTATACAATAGATAGTATTTTACCCGGTGAATGCCAGAAAAGGCAAACTGCTAATATCTCTGAAGGATGGAATCATTACTTACGATGTAGGAGCAGCGAGGAAAAAAAGCATATGTCCCACAGACGTACAGGTGTGTTTCATTAAACCTCTGCAGAAGCCTTATATGGTTGAAGCACTCTGTCTGCAAACAGAAGGTGGGGGGAAAGAGACGATTACATACTAGGACTCGAAACATTAATCATGATAGTAGAGGACTAACCTAATGGTTTTATATATTTACTTTTAACACCTCATTGGCCCGGCACGTTTTACCTTCACACTGAATGGATGGGGTGAGATAAACAGTTTCAGACAGCCCACAGACTGAATTATAGGACAAGTTATGAAGAAGAAATGTAAAAACATTCAGGCAAAGAATGATTTAACCATTTGGGTTCTTCAGATATCTTTCAATGTGGTGGAAACATTCCCTGAGTCTGAAAGAGAAATTACAATTAACCCTTTCAGTGCCAGATGCTTTGGGATTTTTCTGTACCCTGCTGGCCGGACACATTTTCTGCTATCCATCTGTTTAGGCATAATTCACATTGGTAACTTTCTATTTATATATAGAAATCTATATATTGTTTTTCAGAAAAAAATCTACTTTTTTACTGCACCTTGCAAAAATTTAATTTTGCATAATGTGACAAGCTATGATGCAAAAAAAAAAAAAAATTCCTTAATTTACCAATATTATAAACTGTATATCTAAAATGTTTATGTTGGTTGTGAAAATGTCATTTATTTTTCAAAAGTCCTGAAACCTCAGAGTACAAAAATACATACCTCTCAACATTTCAATTTGCCAAAGAGGGACACTTGTGTTTTAGGGGGTGTGGCTGGTGGGAGGGGCATTACTGGGAATTTTTAGGCTATTTCATGACCTATTGACACATATTTGTGAAACCTAAAAAATAACTTATAACAAGACGAAAGTATTTTATTTATACAGACTAATTTATAAACACATATAATGACATTTAAACAAACAATAATTAGAGTTTTATTGCTGTAGAGCAATGTGAGACAGTTATATATATACTCCCAACAATCTGAGCTTCTAAAAAGAGGGACATCAGGGTGGGAAAGAGGGACAGAGGGATTTGGGTCTAAAAGAGGGACTGTCCCTCCTAAAGAGGGACACTTGGGAGGTATGAAAATACCCAAGATCATTATGTATATATATATATATATATATATATATATATATATATATATATATATATTATATACATAAAAATAAAAGTTTACCTCCAAGCATGGCATGCACAGACCCCCAATTATGAACTAAAATGCGCATTCTGTTGTTTACATAAAAAAACTACCCTAAATAACTCAATAACTATATAAAAGTATACATTTCCTAACAGTAGATATTCCACTGCATAAAATGAGGGGTCACATACCTTTCTATCCTTAGCCTGGTGTACACAAATGTTTCCAGGAGGTGGAGTTAAAGGAAAAATTAGCCATTTTTTCTATTTCCATCCCATCAAATGTATGAAAATCTTTGAAAACTATCGAATTTCCTAATTTATTCATTAGCTACTGTTCTTACAAGAAAAACATTGCCCCACTGGTATTAAATGACTAACTGTAGGGGGTGCAATAAGCACAAAACTACACCAGCTACAATCTCTCATTTTTTTTGTGTTTTTTCGAAACATGACTTGGCTTTAGTAAAATGGTTGTACCAACTAGAGAAATGAAGGCGAAGGTAGACCATTTTGGAAAGAAGACAACCCACTGTGTAAAATAAGGGGTCTCTTGCCTTTTGGCCCCTAGCCTAGTGTGCACACAATGTTTCCAAAGGTGGCACTAAAGAAAGAAAAAAAATTTTTTTATACATTTCCACCCCTTCAAATGTAAGGAAATCTTTGAAAAGTATGGAATCTTCTACCATGATGCGCAAAGCTACACCTACACATTTTCTTACTTGAAAAAGGCTGCCTGCACTAAACTGGTCCAAACTTTTAGATATATGAAGGAAAGGTATGCAAGGCATAACACTGTGGAAAATACACATTCACCTGCATCAAACTAGGAAAAATAAGGTATTTGGAATGTCTACCCCCTAGGCTGGTGTGCACAATTATTTCCATAATAGGGACTTTAACATATTTATTTATTTATTTATTTTTTACATTTCCACCACTTCAAAGATACTAAAATCTTAAAGGGATAGTAATACTTTGTTTTATCTTTATTTTATTTTGTAGGCATTAAAAAAACATGAAGAATGATATAAGTCTTATCTCTCAAACCTTTATGGTTTAAGAGATATTCACAAGCAAAGTTTCCCCCTCCTGCCCCTTTTACCTAGTGTAAGCCATCTCTTCTCAGATGTGGAATGCAGTCCATAGACCAGACAGATAACAGAAGGGGACACTCTTATTCCTATGAAAACAATGAAATCCCTGCCCCCCTTGACAAGCTTTTCAGCTTTTTCCCTTATCTTAATTGAAGATTGTCCCTCTCTGCAGTCTACCTAGGCACCTCCCTTCTGCTCTGGCTGAGCAGTGTTACATCAGTAAAAGGGACGGGGGGATACTTTGTCATTTAATTACTCTTGAACTATAACTCTGACAGTATTGAAATAACACTCTCCAAAGTCCAAATACTATGATGAATAATTAGAGCTGCTTTTATTATGAAACATTACTATCCCTTCAATCACTTCCAAGATACTAAAATATTTCAACACTGTTGAATTTCTTAGTGTATTAAATATTGAAAGCCAGCCCAAGAAAAACGGTAGTCCATTGGTATGGTTTGACATACTGTAGCAGGTGCCAAGATCATGGCTACCATTGGAACAAGGCTGGGGAACAAGCAGTATACATATGATTTCAGAACTACCAGTGAAATAAGTCTGGGGTGGGGGGGTCAGAGAGTGCATGCAGGGATTTGTGAATATGGGGATCTGGGAGACTTCCAGTAGGCAATGGAACCACACTTGGGGGTCTGGTAGAGTAGGTGGGTATCTGTGACTAGTATGCAGTGCTACAAGGTAGGAGGTTGGGGTCCGAAAGTGTAGGTGGGGATCTATGAGTGTCAGTGAGCAGTGGAACAACGCTGGGGGATGTATGTGGGGATGTGTGAGTAGCAGTGGACAGTTTTCAAATGGTTAAAATGGGACACTTGTTTTAGGTGTCCCTCTGTGTCCTACAAAGCAATGAGTTGGACACCCCACTGGCAAACACCTTGTTTTCTTATTTACTTATTATTTCTCTGAGTGTATTGAGGAGTATTAGGACCCCTCATGACATGCCTGATGTCACTGGTGGTGTGGGAGCACCCTCCCCCCACCCACACACACACACACACACACACACACTGAAGCCTGGGTAGGAGTAGAAGTAGGGGAGGATACTGCTCTCCTGTAGTTGCCTATATTGATCTCCAAGCCTTAATATCTAGACCTGGGGGGGGGGGGTCAGGAGGGGTCCCTGATGCCCCCCAAATAGATCTTATCATTAGCAGGTGATATGGTGGGCATCATCCTCACTCACCGAAGAAAGGCTGATTAGGAATGATGGGAGTTGTAGTCTCAGCAGCTGGAGAGCCAACTGTAGTTGGTATACATCATACAGCAGTCCAGTCAAACTGTGCTATGAAAGTCTGCAGCCTCTTATAACTATAGATATCAATTTTACAGTCTTCATTTACTTCATTCCTCCTCACAATCCACCACCGACATACACACCCCCAGGAGCAATCTGCATTGGAACACTCCTTAGTCAGTCCGCTGCCTCAACTCACATTACTCGTCTAACCAATGCAAAGCAATGCAATATGATCAGACAATCAAACTGAAGTCTGCAGCTATAGGCAGTTGCATGTTATCAATGTACACTGAAAACTACATAGAACTGTTGAATGTCAGTAACCTGTCTCTATGTATTATTTATGTATTAATTAACTCTAATTAACTCACCAGGGCTCAAGCAGGAAAATCCTAAAGACATGACCTGTCAGGTGTCCCTGAGGATAAGGGTGGGAACCACTGCTATGCACTGCACCAGGGGTGAACAACTTGAGATCCTTCAGGTGTTGCCAGACTACAACTCCAATCATCGCTGCCTTTAGCTGAGCAACATTTTTGTTGGCCATGAAGCAACTGTTCACAAACAACTGCACCACAAGTGAGAAAAAAAATCCAACTGATTAAAATGGGGCTTTGGGGATCAAAGAGCTGTACAAAGCATTGAGTTATAGACCTCTCTAGCACACAAGGGGTTAAAAGTTTTATTTGTTTCCCATAGTGCAGGTGGTTTGCCACTCATTTGCTTTACCATTACCAATCTGTCTTTGTGCAAATAATAGTGAACAGACATCTAGTTTGCAAAGCTAACTCAATAACCAGAGAGCCTCAGGTTGCCCAATCCTGGTGTACATATTGACAGAAGTACTCTCTGGGATGGAAAAAAATTGACTTATAAAATAGGGGTAGAAAACCAGCATTCCTCCAGTTGTTGGATTACAATCCCCATCATTCTCAGCCAGACCTTGGCCAGTGTTAAAGGTGAAAGAACTCCAGGGCACTGCTCTGCACTATTTTCTGTTTGGACTCCAGAGGGGAATACCACACGTTATGGTGAAGTGGCTTGGCTTAAATACTATAGCGGTTCAGCTGTATCTTGAATGGGAACTACATGGATGTCGGCTTCTGGCATCACCCTTTCCACAGTCATCTGGTGGCCGTGCCCAACCTGGATCATCGGCTGGGAGCAAGAAAGGATAAATGTTTCAACTGTGGAGGCAGCCTCACATTGTCCAAGTGTTACAAGAGAGGCAGGCAGGGAGCTGTTTAAAGGGTTGAGTCCAGTGAATGTAAGAATGATGCACCTGTAGCTGCGGTGCTATCCCAATAGGGACTGCAAAGTATTATCAGAGGAGGGTTTCACATTTTGTTTTCAGATCCCCTTTAATCATGGGCCTGGGGTTCTCTCTGTTAGCAACCTGAAGTCTGTACATGGGATCACCAAAACACTGTTACAGACAAGACTGAAAAGGAAGTTTCCTGAAATGCATGGTGGGTCCATATTTGGACCCTCTTTTTGACCATCTTCAGGTTTTACCTTTGGGGTAGTTCCTAAAAAGAATATGCCAAGGTTTAACTTTATTTATCATCTCTCTTACTCAAAAGATGGGTCTGTGAATGATAAAACTGAAGATGAGTTGTGCCTTGATGGCCACAACAGACATTGAGTAAGCCTTTTGGATCTTGCCAGTTCATCAGGAGATTTTATTTCTAATTGGTTGCGGTTTCTAGGGTAGTTACTACGTTGATAGATGCTTATCTATGGATTGTTCTATCTTGTGTTCCTACTTTATTGAGGAGGTGGTTAACACTGATACAGGGCTGTTGTTGACAATTCGTTATTTTAAACATTTCGTTTGTGTGGATCTTGAAGCCTGCAATGTATGCCCTGTACTTCTGGATGCATTTAGGCAGATTGCTGGGAATTCTTGGGTCCCTCAGGCCCCGGGCAAGACTTTGGGCCTGCCTCCTGTGATGGTCTTTCTGGAAAACAAGGCAGATTCTACAGAAATGGTTTACCAGTTAACACAGGATAAGCTTGTGGAACTTCGTTCCGGGTTCAGGCAAGAGTCTGAATGAATTAGTTACTCTCCGGCAATTTCTGTCTTGGATGGGAAAATTTAATTTTGTGGGCAGAATTTTAATGATAGGTAGGATTCTCTGTAGGATGCTTTCACAGTTACATAGCAAATTAGGTTGAAAAAAAGACACAAGTCCATCAAGTGCAACCTTTACCACAGTAAAACCAAGAAAATTACCTACTCCTAAGTGGGTCTTATTCTGTTTACCAGAACTTCTTGTTTTACTTACTACTACTTGCGAGCTCAGTATGATGACACTTACTTACTTTTACAATAGACGTGATGTACATGAATATGAAGGGAAGCGTGAACGCGCTCCCTGGGAGAGCTGGAAGAGAGGTAGGAGGAGAATTACAGGACTGGGAAGACCTGCTCCGCTGTGCTGATGTTACCCTGCTCCGCAGAATGCGGAAGTGTCCAGCATCAAGTCTACATTTAAAGGGATAGTGATGTTTCAAAATAAAAGCAGCTCCAATTAATCTTCATAGTATTTGGGCCATGGAAAGTGTTATTTCCATACTGTGAGAGGTGTAGTTCAAGAGTAATTGAATGATAAATTGTCCCCTTCCCCCTTTTACCTAGTGTAAGCCACCTCCCCTCAGATGTGGAATCTGATCTTAAGACCAGACAGCTCACAACAAGGGACAATCTTCTTACTGTAAGTACAATGGCAACCCTGCCCCCTTGACAGGTTTCTCCTTTATGCTAATTGAAGATTGTCCCTCTCTGCAAGCCATCTGGACACCACCTTTCTGTTTTGAGTTGAGCAGTGTTACATCAGTAAAAGGAGTGGAAGTAGATACTTTATTATTCAATTACTCTTGAACTACAACTCTAACAGTACTGAAATAAAACTCTCCGTGACCCAAACACTATGAAGAGTAATTGGAGCTGCTTTTATTTTGAAACATTACTATCCCTTTAAGACTGAATATCTAATAAAGTATGTAAGTAGAAAAAAAACAAGCCAATCCCAATACAATTTTAATAGCTTAATCAAATGAGAAAAAGTGTATTAGAGGTGAAAGTTCCCCTTTAAGTTACTGGGTTTGCAGAATCTTACAAATGAGTTCATTGTGTGGTTAGCCACACAAAGGCTTTACAGGGGTGTTTGGTATGTTGATACTAGAAGGCCTATTAGCTGGGGTTTATTGCTTGGTCTTATTAATCAGCTCCCTGTTCTGTATGTTTCTGTATACAAGAGTTGCTTATTCAGAATAGCTTTTTAGTTTGCCTTTTAAAAGGCTATATGGATTGGAGAAAGGATAGGTAAGGCTTGGAATAAGGTTGGTGACTTATTGTTTGAGGATGCAACCTTTGTAATTTGTAGGTCCAAGACAGACAAGAAGTGCAAGAATGTCCTCCTTTACTGCTCACCAGTGCCTATCCTGCCAGTTGCAGCTTGCAAGGCTTTTCTCGCTGAGAGGCCTACTGCAGGTGTATTCCTTATACATAGGGATGGGTCTTCTCTGTCCATTTTGGGTCTGTAATCCTTAAGGCATTGGTAGCATTAGGTTACAACCCACTGGGTTTCAGTTTTCATTAATTCAAGATTGGGGCAGCCACTTGGGATGCCATGTGTAGTCTAGGTGAAGTAGTTAGATGAATCAGCAGGTGGGAGTCTTCATATTTCAGGTCCTATGTTAGGTCTGGTTTGCTAATTTAAGTTAGAGTGATGGGGGATTAGAGTTGGGTGAATGTGGGTGGTAATCATTTTCTTGCATAATTACTCTATTTGCGATATATTTTTTTTCAGATTCCTCAGTCTGTGTGATTTGGATTGTGGACTATTCCTGTGTGTACTGGGCTGCTAGAAGGATTGCTATGCATCCTTACAGTAGACAGCTGAATTTCTAGAGGGATTGAGTGGAGATTAGGTGGTTGGAAATTTCTGGCCTACAATAGAAGAGGGTCCTTCCAGAGGTGGTGGCTTTGGCTTAAGTGACGCATCCTCCTCACGTCCTAAATCATACATGCTAGGAGAAATAATCTGTGGGTTTATGCTCTTTGTTACTTGATTAGGGATTTGTCTCCTTTTTGTAATTTGTTTCCAGGACTTTTGATTGTTTGGGTGGAGATTATCCCTCTTTTTTCATGGCGTTTTGCAATAACCAAACCAGGATAAATGTGAATAAGGATATTTTGTGGGATTTTTGAATATTCAAGGGGGTCTAGTGGTCAGGGGTACTGATGATGAAGGGCAAAAGGGCTTTGTTTCCGTTTGATAGCATACATCTGACTGACATAAATCTGGATTTTTTACATTTTACTTTGCTTTTGAGTGTCATCTGGAGAGGGCAGTAGTGGTTTGGTGGAGTATGCTCATTAAGGTATCAATGCTATATATTATGGCAGGGGTCCTTGGCACTTTAAAGTGGGGAATGATCAGACCTATTTTCTTAAAGGACATGGGGTCCCTGAGAAAGATGGGAAAAGAAACTGACCAAAGGTACTCACTATGCTGGATAACAGAGTCGGCTAGTGGGGTGCCACTCAATGTAGTGGTAATAATGGAAAGCATACCAAAAAAGGGGAAGTAGTAATATAGAGACAGTGCCAAGGATCCTCTAACAGGTAATGGATTGCTATAATGGTTATTAATGATAGTAGGGTCAAACTCAGAGTTCCCTGGGGTATCCTTTTGAAAGGTCGCACGCAAAAGAGCATACAACCATTTAACACTTTAACCATGTCGCCTGGAAACAAATGGTGACATGAGAATCTCGCAGTGCATGACAGCACAAGATTCTCATGTTGCCTAGTGAATGGTCACGTAGCATACAGCCGGTGATTCTCTTCACCTCCCAGCCAATCTATTTCTTCAGCAGAGCCGAAAACGAGACGTTTCTGAAGAAATACTTCATTGGAACCGTCTACAAAGTGTGCTTGGTCGCCATTTTTATCCAGGCCTCATGGTTAAAGTGTTAAATGGTTGCACGCTCTTTTGCGTGCAACCTTTTAAAAGTGAACCGTTCCCTGGTATTACCAATCTCAGACACTGAGCATATTCTTACAATCTGTGTTTTATGTTTCAACTCTCCCTTTGCACTTAATCATGAGGTCCTCAAGTACAACATACTCACAAAAATTATATCAGAAAACAAAGAGCACTGTTTGAATACCTGATTGTTTCTGCCTTTTATCAGACAATCCTCGTGCTTCTCCTGCGTGACATCCCAGTGGATCTAAAAGAAAGAAAATATTTAGGTAATATAATACTTTATACTTAAAGGGGAATTATATCTTAAGAATAAGTGCCTTTTAATTTGTTTATTAAAAGGATTTACCTAGGTAGGTGAAATTTATACAGCAGCCAGTTATTTCTAGTTACTGTCCCTGTTTACATTTTATCTATGTTTTGGTCTACTGCTTGCAGTTTTGATTTGTTTCAGTCTGATAACCGCTTGGGTCACTTGCCAAGTATGTATGTATATTTTTATTTATATACAGCAAACAGGTATACGTAGCACTTTACAGTTTACATTTAGTATGGAAGGGATACAAAAAGTGAAATAGTTGTAGTTATACCGTCGATTGTCATAAGGAGAACACTAGATATGTATATATTAGGATAGGTTTCAAGCTTGCAATCTGCATATACAGGATGGGTGACATACACATATAATCAGGTTGAGAAGGAAATGCAATTCATGACTGTTCTTTTAGCCTGGATTTGTAGTTGCTGAGGCTTGGTGAATGATTGGTGGCAGCTACTTCCAGAGGCAGGGAGCAGCAAAGGAAGAAGCCTGATACAGCAGTAGAGGTTAAAGGAGCAGAAGGCCATCCACTACGTGCAGAGGATGTGCAGGTCTATTGGCTACCCATTCAGGTCTTTTGAAGCCTATTGTTTGCTGTATATATACACACACATACATAACTACATACATACATACATACATACACAATTTATGTAGATGGATTTAACTGATAACTACTGTATGAAGGTAATTCAAGAAGCTGATGTATCAAGAACTGGTGCACATCTACAGCAAACCATCTGTGCCATAAGAGAAAAAAATCTCACATTTCCAGTAAATTAAATGGAAGATTTTAACCCCCATGAATGACAGAAAGATCTCCAGAACTTTAAAATGAAATGCTTTGGAGGGATTTCTAACATTCAAGGTCCAAAAGACCCATTTGAATCAACGGGCATTTCATTTGTCCCCTATGGTGCAGTTGGTTTGCTCCAGGATTTCATGAGTACACCAGCCTGAATGTATTAAACAAATTAAGAGCAATTAACTCCTAGGTTATTGCTCCTCTTAACAAACAAAATGAATTTGTTATTTTGACAATGACAATTTACCTGTAATGCGCAAACAGATTTAAAAAAATTTACTTCTTTTAAAGTCTAATTAGACCAGTGGTTTTCAGTCTTTATTTTTGCTCAAGGCCATCTCTAATGCAGAGTCAGGAATTTCCAGGAGACTAGTATAGTAAAATGATACCGTTATTGGCTAACTGAGTGGCTCCAAGATGTAAGCTTTCAAGCCGCCAGCTAGGTCACTTCTTCAGGCCTAATAATAATGACCATTCTTCTTATGACTGAAGAAGAGATCTAAGTTGGTTTGAAAGCTTGCATCCTAGAGCCAATAAAGGGATCATTTTTACTCTACTAGTCTCTTGCTTTTTCTATGACTAACATGGTACCACGCTTTATCCACATTACAATGACATTTTCAGGGCAAGTCAAATGTCAAGAGCATAATGTAGGGGACAAATATATAAATGAATAAGTATATAGTTATTCAGGGGTGCAACTACAAGAGGTGCAAAGGATATAGTTCTACTGTGTCAAACATCCAAGGGGTCCCATCTGCCTCATAGTCTAGCAGGTTCCAGTTATGCATCTGAGGAAATATTTTGTTTTAACCCACTGAGTGCCAGAGGGGTAAGCAACGCATTGCTTTGCTCAAACAGTTAATAGGCCCAGAAATGATCTGCACACGGCCCTCCAATGACTAGTTATGCCACTTTAGTTAATCTTAGGTCCCATAATAATAACATTTTATGCATATCAATTTCCATAAATATGTATTTGAAACTCTGAATTCACATTTTTCTCAAAAGTTTTCATAGAAAATGAATGGCATGCTAAGCTAATGCTCCAAGCACACCAAATACCCCACCACCCTGGTTCAGAACATATAGCTTTATTCATCAAAGCTCTTTAGCTTGATCAGTGAGGCCCAATGTCTCTATTTTATCTTTCATTAGTTGATTTTTTTTTGTCCATTACGTCTGTTTTCTGTTTATCCAGGGCATTCATTTTTAAATCTTTTACATCAGGATTTTCCAGTTGCAGTCCTTGGTACATACCAACAGTGGAGGTTTTCAGGATCTATTCACAAGGACACATACATGGACCAATCAGTGAATGGGTCATACTAATGGGTCTACCCGAGGAATCATAGCAGAGAACTCTCTAATTGCCCCCAAAAATCTGTTTTTCAGAATTAATTACCAAGCCTAAAGGGACAGAGGTTGCTTTGTCAGGTTGGTGGGTTCCTTTGTAACCCTACCCACGTCACACCCTGTTCAACCCACACAAATCCGACTGCCAACTTCCTGTCTATTTTCTGAGCACTGCCCTCCCTCATCCTAATCCCTCACTAATTAAGTTATACGCACATTATGGGAGAATCATAAATAAACAAAATACTATTTAACTAATGCAAATGGAGAACCATGTTTTCATAAAGGTATAGGTTCCCTTTAAAAATATGTGGACTATGCAGATACTTGGTCCACAATACAAAATAATGTGTTGTTTAAAAGAACTAGATCAGTTTCAAAGCATATTAACCCCCTGGGTGCTAGACTAGGAAGGGAAGAAATTTTTGCCTCAAAAGTGAACATGGAATTCATGTGAAAGTTAAGTTTTTCTATTTTTTTCACTGCATTGGAATCAATGATAATGTGGATAATTTCCCAAATATAGTCCCTCTATGCCAAATATAAAAGGTGTGTTCATATACTGCATGTTGTTCTGTGCTTGGAGAGAAAGAAAAGGCAGCTGAATTTTTTCATGCTTGCTGGTGTAGGCAGACAAGCAAAGAAAGGTAACTGGAGTCACTTGACAGGAGTATTGGTGAAAGCTACTGCCAGTTCTCTGGTTGTGGGTATGAAGGAAGAAAGAAGCTTTAAAAATAATTACATACACAAAACATTTTTTGACTGATAGAATCAGACAGGAGGGTAAAATGATCCTATCTTAGCTAGCTGGCGGAGCCTGAGACTTTACGGAGACTGAGGGACAAGAAAGACAGGTACAACTTGACGTGCTGCTGAAATTTTGACACTAGCTACTAGTCTGTGAGACAGACAGGCAAAGACGGGGTGCTGAAGTTGTTTTATTTGTCCAATATATCATCTTGATTGCCATAATCACAATCACAGTTTTCAAGGCTAACCTCCACCCAGTCAAACATATTACTGACCAAGCAGAACCAGAGGTTAACATCCGCGAACCTATATAGGAGTACTTCTTCTACAGCACTGCAGAAACACAGATGTGGCGGCGGTGGTGGTGGTGGTAGTAGTCCCCCTCAGGAACCCCTCAGCCCATGAAATTTTCAGTATGGAAATACTTCACTAATTATTCAAAGGCTAAAGGATCACATATACTGCAGGCACATCCTCTCCGAGATCCGAACTAAAGCACAGCCACAGGTCTTATTAGGAAACATATCAACAGCACATCAGAGGCATGATGACTAGCACAAGTAGAACCACTCCTAAAAGTGCACAGCGCTAAGAGGCACATGTAGTAATGTTGTAGATGTTACAGGGAGTGGGGCAACATTTCCTCTGTAACAATAACAGTCATGTCTCCTACTGCTGCTCTGGTGCAAATGCAAAGCATGGAGGAGGATCACAGTAGGTGGAAAGAGTCAGAGTTTCTACACCCACCACCTGGGCCTGCCACCAACACCACTAGCCATTTTGTTAAAACAACTCATACAGGTCTTATTCTATGTGCTGTCAACCCACTCTTACAGAGTTCTTAGAAAGAAGTTAACATACACATGAATAATCAGAAAGGACACCTGTGTAATGGCAAATTTGCCAAAATATTGGCAGTTGTCACACTGCCCTATTCTTTGTTGAAAAACGGATGTCGTGTTGCAACCCACTGACATATCCCAAGCTGTATTTAATTTTCAAAAACAGATTTGTCAGGGTTGTACAAGTAGGTGCTTATTTTTCTGGACAAAGGGCCTCAGCTTGTTAACAATTTTTTCAAGGCTTATGTTGCTGTAGGACTCGGCCTGTGGGTTTCTCCACTTCAGCAATCAACAGAAGTAGTACTGCAGCAGGGATTCTCATACCCGTAGAAAGCACAGGTGGAAAAAGGCAACGTTCTTGTTGGAAATTAATAGACCGTAGCGAAAATGTGGACATTTTTATGTATTTTATTTCTGCAAGAATTTACACAGACTTTTTGCCCATCTTTACTAGGGACATTTGCACTGGAAAGGTCTCTAGCATCCAAGGAGTTAAAAACCCACACGAAGAGTGACACTGAGATAAGCACTGCTTGCGCAGTATTTGGAGTAAAGAGTTCATTGTGGCTAAGCAGTGTTGTAACTGTCCAGACTGTAGAAATATGCAGATGTTGCAAAAAATTGAACTCAGCTAATAGATCTTATTCCAGGTCCAGCTGCAAAACTTGAGAAAATGTTACACTGAAATTTGCTTCGACTGTCTGCAAAAGATTGAACTGGCATTGTTTGAATAGACATATATTGAAGATCTTTGTGTGGGTAAAATATTTTTCATGAAAGGCCAAGCTTCACCATTAATGAGACACAAAACTGTGGATAACAGGAAGAAATGTAACAGCTTATGTTGCACATCCTTCTGGTACTTAAAGGGATAGTAATACTTCGTTTTAACTTTATTTTATTTTGTAGGCATTAAAAAAACATGAAGAATGATATAAGTCTTATCTCTGAAACCTTTATGGTTTAAGAGATATTCACAAACAAAGTATCCCTTCCCTGTTCAACCAGATCAGAAGGGAGATGCCCAGGTAGACTGCAGAGAGGGACAATCTTCAATTAAGATAATGGAAAAAGCTGAAAAACTTGTCAAGGGGGGAAGGGCTTTCATTGTTTTCATACAAAGAAGATTGTCCCCTTCTGTTATCTGTCCTGTCATACAACCAGACTCACATCTGAGAAGAGATGGCTTACACTAGGAAAAAGGGGCGGGGAGGGGAACTTTGCTTGTGAATATCTCATAAACCATAAAGGTTTGAGAGATAAGACTTATATCATTCTTCATGTTTTTTTAATGCCTACAAAATAAAATAAAGTTAAAACAAAGTATTACTATCCCTTTAAAGGTTTACAAATGTGTCCACATACTCAGGTTTAGTTATGGCTCAGGCACACAAGCACACACAAAAAACTGAATTCAGTAGTGATTCTATGGATATGATAGCTCCACCAACTGCACCATAACAAAATTATGTAACAGGGTGCCATCTGGTTTCTCTTTTAAGATCATCATTATTAAATTGTATTAGAGCCCTTTATGTTGAGGGTTGGAAATTCCCAGAAGCCTAGCATCTCTCTTCCTGCTAAACTCTTTTGCTATATTTACATACATACATCCCTTTACAGGCTCCTAAGGCTTTTAGTTCGATCCTAAAAAATATGGCTGACTCCTATGTCTATTACATAGTTTTTTGCCAAGTGTTTCCCAGGGTTCTAGAGAAGCATTGGAGGAGCTATGGGAAAACTGTGCAATTAGCATACTCTGCAGGTTGTCTGGGTCCTGATCGGCAGAGTGATCATGTTCTTTGAGAAATAGGCTCCATCTGGACTCACACAGTGTTCCCTTGGCTGAAAAGGGATTCCCTGAAGACGGTCCCTGCTGGGACAGAGGCATAAAGGGAGTCAAGGGATGAGGATCCCCTCAAAGGGGCACTGTGGATTGCCTTTGCGGAGCTTCACAGAAATAACCTACAGGCGGGACAGAGAGGGGGAGCACAGCAAATTGAATAGTGGTGCTCATAGAGCAGAAGATGACTTGTACCTGGCTAGAGAGTCTGTGCATTGGATGTCTGTGCGCCATTCCTGGTTCCATTAGATAAGTTCTTGCTTAAAAAATCCCTGTCGCGAAACTGAGTTCTAATACAGAATACATACATACAGTTGTCCATTGGGATCTACACCCTGGAGATCGAGGCAACATGAATTTAAAGAGATACTTGAAAAACAACCTGGGGCACAGGGCTCACAACAGAGGGCAATGATTTAGAGAGGAAAAGGTGTTACATAGTGGCATAACAATAGGGGTCGCAGTGGTTGCACCCGTGACCAGGCCCGGGTGCCCCCTGCAAACCCCCCCCCCCCGATGCCACAGACCTCTTGCTGCTGAGCTCCCCTTCATGGGCACTCTAGTAATGCAGAGCGCTGGGAGATGACATCATCCACCAGCGCCATGCTTTAATACAGGTCTGTGCCGAAGGAGGCAGAGACCTCTACTGCCACACTGCTAGACCACCAGGGAGGTAGGAAACGGACATTGGGGGCAATGTAAAGAGGAGGACATTGGGGGCAATATGGAGGGTTGGGGGCAATGTGAAGATGAGGACATTGGGGGCAATGTGGCGAGGAGGACATTGGGGGCAATGTGGTTGGGGGGGGGCATGGCAATTTTTGCAACAGGCTGCATTGTGAGCACCAGCAGATCAGAGGAATAACTGAATAGGGGTAATAAAAGAACTCCTTGTGGGCAGAGAGATTGAGAGAGAAAGAGTAAGACAATGAGACACACAGTATGCAAATGGGAAATACAGTTAAAGGAATAGTAATACTTAAAATGTAAAAAAAAAAATACGTTGTAGGGTTTATCCCCCTGAGTAAAACAAGAGTACTCCCACTGCTGAAAGGTGTTTCATTCAAAAGTTATTAATTTTCAAAGTTGAATTTTTTTAGGTGCAATATCACAGTGGCCTGAAATTGTACAGTGGTGATGTTGCTACACGATCCTATGGACAGCTCTGGTCCCGGGACCATAAATCTCCATAGGATGGTGTAGCAACAGCGCCACTGTACAATTTCAGGCCACTGTGATATTGCACCTAAAAAATTCAACTTTGAAAATTAATAACTTTTGAATGAAACACCTTTCAGCAGTGGGAGTACTCTTGTTTTACTCAGGGGGATAAACCCTACAACATATTTTTTTTTACATTTTAAGTATTACTATCCCTTTAAACACCATGTACTTCAAGCTAATGTCTGTAAACACATCTTCACTTCTGGGACCACATGTTCAGAAGAAAAGTAGAGGAATTCTGTGGCACACCAACCCCACCATATATAGGACAGGTACAATTTAAATGTAAAAAAAACCTCATTGATTTAAATGGGGTTTTTTTAAACCCTTGAATGCTTGTGTTCTCCATCACATTGCAATGAAATGCGTTTTAGAGCTCTACCATTCAAGGGGTTAAAAATCCCCATTTAAATCAATGGGAATTTTTAATTCTCCCCTATAATGTAGATGGTTTGCCCCAGATTCCCTGCACTATTCTTTGGACATACTGACCCTAGAGATCCCTAAATACTAAACTTGACTTTTACTGCATGTGTAAAAATCAGGGTTGCTCCAAAGAACAAGGGCACCATTTTACTTTTCTTTGTAAAATCTGGGAGTGCAATGATCTAAGGCAACTCATTTATAGGGATTAGCACACACCCTCTTCTATTAACCCTTTGAGTGGCATAGGGCTACAATGTGTTGCGAATCCCTCTGGCACTCAAAGGGTTAACCCCTTGCGGACCCGAGGGGTGGGCAACTCAGTGCAAAGCTATGAGCTGCACACCCCACTGCTTCTCAAGGGGTTGAGAAATGTTATCTTATCTCTGACAGTTTACATACAATACTATACAATCACTTTTGAGAGACCTGTCACTCTTATGCTAATGGGGTCAGGCAGCACTAAACAAAAAAATAAAGGATTTAAGTGTATATAATCTCATTTCATATCTCAGGTGTTACAGTTGCTTTAATAACTCTGTGACTGTTCCTTTTTATCTTGTGTGGAACAACATATATATATATATATATATATATGTACACACACACACGTATATAAATAAAAATTACCACTGATTTAAAGGAGCAGTGATTTTTTTTTTTAAGAAAACCTATATACTTGCATGCGCAAGTGTCAGAACTGGAACAATCATTAGGGAATATGCTGGTGTGTGTATATAATGCAGGCGAGGGGCTATTGATGTAATAGTGTCTGTAAAATCAAAGAACATAAAGACCAGGGAGCAAGGAACAAGGGAACATTTATTGAGGAAGGGATGAGTTCCCATAACTTAAAATTCTTCCACTGTGCCTTAGTTTGCCTTAAAGGGATAGTAATACTTAAAATGTAAAAAAAAAATATGTTGTAGGGTTTATCCCCCTGAGTAAAACAAGAGTACTCCCACTGCTGAAAGGTGTTTCATTCAAAAGTTATTAATTTTCAAAGTTGAATTTTTTAGGTGCAATATCACAGTGGCCTGAAATTGTACAGTGGAGCTGTTGCTACACCATCCTATGGAGATTTATGGTCAACTGACCAGAGCTGTCCATAGGATCGTGTAGCAACAGCGCCACTGTACAATTTCAGGCCACTGTGATATTGCACCTAAAAAATTCAACTTTGAAAATTATTAACTTATGAATGAAACACCTTTCAGCAGTGGGAGTACTCTTGTTTTACTCAGGGGGATAAACCCTACAACATATTTTTTTTTACATTTTAAGTATTACTATCCCTTTAAAGATCACAGTGATCTGTAAGGTTGAGTGATATCAGCCCCTAACTTGGCGCTCCTGGGAGATTGTGCTTCTCACTATATAGGCCATGTGGTAGAAATCCAGCATTAGAGATCACAGTGAGTTTCCATAGCTATGACAACTCCATTTCCATAGTTCTTGGGACACAGATACATGTAAAAGGATCTTGTAAGGCCTATTTGCTGCCCTATAAAGGGATAGTAATGCTTAATATGTAAAAAAAAAAATTATTGTAGGGTTTATCCCGTTGATTAAAACAGGGTACTCCCAATGCTAAAAGGTGCTTTATTCAAAAGTTATTGCAGTTCAAACTTTCATTTTTTTAGGTGTAGTATCACAGTGGCCTGAAACTGTAAGTGGTGCTGTTGCCACATCATCCTACGGACAGCTCTGATCAGTTAACCATAAATCTTCATAGGATGGTGTAGCAACAGCACCATTTTCGGCCACTAAGATACTGCACCTAAAATAATTCAAGTATGATCTGTAATAACTTTTGAATAAAATACCTTTCATCAGTGGGAATACTCGTTTTTATTTTTTTACATTTTAAGTATAACTATCCCTTTAAGGCACTAAATCAATGGTAATTTTATTTGTCCCCTATGTTGCACTTGGAATGCCCAAGAAGTACCTCAGATTTTCTTACAACACTAGCCTCTGAAACTAAACCATGGGTGGGCTATGTTTGACCCATATCTGTTATTGAACTATGGTTCACTTTTAAAAGGTCGCACGCAAAAGAGAGTGCAACCTTATGGCGCATTAACCATGTCGCATTTATAAAAATGGCGACCTGAGAACCTCGTACTGCATGAAAGCGCAAGATTCTCAGGTCAAGCTATGAAACGTGCTCCCTTCTACGAGGCCATGTGGTGCAGGGTTGCGGTTTTGTCAGCTTCATGCATTATTGTATTTGCCCAAAATAAAGTATGCACTCATCAGTATCGAACCGCTTGTTGGCTGGATCTGCATTCTGCTCTCGGTGCAGTGAGTGAACAGTGATCTCTCTCCTGGGGAGCTTATAGAAATGAAGTTGCCAGTGCAAATAGGACAACTCCACAGTGCATACCACCTAGTAGTGCAGAATGCAGGTCCAGCATCTAGAGGATGAAGTGTACCACTTTAAAACATGTTGAGGACAGAACAGGGAGGCAGTGCATGGAGAAGGAGGGAAGAGACAGTAGAATAATACAAATACAATAATGGTCTCGTAGAATGGAGCAGCGCCGGTGGGGGGGTGCTTCCCCTGCTCTGACGTGGATTGCTACGTTTCACAGCGCGACCTGAGAATCTCTCGCTTTCATGCAGTGCAACATTCTCAGGTCGCCATTTTTATAAATGTGACATGGTTAATGCACGATGAGGTTGCACTCTCTTTTGCGTGCAACCTTTTAAAAGGATACCTTGAACTACAACGGCCATCATTGTCAGAAAGTCCTCAGGTTACCATCCCCAATCTCAATAGTCTATTTGACTGTTTACATTTTAAACAAACTCAGATTACATTTTTTGGCTATAATGTGGCAAAGGTTGAACTTGATGAAATCATGTCTATTGTTCCCTAATTTACTATGTCATTTTATGTAAAATATGTATTTTTTTGTGGTCTGTTCACAAGACACTACATTCCCATGAAAGCTGAAGTAATTTACACTGCAAGATGTATTTGCACAGAGGGGAGGTGATTTTGGCTCTCCACCAGTAAGTTCAGGCTGGACTACAGCTATCTGAGTCACAGTACAAGCTGTGTGACTTGGCAGGGAGAAGAAGAGACTGTTGGTTTTACCTCTGCCCCGAGGACACAAGGAGTGTTCTACAATAATCTGCTTAGTCACAAACAGGGGGGTCATGGATCAAAAATGGTTGTTACTGGTGGCAAAGTTTAATTATGTTGCTGACTGTAGTAATATTCACAGTGATCTGTACTCATGAATTATTTTGGCTGCTCCAAGTCTTCAGAATAGCGAATCAAGGTCTGTATACAATAAGCTACAGAGATAGAAATGAGGATCAAACCAGTTGCACTATAAGGACCAGCTGAGGATGATAGGACTTTTGACCCTTTCAGTGCCAGAGAGGTATCAACGCATTGCAATTCAATGCGTTGGATATCTCTTTGGCACTCATGGGGTTAACCCTTTGAAAACTAGAGACAACCTAAACAAAACTGGGAAGATGCAATAAGGCGTGATAACGAGGTGATAAAGCGGAGAGTACTTAACCCCTTAAGGACCGGGAAAATCTGAGTTTGATTTGACTTAAGGACCGGAGCAATTTTGACTTTTTTGACTATGTCTTTGTTCAACCATATTTTCTCTTTAATTCCTTTTGTGCACCCACATAAATTATATACTGTTTTTTTAAGCACAAGTAGGGCTTTCTTTTGATACCACAATTATATGAATACCTCATTGTTTAATTTGATTAAAATAGAAAAAAAGAGGAAAAAAATTGAAAAAAAACAACATTTTGCTTATATTTTCGTGTCAGGATTTGCATACAATTAGTTTATGACAAAAAAATACCCCTAAATATATTCATTTGCTTCTCCTGAATATAAGAATACCCCATATGCCTAGTATTTCAATCACTTCCTCACATTTACAAGGTAAATATTACAAGATGGATGCCATTATTTCCAACTTGTAATTTCTCAACAATTGGCATGTGAGCATCATAGCTTAGCTGACGGTGCCAGAACCAAAAATGTCCCACAAAGGTATATGTTTCTGAAAACTACACAACATAAAGTAAATAATCAGGAGAATTTTGGAGTTTTTCATGCAGCTATTTTTCCAGAAAAAATTTTCAAAATTGTGGTAATATTTTGTTTTTTTGCAGTTTTCACACTTACATTTCAATACTACTGTTGATATGAAGCACATGATAGGTGAAGATTTTTAAAAATGCATTGTTTAGTGTTCAGCTCCTTCTTCTGAGTACGGCAATACCCCATATGCATAGGTTATTCAAGGTCTGCGGGAGCTATGGGGCCCAAATTGGAACATGCGCGTTTCCAGTTTCACACTTTGAATTTTCACAGCTTGCATCACTGGTGCCATGTCTCATTTGGGGCTGTGTAACAGTGCTCCACTCTAAGATTTCCCCCCAAAAGTATATATTTTTGGAAAGTAGACACCCCAGGCTTTCATTTTATGTATGTTTTCATTTTTTTTACGCAGCCATTTTACCACCAATCGCTCGTAAATCTTGACGTAAGTTAAAAAAACAGCATTTTTCACACTTGCACTTCAACGTTGATGTGAATTTCAAGCACATGATAGGTGAAGATTTTTAAAAATGCATTGTTTAGTGTTCAGCTCCTTCTTCTGAGTACGGCAATACCCCATATGCATAGGTTTCTCAAGGTTTGGGAGAGCTACGGGGCCCAAATTGGAACATGCGCGTTTCCAGTTTCACACTTTGAATTTTCACAGCTTGCATCACTGGTGCCATGTCTCATTTGGGGCTGTGTAACAGTGCTCCACTCTAAGATTTCCCCCCATAAGTATATATTTTTGGAAAGTAGACACCCCAGGCTTTCATTTTATGTATGTTTTCAATTTTTTTACGCAGCCATTTTACCACCAATCGCTCGTAAATCTTGACGTAAGTTAAAAAAACAGCGTTTTTCACACTTGCACTTCAATGTTGATGTGAATTTCAAGCACATGATAGGTGAAGATTTTTAAAAATGCATTGTTTAGTGTTCCGCTCCTTCTTCTGAGTACGGCAATACCCCATATGCATAGGTTTCTCAAGGTTTGGGAGAGCTACGGGGCCCAAATTGGAACATGCGCGTTTCCAGTTTCACACTTTGAATTTTCACAGCTTGCATCACTGGTGCCATGTCTCATTTGGGGCTGTGTAACAGTGCTCCACTCTAAGATTTCCCCCCAAAAGTATATATTTTTGGAAAGTAGACACCCCAGGCTTTCATTTTATGTATGTTTTCAATTTTTTTACGCAGCCATTTTACCACCAATCGCTCGTAAATCTTGACGTAAGTTAAAAAAACAGCGTTTTTCACACTTGCACTTCAATGTTGATGTGAATTTCAAGCACATGATAGGTGAAGATTTTTAAAAATGCATTGTTTAGTGTTCCGCTCCTTCTTCTGAGTACGGCAATACCCCATATGCATAGGTTTCTCAAGGTTTGGGAGAGCTACGGGGCCCAAATTGGAACATGCGCGTTTCCAGTTTCACACTTTGAATTTTCACAGCTTGCATCACTGGTGCCATGTCTCATTTGGGGCTGTGTAACAGTGCTCCACTCTAAGATTTCCCCCCAAAAGTATATATTTTTGGAAAGTAGACACCCCAGGCTTTCATTTTATGTATGTTTTCAATTTTTTTACGCAGCCATTTTACCACCAATCGCTCGTAAATCTTGACGTAAGTTAAAAAAACAGCGTTTTTCACACTTGCACTTCAATGTTGATGTGAATTTCAAGCACATGATAGGTGAAGATTTTTAAAAATGCATTGTTTAGTGTTCCGCTCCTTCTTCTGAGTACGGCAATACCCCATATGCATAGGTTTCTCAAGGTTTGGGAGAGCTACGGGGCCCAAATTGGAACATGCGCGTTTCCAGTTTCACACTTTGAATTTTCACAGCTTGCATCACTGGTGCCATGTCTCATTTGGGGCTGTGTAACAGTGCTCCACTCTAAGATTTCCCCCCAAAAGTATATATTTTTGGAAAGTAGACACCCCAGGCTTTCATTTTATGTATGTTTTCAATTTTTTTACGCAGCCATTTTACCACCAATCGCTCGTAAATCTTGACGTAAGTTAAAAAAACAGCGTTTTTCACACTTGCACTTCAATGTTGATGTGAATTTCAAGCACATGATAGGTGAAGATTTTTAAAAATGCATTGTTTAGTGTTCCGCTCCTTCTTCTGAGTACGGCAATACCCCATATGCATAGGTTTCTCAAGGTTTGGGAGAGCTACGGGGCCCAAATTGGAACATGCGCGTTTCCAGTTTCACACTTTGAATTTTCACAGCTTGCATCACTGGTGCCATGTCTCATTTGGGGCTGTGTAACAGTGCTCCACTCTAAGATTTCCCCCCAAAAGTATATATTTTTGGAAAGTAGACACCCCAGGCTTTCATTTTATGTATGTTTTCAATTTTTTTACGCAGCCATTTTACCACCAATCGCTCGTAAATCTTGACGTAAGTTAAAAAAACAGCGTTTTTCACACTTGCACTTCAATGTTGATGTGAATTTCAAGCACATGATAGGTGAAGATTTTTAAAAATGCATTGTTTAGTGTTCCGCTCCTTCTTCTGAGTACGGCAATACCCCATATGCATAGGTTTCTCAAGGTTTGGGGGAGCTACAGGGCCCAATTTTGAACAAATATTGAATTTTCAAGTCCTGCTTAACTGGTACCATTACTCATTTTGGGCTAGGTTCCAGTGCTCCACTTTAGGATTTCCCCAAAAAGTGTATATTTTTGGAAAGTAGACACCTCCAGCTTTCAGTTTAGGTGTGTTTTCAAATTTTTTACACAGCCATTTTACCACCACTTTCTCGTAAACTTGACGTAAGTAAAAAAAACAGCGTTTTTTACACTTTGCCTTCAATGTTGATGTGAATTTCAAGCACAGAACAGGTGAAGATTTTATAAACTGCATTGATTAGTGTTCAGCTCCTTCTTCTGAGTACGGCAATACCCCATATGCATAGCTTTCTCATGGTTTGGGGGAGTTACGGGTCCCAAATTGGAACAAGCGCGTTTCCAGGTTCACACTTTGAATCTTCACAGCTTGCGTTACTGGTGCCATTTCTCATTTGGGCTGTGTAACACTGCTCTTTTTTAAGATTTCCCCCCAAAAGTGTATATTTTTTGAAAGTAGACACCCCAGGCTTTCATTTTAGGTGTGTTTTCAAATCTTGCAAACAGCCATTTTACCACCAAGCCTGTGAAAACTTGACGTAAATAAAAAATTCAGCATTTTTCACGCTTTGCCTTCAATGTTGATGTGAATTTCAAGCACAGAACAGGTGAAGATTTTATAAACTGCATTGATTAGTGTTCGGCTCCTTCTTCTAATTACGGCAATACCCCATATACATAGGTTTGTCGGGGTTTTGGGGGAGCTACTGGGCCTAGTTGGAACATGTTAGTTTCCTTTTACAGACATGCCATTTTTACAGCTGGTGCCTTGTCTCATTTCGGTCTGTTTGGCAATGCTGCAATTAATTTTACCCCCAAAAGTATATTTTGTAGAAGAGTAGACAACCCTGGCTTTCATTCTATTTGCATCTTATCAATTTTTTTGCTGCCACTGTATCACCAATCCCTCCCCAAATCTGCAGTAAGGCAGAGAAACACCATTTTTCACATTTCTATTTTAGTGTTGCTCTGGATTTCAATCAGATGATATTTGCAGATTTTTTTAAATGCTTTACATTAGTGGTGAGTTACATTGTATGAGTACGGCAATGCCCCATATGCATAGGTTTGTCAGGGTTTGGGGAGCTACTAGGCCCAGTAGGGAACATGTGTGTTTCCATTATCAGAGATAAATTTTGATAGTGTTAGATCTAAGGAGGGATGTATTTTGAAAAATAAAAAACAGGATATTTCAGGGGGAAAAAGTGGCCAAATAATAAAAGAACCTTTACAGCACTACTGCATTGTGCCTGAATGGTATTCCTTGAAACAGTCACCAATGCAGAGGCCAGGTTTGGAAGGGCAATCAGGACAGTAAGTGGTGGTGTCTGTCCGTATTCCCTTTCTGTAGCAAACCCTGCAGCGCTTCTGTGGTTTGTTCTTTTGGGGAGTTGGGGGGATTTTATAAATAAAATGTACTAACCCGGGTCTTGGTGGAATTATTTCAGACGCACCTTGAAATAAAAATATGGAAATAAGTTGTAGCTGGTACTGTAAAAAGCTACATCTTTGATTGGGGTTTGCCAGCTTGAAAATTAAAAATGAATTATGGACAGCAGTCTGCATCAAATAGATGGCAACTTTTTTATACCATGCCCTACACTTCCTCATTGTGAGGTATGGCTGCATTAGTTGATCACTCAGATCAACTCCCCCCATGTTTTTATTATATTCCCTGATGCAGACTGGCTTTCTCATTACCACTGTCCTGCCACGAACAGTGACTGCCACAGATCTGTCCTCATGCATTGTGGTCAGCATGCAGACCTCTTTTTTGTCCCTAAACTTCACTGCCAGCAGCTCCTGTTGGCACAAAGATGAGGACGTCCCAGTTTTTAATTTGGCATCTATGAGTGTTTTGGGAAACTCCCTGCAATTGCGTCTGACAGTGCCACAGGCCACGGTGTCAAAATAAAACAGAGACCTAAATAAAAGGGGGCTGGTGTAATAATTATCAACAAATAATTGATAGCCTTTATTTAATAAGGGGTAAATTAAATCCCAAACTATTTTCCCACTTGTTCCCATAAATTCGGGGCACCCAGGAGGATCAAGTTTGCTGTCCTTGCCCTCATAAATTCTAAAAGCCTGGGTGTAGCCTGTGGCACTTTCGCACAATTTATAAAATTTGACACCAAATTTGGATCGCTTTGAGGGGATGTACTGCTTGAACCCTAACCTGCCTTTGTATTTCATTAGGGATTCATCTACACTAATTTCTTTTTGGGGCATATACACTTGGGCAAACTTTTTCTGTAAATGGCTTATTAGGGGACGAATTTTGTATAGTCTATCATACTGGGGGTGTTCTTTTTTAGGGGGCACAGGGTATTATCGTTAAAATGCATAAAGTGCAAAATGATTTCAAATCTGGACCTGGTCATAGTCTTGGGGAATATAGGGGTATCACATACTGGGTTTTTGCTCCAGTAGGATCGGATACTGGGCTTTTTTATTATACCCATTGCCATTATTAAGGCCCAGAATTGCTTAAATTCTATGAGGTCTATGGGTTTCCATATTTCTTCCTTAACTAGAAAAGCTGTAGGGTTGGCGGCAGTATACTGGGCTGCATACAAGTTGGTTTGGGACACAATTTCCCCTAAAATGTCTTCCCCCAAAAATAAATCAAAAAAATTATCATAATTAAATCCCTCAACATCAGTTTGAATCCCTGGGGTGCCTGTAAATTCTGGTATTTGTGGACAAAAATTTATTGGGGATACCCATTCATTATGATCAGGAGTGGCTGGTGTTGGGGCATTTCTTTGGCCAGATCTTTTTGCAGGTGCTGGGGCAATTGCCAGGGCAGCTCTTGGGGCAGCACTTGGGGCATTCCTTTTGGCAGATCTTTTGACAGGATTTTTGGCAGATCTTGTGGCAGGATTTGTGGCAGGATTTGTGGCAGGATTTGTGGCAGGATTTGTGGCAGGTGCTGGGGCAGGATTTTTGGCAGGTGCTGGGGCAGTTGCCAGGGCAGCTCTTGGGGCAGTGCGTCTTTTCTTAATAGAAGGCCCAGCGTCGTCAGTAGAGCTGCTCTCAGTTTCTGAAAACTGCTCTATTTCAAAATCTGACGCAGTATCTGTTTCCTCTGAGTCAGATGCCAAAAAGGCATATGCCTCTTCAACGCTATAAGTGCGCTGCATTTTGCCCACTAAATTTTTTTTCCTTACTCTAACGCTATCCCTAAACCTAACTCTAACCCTAAAACTTACCCTAACCTACGTATATCTAGAACCTACCTAACCCAAGTAAACTACCTATCTAAACTATACTTATTATATATATATATATTTTTTTTTTATTATTTTTTGGTTTTTTTTTGTTTTTTTTTTGTTTTTTTTTTCCCTAAACCTAGATCTGTCCCTAAACCTTTCCCTAACACAAGTCTACACTAAACCTACCCACCTACCTACCTAAACTACCTAAATTATATTTTAAATCAATTTTTAATAAAAAAAAAATAAAAAAAATAAAAAAAAATTTAAAAAAAAAAAAAAAAAAATTCAGAGGATACAAGGGGGATGGGGGGTATCCCACAGATCAGCAGACGCTGATCTGCAGTTTATTGATCACTCTAAAAGTGATCAGATGGGGGGGAACTTGGTGATCACTGTAAAACAGTGATCAAAGGGTTAATTTTATCGTTTAAACTCAGTTTTTTTTTTGCAGGAACTCTGGAACACACTGTCACACGAACTCTCTCTGTCTCTCTCCACCTCAGCAGTGTGCAAGATGGAGGGAGACAGAGATATATGACAGGGACAGTATTTACAAATACTGTCCCTGTCAATCAGCATTTGCAACATGTGATTCGCTCATCAAGCGAATCGCATGTTGCAACAAACTTTTTACTGGTTGTTACTAAGTGTCCCGGTATCGGGACACTTAGTAACAAGCAGCCCGCGCTCTCCCATCGCTCCGTGCGGCCGCGATGGGAGAGTTTAACCCTTGACGTACCGGGACCGTCAAGGGTCGTTGAATCACATTTACCCTTGACGGTCCTGGTACGTCAAGGGTCGCTAAGGGGTTAACCAGTGATATCACTTCTCCAGTTTCTACATTATGTTACAGAACCAATGCACGAAGATAACTCCTACTCAAGAAATCTTAGGATATAGGCTCCATAGAATAACAGACACTGGAGACGTGCTATCACTGGACAAGTAATCGCCACATTATCACCTCTTTATTACACCTTAGTACAGGGCTTAACACTTGAAGTCCTTTGCTACTAGCCAGACCTGAAAAGTTACTCGTCACTTCAAGCCATAACATACCCACCAGGGCTGAATTTCTACTCGCCAGAGCTGGATTTTCACTCGCCATTGGCTAGTGGAAATTTTGAGCCCTGCCTTAGTACATCTCCTACAATGAATTGTAGACCACGCTAGCATTCAAGGCTTTAAAAGTCCAATTTAAATTAACAGGAGTTTTTTTTTCCCCACATGCAGGTGATTTGCTCTAGAATTGCACCTATTTTTTTGAATAAAGCCCTTAAGTTTTTTTTGTTTGTTTGCTATTACTTTTTTTTACTTTCCCCTGTTCAGCTATTGAAGTTTACTGTTTCTCTGAGTTGTTGACAAGACCGGTTTTACTGGCTTTTGTGTGTTTATTGTACAGTTAAAAATCAGCAAGTTCAAAACCTGCTTTGCCACTGTATGGAATGGCATACAGAACAGTATCTGGCTAAGGATTCTGGGTAATGCTCTAAATGACAAGCACGTAGTGGGTGTCTAACCTCTTGCCATCTTAAGGAGTTAAAATATATTTTTGTTCTATTGTCCACAGTAGCCAAGCTGGTAAATTAGAAACCAAAATGTGCAATAATATGGCATGTGCCTGACAAAGATCTCTGCATTATACATTATAATTATGGACTATGTAAAAGCAGCACGCACAGTGCTCTCTCACACTGTACTATCAGTGTTCCAAGGGAGAGCGCTAGGGAGGAGAAAACACCTGTCTTATGATCTTTATCTTACTGAAACAAGGCCAGATGGCAGCCAGGCTATCTTGGGAAGGTCCACTATGGCATGGTTTCCAGGCACCTTGGAACACACATTTTAATAACATTTTTCTCAATGTTACCATGCTTACAACACTGGGTGCTGAGAAGGTAATTTAAAGGGATAGTAATACTTAAAATGTAAAAAAAAATATGTTGTAGAGTTTATCCCCCTCAGTAAAACAAGGGTACTCCCACTGCTGAAAGGTGTTTCATTCAAAAGTTATTAATTTTCAAAGTTGATTTTTTTAGGTGCAATATCACAGTGGCCTGAAATTGTACAGTGGCGCTGTTGCTACACCATCCTATGGAGATTTATGGTCAACTGACCAGAGCTATCCATAGGATCGTGTAGCAACAGCGCCACTGTACAATTTCAGGCCACTGTGATATTGCACCTAAAAAATTCAACTTTGAAAATTAATAACTTTTGAATGAAACACCTTTCAGCAGTGGGAGTACCCTTGTTTAACTCAGGGGGATAAACCCTACAACATATTTTTTTTTACATTTTAAGTATTACTATCCCTTTAAATAAGAAAGTTTAAGAGCCCTGTAGTCACAAATTCTTATTTATTTTTCTATTTATTTAGAAATGTTTTACCAGGAAGAATACACTGAGATTTCTCTTGTTTTCAAGTATGTCCTGGAGTGTTTACAGTAAAAAAGTTACATATTTACACAAATGGAGAAACATTATATATACACACAAAAATACATACTAAAAATTATATACATTATATACACACACATACAGACTAAAAATTATACACAGTTACATATTGGTTTTAGATATAAAGAAGCAGTTATTTTTAAGGATTTTAGACTAGGGTGACCACATTTCCGTTCTGCCATTCCGGGACGTGGTCACCCTACCATAAAGCCTCTCATCGCCACATTGCCCCTTGATGCCCTACCTTGAGTCCCTGGTGGTCTAGCGGCGTGGAAAGTGCTCTGTGCCTCCTCTGGCACAAAGCTGAAGCTCCCGCGCGCTGTGCTCAGTAATGCAGAGCGCTGGGAGATGATGTCATCTCCCAGCGCTCTGTATTACTAGAGCGCTGCCTTGCCTCCAGGAGACCAGGCTCAGCTGCATTGCCGCCCTGGATGTCAGCCTGCATGCGGTGTGTCATATCATGGACGCCGCGAGGGAGCGCTGATTTATGCTACCAAGCGCTCCCTCGCGGCTTCCATGATGTGACACACCGCTTGCAGGCTGACATCCAGGGCGGCTTGGCTTCATTCCGGGACACTTCATTGTCCCGGTGGGAGATGGCCCTGGACGCGGGACATAGCCCTGAAATAAGGGACAGTCCCGGACATTCCGGGACCCGTGGTCACCTTATTTTAGACTGGTAGAAGATCTGATCTTTTTGGGGGCAGGTTATTCCAGACTTTCAGAACTCTGAAGGAGAAGGCAGATCGAATGGCTTCTTTTTTGTAGTTTGGTATACGCAGTGCGTGGTTAGCAGTGGAGCTGAGATGAAAGTTAGCATGGGGAGCTGGAGTGAGCTACTGCTCAGGTAGTCTGGTAGCTTTCCAGAAAAGTGGTTGTATAAGAAGCAAGAAAGGTGAAGGGCACATCTAGATTCTAGTGATAACCAATTCAGTTTTTTTTTTTTTTATTCAATATTTCTTTATTGAGGAACAAAAGAAAACCAGACAACTCAAAGAAAGTATACATCTAAAGTACATCAAGATAAAAGAAAAAATGAAATGGTTAAGACCATTTCAATTCAGTTCTTTAAACATATCACAGTGATGGGTAGCGTAATTACATTGGAGGAAAAAGTAGCATAATGAGTTATACAGAGTGTCAAGTTTACCAAGATGGATTTGTGGTGCAGGAGCATATAATACGTTCCCACAGTCTATGACTGGCAGTAACATCTGTTGAACAATACATTTGCTTACCAGGAGGACTAAAAAAGGATTTGTTTGTGAACAGAGCACCTATTTTTGGATAAAGTTTGGATGTTAATTTATCAATATGAAGCCCAAATGTGAGGCTGAGGTTAAGCCACATAGCCAAGATATCTGTAGGCGTCCAGCTGGGCCAAGTTACAATTAGACTCTGTTACAATGGATAGATTGGTATTGCTGAGATTACTTAGTTTGTACTTTTAACCAAATACAATTGTGACCGTTTTGTCAGTGTTTAAAGCAGAACTACCACCTATTTTAAACTGTATGTCAAATAATTCCCCATCTGGCAACTAGCTGTTCAGTAGTGCTGGTCGCCAGAATAATTACCTGGTTAAATAGAACGATACCCTGCTCCGGGGCAGACAGGCAGTAGAGAGCGCAGACATCTTTCCATAATGACGTCTGTGCCCCTGCACTGTCAGTCCCTTTTGGAGCCAAACAGCTCCCAGCAATGCCTGCTAGAGCCGGCTGGGACTGACAGCGCAGGCGCACAGACGTCACTATGGAACGATGTCTGCGCTCTCTACTGCCTGTCAGCCCCGGAGCAGGGTATCATTCTATTTAACCAGGTAATTATTCTGGCGACTAGCACTACTGAGCAGCTAGTCGCCAGTTGGGGAATTATTTGACATAAAGTTTAAAATAGGTGGTAGTTCCGCTTTAAGAATCATCTCTCAACTTCAGAGAAATCATGCTGTAATAAGGCCTCAAGTTGTGATATGTTTTAATTTCTAGTTGAGGCCATATCACAGCATGAGTTCTCTGAAGCTGGTTTTTGGTGAAGTCAGATGCACAAAGAAACAAGATAGGCAATGCTGGGAATCCCTCTGCATCCCAGGGACAAATATACATTCCCCACATCCCTACAGATTTAGGACTTTTTAACTCTTTTAATGCTAGAGAGTTCTCTATTGCATTGCATAGCAATACACTGATGATTTCTCTAGCAATGGTGATTTACATATGTTCCCTGTAGTATAGCTGGTTTGTTCCAGACAGGACCGGATTTACATCCCAGGCCCACCTACGCAAGGCACTCTAGGTGCTCTATGCTTTGCCTAAGGCCACACCCCATTCCTCACATGACCCTGCCCTGCTACCACTGTTGCTCTGCAATGCTTTGGTCATCTCTGTAGCAACGAAGGAGTTTAATAACAGCTTGCGATTAAGTATAAAACTGGTGCAGGGACACGGATATTGATCTGGCCACACCCACAACAGGGAATATGGGTGTGGTCAGTGCAGCTGAGGCACCCCTCAAAATTTGGATTTCTAGACAGTTACCTAATCTGCCTATTGGGGAATTCAGCCCTGTTCCAGAACTACTTATCTTTTAACTTCCTGAGTATGACACAAAACATGGCAATACGGAGTCAAATGCACCATAGACATGCAAAAGTGAATAGGAAGCATGGGACTGTTTTGGCAAAGGTTATGGACACAAACCATATAAGAACACAGAACAGTGTGAATCACAACTATGAACACAGCACAGCGGTAATCAGTGGGAATAGTTTCCATTCTTTATAGCACCTAAAAATTGCTTGAATGTAGCGACCTAGAGTGCATTAGATTAGATTCCATCGTGCCCAGCTACAGATACAACACACATTCATAAAGCAAATGGGAAAACAAACAACCACAAAAAAAAAACCTTAATCTGCATTTCTTGTTAAATGCCTACATCAATGTTTCTTTATTGCAGAAGCCATTAGCAAAAATGGATCAGAAACTGTGCAGTTGGTACCATTTAGAAGCATTGACACGTAAAGAACAGGCTCATCTTCCTTCATCTGACTGAAAATGCTACATGGAAATCAGTTTGTGATTAAGGATGAGTGAAACAGCCACAATTCATTTAGCATATCAGTTCTGAGGAACTGGATCCATCTGAATTGCTGAGGAATACAGGGAAGGTCAACCAGGGAAGTATGTAAACTAGAGCAGGAAAGAAAGCATTTCAAAAGCAAAGAAGGGAGGGTAGCAGACCAGAGGAGTAGTAGCCTACAATGTGACAAATTCAAGGAACCTTACCAGCACTTGCAAAGTTAACACATTTTTTGGATGAAAGTCATTTTGCAGAGACGAATGCGCAATCCACAGAGAGAGAGAGACCCAGGTCAGCACACACAGTGTTACCTTGCTGTGTATTGTTCTGAAGTGGTTCAGAGACACCTGTTGTGCAGTGTCCTGACTGCAGGATTTTTCATACACTTTTCTGCACAATGTCCTACAGGGATTCTGAGACCACTTGCTGTGCAGTATCCTGCTGGGGTTCTGAGGCACTTTACAGAGCAGTGCCCTGCTTGGATTCTGAGACACCTTGTTGTGCAGTGTCCTGCATGGATACTGAGACACCTTGCTGTGCAGTGCCCTGCTGGAGTTCTGAGACACCTTGATATGCAGTGTTTTGCTGGGGTTATGGAACAAATTGCTGAGCAGCATCCTAATTGGGTTCTGAGACACCTTGTTGTGCAGTATCCTGCAGGGGTAATGAGACACCTTGCTGTGCGGTTTTCTGCTAAGGTTCTGAAACACCTTGCTGTGCAGTGTTCTGCTAAGGTTCTGAAACACCTTGCTGTGCAGTGTCCTGCATGGGTACTGAGACACCTTGCTGTGCAGTGCCCTGCTGAAGTTCTGAGACACCTTGATGTGCAGTGTTGTGCTGGGGTTATGTAACATGTTGCTGAGTATCATCCTGCTGGGTTCTGAGGCACCTTGTTGTACAGTGTCAGTTTGGGGTCCTGGAACACCATTCTGTGAAGTGTCCTGCTGGGGTTGCAGGGACACCTTGCAGGGACACCTTGCCTTACAGTGTCCTGCTGGGGTTCCGGAGACACCTTGCCGTGCAGTGTCCTGCTGGAGTTTCGGGGACACCTTGCCATGCAGTGTCCTGCTCGGGTTCCAGGGACTCCTTGCTGTGCAGTGTCATGTTGGGATTCTGAGGCACATTGCTGTGCAGTGTCATTCTGGGGTTCTGAGACACCTTGCTGTGCAGTGCCCTGCTGTGATTCTGAGACACTTTGCTGTGCTGTGTCATTCAGGGATTCTGAGACACTTTGCTGTGTAGTATCATGCAGGGATCCTGAGACACTTTGCTGTGCAATGTCATGCTGGGATTCTGAGACACTTTCCTGTGCAGTGTCATGCTGGGATTCTGAGACACTTTGTTGTGCAGTGTCATGCCGGGGTTCAGAGACATGTTGCTGTGCAGTGTCTTGCTGGGATTCTGAGACATTTTGCTGTGCAGTGCCCTGCTGGGATTCTGAGACACCCTGTGCAGTGCTCTGCTGGGATTCTGAGACACTGTGCTGTGCAGTGCCCTGCTGGAATTCTGAGACACTTTGCTGTGCAGTGCTCTGCTGGGATTCTGAGACACTTTGCTGCGCAGTGTCTTGCTGGCATTCTGAGACACTTTGCTGTGCAGTGTCATGCTGGGATTCTGAGGCACTTTGTTGTGCAGTGTCATGCCTGGGTTCAGAGACACCTTGCTGTGCAGTGCCCTGCTGGGGTTCTGAGACACTTTGCTGCGCAGTGCCCTGCTGGGATTCTGAGACACTTTGCTGCGCAATGCCCTGCTGGGATTCTGAGACACTTTGCTGTGCAGTGCCCTGCTGGGATTCTGAGACACTTTGCTGTGCAGTGCCCTGCTGGGATTCTGAGACACCCTGTGCAGTGCTCTGCTGGGATTCTGAGACACCCTGTGCAGTGCTCTGCTGGGATTCTGAGACACTTTGCTGTGTAGTGCCCTGCTGGGATTCTGAGACACTTTGCTGTGCAGTGCCCTACTGGGATTCTGAGACACTTTGCTGTGCAGTGTCTTGCTGGGGTACTGATACAACTTGATGAGATGCACATATTCTGATATAGATTGCTGAGCAATGTTCTGCAAGTACCCCTGTGTGTTTTGACCTGAATCTCTCCCTCTGGGGATTGCAAAAGAGCTGTTAAATGATTTGTTATTGAAGAAACTATTGCCTGGAAAAGATATTTATTTTATTTATATGCTGAAGAAAGCCTGTTCCTTTTATCAGCCAGCAAGGCCTGAATAAATCTCAATTATCTTTCAAAACCGTTCCAATGTTTTCCTCTGAAAAGCAAAACTGTAACAGACCCATATTTATGTAATCATGGAACCCTTGTGCTCCTTCATTTGCATGTTGTTGCATATAATACCGAATGCGCAATCCGCAGAGAGAGAGAGAGAGAGAGAGCGAGAGAGAGACCCAGGTCAGCATACACAGTGTTACCTTGCTGTGTATTGTTCCGAAGTGATTCAGAGACTCCTGTTGTACAGTGTCCTGACTGCAGGATTTTCCATACACCTTTCTGCACAATGTCCTACAGGGGTTCTGAGACCACTTACTGTGCAGTATCCTGCTGGGATTCTTAGGCACTTTACAGAGCAGTTCCCTGCTTGAATTCTGAGACACCCTGTTGTGCAGTGTCCTGCATGGATACTGCGACACCTTGTTGTGCATTGTTCTGCTATGGTTCTGCTCGGTTTCCGGGGACACCTTGCTGTGCAGTGTCATGCTGGGATTCTGAGGCACATTTCTGTGCAGTGTCATTCTGGGGTTCTGATACACCTTGCTGTGAAGTGCCCTGATGTGATTCTGATACACTTTGCTGTGCAGTGTCATGCTGGGATTCTGAGATGCTTTGTTGTGAAGTGTCATGCTGGGATTCTGGGACACCTTGCTGTGCAGTGTCATGCTGGGATTCTGGGACACCTTGCTGTGCAGCGTCATGCTGGGGTTCAGAGACACCTTGCTGTGCAGCGTCATGCTGGGGTTCAGAGACACTTTGCTGTGCAGTGCCCTGCTGGGGTTCTGAGACACTTTGCTGTGCAGTGCCCTGCTGGGGTTCTGAGACACTTTGCTGTGCAGTGCCCTGCTGGGGTTCTGAGACACTTTGCTGTGCAGTGCCATGCTGGGGTTCTGAGATACTTTGCTGTGCAGTGTCATGCTGGGATTCTGAGACACTTTGCTGTGCAGTGCCCTGCTGGGGTTCTGAGACACTTTGCTGTGCAGTGCCCTGCTGGGGTTCTGAGACACTTTGCTGTGCAGTGCCCTGCTGGGGTTCTGAGACACTTTGCTGTGCAGTGCCCTGCTGGGGTTCTGAGACACTTTGCTGTGCAGTGCCCTGCTGGGGTTCTGAGACACTTTGCTGTGCAGTGCCCTGCTGGGATTCTGAGACACTTTGCTGTGCAGTGCCATGGTGGGGTTCTGAGACACTTTGCTGTGCAGTGCCATGCTGGGGTTCTGAGATACTTTGCTGTGCAGTGCCCTGCTGGGATTCTGAGACACTTTGCTGTGCAGTGCCATGCTGGGGTTCTGAGATACTTTGCTGTGCAGTGTCATGCTGGGGTTCTGAGACACTTTGCTGTGCAGTGCCCTGCTGGGATTCTGAGACACTTTGCTGTGCAGTGCCCTGCTGGGGTTCTGAGACACTTTGCTGTGCAGTGCCCTGCTGGGATTCTGAGACACTTTGCTGTGCAGTGCCCTGCTGGGGTTCTGAGATACTTTGCTGTGCAGTGTCATGCTGGGGTTCTGAGACACTTTGCTGTGCAGTGCCCTGCTGAGGTTCTGAGACACTTTGCTGTGCAGTGCCCTGCTGGGGTTCTGAGACACTTTGCTGTGCAGTGCCCTGCTGGGATTCTGAGACACTTTGCTGTGCAGTGCCATGCTGGGGTTCTGAGATACTTTGCTGTGCAGTGTCATGCTGGGGTTCTGAGACACTTTGCTGTGCAGTGCCCTGCTGGGGTTCTGAGACACTTTGCTGTGCAGTGCCCTGCTGGGGTTCTGAGACACTTTGCTGTGCAGTGCCCCGCTGGGGTTCTGAGGCACTTTGCTGTGCAGTGCCCCGCTGGGGTTCTGAGGCACTTTGCTGTGCAGTGCCCCGCTGGGGTACTGATACAACTTGATGAGATGCACATATTCTGATATAGATTGCTGAGCAATGTCCTGCAAGTACCCCTGTGTGTTTTGATCTGAATCTCTCCCTCTGGGGATTGCAAAAGAGCTGTTAAATGATTTGTTATTGAAGAGACTATTGCCTGGAAAAGATATTTATTTTATTTATATGCTGAAGAAAGCCTGTTCCTTTAACGCTGCTTTTATCAGTCAGCAAGGCCTGAATAAATCTCAATTATCTTTCAAAACCGTTCCAGTGATTTCCTCTGAAAAGCAAAACTGTAACAGACCCTTATTTATGTAATCATGGAATCCTTGTGCTCCTTCATTTGCATGTTGTTGCATATAATACCGGGAATGCAGTAGAAATGCTGTAAACTATGGATCTCTTTGTTGGAACACTTTTCTTTCTATCCATTTCAGAAATGTAAATGTACACATAAATACATAGGTAATGTAGTCTGTATAGTGCAGGAATTGTTGTCATTTTTGCTCACCATAACCTTGCTGACAGTTTGGCAAGAAGCTTATGAAGATATCCCTATGCTTTTTAGTGGTACCTAGAGACAGAGGAATAAAAATCACAGCAGCATTTCTTGTTATTGGTTCCTCTTTCAAACTCGATGCGTTTTAATTGGCTCTAATAATGAGGTTTATGTGACAAAATACATTTTGTGACAAAACACTCAAATTCTATTTTGTGAGGGAAAAGAACCCTAATTTCTGTGTGACCAAAAACAAACAAAAAAAATGTACAACAAAATTGATTTTGTGACAATAAAGTAAATCTGTGTCAAGTGTTTACAATGCATTGTTTCATAATGGGTTGGAGACACCTCCAGCATCCAAGTAAAAAAAAATGTTATGTAAACAGATAAATAAAACATACACCATACAAACAGAAGCTGCTGTCTGTTGAGTGGAGCAATGGAATTGCTCTTACTACACACATATGGGTATGGGCCAACATAGCTGAGATACCACTCAAGATTTAGAGATCTAGGCAGTTACCTACTTTGCCTTTATGTGCATAATCCTGTGTGTCTGCGGATGGTCCTAAATCACTGTCAAAACTATATAGCTCTGTTGCAAAGAAACAGACAGTTTTAAGTAGTGAAAAGTCAACAGCCAATCAGAGAGTAGCAGTCATACACTGGAATGTTCAGTGAGATAAAGCAGCTGTAAATAAAGTATCACCAAGATCTGAACATTTTTAAAAACCTGTATTAGGGAAATGTAATTTCTCATTTAAAGGTCAACTATCAAGTACATCATGGACCATCAGCAGATCTGCTCCTCTGTGAACAGGGCTGCTGATAAAGCCAGGGGACCAACAGAAAGAAGAACAGGGGTCTGAAAATAGATCCCTGTTGCTCCCTAGTGCACTAATGCTGCTGGTTTACTTTTAAAAAAACATATCGCCACAAAAAAAAATGGCGACATAAGAATCTCACACTGCATGCCAGTGAGAGATTCTCATGTCACCCACTGAAAGGCCGCATCCCGGTCATCCAAGGCTTCAGAACATGTCCTCCAGATAGGCGGCACAAGAAGGCAGGCAAAGACGCAATAAAGAATAAGGTAATAAAACAAAAAGAAATCAGATTCAGTTCAAAGAGATGTATAACAGCTCAACCTTCGCAAGTTGGGTAGGACCAAAAGACTGCCTGTTTCCTATGACATGCTTCCTTATATGCTGGGTTTTCATTGCTCCTACCCACTTGCACTGTCATGGGTAGGAACATGGAAGAAATTATGTTAATATTGATGGTGGATAATGCCAGACAATAACAAATGATGATATTAGATATTTATTAGAGGATTTGTAATACAATAAGCAATTATTCTGATCTGGGCAGGCAAGCAGAGCAAGAGATATATGGGCTGTTATACTAAGACTTGCAGGATTGGCAGGATACGCAGATTCAGTCAGATTGCCTCTACTCTGCAGCACATACATGAGCCAGTGCTGCAGGGAGACTGGTAACACTATCACATCCTGGTAGGTAGGCACTAGGAGGGTTAGATGGGAGATCTAGCAGCCCCACCTATATATTGTGCTGCAGAGTAGAGGCAATCTGTGTGGATTAATATAGAAGAGAAGGGGAGCAAGAAGGCGACATGAGAATCTCACGCTGTAACTCAGTGCGAGAATCTCATGTTGCTATTTTTATTGGGGCGACATGGATAATGTCTTATGTGGTTGCACGCTCTTTCACGTGCAACCTTTTAAAAAGATATCGATGCTGCTTCATGCAGGACAGTTTTCTGTTCTTTAAAATGCAGGTCCCCATAGACCCTCTGTATAAAGCTTGAAGGCCAGACATAGAGAGTCTATGGCTGAGAGCAACAGACTTCTGGGTTTTGTTCCAGCCGAGCAGTCAATATTCTCGTAGGAGCTGTTTTGTGGCTATACTGTGCAGCCCTGCACATATTACTAAGTTTCCTCCCACAGGAACAGAGCTTGTAAATGGTGATAATTGCACCTTAAAGGAGAAGTAATATTTTTCATGGAAAAAAAAATACTGTAGGACTTCTTCTGCTGAGTAAAACAAGGGTACTTGCATTTCTGGGAAGATGTCATTTCAAAATTATTACAGTTCAAACTTTTTTTTTTTTAAATTAACAGTGCCCTCTGGTGTTCAAACAAGTATTCTGTTGACTTATATGGGGCATATGTGCCTTTGATTACAGTTCTCCATAGAATGTGATTAGAACATTTGAATACAAGTGCCAGTAGTGAGAGCCCTTGTTTTACTACACTGGAAATGCCCTGTAACAGCTTTTCTTAACTCCTTAACGACATGTGCCGTACTATGACCGTCACGGTCCTTGAAATACTCAAGGACCGATGACGGTCATAGTACATCACGTACTTTTTACTTACAGCGTTCTACCGGGAGCACTGTAAGTAAAAACAGGGCCTGAAATTTACCGCTCCAAGATCGGAGCGATCTCTATCAGGCCCCATAGTGACGCGCCGATACACGCAACAGGTCACGTGTACCGGTGCATCCACGTGGTTCAATGTGGTCCTTATGGGATGGAAATGTCCCAGGACCGCCGGACATTAAGGGGTTAAAACATACACCACTCCCACTGAATGCTAGAGAGGTCTCCAGTGCAATGTGTTAACCCTCTGGCACTTAAAAGGGACAAATTCCATATTTAGGACTGAAAATATATATTGTCAATACTTACAGCTTTCCGGGATCTATGCGATATGTCACTTGAATTGAGGGAGAAGACAGCACCCCTTGCTCCCACGTACAGAATCCCCTTCTCATCCTCCAGCAGCAGAGTTGTGTAATTCTGCACATTCGCACGGAACACTTTTACATCAGAGAGTTCTGTGGAAGTAAAACATCAAATGCTTAATGCAGACAATAGCAGTGATAGAAGGATAAAGCAGAGGGTAGTCAATTGTTGGAACGCCAGCTGCTGGGGACTACAAATCCCATCTTGTTGCTTTGGTTGGTGAGGATGGGTTGGCATGCTTGGGGAGCATGGGAGTTCTAGTGCCAAATAGCTGGTGGTCCAACAATTAACTTCTCCTGTGATAAATGATTACAGAGCACAAAATGAGCTGGCCAGATGCAGGCTATCTGATTTTAAACCAGGAAGCAAATTAACCTTATTGACCCAGTTATGAGGCCTAATAGTATAAAAGGAAGACCAACATCTAAAAATGAAAATGGATTAAATCAAATTAAATATCATGCATTTCTAGCTATCATCTGTAAAACTTAGTTATTTTGGTAGATACTTAGAATCTAAAACAAAACTTGCATATTGACCATTTAAAGATGCTTGTGTTATACACAAGCAGTACCAATGGCTGGGCCTCTCTGTAGGAGTAAACAGAGTTGCATACCCCCTGGTACTCAAAGGGTTAATGCATGTGTAGATCACCCTAAATAAACCCATTTGGTTAATGTTGTTTGTGCATAGTGAAATGAGGAATGAGAGCTAATACAGTTAATGTACAGAGATTATGTCCCATTGCTCTTCTCTGCAGAAAGACTTATCATAGGCCATTTACAGATAATACAGGACAATATGTTCTCACACCTATCACAATTGCTATGGTAATGGGTGTTAAAGAGCTCTGGAAAAGGCAGAAATGGCTGCTTCCAGACGGTGAGTGCATTAATAGATTTTAGCGCTTGGGAAACAAGTACAGACTTATTACAGCAGGTAGAATGAACTACTGGATACTTAAAAGGATACTAACACTGAATATATAAAATATATATATATATATATATATATTTAGAACATATATATTGTAAGGTTTATCCTTCTGAGCAAAACAAGAGTACTCTTACTGCTGAGCTGTGTTTTATTTCAAAGTTATTTCAGCTGAAGATTGAATCTTTTAGGTGCAGTATTTATTTAGAAAATGTTTTACCAGGAAGAATACATTGTGATTTCTCTCGTTTTCAAGTATGTCCTGGATAGTTTTCAGTAAAGGGTTGCATATTTACATAAATTGAGAAACATTATATATTACATGTTATTATATATACATACACATATGAATACACATACATATGGAATATTAAAATTATATACAGTTACACTCTGTTTTTAGATATAAAGAAGCATTTACTTTTAAGGAATTTAGACTGGGAGCAGATTTGATTATTTCAAGCAGATTGTTCTAGGCCTTTGGAGCTCTGAAGGAAAAGGCAGATCTTCCTGCTTCTTTCTTGTATAGGGTTGCCACCCAGCCGGTATTTTACCGGCAGGCCGGTCAAAAATTGGCTTCTGTCCAATGTTAAGTCTATGGAGAGAATGCCATGGCCGGTATTTTTTTTAAAGAAAAGGTGGCAACCCTATTCTTGTATTGTGGTATACGTAGCGAGTTGTTAGCAGTGGAGTGGAGGTTATAGTTAGTACGGAGAGCAGGAGTGAGCAAACTGCTCAGGTAGTCTGGTAGTTTTCCAGAGAAGTGGTTGGGTACTAAACAAGAAAGGTGAAGGGTACGTCTAGATTTGAGTGTTAACCAATTTAGTTCTTCTAGCATATCACAGCGATGAGTAGTGTAATTACACTGGAGGCTAAAGCAGCATATTGAATTATAGGGTGTCAACTTTACTAAGATGGATTTCTGGCGCTGGAGCATAAAACTACATCACCACATACCAGCCAACTGTCCTGATTTAAGCGGGACAGTCCCAAATTTATGGCCCAAACCAGCTGTCTCGCCCACATTACTGTCTGTCCCGTTTCACCAGGTCTGTTACGTTTTGTCCACACCCTACCGGCTCCAGCAGCAGCTAGATGCATGGTACGCTGAGTGAGATTGTGTGTGAGCAGCGCCACCATGCTGAGTGACATCATCTTTTACTCTGCACACACTTGTTAAATGTGCGCACGAACGCAACCGCGCCATAGTCCGCCTGCCGCAGCAGTGAGTTAGAGTGAGGCTGAGATAGCCACTGCACAGAAGACTCTCTCCGCCCGCTGGCACACCGGGTTACCGGGCCTCAGCCTGAGTGACAAATACGGATCATCTGCATCCTGGTCCTCCTGTATCCTACAGCCTCAGGTACAGTTACAATATAATTTGAAGTGTCCAATCACAGCGGTGGCTCTCGGACAAAGCTATTTATTATTTGTGTGGGGGGGAGGGGGGTTGCTAGAGGCACTGCACGGCACAGTGCTGTCTGTCTCTGCCACTCTGAGCCTGCCTGGTGGCGTCCTTTTATCGATCGGGAGGATAGTAGCCTGGCTGCTGGTGGTGTCTGAATCAACTTCAGACACCCGGACAAAGCAGTGTCAGACATTGGTGTGTCTGAAGAGTGGTCATGCAGTGCTCGCATACCACTTCCAGTAAATGCTGCGCACAGTCATGTGCTTTCATTCAATACTTAGTGCTCAGTGTTCGCGGCTTCCTAGTACCCTCTCATACCGCCCAACATTTAAAATGACTAGAGAAGGAATATTTGCTTTTGATGGTGTTGCTAGGGGGGGGTGGCTGGTGGGTGCAGCATGCTAAGCATTTTTTTGGTTACTTCAGGACCTATTCACAGCTCTTTATGGAACTGAACAATTGATGTAGAACAAGGCTACATTATTTTATATTATATACACATACTAATTTATAAACACATATATTGAAAGGGAACATTCACCCCCAAGTAAATTAAATCTAATTTATCTTTGAATGTGGACATACCTCCCAAATGTTCCTCTTATAGACACAAATACCTCTTTCCCACCCTGATGTCCCTCTTTTTTTGGTGATCAGACTGTGTGGTGTATATAAGTGTATCACATTGCTCCACAGCAATAAAACTCAAATTAATGTTTGTTTAAATGTCAATATGTGCGTTTATAAATTAGTCTGTGTAAATAAATACTTTGGTCTTCTTATAAGTAATGTATTAGGTTACACAAGGTGTCAGTAGGTCACAAAATATACTAAAATTCTCAGTAATGCCCCGTCCACCAAAAACACCTCCTAAAACACGTGTCCCTCTTTGGTAATTTGAAATGTTGGGAGGTATGTCACCATAGTCTATGATAGGCAGCAACATCTGTTGAACAATACGTTTTCTAACCAGGGGACTTACACATGATTTGTGTCTAAAAAGAGTAGTGATTTTGGGATAAAGCTTGGAGGTTAATTTGTCAATATGATGACCAAAAGTGAGGTTGGGCTCAAGTCACTGCCGAGATTACGCAGTTTGTGCTTTTGCACCAAATATCATCGTGTCTGTGTTTAAGAACAGTTTGTTTCTTGCTATCCATCTTTCAACCTTGCAGAAATCATGTTGTAATATGGCTTCAAGGTGTGATATGTTTGAGTTTTTAGCAAAGATTATAGTGTCATCTGCATACATGTCTACTGAATGGTCAGAAATTTTACAGGGTGCCGTTGCTACACCATCCTATGGACAGCTCTGATCAGTGATCCATAGACCACTTAAAAAACTTTAGCTTGAGCTGCTATAACTTTTCAATAAAAAGACCTTTCAGCAGTGGATTTACCCTTGTTTTACTCAGGAGGATAAACCCTATAATATGTTTTTTTTTTTTTTTTTTTTTTTTTTTAAACATTCCTTTAACCCTTTGAGTGCCAGAGGGGTACACAACACATATGCATTGCATACCCCTCTGGCACTCAAGGGGTTAAGTGTATAAAATTCCAGATCGTTTCTAGGTGTTGGTTTTCCATTAAAGGCCTCAGCTGATGCACAGTCTCTTGGGAAGTAAACTGATCAAACACAATTATTTTTCTGGAGGCCTTCCCAAATAACTGATTAAGCAAAACCGTAAGAGGCAGCTTTGCTTAGCAAGAGACTGCAGCACTGAATTCCTGCATGGCATTGGCAATATTAGGTACACATCCTCCCATGCAGGCCATGCCATTAAAATTAAACCAGCCCAAGGAAAATGCCCATCTGCAACCCAGACAGACTTGCCCTTGGCATAGAGCATGGTATAAATTCATAATATATTTAGCTTAACAGAAAGCAGGTTATAAAATAAAAATGAGAGGTCTCATTTACTTGCCAATCTTATAAAAAATTCCATGGACAATTTTCCCCTGGACAGTTACAGTACAATGTGTCATTATTGTCTATAGTACTGCGCCGCTCATTGCCAACAGCAAGTCTCAGAGCTGCACTTCTAAAGCAAAACAGATATTACTCACATATAAATACTGCATGAAATAATATAAATAAGACTGCCATTTAGAGAAGCTCAGAGATTAATACTGTGTAATTACATGCAAATAAATCTAGGTTTAAATTTCAATTTTAAAACCAGGGACAGCAGAATGCAGTGACCAAGAGTCCAAACCAGGGACCGTACCTGGAGGGACAGTTGGCAGGCATGCATATATTATAAATGAATTACCATAATAGGTCAGTCTAACCATGCGAGTGTCAGAGAGTTTCCTAGCACAGAAATTGCCTGACACCCTTAGGGTTAATAGGAAATGAAAATGTATTCTGGCAGCTATACTGCAGGTCTTCCCTGGTGAATAAAACATGTCTACTTATAGCCTCCTATGAAAGGGCCAGAAACACTTTATTTTGACTTTACACACACTTTATTTATTTATTTACAGTTGTATGTCCTTCACAGTAAACTCCCTGGATCTCTTTCCACAGACCTTCATGGTCAGTTGACCTTCAGAGCGGTAGAGTGTTACAGTGCAACACTGGGGTGAATGTACGATCACAACTTCAAGCTATATCAGGCCTGGGATCTATTTTAGGACCCTAACCCTTCCTAACAATTGGTGTTCAATGTCAGCGACAAAAAAAAAAAAAAAAGTTCAGATTAAAAAATATTTTTTTTTATTTTATATAACGGTATTGGCAATGTGGTTTTACATATTACGCACTTGCAGAACAGAACATGAAAATAAGGGGTTACTATTCATTAACACTTTAAGGTCAGAGAGGTATGCAACTCATTACTTCACAATGTACACCTGTCTGGTCCCTAAAGTGTTAAGCAATGTCTCTTCTCTTTCTCCTCACCTTCAAAACTGTTATCTTAGCAGTCACACACATGCTCAACACAAAGCTCCCTGCTTGTCATTGCACCTACCCTCCATCTTAAATAGTTCTGGTCCTTACCTCTGGATTTCTATATCTTTCTCCCTTTATCTAAAGAAGTCCCCAACCACTTCCTGTTTTGTTTTCGGTAGTGATGTACTTCCTGATTGGATTTTGGAAAAAAAATGACACAGTTTTGAAAGTAAGGTGACACTTATAAGATGCAGTTTTGACGCAGTAATTTATGTGGATGAAGATTTGATTCAGTGTAATGCAAGGCAACATTTATAAGGAGACCTGCATAGAAGTGTAATATGTGCGCAACAATAAAAGTGAAATAGGTCACAAAGATGTGCGCCTTTAATATGTGTGCACCAAAGATGGGAAGTTAAATATGTCACATGTGCACCCTTAATGCACCCTTAGTATGTGTGTTACAAAAAGATGTGCATCCTTTATATGTGTGCGACATACTGAACATGTGATCAACATTTTGACGCAGGCAACATATAGAAGGCGACACGTTGTGCAAAGCCATATAATGAATGCGCCATTGTTTGGCAAGCAACATTGTTAACGCATCATTTGTAACCTGGACATTTTGAATGTGAGATGCAGAGTGCAACATTTTAAAAGGATACCATTTACATCTACCCTTACAGCTGACCTAGAAGACTAGCATTATGCACAGTCCCATCCACTGTTTTCAGGTACAGAAAATACCCTTGGCCTGAAACAAGCAAGGTTTTAAAAAAGAAAAAAAGAAAAAGAAAATTAACCCCTTGATCTCCAACATATTGCGGGGCAATGAGTTGAAGATCTCTCAGGCATCCAAGGGGTGAATTAGTAGCTCTGGACACACACACCAAAATGTGGGTGTGACCAGCACTGCTGAGGTTCCCCTCAAGATTTTTGCCTACTCTGCCTAATGAGAAAAAAGGCCCTGATTATGCACAGCCTAGTGCTGATATCAGCCATGTAATGTACAGGATTTGCAGCCATCATACCTATCGGTTTGTCTCCTACTACCCAATTAGACTGTAATGGTCAGGGAACTTTTTTCCTATTGTCTCTATAAATATAGCATTTAACATAACATCCTTCTGGAAAGAGTTATATACACATGGTCTGACTCCATATAAATGCAATTACACTTGCCTACAAACACTCCCACTGTTGCAGATACTTAATTTATAGAAAAACTACATTTCTGGGGAGAAGATAGGTCTAGTATTTTCTGCCCTATCATAATAGTGTTCCCTAAATGTATTGATTCTCAGTGTTAGTCCTCAGGACATGCCAACAGGTCAGGTTGTCAGGATATCCCTGCTTGATCATAAGTATATAATCAGTGGTTTAGCCATTGTGAGTAATCTACTTGTGCTTAAGCAGGGATCTTGGTGCACGCGGAGGAGTACATTAGAGGTGCTCTAACCCCTTGGATGCTACAGACATTTCAATGCATGTGTTAGAGAAATCTATAGCAATATGGGGTTAAATACAATGTTGTATTTTCCCCCCAGATTTGTACATAAAATTAGTCTCTTGGCCTACTGAGAAACCCACATGTTTGGCATTTGCCTTTTGGGTCTAACCAGACATGAGCTCTATGAGTGCCAGAGTGGGTGTGCAATGCTTTGCAAAGAATGAAATGGTTAAATGTATTTCTCTCCCTATAAGAGGAGCCTGATACCTCAGTGGCACACTCTATTACTTCCCAGCGGTTTGCACATTTCTGGTTGCTAAGCAATATCCTTCCACTGACATGAAGCCAGAGGGAACACTGCACAGCTCTTTCTGTTGTGTGCCAGTCGCCACGGCATAGTCCAGGGAAACAAGGTGGCTCATGGACTCTCATCTGTGGCCTGTGTATTAACTCCCTGTGAAAGATTAGGAAATTAGATAATAGTCCTACTCCATCACAAACCCCTGAGCTAATGTAACAAACAACTGCAAGAGGGGCCACTGAGTTCTGACATTACAGGAAACTTGTCATTTTATTCTTCAATATTTTAAAATATTCTACATTTAAATGAAAACAATTATTTTTATAATTCAACTTTACATTAAATGAAGCTATAAATAATTACATTTTCTGTTTAACCCCTTGGATACCAGAGACTGTGTGGTGAAAGGGAGGGTGGGAGGAGGAACCAGAGCAGTGAACGGGAGGTAAGAAGAGCTGGAGCGGAGAAAGGGAGGTGGGGGTGGTGGTTGTTAGGAAAAACAATTAGAGGTGAAGGAGAAGAATGAAGGGAAAGAAGGCAGTGGAGCATGACAAAACACTGTGATCAAAGCACAGAAGAGTAGCCATGTTCCTGCAGTGATCTGGGCATTGCTCCCCCTGCCCACTCATGTCCAAATCACTTAATCAATGGGTATGTTCCTGCAGTGGAATCCCCCCCCCCCCGATTCTGTTTAAATCACCACCCCACATATCAGTAACCTTGGGTAGCAGTGTGAAGCAATTAAAATAACGTCTCCCTCTTGCAGCCCCAGGCAGCGTCCGGCAGAACACTTTGCCTTATATATAATATTTTAAATATATTATTTTTCTTAATATAAGAACTAAGAAATAGGTTGCTGGAGGTGCAGTGCTTCACAAGGCAGCCTTCTACACATCTGGTGGAACTGCCCTCGCCTCACCCTTACTGATTCCATGCTGGGGATTTCCAGACTAGAGTCCCTCTCCAAGTCCTATTATCTCATGATCTTCCTCCTCTGCCTAAACCTCAAAAATCCATTCTATATATCCTCCTGAATTCAGCAAAGGCTATGATACCACTATTGTGGAAGACTCTGGACCCTCCCTCGATTGCCAGGTGGCAGCAGAGGACTGGAGAACAAGCTTCCTTAACTCGTCTGACACTACTCCACAAAGGTTATGATTTGAAGACCGCTTGGTCTATATTTGACAAACTTTCCGTGGTTCACATGGGTCTCCCCAACCCCGCCCTCCCTCCCTCTCCTTCCTATGCCAACCCTTTTCTTCTAGGCTTCTATAGCCTTCCTTTTCCTTCTTGTTACCAGGCCAAACCATGGCACCTCACAATGCCCATAAACGCTTATGGGCTACTCTCGGTGATTAGACCCGTTGAGTGGCACCATGGGATTTGTCTCTCTAGCCGTAGTACTGTTTATTCTCTGCCTAGTTCATGTTACTGATTATGTATAAAAAAGAAACTTGGACTCGGCCTACTCCATGTATTTTCTGTCACTTGTTAATGCACCAGTTCTATTGTATCCTGTGCCACTGATATTTATGTATTGCATTCTTTTTTTTTATCATTTCTGATCCAAAAAAAAAACTGATTTAAACTAAAAAGCATGACTGTTCCTTGAAGACTATCCCATCATTTACAGGAGACCAACGGCTGGCTGGGGATGATGATATTTTTATTGTTTAATAGCTGAAGGGCCTCTGGTTACCCATCCCTGGTATAAACCGACACACTCTTGGACTCTTGTAATGACGCAATGTTCTGTAGGTGTTAAGTGATGCTCTGTCATGTAATGGTACAATGCGCTGTCATAGAAAATATATCCCACATAGACGATGCAGTGAGAAATCACTTCATACAGATACGGTGTCAGTAGGGCACAAAGCTCAATACTTGTACAGTCTGAAGTAGCATGAACATTAATAGTTGCAGGACAAAGCAATTTTGATAATGTAAGAGCATTTAGATAAGCTAAATTAGAGATTTATGAAGACTTCCATTTGCCATTACTGCTGTAATCCACTTGAAAATATATTTGAGTGTACCGGAGAAAATATATTGGAATAACTGGTGATTTCCCAAGAACATTTTCAGTCAAATAACTGCATAAAAGGTTTTACTTATTAAGGCTTTTATTGTTCTGACCACAATATGATGTTGGGATATTCAGAATTGAATTTATACAATTGGTATTATGCATAAAAACAAAGTGGAGCGATTCTGGGGAAAACCAACTGTACAACAAGGGAGGGAAAGAAATGTGCTTACCGCGTGTTTCCATGGCATTACAAATGCATATTATCGAAAACACCTGCTCCTCCATCTCTATGGGCATGGGCATCAAGAGTAGGGAAGTGTCTCACAATGGCCAGTTTGAAACTACTGAAGAGAGGGGTGGACCCAGTGCTTCTAGACAATCTTTTCATGACCCGATTTAGTAATGTGGGACAACTCTAGCTGCACCTTCCTGGACGGGTGTGAGGATGAGGGGATGAGATCCTCCTGTCTTCTCTGTGGCGAATGCCTTTGAAGCCCTCCCGCTCCTCCAACTCCTTTCCTAGCTCTCAACTGTCTACTTCCCCTCCCCTCTCATCTCATTTCTGATCTTGTTTCTCTGGTATAGTTATACTCGTTTTATGGTTAACACAGTTATTTCACATGTCCGAGTTTCAGGATGTATGGTTATTCAAATTCTGTTAAAATACAGGGTTGGGATGGTTGAAGTATGGATTCAGGCTTGTTTGATAGCGGGGAACATTATACTTGTGTTGGATCCATGCTCTTTTATAAGCTGCAATTGTGCATGTTCCATACCTTCCAACATAGCAAAGAGCTAAAGAGGGACATTTGTGTTTTAGGTGGTGATACTGGTGCTTGACTGGGGCACGTGGTATTACAGAGACATTTTAGGTTACTTCATGACATATTGGAATCTGTTTATTTAAGTGAATAAATTATTTAGTACAAGACTAATGTATTTTATTTACACACACTAATTTACAAATACATATAGTGAAGACTAAACAAACATTAATGTGACTCCCACAATACTATCCTGGGTCGCGCTCACACCTATTACCAAGTGTTGTAACAATCACACACAGATTCCCACATATAAAATATACAGGGATACAAATATATATTATCACACAATCCCCCACTCTTCACCCAATTATAAAAGAAATCCCTAAACATAGGAATATTAGACAATTCAGGTGAAAAAAATGAAATGAGAAAAAAGTCCACAACACTGTAGCTTCAGCCATTTGGTTCTTATGCAGCCTTAAGTATAGTCTTCCACCATACAGCACAAACCATAAGCATCTATGAAAAAAGCGCAAAAAGCACCATCTAAAAGCGAAGTATCTTAATTTATTCTCCACACGCAATATCTTAAAAACACTTACAGACTCCCCAGTGATACAAGCAGAACAATTCCCTTTAGTCAAGGTTTCCCAAATCGCCCCAATGTTGATCAGACGCCACGCTCTCTCACAGCGTGCATCACCTCCGTGCTGGCAGGCGTCCTCCACTGATGACGTTCCGGCTTCAGTCGCTCTATCCACTCTTCTCTTCCGATAACAACTTTGTCACCCAGAGATTCTTCCACTGTGTTAATGTGAGTTTTATTGCTGTGGAGCAATTTGATACACTTAATATACACGTCACAGTCTGATCTCCTAAAAAGAAGGACATCAGGGTGGGACAGAGGGATTTGGGTATCAAAGAGGGACACTTGGAAGGGATGATGTTCTGAGGTTACCCGTGATTATACATTTGTTTTATTCTGTGCCAACCTGATAAAGATTTAAATATTAAAAAAATGCGTATTATCTCCAAAAGCTGGGTAGGACCAATTAGAAAATGTAATCCATTAAGTACAAGATGAGAATCCAATACATTGCAAAACAATGCTTTGGATACCCTCTGGTACTCAAAGGGTTAACAGAGGTGTTCAGGAGGCCCATCTTCATTCTCCATTTGAAACAGCTGTATGAAAGCATCCATATATATATATATATATATATATATATATATATACATACATATACACACACACACGCACGCACGCACGCACGCACACACACACACACACAGAGAAAACAAAACATCAGTAAGCTAATTTCTCTCTTCCATATCCCTTCCTGGCATTATATATATATTACATAGGAGTAAGAATATTAAGGAACGATCCTACCAGTTGAGGTGATACCACCAACTAAAGGACCTGTCTTCCCAATCTCGCTTCTGCAGAGGCTTGAACATCCAACTGAAAATGCCTTATGAATGTAGACATGGATGACCATGTAGCTGCCATAAAAACGTCCATCAGATGACCAGAACGCAGAGACTACCCTGGTGCAATGTGTCTTATGTGCAGGTCCTCTAGATATAATCTCTAATCAATCTTGACATGGAAGATCTGGATGCTGCCCTGCTTTTATCTTCCATGGAATTACATGACATGATTATCTGTTTTTCTGAATTCCTCTGTCCTCTTGATATAAGAGGATACACATTTGACCAAGCTGAAATTGTGGAACTGTATTTCTTTGTCACACTTATGGTTTGGACAAAAAGAAGGGAGAATCATCTCCTGTTTCAAATAAAAATCTAACACCCCTTTTGCCCAAAATTATGTTTTTTTTTACTGAAGACTATCTTGTGCTAGTGAATAATTAAGGTGATCTGCATGATAGGGCCTGCAGTTCACTGAGCCTTCTAGCAGTGGCGAATGTCAGAAAAAATGTCTTTAGGGCAATATTTAGTAGAAGGATTTTGTCAATTAGTTTGAAGAATTCTGATTTTGAAAGATGATTTAATACCAGGTTGAGATCCCAAGGGGAATGAATTCTCTGCTAGTAGATATTACGTTTGAAATGGATTTGATGAATCTTTTAACTAAATATTCTTCTGCAAATTGTACTGGTAGAATAGTTGACATAACCAATAACTAACTTTATGGAGGCTGGGCATAGTCCTGATTCAAAACCTGCCTGTAGGAAATCCAAGAAGCAGCTGTGATGATGGTTGCTCTATTAATATTCTTCTATTTACACCACCTAACAAAAGGTGGACCAGATTCTGCAATAGATTTTAGATGTTGAAGGTTTCCTGACCCCTAAAATACTAGCAATGACCTTTAGACCTCAGAGAGCTCCGTTCAGCCTCCATGTAGGCAGACACAAGAGTTTGGGATTGCTGTGAACTATAGTTTCTTGTGTCAAAAGGTTCTGCAAAATCAGGAATTCCCAAGGGGGCTCCATAGACCTCTAAACCAGAAGAAAGAACTACAGCTACAAGGTAGCCCAGGAAGGTATCAAAATTACCTGTAATTTTTTTTTCGTTCCTTATCTTCTTGATGATTATCGTAAATGGAGGAAAAATATATGCCAGTTGGAACTACCACTGAATATTTGGGGCATCTTGACCCAGTGCCTCCTTCTCCTTCCACCTAGAGAAATATGTGTCATTTTCTGTTTTCTTAGGTGGCCATGAGATCTGTTTCCGGTCGACCCCACCTGAGGACAATGTGGTTGAGGATCTCCTAGCTGAAAGCCTATTTTACGTGATGTAAGAGATGCCTGCATTGCTGTTGACATTTTCTGAGTTATGGAAGGCTGAGATTCCCCCTCAGGTTTTTTCCTGCCCAGATTAACAGTCTGGCTTCTCTGTCTAGACTGCCATTTCACATGCCACCTTGATTCTTTATAAACATGACTGCCTCCATGTTGTCTGTTCTGCTGTGGGCTGAATTTTCTCATAAGAATCTGTGGAAATACATTACACACCTCCTGACCTCCCTCATTTCCAGGAGAGTAATATTAAATGAAGCCTCTGAGGCTTTCCACTGTCCCTAAGGCAATGGACTACATTGAAATGTTTTGTCTGATATACGCATTGCCTGACTAAGTCCAGGATCATCCTGAAGAACCTGATGATTTTGATACAATTAATAAAATAAAGTAGCACTCTGAACCTTTTCGAGTGGAGGAACGGATTCTATCACCTTGTTCACCAGTATTTTTTTGACTGAAAAACATAGATCTTACCTTTTCATTGGGTCTGAATGTAAGCTGATCTCCTGAAAAAATTTCTGGATGGAACAGTCTCAAACTCTAGTTGATACCCAAAGTACACATATTGGGTGAACCCAGGCATCTGGGTTTTCCCTGCTTAACCATGCCTGTAGAAAGAATTCCAGTCTGCACTTAATGAGGATTAGAACTAGGGCCCACTTCTATTCACTGAAATTCTTTTTTAAATTGGGGCTTTATGGGGATAATCCTTCTTGTAGTGGTGTCTGATATTCTGGGAAATATCTTCTCAGATTCTCTTCCTTGATGATATCTCTCTTGGTCTTGAAAGGAATGATTCCTTTATTTTGAGCTAGAAGAGAGTGAAGAGACCCTGTGTCTTTTGTCCTGAGGCAAGGCTAACTTATTCTTAGAAGAGGTATCCACTCCCCATGCCTTTGGCCACGACGAGTGGCTGGCCGTAACAGATTGGGCCAAAGATCTGGTTACCAATTTGATGATATCAAGAGAGGAGTCACATGAGGAGGAGTCGCATACCCATATGCGCATAGTGCGTGTTATGCAGGCCATGGTTGAAGCTGCTTTAAAATTTTGTCCTACAACAGGCTGCTGTCGTAATGCTCCATCCATTTTTGTTTCCATTGGATCTCTTAAGAATGCATTGTCTTTCAGGGGGAATAAGTTTGTTTTAGCAAGATGGTCGACAGCAATATCTATCATGGGACCCAGGCTTTAACATCCTCTTCTTTAAATGGGTACATCTTCTGAAATCTCCCGGAGACACTAGTCTTCCTGTCTCCTAAATTGCATTCTGATTTTATTGAATAAAAAATGGACTGATGCATAGGGAATACTGGAACTGACTTTTACCCAAAAAGACTGTATACATCACATTTAACTCCTGATGGGAATCTGAGAAGCCCCAGAGTCTTAAGTAAATTCTTTCAGAAGCAATCTATTTTGTCAATGTTAACTGCTCCCATATCTTCAATAATCTCTCATTCCTTCTCAGATGACACCTCAGAGTCAGGATCCAAAAGAGCTGGCTCCAATTCTTCTTCCTCCATACTCGATGATGCACCTTTGCCTTTGTTTAAACATGGTCTCTTTTTAGACAGCTACCCTTCCTGCATGGTTTTAAATTGTACTGAATGGAAGACTATATCCAGGATAAAACTTCTGGGAACTGGGAAGGTATATCATTGTCTGCTGCTTTCCTTAGGCAGTCTGGACATAACATTTTTTTGCTACTAAAAATCCAAGTTATCATACCTCTCACATGATTTGTACTTTAACTGGGGTTTTTCTTCCTTAGAAGAAGTATCTGAAACAACCTTAACCTCATGTCAGGGTTTGAAGAGTGTAGCGGGCTGACAGCCTGTACCTGGCTCTCCTGCTTGCCTCTGATGCGCAGGGCAGTGAGGGCTTCTCGACCGGCTCTCACTGGTACTTCCGCATATGTGCGTGGGCGTCCGAATCTTCGTGGATGCATCACGTCTTCTGTGCTCCTAATGGACGTGCACATGTTCCATTGCTGGGCTTTGACGGTTGGATGCATGACTCCTCCTACCCTCTGGGGGATTTAAACGCTCCCCTGATCTCTGTCAGTCGCCCTTACATTAGTGTCAGTTTGCTTGTGATCCTGGTGCACTCCTTGTCTTGACCTGTGTTCTGGCTTACTTCCCTCCTGGTTCTTACCCCTAACTGTGTTATTGGATCCTGCTGTCTGCTGGTCTCCTGACCTTGGTTTGTCTGAGTATCATTTATGGCTTCTGACCTGGGTTAGACTGACTACCATCTCTGGTTCCTGATCATGGCTACATCTGACTACCATCTCTGGGTCCTGATCCTGGCTACGTCTGCTCACCACCTCTGGCTCCTGACGCTGGCTACGTCAGACTACCATCTCTAGCTCATGACCCTGGCTTTGTCTGACTACCTCTTTAGCATTAGTTTCTGTTTGTATTTATATTTTTACCTTGCCCTGTATGGTTAGTAGCTTTGTTGGCTACATCTTTATTATTTGCTTTAATAAAGATTTATTTATTGGCCACCTATGCCTCTGGTTTCATAGCCTGACACCTTAGAGCTCTGGAATTTTGATGTAGGTGACATACTTAATCAAAGAAACTGAGCCCGATTAGAGATTGCGGCAAAAAACTGAATGGAGCACACTGCCCTTTAAATACAACTCCCTTAAGCTTCTGGCCAGTGCGCAATCCAGGTGTGAAAAGAGTAAGACAAGAAAAAAGCAAGGGGCTCATTCAACCGGTGGAACACACACTCAATGCAGATAGCACATAGGTGGCAACATATCATAATGCTTTGTATAATAGGAACATGCATGTCGACATGTTGAGGAAAGAAATAAAAGGGAGGTTTCCCATACCAGTCCTTCATAGGAAAGTCGGAGGAATCCAGAGGAAGGAGGATCAATTTGTTCCATGTTACCTTAACTGGAAGGAAGAAGCAAGAGGCAGCATCTGAACCTTTTAGGTAAAGAGTGGTATAGCTTCTTGTTCACAACTGACCTGATGCAACTACCCAACCCTGGGAAGCACAGGTAGTGTAGATCCAGAGGCTTCAGGGGTTCCCACCCCCATACAGGCAACATAAAAGGTTGCCAGAAACAGTCAATTAAATTCTAGTCCTGTCAGATGAGTAGGATTCCTGAATAGCTCTTTAAAATGTTGTAATTAGTACTACCCAGCTGGAGGGCATAGACAATACCCATTATTAATTTACTGATCCTTTAAGGACCAAAGAATGCTTAGGCCTTAGTTTACTGTATTAAAATTATGAGGTAAGAGAACGTTCATCAGGATGTTCAAGTACTGGGAGATCAAGTGCCTTCATGCCAGGGGCTGAAATATTAGCGAATACCAACAGTTAGAAGGAAAATGTGGTTATTTACACAAATATCTCGTATGTAAAGCTTCCTCTGCAGCAGGACACCTTCACCTAGTTTAAGGGTGGAAAAACGCTAGAAGCATGGGAGAACAGGCTACAAAAATGCTGCCTCTGGCTATTAGGGCTCTTTCATATGGATGACTTTTGTATGTTGTGCATTTTTAGTGCTACAGTGTAGCAAGACTTTCCCAGCAACCTATTTTCTCAATATAAACAAAAGTGGCAAAAATGCAGTTGCCTGCAATAGTTGTGAGATTTCAATGAGATTCCATTCAACCCGATACTACAAATACGTGGCTGCCTTAAAGCACTGTTGAAAGGAAGCCGAAGCATTCTGTGTCTCTTTGTGACAACTGCAGTGCATATTGCCCCACAGAATAGAATGATTTACAAATCATACTTTTTTCTTGTACTGCAACTGTGTGAAAGGGACCTTTGGGTTTTTTTAAAGACATCTATGTACATGCATCCCTTCACGGACTAATAAAACTCCTAGTTGGGTCTTAAAAGTTGTCTGGCACCAGTTTATAAAAATGTCTATCAAACCCTCTCTTAACACCTTAACGAAAGAGCCGTCTGGCGGTGGGCTTTTGTAGAGGAGAACAACTCTTTTTCCCGCAATGCATTCTGGGTCAGGCTTAATCAGATGAGCAAGAGTATAAATTAATGAAGAGTGAAATTTGTCCCTAAAATGGTCATGGAGTGAGCAGGGCAGGGAGTGGGAAAAATGGGATGGGAAGAAGGTAGGGCTACCCATGAACTCGATAAAGAAAAAAAACAAAAAAAACAAAACAAAAACAAAAAAAAAACTAAGAGAGAGGGCACATCATAGGGTAACACTGTTCTCAAACAATACATCCATATTTAATCAGGATAAGTGGATACTCACAAAATAATTTACAAATATAGGGAACAAAATGCCACAGAAGTGATACTAAACTGCATTTACACAAATACCTGATTCAGCCTAATTAGATCACACAGGCTGCTGCATCTCCTACAACAGCCCTCTTTACCACTTGTGGTGAATGGAGCTCCGTACCGTTTATACAAAAGAAAAAGAAAGAGAGGGAGCTAGCTAATATTGAACAGATATTTAAAGGGATAGTAATGTTTCAAAATAAAAGTAGCTCCAATTAATCTTCATAGTATTTGGGCCATGGACAGTGTTATTGCAATACTGTCAGAGTTGTAGTTCAAGAGTAATTGAATGATAAAGTATCCCCCTCCCGCCCCTTTTACTGATGTAACACTGCTCACCTCAGAACAGAAAAGTGGCATCCAGAGAGCTTACAGAGAGGGACAATCTTCAGTTAGCATAAGGGGAAAAACCTGTGAAGGGGGGCAGGGTTTTCATTGTTCTCACAGTAAGAAGACTGTCCCTTGCTGTGAGCTGTCTGGTCTTAAGACCAGATTCCACATCTGAGGGGAGGTAAAAGGGGAGGGTGGTGGATACTTTATCATTCAATTACTCTTGAACTACAACTCTGACAGTACTGAAATAACACTCTCCATGGCCCAAATACAATGAAGATTAATTGGAGCTGTTAACTTACATTTATCGTAGTTACCGATTAACTGATCTCTCTCATCTGGTTAATACTGACAGTAGGGCTGCAACTAACTCACTAACTAACTAATCGATTAATCGGATAAAAAAAAACCCAATATGCTAATTTTTCATTATTTAAACTGATTTAATGAACAAACAGTGTTAAAAACAAACAGCAGAATAAAAAACTTTACACATTAACATGTGTCATTGTTATTATTTCACCATGGGGTCTATGCACCTCTTTCTCCCCCTTGCGCCTCTATTTCTCCCCCCTTGTACTTCTCTCTCTCTCCCCCCTTGTACTTTTCTCTCCCCCCCTTGTACTTTTCTCTCTCTCTCCCCCCTTGTGCCTCTCTCTCTCCCCCCTTGTGTCTCTCTCTCTCTCTCTCTCCCCCCTTGTGCCTCTCTCTCTCTCTCTCTCTCCCCCCTTGTGCCTCTCTCTCTCTCTCTCTCCCCCCTTGTGCCTCTCTCTCTCTCTCTCTCCCCCCTTGTGCCTCTCTCTCTCTCTCCCCCTTGTGCCTCTCTCTCTCTCCCCCTTGTGCCTCTCTCTCTCTCTCCCCCTTGTGCCTCTCTCTTTCTCTCCCCCTTGTGCCTCTCTCTTTCTCTCCCCCGTACCTCTTTTTCACTTTCCCGCATTGATGACATCCGGTGCGCAACCACGCCAAACGCGGAGACGCCGCGTGCAGGGGTTTTCTTCCTCGGTCTGGGCGCCAGTTTTAAACTGGCCTCAGAACAGAGGAAGAAAATACCTGCAAGCTCCACGCGCGTCTCCGCGTTTGGCGTGGTTGCGCACCGGATGTCATCAATGCGGGAAGTAAGAAGACAGCATCCGGCGGCTGTGGGGCTGCTGGGCGGCACAACGAATCGCTGCACAACGAATCGATAATGAGAATCGTTGGCAACGATTCTCATTATCGATTTTTATCGATTCGTTGTTGCAGCCCTAACTGACAGAGAAACAAACATGCCCCCCCACACACTCTGGGCTTCTATCTGTGGGTGTTCTTCATATAAATGGCTTGATTATTAACGGAACTGTTACACCACAAATAAAAAAAGTACTATAGGAGTATTCGGGAGCATATAATAAATTGTCATTTTATTATAGGATCCTGACTAAATGGTCAGATGACAAAGAAATACATAGAACATGGGGTATCCAACATTCATCCTGTGGGCGAAATGCAGCCTGCCTGTTCCCAGGGTGCAGACCTCCTGAGATTTTTAAAAATATCCTATATAATAATTTGCTAATATGTGTGTAACAATGCAGTCATGCACAGTAGAGACTGCCAGTGACGAGGCTGATACAGAGCGAGGTGCTCCGAAGGAGCGTCCAGCTCTGTATCAGCCGCTCTGTATCAGCTGCGGCGTGAGCAGTATCTTTTGTGCATGACTGCCCCGCGACTGCCTGGCAGTGGCACTGTGGCCCATGTAACGGGCGCTTCAACTAGCAAAAAATAACTATTAGGCCAATAAAATCTAATCCCCTGCATGGAAATACCGTACAGTTCAAGAACATGTCTCTGTTAATTATCAGACACGGTCTCTGACTTGATAAATAAATAAATCCATATTTTTGCATCACTGACAGGTTATACATCACCATCATCCTATATAATAATTCGCTAGGCTGTTTGTCAGAAGCTGTCATGCACAATAGAGACTGCCCAAACGCACAGAATGCTGGGAGTTCTGTGCTGGGAGCATTCTGTGCTTTCGGCCAGTCTCTACAGTGCATGACTGCGTTGGCAGCAGGACACAGAGCAGGACCAGCCTCTTAACCCTTTGAGTGCCAGAGGGGAACAATGCGTACCCCTCTGGCATTCAAAGAGTTAACATCACCCGGACCTTGGCCCGTGTACACGGGCTTTTACACTAGTTATCAATAAAAAAAGATGCATCCCTCACACTTTCAGCTTTCTGATCATGTGACCCGCGACGGACATAAAGCCCACACATTTTGAATCCTATTTCACTACTTTTTATTAAACTATTTTCAGTATTTCTATGGTACTACTTTTATTTCTGGTATATCATTCCTGTATTAGAGTAATCAAGCTATTCGTGTGAGGAACGCCCACATGTGGAAGCCAAGAGAAAGGAGGGCAGGCATGATTCCCCGCCAGTGTTAACAGATTATAGAGATCAGTTAACAGGGAACAATGATAAATGTAAGTTACCAGCTCACACATGTTCTACTATTATACAGATATCTACATGCAATTATCTGTTCAATATTGGCTAACACCCTCTTTTTGACTTTGTATTTGTACAAAGGAACTTGCAATCTGGCAAAATATGTTCTACTTCATGGACATCGTACAAATTACTGTGAAAAACTGGAGTCTTGGTGAGAGCTCCAGAGAGTTCCCAGACATGCTGGTTGGTTTCCAGTTGCGGGGTCAGTTTTCTGCCCCCCACGAATGACTTACATGAGCTAAGCTGTGCTGCATTGCTACATAGTTTTTTTTGTTTTGTTACTTTGCACCTGTAACAGACATTCATAACCTTTTGTGGGACAGTGTGTCCAACTCCTTGCTCTGTAATGCATAGGACACCCCTCTCTCACAGGGTTATAAATCCAAATTCATTATAATTCAATGTATTGTTTGTGCTGAAGAGCACTCTAGAATTTCAGTATCTGTTATCCTCCCTGAAGATGAAGCATTATGAAAAGCTCAGATTCAGCACAGGTAGGTTAAGGTGAATTGCTGGCTCAATTATTTAGGGCAGGCATGAGCTACACAACTTGTGGTTCTCCAGATGTTCTTGGTCAGCTAAGGATGATGGGAGTTAGTAGAGTCACAGGTTCTAGAATGACCTAGAAGAGCCTGCACTCACACAGGTTTGGAATAACCTTTTCCTTTACAAGGATATATAACGCTTAAAGGGGAACACTCATATCCAATGAAGTTGTTGCCATATGCTTCAAGAAGTAAAACTATTTAACCGTAGGGAATTTTTTATTTTTACTTACTTAGTACTGAAGATATGCGAAGTTGAAATCTGGCACTTCCGCAACGTGCAGCACAATGCCTCAGGACCTCCCACCCCCCTCCCAGCTGCCCCAGGGAGCGTCTTCGCTCTTCCCTTCAAAATGGCATTAATGTAGTGTAGCGTGAACGGAGCTTGCTGAAAAGCTACACCACATAAATGCCACCTCGAAGGGAAGAGTGAACACGCCCCCTGGGGCAGCTGGGAGGGGGAGGTGGGAGGTCCTGAGGCGGTGTGCTGCACATACTGTGTGCCGCACGTTGCGGAAGTGCCAGATTTCAATTCCGCATATCTGCAGTACTAAGTAAGTAAAATTTTAAAAAATCCCCTATGGTAAAATAGTTTTGCTTCTTAAAGCATATGGCAACAACTTCATCTGATGTGAATGTTCCCCTTTAACCCTTTGAGTGCCAGAGGGGTACGAATACATTGCATACCCCTCTGCCACTCAGAGGGTTAAGAACCAGAGGGGTGCGCATTGCTTCAAAGTATATTGTGCACCAATCTGATCCTTAAAGGGTTAAGGCCTGTAATTGATTGATAAACATTGCACCAGCATAGCATGTAACAAATACATTATCCAGTAGCCTATGAAGTGCATTAAATGGAAACAATTATTAAAGAAATAGCAACATTTATTTTATGGTAAAGAAGACTCAGGGGATGGAAAAGATCAATAAAATTATTTAGCCAATAGTTTAACTGACCAGCTGTCATTGTGCTAATGTAGAACATTAATGCTACTAAATGTTTTGCTCATGTTTACACTTTGGGTTTTACATGCAGCATAAACTAGACTGAACCATAGTGGAAACATCAGGGCATACCTGGGAATTTTATGGATCTGCCCCAAAGACTCCGGGGTTTGAAGTTAACCCTTTGAGTGCCAGAGGGGTAAACCCTGCTTTGCAATGTGTTGTGTATACCTCTGGCACTAAAAGTGTTAATTATAGGTCTCTGGGGACAGAGGCTGATTCCTCTGTGATGGTGAGTTTTTTATGAAACTCTGCCCACTTCTCCTCTTCCCACCCTGCTCCTCCCACTCCCTCCACTTTATGACATACATCATTAAGTACCTCCCCCATTGATGATTAAAGGGGATCTATCACCCCTGTACAAGTGTGGTTTAAATGATAGCTTATATAGCGAATATGGCTATTTCTTTATTATTAAATACTCTTTGAGCGAAAATTAACATTTAAAGAGTGCCGGATAGACTGCGGGTATAGCTCTCTAACCGCAGTCCATCACTCTGCCTCTGCTACTGACTCTCTAGCCAGCCTCCTCCAAGGACGGAGGCTTCTGTCTGTAAGCTGGAGCAGTTTCATTGGCAGAGATCTATATCTAGCCAACGAGAGCTCTCCAGCTTACAGACAGAAGCCTCCGTCATCGGAGGAAGGAGGAGAGCAGAGGCAGAGCTATAGACTGCGGGTAGAGAGCTGTACCCGCAGTCTCTCCGGAAGAAGGGTACAAGGTACTCTTTAAATGTCAATTTTTGCCCAAATAAGAGTATTTAAAATGGGAAATAATAAAGAAATGGTCATATTCGCTATATAAACTATCATTTAAGCCACACTTGTACTGGGGTGATCGATCCCCTTTAAGCACGTGCCCTGGTGATGCAAATTGCATCATTTATATCTCCCAAATGCAACAGAAGAGCCTTCTCTGGGGACGCAAGAAACAAAAGTTCCCAGGTATGCATCAGTGGAGTACCTACAGGAGATGCAGAGGATGCAGTTGTGCCGGGGCCTAGCATCTAAGGGACCCCATCTATCCCATGGTCCAAAATGCTCCAGGTATGTCTTTGTGAATATAGTTTTGTGATAGAGAGCCCAAAAAACATGTTTGCACCAGGGCCCTCCAATGACAAGTTAAGCCGCGGTTACAAATACATTTTAGCGGATTTAAAATGGGACATTTTAACCCCTTGAATGATAGAGGTCTCCAACGCATTGTGTTTCATCCCTATGATGAGTAAGGTGACCACATTTCCATTCTGCTATCCAGGGACACTGAGGAGAAGAGGAAAGAAGAGAACTTCTCCCTGGCTCTAGTGCAGCTATGTGAGAAGGGTCACTATACATGACTGGACATCAGTGCTCAACCTGCTCTTTTTTTTTGGTGCACCACAGAGTTCTAAACACTAGAGAGAGAACTGCCCATTGACTACTGTGAGAGAAAGAGATGCCTGTGGTGGACTACAAGATAATGTATATCACACTCAAAGCCACAGACTAGCATTATATTACAACAACATTGCACTGCAGCTCCTGTTTGATGTCAGTATCAATGATCAGTTTTCTCTCTCATGTTTAGAGCACTGCCTGGAATCAGTTTTCTTGTAGCCCAGCAGAGACATCACTTCCTGTTACAGTAGGAAATGGGCAGTGCTCCTTGTAGCGTTTAGAACTCTGTGCCCTGGAGTCTTCATTCCCAGAAGGGGGCTGCCCAGGACATGGAACACACATTTAAAATCTAGGACTGTCCTGGGCAGTCCGGGACATGTGGTCAGCCCATTGGTGCAGTTTGTGTGCCCCAGAATTACTTTGATTTATTTTTGTTGATAATTTTAGAGTTAAAGGGGAACATTCACATTACAAAAACTAGTGTCCATGGGCTTTAGTTAATACAACTATATTAGCATTGTTTTTTTTTTTGTTTTTTTTTTATTTACTTAGCTACTTAAAATCAGGCACTTCCGCATTCTGCGGCACCCTGTGAACGCGGCACCAGTTGGCCCAGGGAGCTTGTTCACGCTTTCCTTTGTAGTGGCATTTATGTGAGCCATCGATACAGCAAGCTCAGTTTACCATACTACTGAGCTTGCAAGCTCACCACTATTGATCTCCCAGTTGAACCAGCTGGCAGATCAGTAGCTGGGGGGCATCAAAAGGGGTCCTGATGCTGCACAACAAAATCTAGGTGATAAGTCCCTGCTTGATCTAACCAAAGGTGTTTCAATCCATCCTCAATGAACCCTTAACATGCTACAACTTCTGAACACACAGAAGACCAGCAGGACTTCTGCCTCTGCCGTTGCAGTAGAAACGTTACCATATTAGAAACTAAGTAAAGGATCAGTTGGTACAGATAACACACTGGAGACGCTGTCCTCACTTACTCTGACACCTTTGTCTTTCACCCTGAGAACTGGTTCAAATCCATGAGCATTTCCAGGTACGATTATAACCAACAATAGTAGTGATTCCCAACACACTATTTGAATAAGTTCTCAAACGCTCTCTGGCTCCTAAAGGGTAAGTCTTCATTATTTAATCTAAGATGTCACAACAATTTAAAAACTTGTTCTATGTTCACAGAAAGCTGTTCTTACAATAGGCTTTCACGGTTTTATGGTTGACTGAATAAACCTTCAATATCATAATTTAAGTCTCTTACAAACAACTGAGCCAAAGGAAAAATAAATTCCTTTCATTTTAAGGTTAAATATAGAAACGATCTTGCTTTATAACAAAACATTTGTTGATTAAATCCTTTTAAAGTACACAAAAGAATACAGTATTCAATATGCGGTTCGGCTAAACAATCTGCATATGTTGTTGTATCACATGGTCTAAGATAGTCATGACAGTAAAGGCTCTCACACAGATGACAAATGTAGAAGCCCCTTTCTACAGCTGTCATCCGTGTTTAGTACACACATTTTTCACATCTCTCCTGTGTTGCCTGCCAGTTACATTGCAAGAGAGGTCATTAGGTCTTGTTTGTGTGGAAGATCTGCCGGTGGCTTCATAGGCTGCTGTGCAGTTAAGCCATGTATTCTTGTGTGAGAGCAGTAAAGTTACAGTTTGCTGGATACTGGGGTGTTCATCCACGGGACAGTCACCCACTTGAAAGGCACCATAGCCCAGAAGAGTATCTATCAGCAGGGGCAACATAACAAATGTACCAACTCTGCATTGATATTGCATGAGTGAAAGAGACCTAACTCCTGCCCTGCCTTAGTGAAGCATGTGCACTACTCAGTACAACAGCAGCAAACGTGAGACAGTCCTTTCAGTGTCCAGAACTTCAAGAGTTTCCAAAATTAAAATAACTATGCAATAACATCCAAAAGCCATCATAGCTGGAAATGGCCAAAGTTAGACACCCCAGCATGTCTAGCCTCTTCTCCCCCTTCTCCCCAGCAAGTCTAACCATGTGTATGGTCAGACCAGTGGTGTGTTTGTGTGTGTAGCACAGGATCACAAACCCTACAAGCTCTAGGACATATTTGCCCTTTAACACACTGGATTTCTTAACCTTTCAAAGTCCAGAGTGTTGTGCAAAACGTCACTTGACAATTCACTGCACACCACTCAGGTCCTTAAAGGCTTAAGGTATAGTCATACACAAAGATTTTAGCAGAATATGGATGGTAATCTGATTTTGTTTTAGACAGAGTAGTCTACCTGCATTTGTTTACCATGCAGGCACACACTGCAGTGCTCTCAATCTGATTGATAAACAAGGTAAAATGAATATGTGATCCCACAGCACTGGTAATTGGGATTTGTCTGTTGAGACCTCACTCAGTAATCTGACAGAACATGGATCTGGATGGTTAACCCTTTGAATGCCAGAGGGATGTCCAACACATTGCTTCACAATACTTGGGCACCACTCTGGCTCTCAATCTGCTGATCAGTTCAGGCTGATGACATTGTCTACTCAATCAGATTGAGTTTAGACCACACAACACACACACACACACACACACACACACACACACACACACACACACACACACACACACACACACACACACACCTGTCTAATAGCTAAGCAATCAGATTGTACACATCTGTGTATGTATAAGGCCTTTAGATCCTAATGTTCAGTAGATGACTTGCATCAACCGTCATAACTGGAAACTTTTAAAATAAGCGAACCCTGAGATCTTTGCAATATTACCCTTAAATCTCCAAAGAAAATACATTTACTGGTTATCGCCCTGCTTGCTCTAACCAAGAGGTGCACCATTCAGTCCTCAAGAAACTTCCAATATGCTGCAACCTAGAGATCTCATTGCTTGAACACACAATAACAAGAAAGACTTCTCCTTTCAGTTAACTGGTGCAGACCGTGTAGTGGGTAACACTGAGCTCTCTCACCCTGAGAATTTGGCCCTTCACCCTGAGACCATGAGTCTGTGTCAAACCTCGAGAGTTCTCAGGTAAGCCAATCATCTACAAGATGCACATGTCTACAACAAGGCATTGCAGATGTCTCTTGCATCCAAGGGTGTAAACTGTTTTCAATGACATCCATAAGCCACTTTGAAACGTTCTGCTGCAGACACTTAATTGCCTTATATAACCCTTTGTGCCAGTCTTCTCTAACCCTGGTACGTTTACTGATATGCTAGATGGATACGGTCATCCTAGAACCAAGGCCAAGTACTTTCAAAACGAAAGCTTTTGGCTGGCGAGGGGGGGAAATCCAAATTGCTATTAGGATTATATCCTTGATGAAAACAGAGGATCAGTGGAGGGGAATGGAAAAGAAAAGACTAGCAACTCATTTTCACCACTCTGCACTGTTGGAGGCATTAACCCTTTGATTTCTGGAGTGTCTACAAACACTTTTCATTAGAGGGTCTTCCAAAGTAATATAAAGTATTCAGTATGTTCTCTCTTTCATTTTCTATTACTCTCTCCCTTACTTTCATTTACTTTCGCTTTCTCATTTTCTCCCTCTCTCTTACTTTGCAGTAATTTTCTGGTTTTCCTCTCACTCTCTTGGAACAAAGGGGTTTGATGGGCAAAGATGACCTCCCCTTCCCTCTTTTCTATGGTTGTGCTTTGAGTGCCAAAGGCTTACTCAATGCATTGTGCAAAGTGCTGCTTAGCCCTCTGTCACTAAAAGACTTAAGGCTTTTATAAATATATATTTAGCCCAATTATTGCCATCTGAAGCTCCAAGACTGATTCAGGAGATCAGGCTGGATAAAATAATTTTTACTCAAGCCAACCCACTCTGCATCAGTGCCATAGGTAATTATCACTTTCTCCATGATTATAAGAAAAACGAGCCTATATGTAAACAATGGAAAAGTCTACAGATACTATTTTAACATCTAAAACTCACATATGAACATGCATCTGTCATCAGGTTTCTTGATATGCCTGAAAACCGTATGGAAGAGTGTAAAATCTGAAACCTCCTATTACTAAACAAATTCCTGTCATTGACTGACGGATACAAGCAATTTAAATTCAGTGACCCAGTACCTTTAAGTACCTTTAATGTCTGATCACCACAAAAATAATCTTTTAGGAATATTTTTTTGTGTTGGAAGCCATTAAACTGATTGATTTTGACTTGTCATCCTAAAGCAAGGATAAGCATCCTTTGGTCTCCAGATATTGGGGACTACAAGTCCCATAATCCCCCACCAGGAATGATTAGGGATGATGGGACAAGCAGAGTTCACATTTAAAAGAACGGGACATCTTGTGCCCCATATTAAGGGGGTGGGCTATAGACAGCCTGTATCCCTCATAAAAATAATATAAAAAAATGAATAAAGGACTGTGCATTCACCAAAAACCTACACAGATACAGTGCTTTGTTAACCATTTGGGTGCCAGAGAGTTATTTCTTACATTGAAATGTGCTGGATACATGTCTGGCGCTCAAAGGGTTACACAGAAGAACTACGGTAATGCTATTTGTTTTGAGGCATTTTATGACAACCGCACTAATTGCATGCAGCAATCAAGGCAAGAATTATGAATAATTTTTTCTGTGTATATCTCTCGCACCCACATATATACACACACATATATATATATATATATATGTACACACACATACACACACACACACACACATATATACGCGCACACACACACACACACCCATATATACATGAATTAATATATATATTTTTTTTTTACTAAAACACAAATATATAGTTGGGTACACTGAACAATAAACCAAAAACCCTTTTAAACTCTTTTAAAAAACACATAGTAAGAAACCAGAAATGTGGTGCAGTCCTTAAGGCATTAAAGATAACATAGGCCCTTAAGGGGTTTAACTGGTTCTCATTTCCCTTTTTCCTTTCCGATAATACTGCAATTACATCCTAGAGCAGGGCTGTCCAAGTTCAGTCCTTAAGGGCCACCAACAGGCCAGGATTGTAAGGATTTCCCTGTTAAGCACAGGTCAGTCAAAATAAATGATCCACTGATGAACTTACCTGTGCTTATTCAGAGAAACCCTTATATCCTGGTTTGTTGGTGGCCCTTGAGAACTGAACTTGGACAGTCCTGTCCTAGAGGATTATGCACTATGCTGTGATAAACAGTTGCTAAAGAGGAGATGACATTTCCTGTGAACTCACTTCACCATTCCCTTTGTTATTCTATGGAGCCAGTACACTAAGACTTCTCCCACTTGCTTACATGAATGCCAGGAATAAATGTTAGTATCATAAACTGCAACCCCAACCCAACTATGCTTGCGCTGTTCTATCCGATACACACTTACCAGATAGGTAAGCATGATGAGAGTTGTAGTTAGGGGTATGCAATGTTTCACTATGCGACATGAGAGTTTTGCGCTGGCGACATGGTTACTGTGTTAAAAGGTACCCTTTTAAATGTGAACCCTCTCCTGGAGACCCGGTAATCGGCTACAAAAACAGGAGTCTCTGTTTCTCCATAGAGTTCCCAGCTATACTTACTTCCTTATTCTTATGATGTGGCAGCACTCCAAGGAATATTTCTACATCTTCTTAGTATCGTTTAGCTTAATGTAAAAAAACAAAAACAAACAAAAAAAAAATAAAAAAAAATAAAAAAAATTCAACCTTTTAAGGTATCTATAACAACAGGAGTGGGTGGCTCTTAACACCTTTAGGCCCAGCGGGGTGAGCCAAGAATTAAAAAGCAATACAGTTCATATGCACTGTTGGTGCCGCCCCAGTAATCCTTTCAGCATCTCCTTTTCCCTTCGACGTGGCCCAAGAGTGAGGCCACATCGGCCTGGAGTTACTAGGCGACCACATCGGCATCATGTTGTCATCGGTTGCTACTTTAAATAGGAGACTGTCACGCTCAGACAGTGCTCAGTGTACCTTGAGCTTCAGTTTGTATAATCCTATTCCTTCTGCCTCTGACCTTCTGCCCAGACCTGTACTCTCTTGCCTCTCTCTATCTCCTGTGGACTATTGCCTGTCCCTGGTTTTTGTTGTCTGCTCCCTGCCCTGACTAACTGCCTGGATTTTGACACTGCTTCAAGTTCTGCTTGCCCTGACCTAAGGCCTGGACTTGACACTGCTTCTGTGCTGCCTGCCCCTGACCTCCTGCCTGGACTTTAGTATTTATTCTCAGCATTCTGCCTTGTATACTATACTCGAGCTGCTTGCCATTTCTCTGACCAGTCCTCATCTGCTCTGAGTTTGGTTTCAGGCAGCGCACATTCCCTGTTCTTGTAGGAGTCTCACATGCACAGATGAGAACAACTCCTAATATTAACCTTCACTTACTTTACTTCGGTCAGAAAATCCTATTGACTCCAATGAATTTTGCTTACGTACCTATGTTCAAAAGAAAACATCTTTAGTCAGTCATTGATGTTAAGACTATGGAGGCAGATATGACAATTGCTAGCACGAACATAGGAACTGAAACTGCAGATGATCTTAATTCTTTAAGAACCAAAGGGAAGTGCAATGCATTTCTTAATCTTGAATTTTTTAAGTTAGGTCAGCTGCATAATTTAGAAAATATAAAGATTGCAACAGAAACTGCTATCAAGCCTATAAGCTAGTAATAAGGATAATGAAAAAAGTATTGCAAAACAGAGCAAGAAAAATCCTAAACATTTCTACCATAAGATAAAGACTGATATTGGGCCCCTTAAAACAGAAATAAGCAAATTAGCGAGAACAAGGCAAAGTCTGACACCTTAAACAAAACTATTTTGTTTTGTATATATGAAGGAAGCAACAATGACAGGCTTTGGGCAAACAGGAAAAATCCCACCATTTCCTCAATCATGTATTTGGCTAACCAAGGACAAAGTCCAAATGAGAATGGAAAAGGTTATAGTGAATAAAGCACCTGGACTTGATAACTTAAACACAAAGATACTTAAGAAGCTTAGTTCAGTAATACCAAGGTTATTATACTTAATATTTATTGAGTCACCCTCATCTGGCATAGTGCTCTGTGACTTGAGGAAAGCAGATATAGTATAATTATTCAGAAAATAGGGTAAGATCTAAACCTGAAAACGATAGACCTGTAAGACTGACACCTGTAAAGGGTAGTATATTAAAAGGATTATTAACCAGAAGTATTCAGGATTATGAGAAGAGCAGCAACAAGTCAAAGTTAATGGAGTTATGAAGAACAGATTGTGTGAAACTATTTATTTGCATTCTATGAGCGTGTAAGTGGTGACCTGGACAAGGGAATTGCTGTTGATGTAGTATACTTGGATTTTGTAAAGGCCTTTGATACTGTGCCACACAACAGGTCATTGCATAAATTTAAAGGCTCCAGCCTTGGAAATATCTGTGCATGGCTAGAGAACTGAGGATACAGTAAGTAAAAGATGGTATTGTGTTAGCCATAGAAAAAGCAAGATACTGGCAGAGTAAAAGTAATACCTTTACTGGCTATTCTTCATGCATATTTAGAAAGAGTCTGAGTAGAAAATACACAACAGTTATACACGCATGAAAATTGCTTTTACACTTCAATTCCACTGAAAGTGAGAGTCTTATCTTGCCACTATAATTCGTCCCCTAGATTCCAGTATGCCCATTCCCTATTGTACAGTGCTACGGAATACGTTGGTGCTATATAAATAAATAATAAAGGCAAGAGCTGGCTAAGTGGTACACTATTTATTTACCTTTTGATGTGTGAATAGATCAAGCAAAGATGGATAAGTTTATGGTGCTTTACTCTCCAAGCACCACAGGGATGCACAACCCAGCACTTGCAGAGCATTGCACACCCCTCTGGCACCTAAAGGGCCCACAATATTTTTATCATGTAGGATAATGTGACAAATTCCTTGTCAAGGTTCAGGTCACAGTTCACAGTTCAGAGCGTTAAACTTTATTAGCAGTTTACATGACATAGACAATATTAGATGATCCAAAGGAGAATTTGCACTTCATATTGTAGTTTTGGTGGGAATGTGGTATGGGCACCTTATGTAGACAGGGAGAAATACTATTTTCTGTTGCATTCTTAAGGGAGCTCTTCCCCACCAGCTGTTTCAGGTTGGGGGGCTTTATAGGAGAGGATCAGATGTTTTGGGAATATTATTTTTAATCTGCCATCAGGATGTAGTATTGTTTGGAGCTCTTGTGTTTTGCACAGAACTTCAAGCTGGGGGTTGTAGGTGACTGCTAATGGAACACTTATCTTCCTGCTGTTTGTATTGCAGGAGAGTTCGTCTGGGTACACTGGTGGCTCTCTGAAGTTGGATGTCAGTGACCTTGGCATTATACCCATGACTGATAAACTGTTCATCGCAGTCAGAAGTCTCAGAGCATACACGGTTATACCTTAGAGCCTGGCTGTATAGAACAGAGGTTTTGGAAACTGTAATTTCTGAGATAATTAGGCCTCTCTGTCTGTTTTCTATAAAAAGAGATGTCCACATGCCAAATAAAGTCTCTGATCTACCTAGTCTACCTATGGTCAGGACTGGATTTACATCCCAGGTGTCCGTAGGCAAGGAACTCTAGGCAACCTTAGCTCCACCCTTGGCTATGCCCCTGCTTCTCACATGACTCTGCCACTAGTCACATCCACTGTTTCCCGGCACAGAAAACACCCTTAGCCTATAACAAGCTAGGATGGCAAAAAACTAACTCCTTGATAGCTAAAGAGATCTCCACAGCATTGGAGACCTCTCTAGCATGAAAGAAGTTAAATAATAGCCTGCAAAGGAGTATAAAACTTGTTCAGGGACAATGAGATTGCTCTGACCACTCCCATAACCAAGAATGTGGGTGTGGTCAGCACAGCTAAGGCACTCTTCAAAATTTGGAGCTCTAGGCAGCGCCCTAATCTGCCTATTGGGAAATGTGGTCATGCCTAAACTACATAGAAGATATCTAATCATTTGGAAAGCCTGTGAAGATGAACTTTTGTCATTTCAGTAAAAAAAATTACAATGCCTTCCATCCAACAATTAGCCTCAAACTCAGTCATTCACCCACACAAATTAACTTTGTGGATACCATAATCAGTATTAGAAACAATTCCATCTGGACATTTCTGTACCACAAACCAACAGACAGTCCTATTTATCTTAGAAATTATGGTTTTCAGACACACACACAAAACTATTGTTAACAGCCAACAGAAGAAGTCAGCAGAACGTCAAGAAAAACACATTTTGCTTATGCCACTCTAACACAGTAGTGTGGGTCTTGTCATATTCCTCACCAAGTTTCCTCCCCCAGTTTAAAAACATCCCACTCCCCAATTTTGCTTGCCTTCTGTATCCTCCATTACCTGCATCCTTGATGATTATTATAAATGGTACCAAATTGGCAGTTTAGAATGTGTGAGACAGGTGGGGTGACAAGCAGGTGAGAAGATTACATCAGCTTACTGGCAGTGACACTTGTGAAAGAGGACGCAGCACTGTGACTGGTAGGGGACTTTGGGACCATGAGACTCTCTATTCAGGAAGATTTTGTGAGTGTGCATTTGTCTCTTATGTTTTTATTGCATGTTTTTTAACCCTTTGAGTACCAGAGAGGTATCCAATGCATTACAATATACTGGATACCTCTTGTCCTTAAAACGTTAAAATTGCTACACTTAGTACGGTGTCTGCTTTTTCTCTCCATGTGCTGGTCCTGACTGAGTTCCTTTTGAGAACAGTCCATCTCTTCTGCACTAGAATATTTATATATACACACACATACATACATACATATATACATACAAACATACAGTGAGGGAAAAAATGATTTGATCCCCTGCTGATTTTGTACATTTGCCCACCGACAAAGAAATGATCAGTCTATAATTTTAATGGTAGGTTTATTTGAACAGTGAGAGACAGAGTAAGTACAAAAAAAAAAAAAAAATCAAGAAAAACGCATTTCAAAAAAGTTATAAATTGATTTGCATTTTACTGAGTGAATAAGTATTTGACCCCCTATCAATCAATTTCTGGCTCCCAGGTGTCTTTTATACAGGTAACAAGCGGAAATTAGGGGCGCTCCCTTAAAGGGAGTGCTTCTAATCTCAGCTTGTTACCTGTATAAAAGACACCTGTCCACAGACGTAATCAATCAATCAGATTCCAAACACTCCACCATGGCCAAGACGAAAGAGCTGTCCATGGATGTCAGGGACAAGATTGTGACCTACACAAGGCTAGAATGGGCTACAAGACCATCGGCAAGCAGCTTGGTGAGAAGGTGACAACAGTTGATGCGATTATTTGCAAATGGAAGAAACACAAAATAACTGTCAGTCTCCCTCGGTCTGGGGCTCCATGCAAGATATCACCTCGTGGAGTTTCAATGATCATGAGAACAGTAAGGAATCAGCCCAGAACTACAGGGGAGGATCTTGTCAATGATATCAATGCAGATGGGACCATAGTCACCAAGAAAACAATTGGTAACACACTACTCCATGACGGACTGAAATCCTGCAGTGCCCACAATGTCCCCCTGCTCAAGAAAGCACATGTACAGGCCTGTCTGAAGTTTGCAATGAACATCTGAATGATACAGAGAGAACTGGGTGAAAATGTTGTGGTCAGATGAGACCAAAATTGAGCTTTTTGGCATCAACTCAACTCGCTGTGTTTGGAGGAGGAGGGATGCTGTCTATGACCCCAAGAACACCATCCCCACCGTCAAACATGGAGGTGGAAACATTATGCTTTAGCTGTGTTTTTCTGCTAAGGTGACAGGACAACTTCACCGCATCAAAGGGATGATGGATGGGGCCATGTACCATCAAATCTTGGGTGAGAACATCCTTCCCTCAGCCAGGGCATTGAAAATGAGTCGTGGATGGGTATTCCAGCATGACAATGACCCAAAACACACGGCCAAGGCAACAAAGGAGTGACTCAAGAAGAAGCACATTAAGGTCCTGATGTGGCCTAGCCAGTCTCCAGACCTTAATCCCATAGAAAGTCTGTGGAGGGAGCTGAAGGTTCGAGTTGCCAAATGTCAGCCTCGAAACCTTAATGACTTGGAGATGATCTGCAAAGAGGAGTGGGGCAAAATTCCTCCTGAGATGTGTGCAAACCTGGTGGCCAAATACAAGAAACGTCTGACCTCTGATTGCCAACAAGGGTTTTGCCACCAATTACTAAGTCATGTTTTGCAAAGGGGTCAAATACTTATTTCACTCAGTAAAATGCAAATCAATTTATAACTTTTTTGAAATGCGTTTTTCTGGATTTTTTTTGTTGTTATTTTGTCTCTCACTGTTCAAATAAACCTATCATTAAAATTATAGACTGTCAGTGGACAAACGTACAAAATCAGCAGAGGATCAAATAATTTTTCCCTGTGTGTGTGTGTATTAATATATATATATATATATATATATATATATATATATATATATATATATATATATATATATATATATATATATATATATTTAAATATATATATTTAACCCTTTGAGTTCCAGAAGGGTATTCAAAGCATTGGTACAGCAGAGACACTCTTCTCCCCACAATGTGCCTTGCAATCTCTGGCTCCAGTGTGGGAGGAAGAAGCCTCTGTTGATTCTGAGGAAACAGGCTTGAGCCTAGGAGTTGTCAGGGGTATTGTCCGTGGAGAGGGTGTGCTGGGTGTCTGGGAGTTGAGAAAAGAACAGGGATCCTCCTGGGTATCCACTGTTCATCTTAAAAATAAATAAATAAAAAATGAAAAAGGCTCCAAAAAACCCCAACATGGTCACATCGGAAAAAGCCAAGAGTACATCATGTTTTAAAGGGATCGTAATACTTCTATTAAAGTTCATTTCCAAGTCTTCTTTATATTTTTTGTAACATGTACCGCTACATTTAATTACCTAGAGTGTTGTAGTTATAACTCTATTCAAGCCGAAAGGCTTCCCCTCCCACCCCTTTTGGCCACCTCCCATTAGATGTGGAATCCGGTCGTTGGACCAGACGGATGCAGCAAGGTACAGTTTTCATTCGGTAACTATAATGAACCCCTTGATGAAGGACAGCAGGATTTTCCTTTTGCTTACTGAAGATTATCCCTTGCCTCGCTCCATGTGGATCAAACTGAGAGGCTGAGTGACGCAGGGAAAGAGGCAGGGGGATGCTTTCAGCTTGAATATCGTTTTAAGTACAACACTGTAAGTAATTAAATATAGTGCTACATGTTAAATAAAATATAATGAAGACTCAGAGCTAAACTATAATATAAGTATTACTATACCTTTAACCCTTTGAGTGGCAGAGGGTTTGTCAATTGCTTACACCTGTGGCACTCTAAGGGCAAACTGTTTGAGTAGAATAGGCGTCCGACATCCCTCCCTTTTAATTACTTCCCTGCAAGTTAACAGTGTATAAAGGTTTAAACCTACTGACACCTCTTTGTGTAACTGAATAAATTATTTGCAGCAAGGCTAAAAGTATTTTACTTACACAGACTAATTTACAAACACATATATTTGAGATTAACTTAATTTATGTGACTTTTATTGCTGTGGAGCAATGTGATACACACTACTCATTCTGATCCACCCAATCCATCTGTTAAATCAACCGCTACTTGTTCCCAGGGTACAATGTACATGTTTGTGTGTCTCATAGAACCTGCAGTCACACATTCACTGTGACACTCCAGCCTTGTTCCACTGTCCATTGTTGTTATTTTTTTCACTGTTCTCCATTTCATGCTACAAGTTGGAGCATTCCCCAGTATCTGCTTTACTTAATACTTCTGGGATGCCCTGAGGTCACCTGAGTGCAAGCTGGAAAAATCTTGTAAGGTGGAAGCCCCTGGAACTGCTCCACCATGTAGAGAAATGGAGGACACCAAGCAATGTTCTCCAATCCTCATCTACATACACAAAATAATAAGGTAGCCCACCAGGAGATCCCCCCAGAATCCTAATGGGCCAGTCTGGCTGTTGGGGACCCCTGTGACACAAGGAACTCCTCCCCCCCCCCAGCCTGGAACCGATTTCCTAGTGCTACGTCTGCCTAACACCAATTTACTAATGATATTAAGCTGAAAATTTCCTGTCAATGACATTTGATCCATGGGGACAGCGGTGGTGAAGTCAACAGGTGCGTCGGGGTGTTCCTTTCCACTGTGTTGTTTTACATAATGTACTAAGAAAGTGCAGAACATGATTGTAACTCTACGCCATTCCAGTGCACATGCTACTGGGGAGGCAGTCAGAGCTTGCTAGCATTAATTTCTTAATAGCAGAGTGCGCGCACTATTATGCATTACTGAAATCACATACTCTAGCACTTACCGTGCAGTTCAGCCGCAATAGTTGAAGGCCAACATCAAATGCGGTAGTTATATTAGGAGTGCACATTTGCTGCGGTGGCCCAATCATTTCCAATTTGCACAGAGTCAATTGCTAGATTAAAGGAAATGCTAATCTACAACTCCCACATGAAAGAGCAGTTTGCAACATGCAGATGACAATGAATTTGTGTATCATTACGTCAGCTGTAAAATGATTGCTATTTGCCATAGCTATAAATCCAAACCTAATGATTTGGATACTGATGCGGATCTACAAGAGTAAACCAAGAGGAGGTTTACAGATACCCAGAAACCACCCTTGTACTCTTTTTCCCCTGTGAGAGAGGGAGATAGAGAGAGAGTGAGAGATTTCGCACCCCCATAAAGATAAATGTTTAGTGAGGTTGTGTCCATGCCAGAGATAGGCAATCTGCAGACCTCCATCTGTTGTTTGACTATGACTCCCATCACCTTCAGCCCTCCGTTGGTGTGAAAGATAAGACTGGTACAAGGGCCAGAGGGAGCCATAGATTACCCACATCCACTGTATGCTCAGGCAGATGCAAAGGATTTTGAATGCAGGATCACAAAGAACAAATGCCACCTAATGCTACCGAATAAGATTTATTTTTGTAACCCCTCTCTAGAAATCTTGGGTTTGCCATTTGGCACTCAAATGATTAACAGCACCCCACTCAATGACTGCAATGTGGCATCATTCAATTGAAATTAAGCTCTCTGGCTTATTGATTGGTTTAGCTTTGTAATAACAAAGTAAAGTGGCAAGCAATTCACATTTCCTCAATATTCACCTCCTTGGATTAGGTCCAGGAGAACAATTACTACAACATTGTCTTGAAATGCTCATCATGCACCAGACACTGCTTCCTTACAGCAACATTTTATTTCTATAAAAACGGATAGGTTGTGCCCCCTTCAAACCTCCCCTTCTTCTAGGGAGATGCAAGAAGAGCGAGCTCATAGACCAGTAAATAGTCGATGTGGACAAGATAAATACATTACCAGTCATATTTGTAACTATAAACATAAATTTCTTTTACTTAGGGTTAGAAGATTAACCCTTTAGGTGCCATAGTGGTACTCAATGTGTTGTATAACCCCTATTTAGGTGTCTGTATTCCTTTAAAGGGTGTCTCAGAAGTGATAATGATGCATTGTCTGTAAAAGGAATGAGAAGATACCAACCTTTCTGAATAAGCTCTCGACTATCATTACAAACACCCATCCAAAATGAACCAACTGGTGTCTGGGTTCACACATGCATAATACGAAGCATTGCCTTAGAGATCTCTCTAGCATTCAAGTAGTTAAAAACTCAGTCTAATCTGTGGGCATTTTTACTTGTCATCCACTATGCAGCTGGATTGCCCCAGAATTGTTTCAGTTCTTCTTAGTATACAAACTTCAGTGTATTCCAAATTATACCAGCTGAGCTGCTCAAGGCAACAGCCCATGTTACACGGCTACTTAATCTGAAGTTTATGATGAATCAGCAATCCTCTCCTGGCTAACTACTATTTGTATGCTGCTCAGGGCACGCAGTGTTATTCACTTTTTATTTCAAATTAAATGCAAATTATTTCATCAAGGAACTGCATAATTGCTTAGTAACTAAACAGCAGTAGAATTCCTGTTATACAATGTGATGAGGAATATTTTCAAAACTATAAGTAATCAACTATCCAGATCTGCCCAGAGACTCTAGTTTCTGTTTAATTATGGGTCTTCAGGGACATTAGTTGAGTCTCCAGCTTGACAAGTTCCGCATTAAACTTGCGCACTTCCTTGCCTACTCCATCCATTACCAGTCCCATTCCAGCCAATCTTCAGAGGCCTCACAATACTACCTACCCAATTAAGCCCCACCCACATTATGACATTAATCATAATAATTGGATGCTCCTACCTCCAGCTCTTCAGGGGATGGACCAAAGAGGTTGCCAGATAAGCAAACAAACAATCTATGCAACTTTTTCAAACTTCAAACGATATAAAGGGATCCACTACTTTGTGCTTTGCCCAGGCATCGGAAGTGGTTTAGAACAGCTGTTTCATCACATTTCTTTGTAAAGTATTTCAGAAACATGTAGCATTCAAGGGGTTAAAAGTAATGACTGTTTTTTTTGTTTGTTTGTTTTTTTTACTCAATAGAATATATGTCTCCCAGAAGTGAACACCAGTATTTTTAGCACATTGGCCCTACAGCTGCATTTAGGTGTAAATGATTCATCTTTAATATATAGAAATAAAAATGGGCATCAACATCCAAGCTTGTATAACGGATTTAAACAATAGAATAATATAAATACATGGATACCTTGAAACTGTTAGGGTCTCCAGAACTAAAATCTCACTCTGGAATCCTTTGTTCACTGTTCAAAGAAATTGTAGCTTTATCCTTAATCTATTAACGACCAATGCAAGGACTGTTGCATCTGTTCCTGTGTTAAGGACCAGTGACTATCTTGGCACATCATGGAATTTTGTGATCACAGTGCTCCTGCATGGCTCACTGTGATCACTGGGCATATACATAAAGAAAAAAGTGCTAGTCCTCCAGCGCACTCCAACCCCAGACCTCAAAACCTTTAAAGGGATAGTAATGTTTCAAAGTAAAAGCTCCAATAAATCTTCACAGTATTTCGGCCATGGAGAGTGTTATTTCAATACTGTCAGAGTTGTAGTTCAAGAGTAATTGAATGATAAAGTATCCCCCTCCCGCCCCTTTTACCTAGTGTAAGCCACCTCCCCTCAGATGTGGAATCTGGTCTTAAGACCAGACAGCTCAGAGCAAGGGACAGTCTTCTGACTGTGACAACAATTAAAACCCTGCCCCCCTTGATAGATTTTTCAGGTTTTTCCCCTATGCTAATTGAATATTGTCACTCTCTGCAAGCTATTTGGACACCACATTTCTGAGAGGAGGTGGCTTACACTAGGTAAAAGGGGCGGGAGGGGGATACTTTATCATACAATTACTCTTGAACTACAACTCTGACAGTATTGAAATAACACTCTCCATGGGCCAAATACTATGAAGATTAATTGGAGCTGATTTTATTTTGAAACATTACTATCCCTTTAACCCTTTTTAACCCTAATTCTTGACTGCCCAAGAGTTGATTTCAGTTCTTGACCAATCGTAGAGATAATAAGAGATATTTGTTTAGGAGCTGGCATAGGAAAATATATGTCAGCAATGTACTAGCATGGTACAGTAATATAGAAGCTATGAGACCAGCAAGGAAATATATGGTCCACAACTGGAACATAGTTAGATAGATTTTGATGTCAGAAAAAAACCATCTAGCCGATGCAGTCTGCCCATTTTCCTGTCTAATAAAATACGCAGTCTTACATACTTGTCAGAACAGACGTGTGTCTATCCCATTTTGGCATTCTCCACTGGTATTTGTCCCTTGTACGTTAGATTGCCCTGCTAGTGGAATGTAATGGTGTACTGCTCTCCTGGTACCATGCTCTGCTAATTAAAAATGGAATCAGGTCATCAACTTGATTGTTAATCATCTCTGTTTACCATCAAATTCTAAGTTTTCTTAGAATTATAAAGTACTTTGAGGACTGCCTGAGAATAGTTCGTTTGGCTAGGCCCCTCATCTCATCCCAAGCCTCCCAAAAAGTGTTGTGACCACTGGAGAATGGGTAGGACAGAGCAGAACAGAAAGCATGAGTAAGAAGGATTAAGTGTAAAGGAATTGGAAGATGGTAAACAAACCAACAAGTGTGCAGAAGAAATAGGTCTTCAAGCCCAGACATTCAGGCTTCATCCCGGGGAGCCAGTACTTGTCAATAAGTTCTGGATTCTCTGAAATAAAATCTGAGACATCTTAGGCATGATTCTAACCTTACTGAAATGCAATGAAGACGTCCCTTGCACCCACTGGGGGTTTCAGTGTTACAGAACAAAGAGAATAGTGAGGTGAATGTAGATCAGAACAGCCCACTGGTGATAGTGTCTAATGCCAGGGGCTGCACTTCAGGATATGACAGCTAGAGTACAAACTGGGAAACACTCTGCAACATCGTTAGGACTTTGACACCATCAAGCCCCTTATGTCTTCCCAGCAAATGGTATAAAATCATGCCATTCACTCTATGTCTTGTTTAGTACATGTTATTAAATGAGAGGAGAATTTCTGGCATAAGTAGCTTAGCAAATTGATGTTAGGCAGGAACAGGGCTACAGCATATGATTCCATAATAAATCATATAGAAAATAGGTAGGAAGTGTAAGAAAGAAAAATCTAAAAGTAGTGTTTATAGAACATATTACTTAACGGATACACTTACAAGATACCACTTCTCAAGAACACTCCCCTCCCTCCCAGATACATAGCCTCGATACTGTGAAGCCTCTGGTCCTTTACGCCAACTAGGGACAATGGACATATCACTTCATCCTACAATGCACTGCTTCTGATCTTGAGTCTTTCCATAAACTGACATTCGTTCCAGTTTTCACAAGGAACATAAAAAGCAGAAAGTGGTATATTGCTCTCGTCATTAGTCCCACCAGGTAAGCACCAAGAAACCCAGTATACAAACACTTTTTTCGTAGGACGAGGACTTGTCCCACAGGGGGCATGGCTGGGAGGGACCCAAGTCCATGATACCTGTTACACTAACCAACAAGTATTGTAGACTCAGTCTGTCCACTTCCTCACCTCAGTGGAGCTGATGTACTTGGAGCAAACCAACTACATAATGTAGAATTGACACATACATATTCCCAAATTTCCCATTAGAAGTCCCATTTAAATCAATAAGAGTTTTTATTTTTGTTTTCTACTGTGCATTTCTGCAGAACTGCTTAGCACGGTGTCAGCAAACCTCTATAAAAGACACTTTGACGTTTGTACTCTTATTATCTACTTATCTGCAACCTTTCGGCCGAAGTGAATTAGCACATGTTAAGCCCTTGAGTACCAGAGACAAGTGTCCAATGCGTTGCGGAGCATGGAAAGGGTTAAAAGGTAGTTTCTTAACTTTGTTTACATGTCATCTGAAGCAATTCCTCAGGTTTACGTGCAAAGAAAATTAGATTACATTCAAGAAAAACTGGTTTTTGTTTCATAAATTGCTTAGCCTTTCTATGCTAGTTTGGCTTCTTTTCACACATCCAGACAGCAGACCTCATCGTCCCACTTTCAACATATGTCACATGAAACATTAAGAACAAAATACACAAGATCAAGTAATAAAATTGGAGTGAGCCAGTTGAGAAGGCTTTTTAGTAGTACAGAGGACTGGAACATAAAGAAAACAACACGGTCCATAGTCGCCAAATATAGGGGTTTATCTTTTACCTCAGCAACTAACATTACATAAAGGATATTAAATGTTCTCTTTTACATGGACGAGCAAGTCTGTAGAAATGCTAAGAATAAAGATATATAAATTTACAATATTTTTTTTTATAGATTTCAAAACATTAGACGATATGTTAATTTCCCATTTGGATTTAAATTTGGCCTGACTACTATAGAAACAAAGGTCTCCTTTTTTTTTTTTTTTTTTAACAGATTAAATCACTTAGGAGTCGTTCATACAGAAAGGTATGATTGTCTAAATAATTTTGCATTTTTTCTGTATTTTTCTTTCTATTGTGATTTCTATGAACCCCTTAGTGACCAACGACGTGCTGGGACTGGCATCTGTAAATTTCCCTAAGGAATGATGATGGTCCTAGCAAGTCAAGTATTTGATGCGCACAGCATTCCTGCGGGAGCACTGTGTGCACTAGTGGGGCCTGAAACTGGCCACTCCAAGACCGGGGTGGTCACTCTCAGACCCCATTTTGGCAAGCTGGCAAGCGTGATTCCCCAATCCAAGTCCAGGCACAACACAACTATGTTCATGGAATGGCCATAGGCTTAATGAGATTTTCTCTACATGGCATAATATTTTTATATTCTGTAAATTCAGTCTCATTGCATATCTAAGCACTCCTATGACTGAGTTTAATTCTGTGACTAGAAGAAGGAACCCAGAAGAGCTTCAATTTCCTTTTGTGTTGAAAAAAGTACAAAATACTCATGCAATTTGATAACACACAACAGCACAAAAAGGCACTGTATATGTTAAAATGGTATAGGTATGTCTTTATCAAATTGTAACCTGATCAGAAGCAAACCCTAAAGTATGTAGATGTAACTGAATGCTATTGTTTGCAGGGCACCTACCTTGGTAACATGCTTTTGTTAAGTAAACTAAAAACAACACTTTATTATATATATATATATATAAATACCATCCCCTTTTATACAGATGATAATGCATTCTTGCTTCTGAGATTTCCTATTCTAATGGGATCCAAGAAAGACCTACATATTTAGGACTGGATTTTTGGCCTCGGTTACAAACTAGAGAATTTTGACAGATGACAGCATGGAGTACAGGGTATGTAAGTATATACAATCCCCATTTCATTTCTAGGTATTAGCATTCCTTTAAGAATTTAATTTTATTATTTAAAAAGGACAAAATTACAAGAAGAATGTATGTGTATATGAGAGAGAGAGAGAGAGAGAAAGAGAGCGCACAAACTTAAAAGGTTATGGTGGGGAAAAAAGTGAATGAAAACCCCTTCCACCTGAATTTGGTGGGTGGTAGATACAATATTAAACAAAAATCTGCACACACCATTCAAGCCATAAGACTTGCTTTTCCCACAGAAATCTCACATTTGCAGTGTTGTCACTACTGCAACACTGTAGAGAGAGAGAGAGAGAGAGAGAGAGAGAGAGAGAGAGGAAGCATCATGTGACCAACAAGCTTGTCCGAAGCCACACACACCCAGTGGCAGCAGCAAGGAGGACACACCCCTCTGCTCCTTTAAGGCTTCATTTAATAACACATGTACCTAACTATATAAATTAACTTTCAATAGCAACCAATTACATTACCAAATGTTAATGGTTTTTCTTAGGATAACAATGTTTTCATCACTGATGCTGGGGTGCTAAAGAAAAATGAGTGCAATTCTGGTACAAACTAAGTGCATATAGGGAATAACTAAAAATTCAAGAAATTTCTCTTGATTTAAATTGGTAGTTTAACATATTAAGGAGACCATTAGTATTCATGGACTTAAAACCCCAATTTAAATCAATAGGTATTTTATTTGTTCCCTATAAACTAGTTTGCTCTCTTTTTCTAAGCGCAACAGCCATAGTGACTAGCAGTAAAATGATGTGGTGTACACTGGTCATACATCTTGAAATATGATTGTACATTTTATGATGTTGTAAACAAAGTACAGAACATTGTTCAGCAGGGATTCTTCGTTCATTATCCTCATCTACCCAGTCACTAACACGGACAACACATTCTGAACTCAAACACTGCACTGGTAAAACGTACCAAGGATGTCACTTTCAGCAAATAATGTAACTTTTCTCTTAGGAATAGGTATTGAATGTTTAGAGAATACAATGGTGTGGAATACATTTGAGCTATATAAAGGCTAATAATAATAATACATTCTACTCATTAAGTAACCACCTAAACAAATGATGCATAGGAAGCATCACATTAAAAACCACTGCACAAATGGACATAATGTGGATTTTGTCTAGTCAAAAAGAGTTAGGTTTTTTTTCAGTTCAACTTCCTCCCTCCATCTCTTTTTGTATACATGCCAAATAAACAAATGCAATGTGCTGTGGTCTGGCATCCATGAGCTTTGAAATAGTATAAATATCAAATGTATCTGAATTTTACATTAACATTTAATCAGGTAACAGTTACCTGGAAATTGCATTGGATAATTATTTTTCCTTAGGCGGGTCTGTTATAGTGCTTATTACAAAAGGTTTTACATTTCCACTGGTAGTGCCAAGGCAACATATACTGTCTGCCACTGTTCTTCAAAGACACCTAGGGTTCTAATGGATCATCATCAAAAAACCAATGGTCAGGGCATTTACTGTATTGATATACTCAGCATTCATGGGGGGGGGGGCTTTAGTTTCAGAAAGCCTCATTTGGGTTCCCAGCAGTCCCAGTTTTACAAAAGGGAACCATTTTAATTACAGCACAAAAATATGGCTGTTTTTCCCAGAAATCAGAAGGAGCAGAGGAAGACTTAGACTTCAGCCTCAAGAACTAGATGTTTGTGCAATGTATTGTGATCCTAGATATTTATCTATGTTTGGAGGCCTCCATCTATAATTGTCAAAGACATGAGGGATTGTTAACATTTTAAGGACTAGAAGGACTACAGATTGTGAAAAAAATTAGCTGCATACCCCCTCTGTTTCTTAAGGGGTTAAAAATGCCCTGCCACTGATCTACAGAAGACCAGTAGAGTAAAAATGATACCTTTATTGGCTAACTGAATGGCTCTGGATGCACTCTTTCAAGACCTTCTTGAAAGCTTGCATCCAAAGGCACTCAGCCAATAAAGGTATCATTTTCACTCTGTCTCCTGCATTTTCTATGGCTAACTCTGTACCACGCTTTACTGATCTACACAGTTCAGATTCCGTTTGCCTTAATTGCACTGCAGAAATATGCTCCTATGGGAACACCATTAATAAGATACAAGTTGCTCTTATAGCACATGAAGGGTTATATACAAGTTGTAATACAGTTCCAGTGTCCTTTTCAGCCCTGGTCCCTTAATTGTTCTCCAGGGCCTGGCAGATTTTCACCTGTCTAATCACTCAATCATCTTTCCAATCATAGCCTTATAGTGTACAGGCATTTAGAGGCCTACTTCACATAGAAACGTTGCAGTAACAACAATTTTCACTGAGAATGTATTGTTTTCTATGGAATAATTATCATGGGCAAGTATTATAGATAATCATTCTCAATGACAACCTTGTGTCATGGCAACATCTTGTGACAATTGTGAACGAGAGTCTGAAACACAACTAGGCCCAACTGTAGGAATATCCATAGCTATTAATTTTTGATTCACAAGTGTTTTTTTTTTTGTATCTATGCTTTAGATATCATACTTGGATTTACAGAATGATATTTATTATTTTATTAGTTAATTGTTAATCCTTTGAGTACCAGAGGGGTACACAAAGCAATGCTTTGTGTACCCCTCTGTCACTCAAAGGGTTAATCACTCTGCTTTAGTTTAGGAAAAGTTTGAAACAGGTTTCACGGTCATTAATCCTTAAATGGTTAAATTACTATTTTTTTTTAGACTCCCTATTTTTTATTTCATTTTTTTGTAGAAATAAGTAAATAAGTTCAGTACGCTAGTGACAAGTTTATTTTAATTATAGTCTTGAAAAGGATTTGTTTGAGAACTACTGACAGAGGGAGTACAGTACTAGGTTGATATTTTAGTGTTTATTTAATGGTCTAACATTCGTGACAAAGTTTCATGAAGTAAAATATATGAACAAAGGGCCTCAGAGTGCTGTAATCACTAGTGTATATATTACAACTTAAAGCCCACATTTATTTACAAAGGTTACTAATTTTCTATTATGAAACATTATACATTATATACATTTCCATCATTATTATCCTTGAGATAAACTAAAGGTTGCTTCTTACAGAAGATTTGTATCAAGTAACACAGGGCAGGCAACCTCTGGTTCACAAATTGTAGGCTTCTACAAGTCCTATGATCCTTGACCAGTCATTGGCAGGTTGGGTAAAGGGAGTGGTAATTTACAGCAGCTGGGGAGCTACACAGATACGCATTTTTGTACATGGATGGCCTTATGCAGAAAGCTAAAGGTGCAATTCTAGAACACGCCAACTGCAGTATGGGGGTGGGGGGTGGGGTGGAGAGATACACTTCTGGACATTCCCAATTGATTTAAATGAGACGTAACCCCTTGTTTGCTAGAAAGGTCTAACACATTGTGAAGAAATGCAGTAGTTACAAAAAAATACTTCATTTGAACGGTCTACAATGTGTGCCTGGTTTGCAAGCACACGTTGTAGACCGTACAAATGAAGTATTTTTTTGTAACTACCGCAATCACGGCTCTGCTGAAGATCTGCAGGACAGTCTATGGACTGCGATCTCCGTCTCCGAGTTTGAAAGCTGACATCAGCACAATGGGAGAGAAGGGGGAACTTTGCAGACTTATATCTCCCAGAACATAAAGGTTTGGGAGATCGAAAATGGCACAATTAATGTATTTTTAAAATATCTACTGAATTAAATTTAAAAGTTTTCAAGTATTGCTATAACTTTAAGATACCGAGGATGCCACTCACCAATCCGGGCAGTGAACGGGACAGACAGAGCAGACTCAGAGGTACCTTTCCTCTAAGATGTCTGCTCTGTTGTCCGTTGGTGGCTTCGGTTTTTATCATGGCAGTAGTCCCGTAAAGCAAATTAACCCCTTAACGACAGATGACTTACCAGGTACGTCCCGCAGAAACTGTCACTTAATGACAGAGGACGTACCTGGTAAGTCACGGAAGTCCGGGAGACTCCGGACTCGTTTGCAAAAAAAAAAAAAAAATGTTCCTCGGGCGTTAAGGGGACAGCCGCGTACGAACGCGGCTGTCACTAAGGGGTTAATAACTGTTATCTTATCTGTATAGCACCCCAGTCTATGATAGGGCAAAATGCCATAAAAGAGTATTTTAATGTTCTTAAAACCCCTGATGACTATATGGGGAAATCTTAAATAAATATTAAAAAAAACACTACCCAGATTTATTTTGTTGGTTTGCTTGTTTCCCTATGGATGTCAGTATGATTTTCTTTTTTCCTCAGTTGTGCAACTCTGGAAGCCAAGAATTGTCCTTACAATATACATTCTCCATTGTTTGAGCAAGTAATTGGAAGTTCTGCTCTGGCATTAATATAATACCTGATTACGGTGCCATTTGGATAGCATTCAGGATCTGTTGCCTAAAACTGCTAACAAGTCCTTCCTTTGAGTGTGCTTGACGTTAATATATACACAATGTACTTGTACTTAAAATCTTCATATCTGAATGAGCCTGCAGGGTTTGCGATTTTATTCTCTACTAATTATCTCTGCTTAACCCTTTCAATGCTAAGAACATTTACTTTGCAATGAGTTGAGTACCCCTCTGACACTTAAGGGGCTAAGGTAACGTTGATACCAATGTGACCCTAGATCAGAAGTGTAGCCAAAGGTAGGCTTGGGTGAGCAATGGACCACCCAATATGGACATGGGCCCATCCAAACAGCAGTCGTTATCTTTATTTTACTGCAGGTTTAAAGTGGAACTTTCACTACAATACCACAGTGCCGCAAATGATTATTACAGTGATTCTCAACCAGGGTGCCGTGGCACTTTGGTGTGCCACGGACATCATCTTAGGGTGCCCCATGTTTTCTACGAAGACTAACAAAAATGGACTTTTAAATAAAGATATGTAGAAATTGTTATGCACATTATGTTTTCTTTTGTTATTATGATTGTAAGACCTAATACTAACTGTATATTTATGCACTGTACCTTCATTATGCCCTTGATAAAGTACATTAAATATGTTAGGGGTGCCCCAAATGTTCTATATTACGTGTTAGGGGTGCCCTGAACAAAAAAAGATTGAGAACCACTGGATTATTACATTAGAGATATGCAACACACTTATGTTTATTTTAAAGTAGAAGTGCTCCTTTAACGAAAAATATAACCTTTTACGCAGACAGGCACTGGCTGGGATCTTGCAGTAGGAACTCTCTGCGGCGTCAGACCCTTCCAGTGCCTTTCGGCACAAAGGCATTCAACTCACCAATAGTGGAGTTGAAGGGAACAGACAGTGCAGACGCAGAGATGCCGGCTCTGCAAGATGTCTGCGCTGTTCTCCAGTGCCTGCCTGCATAAAAGGTTATATTTTTCGTTAAAGCAGCAATTATACTTGAAAATAAAACTAAGTGTGTGCATATTTCTAATGTAATAATCATTTGCTGCGCTATGTTATTGTAGAGAAAGTTCCACTTTAAAGGATTATACTTTAACCCTTTGAATGCCAGAGAGTTACGCAACACATTGCTCTGCAATGCGTTGTGTACCCCTCTGGCACTCAGTGGTGTTAAAAATAAAAATATGGGTAAATCAAGTGCTCACCCGTATGAACATCAGGCACTGCCAAAAGGAAATAATCAGTCCTGGCTATTCCACTGCCCCAGATTTGTGCCTACATGTATCTATCGCCCATATGCTTATTGGAAGCGGAGATATTGGATAGTATAATCCCATTTACTGGACTAACATACATTTGGAAATTACAAGCATTTGAACCACAAGGTTTTTTTTAAGTGGGTATGAAAAAGAAAAAGGAAAGGTGCCACTATCACTTTAATTCCTTGAATGCCAGTGTATTCTCCAAAGCATTGCTTCAAAAGAATACAGCCTTCACTGGGGAACTGAAAATATGGCAGAAGATTGCCAAATTTCTGAGCAAGCTTTCAATAAACCCTTTAGTCATTTATGCCTTTATTGTAAATATTTATGGTTGGAAAGGGGAGAATTCTGTCATTTTCCTTTTAAGCTGTAGATGAACCTGATTATCAGCCCTGTGAGGTTCAAAGCATCTAATCTCAAGCATGTCTCCAATATTTATTTCACCTTAAAAGGATGGTCCATACTGGTTACACACTCCTCCACTGTTTTACACTATTTGTAATGTATTTATTGAAGAGTTCACAACAAATCCATTAAAAAGCAAATAGTCTTATCATGAGGCTCTTATAGTTATGTGTTTCTTGCTTTAAAAACAAGATCATTATATGCTGAAATGCAAAGAGTGACTGGTTAGTCTTTAATAACCTCTTGGCTTGATCTTTGTGTACAGTTGATGGGCGACTTCCTTAAGAGTTTGCCCAAGGGCAATGCAGGAAACGCTCAGCAGTACAGCGAATAAATCATGAGGACGTTTCAATACATCCCTGTAGGGAGATATATATGGGGAGTTTCCCTTGGAATAATAAAAGTTTCTCAACAAAGCATCTGTATGACTGACTCCATACAGTAACCACTGCTATAAAAAAGGTTTCCTTTGGAGTGATTGCTAACATGAACGACTTAAAGGGATAATAATGTTTCACAAAAACAGCAGCTCCAATTAATCATCATAGTATTTGGAGAGTGTTATTTCAATACTGTCAGAGTTGTAGTTCAAGAGTAATTGAATGATACAGTATCCCCCTGCCACCCCTTTTACCTAGTGTCAGCCGCCTCCCCACAGATATGGAATCTGGTCTTGAAACCAGACAGATTACAGCAAGGGACAATCTTCTTACTGTGAACATAAGGAAAACACTGCTCCCTTGAGAGGTTTTTCCTTATACTCACTGAAGATTGTCCCTCTCTGCGATCCATCCGGACAGTTTTGCTGCTCTGAGGTGAGCAGTGTTACATCAACAAAAGGGGAGGGAGGGGGGTATGTATAATTCAATTACTCTTGAACTACAACGCTGACAGTATTGAAATAACACTCTCCATGGCAAAATACTATGAAAGTTAATTGGAGCTGCTTTCATTCTGAAACATTACTATCCCTTTAACACCGTATCAATAACCAGATATGTTTTTGAATGCTAGATGGTACCATAAACGTAATACTAAATTATTAGGATAAAGGTTAACACGTAATTTAAAAGGCAATGGTATATATTATTTTATCAAAAATGGCAGCTATGTTAAAGTGCTTATTACAAAGGAAATCTAACAGGAAAAACATTGTACAGTGTGAAATTTGTCAGTCTTCTACACATCTACTTAGAACCAATGAATCAACAAACACATATACCTTGTATAACACTCCAGTCTTCAGCCACTGTCCACCATCATTTACATTGGATCTGTAGAGCCCCTACAATGACTCCAATCCTCCTGAGCCTCTAACAAGACAGGTTTTACATACATAGTACCTTCAGTACAGAGATCAATTAAACAACAGAATTATAGGTATCCTTATAGAAAACATGTTCTGATAGGCACTTGTAAGGGACAACAGATGCATATTCTAAAAGATCAGCATCAAGACACACATGCAATACCTTATTAAAGGGATAGTAATGTTTCACAAAAACAGCAGCTCCAATTAATCTTCATAGTATTTGAGCCATAGAGAGTGTTATTTCAATACTGTCAGAGTTGTAGTTCAAGAGTAATTGAATGATAAAGTATCTCCCTCCCACCCCTTTTACCTAGTGTAAGCCGCCTCCCCTCATATGTGGAATCTGGTCTTAAGACCAGACAGCTCACAGCGAGGGACAATCTTCTTACTGTGAGAACATTTAAACCTTGCCCCCCTTGACAGGTTTTTCCCTTATGCTAATTGAAGATTGTCCCTCTCTGTAATCCATCTGGACACCACCTTTCTGTTCTGAAGTGAGCAGTGTTACATTAGTAAAGGGGCAGGAGACAGATACTTTATCATTCAATTACTCTTGAACTACAACTCTGACAGTATTGAAATAACACTCTCCATGGCCCAAATGCTATTAAGATTAATTGGAGCTGCTTTTATTGTGAAACATTACTATCCCTTTAAAAGGGGAGGTTCTAGTTCTTATTTTATGATTATCTGGGAACATTCAATGAGAATTTACCCCTCAGTTACAATACATTTCAAGGTCTTTAACACAGATGCTTACGGTTCAATGACAATCAATACAAGTAACAGGTGTCTCACTATCAATTTGTCACAATATATTTTAAGTACAGAAACCTCAAGGACATTATATGCAAGCAGGTAACCCTTTAATGACAAGAGGGCTATGCAACATTTGTAAAGCAATGCGACAAACACCTCTCTGATTCTTAAGTGGATAAACAAGCCAATCACTCACCAATCAGGAACGCAAATGGATCACAAAAGACAGTGTATAGGGAACATTGTGGGGATCTAATAAAAAAAAAGAATTTCCCTTTCTAATATAGAAGAGCCAAGATGTCAGGCAAATGTTAGTTTTGCATGTTGTTTAGACAATAGTATTGCTAGCTTTGTATGTGGTGATGCTCAGAACACTAGCATGGGATTTTTTGTCATTCTATTGCTTACCTTTTTGGAAGAATAGGAATATAATGGACCTGTAATTTAATTCAATATAAATGGAGAAAAATTCAGATATTAGAGCGTTGAACTCTCTTAGTACTGTAAAATTATTCTGCATTGGAGAAGAGCTACGCGAGAAGGTGGACAGCTATGAAGTATTTAAACACATAAAATAATTTAGCAATATACAGAAGGGAGGCATAAAGGAAAATAGTGCCTGGACACGAGGGAAGACTATAGGGCAAGACTTTTAATATACATAGGACATGAGGGAAGACCATAGGGCAAGGACAAACAGAGGAGTTCTTTCCTGTTGGGCGGAACCTCACCTTGTCATTTATTTATGAAGCACTTAAAATAGCCTGCAGGCTACTTTCAATGTTTTTTTCACAGCTATCCACACCCATTAGGCATGGAAAAAATGTCTACTGTGGTAAAACCTTAACTCCTTAAAGGGATAGTAATACTTTGTTTTAACTTTATTTTGTAGGCATTAAAAAAACATGAAGAATGATATAAGTCTTATCTCTCAAACCTTTATGGTTTATGAGATATTCACAAGCAAAGTTCCCCTCCCCACCCCTTTTACCTAGTGTAAGCCATCTCTTCTCAGATGTGAATCAGGTTGTAAGACCAGACAGATAACAGAAGGGGACAATATTCTTTGTATGAAAACAATGAAAGCCCTTCCCCCCTTGACAAGTTTTTCAGCTTTTTCCCTTATCTTAATTGAAGATTGTCCCTCTCTGCAGTCTACCTGGGCACCTCCCTTCTGATCTGGTTGAACAGGGGGGGATACTTTGTTTGTGAATATCTCTTAAACCATAAAGGTTTCAGAGATAAGACTTATATCATTCTTCATGTTTTTTTAATGCCTACAAAATAAACTAAAGTTAAAATGAAGTATTACTATCCCTTTAAGGACTGGCCGGTCTCACACTGGCCGGCACTTAAGGACCATGCATCTTTTTTTTCTAGAATCCGATTCAGGGCTCCCCGAACGGCGTGCAGCCGCACAGGGAACCCTGAATTCCATGATCGTCCTGGCACGTCATGGGTCCTTATGGCACCCCAACCCATGACGTACCAGGGCCGTCCAGGGTCCTTAAGGGGTTAAGATCTCATTGGAGAGGATAACATTTTATGGGGCCAACAGAATTCTGCTGTACTACAAGCAGAGAGGAGCACGCTATGATCAGAACCTTGGCACAAATCTGATCAAATGGAGCCCTGCTCCTGCTGACTAAAATGTTCCACAGGACAGAGACAAGAGCAATAAAGAGTGAATGTGTCACCCTCCCCAATAAAAGTCAGTTTAGCAAATACAGCATTAGCCAAAGTAAGTAAAACTAACATCACTTACAATAATTAGCAAAGGATAAAGGCCTATTCTCCTCCATAGTAAATACTCCTACTCCACATAGACGTGAATCATTCTGTAAAGTACAGTAGACCACATACACAATATGTTACATGTGCTTTTTTCCCCACAGGTGGAGTAGGAGGGATTTACCTTTGGACTCCTCACTTCCTGGTCAGGAGGCTGTACAGGAAGAGAGGTGTACAAAGAAAATGTGTTTTCCACACTCACCTGAAAAAAAGGAATAGATGTTATCATATAGCTTACCTTCTATTAACCCCTTAAGAACTGGAGCAAACTGACTGAGCTATAGAGGACATAAAAACTTATGAATTTTGGGAGGTGTAAACCCCTTGAATGCTAGAGAGGACCCCGATGCATTATTTCTCAAAACTCTGAAAGCCTCTCTAGCATTGAAAGGGTAAAGGTCCCATGTAAAGCAATAGGAGGAAATGTTATTTATTTTCTATGGTGAGTTTGGTTTGTTCCAGAATTGTTTTGGTTGTTTTTATTAAAGTGTATCTGTTAATGGCTTTATGCTGAGCTTAATGGTTTTTCTTGACCTTAATTCTCTCCGTTTTAATTTATTTCTTTTCTTTCCTCCTTTGCCCATTTGCTGTGTATTTGTATTTTAAACCCTTTGACCTCACCTTTCCTTGACGGCATACCATGTCAAAACATTAAAAAAACCTGCCCTTGTGGTTCTGTCTATCTTATTTCCGTGTCTCTATCCCATCACACACACACATCTGTATTGGGAGTGTGTAAATGGGTGTACTTCTGTGTTAGCAGGAAAAATTAAATTAATCCATTTTCGGGTCTCCGTTTAAGGAGTTTCTCTTCACAATCGCTCAAAATTACTGCAGCATGTGCATATTATCAAGAATTGATTTCAACGGGAATGAGGTTTCAACTCTGAGTGGTGAAGACACAAACAGAGTTGCCTTCTACTATTGCCACATGGCAAGACAAAGGCTCCTTTCCAGCAAGACAAAGAAAAAATTATGAGTTGAGAAAGATAGCACAAAGAAGGTTTGAAATAATATAACGGGCAATATACGGTGCCTTGCATAAGAATTCACCCTCCTTGACTTTTCTACATTGTGTTTTATAACCTGGAATGGAATTAATTGGGATTTTTCAAATTGAGGTATTGACTTCGACTGAGCCATTCTAAGACATTCAGGTTCTTGCTTTTCAAACTACTCCAATGTAACTTTGGCTGTTATAGGGTCATTGTCCTGCTTGACTGTGAACCTCCGCCCTTGTCCCAGATCCCTTACAAACTCAAACAGGTTTTCCTCTAGAATTGCCCTATATTTTTCTCCATACATCTTTTCCTCAGTCATAACCAATTTCCTCAATCACACGGATATAAAAATAAATAAAAAGCATCCCAATACCAGGATGCTGCCACCACCATGCTTGACTGTGAGGATGCTGTTCTCAGGGGGGGATAAGCAGTGCTCGCTTTGCCCCACTTACAGCATTTTGCTTTAAGGCCAAAAAGTTACATTTTGGTTTCATCGGACCAGAGAATTCTTTTCCAAATGCTTGTCAAGTCTCCCACATACATGCCTTTTGATAAGATTGAAACAGGATTTGATGTTTATTTTTTTCAGCAGTGGCTCTCTTTCTTTATCACTCTTCCATAAAGTCCAGCTTTGTGGAGGATCTAAGTAATTGATGTCCCATGGGTGGTTTCTCCCATTTCAGCTGTGGATCTCTCAAGCGACCACTGGCCTCTTTGATTGCTTCTCTGACTATTGCCCTCCTTACTTGGTGGTAAGGAAGTGGATTCTTTCCATTTTTTAATAATGGAATTAATATGGATCTGGGATATTTTGGGCAGCATGCAAGAAACACGCATGCGCTGAAGGCATATTTCATGCACAGACAGATGCTGCGCATGTTCTAATGCAGGAGGCCATATACCGAACACTTCTTGAAGCGCATGAAAAATTAGCTTTTACGATAAAACTACACAGACTTCTAAAATCATTCGCAAAAGCACTTCCTGCATTAGGCACATTTGCTATTTCTCTCAGATTTATTTCTGACCCCTCCCACAAAAAATATGAGAAGCTGTTCTCTAATCTTGATTTTTCATACACAAGTCAACAAAATCATGCGCTAACCTATTCGCTTGTGGTTTTCACACTGGAAATAGCAATTGTGCATTTTTCCTACATTCCGTCCTTTGTTCTACATCAAACAAAATTGGTGCTTCTCCAGAGCAGTATTCTGGACTTCTTTTGATAGTTCCTTGGTCTTCGGGATAATGTTTGTTAAGATATACACTATAACAAACTATGGGGCCTTTTGCACACAGTTGGACCTCATTCAGTTGATTATGTGACTTTTGAAGGCAGTTGATTGTACCTGAGCATTTTATGGGGTGTCAAAACAGACAGTGACAACTCATACAATCAAGACTTTTCTTTTTCTTGTAAAATAATTAAAAAAAAAAAAGTAGATTTTTTTCCTCGCTTTTACATTATTAATAAGTTTTGCATATATCTGTGACAACGATACCCTAATTAAATCTATTTTAATTCCAGGTTGTAGCACAACAGAATGTGGAAAAATCAAAGGATTAATGCTTATGCAAGGATATGTTTTATGTTGGATGCCAAGCAATGCAACAGGAAAAGAAGGGGAAGTGACAAATTCACATTAAATTGTCCTCAAAGACATAAACGAATTACATTACCTCCACAGCCACTGCAGATCTATAAAGCAATGTAAAGTAATGAAGACCCCTCTGGCAACAAAATGACTATATATGCATTTCCTGCAGTAGCGGTTGGCAACCTGAAGCTCTGCAGCTGTTGGCTGGAGGGCCTCAGGTCACCCATCTCTTTCCTTCAGTGTCAGATTTTGTTACATCACATCTTTGCAACTAAAATGATTTGCAGGACTCATAATTGCCTCTTCAATAGATGTCTAAGTGAATGGAAAGGAGTTGCAATTGATTAGTTGATTGATAGACTGCAACCGCTGTCCTCATTAACGCCCTCACTTAGTGCTGTTTTGTTTCTTGACAGGAGTCTGTAGTGTGCGGAGATAATTCATTACAGGCCAGGTAGACAGACTATTTATGACCCTGTTTCAGCTAGTTAGGCAGAGATTTTACATCCATTCATCTGGTCTTGGGATAGAAAACGTTAAGATTTAGCTTTATCTGAACATTATTATCCAGAAGACATGCCTCAATGATCTGGAGTTTCTGCATATTTCTTTAAATCTAACAATAACCTTATTTCTGTGATGCTCTAACAGATTATTTTTAAATTGTACTACATGTTTATATCATTAGCAATGAACCCTTTGAGTGCCATAGGGGTCTGCAATTGCACACCACTCTGGCACTCAATGGGTTAATATCAAATCTAAACCAGCGTAAAGGAAAGCAAATCATGACATATTGAGTAACGTTGGATGCCATAATATGTTCCATTGTCTTAGAAGGAAAACAAATGTTCTCTGAACAGCCTGTCAATATTTGTTGCTGTATGCCACTTGATATTAACCATTTGAGAGCCAGAGGGGTGTCCAGGTGGGGTGTCCAATGCATTGCTCTGCATTGAGCTGGACACCCCCGTCACTCAAACTGTTAAAGGGCAGAATGCAAGAAAGTGGAGCATTAGATATTTGTTTAAATCTATACATTTGCACATTTTTAAGGATTGCACATGTTTTGATGCAACAAACATACTAACGTCTTGATCATGAATACCTCATACTCAAATTAATGTCAGTTACCCAGTACATGAACAGGAGTGCTAATTGCTTTGCTGAATTAGGTGCAATTGCAAAACTTTCACAAAATGGTGGATATTTTCGTCCACTTTTTGAAGCACATTTGCAAATGAAAAAGAGAAAACTCACTAATTAACAAGCAACTGCAGTTTAGTAACCTATTGGAGTTAATAATTTTTCATCAAAACTATATTTTAACCATTTCTTGCATGCCATCCCAAGTGTTTTACAATGGTGCTAGGATCATATAGCAATAAGGCTGTATCTGCTAATCAGCAAACTGTAAAACAAGCAAAGAAGATGCCTTGGGCTGGATCCCAGAATTGCTCTTTAAGCTCTATGACACTAGAGAGGTCTCATTCTTTACAATGTAATGGAGACCTCTCTGTCATTCAAGGAGTTAAAGTGGATCTATCGCCTCTACAAAAGTTATGCTTATTATGCAGTGGATATATACATTAGGGGTGAAAACATTATTGATTTAAAAAAAGCAAAAACAAACAAAAAAATACGCTATTTGTGTTAAACCGATAGTTTATAGAGTGCCCTGCATTTCCATTGCCGCACTGCCCCTTCTCCCTTCCCATTTCCTAGCCTCCCCTGATGATGGAGGCTTCTGTCTGTAAGCTGGAGCGATCTCATTGGCAGAGATCGATATCTAGTCAATGAGATCGCTCCAGCTTACAGACAGTCAGCCTCCGTCATCGGGGGAGGCTAGGAAATGGAAAGGGAGAAGGGGCAGTGCGGCAATGGAAGTTTATGGAGAAGTAGGATGCAGGGCACTCTATAAACTATCTTTTTAACATAAACGTTTTAAAACACAATAACATTTTCACCCTTATGTATACATCCTCTATATAATAAGCATAACTTTTGTAGAGGTGATAGATCCACTTTAACTGCAGAGGCCAATGAAACTCTCTTACTGATCAAGGCGGGCAACCAAGCCAAACAACCCCAGCTGACCCATTATGAAACTGTTAAGATCAGTGGTGGTCAACTAGGAAGGATTCGGGGGGGGGGGGGGCAGTTATACAGTAAGGTGTGATTAAGCGGCGATAAATCAGAGATAACTTCTCTAATTAGATCAGTTCCTATGCTATTCTATCTGTGCTCTAAGATATCTCCCATTTGAGAAATCTTAGTGCATAGACTTCATAGAACAACATAGGATCTGGAGAAATGATCTCACTGCAGAGGTTATCTCAACTTTATCAACTCTTCATCACACCTTAGTGCATCTCCTCCCAGATGCCGTTGAGTACAAAACACATCATCTCTAGACAGGGCTGGTGCAAAGATTTTTGCCACCCTAGGCAAAACCTCATTTTGCAGTCCTCTTGGCTCCGCCCCTTGTGCCCCACCCCTTTATGCCCCACCCTTGTATGTGTATAAGTGTCAGCATGTTTGTGTTCCCTATATGTGTTTAAGTGTCAATATGTGTGTTTATTCCCTTTATGTGTTCAAGTGGCAATGTGAGTTCCCTATACATGTATAAACGTCAGTGTATGTGTGTTTCCTATATTTATATAAGTGTCAGTGTGTTTTCTGTATGTGTGTATGTGTTCCTTATATGTGTATGTGTTCCTTATATGTGTATAAGTGTCAATGTGTGGGTGTGTTTCCTATATGTGTGTCACTGTGTGAGTTCCCTATATGTGTATAAGTGTGTCAATGTGTGTGTCTGTGGGGGTATCAATGTATAAGTGTGTGTGTGCATCTCTACATGTGTATCAGTGTGTCAGTGTGTGTTCTCTATAGGTGTGTGTGTCAATGTGTATGCTTGTCTGTTTGTGTATCAGCATGTCACTGTGTGTGTATGTGTGTTCCCATGTATGTGTATCAGTGTGTAAGAGTGTGTGTTTGTCTGTGTGTGTTTGTATCAGTGTCAGTGTGTGTGTGCTTATCTGTGCGTCAGTGTGTTAGTATGTGTGTCTATGTGTGTGTGTGTGCTTATCTCTATGTGTATCAGTGTGTTAGTATGTGTCTATGTGTGTGCATTACCCCATTCCCACAGAATTAACATTGCCCCATTTCCACAGTCACATTACCCCATTCCCACAGAATTAACATTGCCCCATTTCCACAGTCATATTACCCCATTCCAACAGAGTCACATTACCCCATTTCTCCTGGAATTACACCACTCCCAGACACCTACATTATGTCACTAGAAGTACACAATACCCTGCTATCACAATCCCCAATCTCACATTACCATAATGCAAGAATTCCACATTTCCCGTGTTCCAGAGTTCCCCATTAACCTAGAATGAGTCCCACATTGTCTAGCTCTCAGAGTTGCATATTACCATACCCCAGAGTCCTCCATTACCCCACTCCCAAAGTCCCACATTACCCCTCTCCCAAACTCCCCCATTACATCACTCCCAGAATGCCCCATTACATCACTCCCAGAATGCCCCATTACATCACTCCCAGACTCCCACATTATCCCAGTCCCAGAGTCCCTAATTATACTACCCACAGAGTCCTGTGTTACCCCACCCACAGAGTCCTATACTACCCCACTTCCAGAGTTTCTTATTTCCCCAATCTAAGGATAGCAGATCACCTCCAGCGGGTTCTATCTGTTTAACCCTACAGGGAATTTTGTGCTCAGCTCCTCTGGTAACTAGACATCCAGGTTTAGGTTAATTTCAGATATCTTCACCTCGTGTACCTATTTCTGGAGAACCTCCTTTCACACTTCAATGTACAGCTGGCTGCTGCAACCCTCATTGGGGGCGGCAGGAGGGGGCGTTTTAGGTGCTTGCTCTTTTCAGAGCAGGACCTCGCTCTCCTCAGTTTGTACACACAGCAGCCGCCGAAGTGCGTGCAGCTCTGCTCTGAGTCTGCATCCCCAGTAAATGTGCACCCTAGGCCGGCACCCACCTCGCCTATAGGTGGCGCCGGCCCTGTCTCTAGACAGCCACTGACTGAGACTGCAGTCCAATTACATATGAAAAATATGGGTTGCACACACCTAAGTTTGAAGGAACATTCATTGTGAGTGGGACATACATTTAGTGGAGCTATGGCCCTGCCCGTAGTTTACTCTAGATGTCCTATAAACTTCAGAGTACTGGCTGGATACGCCACTGGCAGTCAAAAATTAAAGATTTAGTTAATGGATAAAAGAGAATTTACTGTAGAACCTTCACCAATTCCAGCCTTCTTGAGTAATTGATGTATGATCCCTAAAGGCTAAATCTATTAATCAAGTCCAATTAGTGCACTAGTGCATGGCTGCAACAAAACAAATGTGTCAAACTAATTGGCTGACTTCTAAAAGGGAACGCAATTGCGGAATTGGTTTTCTTTTAACCCTTTGAGTGCCAGAGGGGTACAGAACGCATCACTTTGCAATGCTTTCCATTCTCCTCTGGTACTCAAAGGGTTAATGCTGAGTATGTTTTTGTTCTATATGATCCCATTTACTTGCGGCAAAACCATTCAGCATAAACAGGATTTTTATAAAACATGTTCTTGTTCTAGACTGCGTTGGCTAGTTTCAGAGTTTAACTTTAGTCTTTTAGGAACCAGAAGGGTGTGAAAAGCAGAATTAAAGGGTTAACATCCCATAAAGGGCCACAGGGAGAGGTTAGCATGCATTAAATGTGCTGCTGTTTAAACAATAGAGAAATCCTCATCCAGCAGGTTGAGAGTGAAGCTTTGGTTGGAGTTTTGAAAAGAGAAAAAAAAAAAGATGGAAGCTTCATATTGTTAAGGGATACCCTCAATATATTTTTTCCCCTCAAGTATTAATTTCTTTTAAAGGGGCAGAAAGACCTTCTTATGGATGTATATTTTAGTGCTTTACTGCTAGGAATTGTTTCAATCAAAAGTTATTAACCCTTTGAGTACCAGAGAGGTAATCAACACATTGCTGTACAGTGAGTTGCACACCCCTTTGGTGCTCAAAGAATTAAACTGCATCGAGTTTAAGACTTTTTGCAGCCAGGTGATGGAGTTGCAATTGCTGCATATGAACAGCCGAGAGTTGCAGACACAATCTTCCCATAGATGGATGTAGTAATATAGGCAGGGCTTAAAATATGAAGTCCTTTGCTACTAGCCAGACCAGAAAAGTTACTCGCCACTGCAAGCCATAACATACCCACCAGGGCTTAATTTCTACAGGCATCTAGCAGCAAACCATCATGAACCCAAGCCATAAAAAAATGGCATTCACAGTAACCTTGTTGTACTCAAGAAGAAAAATCCTACAACATATAGTTTTCATAATTAGGGTTTATTGTCCATTAAAGGGTTAGTAATGTCAAAAAACCCACACCTTTTTTAGCATTTAGAAGAGCTTAAAAAGTTGAGCTAAATGCAAAAAAAACGTATCTCTCAAACCACTATGGTTTGAGAGATACAGGCTGTCAGCAGGAGATCCGTGTCGGTTGACACAGAGGCTCTGCAGCAGAGCCACAATCTCGTTATTGACAACAAATCCCTTCGCTGGAATGGTCTATAACGTGTGCTTGTAAACCAGGCACACCTTTTAGACCATTCCAATGAAGGGATTCATTGTCAATAACGCGATTACAGCTCTGCTGCAGAGCCTCTGTGTCGATCGACATGGATCTCCTGCTGTCAGCTTTACAGCTGTCAGCAGGAGACATCGAACTTTAAATGCCTGTATCTCTCAAACCATAGTGGTTTGAGAGATACATTTTTTTGCATTTAGCTCAACTTTTTAAGCTCTTCTAAATGCAAAAAACTTTTTTTTGACATTACTAACCCTTTAAAGCATATAATAACAGCTCATTAACCAAATGTTTCTTTGAAAACACACACCCTAGCTTTAAATAATTATAAATATTTAAACCCCTGTTGACTTTTCTGTCATGCAAAGGATTAGACAGATTAAGATATGGTTTAGCTTTTTATAATTATTCTGTTCCATATTAATATGCAAAGGAACCTGATTTTCATGCATCACTGACAGGGAATGATAAAGTTCTATCATGATAAATAATCTATTCTGGTGGTTCTCAATCTTTTTTTGAGCTAAACAGACCTAACCCACAGTTCTGGATTTTTGGGGCACACTCAGGCCGTAATTAGGGTAAACATCACCCCTGACAGGTCCCATTTGTAATCTAAAAGGAAGGAGAAATAAATCTATCTTTCAAAACTGAAGCAGAAGGCATAGGAAGTTTAATTTCTGTCTGGAATTATCCAATGTAATTCCCCCACCAAAACTAGTTCTTGTCTCACTAACAGACCAACTTTAACTCACAGGGGCACTGAATAATGCAGGTCTAACCCTCTGGCATTGTCCTATCCAAATCCTCTTGAGCAAACGGTTTTAATTTAATGCCAGTCAAGCAATTCACTTGCCTCTAAAACTCATGTCAGTAGCCATATGGATGCGACTGTGGAAGTCATTGTCACAAACTACCTGTCGCGCATGACTGCCTTCAGCTACCACTTTCGGTCATGGCAAGTGATCTTCAAGACTGTATGCAGTTTATAGAATCACCTTGTGTCTCACTGCCTACTTCCCTTTTATTTTCTTCTACATCAGAAGAGTCTCACAAATAACTACCTAATGCCACCACTTCCAAGTGAATAACTTCACCTCTGCCTCACCTTCCCACTTGCTTTGTACTCTGCCATCACTACCTGGTTTTACCTCTCTCCTTCCTCAGGTGTTATTTCCTCTACATTCCTTACATGGCCATTCACATGGCTGCTGTTGTAGGCAAACTGGCCATCACTCATACCAGCTGATTTCACTGGTCAATGTTTATAATAAAATACAGAACTGGGACAATAAAGAAATAGAATGCATTAGGAATGTTCCGACTATCCTCTTCAGTTTCTGGCTAAAGGAAGAGGTACTGACAGGGCATTGCTGGAAGCTGGCGTTGGAACCGTGTTGGGCTTTCGAATTTGACTCTGTTGAGGGCGAGAAGGAATCAGAGCAGCAACATTTTGTCCTTAATTTCCATAAATATTCAACTGAAACTCTCACATTTTTCTCAAAGTTCTTATAAAAAGTGGGCATTCTAGGTGAGTGCCCACTGCACCCTGATTGATAACCAGTGATTTAATCACTCACATTAATAATATCAAAGTACTTTACCAGGAAGGATACACTGAGATTGTCTCTCATTTTAATTATGTCCTGGGGGTATAGATATTATTACCCAATTTAATGGTACTCATTTTATCTACCTTGGAAAGATGAAAGGAGAAGTTGACCTTGCTGGGACTAGAACCTGTGACCTTGAGGTGTATTAACCAACTGAGCCATCTCAGCAGCACTGAATATAAAATTAGTTTGACATTACTTACTTGTCCATTATGGGAGCGGTGTTCAAGCTGTCATAATGAAAACATTGTTGGCAAGTTGGTGGTAAAAGGAGAACAATACTTTCAGAAGTAAATCCATGAAAATGTGTCAAAGAATTAAAAAGGGTGGCAAGATGCGACTGATGAATATTGCCCTTAAGAAGGTCTAATTTTTGTCTTTGAAAATTTTCATTTTAAACAAACAATTTATTATTTTTTTTTTTTTACCAGTTAACACCTACTACTGCTTGTATGTGAACAGGAATTTACTTTATCTTCCTCAATTTATACCATTTTTATTTTGTTAGGGAGAAAAAAATAACAGAAAACAAAGAGTGAAGGCAAAAATATATATATTTTTCTGAAAACCCCCTAAAATTTGACAGTAAATTAAACCACACCCACTTTTAAAATTGCTTTTTCCCTTTGATGGAGGTGGCGGCATTAGATGCAAAAAAATGTTTGAGAATTGACAGACCATTGAGAAGTAACTTTTTCAGAATTACAGACAAGTTCAGTTACCACAACTTTTTGAACATCTCTCCCTTACTGTTTACTGCAGAGATGGCCAAAAATACAAAAACAAGAGGAGTCAAATAGCATCTGTGAAGCTAATTAGAGGTTTTAGGTGCTAATGAAGATGTAAAAATAGATGCATAGAAACCCACCTCTAAACATTAGGAGCTAGAATTCCACATCCAGGAACCCCGGTGTTTCTTACTTAAAAATTAATATACTACAAGCTGTTAGTGCAATTCCAGAACCATAACCAGGTATAACATGAAGTGAAATGGCCAAGGTTATGTGATATAACAAGCTACAAGATGACAACATTTAACCCTTTAAGGACCAATATACATTACAAATGCATTAAACGCCCCTCTGGTCTAGGGATTTTGTTGCCTATGTGGCAACCTTCAAAAGGACGACATCTAAATGTCTCCTGTGTCAAAAGGACACATTAAAAATGTCACCCATGTCAAAACGATGCAGGCACTGGATTAAAAATGTCGCTCACAACAATCTTATTATTTTAAAGTGAGACATACTGTCCACCAGCCTATACAGTAGGCATTCTACTCTGGGTAGTGGAGAGATCGTATTTACCTGACCTCCTGTTTGACGCTCAACACAATTTGGCAGGTAAGAACAGGGTAGTTTTGATCAGTGTTCCTGGGATTGCTGTGCAAGGTGTATTTAACCCCTTAACGACCCTTGACAGTCATGGCACATCATGGGTTGTTTTGCTTTAAGTACCCAAGAAGTGCCAGGACAGTCATGGAATTCTGGGCTCCCCACACAGCTGCACGCCATTCGGGGAGCCCGGAACCGGATACAATAAAAAATTAAAAGTGGTCCGTGATCGTTACGTGCCGGCTGCGTGTGCATGCGGCTGGTCCTTAAGGGCTTGAGGTCCTTGTCATCAGTGTTCATGTCTGTAGGTGGTTACCTCATATTCCTTGACAGACATTTGTAGAGTCTGTAGAGGCCATGCATGGTTCTTCAGGGAAAGTTTGTGCACCAAATGACAGGAAAATGTGAAATGGTGCCTGCCGTGGCCTTGTGCGCATTTCTGAGGATGCGACTTGTGGACGTGACTCCTGTTGTGGCTTCCATTATCTGCTGTGGGGTTGCACCACTTTTCCAATTTATGGGATGTTTAGTTGAACATGGAGGAAGCAGCAGCAAGGAGCATGGCATTGACATTAATATCAGTCCCTGAGGAGACATGCACAGCATTGGTCACTTAAACTTGGCATTTTCTCTAACCCTTTGAATGCCCACAAGCAATGCGCACAAGGCCATGGCAGGCACCACTTCATACCAGCCAAATCATCTGGGACTAGCTTTCTGCCTTGTCGATATCCCCAACATGGTAAGATGTGGGAGAGAGGGCGGCAATGGACGGAATAGAGCTGCATGTGTGTATAATGTAGGGATCTCAATTTCTAAAACGGTAACATGTTGAGTTCGGCAAGCTGACTCTGACAACATTTTGACATCCCCATTTTAGTTGAAGTCGCACTATTCAAATTCGATATTTCCTCTACAACATTCTCATAGTAAACACTGGTCTAGGAGGGATGTACCTTCAGCTTTTAGGTGGAGACAACTGCAGAAAACAAACCAGTGATCTAGGCATTTGACTATTTCACTAGTACTGATATATTAAAGGGCAATTTGCACAGTTTACTAAGTCTGCTGCAATGGAAGCAGGCATAGGAGATGTTTTGGGGCTGTACAGTGCAGCTCCAGGCTTTTTACTATGTTCAGGCCAGGTCAGAAAAACAACCTCATTGTCTGGAACGCAACCCAGAGATCTGTGTCTCTCAGCCATCATCTACTGGGTTGTGTGCTCATTCCTCAGGCTTTCAAGCTCAATACAGAGAGTCTATGGGGACCTGCATCATGCAGAACAGGAACTGCGTGATTCAGTTCAGTCTGTTCGAAGGTGAACACTGGGATGTTTCCTTTTAAAGGGATAGTAATACTTAAAATGTAAAAAAAATATATATTTTAGTGTTTATCCCCTTGAGTAAAACAAGGATACTCTCACTGCTGAGAGATATTTTATTAAAAAAATATAACAGCTCAAACTTGAATTTTTAGGTGCAGTATCACAGTGGCCTGAAAATGTACAGTGGCGCTGTTGCTACACCATCCTATGGACTGCTCTGGTCTGTAGACCATAAATCTCCATAGGATGGTGTAGCAACAGCGCCACTGTACATTTTCAGGCCACTGTGATACTGCACCTATAAAATTCAAGTTTGAGCTGGTATAATTTTTTAAATAAAACATTTCTCAGCAGTGAGAGAGCCCTTGTTTTACTCAGGGGGATAAACACTACAATATATATTTTTTTTACATTTGAAGTATTACTATCCCTTTAAGCCTTTGTTTTGCTTCCCCCATACTGGAGTTCACAATGCAGCTGCAGATTCACCAGCAGATCTGCTTACAGGAGTGCAGAACTCCCAGTGGGGCAACTCTCACAATGCAGTTGCCCTTTAACCCTCCAAGTCGAGAAGGATGTGCAACTCATTGCCAATTTGAAGAACACCCAAATGGTCAATGTATTTTTGCCTCAAATGCTTTCATTCAAAGCTGTCAAACGTGGTTGTCATTTGGATGTTTATTACACATTAGAGGCTCAATACTTGTCATTTGCTCAAATATATCAGACGATCCGCCAGCTGAAGTACAAACAAATACATAAATTATTGCTGTGATACATCTGAGGGGAATCTATGTAATGCAGAAATGCAGCACTAGAAGATTATTCAAAGAAAAGAAAACAACAACACTAGATTGAAAACACATCAGTTCTCTCCTATTTTTTTTTAATTCGGTTTCTTATTTTAGGTTATGTTGCATTTATTTATTCTTGTCAAATAAATATTCTGCGTTATGCCTTAGGGATGTTTATGTTTTGTTAAACTCTGCAGTGTACTATTCCCAGGTCTAGGTAGTCTATGACTAATGGATATATGTATACATACAAAACTGGATCAATTCACTGCACCATTGGGAACAAATACGACTTTTCATTGATTTTAAAATAGGATTTTAGTCTTACCTGTTAAATCCTTTTCACTTAGTCCATACAGGTCACTGGTACTCTGGGAGGCGTAAGTCCCCTTTAATAGGCAGGAACAACTTATGCAAATAATTTGCAAGGGGCGGAGCCTCCCCTCTTACTTAAGCCACCTTCTGGCCAGAGCCACTTTAGATTGATTTGAGACCCTAAAAACTGACCTCAGGTAAGCAAAAAGAAAGACTCCTGTGAGCATGCCCGAACGGTCTCCCACTGAATGCCACAGGAGAGCCAAGACTGGTCCCTTGACAGGGTGGGAGACCAGTGACCTGTATGGACTAAGTGAAAAGGATTTAACAGGTAAGACTAAAATCCTATTTTCACTGTCGTCCAATACAGGTCACTGGTACTCTGGGATGTACAAACATTGAGCTGATCCAGAGGCGGGAAGTAAGGCAAGGACCAGGCGCAAGGCCCAAGTCACTAGAACTGTTATGACCAGATGATAACATAGCCCAAACTGTAAGTGTCAACGGACACCAACCAAGGGAACAATCCCTGAACTAGCACAGCACACGGAACTAGAGCCAACCGGGCTCAACAGTAAAGAAGCACTAAGGATCACAGAGCGGAAGACCTACACAGGCAAGACTGCCTCCAGGACCTTCCTTCCAAAACTGGCATCAGCCGACGCCAGTACATCAACTCGATAGTGCTTTGAAAATGTGTGCACAGAGGACCAAGTGGCCGCTCTGCACAGTTGATCAGCAGAAGCTTGATTCTTGTAGGCCCAAGAGGCCCCAATAGATCTGGTGGAATGGGCAGTTACCCGGAAGGGAACATGCTTATTCCTCAACTTATAGGCTTCACGGATGGTAGCCTTAATCCAAGAGGCAAAGGTAACTTTGGAAGCCGGTCTTCCTGCCCTAGGCCCCTCAGGAATGACGAATAGAGCGTCAGACTTCCTGATAGACTCGGTGCGATGAACATAAAACTTGAGGCAACGCACCACATCCAACAGATGGAGATCTCTTTCCTTGTCAGATGAAGGATTAGGGCAGAAAGAGGGAACCACAATCTCCTGATTGATGTGAAACTCAGACACAACCTTGGGTAAGAATTCCTTGGTAGTGCGAAGCACAGCCTTATCCTTGTGGAACACCAGGTAAGGAGGTTTACAAGACAAGGCCTGTAACTCTGCTACCCGGCGCACTGACACAACAGCCAAGAGGAAGGCCATCTTCCAAGTCACAAGACGTAATGGAATGGAAGCCAAGGATTCAAACGGTGGTCGCTGAAGAACTCCCAGCACCAAATTGAGATCCCACTGGGGAGTAGGACTCTTAAAGGCAGGTCGAACATGAGTCACACCCTGGAAGAAGACTTTCACATCAGGAAGGACAGCAAACCGTTCCTGGAAAAACACAGACAAGGCAGAAGTCTGAACTTTGAGGGAACTCAGACTGAGCCCCTTATCCACACCGTCCTGCAAGAAGGCCAGGACAGTGGGAAGATGGAAGTCAAGAGACAACTTCTTGTCAGAGCACCATGTCACGAAAGTCGACCATATGCGATGATAGATCTTGGAAGACACAGGCTTACGAGCACTGAGCATCGTCGATACCACAGAAGGAGAAAAGCCTTTCTTAGCTAGAATCGAGGATTCAACCGCCATGCCATCAAATGGAGAGAGTGAACATCCTCTTGCCACAGATACCCCTGAAGAAGCAGGTCCGGACGGGCTGGAAGTGGGATTGGATCCTTCACTGACATGGCCATCAATTCCGGAAACCAGGACTGGCGAGGCCAGTTTGGAGCAATCAGGATGACAGGACAACGTTCCCTCTTCAACTTCTGGATAACTCTGACCAATAGAGGAAGAGGAGGGAAGATGTAAGCCAGGGAGAAGTCCCAAGGGATCGACAAGGCATCCACTGCTAGAGCAAGGGAGTCCCTCAACCGGGAGCAAAACACCGGAACCTTCCTGTTGTGTCTGGTAGCCATCAGATCCACCACAGGCATCCCCCACCGTTGAGTGAGCATGTGAAACACCTCTGGGTGCAGAGCCCATTCTCCGCTGTCGACGGTATGACGACTGAGGAAGTCTGCCATGACGTTGTCCACGCCTGGAATATGAACCGCAGAGATGACAGGCACGTGATCTTCTGCCCAAGACAAAATATCCTTGACCTCCCACCAGGCGGAACCGCTTCTTGTGCCGCCTTGCCTGTTGATGTAAGCCACCGCCGTGGCGTTGTCGGACTCCACTCTGACTGGAAGACCGGTCAATTGAGACTCCCAGTGCCTCAGGGCCAGCCGGACAGCTCGAAGTTCCAGAACATTGATGGAGAGCATGGATTCCTCCAGACCCCATTTCCCCTGAGCACTGAAGCGACCCCAGACTGCACCCCAGCCCCGAAGGCTGGCATCCGTAGTGACTGTGGTCCAAGGAGGAACTAGAAAGGATTTCCCTTTCAGGAGATGAGAGAGATCTAACCACCAGTGCAGACTCGACTCGACATGAGGAGGAAGAGAAACAGACAGATGTTGATGATCTGGATGATTCTTGCACGTCTGGATCACGAATCTCTGAAGATCCCTGGAGTGGGCCATGGCAAATGGTACTGCTTCGATTGTGGAAATGAACTTCCCCACTAAGGACGACAACTTCGAAACTGGAATCTCGTCCAGGTCCAGAATTCCAGCCACTCTGACAGCTATCTGGTGAGCCACGTCCTCTGGAAGAAACACCATGCATTGGCGAGTGTCGAACAGGAGACCCAGGAACAGAAGCCTCTGAGATGGAATCAAGTCCGACTTGTCCAGATTCAGGATCCAGCCATGACGGTTCAGGGTGTGCATGCACATCTGTAGTTGCTGAAGGAGAAGCTCCGCTGAGGAGGCCTTCAGAAGGAGATCGTCCATGTAGGGGGTCACTCTGATCCCATCCTGATGGAGCACCGCTATCAATGAGCCCAACACCCTCTGGAAGACCTGAGGGGCTGAAGTCAGCCCAAAGGGGAGCGCTGCAAACTGAAAGTGTCCCCTGTGGCAGGCAATCCTGAGATACCGTCTGCTCTCTGGATGAATAGGGATGTGAAGATAAGCATCCTGAAGGTCCAGGGAGGCAAGAAACTCCCCTGGAGACATTGCTGCAATCACAGAGCGCAGGGACTCCTGGCGGAAGTGGGAAGTCACCACATAGGCATTGAGATCTTTGAGATCCAAGATGGGACGGGCTCCTCCGTCCTATCTTTGAGATCCAAGATGGGACGGGCTCCTCCGTCCTTTTTGGCTACCACAAACAGGTTGGAATAAAATCCTGAACCTGTGTCCCCCTGAGGAACCGCCTCCAGGACCTCTTTGTCCAAGAGATCCTGAATAGCGTCGTCGAACAGACGCCTTTTTGTGGGTTCCTGAGAAGGACGAGTAAAATGGAATCGAAAAGGAGGAAGGGAAGAGAAAGGGATCCTGTATCCCTCTGACACCACCTGAAGAACCCATGGGTCCGCCACTGACTCCTCCCAAGTCCGGCGAAAGATGCGGAGACGACCGCCTACAGCCGGATGCGGACCCGGGTTCGGCGAGTCATGCCGAAGCAGTCTTGGAGGTCTTGGCCTTGGAGGCAACTTTGGGCCTCCAGGACTGTTTGGGCTTGGAGGAGGAGCGCGTAGTGGGAGGACCCGTTTGGGCCGAGGAGCGTGTCTCAGTCTGAAAGGAACGAAAGGACCGATTGCGTTTGGCTGGAAACTTTTTCTTAAAGACTGAGGGTAGAAGAGTACTTTTACCGCCAGTAGCCTCACTGATCATTTCTTTGAGTTCAGACCCAAAAAGCAAATTCCCCTGAAAGGGCAAGGAAAGCAAAGCCTTCTTAGAGGCTGTATCAGCAGACCAAATTTTCAGCCAAAGAGCGCGTCTAGCCACCACAGAAGAAGTGGAGGCCCTCGCCATCATGCGCACAGCATCAAAAGCAGCATCAGCAACATAGTTCTGAGCTTCAGTGATATTAGCAAGAAGCTGCAACTGTTCAGATACAGGCGCATCCTGGCGAACCGCTTCAGTCAGTCGTTCAGTCCAGGCCGCAATAGCTCTATTAACCCATGCCACAGCAAAAGTGGGGCGCATGGCTGTGCCAATGGAGGCAAAAATAGACTTAAGAGAGAGCTCTAGTTTCTTATCCGTCCAGTCCTGCAAGGCAGAGGCATCTGAGACAGCCAAAGCAGTAGATTTGGATAGTCTAGACACAGGAGCATCCACTTTGGGAGGATGAACCCATTTTGCCAGCTCCGCCTCAGGAAAAGGGTAAAGTTTGGCAAACTTTTTGGAGACAGAGGAAGATCTATCAGGATTCTTCCATGCCTCAGAGACCAGACGGGCAAGAGTAGGGTTAGTTGGAAAACAAACAACTGGTTTAGATGGCTTTTTCTGAAAAACATCAGTTGGATCATAAGTGGATTCCTGAGTCAGAGGAAGGTTGAGCGTATTCAGAACCGCTCTGATCAGACCCTCAGCCGAAACTTCAGGGTCACACTCATAGGGGTCCCCAATGGACCTGTTAGATTCAATAACAGTACGTTCCTCAGCATCAGAATCCTGTAAAAGTTCTTCTTCAGAAGAATCAGTGATATCAGGAGCTCCCTGTGGCTTAGGCAGGGAGGTCCTGATAGTAGAGGGGGTCTGCCAGACCTGGAGAGCCCCCTGTACCTGAGAGGGAAAGAGTTGAAGCGTGGATCTGAGATCCCTAGTGGCAGCTTTAAACTCCCTCACCCAAGATGGCTCAATAGCGTGGCTGGGAAGCCCAGGGTTGCTATCTTGACCAGTACAATTAGGGCATAGATCCCCCACATTATCGCCATCCAGCCCAATGTGGCAAGAGGAGCAAAACGCCATGGGGGTAGCGGACCCCCCATCCTCCTTAGACTTGGGTCTAGCCCCTAGCTCCAGTGAAGTAGACATGCTCACAGCGTCAATATACCCCACTAATAACACTATCACCCAGAAAAAGTGTTAAGATTAAAGTTTCACCCCAGAAATGTTCTAAAAACGGACTTATCTGGCCAGCGAAGGGTTAATCTGTTGAGGAGAGAGAAGGCTCGGTCCCTGCGTAGTGTACTCGCCTAGGAAAAGTACCACAAAATGGCGGCCGTCGTGACAGCCAATCAGAAACGAGCGCGAACCAAGCGCTCATGGGAAATGTAGTTTTTTCCTACAAGTACCCCAAACAGTGCCCGAAGCCCCCCTGAACACCCCACATAAATAAAACACATTCCGGATGATAGAGCAGGAGCCTAGAATTAAAATGAGCCCTCTCTGAAGTTGCTGTGACAAGCGGTTCCAGAGATATGTCCCATACTGTGAATTCCCATAGAGAGTAAAGGAGCCCTTGCGTCTGAGCGGGAAAAAGCCGCGCTTAAAGGCGCGGAACACTGAATACCCAATGCTCCAAAACTCAGAGAATAACACAGAAATTGCATAAACAGTAATAATGCAATAAAAACACCCTATGAGTGCTGGAGTGTATTAAAACTCCCAAATACAAGCCCATCAAAGGGACACTGTGGGGACAAGTGGACCTTCAGCACTCAATGGGTGACTCACCTTCCTTGCTGACTTCTGTCTTCAGGTGACCATGATAGGGAGGGAAAGAACCAGAGGTAAATTCCCCAACAGGGGAGCTGCTTAACACAAGCTGTCCCCTCTTCAGGGTATAGGTCCACAGAAAATCCCTGGAAGCTGCACCAGCCACTTTAAAGAGGGCAATTCACAGCCATGGTCACCCTCCTAATGGTGGTATTCCATATTTGAATAAAAAATAATAAAATACTAAGATGCATAGATGTTCTCTACCTGGTGTGGAAGCACACCAGGAACAAATCAATCTAAAGTGGCTCTGGCCAGAAGGTGGCTTAAGTAAGAGGGGAGGCTCCGCCCCTTGCAAATTATTTGCATAAGTTGTTCCTGCCTATTAAAGGGGACTTACGCCTCCCAGAGTACCAGTGACCTGTATTGGACGACAGTGAAATAGGGCTTTTAACTCAGTGAATGCTAGAGTCTCAAATGCACGGCTTTGCCATTTGTTGGAGATGCTTTACCATAACAGGAAGTTTACCTTTTGAGTGCAGGAGAGATGATAATGCATTGAACACCTCTCTGACACTCAGAGCTTTCAAATAGTTATTGAAATCAATAGGAACTTTGGAATTTTGATTTCGTCCCTATGGTACAGCTGATTTCATCCATAATTTATGGAGTCCATTTTATTTTCACTTTTGAGTCACAAGATCAGAAATCAATATCTGTGGCAGTTGTTCAATTTTATTATATAAGGGTGAATTACAGCCTTTTAGCTATTAATTTACAAAATCTACTTTAGAGACGATTAAAACGTTTAGTTATATAGCGCCACAAGTGTACAAAGTGCTTTACAATTTAAGTGTTTGGACAATACACAGTAACAAGTGCTTAACAAACTGAAACACTGTAAGTGGGGTCCCTGCTAGAAAGCGTACAATCTAAAGTGGTAATGGGAGACATACAGAGTACATAAGGGTTAAGGGCTCGATCCAAATGTTGGCGTCGCCAGAAAAAACTGGCAACGCTGATTTTAACGTCAACTGAGCAATGCAAATGTTCCACTAGTAACAAGCAACCCCAGTTCTGAAACACACTTCGCCTGTCGCCAGAACAGCAAGATCTCACCCATAGAGGATAATGTACACGCGACGCCAAAAGCTATTCAAATGTTGGAGTTAGGGCTAACTCACGTTAAATTGCAACATTTCTCTCCAGAAATCTAACGCCTATTTTTTTTTTTGGAGAACAGCACACCACACAGAGTAAAAAAAAACACCGTTGCCAGTTCTGAGCAGCATTCTCTGTGCTTTTCCCTACCCAGCCACTAGGGGAACACAGAGATCTGGGATTCTTTGAATGCCATAGGGATGTGCACTGCTCACCCCTGTGGCATTCAAAGGGTTACAATAATGAAAAGTAGTACACCAAGCACTACACAATGCCCCCCTTTGACCCCCCCCCCCCCTTAGTATGTCACATATATTGCATATATGGGACATACTAACCCCATCCACATCCACCTCATGGACTTCCATGTAGTGGACAAATCCCCAGCGCTCCCTTCATTTATTTAATATAAATCCTTTATTGCTGGCTGGGGGCATTCAAGACGACAGAGGCAGTGGAGGAGGCGGGTGGAAGGGAGAGAGACATTGGAGGAAGCGGGTTGCAAGCTTGTATTTGCTGCCCGCTTCCTCCGATACCTCTCTCCCCTCCTCATGCGTTGGCATTGTGCCCGGCTGCCTGGCGTTGCACGTTGTACAATTCGTCCCTTCTCACAATGCGCATTGTGAGAAGGGACGAATTGTACAACGTGCGACGCCAGGCAGCCTGGCCATTTACTGTCACCTGGAAGGGCGCTACTGGCACAGGTCAAGGTGGGATAAGGAGTAGCTCAGTTTTTGACATGTTGAGTTTGAGGTGCCTATGAGTCATCCAGTCTGAGATAGTCAAGAGGCAATCTGTGACTTTAGACTGAGCACAAGGATTCAGTCGAGGTGCAGATAAATAAAGCTAGGTGCCAGAGGCAATATTTGGGTCCTAATAAGTTAATAAGTTCACCAAGTGTTATTGTGTACAAAGAACAGAACCCTGAAGAAGAACAGAGAGGTGGACAGAAGAGGAAAAAAAAGAGGTGGCAATGGAGACACTGAAGGATCGGTTAGTTAGATAAGAGGACAGCTGGTTCAGCGCTAAGTTACAGATGCCTAAGGAGTAAAGACTTTGAGGAGAGCATGATCGACAATGTTAAAAGCAGCTGAGGGATCAAGCCGAATAGTACTGAACAGTGACCTTGCGATTTAGTATAGATCATTGACCACTCTTGTGAGTGCAGTTTCTGTGGAGGGAGCAGTATGAAAAATCAGACTGTAACAGGTTGAGCAGGTTGTGTGGAGGTTATGTGGACTAAGGAATTAAGTGGGAGTAGGAAAGGCATTCCAAAAGAGAGAAACTAATAGATAACGAGAAGGTGTGATGCAGTCAGGGGAATTGTTTCGTAAGGATAGGTGTCACGATGGCATGTTTGAAGTCATCAGGAAAAGTAGCACAGGCAAAGGAGGAGTTAAATATCTAAAAGTACATGGATTAGCGTGGGAGAGGGATTGAATAACGTGAAAGGGAACCGGGTAGTTGTTAGTCAATTCCGCCTCCGTGACTGGTGAGAAAAAGTCCTGCATACAGAAGTGCATAGCTATAATCCTATTGCTTATCAGTTTTCATCAATTTCAGTTACCAGATTTAACCATTTCCCATGCCACAACTGATATTTTTGGGCATACCACCAATAGAGTTAATACATTTCACATGCATCAATCATAATGATTCTTCTTGAATTTGCATCCATGAAGCACAAGAGTGATTTTCATCTACTTCCAAGAGGTCCTGAAGCCAATACTAGCTAAATGATCATGTTTCAGAGGCAGATAAACATGGAATCCCAGATCATTCAAATCACACAATTGCCTTGTCCCTGCAAATCTGAGTGCAAACAGCCATCTCTATAGGCGATTAATACAAACCATCAATGATTTAAATGGGTCTTTTGATCATCTGAGTGCCAGAGGGATGTGCAATACATTGCACACCCTCTGGTACTCAAAAGGTTAATCCCTTAACGACCCTTGATGGTCATAGTACGTCATGGGTAAATCTGGCTGAACGACCCATGACGTACTATGATCATCATGGAATTCCGGGCTCCCCCCGCAGCTGCACGCCGTTTGGGGAGTCCGGAATCGAAATCTAAAAAAAAAAAAAAAAAAAAGCTCTGTGGTCCTTAAGTGACTGCTGCGTGCCTGCGCAACCTGTCGATATGGGGTTAAATGCAAGAAATTTCTCCATGGCAATGAACAACAATGTGTAGGAGACCTCTCTACCATTCATGGGGTTAAAGAAACTATGGAATAAATGAGAATGGGACAGTTTGGTTACTTTAGAATTGCTCCTCTTTCAGTGTGTATATGAAAGACTTTCACCATAATGGTAGTGAGTTGTTCCTTGGGTACACTCAAGATAAACAATGGCAATGACATAATAAACAGCTACCATGCATCATTACCAAACAAACACTGACCAGCATAGTTTAATACGGACGTAATTAAATAAATAAAAACATACATTGCACCATATGACCCGACACTAGAGATGCACCGACACCAATTTTTTAAGACCGAGTACGAGTACCGATACTTTTTTCAAGTACTCACCGATATCAGTTACCGATACTTTTTGTTTTGCGGTCTCCCCCTCGAGCCCCCTCCTTTTGCCTTGGCTTTTTCTCTCCCTTTTGATCCCCCTTTCTCTCCATCCTTGACTCTTGATCCCACCCTTTTGCCTCTCTCTCTCTCTCTCTCCCTCCTGATCCCCCTCCCTTTGCCTCTTCTTGGCCCCCTCCTTTTGCCTCTTTTTTTTTTTTTTTCTCCCTTAGTTGCTTTTGCCTCTTTTTCTCCCTCTTGACCTCCCTCTTTCTTCATCCGCTCTTGATGCCCCATCTTGCCTCTATTGATCCCCCTTTGCCTGCCTTACCCTCCTCTGCCAGGTGCTCGCTGTTCTCTCGCGAGCCCAGGCAGAGGTCAGAGTCGGAGTGTTGCCATAATAACCCACGGCAAGGCTCCGACGCTGAGGGAGTGAGAGAGGTGACCAGGGAGCATTGTGAGCAGCTCCCCGGGCTCCCTCTCTGCAGCACGGACCCTGACACAGGGTATCGGTGCTGGCATCGGCCGCATTTGGGCGAGTACGAGTACTCACGCAAATGCCGGTATCGGTGCAACCCTACCCGACACATTTTGTGCAGGACACACATTTTACCACAGACATGTAGCTTCTTCTGATTAGAATGTGTCAGGTTATTTACTGCTGTGAACGAGTGAATAAAAGTCAATTCATACCTCTCCTGCTCAGTGTCTGTTTGCTGAAGTATATAATCTGTTTGTATGTTACAGACATGAAATACAGATAAAAAGAACACCTTTTTCTAATAAATCCAACACAATACATCACAGCATAGGTAGGGGATCAAATCAAGGGAAACTGGTGGCACCACATTATTTATTTAAATTGGGCTTTTGACTATTTGAATACTAAACAGATTTCCACTATATTGCTTAACAGTGCAAAGAGGTTGAACGCCCCATTTAAATCTATGGGAACTTTTTATGTTCTCTAAGGAGCAGTTGGTTTGGCCCAGAATTGGTCCCCTTTTGACTTCATACATACGCCCCATCAGTCTTAGTTTGTAGTAAAGCTATTCTAAGTTTCTTGTCTTATGTGCTATCATAAGACAAGAACGGAAACAATTAATACATCCGATTCTGATCCATCTCTCAGAGAATACTGAAGAATATAAAGATGGTTTCCAACACACCGATTTATGTTCTTGCAAGCGTTTAGATAAAGTAAGCCTTTGAGGAGCCATGACACATATTTATGGCCACAATGTTATACAAAATGCAATCAGCTTTTATTTATTAAGCAGTGAAGTGCAAGGGCCAGCCAGAGTGGGAGAGGCATGTAATGAAAATCTAAGGGGCATGAAGGTAAGGGGATTTAACCCTTTGAGTGCCAGAGGTGTAGACAATGCATTATGAAAATGCGTTGCCTTCTGCTGGCATTCAAAGGGTTAAAAGGGGGGTGCACCTAGATGAAGAATATATATTTGTATTAATAAAACACATTGGGGAGTTTATTTTGCATACTTCCAATTATCCCAACAAAGTTAAAAAATATGTAGTTTGATATTTTCACCATTGATTGAATTTCTCCGGGGCCTCTTAATTCAGCAGGTTTCCTCCTTCCTTTTTAACTTTTAGCCCTTTGAGTGCCAGAGGGGTGTCCAATGCATTTCAAAGAAAAGGGTTATCTTCCTACTGACCTCAATGGTGGAAATTTGAAGCAGCGACATGAACGGAGATGTGTGTGTGTGTGGGGGGGATTTTAGCAGTTGACATCATAAAAGTAAAAAATGGAGGATTAGGACTCTCTGCTCTGCTATAGAAACACAAAAGGCTTCTTAAAAGTCATAGTATTGATTAATACTGAACAAAAAAAAATAATACTGCAGGGCTATCCTGCGAAGAAAAACAAGGGCACTCCCACAGCTGAGAGGTTTTATTCAAAGTTTATTACAGCTCAAACTTCAATTTCTGGGTGTACTATTTCCATTGCCTAAAATTTTATGATGGTTCTTTTATGAAGTCAAGCCATGGACAGATCGGGTCAGCTGAATATAAACCTCAAATTTTGTCATAGAACACTCTGCTCCTTTATAGTGGCAAATCTGCTGGAGTCACATGGCAAGTAAGCACCATACTGTGTGATTAAAACAGGTTAAGGTCCACAACTACTACCCTTAAAATATAGGTTTGTATCCCTATACACACCACTGGCATTCAGGGGGTTTAGCCTGGCTAGAATGATAGAAAATGATTTTTACCATTATATCTGCATGATTCACAGATGATGGATAATATTTAATTGGTCGATAAAATCTTAACGGTCACTTTGAAGCAATTTTGTGTGTACTGGTTCTCCAAATATAATATTTAATTAGACCAGAATTTCATGTCTATTGAGGCAGACATCATTTTATTTAAAAGGACTCAAGGGCTATGAACTCCTTACACAACCACCTGTACAGCCAATAGGAATGAAGTTGCCACTAGCAGTTTGAACTCTTTCAGGAGGTAGGACAAGAAGCTCAAGGATGACCTCTCAGATATGAGCTGTACATTTATAATACTGCTCTATTGGAGTAGCAACAATTAACTATTAAAATACTGAGCTTTAACTTGTATTTTTATTTTTTTTTAATATGTGGGAATGATTTTTATTACATAATAATAATACCAGTAAGGAAAACATGATTTATTTTTTCCAGCACATCCCAACATCTCATCCTTCTGAAGGTTAATTTGGATTAAGTTGAGGCTTGGATATATAAAGTGGAGCAATTCAGGAGCAAACCAACTGCTCCATATGAGCATAAGTCCTTTTGAGTCTCCTCTTGGCTGCACATATAATTTCCACACAACATTTTTATTACAAAGCAGACCTAATGAAGAAAGAGCATAGTCTGGGGCATTAAATTTAGCAACCAATCTTTTAATATTACAAAAAAAAACACCCTAACCTCGTTTAAGAATCTGTGCTACAAGAACTAATTGGCTATCACCCAAAGGAGTGGAGCAAGCCAAACTTTAATACTTTAAGTTAGAAAAAAAGCCCACAGTATTATCCTTCCATCTTCAGCACGTAGCAGAAAGTCTTTGCTTGGCGTGACACCATATCTCCCAAGTGTCCCTCTTTAAGAGGGACAGTCCCTCTTTCCTTCTTTCCCACCCGGATGTCCCTCTTTTTAGGAGATCAGACTGTGATGTATATATAAGTGTATCACATTAGTCTACAGCAATAAAACTCACATTCTTGTTTGTTTAAACATCAGTATATGTGTATTTATACATTAGCCTGTGTAAATAAAATACTTTATTGATCTAAATCATGTATTAGGTTACACATGGAGGTATCAATAGGTCGTGAAATAGCATAAAAATTCTTGGTAATGCTCCGCCCACTGGCAACGCCCCCAGCAACACCCTCTAAAACACAATTGTCCCTCTTTGTCAATTTGAAATGTTGGGAGGTATGTGACACTGTTCAGTACTAAATTATGGGAAGTGAATTGTTACTAACAAAATGCTGTTTTAACCTTTTGCATGCTAGAGATGACTTCCAATGTTTTGGAGATATGCAACATTCAAATTAAAGAAGCAAGATAACTTATGAAAAATGATTTATGTGGAGTAAAACAAAATAAAGTATGAGATCCTTTATTCAAAAGTTATAGCAGCACAAACTTTATTTCAATCAAATTGCTAGCAACCGAGTATACTGGTGTCCATGTTTTAATGCTCTCTACAGGAGAGCTAAGGACACTTATAAAAAACACTCACTTCAGGGTTGCACCGATTCTTGTGTCATCTGGCAGAATTAAATTTTCATGAGCCTTCCTGATTTGAATGGATATATGGTCACCTTAGGGACAGTTGGAGCCCTAGACTACAGCTCTCCATAATAATTGATAAGAAAAAAGCAAAGAAATGTTTTAAAGTCATTGCAAGAATTAAAGCGGAACTACCTCCCTTAAAATTTTGTATCAAATAATCCCGCATCTGGAGTCTAGATGCTCAGTAGTGCTAGTCGCCAGAATTTTTACCCGTTCCTGAGAATGGGCCTCTACTCCGGGATTGACAGGTAGGATGGAGCGCGCACATCTTTCCACAGTGCCGTCCGCTCTCCTGCTCTGTCAGTCCCAGCCGGCTCTAGGAGGTGTTGCTAGGAGCCGTTTGGCTCCAAAAGGGACAGGCAGCGCAGGCGCGCGGTCGTCACTAGGGAAAAATGTCTGCGCTCTCTACTACCTGTCAGTCCCGGAGTAAAGGCTAATTCTCATGAACGGGTAAATATTCTGGCGACTACCGCTACTGGTAGTTCCGCTTTAAAGGGCTTAACCAGCCCCAGTAGTGTCCGATCAATCTTTTTTGCATAGATGTCTTTCTATAAACGGTACACCAGCTAGTACATTCCATTCCATTATAACAGCTAGCTGTACATTAAGAGAAATGCACTAAAAAGCACCTTACCATTGTAGCCCACAGTTATCCTTGGAGTTGCATCCAGATCCACAGATGGCCCCTTGAATGAATATCCAATGGCTGTTATTGCATAGAAAACCACAAGTAAACTAGGCAAGTGCCTCTTCATCTCCTTGACCTGGTTATTGCTGGAGTTCGCCACAGGTTAAATCTGATAGGTTACGCTACTTGGCAGATAGGTGAAAGATATTCATCCTGAAAAACATAGATTAGAACATAAACATTCTGATCTGTCTGAGGATCCCAAGCACACTACACTTATGGATTTTTAAAGAGGCACGTAAACATTTAAAAGGGACCTTTTCATCTGAAAACAATGTTGGTGGTTTAGAAAGAACTTTCAAAAGGCACCTAAATGTTGTATTAGCTATTTATTTAGAAAGCTATTTTGTAAATGTATTGATTATGCTAATTAAGGCGTGCTGAGCAGGCACTTCCTGTCTTTGTCATAAATTATCACCTACAACCCCCAGCTCCTGCACTGACACTTAACCCTTTTCAGTGCTAGGGGAGGTAGGCAATGCACTGCTGAGCGCTGTCATTGAAAGGAGAGGTAATACAGGGTTAAGACCGGAAGTGCCTGCACAACCTGCCTTAACCCTTTGAGTGCCAGAGGGGTACGCAATGCACTGCAAAGCAATGCATTGCATTCCCCTCTGACACTCACAGGGTTAATTAGCATACTCTATACATCTAAATAACTCAAACATTACTTTTCTATAGACAATGGCTAATGTGCTATTTTGAATGTTCCTTTTGAAATCCACAAAATAGTTTTTTAGGTGAAATGTTCCCTTTAAAGAGTAAACTTAAAGGGATAGTAATATTTCATAATAAAAGCAGCTCCAATTAATCTTCATAGTATTTGGGCCACGGAGAGTGTTATTTCAATACTGTCAGAGTTGTAGTTCAAGAGTAACTGAATGATAAAGTATCCCCCACCCCTTTTACCTAGTGTAACACTACTCACCTCAGAACAGAAAAGGTGGTGTCCAGGTAGATTACAGAGAGGGACAATCTTCAATTAGCATAAGGGAAAATCCTGTCAAGGGGGCACGGTTTTCATTGTTCTCACAGTAAGAAGACTGTCCATTGCTGTGAGCTGCCTGGTCTCAAGACCAGATTCCACATCTGAGGGGAGGTGTCTTACACTATGTAAAAGGGTCGGGAGGTGGATACTTTATCATTCAATTAATCTTTAACTATAACAGTATTGAAATAGCACTCTCCATGGAACAAATACTATGAAGATTAATTGGAGCTGCTTATATTTTGAATCATTACTATCCCTTTAAGAGCTTATTCACCAAACTAAAGTGTTGCAATTCTGGCGCAAACCAACAGCATTATAGGAGGAAATACCATTGCTGTAATCCTTTGAGATCCAGTGGAGTTTCCAACGAACTGGCACTCAAAGGGTTAAATAAGGATTTTGACACCAACCCCCCTTAAATGCTAGAGACCTCTTTAGCATTAATAGGATTAGAATCTGCACTGAAATCATTATACATTTGTGGAATGTTCCTTTCAACTCTGTGGTGCAGTTGGTTTGCTCCAGATTTGCTTCTATTTAGCATAATAAATAAGTCCCTTAGGACTAGATCAACACATATTAGAGAGAAATAGGAATACAAGGATTTCTCAGAATATAGAAAAGTTATAGTTAAAAAAAAACAAAAAAACAGAAAGCCCACAGGATTTTCAACAGAAAAAATGCAATCCTAATGTCTAAAATTAATTACGTGGAATTCAGCATCACAAAGCCGTTACAGATACTAGAGGACAGACATGGGATGGACAACTACAGTGTATACAACTACAGATAAAAGTGGGCAGCCTGTTGGGTCTCCAGCTGCTGGAAACAATTGCCATCATTCTTAGCCAGCCGTTGGCCATTAGTAGTCATACGCACAAGAGTATCAAACACTCCTCATTACTGGGCACTAAATCATTGTCTCCCTCTGGTCTTATGAACAAAAGGGTCCAAGTGGGTTTCTGTGGAATTTGAGACCCTTTCTTGGTTTGCCTTTCAGTCGAGTTAAAGGGACAGTAATGTCCCATAAAAATTGTTTCTAGTTTTGTAGCGATTAAAAGAATAAACTAAGTGCTACAAACCCTCTCTCTCAAACCACTATGGTTTGAGAGATATAGGAATTCAAAGTTCCCCCTCCCTCCCCTTCTTCTGACGTCAGCTGTGATTTCGGCTCTGCTGCAGAGCCACGTGCTGGTCCCCTGACCGGGATCTCCTGCTTAGCACTTAGTTTATTATTTTAAGCTCTACAAAACTAGAAACAATTTTCATGGGACATTAGTGTTCCTTTAAGTGTGGGTTGATAGTTTTCAGAAGAAGCTGACACTAATGGGGATGGCAATATAAACATCTCTTTGCCACATATCATTACAAACTGACAGTTATATGGGGAATAGGAGCAAACGCCCAGGGTAACAGAACATACATACATACTGTGAGCATGCTGGTAAAGCTAGTCTTGAACATTTTTTGTTCTGTAGGTATAAAAGCTTGCTGGGTAATGGACTCAAATGTCAGAAGGACAAGTAATCACATGGGCATAATTAAAATAAGATGGCACTTCAAGCAAAATGTGTAAGTGTGCCACGACCCACCTTGGGTGAGTGGATATGTCTAGTGAAGAGGGGAAGGGGATTAGGTGAAAGACAACCATCAGGCCTCACGAATCCCATACAAATTAAAAGGCACTTTTATGGCAGGATAGTTACAATATGAAGTCTTGCCAGGTAGATCTACTACTACTGGCTTATAAACTAGGAAATGCATTGTTTTAGACATATTGATAATGTTATGTCATCCACTCTTTGGTGATGCCACTTCCTCTCTCAAGTTCACAATGGATGCAAATAAGCCAATTTATATACAGTGCCAGGAAGGAAAAGGAAGCAAAATTACAATGGATTGGGAAATCAAAAGAAATAATTTAGAACCTTAAGCAGAGAGAATGATGGAACTATTCTGGGGTATAAATTTACAGCAACAAAATTTTAGCCACTTGAATGCTACATAGATCTCCAACACATTGATCATTGGAATTTTTTGTTCTCCCCAACTGTACAGCTGGTTTGCCCCAGATTCTCCACTATATTTTGTACACATGGCCCTAAATAGCTTTGAATCTATGCAATTACTAGCATTGAGGTTAGCGTATATTAGGCTGAGCAGACCTCACCTTTAACCGGGGACGCATTGGAAAAATGCATACTGCAGGACTACTTTGATTTCAGTGAAGTACTGAAAAATGGCTATTTCCTATGTGTCCCCGGTTAAAGGTGAGATCTGGTCAGCCTAGTGTATATTCATATCTGTGAACATCCTCCCCTTTAGGCCCTATATAGGGCTCATGTGCTGCCAACCAGAGGGATGTAAAAGGGGTGGGGCTTAATCGGATGGGTGGTACTTCCCCTTGTGTCAAAGTGGGTAAGTAGTGGGAGAAACAGGGAGGGAAGGAGGAGAAATGGGTGGAAGGTGGGAGGAACCGGGTGGGAAGTGGGAGGAACAGGGTGGGAAGGATGAGAAGTAGGTGGGAAGAAGGAGAAGTGTTTGCGGGATAGTGGGAGGAACAGGGTGGGAAGAAGGAGAAGTGGGCAGAGTTTCAGAAGAAACTCACCAATACCGGAGAACCAGCCTCTGTCCCTGGAGACCCGGCAATTGACTGTAAAACCTGGAGTCTCCTGGGCAGATAAAGAGAGTTCCCAGGTATAGTGTATATCGTAGGTAGCTTTTAAACCTTTTGAGTTCCAATAAACTATCCAATGTATTGAAGCAGTTAATGCAAAAAAACAAACTTTTTTATGCCTGGCTCCTTAAACAGCCAGAACCTGTTTCCGTTGCATCCCGCGTTTCCTTATAATTTACAGAATCAAGAAGTTGTTTCTCAATACCCATTCAAATGAAAATACAAAACTGCTTATTAAGTACATGTTCACACAAGCATGCTGCCAGTAAAATGACTTATCTGTTGACATTTCTCTGAATTGCTTATCTCAGAAATCTCCCCCACTGCTTCCCAGGTATTCTTTATCAAAACTAGAGACTTATTTTGTAGTGTGATAAGGCATATAGGACTGACACACACACACACACACAAGGTATTAATACTAATTAATTTAGCACATATATTTGTATATACATATACCCATTCAACTGTGCTGTAAACAGGTATTCAAAGGGATAAAAAGGAATATTTAGCAGGGCACAGTTAGCCATGTCCAGGCATTCAGAATGAAACAGATTTCTATAATCCCCTGGATGCTACAAAAGTACAATGAGCTGGAGATCTCTTTAGCAATCAAGAGGTTAAGTTGTATGAGTACCAGGGGGAATGTCTGATGCATTGCAAATTGAGGGGTTAAGCTTGGTCTAATTCATTTACACAGTAACTTACAGGAACAAGACTGGAGTCTATGTATAAATATTTAACAGTGGGGTACATCGGAACAAGACTGGGGTGGTTAATTTTGTGGCTAATGGGGGGGGGGACTGAAACAAGAGACTTTGGTGTCTGAGTGATTCTATGGTTAACACTGGAATGAGCCTGGGGGTTCATCTTTTGTGTGGTTTTGTAGCTACCAGTGGGACAAGGCTGGGATGTCAGTATGTGTGATTCTTTGGCTACAAGTGGGACAGTGGGATGTCAATGTAACTAATCTCCTTTGATCCATTTCACACAGTATGTTGAACAGGACATCTATGTGCGGTAAGGAAAACCAGCAGCAATGCATGGTAGGTGTCAACATGGATATTTCCTGCCTTTTCCGGTTTCTAATCCTGAGGAACAAGTAAAAAAAATGCAACTGTGAACAGGGCATGTATACTGGACAGTATTTGTTCTGCCAATACCAAGGGTTTTACATAGGCCGTAAAAGAATTAAACCAAAGATTGTTTGTGCTTTTCCATAAATAATCTTCAGCGTCCCCTATTCTTAGAACATTTGTAGATCAGACTGGATTATTCTAGAATTCATGGGTGTTCTTTGTGTTCTCAAGACACACACACAAAAATAGAAATTTATTTTTTTGATATTAAAATGTCAAGTACCTCTTTGATTGGAACATTTTCGGTTTAATTATTTTATTTTGTTCTCTGTCTTCAATTATAAAACTACCTAGGCTGAGTGGAATCGTGTGCAGAAAGGTCACTGCTACAAAGTATTTCATGGGAAATGAGATGAAATAAATTAATTCCCATTAATGATACTTCATTAAACCAATCTGGGCATGCACAAAGCAAAAAATAAACACAACTGAATATCAAAACAGTAATTAATAATGCAGGACCCATTCCACAAAATGGAATTGGAAAAGATTTCCAGATGCCTTCGGAATAAAGTTAAAAATAAAGTCTCTCTGGCAAGGTGATGTTGATGATAATGATAACGCTACTAATTAAATCATTATAAAGAATACACATCATGTAACACTCAAAGATACTTTGGGCTTCATGCATAAAAGTTAAGTCATTCTGGAGCAAAGTAACTGTACCACAGGGGAGAAATAAAGCTCATTCATTGAATTAAAGGGATAGTAATACTTAAAATGTAAAAAAAAAAAAAAAAATATGTTGTAGGGTTTATCCCCCTGCGTAAAACAAGAGTACTCCCACTGCTGAAAGGTGTTTCATTCAAAAGTTATTAATTTTCAAAGTTGAATTTTTTAGGTTCAATGTCACAGTGGCCTGAAATTGTACAGTGACGCTGTTGCTGAACGATCCTATGGACAGCTCTGGTCCCTGGACCATAAATCTCCATAGGATGGTGTAGCAACAGCGCCACTGTACAATTTCAGGCCACTGTGATATTGCACCTAAAAAATTAAACTCTGAAAATTAATAACTTTTGAATGAAATACCTTTCAGCGGTGGGAGTACTCTCGTTTTACTCAGGGGAATAAACCATACAACATATTTTTTTTTTTACATTTTAAGTATTACTATACCTTTAAATAGGGATTTTAAAGTGATAGTAATACTTTGATGAAGTAACCTTAACCCTTTGAGCGCCAGAGAGCTAAGCAACGCATTGCGTACCCCTCTGGCACTCAGAGGGTTAATTCTGTAGGTTTTAAAAAAATAAATTAATTGCACCCAGTCCTATCTCTCAAACCTCTATGGTTTGAGGGATATAAGCTTTCAAAGTTCCCCCTCTCTCCCCATGCACTGACATCAGCTTTCTGTGTTAGGGAATGAGATTCCGGTCCACAGACTGTCCTGCGGCTCTTCAGCAGAGCAGTAATCACGCTAGTTAGAAAGAAATACTTAATCTGAACAGTCTGCAACGTGTGCCACCATCCTGCGGCTCTTCAGCAGCACCATAATCCCGCTAGTTAGAAAGAAATACTTCATTTGAACTGTCTACAACATGTGCCTTGTTTGCAAGCACACATTGCAGACCGTTCAAATAAAGTGTTTCTTTCTACCTAGCGCGATTACTGCTCTGCTGAAGAGCCGCAGGACGGTATGCGGGCCTGGTTCTCCTTCTCTAACACAGAAAGCTGATGTCAGTGTATGGGGAGGGAACGGGGAACTTTGAAAGCTTATATCTCTCAAACCGCAGATGTTTGAGAGATAGGACTGGGTGCAATTAATTTATTTTTTTTAATACCTACAGAATTAAAGTTATTTTTAACAAAGTATTACTAACACTTTAACCCCCTAAATGCTAGAGATGTCTCCAATGCATTGCTTTGACCTCTTTAGCATTCATGGGGATAAAATTTCCATTTAATTCAAAGGGAATTTGGGGAACTTTTAGTTGTCCCCTATGGGGTAGTTAATTTGCTCTGTTTCAGCAAAGTAAATCAACCTCTGCACAAAACATCAGAGCTGAGCTAATTCCCCTACATTCTTTTACTTGACATTTGATAGATGTAATTCCTATTAACCCCTTGAATTCAAGAAATGTCCAGTGGGTAAAGGGAATTTATGAGACACAGGCATCTTGCAAACGTTATCAAAAGGACAGCAGATATGCAGAGTCTGATGTACTAAGACGAAATTCACTAAATCTTGGGCAAAACAACAGCACCAAAATGGACAAGAATTACAAAAATGACCAGTCGATTCAAAGTGGAACTATCGCCCCAAATAAAGTCCCCCCAGTAATTAATCATATAGCGATAAGCTAAAAAAAAAGTAGTATTTTCCAGCATAAGTGCTGCGTTATTAAGAAATCTACTTCTTCTGAGACGGACGGCCAGGCATCAGAGCAGACATTTTGGCTTAGACACATCTGCGCAACTCTGCCGTCAGTTCTGGTCTCCTCTAGGAGGCGTTACATTGTACCTTAAGGTAACAGAAGGGACTGACTGCGCAGGTGCAGGTTCATGATGGTTAGTTTATTAACCAGTTCATATTTTATGGTAATATCTAGTTTATCTGCTAAATTGTCCAGTTTATTTATTAGTGTACATATCACTGTGCTGGTCAAAGTATTTAATAGGTTTTGTGGTTGTACTTTACAGGCTTAGGGTATTTTCTGTGCCAGGAAACAATGGGGAGTCTTGGGCATTGCCAAGTAATGTGTAGGGAGCAAAAATATATGGAGCTAATCAGCAATTAAGTAGGAAGGAAGGACTGCAAATAAAATGGTTTCCCTAGTCTCTATTAAAGGAACACCAACTCCTCCTAATAATAACCTCCCAATTGCCTTATTAAGGACAGATATGGCTAACAAACACTATACATATTTAAATCAAGCCTTTGTTCAAGAGATAACATCATCAATCAGTCCAGGAGGTCATGTCCATGAAAGTGGACACGACAGAAGCAAGCAGGAAAGCAGAACCTCAAACTCTACTCATTGCACCAGACCTTGCCTGTTTCAGTTTGGAAAGGGAAAAAAAAAAAAAAAAAAAAATGCAAATTATGGTCATGTCCACCTCCATAGCAATGATATTTTGAAGATACTGAATACCTTATGTCTTGAACAAAAGAGCAAAGGAAAAATTTGTAGTGCTCATTAAAATGTGTGCCATAGTAAGGGTGGGGTTAATATTAAGAGGTGTTGGTGTTTCTAAAAAAAAGTTTTACATATAGATTTTACATATAGATATTTGTATATGTGGTAACTTGCCCTTTCACACACAAGTAATTGCCCCTTTATGACATAGCATCATGCAATGTGCACAGCCCTTGGTTACTCACAATTTCTCCAATGCAAACACAATACGACTGTTACAGAGTATACCAAGTCACCGCGGGAGAGTATCCTGCACACTGCTGGTTTATTTTCCTAGAACATGCTAGGCTTTTATTTAGAAAATAAGCCTTTAGCTTCACTAATTGAACAGCCGTGTAAGAGACTCAATGGATTAATTGTCACTCTTCCTCTGCCCCATTAAATGGCCCTAAAAGTAGACAAGGTTAACCCTTTGAGTGCCAGAGAGGGATCTGACCCATTGCATCTCTATTAAGGCAGGCGTGATTCTTTATTGTTGGGCTCCAGGACACAAAACTCCTCCCACCTTCCTTCCTAAGACTACTTTAGTGAGTGGTGTTTGGGGTCCTGCAAAAACAATCATGTGGATAAAATATCCAGTAGTAATTAAGGGGGAATTAACACCTCAGGACAATAATCCCCCACTTATCTTAACATGGCCCCACTGAATTTTCTTTGTTTCAAGCAATAACCTCTTCAGATCAGTCCTGGTATGTCCATGGAGGCAGACATGACAGGTTCTAGCAGGACCACAGGACACAAACTCCGCCCACTTCACATGGTAATCTTGACCCTTTAAGGACGAGAACGGTGTGCAAAGCATTACTTCATAATTGTGTGCCCTTCTGGTCCTTAAAGGGTGAAGTAGGCTCATTCTTAACCACTTGAGTGCCAGAGGGGTATGCAATGCGCTGAGCATCCCTCTGGCACTCAAAGGGTTAAGGACCAGAAGGCTGCGTAACACAATGCAAAGTGATGCACTGCACACTCTTCAGGGCTTCAAGGGTTAACCACTGCTTCAATTTAGGAAAAGAGTAGCACATCCAATAAAATTCCTTCCATAGAGGCACATGCATAAGACAAAAGTTGACAATATGAACCGAAACAAGAAAAAAATTCCCATAAATGGGTTTTTAACTCCTTGAATGCAAGATAAAGCAAGTCTCCAACACATTCACTGGGTTTAAAGCCCCATTTAGAATCTATGGAATTTTTTATTTGTTCCCTGTGATATAGTTATTTTGCTCCAGAAAAGCCCTAGCCTCCAGACAAGTTTATCATAACAAAGCATGGCCTTGTCTGTTGATGCAGTGAAGTATTTTAACATTATTAATTTATAGTTCCACCGGGGACCTCCGAGTCCAGATACACACTACAAGATAATGCAATTATAAACTGAAGCCATTTGGCTTTACGCCCACCCTCTGTGACCGGAGGGAACAGTTCAGATTATGACTCTGTAACTCTTTATTCTAACAGATACAAAGGTAAATGATAATTTTGTCTTTACAGTGTATTAATGACAAAGCAAGGACCTAGAATCTCAAGAGAATAGTGACAGGTTGTTCAAATTTCCTAAAATAGAACCGCACCGATGTCATTCATTGGATGCAGGTTGCTATGGCAACAGCATGCTCCCTCTGGGACTTATATCTGGCCCCTACAGCAGACTCTGCAGTATGAACGTATAACCGGATGCCCCCTGCACGTGTTCTCCTCTGCTCCCCCATTCATTCATTCTGCGAGCAGCAATGGAATCTGCATTTGTACAACAGATTATATAATAAAAAAATACAGTTTATATATTTTAGACACACAATACTGTATATTTATTTTAATTTACTTGACAGAACAGCAGAGGAAGCTGGGCATGGAGCTGCACTGTATTCTCAGCAGATGCTTAATGCAAAGAAAATTGTGGGCTTTGATCTAGGAACCACAAAGTAAAAAATCATTCTGCATTTGTAGGGTCATAAGAACAGAAAGCGGAGACATTCCGTAGAAGAACATCTGCACTATAGGGGATAAACAAAAAATAACCAAATGTTCAATGATTAGAATTGGGCTTTTAAGGGGATAAAAGTCTAATTTTAATCAATTTTCATTTGTCCCTATGATGCAGCTGGTTTGATGCAGGATTGTTCCTCCTCAGCTTCCTGTATACCGCCTGTAAGGTGTATAAATTATTACACATACTTGATAATGGATTGGCGCTCGACAGGAGCTTTTTCCATAAATTTAACTACAAACTTTCAACGTTTCAGTTTGTACTTGAGCCTTTATCAAATCAACATGAATAATAAAATATCTAGACTTATACACAAGCCTCCCCAGGATACACTCAGGGATACCTCCCAAAATTTCAAATGGACAAAGAGGGACACTTTTAGTGGGTGTTGAAGGGCGCATAACTTGTGGAAGGGATATACCTGAGAATTTTTAGGTTACTACATGAGCTATTGACAGTATTTTATGCAACTAAATAACTGATTTAGAGCAAGACCAAGTATTTTATTTACACAGATTAGAAATATACACAGAATCATTTTCAAACATATAATTAAACCCTTAAAGGGATAGTAATACTTCGTTTTATCTTTATTTTATTTTGTAGGCATTAAAAAAACATGAAGAATGATATGTCTTATCTCTCAAACCTTTATGGTTTGAGAGATATTCACAAGCAAAGTTTCCCCTCCCTCCCCTTTTACCTAGTGTAAGCCATCTCATCTCAGATGTGGAATCCAGTCCATAGACCAGATGGATAACAGCAGCAATCTTCTTCCTATGAGAACAATGAAAGCCCTGCCCCCCTTGACAAGTTTTTCAGCTTTGTCCCTCATCTTAATTGAAGATTGTCCCTCTCTGCAGTCTACCTGGACACCTCCCTTCTGATCTGGCTGAACAGTGTTACATCAGTAAAAGAGGCAGGAGGGGATACTTTGTCATTGAATTACTCTTGAACTACAACTCTGACAGAATTGAAAGAACATTCTCCAAAGTCCAAATACTATGACGATTAATTAGAGCTGCTTTTATTATGAAACATTACTATCCCTTTAAGGACAGGTGTTAGTGAATCCTAAGGACTGGAAAATAAACCTTCTGCTCTACACTACTATCTTGAGCAAAGTAAACCCCCCCAAATGCTTTTTGAGTCTTTGTTTACATTTGGAGGCCAGGGACTCGCTCCCCAGATGTTGATGGACTACAGATTCCTTCATCTCCAGCTGAACATCAGTTAGCTGAGAAAAATGAGAGCTATAAACCAACAGCAAACAGGAACCACACAATGTCTTCTCTACTATATGCATAATACATCGTCCCTCATTTTATTGTGAAATACAGTGGTGCAACTTGCATATGCTTTCTACAAGAGGGGGTATTATGTTGTATAGAGAAACAAAAAGGGAATGAGTGTGAATAGCTACAAAAGGAAACAAAATCTTAATCCATGTTCTGTTAGAGATGCTCACAGAATTATAAATCATGACTTTTTGCTTTGTTGTAGCAAGTTGACGTTCATGGCAGAATTCTGGCCTTGTGCTGTAAAGCGTATTCAGATATGGGCTCCTGGAGGTAGATTTCCTTACAAGATAGCTTTCCCACGGGTTTAAGCAAGCCGAGAGGCACAGAAGTTGCAGTTTTTATGGTTCTTTAGAAAACAGTAGGCTTTGCATTTACCAGATTACTGTGCCGATCTGTATTTGCTGACAATGTTGAACACACTCTTTGGAAAATTAGAATAAGCTGCGACAAGGAAGCACTCTCAACAGGAATCATTTTCACGGTTGTCTAATAAATACAAACAGACTGCACACAATAATTAAAAAAGTTTAGGAAATAGAAATGTATCCTTTTAAAGGACCAGAGGGGTATGCAACGCATTGCAAAGTAATGCATTACACAGCCCTCTGGCAGTTTAGCAGGAGCAGGGAATTATTTTTTATGCAAAAAATAAATAAATAAAATTAATTATAAGGCTTTTCCTGCTCAGAAAAGGGTACTTCCACTGCTAGGACATTTTAATTCAATTGCTATCACTCCTAAAACTTGTTCTTTTTTTCTATATACTAGTTTTAAAGCCTATGTACACGGGCCAACAGTGGCAGCGCTGCAGTCATGCTCAGTACTGACTGCCTGAACGTGCTGCGGCTGATACGGAGTGGGGCGCTCCGAATTCAGATCATAGTCCTCTCTGCGCACCTTCCTGGGAACGCTTGGTCCCAGGAAGGTGCGCAGAGAGGACTCCGGTCTGAATTCGGAGCTCCCCACTCTGTATCAGCCACGGCGCAGGCAGTCTGTACTGAGCATGACTGCAGCACGCACAGCCATCTCTACTGCGCATGATGGCTTCTGACAAACATCCTTAGCAAATTATAATATAGGATTTGCAGTTTTCTGTTGTAGCCATCACATGGTGCTGCTCCTACCACTTACTATGCAGTACCATTGTTAATGGCTCAGGTAATATTAAAAAGGAGCCGAGGCTCAAATTATCAAAATTTGAACTGTATTAACTTTTGAATGACAAATCTCCCAGAAGCAGGAGTGCCCTTGTTTTACACAACATAAAAACCTTTAACAGCTCCTAAAAACACAAAAAAAAACAACAAAAGACAATAGTGCAGCAGGCAGACGGATCTAAAGATACAGGATCTCTAACTGTGCAGGGACTGGGTGTTATGGGAAGACATCTGCATTGTTAAATGCATTGTGTAGTGTATGTGGGATAGGCACATCAATAACCTGCTCCACTTGGGGACAGAACATGTAAAATGAGGAATGGGTGGTTGGGAGTGGAAAAGACATGGCCAGATGTTCGGAGGGGCAGATTATGTTATTTATTTCTACCCTACTCAGTGAGAGCAGGCAAAGTGAAGAAAAAGTCCCACATAATTAACCCTTTGAGTGCCATGGGGTACGCAACGCATTGCAAAGCAATGCGTTGAGTACCCCTATGGCACTCAAGGGGTTAAGTGGGTGAATGAAGGGTCTCTACCCCCTTGAGGTCTGGCGGGGGCGTTCTGGCCTTCCCCTTCTGAACATGTCAGGAGTACCATTTTTCCCACCATGCTCGGGAAGAGCAGGCAATAGTAAAGAAAAATTCCCACAGAATTAAGTGGGTGAATGAAGGGTCTCTATCTCCTTGAGTGTTTCCAATGAAAAAATCCCTGCATGTGATTCAAACAGGGCAACTGCAGCAGGGATAGTAACCCGCATTGCCACGATCCTGCCTGAATCAATGCACCAATGTGGGTAGGGTCAGAATATCCCTACAGCAGGGACAATCCAATCAAACTGGGACATTTCAACTCCATTTTCAAAATGCAAAAACATATTGAAAGGTTAAAAGTGACAGAGTCTCTCCAGGAGTAAAGGACACATAACAGAAAATGAGAGATTCATTTTTCATACTTTATTAGTATTAAACCTATATGGGGAACAATATGATACCGGTATTGGGCATTGGGGGAATAAACTACAAATATGTTGGTCAAAAAATGTTTATGTAACCTTTATGTACCAGAGGCTTGTGCAGTGTATTAAACACCCCTCTAGTTATTAACCCTGTGAGAGCCAGCTGGGTGCCTAATGTATTGCTTCACATTGCTTCACTTTCAAACAGATTTATTTTATACATCATGTATTTGCTAATGTTTTGCATCTGCTTTTTATGTTCCAGAAATCAAACCCCCAAAATCTTCAAGTTTTTTTTTTTTTTTTTTTTTAAATCGGAACTTTCACCTTGTATAAAGGGGATGTATCACCTTAACAAAAGTTTGCCTTAGCTATACTAACAATGCTGTCGCGTTTAAAAAAAAAAAAAAAAAAAAAAAAAAGCTATAGAAATCAATCCAATTTAAAAGCTTCCTTTTCCCCCATGACATCTTCCCCTCACTCTGATTGGCAATACACTTGCCGACGAGAATAAAGGAGAAATCCTCCTCAACGCTGGTCTGTCTGTAAGCTGGAGTACGCTCACTGACAGAGATCGATATCTAGCCAATGAGACCGCTCCAGCTTACAGACAGACCAGCGTTGAGGAGGATTTCTCCTGTATTCTTGTCTGCAAGCGTATTGCCAATCAGAGTGAGGGGAAAACGTCATGGGGAAAGAGTAAGCTTTTAAACTGGATTTCTATAGCTTTAAATAAACCACAACATTGTTAGCATAGCTAAGGCAAAGAGATTAAGGCAAACTTTTGCTAAGGTGATACATCCCGTATAAAGTCACCCTCCAATAATTAAGCATATGGCGACTAGCTTCATAATCGTTCTATTAGTGCTCAGAAGTACCCATTTCAGAAGTAATCCTTAATCTTCGAAGGCTGACGGCCGGGATAGTGTCTTCCGGTGCCTTTCAGCACAGTGCAATACCTCCTAGAGGACACGAGGATTGACAGCGCAAGCGCGCAGATGTTTCTATGACAAGATGTCTGCGCTGATGCCTGTCTTCCGGTCTCAGAAGATTAAAGTAGATCTTTCACATATATACAAGTAATGCTCATTAGTTAGAGGATTTAGCGAAAACGTTTACAATGTTATTCATTTAAGGAAAAAAAAAAAAAAAAAATTACCTGTGCAAAAATTAATGTTTATAAAGTGCATAGCAGCCTACTTCTGATTTTCCTCAGCTTGCCGCACTGCCTCTGCTCCCATCCCACTACCCAGCATCTGCCGATGACGGAGGCTTTCTGTCTCTAAGCTGGAGCAGTCTCATTGGCTAGATAGATATCGATCTCTGCCAATGAGATCACTCCAGCTTAGAGAAAGAAAGCCTCCATCACAGGAGGATGCTGGGTAGTGGGACAGGAGCAGAGACACTGCGACTACTTTTTAAACAATTTTTGGTGCAAATAACGTGTTTTTTTTTTTTTTTAATTAATAACATTTTAAAAGTTTTCATAAATGCTCTAACTAATAAGCATAACTTGTATATATGTGAGAGATCCCCTTTAAAGATTACTTCTGAATTGGGTACTTCTGAGAGCTAATAGAACTATTATGAAGCTAGTCACCATACACTTAATTATTGGAGGGTGACTTTATACAAGGTGAAAGTTCTGTTTTAAATAAAAGCCTATTAATGCAGTAAATGAAGTTATTTACCACTTGAAAAGAAAGAGGTTATGAAAAAAGGGGTTATGACTCCTATGATCAATTGTGGGGCCCCCTCAGCTGGAACACAACCAATTATGTGGCTTCCAGCTACACACTCCTTCCGCTGACTAAGTAGTCTCCAGGGGGTTATGCATGAAGGCATGATAAAGGGATGATAAAGAAGAAAGGACTTCTCCAGTGATATCACTTCTTCATTTCCAATGTTATTCTATGGAGCCTATGCACTAAGATCTCTAAAGTTGGAGAAATCTTAATGCATTGGCTCCATAAAATAAATAGGAACAGGAGAAGTGATCTCACAAAAACATCTTTATAACACCTTCTTGCATCTCCTGCCAAGGACTATGAGGCCAGCATTGTTCAAGATTGGAGACATAATTTCAAGACTTAATTCTTCAGGGATCATCGAAGGTCCCTATTCAGACACATGTTGTGCTCCCAAATTGATCCACTTATAGTGATAGTAATACTTAAAAAAAAATAAAATATTTTATATTGTAGCCATTTAAAAAACATTAAAAATTATATAAGTCATATCTCTCAAACCTTTATGGTTTGAGAAATATTCACAAGTAAAGTTTCCCCCTCAGTGACCAAAACGGTCAAGTCTGCCATCTAGCGGTCAAATTTGGAATCTGGTCTGCACAGCAGCAGGTGGCTGGTCTGCAGAGCAGCAGGCGGCTGTTCAGCAGAGCAGAGATAGAGCAACATAAAAATAACTACTTCATTGCAACGATCTACAAAGTGTGCTTGAAAACCAGGCACACTTTGTAGACCATTCCAATGAAGTAGTTATTTTTATATCTCTCGATCTCGGCTCTGCTGAAGATCCACAGCCGGTGTGTGGACCGGATTCCAAATCTGACAGCTAGAAAAGTGACGTCACTCAGTGGGAAACTTTGCTTGTGAATATCTCTCAAACCATAAAGGTTTGAGAGATAACACATATCATTCTTCATGTTTTTTAAATGGCTACAATATAAAAAAATAGTAATATATATATATATATATATATATATATATATATATATATATATATATCACTTTAAGGGTCAAAGTGCAGCCCTGCTTTATCTGCAGGGTCTTCTTTCAGAGGAGCAGATCGAATGGGCCCCTATCCTGGTGATAGATGCCTTTTTATCAGACAAGATAACTGGAAGATTAGGTGGAAAGTTTGAACTGCTAACAAATTCTACACTTCATAAGCTTTGCAGGGATACAGAAACTAAGTAGTTAAAGATAAATTCTGAAAAGCAATTACAAAATATATTCAGTAGAATTCTTGCTTCTAGTAACAAGGAACTTTCACATTAAAGATAAGATGTTGAACCAGTCATTTCAAAACACTGAAATAGATGTGAAAGCATATAAAGTCAGGCCATCCAGTCTACTCATTTGCCCAGCTAGACACAATCTATTGCATCAAGTCCTCAGGGGTCACCAACAGGCCCACCTGATTATGCATAGGCGAGTTAATTACTGGCTCATTCATTTTGACTGACTCACCTGTGCTTAAATCAGGGAAATCCTTCCATTCTGGTCTGTTGGTGGCCCTTGAGGACTGATCTTGGACACACAATTTAACCTAAGAATCTTAAACATCCAAGGTTGATATATTAAAATCACTCTAATATGTCCAAATCAGCTTGCAAACTTGGGATATACATTTCTACTAACCAACTTAAGTTACAAAAACATTACTAGACTTTGTTATCATGATTGCAATAAAATGTATTCTGAATCTGAGGCTGAAACCATCCCCCCATCATTTAAAATGTGAAAAGAAGAAATGACAAATCATAAAAGTACACTAGATACTTGCATGGCAAGACACAGGACTCACCTGAGACACTCCATATAGCCTACTGTAGTGAAGACAAAAGAACTCAACTAAAGCAAAGATGGATCTTGCAAAATGATCAAGACTAACACACCCACGTTCTTACAGGGATAGTAATGTTTCACAGTAAAAGCACCTTCCAATTAATCTTCATAGTATTTGGGCAATGGAGAGTGTTATTTCAATGCTGTCAGAGTTGTGGTTCAAGAGTAATTGAATGATAAAGTATCCCCCTCCTGCCCCTTTTACTGATGTAACACTGCTCAACTCTGAGCAGCAAGACTGTCCAGATGGATAGCAGAGATGGACAATCTTCAGTGAGAATAAGGAAAAAGCTGTCAAGGAGAGCAGGGTTTTCCTTGTGTTCACAGTAAAAAGATGGTCCCTTGCTGTGAGTTGTCCGGTCAAGAGACCAGATTCCACATCTGAGGGGAGGTGGCTTACACTAGGTAAAAGGGGCAGGAGGGGGATACTTTATCATTCAATTACTCTTGAACTACAACTCTGACAGTATTGCAATAACACTCTCCATGGCCCAAATACTATGAAGATTAATTGGAGCTGCTGTTTTTGTGAAACATTACTATCTCTTTAAGGAAGACAAACACAGCATGCAGAGTGGAACATCTAATTCCAAAGTTCAATCATAAACCCAAATAATGTTTGTAATATATAACCAAAATCATTACAAATGCACACTCTGGAACATTTAAAACTGGGTATACCTCAGACAAATATTGTCAAGCAATGATATAGGAATGACCAAATGCCACAAGATGTGAAATCAAAACATTAAAAAGAAAAAAATCAAGCAAACCTCTACAAACTTCATAAATATATTCACAAATCAAATATTGTATTAATATGAAAAAGTATACTTTGTAGCGACTTTTCCCACTGAGCAAAACAAGGATACTTCCACTGTTGAGAGATGTTTAACCCCTTAGGGACCAGAGGGTGTAATTCATTGGCATTTCAGGGTCAGAGCCATAGAGTTTCCAGGTATGCATATGGACGACTTTTGTTGCAGTGTTTCATGCAATCGAATTGCATGAAAAAGTAAATGTGTTTTAATTGCATTTTTTCCCATATTCAATTTCACTCAGGATAAATCCGCTGTAACACAAACATAAAAACAAAAGTACTTGCAATATTTGTGTGATTCCACTGAGATACTAAACTATGAGTACCAGAGGTATCCAATACATATTGCATTGCATACCTCTCTGGCACTCGAATGATTAATACTAATATACAGGTGCTTTAACACACCGATTGCAGCAACTTTGATGCGTGAAATGTAGTGATAGAACAAGTAGCTCCATAAGACACCACACAAGCCAGGCGCTTCTCTCTCGTTCTCTGGTGAGGATTTCAGAAGCTTTTGCCGTTATAATTAAATTTCCACTTGCCATAAGTGGCGAGTACGTGTGATGAGAGTGTGCATTCAGATAAAGCAGAGGAACAGCATTGTCCCTTTCACTGTGTGGTGATGAAAATACTCCCTTCATTCCATGGACTTAGCTGTCTGGCAGTGGATTAGCTGTGGAATGCACTGATGAGGGGAATCTGCTACTGAGCACTCTCAGAATTAACAGCACACTGGAAATGAAATATGGATTTACCCCATGTTATGCTAGAGAGGCCTCCAACGCATTGAACTGGGGATCTCTCTAGCACCAAGGGGTTAAAGTAGTTAAAAAAAAAAAAAAATAAATTATATATAAATATATACATATACATACACACACACACACACACACACACACACATATAGACAAGCACACTATATAGAAAAGTACACTGTTTCCAGTATAGATAGATCAGTGGTTTAATCATTTTGAGGGATCTGCTGGAGTTAATGACATTCACGTGTGTTCAACTGAAGAGATCCTGAAAACATTTACTATGGGGGAAGGGGATCGAGGACAGGTTTGTGCTTCCCTGCTATAGGAGACAAAAGGGGAGATACACTAAGGGGTGATAAAGTAGAGATAATTTCTCCAGTGAAATCACTTCTTCAGTTCTATGAAACCTATTCACTAAGATCCCTAAAGCATGAGAAATCTTAGTGCATTGGCTCCATAGTTATCTCCACTTTATCACGCATTAGTGAATAACCCCCAAAGTTCCCACAGTCCCACTGAATTAAGTGGGGCTCTTAACCCTTTGAGTCCCAGAGGGGTATGCAATGCATTGCAAAGCAATGTGTTAGGTACCCCTCTGGCACTCAAAGGGTTAACTCTCTGCATGCTAGATGTATCCCAGTGCATTGTGAGTCAATACACTGGATATCTCTATAGCATTCAAAGGTTTAAATGGCTCATTTAACCTTCTGAGTGCAAGAGGGATGGACACTGCATTGGCACTCAAAGGGTTAAAATCAGTGAGCATCTTAATCTTCCCCATGACGCAGCCAATTTGCTCCAGATTTGCCACTTTCTTTGTGCATATGTCCTTTAGACTGCCACATCTGCACAACAAATTACAAGCGGGCATAGGTCCTTATGCCAGCACAAGGTATTTTCAATCACAAATCCTGGCATGCCTTCTCAAAGAACAATGGTGCATTGGCATACTGTGGCACAATGGATTTATACAGCAGGGAAGAAGACGGCTAAAAATTAGCTGCTAATGTTAACAAGATATATTTGCATTTGCCATCATTTGGTTAACATAATATGCTGTATATTATATACTTTTTCCTATATAACCAACAAGACAGAAATTTCAGGCAGGTTTTTATTTTGTTTTGTTTTTTTAACACACTAGATACTGTATATACACAAATGACAGGATGCTCAATGAGGTTACTGAATTAAGGTCACTATAACCTAATCTTTTCAGAATAAGAGGGCATCCAATGAAATCTAATCTTTCAAACAATATCACTTCTAACACAAAAGACAGGTCACCCTGACCAAATTAGCTTACGAGGCAAAGTCGAAAAAAATGCATTGAATGGAACAGTACATACATTCTCATCATTCTAAATAGAAGCTGTAACAATCAAAATGTAGGAGGCAGCGGCTTCATGGGCCAATTTGCCGGTTTCATTTATGAATGTCATGCATGAAAAATCATCACAAGAACAGCAGGTTAAAACCTTTACGGTCCAACTCCATGTTGCAGTGATAACAAACGCCCAAGTATTTGAGCAGTTAGCTACTTGGATTCAACAGAATAAAATTCGAAGAAAAGGTCAGAGGGAGACATTTATACTCCCCTGTTTTAAACACGTGTTTTCATTGACTTCTAGATATACAGTCAAATCTACAGGTGGGCCCCTCCACTCATTTCTCTACCTTCAATTTTCCATACTTGATTTGATAAGCATTTTCTCATAAATTACTTGCCTTAGCTTAGTAACAACACTTTAATCTTGACATATATCTCATTTTCATATCACACTATTTTTGACCCTTTGAGTGCCAGAGGGGTATGCAATGCATTGCAAAGCTTTGCAATGAGTTGCATACTCCTCTGACACTCAAAGGGTTAAATATTACATATAGAGTTTGACTTTGGATAATGTTTCACACAAAAGGTTACTGTACAAATTGACTGAAATAGGCTTAGGAGCAAACGTTTGTGTGTGGATTGAAAATTGGCTGAAAGATAAAATGCAAAGAGTGGTGGTAAAGGGGAAGTTATCAAACTGGAGAAACGTGATAAGTGGAGTACCTCAGGGATCTGTCCTGGGTCCTCTTCTTTTTAATCTGTTTATTAATGATCTCCCATTGGGCATAGGGAGCCATGTATCAGTGTTTGCCAATGACACAAAATTAAGTAGGGTAAAAAAGTCTGAACTGGATGTGTCTGCATTACAAGAGGATTTGGACAAATTGGGTAACTGGGCAGGAAAATGAGATTCAAAATAGACAATTGTAAAGTTAAGCATTTTGGGTGTAATAATAAAAATTAAACATATAATCTAAATGGTGTTTCTTTGGGGAAATATACTAATGAAAATGGTTTGGGAATAATGGTAGACAATAGACTTAGCTGTATTGCCCAGTGCCAGCTGGCGGCTGCAAAGGCCAATAATATATTGGCATGTATTGCAAGGGATATTGACTCACGGGAGGAAGATATTATTCTGCCTCTTTATAGGTCCATGGTAAGACCCCACTTAGAATATGCAGTTCAGTTCTGGGCTCCATTTCTGAAAAATGACATTATGGAACTAGAGAAAGTGCAGAGGAGGGCTACAAAACTAGTAAGGGGAATGGAAAGTTTTAGTTATGAAGAAAGGCTAGAAAAGTTAAATTTGTACACATTAGAGAAACGGCGTCTTAGAGAGGATATGATAACATTATATAAATATGTCCAGGGCCCATACAAAGGGCTCTCCAAAGACCTGTTCATTAACAGAACGGTACAAAAGACAAGGGGTCACCCGCTAAGACTTGAGGAAAGGAGATTTCGTCTATGGTAAGGACAATAAAGGTATGGAATTCACTGCCTGAGGAGGTGGTGCTATTGAATACATTAGATGCCTTTAAAAAGGGCAGAACATAGAGGGCTATGTATGTTATTATTGGGATTAGTATTTATTAAGTGCTTGTTGATCCAATGAGAAATCTGATTGCCATTTGGAGACAAGAAGGATTTTTTCCCCATTCAAAGCAGAATTTGAAATTGCTGAAATAAGGGTTTTTTGCCTTCTTTTAGATCAACAGCGGTAAACAAAAATTGGATACGGGTTGAACTTGATGGACACAAGTCTTTTTTCAACCTAAACTACTATGTAACTAAGTAACTAGATAGACAAGTGATGGTTATATTTTCATTAAGGATCTGCTACAATTTTACATATTTTACTGTTTTTGTTCCATGATGTCTAGTAAGGATCGTGTTATTGGTGTATAGCTTGCGTCACTGAGTATTTTCATTGTTCTTATTTTATTGGATAAACATTTTAGCAATAGATCTTTTTACTTCATTAATATTTGTGTAGTTCCATGAGTGCCTTGTATGTAACGTTTCCTTAGGCACATTTTTCTTTTATTTTGGGAAGGTATGCCTGTATTTTTGCATATATGTTTATAACCTAAAGCACACCCACCATGTAATGCTGTACAGGAATTCGGTTACATTCTGGCTGTTGATGTTAATTTTTAAATTTGACCTGAACCCTATCCATGTTTCCATCACTATTATTTCACCAATTACAATGTCACTTTTATGGATACCTTGTCACAGGTACTTCCCATGTAATCTGGAACCTTATAAGGCAATCAGCCAGAATTTCCCTTTTGATTTATTAAAATATCAAGGCAACATTCACCACTAAACTGAATCTGTATGGGAGCTACAGAAGAGTTTGACTTGCAGGAAAGTACCAAAGTTTCCCTCTTTCTCTGCAAACTCCATCACTATCAGGAAAAATACAAAGCCAGACCCAGCCCAGGTTATGGGAACATTCTTGTGCTTGGCACCCTGCATTATCCAAGTCAGCCTCCATATTATACTCCCACCAACAATGGTAATGCAGGAAGATTATTCAGAGCTATTGAAAGATGGTCAAAATATTGGGCATAGAAATATCATCCAACTTTCCCCTATCACTCACTACATAAGGTAAGGTAGCCTTAGTACCTTTTCAATACAGAATTCTTAATGAATATTGAAGACAGTGACATAACCACAGGTGGTCCTGGGTCAGCATGGTGACAGACACATCCACACAGCTGTTCGTACCTTTATTTTATTGAATGTTCACTTTTCCTATTAAAGCCTGGGTATGCCTTGTTCTCACTCATGGGCGTATCAAGCTTCTGTCAAGAAGTGTCCAGTATGAAAAGGCAGTTATATTCAAATGAATGGAAAAAATGGGGAGAGGACTACAGCACCAGTTCTGAAATCACCTCACTAAATACCTTATAGCACTACAACAGTGAAATCCTAAACCCTAAATATTCAGGGTATATAGACTGAGTACTGTTACAGTCCAACTACCTATTCTTTCAACTCTTCCTCCCTTATTGGCCAATGCCGCTGATGTTGTCACCACCCAGTCACGTAGCTACAGGAAGCAGTCAAACTGCAGAGACAAGTACAAGTAAAACAACACAGAGCAAAAGCACCTCAAAGAGCAACTCTATGGACTCTATTTCCAACAGATTCCCAGTTCAATTTTAAACCCTTACAGATGTCTACTCTTTAGAAGTAGAGGCTTCACCAGCCTCTGAGTTTGCTCGCACATAAAATATTTCCAACAGGATCCTGTCCATAAAGACTGCTTAGAGGCGCTTTTGCTCTGTGTCATTTTTCTTGTACCATATTCAAATGAGTAACACACATGTCCCTCTGTTCATTTTTACACTTGCTTGCTGCAGCACTCATCTTAAAGTAAGAAACTAATGCCCGTGTATTGTGTTGGACCTGGTGCACTTCATATCAGATTATGGGTGACACTGATGTAAAGCATGATATCTTCCATCAAGCGCTCAATTATTTGGGGTTTTTCCTCAGCAGGCCACATCAGGAAGGGGTCTAGGACTACAACACTCAGAGTGATGGTTGCATGTGCCAGGGTCAGTGCTACACAAGGAAATGGGGCTAACTGTCAGGAGAAAGCCTTGGACTCTTCTAACCCTTAGATCCCCCCTTTCCCTTCTACCTCTACCATTCTCCCCTCACCTTATTTCAACACTCCTCCTTTGCGACTCCTATTTACATCCCTTAAGTGCAATTATGTAGTGTTCACTAAGCACAAAGGCTCTGCACACTATTCCCCATGTACAAGTAGGGTTACACTTGGACAGTCACATGATCATTCACAGCCAAATGTGCTTCCAAGTGAGGAATAATAAGTTCCAAACACTGAAGATGGCAATTGCAGATGCAAACAGTTACTGGCTCCTTCTGTGTCCTAGATTTCAATATGTGCCAAGGTTACTGGAGGAATTAACATGAAGCCATCCTGAACAGTGATTTCACTGAGAAGTGCAGGTCTGTACACTATACTGGAATATTTGTGTTACATTTTTTATACCATAAATTATTTATGTGCTATTTCTAAGTTCTGTCAATCATTTTCTAAGGCAAGCAGAGAAAACAAAATAAACAAGCAAGCATACTTTTTTGTACTCTTCCTCTAACTGCTTCCAGGATGATAAAAGGCAGAGAGGCTACAGAAGTTATGCCATGTGTGGCACCCAGTATGGAACCTGCAGCTGTTGGACTACAAATGCCATTAGCAGGGGAGGGATGCCTTTAAAGGAATAAAAAGTGAAGTTTACGTAAGGATTTATCAGGATGGGCAGTAATCAAGTAACTCATTATCTTACAAGGCACGTGTTAACGTCAGTTTATTTAAAAGGGCAACAATTGCCTAATAGTGCCTATAATCAGATTGACAGACTGAGAGTTGACCTGCTAATGAATCCCAGGCTCCACTGAGAACCCCAGTGGAGAAGCTGTGGAGAAGAATGAAGGAGATCTGAATGGGTATGCTCACTCATTAATTACACAAGAAGAGTTAGCTGCAACTGAAGTCTCTCTGTTCATTCTATCATGCACTATGCAGGTTCACCCAGAGACCCCCTGTGTTGGAGGGAAAGAGCCTTTGGACACTGTGCACACAGCCCATAGGACTGTGGCAGAGTCACACACTTTTAGATTGTGTTCCAGAGTCAAGGGAGGCAGTTTTCAGAGCCCACAAATGGCTGAAAGGGCAGTTTTGGGTATGTACAGTGTTGCCTAAGGCATTTTACCAAATCTTATCCGACAGTTGCCCTGACTGATCCCCTCCCCAGGTGCCAAGTCTGATCCTCCCATAACAGCAGACTTAGTAAAATCAGATAATTTGCCCTTTTACCCCTTAGATACTAGGGATACCTACAATACATTGCTTTGGGACCGCAGGAAGGTGCACAGAGAGGACTCTGGTCTGAATTCGGAGCACCACGCTCCGTATAAGCCGCTGCGTGGGCAGTCTCTACTGCGCATGACTGCAGCGTTCAGCAATCTCTACTGCGCATGACGGCTTCTGACAAACATCCTTAGAGATGTATTATATAGGATATACAATCTGAATGAATAATCCGTGCTAAATATGTTCACCAAAAGAGAGGTAATGGTGGAAAGGATATATCAGTATATCAGTATCACAAATCGATGTGTCCTCCCAAATAGGGATACTATGAAAATTAGTACCAAATATATATATTTGTGAATTCCACAACTGCAGAAGATATTTTATAGTCCTTGAGTCAATGCTGCTTGTACCTTTCATCGCAGGATCTCAGAGACAATGTTCTCACATGAAAAACAAAAGAAGTGGAGTAGGGAGGGACAGAGCAAAAAAGTGCTCTAAGTGTAGTACTTATTAGGACAATTTTATTTATTAAAAAAAAAAAAAAAAAAAAAAAAAAATACATCCATGTCTCGTAAAACAAGTATAAATTGACAATCACAAGATAATAAGAAACAGTGCTCCAGCAATAATGCTGTGTTCCTCTGCTCAGTCTAATATGTAGGATGGTAACAATTACACTAAAAGTTAAGTTCCACCCAACTATAGGATAGAGGTGGTGATAATTACAGTAAAAAAGCGATACTGTGTTCCGTTAATTCATAGGATGGCCACAATAACATGTGAAAGATATGTTCCACCCAATTATAAAATAGAAATATTGGTAGCTACAGCAATGGAACAGTGTTGCGCACCACTTGTAATATAAATCTTTAAGATAGTAATAACGAAATATGTAGGTTAAATTCCACCCAACTACATAAAATATAAATAAAGGACGTAAAGGAATAAAAAGGAAAATTAAATTTAATAAAAAAGGTAGTGGTATATGTGACCAGTAGACAAAAGCTGAAATCACAAGCAGACCCGCACTAGAAACGTGAGTACAAGACTACCCCACGATACAGCTAAACAGTCCACTGTCACAAATAGAATTGCAGATATAAAAGCTTCTTGAAGCAATCCTAAATAGACTCCAATACATAAAGTATCAATGGGATCATAGTATGGTCACACTATATCCCATAAAATAGAACAATAAGAGCGAATACAACAATGATTAAGAACAACTGACTGTATAACGATAGTAAAATATATCACAATGAATTATCGTGTACAACACAACGGGGGTGTAGTCAATAGTCTTAAACAAATCCAGTGCTTGCCCCAATAGGGATTGCCCTCACTTGAGTTTAGAATATAGAGCACCTTATTGGAGCGGGTTATACCCGGTGAGGCCCGTCTGGTGTGTTCCAGACCACGATCCTCGTGCGGCAGCCTCCGGGATGTGATCTCTGCGTCCGTCTGGATCCTCCGGTCCTATGCTCCGATTGGTTCAAACTTGGTGCAGTACGATATAAACCACACATTTCCTCCACTTAGTTGATGGTTGTAGATTATTCAGTCAGGGTTAAGGTGTTGAAGGCCTATCTAGTACTCAAAGAGTTAAAAGCCCAGTTTAAAAATCGCTGGGAATCTGTATTTGCACTTTATGGTGCAGGAGGTTTTACTCAGGATTACTCCAACTTCCTCCCAGAGTCATACGGTTCCAGCCATGGGTAAGTATTCAGTCTTCATACAGCTCCAGTAGCTGTACATGCATTTGTATTAATATTTATTCACAGACTGTGTCCAAAAAATGTATCTGATCATTCTGCAAATCTGAGCTTGGAAACTTGAGTAACCGGATGACAGAAGGTCCCATGTCATCATCCTCTTCCCTCAATATGTAGTCATGGAGGCAAAGAAGTGTAAATGTTTAACCTGCTGAGTGCCAGAGGGGTACACAATGCATTGCAAAGGTTTAGTAAAAGGCCTGAGCTGTACTGCTCAGTCAGCCCCATAACAGCTCTGATCAGCCATTTGGGGGACAAAACATTGACCCCCCTCTGCTGGAATATAACATACTGGGTTTGAATGTACAGTGCACACTGTGTTGGGCTTTCAAGCTCGACACTGCATTGTAAAGCAAATATCAGTGAAACAATCTCGCAGTTCAATCTCTTTCCTCAGGACCAATGAGGAAGCCGTTTGAGTATTCTGTTTTGCTCCCTGTCAGTCCACAGGGCGCACAATACAAACCTGGCTTCATCTATAGGTCTTCTCCCAGAGGATCAGGTATATTGATGGGAACCATCTACAAAACAGTTGACTTTTTTTATGACCCTGTCTCTGTTTCATTGTTTCTCAGTCACAGTGCAGTGGCACTTTGGTGTGTCCTGGGCTCAAACTTTGGGTGTTACAGTTTTCACTAAAGACGATGACAAATACCTGCATACTGAGTTTCAAATTTAAATTTTTGGAAACAGTCATTCGCAACATGCTAGTTTTTGTCATTATAATTGTGAGACCTAAGAATAATTTTATAGTTATATATTTTACCTTCAATAATTCCTTGACAAATTAGCTAGAAAACTTTCCCTGAAAATTCTAGAATGTGTGCTATGGGTGCCTTGAGCAGCTAAAGATTGAAAACCATTCAAATGTGGGTGTGTGTTTACACGCGTAGATATACTGTACACATCTAGTTTACTCTGAGATATAGGCATTTAGCTCCTAGAGTTGAGATTCATACAATCAACTCTTAAGAAAAATATTCATTTTAGATTACATATCACTTCCCTTGTACACTCAACCTGTTATAAATGAAAATTATCTTATGTCCACAAAAATTACAGTATATGATATCTAGGTTCCCCATCCACACTAGAAATTAATGAATGATTTAAGCATTTCTTTCTGCTGGACCTCAATGGAGCCCAAGAGGTTAAGCAAACTTTTCTGCATGACCGCCTGTGTTCTTGCACTGTTAATATCTGTTCAAAAGGGAACTTTACACAGAATTCTATCTGTAAACACGAGACAGGATAAAAACCTACAATGTGATGTGTGCCAAATGTAACATAGGATAAATAGCACTTCATTACTGCAACATCAACTTTACTCGTAGGAGAAGCAGTTAACTGTTTGAGTGCCAAAGGGGTGCACAACACATTGCTCCACAATGTACTGCACACTCCTCTGGCATTCAAAGGAACACGGACATATCCTAATAACAATAAACCTCCAATTACCCTAACCAGAGCAGAAAATACTAATGGTCACAAAAAATTTATTCTATGTGGTTTGCTTTACCAAAATCAATATTTTATTGATTTAAGGTATCACATTCACGGAGGCCATTTTTTTTTTTTTTTTTTTTGCAGAACTGTAAAAGCTTGTTCATACTCAAATTTTAACACAGAGTTTTGAAATATTAAAAAATGCGTGAGCGGTATCTTATGGGTCTGTTCACACTTGCAGATCGCATAGTGTATGTAATCCATAATTGTAATTTCTGCAACTCAAGTCCTTTTCTGTGTAATCACACCGTTAACATTTTCCCATTGATTTCAATGGACTCAGTATAAATTATATAATTCCTTTTAAACTCACTGTAAAAAAAAAAAAAACTCAGAAAAACAAGGAAATACATAACTGGTAGAAAAAAAGGTATGCTAGGGTACCTGATGGGATTCACAATGCATTGAAATCAGTCCAGTCCAATCACAATAAAATACATGAAAACCTAATACAAAAAAAGTGCATACTTTTAAAAGGAGATTTTTGTGTACCTACAAAACCATGAGGTAAAATGCCCTTGTGGATTTATCCCATGGTTCCAGTGTTCCACATAGGACATAAGAGAAAAGCGATATTCTGCAACTTTCTTACTACAATCTCATAGCAGGTATGAATTAGCATCAGACCCCAAACACCTTCTACTGAAATTGTGTGTGTATTTGTGAGACTGTATAGAGAAGTGTGTATGTATTTGTTTGGGTGTATATGTATGTGAATGAAAGTATAGGTATAAATGTATATAAGAGTGTGTACCCGCATATGTGCACGTGTGCATGTTGTATTTAATATGAATCCTCAAGCACAGGAAGCATTCAGCTTCACTAATTGCACCCAATACACATTTTATCACCTCAAAAGATACCAAGGACAGTATGCAATAAGCTAAAGAGCAATTCTGAAACCTGCACCACAGGAGAAAATTAAAGATTCCCCAAATTTCCAATAATTTACGAAGGGGTTTTAATCCCTTGACTGTTAGAAATGTCTCTATAGGCACTGCAAACACTGCATTGGATATCTCTCTAGCATTTAAGCGGCTGCACCCCTCATTTAAATAATTGTGAATTTTCCCTTTTTTGTGCAGTTGGTTTTCCCCAGAATTGCTCCTCTTTATCTTACTGAATATGGCCCATTAGTTTGGTTTTTATGACCTCTAATTAAACAAAAGGAAAAGGACCACTCATGTATCGGAATAGCATCCCATGAACAAGGTGATTAATACATGGACTTTAAAGTAAAAAAAAAAAAAAAAAAAAAAAAAAGAAGAAGAGGAAGTTGGTGCACAAAGTGAGATCACCTAAACTGCCCATTATAGTTTAAGTTCCTATGGCTGCACTGCACCTTATATCTGATATTACTATCCTATATAATAATTCGCTAAAACGTGTGTAATGACAAAGTCATGTGCAGTAGAGACTGCCCGCGCTCCTTCGGAGCATCCAGCTCTGTATCAGCCACGCCGCAGGCAGTCTCTACTGTGCATGACTGCCCCGCGACTGGCTAGCAGTGGCACTGCGGCCCGTGTAACGGGATCTTCAACTAGCATATACATAAAAGAAAAGAAAAAAAATTCTTGTGGATATCCTAGATATTTATTTGGCCACTTGGTTATAATAGCAAATTCTATGTGTAATACTTGTATAGGACTTTTGGTGAAAGTGATTCAAAGAATAAAAAACTTTTATTAAATTGAAATTATTAAAAAATTAAAAAGCTACCTGTGTAGCTCTTATGTATTGAAATAAGAGATGAATAACAAATGAAGTGTGAAAAAGAAATAAACGGAGTGAATCTTGGTGGCGTGATAAGAGAATAGAATAAACATATGTAGATAGTGAATATATCATGAAAAATATAGGATACAATAATGTGACCAAGGAGTGATAGAATCCTAACCTGACACATTAAATACATATGCGATGGTATTGATAAACTCAAATACTATGACCACACCACAAGACCTATACCACATATAAACAGCAGGGAGCTAGTATTCTTTCATAACTTCAAAATGAAGTGCAGTAGTTAGTTATCTTAGTTCCTTAATTTCCTACTGTACATATAGGAGTCTCATAATAATATGGTGAATTACAGTGTTTTAAAGAAATAGGCATAAAGAGTTTAAAAAAAAAAATTATGATGTAGCTGTTAAAAATACAAAAAAGCAGCAAGAAGAAAATATATGAAAGAGTATATCTCAAAATTATTGTTTTCATAAAAATAATGTTCAACAGAACAGATTAAAAAGATTTGATTCATATATTATAAATGTTTGGATAATGAGATATTTGTCATAGTGGGATAGAGAGATAATTACATCCCCTAAAAAATTTAAGGCCGAGTCGCTTCTACTCTCTAAATGGCTCTAGAGTAAGCTACCATTGTTTAATAGAAAATACTAATGCTGACGAGCATATCACAAAAGCGGCTAACTCAAGGCTGAAAGCAACAACTGAACAAGGTTGGTTCTTTATAGTCCCTTGAGCCAATTATATTGCAACATTAAAAGAGTGAGGTAATCCAATGAATTTTGAATCTACCTATCAGAGGGAAGCATATGTTCCATGTGCAGCCTTGATCGGCTGTTGCCATCAGCCCTGAAGAAGCCAATTTGTCCTTTTTTGTATTCTTTTAATAATTTCAATGAAGTTATTTTAATCGAGTTCTCCAAAGTCATATACAAGTATAATACACATAATTATCACCAAGTATCCAAATAAATATATATGAGACCCACAAGAAAAAAAAAAGTCTATTTCTTTTATGTGTACAGATGAATACATTAACCCCTTGGATACTAAAGGGCGCCAATATAAACTGGCCAGACCTGCCTGTTGAAAGCCAGAGAAGTATCCAAAATAAAGCAATGCGATGTCTCTCTGGCACTCAAAGTGTTAACCAAAAGGCACTGAAGTCAAAGCAGCCCTGCATAGCCCACTATCATCCAAGGGGCTAAATAATTTATAACTCTACAAAACTTAAATTGGATGAGAGTCTTATGTTTTAAAGAAAACAGGAGCGATATTGGAGCAAACCAACCTCACCAAAGAAACAAAATACAAATTCCCTAAAAATGTAAAATGGGACTTTTTTTTACACCCCCCCCCCCAAGTGCTACAGGGTCTCCAGTTTGCAGTGCACTGGAGATTTGGCTCTCCTACAGGGGTTTAAAAGCCCCATTTAACTGAATAGGAACTTTATTTCTTCTCTATGGTACAGTTGGTTTGCTCCAGAATTTTTCTTTGCAACATAAAGGTCCAAGTGCCATTATCTGTTTACCTGGGAACTTTGTTGGTACTTTAATGTTATCTGGAACCATTTTCAAAACTAATTCCTGTTGTTGTTATTTCCTGTCAGAATCTGCCCTGTCAAAATCTGGCATTATCCTATATAATAATTCGCTACAAAGTTTGTAACGACGCAGTCATGTGCAGTAGAGACTGCTCCGCGTGCTGCAGTCATGAACAGTAGAGACTGCCGTAACGAGGTTGATACAGAGCTGGGCGCGCCGAACCGGAGGTCTGACTTCGGAGCATCCAACTCTGTATCAGCCGCGGCGCGGGCAGTCTCTACTGGGCATGACTGCACCGCGACCACCTGCCACTGTGGCCTGTGTACACGGGCTCTTCTACTAGTAACTAATAATATTATAATAAAGATTTTGTATAAAAATGTTCAAAAATGTTTTTGAAAATGGTTCTGGATAACAGGAAAGTACCACTTTGTCTTCTTAACCCCCAGAAAGGGCTCATATTGTGCGACTGGGGGATATAGATGACACGATTCGTGTAACAAAGGCGTGGGGTTTAACTGACATGTCATAAAGTGGGTGGGAAGTGGGCAGAACAGGGTGGGAAGGAGAAGTAGGTGGTAAGTGGGAGGAACAGGATGGGAAAGAGGAGAAGTGAGCAGGAAGTGGAAGGAACAGGGTGGAAATGAGAAGTAGGTGGGAAGTGGGAGGAACTGGGTGGGAAAGAGGAGAAGTGAGCAGGAAGTGGAAGGAACAGGGTGGAAATGAGAAGTAGGTGGGAAGTGGGAGGAACTGGGTGGGAAAGAGGAGAAGTGAGCAGGAAGTGGAAGGAACAGGGTGGAAATGAGAAGTGGGCAGTTTCATAAGAAACTCAGCAACACCAGAGAAACAGCCTCTTTCCCCGGAGACGCGGTAATTAACTTAAAAAAAAACAGACCCAGAGAGTTCCCAAGTATGATTATCCATTTTGTGCATGCTAGATACAAATTATTCTTATTATGTTATTTATTATATTGTAACGTAGAAATGTGAATAAGAATCAACTGTAAACATCATGTTTGGGTACAAAATAATACTAATACATCAGACCCTCTATCTATGCATGGCCTCTCATTTGTATTTATTTATTAAAACAAAGTATTACAGTAAGTTAGAAAGTTGTTTTGTCAAATATTCTATTACTTGAACAGAGCCAATCCCTGAGCAGAAACCAACACCTGCCCCACTGTCAGTTCATAATGCAAGGTCAGTCTACAACAGCAGGTGATATTTCACAACATTTAGAGATACGCCTGGAAAGAATTCTGTGTATCAGGAAACGTTTTCCATAATCAATAGTCTGAATGGTGTGCTGTTCAATCTTTAGCCATCTCCACTATAAGGCCATTAAAAGGCAATGGTCATGTGTGAAAGCCAGGGGTGTATGCTACCCATTGCTTTGTGTGCCCCTCTGGCATTCGAAGGGTTAATAAAACTGCACCTGTGGAATGCACAATATATAAACTTGCTTATACTTTTTTTTTCTCTTTTTCCTCATCTTCACCTATATTTTTTGTGTATTATGTTTTTATGCCCTTGACGTGAGGTAATTGAATTTCTGAATACAGGTAGTTTTCTGTCTGAGAGAGGAAGTAGGGATATGTATACAGTGTTCCAGTCTCCCTGCAGCACTAACTGAGCTCTGTGCTGGGCATGTGGCTTTTCTAAAATGTTTTGCTGTTTTTTTTTTACATTGTTGCACTCTGTCCACTTTAACTGCCTCACACAAGTGTTTTATGAAAATTTTAAAACAAATTCAGAAAGTTGTCTGTTGGGGACATAAAAGTGTGAAAAAATAGGTGGACATGGGGGGAGATATAGGCAATTTCACTTGACATATTATGAACTTGAAAACTACACTATATAAAGTAAAAAAAAGAAGATTTAATGTTCATTTAAAGTCTAGAAGCTGATGCACTAGATTTGATAAGGGTCAGTTTGGCAATATATTCGACACAAATTCAACTTGTCATATTCACTAAGTCAGGGCCCGACATACCCCAAGTGATAGGTCACCATGGCGACTAGGAGTTTCACACATCCGTTTTTTTAATATATATTATTTTTATATTTAAAAATGACTCAGACCTCTTGGGGGGCTTCAGTCACTTGGCTCTGGTGATAGGAGGAGGCATCTCAGATCGTACCCGGAGGTTCGGTTACGAGTGAAAGCAGGAGAGCATCTTGCTCCTCTTAGCTGTCTGTGTTGATCTCCCAACGCTGTTGGCTGGGAGATCAATAGCTGTGGGGCCTCAGGAGTGGTCGTGAAGCCCCCCAACATCTGATTTGAGGAGGCACAAATTAACCCTTTAAGTGCCAAAGTTACATTGGCTACCTCATTGGTGCTCATATGGTTAATTATTATACAAAGAAATCAATAAATAACTCAGCATCCCAGCATGGCCCCATGGCACCCACACACTGTCTAACCCCACCCCCCAGGCTGGTTACACTGGTGTCACAAAGCCCACATACAATGTCTAACCACACCTCCAACCCAGCCTTGTGCTCTTGCCCACTGGTAGTCAAAGATCACCATGAAGATTGTCTGTCTGCCTCAGCCTTGTGCCCACCGGTAGCCACAGAGCACTCATATACACTGTCTGAATACCTCCTCCCCTTCAGTTCTACTGGAAACCAGAGAACCACTCTTTACTCTGACTGTCCGTCCTTGTTCCATTGGTAGCCAAAGAATAACACACACTTTCTCTCTATCTGCCTGCTTTCGCCTTGTTCCATTAGGCCCCAGGAAGGTTCTCCTGTGATGTAGACTCTGGCTTCTAAATTATTGTCCTACAGTCAAACCGTCTGTCAAGCTCTGCACTAAGCCATGTTATCCCTGTGATTATAGCTACATCACCATACCTTTGTAGTGTCTTCTCCGAATTTACTGCTTCAGTGTCTCCTTTGCCATCAGAAATTTGACATAATGAGCAATTTTCATATTCCTAAGGCGGTTTATATGTGAATGTGGCTTCGCTATGTGCACTAAAGGTCAATAGCTGGCAACTGCATTCTGAGCTTGCAGAAGCAAATTTGCATCCCTGAGACTGACAACTTGTACAGCTCCTCACATGTAACTTTAGAATACTGGAATGAAGTTTGCCACATTTCACAGTTCTTTACAGAGGTACATTTTAAAACTCTCCATACAGAATGCATTTCAAATGTCTCCGTATGAATCTAATGTGTGGGAGACTGAAAGGGTGTAGTTTAACATTAGACTGCTATGGAGAATTTTGAAACATATTTCTATTGAGTGGCTTGACAATGTCTTGGAGACCTCGTTATCATCCAAGTGCGTATCAGTCCCATTTAATTCAACTGGAAGTTCTCTCTCTCTCTCTTACGGGACAGTCAATTTAACACAGAATTATTCCAGGGGGAGATGTAATAAGGTGTGATAATGAGGGGATAAAAAGGGGATATACAGGTGACAAAGTGAATATGACCTCTCCAGTGTTCTAAACTCTCCAGTCTTCTATGTGATTCTATGTTCTAATGCACTAAGATTTCTCCAACTTTAGAAATCTTAGTGAATAGGCACCATAGAATAACACAGAAACTACAGAGTTTAGAACACTAGGGAAGCAATCTCCAATTCATCCCCTCTTTATCACACCTCCCCCAAGTTCTTATTATCAGCTTTGCTGTCTCTAGAATGGTAGCCTAGGTGAGGTCAAACTAGTGATCAGTACAGTGGCAATAGGATCTCTCTTTTTCTGCTGTGAATGCCTCTTCCTATATAATCTAGTATCCCACAGGCTTTTCCAAAGGCTCTGCTTCAAAAATTTATATTGAATTGTAAAACATTCAACAGGAGCAATTTTCTTAAAATTAGAAAAAAAAAATCAACGCAATTTACAGAACATTACTGTAGAACCGGCTTATGAAGGTTTAATAACCTGCTCAGTGTGACCTGCTGCAAGTCATTTAACAACTCATATCATAGCTATTAAAGGGTAGACTGCGGTTTTGCTATTCTTCTGCAGCACTTTGTCATTATAATAAGGAAACTCTGATCTCTTTCACTTTAGAGTTCAATGATGCCAAAGCCTAATGTGTCACAAGTCACAAATAATAAAGGCAACTAAACAACAAGAAGATTTTAAGTGTTGCCAAACATGTTTAAGAAATAAAAGATGAAATCATTGTGCCACACACCTCATCAGGAAGAGTAATGTGACTGCAGCAAGACAGGATGCCAGAAAATCACAGTGCATCTGCCTAAACGTCAATGGAGAAGTAACATTTTTTTTTTTTTTTTTTTTTTTTTTTTTTTAACTTTCAGTATCAGAGGAGGTATCCAATACATTGTGTTGCAATGTGTTAGATACCTCTCTGGCACACAAAGGATTAACAAGATTGTATATTATATACACAGTCCAAGATTCAGCGAAAATAGATACACATCAACTTTCAGTGTCACTAGCCCCCGACTCCTTAACCAAATACACAGTCCGAGTCAACTTGTCCTTACTCTGCTGGCAGATACAACAAGAGCTGGAAGGGCCCTGTCAAGACTTCGAGGTGGGGCATCAGGATCACTCCTGATGACTCCAGCTACCGATTTACAAGCTGATTCAGCTGGGAGATAAATAGATGTGATGCATGGGAGCAAGAGAGCATCCCTGATTCCATTCTACCTGGAGAAGCCGGGTAGGAGTGGGTGGGATAAGAAAACCCTCTCACATCAATGAGGGAAAGCCTCCCTCATTGATGTGGACAGGATCGTCCAATCCTCTCACTCCTACCCGGCTCTGGGTACAATGGAAGCAGGGGAGCTCTCTTGCTCCTCTGCATCATCCCTATTAACTTCTCAGCCAAACAGCCTGGGAGATCAGCAACGATCCTGAGGTCCCACCACAAGGTATGACTTTTAATAGAATGTAAGTCTTTGCATGCCAAAGAGGTATCCAACTGAATTTGTGGCCAAGCCTGCTAGTATATATATATATATATATATATATATATATATATATATATATATATATATATATATATTTGAGATTTTTCACTGAAATGTTATTACAGCCCATACTTTTTTAAAAAGGTTCCTGGGAAACTCAAACTGGTCATTATAGGACAGACAAAAAGAGGATAAGAAGAATAATCTGGAAGAAAACAACTACACCGCAGGGGTACAACTGAAATGTCCTATTGATTTAAAAGGGCTTTTAACCCTTGAATACTAGGAGGAAAATGAGGAGCAATTCTGTAGCAAATCAAATGCCTTTTCACATAAAAGGGGCTTTTAACACCCTGAATACTAGAGAGGTCTCCGGTGCATTGAAAAGCAAATTCTTTGGAGAAGTCTTCAACATTCATATTGTTAACAGCTTCTGTTAAATCAATGGGTTTGTGGAGATTTATTTTTTAGTTGTTCCCTGAGGTAGTTTGTGCTATCCAGTTCTTGTTCTTATGATATTACATTCTGTCTCACAACAGCAGTTGAAAAGTAGATGAGGATGAAAAGCCAGTTGCAGCAGACCCCAACTAAGCTGGTCTGGAGGAAGACAAACACCCCAGAGAGTCTACTGCCACAACTTTGTCTCAATAGGAAGGAAAATGTAATTCCTGAGTCACAAGTTGGCAGTCAGATCACAATCTGGATCAATCTATCTCTTCTATATTCAATTTTGTTAAAATTAAATTAGTATTTTCTTATCCCTTAGGATGCCAGTGAAGTCTGCAAAAATTGCTTCACAAAGCATGCAAAGCAATGTCAGGTAAAACATGGCCCTAGGGCCTCATGTAGTACTCAGAGGCTTCTACTGCGGCTTACAGACTATTCTCCTAAACAACTGGAAGAGAAGATGAAACTCTGCCACAAAAACATTCACTATATTTTACCCGGGCAAGTACATGTCCTCATTTACCTCAGAACATACCACCATTTACACTTATTGTTCCTCCTTAATACCTTGGGTGCTCACTGAATATGAGGGCCAGTTAAGCGATCCTTGGGGAGCTTGGTTGCCTGAAACCGATGCCAGGGGCCAACATCCCTTAATAGCGAATTCCTCAATTTACCAGCCTGACTGCAGAGAACCTGTCTTCTGCTGATATAAAATGCTGCTTTCCTCTAATCTTAATAGGTGTCCTCTTGTTATCTGCTCAATCCAGGATTAAAAGTTCCATTGAGAAGTCTTTATATCGACCTTGAATATACTTATATGTTTTTATCAGATCACCTCTTAGAAGTCTCTTGTCAATACATGAACTCTTAAGCTAGCTGGCCTCCTTAATTCTAGAATAGTACATACAATAAAGTATGAAATGTTTCACCGAGATGCATCTTCACTAAAGGCCTTATGTTCAAAAGAAGAGTAGAGTAATTGCTGGCAAACCAACCACAACATGGACAAACAAATTTGACATTTATTAAACATTTGAGTGCCAGATGAGTACGCAACACAAAAATTGCACTTTTAACCCTTTGGATGCCAAACAGTTCTGCAGATCAATTTGATTGAAGCTAGAGAATTAGAATTGCTTTCCTCATTCAGAGAATTTTTGACTATGGAGTATCGTGAGGAAGAATAAAACAAGTACAGACTTCAAGTCACAGAAAATTCCAAAACATGGAATTCCAAAGAGACCGATCAATCAATCAGATAGAGAGATAGATAAAGTGGTAAACAGCCTTTGGCAATTCAGATATTGGACAGTACAATCTTCCCCAGTCATTGGCTGGTTGGGGATAATGGGAATTGTAGTCTTCAGCAGCTGAAGTACAAAAGGTTTCCTGAGATAGATAGAGAACTAGAGATTGAGGCAAGACTGCTCTGTGAAGGACTTCTATCCAACTAAATCCCTCTTTTAGGCCAGGGGTGTGCTTTTGCTGGACTACAACTCTCACCATCCGCTGACAGCCAACGGCCTCCCCCACTCCCCCCTGTTCCAACCACTTCCACCCCATTTCTGCCCACTCCCCCACTTAAGATCATTTACCTAGGTAAGTGTCCCTCACACAGCAGTCCATTATGTCTATCTATATATTACTAGTTATTTTGATCTCTCTTGTAGAACACTTCTAATTATCTTTCCCATCTGATAAAGACTATAGTCCCTTATGTGTCAATCAGGTCTTTTGAAGCCTATGTAGAAGAATATATGATTTAAAGGTAGGCTTCATTATACTTATAAAACTACAAATATAAAGCAGATTTTGGTGCTAAATAACTATTGTAAGAAGAACATTTACCTAAGTTAATCAGTTAAATTAAGAATCAGTTATTCCTTGGACATAGTTCTCAGTTAAGGCCTGTTACCTTTACTATATTAGTCACTTGGACCTTTCCTCCCCAACATGAAGGGGCATAACTGCATGGGGTGCAGTTTTGCTGGGGCCCAGAATCCAATTTGTTACATGTATGCATCTAGAAAATACTTTTATGTTGGGGGCTCTTCAATGACTAGCTACGCCACTTCATCCCCATGTCCGACTGATAGAAAAAAATCACCATTCTACCCAGCTGTGCCCTCACCAATACCATGAAATCTAACTAAGCTGCTACAAAGCAGAAAGCACCATTTGGAGCCCAAAGGAGGTGACTGAAAGGGAAAAATTCTTGGATACAGAATGTGGAAAATAATAACACTTGTGTGTTGCCCATTGCCCCTTGGGTTATGGTTTAAGATCCACATGTTACTGCAGGATATCGGGCAAGGGCCAGTCATATAGATTTTCCACATTGTTAACCTTTTAACTCTTTATGCTGGAGACGTCTCCAAAGCAGCCAAGGGGTTAACCCTTTTAATGCCAGAGAGGTATCAAAAAGCATTTTGTTGCAATGCATTGGCTATCACTCTGGCACTCACAGGGTTAAGCTTCCTTACTACCCAAAAACGCAGACGCTACATTTGGAACTAGCATAGAAAGACATGCAGACTGAACGTCAGCTCATGTCACTTTTCATTACATACATTAAATCAAGACCATATTTGTGATTTGTATGCTCAGTCACCATGAAATGAAAACATTGCTATTGCTTGCTGGTCTGAACAAGCTAAAGTTTTTCTTTCTACACAATGAGGCCCAAAACTGAAGAATAAAGTTCTGCTCCACTAATTTCAACCATGTTTCACTTTCACCTAACGTAACTTAACCTTTTGAACACCAGAGGCATGTGTTCTACACCCTTCTGGTTCTCAAAATGTCAATATCAAAGTATCTACCAAATCTAAAATTTGCATAATAATTCACCTTGACCTTATTGCAAATGGATTTGAACTGGTCTAGATAAGTGTAGTCTTACTGCTGTGCAAAGATCATCCATGTTCCAGAATGAACAGTATTGTAGTGCAAACTGTCACAAGTAAAATTAGACAAACTATAATAATATTAGTTTTGTCATAATAATCTTCTGCATAAAAAGGTACTTTTCAGCTCAGTGGAGAAATGCTTATATTTCAAATTAAGTCTTCATGAAGTCCCATCAAAACAATACAACCCACAGCATGCTAGAAAGGTCTCCAATGTATTAGGGACCTGTCTACCATATAAACAGCCAAAACGGTATCAATATCAAATAAATAGATGGCAGCTATTAGATTATACTACTTCATAAAAAAGCCAGGGACTGCACTGTGCACCCCCAAAACAACTTCTGGGGAGTGGTGATGGGGCAGAAAACCAACCCCTGAGTCTGGCAGGAGTGGATGGGGATTGGCACACAACCAAGAAGTATTTTGCTTAAAGCCAGTAGCTTCATCTGCAGTCTCTTAGACACCTAGAGTATAATTATGACACCCATCTCTAGAAGTCTATAGGAGATACTGTAGCTGCCCTACATGACTTGAAATGTAAGACTTCACAGTTTAGTATATCACGAGGGATCAGTGGAAGAGCACAAGAAGTCAGATCCCTATCCAGATCTTCTGGAAGTCAAAAACAGCCCCAGTGTCCTTAGAAGGTCTGCTCACACAGCAATGGCCTCAGAGCTATGGGAACATAGCTCACCTATTCTCTCCCAGTTTGCTGTACAGATCACAGAGATCTGAACAGCTGGGCGAAATCAGTGCCTTACTTAACGCTTATGGGGGCTCTCTCTCTCTTCTCCATTGAAGTGTAATGTAACTGAATACACCATCAATGGGCTGAGAGAGAGCTCCCATGAGCATAGAGAAAGATGTCAACGTTACCCATCAACCAGCAGAGAACTTGTAAGGTTTTAGCTACAGGGACCATGTTTCCATAGCTCTAAGGGCACTGCAGTTGTTTAAAATGTTATTTTATTGGCCCTGTAGTGCCCCTTTTAGAGTAAAGTTACGTTATTTGGAAACATCAGGTTATCGTTTCTGCCAATTTTTTTCCCTTCTTAAAAAAAGGGGGGGGGGGCACTAGGTTATACAGCAAGGGTTGTAATTCTGAAACTCTCCAGCTTTTATGGACTACAATTTCCATCAAACCCCGCCAACCTTGTTCCGCTGGTATTCAAATTTCCATGTGACGTAACCAGTTCCGCTTTCTGTGGCACAAGATCAGTTCGGCACAGCTCTGCTGGATGTTCCATGTCCTCAAATTCTCCTCCCACCTCCCTCCCAGCTCTCCCTGGGTGCATATTCATGCTTCCCTTCATAGTGATGTGCAGCACATATAGTGGAAAAGCAAGCTCCAGTAAAATTAAATTTCGGTCTCCCATATTGAAAAAAGGAAAATGTATTTACTTCAGTCCCAAGTGTGCAGGAATTAATAATGTATTAAGCATTGCAATGTGATAGTGTCACTACTAGTGTCACTCTATCACATTGCAACACTTAATGATCGAAGTGAAATTCATTTTGGTGAAGTGGGTCACTATTTAGTAATGTATGAATATTAATTAGTTGTAAGATTTATGAAAAAAAATTATAGTATGATTTGTATATATATTTTGTACCGAGTAGCCTTGCTGTCTTGACCAATACAAGTTATACAATTTTTTTCCCCTAATAAAATTTTACCTTTAAGAATCTCACACTGCTTAATTCCCAGAACAGCCATATATGTATACCAAGAATTAAATTAATTTACTGGTTTAACACTTGCCACACATGTAAGTACAAACTGCAGATACTATTGATTCTCGTGTTGCAACCCACGTAACAGACAGACAGTTGGTCTCATGACTATATATACCCACTATTACATCCACATGATAATGATGACCAAATATCAGAGTAAGCAGATGTATCGTGTAACCAATAGGGGATTGTGGGTAAATTCCACCAGAAGGCAGAAATTGAAAGAGTTAACCCTTTGAGTTGCAATGCATTGGATACATCTCTGGCACTGAAAGCGTTAATTAACTAAATAACTCAGTTGTTTCCACTCCCTAGTCCCAGTTTAACCAGTAGGCTGTTTCTACCAGCCATAAAGTTTCCATCAGGAAACTATTTATTGCATTTTACACCACACTTACTTGCCCTAAGTATTCCAGCTGTGAGCAGCATGTGCAGTTACTTGAGGGTCCTGTGGCAGTTAGATGCAGGGGCAGTTACTTAAGGGTCCTGTGGCAGTTAGATGCAGGGTCCTCATGGCGGGACTGTCTTCTGCGGTGCCTGTCTTTTTCAATTGATATTACCAGTAGGAGTGGGTTAATGGGGCATCACAGATTCTTGGAGGAGTGGCAGGAGGGTGTTGTACAATGGCCAATAAAAATTGTTGGAGGGGTGACAGGTGGGTGCTGTGCAATGCAAGGGAGACTCGCTCCTGAGGTGGAGAGACTCACCCTCACATTGCACAGCACCTGACAAACAGCATTTTTTATATTAACATTAGGAGTGGGTGAATGGGGCATCAAAGATTGTTGGAGGAGTGGCGGGGGAGCATGTTAGTGAATTGTGTTTTTATTTTAACACCTGTATTATTGTGAGGAGATGTCCCAGTTGCCAGAGTGGGGAAAGTCGGCTAGGTTTTATTTTCTGTCCTGCCAAAATCACTTCCCTCCTCTGTCTCTCCTGGAGTGGCAGTATGGAGGAAATTTGAATACCTCCTCCTTTCTGCCACCCCTGGGTGTTTATGTGTATGTATTTACTGTCACAGAGGGACAATCAGTTGTTCAGTGGAACAATACAAGCAGCTACAGCAAGACCCATGTGTCGGGGCAAGGCATATATTAGATGCCCTTCTGATCCCAAATAAACTCTATCTCTGCATATAATGAAGGTGATCTCCCACTGGAACAACTACATCATTTTTTGCAATAATTATCATTCCTACACTTATGCTGTCATTGGGCCATTTCTACTATAAAAATAATAATAAAAAAAATAAATAAATAAAAAAGGTACAATTCTGCAAAACAGTGAAGTGGCGATATCTTGCATTCAAGGAGTTAAAACTACCATTTTAAAGCATACAGATTAGTGTGTGAATGGAAATGTATGCCAGAGTGCGGTATATTAGTATGTGTTAGTAAGGCTTTTATACCAAGATGAAGTGACAAATTTCTGGGGTAAACCAACTAAGCCACTGGGAAAAAACAATTTTCATTTATTTAAATTGAGGTTTTTATCCCTCTGAATGCAAGCAAGGTCTTCAGCAGGTTTTCAGCCTCTGCAGCAATCAAGGGGTTAAAGGTCAAATTTATAAACATGTCCCCCATTACGTTTTTGCAAGTATAGAAACCTGGAGCCTCCCAAATTTTTCTGGGTAGCTCAGTGAGCCTGATGATGCCCCCCTTCACACTAGACTGCCACCACAGTGCAAGGCAGCAGCCATCTTCCCTGTTTGATGGGCTGATCTGCTTCCTGTCTCCGCATGGAGAACTTCTGAGTGAGCGATTGCTTTCTATGGACCTGTTCCTGGAAGTAGCTGTGCAAATTTTTTTTTAACCCTTTGAGTGCCAGATACCTCGCTAGCACTCAAAGGGTAAAAGAGAAAGGTGGTATCTCAAACGGCCATATCATCTTCCATGAAAGCGGTGGCAGAACCGTGGGGCTTCATCAGGCACACTGACATCCCCAAAACACTTTAGGAGGATCCAAGACGCGTCACTTACCACAAAACAGGTAAAAGTTTAACTGTAATCTTCTTTTTCTTTCCTGCTTATATGTGGGGAAAATCAGCCACATGTATGTATTGTATACCCAGAACACCCTCAGTCCACCAAGACGATCTTAAAACAAAATAAAATTGGTTCTTTTATGTAGAACTGGGACTGTTGTGGAACCTCGGTGACATCTCTGAAGCTGGAGGCCCCTGCCTAATGGAGGATACGGCCATACATTAAATTGCCCCTGCATATCATCGAACGCATTGTACTGTATATTATATCTATCATGTTGGCCGACACGGAGGCGCTTGTCGGCCAACACGGATCTCCTGCTGACAGCTTTACAGCTGTCAGTTGGAGAGATCAAACTTTAAACGCCGGTATCTCTTAAACCATATTGGTTTGAGAGATACAGTTTTTTGCATTTAGCTCAGCTTTTTAAGCTCTTCTAAATGCAAAAAAACTTTGTGGACATTACTAACACTTTAAATAACATACTTGGTAAATTCCCTCCCCCCACTAATACGATAACTTACTGTATCTGTGAAAGTGTTCTACGTCTCTCCCCCAAAACTATTCTAATGGCTTAACAAGATTTATTTTCATTTCTTTTTTCTAGAGCTGCAGACAAGACTCCATTCGATCTGATTATTTTCCACATGCATGTAAAGAAATCACGTCAGACAACCTTTTCACTGATGAACATTAGATAAAGACTGAGTTATTATAACTTTCAGCCCTGTAAATAAAGGGCATCGGGAACAGTTTGTTTCTGTAAATGACACATAAAAATGTATTGCCATCAGTGGACGTCTCGTCTTGCAATGTGCCAACAGTGAGGCAGCGTTCTGAGCCCATTCCAACACAACAGCTGTTTTTCCACAAGTGGCATCACTCATCTGGATGTGCCAGTGACTAGGCAAAGGTTTAACCCCTTGTATGTTAGATATTTCTGTAGTCCAAAAAAAAAAAAAAAAAAAAAGGATGCAAAAGTATAATGAACTGGCAAAATACTTCTAATCATAAACCAGTAAATGACCAAAGGGGTGTCCAACTCATTACTTCTCAATACACTGCTCATGCCTCTGGTTCTTAAAAGGTTAAGACATCATATTTATAAATTCCTTACCATTACAAACAAAGCCAATGTAAAGAGATTATCAGTTTATGATTATTTTCCTTTCCTGGGCAACAATCGTGGCAACATTCACAAAAGGGTTAAGATTACTTTACAGGTATAAGACAGGAAACGCATCATCCTGTGCTAGAAGTTTCTCCTACTCTTCCGTTCCTGTCCAGAGGAACAGCAGAACAGGGAATGAACTAGGTGAATGCCACTATGATTGTTACCCAGGAAAATAAAATAATGGTAAGCGGATATCATTTTCTCTTTTCCTGGTCAATCATGGCAGCATTCACAAAAGGGTAGCACCCTAGCAATACATAGTCAAGACAAAGGGAGTGAGGGGAAAACTAAATGACAAAAGCCAAACTCCCTTACATACCAGAAGAGACCAGAAAGTAAGATAAGGGCAGCCAAACGAATTCAGGATCTTGCCAAGCACCTTGCAGATAAATGAAATGCATACTAGCACTCTCTGCAGAGAGTCTTATGTAGCATGCTTTATAGAAGTGACGTACAGAAAAGCCTCGGGAAGCACCTTTTTGTAGGCGGCCACTTCCCCTTCAAAATAACATAGGGCCACCAGCATAATGAGATTGACTTCACTGTGCTGTAAATGCTGTTGTGACATGGTGAAGCAGCAGGATGACCATAAGGCAGCTGCAGCCCAATCCCCCACTACTAAGGGCCTCCCATGCCATCCTCCCGGACCAGGAGGAGTGAACTGGGAGCTCCAGCCTGCCAGACAGTGAGAGGTCAGGCACTAGTAATAAAGTCAAGAGGCTTCAGGCAAGTCAAAAAGAAAAAAAATGGTACCTAGAAATATAACTTAACCCTTTTGGTACTAGGCTGCCTTAAAGGGTTAGTAATGGCCAAAATAAAGTTTATTCTATATGGTAGACTTTAGAGTTAAGATTGTAGCCATATTAGTCCAGTGATGTAGATGTAAAATAACAAAGAAAAATAATATCTTGTAATACCTTTTTTATTGGACTAACAGAATTATGGATTGACAAGCTTTTGGGATAAACTCCCTTTCTCAAGTCTAACGCATTTCTGAGCACAAGGACACAGAATTCACAGTTAAAACAGTTATAACAGTTAATACATTGAATTCAAATCTTTTTTTAACTCTCCCCCTCCCATACCATCTCCTGTATTTTTCTTCTCTTTCTCTTCTCCCCCCCACTCTGCCTTACACAGGATATTTACGTCCTTTGCAAGAAGAGTGTGGATTTTCTCTTGGTCCCTGTCTTATCAGCAGCCCCACTGTGTCAAAGTGTTAGTAATGTCTAAAAAAAAGTTTTTTGCATATAGAAGAGCTTAAAAAGCTGAGCTAAATGCAAAAAAACGTATCTCTCAAACCTCTATGGTTTAAGAGATACGGGCGTTTAAAGTTTGATTTCTCCTACTGACAGCTGTAAAGCTGTCGGCAGGAGATCCGTGTCGGTAGACACGGCTTGAGAAGTGAGAAGCCTGAGGCACACGTTTTAGACCATTCCAATGAAGGGTTTCCGTGTAAGTAAGGAGATATCGGCACTTCTCAAGCGCCTCCGTGTCGACCGACACGAATCTCCTGCCGACAGCTTTACAGCTGTCAGTAGGAGAAAGGAAACTTTAAATGCCCGTATCTCTTAAACCATAGTGGTTTGAGAGATACTTTTTTTTGCATTTAGTTCAGCTTTTTAAGATCTTCTAAATGCAAAAAACTTTTTTAGACATTACTAACACTTTAACCCCAGCAAACAACACAGCTTTGAATTCAATGTATTAACTGTATTAACGGTTTTAACTGTGAATTCTGTGTCCTTGTGCTCAGAAATGCTTTAGACTTGAGAAAGCGAGTTTATCCCGAAAGCTTGTTAATCCATAATTATGTTAGTCCAATAAAAATGTATTACAAGATATTAATATTGGTAGATTTTACAAATATAAAGAATTTGGAGAACATCATCTCTCTCTAACCTTTATGGTTTGAGTGATATCCGCCGCTAAAGTTCCCCTTCTCCTGATGTCAGCTGTAAAGCTGACAGGAGATCCGTGTCAGCCGACACGAGGAGGCTCTTCAGCAGAGCCGAAATAGCGATATTGGAAAAGAATTACTTCATTGAAATAGTCTACAAAGTGTGCTTGCAAACCAGACACACCTTGTAGACAGTTCCAATGGAGTAATTATTTTCCAATATCACTATGTCGGCTCTGCTGAAGAGCCGCCGGCTGGTCCCAGGACCGGGATCTCCTGCTGTCAGCAGAGAGCTGACATCAGGAGAAGGGGAGGGAGGGGGGAACTTTAGTGGCAAATATGTCTCAATCCATAAAGGTTTGAGAGATAGGATTTTCTCCAAATACTTTACTTTTGTAAAATCTCCCATATAGAATAAACTTTATTTTAGGCATTACTAACCCTTTAAAGGGGAACTACCACCCGACACAATCTTTACCTTCACTAAGTTCCCATCTGGCGTCTAGCTGCTTAGTAGTGCTAGTCGCCAGAATAATTACCTTATTTAATATATTTCTCCTCTCTCCCATGGGTGACAGGCAGGACGGAGCGCGGACATCTTGCCATTGTGACGTCCGCACGCCTGCTCTGTCAGTCCCAGCCAGGTCTAGGAGGCGTTGCTAGGAGCCATTTGGCTCCGGGTGGAACTGACGACGCAAGTGTCACAATGGCAAGATGTCCGTGCTCCGTCCTGCCTGTCACCCATGGGAGAGAGGAGAAATCTATTAAATAAGGTAATTATTCTGGTGACTAGCGCTACTAAGCAGCTAGTTGCCAGATGGGGACTTAGTGAAGGTAAAGATTGTGTCGGGTGGTAGCTCCCCTTTAACCAATGCAACGTTAGCAATTTGGTTTTGTCTCTTGTATTAAAAAGAGAATCTAAATGGTAACATTGAGTGAGCACAAAAGATTGCTTTGTAAAGTGTTTGGGACCTCTATGGCATCAAAAGTGTATGTGTGTCTTTATCCTGACATCTAGACTTGTGCTACTGACTAGCCTGTCAATTCCTGGCTTCTAACTTCTGCTTCTCCCACTGTATTTGAACCTATCCTGCCGGCCCTGAGCTCTGCTGTCATGACCACACTTTTGGATTCTTCTTACTGGTACTGTGATTTTGGATTTTATATGTTGTTTAATATGCTTCTGGGTTCCATCACGTATCTGTTCGTTCCACTTGCTCTAGCGTAGCTCTTTTGCTTGGCTTTAGTCATTTTTGATATCAAAAGCCTCCTGCTATACCTCCCGTGGAGTCTCTCCTTCTCAGGTAAAGGTTACAGATTGTGTGGCCATTGCTTTAACATTATCAGTCTTAGCAACCATACAGAGCGTTCTGAAGCCATTGTATGGGTATGTGCATAGTGCCTCAAAACCTGTATAAGTCAGAATAAAATGTACAGGAGCCCTGGCTCCCAGATTCCTTGGATTGTGCCACACCTACCTTTAAGGAAAATTGGGGATTACCATTATGATGTGTTCCTTTACTGAATCCTTCTCAGACCATAACAAAATTACTTACCATTAACCTTTTGAGTGCCAATGGGGTATGCTGTGCATTGCAAAGTAACAAACAACATTCCGCCCTTGCACACACAGGGTAAATGGCTACATAGTAAACACAAATAAGTGTGTGAGCAATACATGGATAGCAAATTCCTAGACCAGCAGGTGCTGGAGACCTCGGCTCCCAGCATCCCCAAACAACTGTCAGCTGGTTGAGGATGATGGGAGCTGTAGCCCCAAACAGCTGGAGGAAGGATACATTGAGATTGTCCAAGGTACTCATTTTGTTTACCTCAGAGGGGGTGCAAGGCTGAGTTGACCTTACCGTGACTAGAACCTGTACCCCAGAGGTTTGAACAGATTCTACACCTGGTGCATTAACCATCTGAGCTAATGATAAAATCCATTAATCTACAACAACCTAATAACATAGAATTTCCCATTCTCATTGGGACTCAGGGCACCTTGACTGCTAGAAGGAAACAGCAAGATATCCTTATGCAATGTGCTGCTTGTTCTTGAGTACTGAAGGAGTTAAAACAGTTCATTGGACCGTATGCACAAAATAGGAGATGCTCTAGTGCAAAAGAACAGCACCATAGGGGACTTCTAGGGATCCAAATGGTTTTAACCCCTTGAACACTAGCGAGGTTTCCAACACATTCCAAAGTAATGCTTTGAAGTCCTCTCTAGCATTCAGGAGGTTAAAATCTCCATTTAAATAAATGAGGAGATTTATTTTTGCTCTATGGTCCAACTGCTCCAAAACTGCTGGTCTATTATGCATAAAGCCTTATAAATTTTAAAATGAGACTTGGTTAGAGCCTGTTAGATCTCAGCTTTGAAGCAGAGCTGCTGAACCATTGATCTGTAGCAATACTGCTTAGATCAGCCTCCAGTGCCCTTTAACTGAAGTTCTATATTGTATTGTAATGGGTTTTTATCAAATGGAAATCAACATACTACACAACATAAATAGATGTTGCAGAACACATTTTGACCAATACTAAAGAGGTATTTATTGACATACACCCATGAGGGGGATGCTTCGCTATTTATTTTCCTCAATGAGAGTTAGAAAATACTGTATCTGTATAAAACAGACCAATATTGTACACAAAATAACTGCTGCACATGGTTACAATGGTGCAGTTATATATAACGGACACAACATGCATCCAGGTAAATGCATACTATATATTAACACCTTGAAATGTTAGAATGTTCAACACAGTGATGCAATGCACTGCCATGGGCATCCAGAGGGGGGGCACAATTACCCCCTCCATATAAACAAAGGGTTTGGATGTGCTGGCCTGGGGGTCTACGGTACATCCCAGTGCACTGCATATATTTCTGCCATCCAATGGTTAATATGTGTGAAGCAAAACCCTTCCATTAGTAATTACCAAGAAAACCATAAAGGCGTATAACAATAATTTTCAGTGCTTTAATTACCGTTGATCTCCCACGCATTTCTTCCAGACAGAAACGCCTCTAGGCTCAAACATTTGTTGCCAAAGGGGACAGCTACTCATTTATATCTGTACTAGTGTAAAAAGCCCATGTACACGGGCCAAGGTCTGGGTAATGTTAACCCTTTGAGTGCCATAGGGGTACGTAATGCATAACCCTCTGGCACTCAAAGGGTTAAGAGGCCGGTCCTGCTCTGCGTACTGCCACTACCTCAATGCTCCACGTGATGCAATCACGTGCAGTAGAGACTTCCCTGAACGAGGGCAGTCTCTACTGCACATGACGGCTTCTGACAAACATCCTAACATTTTATTATATAGGAAGCGTTTTATTATATATGATAATGAAATTGCTGGTGGGGACATGACAGTACAAACCTGCTTGGTCTGTCCTGTACCCAAAGATTAACATGAAGGTGCAGAACAAGCTAAATGGACAGCTGTCAGCAATTCATTACTGCTGTGTGTATAATAGGGAGCTCAGCTGTGCAGGTGCTGTACATGCCCTTTATCCCCTTAAGGACTACAGTGGTGTGCACTTCCTGCTCCTTAAAGGGTTAAAAGTAGGACATGTTCTCAAGGAAATAAAGTTATACAGCAGGATAGCATTGGCACAATGGAGGCCAACAGTATATATTCTTCCATGTGTGTCCTCAGTGTGTTGCCCACTCTCTCTCTGGCCCAAAAAATGGATTAAAGGAAAGCAAAGCTAAAATAAAAGTGTGTGTAGTAACCTTCAAGAAAGTAAAAGATGCAAAAAAAAGAACAGAAAAGTTTAAACTACAAGTCACTTTGGTTTGACTTTAAAAACTGAACCCTTATTTTTATTATATACATATAGAACAGTTTTCATGTACTGATGCAGTTTTGCAGGGGGAGCAGTTTTCCTTTGCACTCCTCACTTCCTGGCTGTACTATAAAGTTTAAACACACAGAAGAAAGTTTAGGGTGCAAAGCAAAAGGTGACTGACTGGTCCATAAAATGTGCTAGTGTTTATATGTTTATATGTGTTTATAGCGTAGCATTTTTCTTTTCAGCTTGACACTTTAACCCTTTCAGTGCCAGGGGGTACGCAACACATTGCGTACCCTTATGGCATTGAAAGGGTTAAGGACCAGACCTATGGCATTGAAAGGGTTAAGGATCAGATGGGTATGCAACACATTGAAATCAATAAGTTGCTCACTCTTCTGGTCTTTAAAGGGTTAATTAACAGAAAAGTCATGTTATAAGATGATACACATACACTAACACTCATTATGGGCCAGAAGCAATAGGTTACACGTCTCCCTGGCCCCTAAAAGGTTAATATTTTAACATTAGTGTTCCTTTAACCCTTCCCTTTGTGTGCTAGAAGGGTGTCATGGGTACCCCCTCTAACAATCAAAGGGTTCAATCAAAGGCGTGTTAAACCTATCTGATTTGCGAGTATTTGATCCGTATTACCTGGGCATTACAACACAAGTGTATTGGAGGGCTGAGAGAATCAAAATCCGTTCTGTCTCTCTCCCAACCATATACTGCAGGGACACTGCGGGGACACTGGAGGGGGCAGCAGGAGCACTTTATACTGAGATCAGATAATTATTTATTATAATTATATAGGTTACAGTGTATCACAGGCTACCTGCTAACAGCTGTCGTACAAAAGGGGTAGTTATGTCATCAGTGACGGCACTGAATGCAGGAACGTATAAATATTAGTACGCAAGCAGGATCGTATTCACAGATGGGGGGGGGGGCAATGATTAGCCCTTTGCTTACCAGAATGGCGCACAACACATTTGTACGTTATACCCCCTTCAGGAATTCATATTGTTAAATATCGAGACATCGCAAAAAGGATAAGACTTGATAAAGATGAAATAATACAGCAGAAAAGGGCACCAGGCTCTAAGATAATAGAACACTTAAATGTCTCTGGCACCGAACATGTGCTACAGCCACCTGAGCAACGTGTCCTGCAGCCGTACTTACCGTCTCAACGCAGTGAATTCTCAGAGGCTGTCACCTACACTGGAGTTACCGGTTATCTGAAGGATAAATCGGAAAATATCCTATTTCACAACAACGATCTCACGGAACTGTCTCCGGTCCCACAGCACCGAGCTATAGCTGCTTTCCTATGTCTCACCAAAGCACTCACTGCTTACAGCTGCCTGCAGGTAGCGTCTCTCTGACGCCTCCTGCTGGGCAGATGCAGTAACAAAGCAATACAGCTCCTGGCAGTGCGACCAATAGGATGACATGAGATTCTTTATTTCACTACTACAACAGCATGACGTAAAGGTATTTAAATGATTTGCGCAATATATATATATAATTTTTTTTTCAATCGCACATAAGTCCCAAGTGTTTCTCTTTAGGATGGACAGACCCTCTTGATATCCAAATCCCTCTGTCCTTTTTTCAACCCAGGTGTGCCACTTTATAGGATATCAGTAAGTGTAGTGTGTATGTTAGCGGATCACACTGCTCCACAGTAATAAAACTCTCTTTAATGTTTGTCTAAACTTCAGAATGTGTGTTTATAAATTAGTCTGTTTAAATAAAATACTGTGGTCTTGCGCTAAATTATTTATTTACTTACAGTGTCAGTACATCATTAACCTAAAAATGGCACCTGTCATGCCCTTATAAACACCACCTAAAACAAAAGTATCCCTCTTTTGCCATCAGAAATTTGGGAGGCATGTTAACACATGACCAGGTGCTGATGGACCAGCTGGTAGATCCATTGGTGTCATTTTCAATCCACTGAAAGATGATGGTCTCTTCAACAAGCTGATTGCATGGACCATAATCTGCCACAGTGGTCCATTTTGGGTTGGCAGAAATTTGACCCTGCCTGGGACTAGTACCTGTGACCCTGAGGTTTGAGAAGATTCCACACATGGAGCATTAACCAACTAGATAGACCCATACCTCCCAACATTTCAAATTGCCAAAGAGGGACACTTGCGTTTTAGGGTGTGTTGCTGGGGACGTGGCTGGTGGGCGGGCTATTACTGAGAATTTTTAGGCTGTTTCATGACCTATTGACACCTCCTTGTATAACCTAATAAATGACTCATAACAAGACCAAAGTATTTTATTTTGCACAGACTAAATTATAAACACATATACTGACGTTTAAACAAACAATAATGTGAGTTTTATTGCTGTAGAGCAGTATGATACATATATACACACCACACAATCTGATTTCCTAAAAAGAGGGACATCAGGGTGGGAAAGAGGGACAGAGGGATTGGGGTCTAAAAGAGGGACTGTCCCTCCTAAAGAGGGACACTTAGGAGGTATGTAGACCCACAGAGACAGGCACAAACACATACACACTGAAACAGGCAGACACAGAGGCAGGCACAAACACATACACACTGAAACAGGCAGACACAGAGGCAGGCACAGACATACACACTGAAAGAGGCAGACACAGAGACAGGCACAAACACATACACACTGAAAGAGGCAGGCACAAACACATACACACTGAAACAGGCAGACATAGAGGCAGGCACAAACACATACACACTGAAACAGGCAGACACAGAGGCAGGCACAAACACATACACACTGAAACAGGCAGACATAGAGGCAGGCACAAACACATACACACTGAAACAGGCAGACACAGAGGCAGGCACAAACACATACACACTGAAACAGGCAGACATAGAGGCAGGCACAAACACATACACACTGAAACAGGCAGACACAGAGGCAGGCACAAACACATACACACTGAAACAGGCAGACACAGAGGCAGGCACAAACACATACACACTGAAACAGGCAGACACAGAGGCAGGCACACAGACATACACACTGAAAGAGGCAGACACAGAGGCAGGCACACAGACATACACAAAGACAGATAGCTAGACACGCACACACATAGACAGGCACACACGTGCACACAAATATATATAATTCTAGTGAATGCTGCATGGTGTTGTTGATGGGATGTGGCACTCCATCTTCCTTTGTATTGCATGTTGGGGAAACCATAGGGAAGATGAAGAAAGAGCAGACGCTGCAACTCGATGCAGTGATTTTGACAGGACTGGCCCCATGGCAATTGGCTGCTGTGCAATTGAAGTCCTCCCCCATGCCACCCTGGCCAGGGGTAGACAGAAAACCAGAAACATATTTTTATATATATAGATTCAGCTGTCATACCTGTCCCGGATTTCCAGGGACAGTCACTTATTTTGTCTCCCATGTGTGAAAAGAAAAGTAGAGCAATTCTATGGCAAAGGGACTGCTCCATATGTAATCTCTTAAATGCTAGAGAGGTATCACTTGAATTCAAGGGACTGAACATTGTTTTTTTTTAAATAAACAACAACATATTTTTAATCAATTTATTATTTTCATAAGGGGTGCTGTTGTTTTACTCTAGAATTGCTCCAGTGTTGTCTTTATAGTGACATAATATTGCTGCCCCAGATTCTGAAATTGTAGTTAAACCCATACCCTTGTCCTTAAAGGGATAGTAATGTTTCAGAAAAACAGCAGCTCCAATTAATCTTCATAGTATTTGAGCCATAGAGAGTGTTATTTCAATACTGTCAACATTGTGGTTCAAGAGTAATTGCATGAAAACGTTTCCCCCTCCCACCCCTTTTACCTAGTGTAAGCCATCTCTTCTCAGATGTGGAATCTGGTTGCTAGACCAGACAGATAACAGCAGGGGACAATCTTCTTCCTATGAGAACAATGAAAGTCCTGCCCCCCTTGACAGGTTGTTCAGGTTTTTCCTTTATCTTATTTGAAGATTGTCCCTCTCTGCAATCTACCTGGGCACCTCCCTTCTGCTCTGGCTGAGCAGTGTTACATCAGTAAAAGGAGCGGGAGGGGGATACTTTATCATTCAATTACTATTGAACTACAACTCTGACAGAATTGAAATAACACTTTCCAAGGTTCAAATACTATGATGATTAATTAGAGCTGCTTTTATTATGAAACATTACTATACCTTTAACTCTTTGGATGCTACAGAGGTTTCCATATAGGAGTAGGTTGCATTTTCTTATTTACTAGGAAGCACATAGCCTTTAAAACAAGTATATATTTGCATACAATTCAAGGCAAATCTACAGCACCAAGCCAAAGACATGCTCATATTAACCCTTTGAGTGCCAGAGTGGGATGGAACACATTGCGTACCCCTCTGACACTCAAAGGGTTAAACCCATTCATTTATCTTGACCCCTGCACATCTGTATACAGTACATTGTAACTTTAACAGTGACCCCAAAGGAAGGGAGACTAAGGGCCATATGCACAAAGAATCACAGGAAACAAATAACAATTCTCATTCCCAGCTTTTATTCTCTTGAAATGAAGATTGCTCTCTGACTCCAATGCATTGCTTAACCCCTTAATGTCTGCGGTCCTGGGAACTAACATTCCCTTAAGGACCACTTTGATGTTTCCGACGTGCCGGTACATGTGACCTGTGACGCGTACCTGCACGTGGCTCTGGGGACTGAGAGAGACCGCTACACTCTTTAAGCAGTCAATTTCACTTCCCGTTTTTACTTACAGCACTCCCGGAAGAGAGCTGTAAGTAAAATGTACGTGACGTGCTATGACCGTCACCGGTCCTTAACACAAAAACCGCGTGATGGTCATAGCACAGCATGCGGTCGTTAAGGGGTTAAAACTATACTGGAGGCATTGCTAGCACCCAAGGTATTAAAAGTTCCATTTATCTCATTAAGAATTTGGAGATTGTTTTATTTGTTCCCTCTGTTGCACTTGGTTTAGCCCAGAATCACTCCCGGTTTGCACTTTGTCATGGGCCTCAGTTAAAGGGATAGTAATGTAGTTCAAGAGTAATTCAATGACAAAGTGTCCCCCTCCCGCCCCTTTTACTGATGTCACACTGTTCAGCCACAACAGAAGGGAGGTGCCCAGGTAGACTGCAGAGTGGGACAATCTTCAATTAAGATAAGGGAAAAACCTGAAAAGCTTGTCAAGGGGGTAGGGATTTCATTGTTTTCATAGGAATAAGAGTGCCCCCTTCTGTCTGGTCTATAGACTGAATTCCACATCTGAGAAGAGATGGCTTACACTAGGTAAAAGGGGCGGGAGGGGGAAACTTTGCTTGTGAATATTTCATAAACCATAAAGGTTTGAGAGATAAGACTTATATCATTCTTCATGTTTTTTTAATGCCTACAAAATAAAATACAGTTAAAACGAAGTATTACTATCCCTTTAATGTTACTAGCTTTTACTCTTGCCAAAACCAAACAGAGGCACACTGCTTTGTGCTAAATACAGCTCGATAAGCCACATTTGTGGTGGTAATTTTTTGACTTTATTTTTCTCATCAATAGGAAGCTGATTTTATGCCGTGGAGGCCTGTTTTATTAAAGGGATAGTAATGTTTCATAATAAAAGCAGCTCTAATTAATCAGCATAGTATTTGGACTTTGGAGAGTGTTATTTCAATTCTGTCAGAGTTGTAGTTCAAGAGTAATTCAATGACAAAGTGTCCCCCTCCCGCCCCTTTTACTGATGTAACACTGTTCAGCCAGAGCAGAAGGGAGGTGCCCAGGTAGATTGCAGAGAGGGACAATCTTCAATTAAGATAAGGGAAAAACCTGAAAAACTTGTCAAGGGGGGCATGTATTTCATTGTTTTCATAGGAAGAAGATTGTCCCCTTCTGTTATCTGTCTGGTCTATGGACTGCATTCCACATCTGAGAAGAGATGACTTACACTAGGTAAAAGGGGCGGGAGGGGAAACTTTACTTGTGAATATCTCTTAAACCATAAAGGTTTGAGAGATAAGAATTATATCATTCTTCATGTTTTTTTAACGCCTACAAAACAAAATAAAGATAAAACGAAGTATTACTATCCCTTTAAGTAATTAATTGGCTGCATTGGCAGCATTCAAAGGTGCTAGAGGGGTATCCAATGTATTGCAAAGCAATCCGTTGGATAGCCTTGTGGTACTCAAAGGGTTAAAAGACACTTTTAATTCCTTGAGTTCCAGAGAGTTGGCATACCTCTCTGGCAATCAAAGGGGTTAAATCATCAGGCAGCTGCATTACTGGCCAGTTAGATTTATTGCTCTGCTTATAGATATATCCGCTAACCAATGTGATTGCATGAGATTGAATTTTAATCTGTTTGGGTTTCAGAATCTTTGAAGCCCAGACAATGTTGAAAAATCAGACAGGGGAGCCCAAAACCGGACTGTCCTGGTCAACACTGGACTAGTGGCAACCCTAGCCTTAGTCCACAGCTCTCCTACATGTTTCTTCCCGGTCAGAGCAAGATGGATAGGACTATACCTCTCAGAAGGACAATGGTGGAGCCAGGGGCAGCCTATTTGCAAACAGGGCCCTAGAGCTCCACATATTTAGGTGTTCCTAAGCTGTGCAGGATACACCCTTATTCTTTGTTGTGGGTGTGGCCAGAGCAATTTCAGTGTAGATGCACCAGTTGTTTACCCCTTTACAGGCTATTATTTAAACCCTTAGATGCTAGAGTAATCTCATGTTGGACATCTGTATAGCATCCAAGGGGTTAAAGCTTTTTTTGGTTCTTGCTTATTATAGGTCATTGGTACGTTCTGTGCCTGGAAACAGTCGATGGGACAGGGAGTGGGGTGATGTGAGGAGTAGGGAGTGTGGCCATGGGTGGAGCTAGGGGCGTTGCCTAGGGGATCCTGGGGTGTAAATCCGGTCCTGGCAAAGCTGTCAGCTATACAGAAGAGCTTGCATGAAATATACACCTCAAGCAGGGCAGCATATGTGAAATGCACTGAAACCACAGAAATGCTCTTGTACATAACTGGATGTCACAGGGACAGCCATGGAAGCATCATATTGCAGATAAACAAAGCAATAGCTAACATGGCTTTACATTTTCCTCCTTGTCTGCATGTTCAAAATGGATTCCAACTCCATGTTCCTTGGTTGTAGTGGACACATTCACTCACTCACTCACACAATTCCCCCGTTGCTTGCCAGGGTCACTCTCCTTCCATTACTATGATGGTTGCTAGGCTGGGCTTTCAGGACACTTCAATAAAAATGTGGCTCTCTGACTGTTGTATTTCTAAAACTCCCATCCCACACTGCGAGCCATTTGCCATCTGGGGATGAACTGAGTTGTAGTTCAGCAACAGATGGAGAGCCACATGCTCGCTTTCTTTGCTGTAAGCTACAATGCAGTCCCCTTAAGAGTACAAGGTACTCTAACTGTGTGCAGGCAATCTATATCCCACCAAAGTACACCAATATAAAGTGTCTTTCATAGGATATTTAGGGAGCGCCAGACAATTTCTACAATTAATCCTCAATAAAAAAAAATATAAAAATAATTCTCACAAAACTCTTCGATTAAAATTAAAAGTAGCAGGAAGGTCCTTATTAGTAGAAGAATCCTCTCAGCTGATTCCAAAGACATAAACTACATTAGAAACAAAAAATAACAATAGTGTGGAAGAAATCCTTCTAAGGGCCGTATGTTCAAAGGGATAACGACAACAAATTGTCGTATGAAAGACAAAAATAAGTCATTGTGTGCATGAACGACATATTTTCTATAGAGTATACGACAAAAAACTAGTAATGTCCGTTGAGTACGACAGAACTCCAGAATTGACGGGCAAAAGGACGAGGCAAGGGCGTGGCTAAACTATTCTCCAGTGTCGTATAGAGGAAAAGAAAATTTGTTGTAACTAACGACAAAAAAATGTCTTACAAAAGACAAAATTTGTACGTTAAGAGAAAAGTGGAGGAAATGTGTTCTGAATGTGAGAATTTTTGTTTTTAATTAAGACATTTTTGTCGTTAGTTAAGACATTTTTTAAGACATTTTTATCTTTAGTTAAGAGTTTTTGTGTCGTTACATACGTCAGTTTCAGTCAGGAGAAACAACATATTTTCGATCACAACCGACACTCTCTGAAAATATTAATGATCCCAACGACACTGTACTTTGAAAAGTCGTTACAAACGACAAAAGCTATTTTGCTACTTCTTTGAACATATGGCCCTAAGTGTAGTATTTTCTTTTGGAAGTACACCTTCACCCTGTGCTCAACTGAAACTGCACTCACTTTGTTTAAAGGCTCAATAATCACCTCTTGGTTGATACAGCTCTGGCTGGTATAAACCCCAGGATGGTTTGCACCTCTCCACTTCCGCTGATCTTCTCCACTCAGATAAGGGATCACTAGAAGAAATGGGGCTACTTGGGGTCACAAGGAGTACACCCAACCCCCTAACAGTGTGCTATATATAAAGTCCACGGATGGACACAGCTATTAGGAGAGGAATATTAGCCCACCACCAAGTTTCCAGAGAGCAGGAGCAGGGGATCTATATATATAAAATATAATGTTAATTTTATTAAATAAAACAGTAATTGCTTTAAATATTACAAATATTTAAAAAATAAAATAACCATGAATGTATTCTCAAAGCATTTCTTAATTAAATATTACTTCTTCATGAACAAATAACACATTTGTTGTTTTCTCCTGAAAAGTAATATTTAATTATGAAACACTTTGAGAGCTATTTTATTTTTAAATATTTGTAGTATTTAAAGTTACTGTTTTATTTAATAAAATTAAAAATTATATTTTATATATATTGATCCCCTGATCCTGCTGTCTGGTAACTAATATCCTAACAGCTGAGATCATCAGTGGGCTTTAGGTAGGACTCTATTAGGGGGTTTGGTGTACTCCCTGTGACCCAGGTAGCCCCAAATCATCTGGTGATCCAGTATCTGAGTGGAGAAGATCAGCGGAGGTGGAGAGCTGCAAACCATCCTGGGATCTATACCAGGAAAGATGTATCAACCAAGAGGTGGTTTTTTAGCCTCTAAACCAAGTGAGCGTAGATTCATTTGAGCATAGGGTGAAGGTGAAGGCGTACTTCCAAAAGAAAATTGTCACGGTTTACCAATAACTTTCAGGAGTCAGTATGGTATAGTTAAATGCAACATTTATTAATAATAGAAAAGTAGAGCAAACTATATACACAAGTAGCAAGAAGAGGGTTACAAACCAGCAAGCACTGCTATCAGGAATAGTAGGCTGCCAAGCTTGACCACTCTGCTGGAGACTAGGCCTCATCACTGGTAGCCTCTGCAGGAACCAGAAGCAGTAACAGGAACACTGGATCTTAATCCGACGAAGCGAGAGTACTGACTCACGCCTGCAGTCAGTAGGGAGCGATACCTGACTCACACCTGCAGTCAGTATAAGGAAAGGGATACCTGACTCACTCCTGCAGTCAGTATAGGAGCTAGTCTACCAGAGCCCCAGGTCCGCACTAGATTGGTTGTCTGCTAGGTACAAGGAATAAACGTAAGAATAGTCAGACAGAGCCACAAGTCAGCACCAGAGGGGGTAGTCAGACAAGCCAGGTCATGCACAGTTCAGGCAGTCAGCCAGATCCACAGGTCTGCACCAGGTTGGGTGTCCACTATAGGAATAGACAAAAGAATAGTCAGACAGAGTCACAGGTCAGCACCAGGTTGGATGGAAGACTAGCCAGGTCATACACAGAGCCCAAGGTAATAGAACTTCTATGAACAACAACGCAAGGGCAACTGAGTCAGGACTCAGACTGCCCTTTAAACCCCTCCTCAGGAAGTAGGTAGGAGAAGCAGCTCAGAGGAAGGAAGTAGGTAGGAGGGGACTACAGGAAGCATAGCACATAAAACAGAGGCCTGCTGCATGCTTGAAGCCTTGCGCCTGCAGATGACTCTGAAAACAAGGTAAGCTTTAACAAAAATAATACGCTTAGAAGGATTTCTTCTATGCTGTTGTTCTTTTTTTATTTCATCTGTGTGTAGCATACTATAAACTACAACACTCAATATCCCAGCAAACAAGTAAACATAACACTACTGTAACCCAGTCCACCTCACAATCTTCTAGTCCCACTCCCCGCATTGCTTTAATTAATTGCCAATCTGGTCATTGCTCCAATTGTGCCTTGTATGCTCCATAGTGTATATCCAGTTCATAAGGCGTGCCTTGGTCCGGAAGAGAGTGGGCTCAACACCCTGATCATTTCGTTGGAAGGAAGCAGCAGTGAGGACAGCTCTGTCAGCCTATATTGCACTTGGAATAGCAGAAGCTGCCACATTATTGTCCTGTTGCTGCAAGAAACATGTCAGTATACATACAAAAAAGCAGAGAGGCTCTGAGAACCAAAAGAAAGCACAATGGCTTGTTCTACAGCTAGTCAACACTGAGCAGCATAATTTTATTAGCTCCCTAATGCCATTACAGAAGATAAATTTCCACATACATATTAGACTAATCCCTCACAAAAGTCAGCCCAGGCAAGTTCCCTCTGCAAGGGAACATCAGCTAACCCCAGACATACATTTGGGTATTGTTGGGTCTCATCATTGAGGTGCAGCTGGATTCCCTAGGCACTGAGAGCAAGTGGTCCGCATCTGGATTACCCTTTACTCTTAGGGAGACCCCCTAACAGTTTTCAAAATACATACAAAAAGAGAAATAAAACATGATGCTGCTGACTGGTAACTAGCCTTAGAACAAGCCATTGTGTTTTCTGTTCGTCCTAAGAGTCTCTCACATTTTTGTATGTGTTTTGAATACTCTTAGGTTGTCTCCCTAAGAGTGAAGGGTAATCCAGATGTGGACATCATCATTTTGGAAGTGGAGTGTCCTTTTGGGCAGGTTTAGTCTAATATGAACGTGGAAATTTCTCCTCTGTAATGGCACTAGAGACCCAAAACGTGATGCTGCTGAGCAGTGACTAGCTGTAGAAGAAGCCTTTGTGCTTTCTTCTTCAGAGGTTTTCACATTTTTTTGTAAATATTTTGAATTCTTTAGGGGTCTCCCTACGAGTGAAGGGTAATCCAGATGTGGACCCCTTGCACTCATTGCCTAGGGAATCCAGCACACCTAACTGACGGGGTACAACAAGGCTGAAAGGTACGTCTGAGGTTAGCTGGTATTCCCTTGCAGAGGGAACCGGTCCATAATTTTGGACATGGACTGCTCTTTTGGGAGGGATTAGTCTAATATGTACATGAACATTTCTTCTCTGTAATGGCACTAGGGATCTAAAACGTGATGCTGCTGAATGGTGACTGGCAGTTGAACAAAACATTGTGCTTTCGGTTCATCCTCAGTGAGTCACGATAACAACGTGCACAGGGGGAGCAGGAACCTACCTGCAGGGAAGTGAGTGCTGGGGAGCAACGCTAGAGTTCGGAGCTTGTGAGCGGGGACTGTTAGGAGTGAGGCCTTGATGCGGCCACGGCCAGATATAGTTGCTGGCCGCGAAGCCACATGTCCGATCCCGGTTGAGCCGGAACCCAGACCCGGATGGCAACACTGCTATCAGTACTGACACCCTGCAGGGGGAAGCGAAGGCTGGAGTGCACAGAGTAGCATGCGGAGCTAGAGGGCAGTGGCCACCTTGTAGCTGAAACTCCCCTGGAATACCCAGACACCCTAAAAATAGAGGACAGAGGAGAAAGGCACTGACCTGGAGATGGGATCCCGAGTAGATATCCAGACAGGCTAACGGATAGATGGCAGAAGCTCTGGGAAAGACAACCCCACTGGAATGGAGCTAAAGGGGCGCACTGCAGCTCAAGAATCAGACAAGGAATAGTCAGGCTGGCTGGTTTGGTACACAGGTATGTCAGGTATACAGGGATCAAGCAGAAGAGTAGTCAGGCAGGCAGGTTTGGTACACAGGCATGTCAGGTATACAGGGATCAAGCAGAAGAGTAGTCAGGCAGGCAGGTTCGGTACACAGGTATGTCAGGTATACAGGGATCAAGCAGAAGAGTAGTCAGGCAGGCTGGTTCGGTACACAGGTATGTCAGGTATACAGGGATCAAGCAGAAGAGTAGTCAGGCAGGCTGGTTCGGTACACAGGTATGTCAGGTATACAGGGATCAAGCAGAAGAATAGTCAGGCAGGCAGGTTCGGTACACAGGCATGTCAGGTATACAGGGATCAAGCAGAAGAGTAGTCAGGCAGGCAGGTTCGGTACACAGGTATGTCAGGTATACAGGGATCAAGCAGAAGAATAGTCAGGCAGGCAGGTTCGGTACACAGGTATGTCAGGTATACAGGGATCAAGCAGAAGAGTAGTCAGGCAGGCAGGTTCGGTACACAGGCATGTCAGGTATACAGGGATCAAGCAGAAGAGTCGTCAGGCTGGCTGGTTCGGTACACAGGTATGTCAGGTATACAGGGATCAAGCAGAAGAGTAGTCAGGCAGGCAGGTTCGGTACACAGGTATGTCAGGTATACAGGGATCAAGCAGAAGAGTAGTCAGGCAGGCTGGTTCGGTACACAGGTATGTCAGGTGTACAGGGATCAAGCAGAAGAGTAGTCAGGCAGGCAGGTTCGGTACACAGGTATGTCAGGTATACAGGGATCAAGCAGAAGAGTAGTCAGGCAGGCTGGTTCGGTACACAGAAACTCAGAATGCAGCACAAGTACTGGACTAAGGCAAGGCAAGGCATGCTAGGAGTGAAAAGAAGACTGTTTAGCGGGACACTTGCAGTGAAGTACCTTAGAATACATGGAATAACTCTATTCAACAGATCTACAGAGCACCGTTAGTGGTTGTTGGTCTCAGTGTACCACCTACTTATTTATATTTTGGATATATGCTGAAACATTGTTTAGCATAGTAACCTAGTGTATTACATTGTATCACGCTTCAGTCTTCTCTCATTATCTATTTTTCCAAACATTTTTGTACTTATATGTTTGGGATATGCAGGGTAGCTGCAATAACAAGTATGTCATAGTACTTGGAATGACACTCAGGATATATTAAGACAAGATATGATATAAATGATAACTTTAAGGTTATCAGATACTGAGTTATACGGCAAAGGGGGTTACTTTAAGGGCTTCAGGTGCAATAATCACATGAAATACCTCCCATTTTATGTTCTGTTGTAAACATCCTTCTTGAGATAATAAAATGCCACATACAGATTTTTCCATGTAACGATGTTTTTATTACACAAATATTTTCACAATTTTTAGTATATATAATAAAAGTTGAGTTTTTAAGTCCCTTTTTCCTCATATGTTTATAGTACTGAACGAGTCTCTTTCATGCAGTCTTTTGCACTCCTGGATGTTCCGTGTTTAATGGAGTTGGCACGTCCGGAGTAGTTTTCAAAAGACCTCTTGTGCTTTCTATCTTCTTTATTTTCTTGTGTGATACACGCTAGGAGTGAGCCAGGACACACTGTGAGAGTTCACCGGCTGCTGGGAAGACGCGCCAGATATAGACATCTGCAGATGACGTCATCAGCAGGACGCGACCGAAATAGGAAGAACTCGGGCGCCCGCAAAGACAGCCCGGTAGAACAGGACCAGGGCGGCGGGGAGAACCACCGCTGAGAGGCAAGCTGTGACAGCCTAGGGCCGGAGGTAGGGCCAAGCACCGCGACACAGTGCCTCTCACATTTTTGTATGTATTAAGAAACATGTCAGGCAACATTAACCCACTGAAGACCAGAATGGGGTGCAAGTGGTTAAATAAATAAGTAATGATTTCCTGAGCTCACAAGCTCAGGTGTGCTCTGGAGTAATTTGAATTGAACAGTTGGACATCCCAGCATTGGAAAAAGTGTTTTTTGTGTTGACATTCTAACCTGCAGTAAGAAGGTTAAAGGGTTAAAGTTTAAAAGGTTGTGTTTTTCTCTGGGAGTGTGTGTAATTAATTAATTAAGGGTGGGGTTTGTGAACAATCCCCTGTGTAGGCCTGTATAAATCTAGGTACAGGACTCACAGATCTTGCTCACAAGCTCAGGTGTGCTCTGGAGTAATTTGAATTGAACAGTTGGACATCCCAGCATTGGAAAAAGTGTTTTTTGTGTTGACATTCTAACCTGCAGTAAGAAGGTTAAAGGGTTAAAGTTTAAAAGGTTGTGTTTTTCTCTGGGAGTGTGTGTAATTAATTAATTAAGGGTGGGGTTTGTGAACAATCCCCTGTGTAGGCCTGTATAAATCTAGGTACAGGACTCACAGAGCTTGCTCACAAATAGAGCGTGCTCTATACTAAGTGCTCTGTAATAAGTGTACAGTTTGTGAAACACAGCAGTTAGGGCAACACAGGAGTTAGAGGAACACAGGTAAATTAATTGCTTACATTTTAGGAACTCACACTTGCACCATACATGATGAGCAAGTTTGGAGATCTCACTCAGTGCACATCATGCCATATGTATGCATGCTTGGAACAGCAGTTCCAGGGTCCATACCGCTGTAGCAAATGTGAGCAAGTGGCCCTTCTAGAAGCTCAGATTGGAGCTCTAGAGGGTCATATTGCAACATTGAGAGACATTGACAACCTTGAGAGGAGTCTCTTGCTAACGGAGCAGAGTCTAGCTGGGTCACCTAGCAAAGAGGGAGGAGATCAGCTAGAAGGGAACCAGGCACATAGCTGGGTGACAGTTAGAAGTGGTTGCAGTGGGGGAGGGAAGAGGAAGAGGGCAGCCAGTCCTGAGTTTTTCCATCCAAACAAATTTGCTCATTTAAGTGAAGATGTTGGGAAGGCAAACCCAGAGGTGGAATTGCTGGAGAGGACTGTTCTCCCTAACAGCCGGGAGAACAGCTCCTCTAGCACAGAGGGGATCCAGAGGAAAGGGAAGCCTAGGCAGGTTGTGGTGGTAGGGGACTCTATTATTAGGAGAACAGATAGGGTAATCTGTGGCTCTGATCGCAGCAACCGAATGGTTTGCTGTCTCCCGGGTGCCCGGGTTCGGCATGTTGCAGACAGGGTGGACAGATTATTGGGAGGGGCTGGAGAGGATCCAGCTGTCTTGGTGCATATTGGTACCAATGACAAAGTTAGAGGAAGGTGGAGAGTCCTAAAAGGTAATTTTAGGGATTTAGGCAGTAAGATTAGGAACAGGACCTCCAAGGTAGTATTCTCAGAGATACTACCTGTGCCATGCGCTACGCCAGAGAGACAGCGGGAGATTAGGGAGCTCAATGCATGGCTGAAGTCTTGGTGTAAGAAGGAGGGCTTTGGGTTTTTAGAGCACTGGGCTGATTTTGCTTTGGGGTACAATCTCTATAGCAGGGATGGATTGCACCTGAATGCAAGAGGGTCTCAAGTGCTTGGGGAGAGGATTACTAGACGGTTGGAGGAGATTTTAAACTAGGAAGGGGGGGGGAGGGGCCAATAAATACTGGGATAGATAGTATAGAAAGGGAAGGCGATGTAGTTAATAACCAGGTGGGAGGATCTGGGGGCGGGGTTAGTACAGATGATAGGGAGATGACTATAAGCCACAACAAAATTAAATCACAAATGGAACACAGCAGTGGCATAAATTGTATGCTTGCAAATGCCAGAAGTTTAACTGGTAAAATAGGGGAACTGGAGCTGGTAGCTGAAATTGAAAACTATGACTTGATAGGCATAACAGAAACATGGTGGGATGACACGCATGATTGGGCAATCAATTTAGAGGGCTACATGTTATTTAGAAAAGATAGGTCAAGCAAAAGAGGGGGTGGGGTCTGTCTGTATATCAAACCAGCATTATTGCCTCAATTGCGGGAAGATATATGTGATGACAGTAGTGAACATGTGGAATCCCTGTGGGTTGAAATAGTCACTGGGGATAAAACTGCCCAGAAAATATTAGTGGGTATTTGTTATAAACCACCAAACATTGGTGACCTTGAAGAAACACAGCTATTAATGCAAATAGAAAAGGCTTCCCAAATAGGGAGAACTATAATTATGGGGGATTTTAATTATCCAGAAATAGACTGGAAAAATGGAATAGCTAACTCTGCTAAAAGCAGCAAGTTTCTGAACTTGTTGAATGACAATTTTTTGTCACAACTAGTGCAGACCTCAACCAGAGGGAATGCATGTCTGGATTTGGTAATAACTGACCATGAAGAACTTATCTCTAACATCCAAGTAAGGGAGCACTTGGGGAATAGTGACCATAACATGGTATCGTTTGAGATTAATTCAAAAAAACAAGTTGATATGAGTTCCACCAAAACACTGAATTTTAAAAAGGCCAACTTTAGCAGGTTTAATTCATCCCTTGGTCTCGTTGACTGGGATAAAATATTTTCAGGAAAAAACACAGAAGGTAAGTGGAATACCTTTAAAATAACATTGCAAAAATACACATATAAATTTATCCCTGTTGGAAACAAATACAAAAGAAGCAAATTAAAACCAATGTGGCTAACCAGTAAAGTAAATCATGAAATAAATAACAAGAAAGCGGCATTTAAACATTACAAAGCTGAGGGATCAGCAGAGGCATTTGCAGAATACAAAAATGTCAACAAAACCTGTAAAAAGGCTATTAAATTAGCTAGACTGGAGAATGAAAAAAATATTGCTAAGGAGAGCAAAAGCAACCCAAAAAAATTCTTTAAATACATTAATGGCAAAAAATTAAAGTCTGATAATGTTGGGTCCTTGTTAGCTGAAACGGGTGAGATGGTCAAAGGTGACAGAGAGAAGGCAGATATTTTAAATAATTTCTTTTCTTCTGTTTTTACCAAGGAAGACCCATTGGACAAGAGTCTGCAAACTACTTTTACAGAACAGTCACAGCAAGCATGGGACTGGCTAACACAAGAAAAAGTGTTAAAACAATTGAATGGTGTCAAGGTAGACAAAGCTCCGGGGCCAGATGGTATACACCCACGGGTACTTAAAGAGCTAAGCCAGACCCTGGCCAGACCGATATATCTGATTTTCAGGGATTCTTTTATTTCTGGTATGGTGCCCATGGATTGGCGTAAAGCAGATGTGGTGCCCATATTTAAAAAGGGATCAAAGTCCCAGCCAGGAAATTACAGACCCGTAAGTTTGACATCTGTGGTAGGGAAGCTGTTTGAAAGGTTGCTAAGGGAATATATTCAAGAATTCTGCTGGAACAGGAATATCATTAGCAATAGCCAACATGGCTTTGTGAAAGATAGGTCTTGTCAAACGAACTTGATCGCATTTTATGAAAAAGTAAGTAATAATATAGATGAGGGAGCGGCGGTTGACGTGATCTATTTAGACTTTGCCAAGGCATTTGATACGGTTCCACACAAGAGGTTACTGTACAAATTGAATGAAATAGGACTAGGGCAAAATGTTTGTGAGTGGATTGGAAATTGGCTGAAAGATAGAATGCAAAGAGTGGTAGTAAATGGCAAGTTCTCCAGTTGGATAAACGTGATAAGTGGAGTGCCTCAGGGATCTGTCCTGGGTCCTCTTCTTTTTAATTTGTTTATTAATGACCTCCCAGAGGGCATAGGAAGCCATGTATCAGTGTTTGCCGATGACACAAAATTAAGTAAGGTAATAAAGTCTGAACTGGATGTGTCTTCATTACAAGAGGACTTGGTCAAATTGAGTAACTGGGTAGGCAAATGGCAAATGAGATTCAATATAGACAAGTGTAAAGTTATGCATTTTGGGTATAATAATAAAAATGCAACATATAGTTTAAATGGCGTTTCTCTGGGGAAATCTACTAATGAAAAGGATTTAGGAGTAATGGTAGACAATAGACTTAGCAGTAGCATGCAGTGCCAGCTGGCAGCGGCAAAGGCCAATAAGATATTGGCATGTATTAAAAGGGGTATTGACTCAAGGGAGGAAGATATAATTATGCCTCTTTACAGGTCCATGGTAAGACCCCACCTAGAATATGCTGTTCAATTCTGGGCGCCCTTTCTGAAGAAGGACATTATGGAACTAGAGAGAGTGCAGAGGAGGGCTACAAAACTAGTAAGGGGAATGGAATGTTTTAGTTATGAAGAGAGGCTAGAAAAGTTAAACTTGTACACACTAGAGAAACGGCGTCTTAGAGGGGATATGATAACACTATATAAATATGTTCAAGGCCCATATAAAGGGCTTTCAAATGACCTGTTCATTAACAGAACAGTACACAGGACAAGGGGCCACCCGCTTAGACTTGAGGAAAGGAGATTTAGTCTACAACAGCGGAAGGGTTTCTTTACAGTAAGGACAATAAAGGTATGGAATGCACTTCCGGAGGAGGTGGTGCTATCAAATACATTAGATGCCTTTAAAAGGGGCCTGGATACTTATTTAAAAGAGCATAATATAGAGGGCTATGCACGTTAGTATTGGGATTAATATTTAGTTAGGGCTTGTTGATCCAGGGAGAAGTCTGATTGCCATTTGGAGTCAGATGCCTTCTTTTGGGTCAGCGATGGTAAACAGGAATAGGAAAAGGGTTGAACTGGATGGACGCAAGTCTTTTTTCAACCTAAATTACTATGTAACTATGTAACTATGTAACTATGTTCTTTTGCCAAGATCCTGTATTAGACACACAGCACTCAATTGTTGTGTCTGCTGCTGGCACCAGGTAAATGCCATTGTAGAGGAGCACAGTACAATATGAAAGCAGACAGGCAGTTCAGTAGTGGCTAAGCCCCCTTAGGCTCTCATTATACTCTGCCCATGGGTCTCCAACACATTGGTTTACAATTAAAAAAAAAACAGCACTTCCCACTGTGAGGGAGAAAAGTAAAATTTTCTTGGGGACTGTGAAGGCCATTCCAAATCATTAAGTTTTAATTTCTTGAAGTAGTTCATGGTTAATCTTGAGGTATGTTTTGGTGTTATAACTTGACGCAACATCAAATCTCTTTTCAGCTTCAGTTTCTTCACTGACTATGGTACATTAGTTTCCAGGATTTGTTGATACTCAGTAGAATCTATTCTTCCCTCTACCTGTACAGTATTTACTATGCCACAGTGCCACAGGCTGCCATACACCACAAAGCACAATAGAATCACCCCCATGCTGACTAGTTGGCAAGGTGGTCTTCTCTTCAAATGCTTCTCATTTTTTACTTCAAATGTTCCTTTGGTTATTGTAGCCAAAAAGTTAAATTTTAACTTCACCAGACCAGGACACTTGGTTCCAAAACAATTCTGGCTCATCTAAATGTTGTGTTGCATTGTTTTTTGTGATGAGATCTCAGTTAAGGTTTTCTTCTGCTGACTTTTCCATGCAGATCATGTTTGTGCAAGCAACGCTACACGGTAGACTGGTGAACCACTACTCCCATGCCAACTAAACTGTCCAGCTGTCACTATGGGGGGGGGTATAGGAACCCAGGTAGCCCAGGCACTGGTTCAGTTGCTGGGTGCGTTGCTAGAGATTGAAGCTGGGGTATGGCGCTTGTTGCAAAACCAGATTGCTCCACCCCAGTTGAGCCGGACTGCAACCAGGATAGGAGTAACTGGAAACTATTGAGAACCAGGAATAGAGGACAAGACAAGGTGGCCACAATGGAGACACCAAGGAGGCGGCTGCAAAGGTAACACCTGCAGGTCTTTTGCAGTGATGAGGGGGTTTTTGCTTTGCATTCCTGTCCAGTATACAAGCAGTTCTTTTGGAGATTTTTGTTGGTCTTTCAAATTCCTTCTTGACTTCAGCAGTTACTGTTAACTTTCATTTTTAATGACATTTCTGACAGTGGAAATTGCAAGCAGGAAGTGTTTTTTTAATAGCCTTTCCTTGTCAGTCATATTTATTTTGTCATCCATAGTCAGCTTCTTAGAAGAGCCGATGGTTGTTGCATGTAAGCACAACAACCTGAGAGGTTCAAAGAGTCAGGGAATTAATTAAACTCTGGGATTGTCAGCATGTAATTTAGATTAAGGCCTAAGAAGTCAATTACGTTCTGAGACTTTACCAAAAATAACACTAGTGCATCAACTGGAAGGAGGCCCAGACTTTTGCATATGCCACATTTTCTGTTTTATTTTTTATTTTTTAGTCTGTTAAATTAATCAAATACATAGTAACGGTGCATTAAAATATGCAGGAATATGTCATATTTAAGTTTGTTAGTTGCATAGGTTGTGTTAATTTATTTTTCTCTTAGCAAATTAGGAAAACAGAGGGGTTCAAACTTTTGAATACAACTGTAATGTCTCATGGAGTGGGACAACATTTCCACTGTACCAAAACACCCATGTCTGCTGCTGCTGTTGTTGTGCAAATGCTAAGAACTGAGGAGGATGACCCTCTAGCCATGTTGTTAAAACAACTATGTTACCCTGCTCTTCCTCTATGTGCTGCTATTCCTCAGGCATACTTTTGGATTATTTATGCACATTTTTTTACTTCTTTCTAAGAACTCAATCAGTACACACACACATACATACATACACATGTTCACAGACACACATTCACACACATACATGCACACTTTCACACACATACATGCATACAAACTCACACACACACATATATGACCTTGTGGACTCCAGCCAATAATCGTCTACTGGAGCTCCTGTGAGCTGGCTGTCTGCTATGGTCCCCCTTTGACAGGATTGGCAGTGGACACAGAAGAAGGAGAGTGAGAGAACATGGATGACACATGGAATAATTCTGTGACAAACCAACTGCATTATAGGGGACAAATCCCAACTTATTTAAATGAGACTTAACCTTTTTGAATGTTAGGGGGTCTTCAACTCATTGCTACACAGTACACTGGAGATCTCCATATCAATGAAGGGAAAGAATCCCCCATAAATCAATGGACATTTTATTTCTCCCCTATGGTGCAGTTGGGTTTGCCCAGACCTGCTCCATTCTGAGTACATCAGCCCCACAGTGTCTCTAGTAATTCTGACTGAAAGTTAACATCCTAGATAGGTCTCTAATGCATTGAAGAGGACAATCTGTTGCTAGATCACGTTTGGACAGCCTGGCATCCTCCAGCTGTTGTTGGACTAAATGGGTCACTTTTACTGAGTTCTTAGAAAGAATAAAATAAATGCATACATAAATTGCAAAAGCACTGTTGGTTTAATGGCAAACTGCCAAAATGTTGGTGGTTGACATGCTGCCGTCTTTTTATGTTGAGAATAGAGGTTTTAAAGAACTAATGTCATGTGTTGCACTGTGCTTGCATATCCCAAGCCACAGTTATTTTTTCAAGGATGACCATGCCAGAGTTGTACAAACAGGAGGTGATTATCATGGGCAAAGGGACTAATATTTTTTTTAAAGCTTTATGCTGTAGAACTCAGCCTACCAGCATCTTTTACTTTCAACTGAGGATTTCTCCTCCAACATTCAACAGCAGTAGCATTGCACCATGAATTCTCCCACCCATAGAGTTCATAGGCAAAAAAAGTTAAGTTCTCATGGGAAATTTATTTGTAGTGATGAAAAGGTAGATATTTTATGTATTTTCTATGAAATTGTGGTAAAAATGGGAAATTGTATTTATCGCTGTGAAAATGTCTGCAAAAAATTGTGACTTTCTAGTCCACCTCTAGAGCAAAGAGTACAGGTGTGACAGCTCCTGCCATCCAATGGGGCACATCAACCCCAGGTCCTAAAAGGTCCTGGTTATGTCCCTGTTAGAATATTGTAGCATTGAGGGCCTTAACATTTTTTTTGCATCTGGGCCCTCGAGTAACTAGTTACATCACTTTTCACAATCCATTGGATGCCTTTTAGCATCCAAGGCTTTTAATGGTCAGTTTTGAATTACAGGGCATGTCCTAATATTACTGATTTATTATGATTTCAGTATTTCCTGTAGTATTTTTTGTGAACAATGTAAGTTATGCTACTCAAGTGCACTTCTAAAGCTGATAGAGGTAAACTAAGAGCTTCTTGGCCCATCCCCTGCAAGAGTCTAACCTGTCAGTGGCAGCTTCATTCCTACTGGCTATGCAGGTGGGTGTGATATTGTCAGAGTGTGCCTTGCGGCCGGCATCGGGCGAGCCGGCCGCTTATATTCTAGGGGACTTACTGGTACAGCTGGTTCCATGAGGCCGGTCGCCTCACGGTTCTCGCTGCTGTCACGCTGCATCTGTAGTAGGGTTGCTTCCGCATCAGCATGTAGAGTGGGTGTGCGTCATCTGTGTAAACCCCAGAGATGTCACGCGCCGCTCTAAAAGGTGCAGGGGCTTGTTGTGTGCTCCTACTCCCTACTGGCTAGACTGTATATAAACTGCCTGGACACTTTGCTCAGTCGCCCTTATGCGGTGTCCAGTGCAGTAGCTTGTTGTGTCCTGGTGATCCTGGTTTGACCCTTTTGCTTGGCCTCCGTTTACTCCTCTGTCCTTTCTCCTGGCATAGTCTGACTACCCACTCTGGTGCAGACCTGTGGCTCTGGCTGACTACCCACTCCATGCATGTCCCCTGGCTATAGTCTGACTACCCACTATGGTCCTGACCTGTGGCTCTGGCTGACTACCTGCTCCATGCATGACCCTGGCTATAGTCTGACTACTCTATCTGATGTTGACCTGTGGCTCTGGCTGGCTACCCGCTCCGTGCATGACCTCTGGCTATAGTCTGACACCCACTCTGGCTTAGGCCAGTGGCTCCAGCCTAGTACCTTTGGGGCCTTGTCTCTACCTGGTTCCATGTTAGCGTTTGGCTGGGTCATATCCCTGCCACTGGTGCTTGGCTCAGGTGTATTCCATTCTGAGACCTTCCAGAGCAATCTCCTATTTCTGGTAGGAACCTCTTGCTCTGGTTCTAGATCCACTCTCTCTCTAGAGAGGTTCATCTGTTATTTTCTATTTTCATTTTACTGTGCATATTCAATAAAGGTGGAGTTCAATTACTGTACATGTCTCTTGTATCGTTATTACCAACAGTGACAGATATCACAGCAGTCAATAGAAATCATCAGTGCCTCTCTGGCATTCATAGCTCCAGCAATAAGAAAAAGTCAAAGGGACGTGTTCACTGAGAGCTATAAGATTATAATTCTGCTGCTGGCCTATACTGAAGCCGTATTAATTAATTAATTATTAAAGGACTCATTGCATTTGTATGTGTGTGTGTAATAGACAAAAAAAGATCCAGCTCCAAGCAGCCCTGGTCCGAAAGTCTTAGAAACTTTCGGAAATTTCGACATTCGACAAATTTCCGAAAGTTTCGACTACTTTCGGACCAGGACTGTTCGGAGTCGGATCTTTTTTGTACCACCTGCGTGCGCTCGATTACTTTCCCACCATATTTTTCCCTCCATGTCTCTAGTCCAGTTCCATTTTCTGTTTCATGCCCTACTTTCCCTCTTTGTCTGTATTCCAATAAGCTTCTTTGTTTCATGATGGGGGTTGGACTAATGACACAGTCACCCAGGCAGACAGCCTGCATTTCCTCATTGCATTGTTGGAGCTCAGAGAGAGAAGAAGATATTAGAGAGTGTCCAGCTGTTGTGTAGGCAGGCAGGTAGCATTAGGCTAGACATAGGCAGGCAGCCAGCATTAGTGCCAGTTATTGCCACTGCAAGGGAGAGTCATCTTTGTTCCTGTGCAAAATATAAAAAATATTAGGGATTTCTTCAAATAACAGGTCCCAGGAAGGTGCTCAGAGAGGGCTCCAGTCCAAATTAGGAGCGCCCCGCTCGGTATCAGCCGCGGCACATTTGGGCAGTCTGTACTGTGCATGACTGCAGCGAGCACATTCTCTACTGTGCATAACTGCAGCACGCACAGTCTCTAATTTGCATGACAGCTTCTGACAAACATCCTAGTGAATTATTATATAGGATGTTCCTATGTTATCTCAGTGAGGGTGGAGGGGCTCTTAAAGAGCCACTACCCAACCTCCTCTTGCTCTTAAAAGGTTAAAGGTACACTTTAACTCACTGTATGTCAGACTGGTGAGCATCTCACAATGCATTGCTTTCCCCTCTGGCACTCAAAGGATTAATGGTGTGCATTCTGGGTGATCTAGTTAAGCATCACCTCATCTTTAAGATGAGAGCTCTTTCAAAAATATACTTATGATGAGCGATCAGTAGATCACCTAGCAAAACTATATTCATGTTTGTTAAATGTTAACTGCAACAAAACTGTGAAAACATGCTTATCACTGGGAGAGGGGTGAATTGGCTTAGCAGTGAGGTTTCTCCACTGCATTGCAAAGCAAATGTGTTGGTGACCTCTCTAGCAGTCAAGGGTTTAAACAAATCAACTGAAATCAGAAATGTGGGAATGTTTTTGTCCCCTAAGTGCAGGAAGAATTTCTCAAGTTCTTCGTAATACATCAGCCTTTGCAATAACCTCAAATGTGACCTATTAGTCTCTTTTTATGTCATGCTTATTCAGTGTTTGCACAGACATCACCCAAGTACAGTGTAAAAATGAATGTGTTCAAAACGGAGCAAGATATTTCACAAATACAGTCATTTACAGGTGCTTTTTGTTTCCCTAAATTATATACTACATACTCTGTCTTTGAAGTTAGCTTGTGGTTTTTACATTCAGTTTCTGTGAATTAGGAAAAGCAAATACATGACCAGCTTTCAACTTGCTCACTTGAAAATATTCTTAAGTTATCAGAAATGTTTTTCTTAACCCTTCGAATGCCAGAGGGGTGTGCAATGCATTGGCACCTAAAGAGTTAAATACCATAAATACATGTTACAGGACTTTTCTTGCTGAGTAAAGCAAGTTAATGTTAGCACCTGAGCCAACAAGTGTCCCAAAGGCAATGTTATAGTTACTGCTCTCTATGGGAGAGCATAGGGGATATGTGGTAACAAGGTGATAAAGTGGATAAGACTTCAGTGATATCACTTCTCCAATCCCTATGTTATTCTGTGGAGCCAGTGCACAAGGATCTCTACCACTTGAAAAATCTTACTGCATAGGATCTATAGAATAACACAGAAATTGGAGAAGTGATGTAATTGGAGAAGTTAACTCTATTTTATCACCTTTTTATCTCACCTTAGTATATCATCCCCCATCAATCAGAACTACAGCTTTCCATAGTAAGTGATGGGGATGGCACCCTTGGTGACCACAGTAAAATGTAAAGTTTAAAGAGATAGTAATACTTTGTTTTATCTTTATTTTATTTTGTAGGCATTAAAAAACATGAAGAACAATATAAGTCTTATCTCTCAAACCTTTATGGTTTGAGAGATATTCACGAGCAAAGTTTCCCCTCCCGCCCCTTTTACCTAGCGTAAGCCATCTCTTCTCAGATGTGGAATCCAGTCCATAGACCAGACAGATAACAGCAGGGAACAATCTTCTTCCTATGAGAACAATGAAAGCCCTGCCCCTCTCGACAAGTTTTTCAGGTTTTTCCCTTATCTTAATTGAAGATTGTCCCTCTCTGCAGTCTACCTGGGCACCTCCCTTCTGCTCTGGCTGAGCAGTGTTACATCAGTAAAAGGGGAGGGAGGGGGATACTTTGTCATTGAATTACTCTTGAACTATAACTCTGACAGAATTGAAATAACACTCTCCAAAGTCCAAATACTATGATGATTAATTAGAGCTGCTTTTATTATGAAACATTACTATCCCTTTAATGATAACACACAGCATTAGATTTCATTCCACTCAGCAGATATTCTCTGATGGTCAGTCCTCTAATCTTTTTTTTTTAAAACCCATTCTGAAGAGCCAAAAACACTACAAAATTAGCCCCAAAATCAGTCTCATGAAGCCCAAAGGGAAGGATCCAGACACCAGTTGCTTCCATTCAGATGGATCAGGCAGGGGAAGACTGGAATCATTAGCTCACCCAGTCCCCAGCTTGATCGCCCATGTCTTTGAACAGCCTCCCCATATTCTCTCCACTGATGGTTAATCCCTCCATTGCTGGATTGCAGTGATCTTACTGCTCTGGCAATGGAGGGTTAACCACTATAAAAAACAAAAATTCCCATGTCAGCCCCATGCCATTAAAATTAGCTGCACCTTCATTGTGTTAAAAATGAAATAAAAAAATAAATAAATAAATAAATATATATATATATATATATATATATATATACATATATATCTATATATATATCTATCTATATATATATATATATATATATATATATATATAAAAGTTATTTTTAAAGTCATAGATCTGCAAATAAAAACGAATATGTGACCAGAAGTGGAGACTAGTTCTTCCAAGTCTAAAGGGAACATTGAGGGAACAGCATGTAGCTAGGTAAGTATTAACCACCGAGCTACCGGAGCAGATTAGTAGTAGTCAGAGGTACATAGCCAACATTTTGGTTAATTAACTTGTAAAGAGTCACTTATGTTTAATTGAGGCAAGCATGCACTATGGGGGGGGGGGTTGAAGACAGGTTGAGCACCCCTGCTTTAGCCAGTCAACAACTAGAAGTCTTGGCTTGCCCATTTGTGATTGACTGGGAGAGGAGGTGACTCAAGGGCTGGAATGAGTATGAAAAGTGGCCTTCCAATGAATCCAATGGGGCAGGTGTCGTATATTAGAAGCACAATGAGCTTGGAAGCTTGTGTTGACTGCTTCCCTCCCGACTCTGGAACTACATTCCCACAATCTTAGTCTCAGCAATGGACCTGTTGTTGTTTTGATCCTTAGTTTGTAACAGCGGGCAGGGATCTCCAGCTCTCAAGCAGACATGCAACCCATAACACCATATCCCTGAGGAAGTATAGTTTTATATGAAACGTGTAGGATTCTATCACCCCGCTGCGCCTATTGACCCCCTATTGCATTGACACATATTGACCTATCAACGGGAGGTGTTATGGATTGTATATTTTGTATACATATTCTGATTTTTTTTCTGTGAATTTACTGTTTTTTATAGCGTTATTAGCCCCTTTGGACGCAAAGGACTATTTATCAGATGTTATTCTAGGTTTATTTTATCCCATTTGTAATTATTTTATTAAATTCATTATTTATTTATACTAGCGCTCTCCCTCTCTTTTTCTTTTCTTTTTCTATTTTTTTTCTGTGCACCATCAGAAACAGGAATTGGAGCGAAAGTTATTCATTTTTGGTATTTATACATTTTTCACGTATATATTTATATGCGCCATTACCGTTATTACTTGTTTGGGTTTTTATATATATGTATATATACATATACAAAAATGATCACTAAATAGAGTTAAAATTGAACATGTATTATTAATACATACACACATATTTTTAAATACTAAGTGATACAGTGCTATAAGCTGTTTTCTATTGTTGGTTTTCACATATCTCCTATGCTTACTTATAGCAGCGTTTCAGTTTTATTAATATCACATATGTATGCTACACTACACCTTACTCTTTCCCACATTTTGGCCTTTAGGTGGTTAATATAGGCTTTTATATTCCTTTCCTACTCCAACCAATTGCTCCTCTTGTAGTCTGCTGGTGGTTATATAAATGCTGAGATAGTCTCAGTCCTTTGCATGGACATCCACAACAGCAGACTTGTGTGGTAGGAGCCCCACTAATGTTTAGACCTGCTAAGGAACAGATGATTGTTATTATGTCCTGATATGTAAAACCATAGAATTCAAAGAGGGTGTACTTTATTTTTCACACAAATATATATATATATATATATATATATATATATATATATATATATATATATATATATATATATATATATAGCTATATCTATATTTAGGTATATTTTATATAAGTCCCAGTGATTGCCTGTAGTTTTCCATGAATTTATTTTTCATACCATCCCATAAGTAATCCCAGTGTGTTAGATATACAGATATATACACATACACACACACACATATAAATGTACACATATATGCAACCACTCCATTGCAATCAGTGTATTGGAAACCCCTATGGCATTCAGAATCCAACATATTGCTCTCTGGCACTCAGAGGGTTAAGGGTTGATTAGAATGTGTCCTACTTCTCAGGGAGCCCTGTGAGTAACCTGTAATAAATCACTGACTATAGTCCAGGGACAGGTTGTCACATATGCAGGCTGGTTTGTTACAGTTTCCCATCCCTCATTTCTGTCCCTTACCTGCTCTCTAAGATGTTTATCTGATTGCAATACCTAAAAAAACAGCATATTTATAGTTGGGTACCCTTCAATATGTTCTTGACAGACGTCTACCCTGCAAATTTCAACTACATATTAGGACACCTTGACTGAAAAAAGATTGAGAACCACTATTCTAGAGACTGACCTTAACCTAACAGAAACAGCCCCCAAACTGACCCCAACCTAATTAACAGATGCTAACCTAACCTAACTTAACAGACACTTACCTTGCAACAGTTTGAAAGGCAAAATCGTGTTGTTGCCATTATAATGCCAGTGACACTGTGAATGTGATGTAATAACTAGACTGACCAGACCTCCCCTTTAACCGGAGACACATAGAAAAAATGCATACTGCAGGACTGCTTTGATTTCAATGAAGTACTGAAAAATGGCTATTTCCTATGTGTCCCCAGTTAAAGGTGAGATCTGGTCAGCCTAGTAATAACGCTTTGCATGTAGGCAGCTCCATTTCAAAAGGATACTATTCTCCACCATAGGGAAAAAAATCCTTTCCAAAATTCACATGGATTTAAACAGTGGTTTTAACCATTTAAAAGCTAGAGAGGTCTCCAGCACATTGCAAAGAAATGCATTTGAAACTTGTAGTATTCTCTCTCCATTTAACCCATTGAATGCCAGAGGGGTATGCAATGCATTGTTTTGGAATGCACTCAAGGACTTAAAACTTTGGGGATTTTAATTTCCCCATTTGGTGCAGTTGGTTTGCTCTACAAGTGCTCTGGAATGCACCCAAATATTTGGTATTTATGAAGGAACTAAAGAATGCTGACCAGATATCACCTTTAACTGGGGACACATAGGAAATAGACATATATCAGCACTTCACTGAAATCAAAGCAGTCCTGCAGTATGCATTTTTCCTATGCGTCCCTGCTTAAAGGTGAGGTCTGGTCAGCCTAAACTAAATGAGCCTACTAACCCTTGAGCATACCTCCCAACAATTCAAATTGCCAAAGAGGGACACTTGTGTTTTAGGGGGTGTTGCTGGGGGCAGGGCATTACCGAGAATTTTTAGGCTGTTTCATGACCTATTGATACCTTGTGTAACCTAATAAATGATTTATAACAAGATCTAAGTATTTTATTTACACAGATTAAATTATAAACACATATACTGACATTTAAACAAACATTAATGAGTTTTATTGCTGTAGAGTAATATGATGCACTTATATACACACCACACAGTCTGATCTTATAAAAATTAGGGACATCAGGGTGGGAAAGAGGGACAGAGGGATTTGGGTCCAAAAGGGGGGCTGTCCCTCCTAAAGAGGGACACTTGGGAGGTATGCTTGAGGACGAGTAACATGCCTGGACCATCACACTAATTTTCTTTTAGGATGGATCCATTATTATTATTATTCTTTATTTATATAGCGCCAACTAATTCTGCAGCGCTGTACAATTAGAATAGACATACAGAGATATTAAATAGTACTATCAGATGTGGAGAACAGAAGGATCAGAGGACCCTGCTTGTGAGAGCTTACAGTCTAGAGGAAGGTAGGTATGACACAGAGGGAGTAAGTGCTAGTGAATCTTGGTGATCATGTTTATGGAGGAAGTTGATAGGCTTTACGGATGGATGACAATCAGGGCTCTCTGTGATCATTGCAGGGAGGCTGTAACTGCCAGGACTGGAGCAGTTAGTTTCAGCCTTTCCCCTCGGGCTCCACACATGTGATCACTGCTACAGCGATCACATGTGCCCATGGGTCCACATGACAAAGGAAATGTATGTAAACATCACCTATTTAATAAAGTTGATATCTTTATTGGCTAACTAAACAGATTTAAAATGCAAGCTTTCAAGACATCTTAGGTCTCTTCCTCAGGCATGTTATACAGATAAATATGAAAACTTCTCTTTTAAATACAAGTGCACATTACATTGTTTATAATGGAAATCAGATAAGAACGTTAATCCAGATACTGATTTTTTGATCAGTCAGTGGTAGAGGATGTGATTTAAATAGCATTCTTCCTCTGAGGAGTCCAGGTACTTATGATCCCAGAGGGACTGTCATAAAAGTTAATTCACAATGTGATAATGTGACAGAAAATTGTAGCATTAATTTTACCTTCCATGATTTTCGGTCCCTCTAATTGCGAAATTTTCCCATCAGTACAGTCAGTCTAATGTCCCTGACACTGTGCCCATATTGGCAAAAATGTTCTCCCACTGGTGTCTGTCTTTTTGTTGTCAATGCTGGATCTGTGGGAATTAAACCTTTTATGTAATGGCTGTCCAGTTTCACCCACATAAAGAGCTGCTGAGCATTTTGCACACATGATGAGGTATATTACATTGGATGATTTGCAGGTGAAATTACCATTGATCTTATGGTGTAACTGGGTGTTTGGTATGGGTATCTTGTCTGTGGTGTATATGTGTGCACAGGTTTTACACTTACTTTGTAGGCAGGGTAATGTGCCATTTTTTGTATTTTTGTTCAGGGCACTCCTTATCATCAGTTGTTTTAAAGTGGGAGGCTGTCTGAAGGAGAGTAAGGGAGGCTGTGGAAATATGTTCTTAAGTCTTTCATCTGTATGTAAGGTTACTTGAAGTTTTCTTGATATTTTGCACAGAGCTTCAACCTGGGGGTGGTAAGTGACAACAAGTGGCACACGGTTTCCCTTATGCTGTTCTCTGTAGCTCAACAGATCTTTTCTTGGTATGTGAGTAGCTTTCTGTATCTGTCTGTCAATAATCCTTGCACTGTAACCCTGTTTTATAAAGTCTCCTCTGAGTTTCTGGAGGTGCTTGTCACGGTACGCCATGTCAGAATAGATGCGATTGTATCTGATGGCCTGGCTGTATATGATGGAGTTCTTTGTGCGTTTTGGGTGAAAGCTATCGTTTTTCAGTTAGGTTGGTCTGTCCGTTGGTTTATGGTACAGGGATGTGTGGATGGAGTTGTTCTGAATACTGATAGTCGTGTCTATGAAGTTAATGTTTGTGCATGAGTGACTGAGTGTTAGATTGATTCTGGGGTGGAATGCATTGTAATTTTTGTGGAATTTGAGAACTTCCTCTTCACTGGCGGTCCAGATGATAAGAACATCATCTATGTAGCGGAGAAGGTAGAGGTCCTGTCCAAACTTGAAGTAGTTGTGGGTGAGTATAAAGTGTATGAGTTTTGTTACTGGTTCCATGGCTGTGTTATTTCTTTCCAGATAATCTTGCATGCTGCTTTGCCATCTGTGTGTGGAATGTTGGTGTAATGGGATTCTGCATCCATAGTGGCAATAATGGTGCTCTCTGGAATGGGGCCCAAGTCTCATAGTTTGTTCAAGAGATACGTGGTGTCTTGAAAGAAGCTGGGTGTTCATCTTACCAGGGGTTTCAGGGTATTTTCTACCCATCCAGAGATATTCTCTGTGAGTGTGCCAATTCCTGAAATGATGGGTCTTCCTGGGTTTCCTTCTTTGTGTATTTTTGGTAACATGTAGAAAGAGCCTGCTTTTGGATCTGCTGGTATTAGGGGCCTTATCTGTTCTCCAATGTTGGAGGGCAGTTCTTTTATGATCATGTTGAGTTGTTTTGTATATTTTTTGTGGGATCCTCTTGTAATTTCATATAGTATCTTTCATCAGAGAGTTGCCTATTTGCTTCTTGAATGTAGTCCGCAGTATTCATAATAACAACAGCTCCCCCCTTGTCCACAGGTTTAATAATAATATCGTGGTTATTCTTTAGTGACTGTATGGCTTTCTGTTCCTTGCTGGTTAGGTTGGGTGTTGGTTCACATTGTTTGTCCAGTATTTCTGCAGTTACACTGTTTCTGAAGTTATCTATGTATCTGTCCAGTGTAGGGTTACTACCTGGTTTTGGAGTCCAGGTGGATCTTTTTGTGGGTGCATTGATATTATGATGTTGCTCTGTGGTGTTGGCATCATCGTAATTCATTTTGTCATGGAAGAATTCCTTGAGTCTGAGTTTTCCGAAAAATTCTTCCATTTCCCTGAAGAGTGTTACCTTGTCGACAGGTTTAGTGGGACAGAATGACAGGCCTTTTGAAAGCACAGATACTTCCTCTCTGCTTGGTTTGTGTGTGGAAAGGTTCACAATGCAGTTCTGTTCTGGTTGATTTACAGATTCTGCTGCGAAACCTGCTTCGTATCTCAGTCTCTGTAGTTTCTTCCTCTTCGTGTTGATGAGGAGTGTTTGTAGTTTTCTGTAGTATTGTTGAAGGGCTTGTTGTATGTCCTCAGTGTCTGGTCCAAGCTGTTCCCTGAGAGTTGATATTTCTGCTTGTATCTTTGATTTCCTATTGTAACAGATCCCAATAAGGTTGTTGCGTAGCCTCTGTGAAGTCCTGGTACATAGTTGCTGTGCAAACCTGCTGTTATATGTGTCCAGGGTAGGATTTTTCAGCATGAGGCCTTTAGGTATTAAATGTTCCTTTTTGCATGTAGACAGGAATAAGATGTCACTATTCAGTTGTGCAAGTTTCTTTAGGAAGTTTTTCATATTCATTTGTGTGCGGTACATTGGGGTATCTTCCATGTTGATAATAGATGAAAGTTGGTACCGTGCTAGCCGTAGAAGTACAGGAGGCAAAAATTTAGTAAAGTTGATACCTTTATTGGCTAACTAAACAGATTTAAAATGCAAGCTTTCAAGACTTCTCAGGTCTCTTCCTCAGGCATGTTATACAGATAAATATGAAAACTTCTCTCTTAAATACAAGTACACATTGCACTGACATCACCTATGTCACTGTTGTTTGCCTCTTTCCTCATCACTGTGATCGTGAGGAAGAGAGAAGCAGGGAACAGAGCTCCCAGTGCCTCAGATGGCCAAAAAGGGGGCACTTTTATTCTACTGGAAGCAGGACTAGGGGGAAGCAAGAACAAAGTATTTTATTTGCAGAAAATAATTTATAAACATATATACTGATGTTGAAACAAGAGTTAATGTGCATTTTATTGCTGTCGAGCAGTGTGAAACACACAGCATAATCTGATTGCATAAAAGAGAGACACCAGGGAGGGACAGAGGAACATAGAGATTTTCATCTCAGAAGGACAGTACCCCCCTAAAAAGGGACACTTAGGAGGTATGAACGAACGTTCATTTCTCTTATCCAGCCCATTACAAATACACTAATTGAGCACAAGTCATCACAGGAAAACCTATAAAAATGTGGGGGGTTTTCTTTCTTTTTATATATATTATTATCAAATTAAATGATGGAGTATATATATAGCTATGTCATCAGAAGAAAGCCCTACTTATACTTAAAGGGATAGTAATACTTCGTTTTATCTTTATTTTATTTTGTAGGCATTAAAAAAAAACTGAAAACGATATTAGTCTTATCTCTCAAACCTTTATGGTCTGAGAGATATTCACAAGCAAAGTTCCCCCCTCCCGCCCCTTTTACCTAGTGTAAGCCATCTCTTCTCAGATGTGGAATGCAGTTCACAGACCAGACAGATAACAGCAGGGGACAATCTTCTTCCTATGAGAACAATGAAAGCCCTGCCCCCCTTGACAAGTTTTTCAGGTTTTTCCCTTATCTTAATTGAAGATTGTCCCTTTCTGCAATCTACCTGGGCACCTCCCTTCTGATCTGGCTGAACAGTGTTACATCAGTAAAAGGGGCGGGAGGGGGATACTTTGTCATTGAATTACTCTTGAACTACAACTCTAACAATACTGAAATAACACTCTCCAAGGACCAAATACTATGATGATTAATTAGAGCTGCTTTTATTATGAAACATTACTATCCCTTTAAAAACAGTATATAATTTGTGTGTGTGTACTAAATGAATTAGAGGGAAAATATGGTTGACCAAAGACACGCTAAAAAAGCCAACTTTGCTCTTCTTCTTCTAGTGTAAAAAAGCCCTCATCACCAAGGGGTTAAACAAAAAAAAATGAAAGTGATAGTCATGGATTATTTTAAGTAAATTTAATATTGTAGATTAGTAAAATAAATTAATTGCTGCCAGTCCGATCTCTCGTACTAGTTTGAGAGATATACGCTGCTAAAGTCTCCCCCTCCCTCCCCTTTCACAGACGTCAGCATTTAGCAGAGTATATCGCTCAAACTATACAAGTTTGAGAGATCGGACTGGCAGCAATTTATTTTTCTAATATCGACAATATTAAATGTATTTAAAATAATCCATTACCATCACTTTAAGTTCCCTGACAGCAAAACTGGGGCAGCCAGGGATCCTTCATGCCTAATACACAAAAGAATATAGAGGCGTGGACAGATGAGGATGATGGGAAATACAATCTAACAGCAGCTGGAGGGACAAAGGTTTCCCACCTTTAGTCTTAAAGGGATACTAATACTTTGTTTTATCTTTATTTTATTTTGTAGTCATTAAAAACATGAAGAATGATATAAGTCTTATCTCTCCAACCTTTATGGTTTGAGAGCTATTCACAAGCAAAGTTTCCCCTCCCGCCCCTTTTAACTAGTGTAAGCCATCTCTTCTCAGATGTGGAATCTGGTTGTAAGACCAGACAGATATCAGTAGGGGACAATATTCTTCCTATTAGAACAATGAAAGCCCTGCCCCCTTGACAAGTTTTTCAGGTTTTTCCCTTATCTTAATTGAAGATTGTCCCTCTCTGCAATCTACCTGGGCACCTCCCTTCTGATCTGGCTGAGCAGTGTTACATCAGTAAAAGGGGTGGGAGGGGGATACTTTGTCATTGAATTACTCTTGAACTACAACTCTGACAGAATTGAAATAACACTCTCCAAAGTCCAAATACTATGATGATTAATTGGAGCTGCTTTTATTATGAAACATTACTATCCTTTTAACACAGTGATCTGCAATAGTTTCAATGCAGAATTACTCAGAAGAAATTATAGTTATTATAATTGCATATGATATGTTGGACACCCCCTTGACCCTCAATGGGTTAAAACATATCACCTCCTGTATAAAGGCAAAGTTGTAGAGAAAAACCAACGGTGCTAGACTTTAGGAGAAAATGACCATTCTTAATATTTGCTTGGATTTAACACTTTGAATGCTGGAGAGGTATGCAACTTATTAGGGTTATTCACTAAAGCTTGATAAAGAGGTGATAAAGTGGAGAGGACTTCTGCAGTGATATCACATCTCCAGTTCCTATGTTATTATATGGAGCCTATGCACTAAGATTGCTCTAGTTTGAAAGTTCTTAGTGCATAGGCTCCACAGAATAACATAGGAATTGGAGAAGTGGTATCACTGGAGAAGTCATCTCCACTTTATCACCTCATTATCATGCCTTAGTGAATAACCCCATAGTGTTGGAATGGGTTGGATACCTTTCTGGTACTCACAGGGTTAAATAGGGAGTTTATACCCTTGAATGCTAGAGAAATCTCCAACACATTGCTTTGGGGCACTTTCTAGCATTCAAATTGTTAAAATCCCCTTTTAAAGTGGACTTGTCACCTTAATTCAAGTTTGCATATTTGAAGTCTTCATGTGTCTTGTTACCCAAAAGACCAGCAGATGTACAGTTAAAGGGATAGTAATATTTCATTTTATCTTTATTTTATTTTGTAGGCATTAAAAAAACATGAAGAACGATATAAGTCTTATCTCTCAAACCTTTATGGTTTGAGAGATATTCACAAGCAAAGTTTCCCCTCCCGCCCCTTTTACCTAGTATTTAATCTGTACTTTTAACCCTCTGGGTGCCAGAGTTGTGCTTTACAATGTGCTGGGCACCCCTCTGGCACTCAAAGGGTTAATTGATTCATCCAACCTTCTTTTCATGTATAACAGATTTTTGTGTCCCAACAAAATCCCTGACACACCAGTCCTAAAGCAACGATTGGTTTAGTCATTAATCCCATTGGCTTGAGTGTGAGTTTCTGTGTAATAATTTCCTAAAACACATCACCAGAAAGCCTGCTGAGTTTTGTTTGAGAGATCTGAAAGATGACGGACACAGCCAGCGTAAAACATTTGTTAATGAGATTTAATATTAGCACTGACACAGCTGAAGTTTTGCCAAGGAAATGAATAATGATCAAGCTGTGAAAATTTATTATATTTCAGGACAAATGACCCGTCATTTGGATGGCTCATTGAATCGAAGTCCCCAAATTATATTTTATGAGTTTTACTGGATTAGTAAGAAAGTTTGAAAAGAGTTGGATTTATATATTTCTCTTACATTGGTGTTATTTTCAATTAATTGCAATTAGCTTAACCCTTTATGGGAAAGAGGGTGTGTAATAAATTGCTTTGCAAAGCTTTGCACATTCCTCTCCTGCTCAAGAAGTCAAGGAGAATTTAACCCTTTGAATGTACTCAAATGGTTAAAGGGAAGGAATCGTGAAACTATTTTAACAAGCGATGTTCCCCCTCTGAAACGTTTTATTAATAAACGTGTTCAAGTTTATTTACAAAGTCCCCCCACCTTGCCTTCTCAGTAATGAGGGTATTTTGTTATTCATTAATTAATAATTATACCATTGTCATCATGATACTTGAATGGTGACATTACAAGCCTGTACCTACTGGTCCAAACAAAATGTGTAACATCACAGAAGCCCTTTGTTGTTCAAAATGCAGACCATGGGTGGGGGGGGGCAAGGGGGAGCACTTGCCCCACCCCCTTCATTTACCCCTCCAAATAAACGTAGGGGCTGAGCAGGCTGGCCTTGGGTCATATTATGGCTTTGCTTCCCCCTGGAAAAAGTTCTGCTGATGCCCATGGAACAGACTGGACACTCCCAAATCAAAAAAAGCTTAAATAGGTGATAAAGTGGAGATGAGAGTCCTATGTTATTATATAGAGCCAATGCACTAAGATCTCTCCAGCTTTGGATATCTTAGTGCATAGACTCTATAGATTAATATAGGGACTGGAGAAGTGATATCATTGGAGAAGTCATAAATAGAATTTACAAAATTTCCCAATGATTTTAATTGGGTTTTTAACCCTTGATTGCTACAAGGGTCTCCAGTGCATTGCTTCCCAATAGGAGGCAGTGCTCTCTACCATTAGTGGGTTAAAATCCCCATTTAATTCACTGCATACCCCTCTGTTTAAATCGGTGTATATTTTTATTTGTTCCCATCATGCAGTTGGTTTGCTCCAGAATTGCTCCTGTTCTATGTAGTACATAAAACTCACTGTCTAAACTACATGCAATATAAGAATACACATTACAAATTATAAGAATTAAAAAGACCAAAATGGTATCCTTTGAAAATGTCACCCTCTATTGGGCTTGCACAATGGCGCATTAAAAATGTTGTGTTGAAAACAGCGATAACAGAATGCAGTCTGCATGAAAATAGTGCCATTCTGATATCCCATGCCAGAATATCATATCCACACAGGGAGTCGGGTGCAGAGGCACCAGAGTTAGCGACCCCTGTCCTAGATATTTTTACATTATTGAGTCTCTTAGAATGCTCTCATTAGGTTTATACTTAAAGTAATGTTTCACAAAAACAGCAGCTCTAATTAATCTTAATTGTTTATTGCAATACTGTCAGATTTGTAGTTCAAGAGTGATTGAATGATAAAGTATGCCCCTCCCGCCCCTTTTACCCCTCAGATGTGGAATCTGGTCTTTTGACCAGACAGCTCACAGCAAGGGACAATCATCTTACTGTGCGATTCATCTGGACAGTCTTGCTGCTCTGAGGTGAGCAGTGTTATATCAGTAAAAGGGGCGGGAGGGGAATACTTTTTCATTACACTTGAACTACAACTCTGACAGTATTGAAATAACACTCTCCATGGCTCAAATACTATGGAGATTAATTGGAGCTGCTTATATTGTGAAATATTACTATCCCTTTAAGATGCGTAACATTAACTCTCATACTCCACTTATTTGCCCATTCTTAAGTAAAATCCTCTATAGAGAAAAAAACATCTTACTCTGAAATATTACTGTATTGACACAATCTGATGTCATTCTGATATTGCATGCCAAATATTGTATCCACACAGGGAGCCGAGTGCAGAGAACCGGTGGTTAACAAACTTTCTAAGCAAGGTGGCGGCAATCCGACATAATTAGTACTGTACAAAGCTGCTTACGCCATCTATTGTGTGCAAAGTTGGCATTATGAAAACTTCAAATTTCTGGCAATTAAGATATATGAAAATGAGAGAGGATTTACCTGGATTTGAATAAAATTTTGCATGTTGTTTTACCTCTGATTTTGCACTCTCAGTAGTATAATGGAAATGTCAGGACTGGCAAAAATTACCTTTGAAAACCCAGACTGTGTATTACTGTAAATAATGTAAAGTTTACACAGTGGTATTTAACCCTTTGGGTGCCGGAGGGGTACGCAACGCTTTGCGTACCCCTCTGGCACTCAAAGGGTTAAGTAACGAAGAGCCCTAATGTTTTTGGAACTCCTTGACAGGGCCAGATTTACATTCCAGGTTCCCCTAGGCAAGGCACTCTTGGCACCCTTAGCTTTGCCCATGGCCACACCCCACTCCTCGCATGACCGCGCCACCAGTCTCATCCACTGTTTCCTGGCACAGAATATACCTTTGGCCTACCACAAGCAAGGACATAAAAGCTTTAACCCCTTGGTTGCTAGAGAGATCTCCAACACATTGTGGAGCAATACGTTGGAGATCTCACTAGCACCCAAGGGGTTAAATAATAGCCTGTAAAGGGGTGTATCAACTACTGTATGGATACAGAGATTGCTCTGGCCCCACCCACAATTCAGAATGTGGGTGTGGCCAGCACAGCTGCGGCTTCCCTCAAAATTTGGAGCTCTAGGCAGGTGGCTAGTCTGCCTACTGGAAATCCTGCCCTGCTCCTTAAAAAGCTGTCAGAAAGTAGACTGCTGGATACTGTCAGCCTGTATCCAGCGTAGTAAATTATGTCACTGGAAATTTTAGAAGCATTGGTGTGTTACTGTGTGACTTTTTAGTGAAATTGGACTGCCAGTGTCTGAATGGGTGGGATTATGGAATAATTCAGGACTGGCTGAATACTAAGGGAGCTTGGTTCTAAAACAATGCTAGCTTCAGTCACACAGTCATGAAGCTATGGAGCTGGCAAAGTGCCAGTTATGTAAATCTCATCTAGAAATATCATCACTGTCATAAAATAAATTGAGCTCCACATAGGACTGAACTCTAACCCTGATCATTTAAAACTCTTCTATGGATGTCAAGAAAATGCTCAACCTCTCAGCTGTAAAATAGTTTCATAGACACTTTGTGTTTTATGAATCTCTGTTACCTTGGTACTTCTGTTTGCATACAATTTGAATGCGTTTATGGGGATTAGAGGAAGAGAACAAAGCACCATTTAATTAAATATACTACAGCAGATGTTTTTTGGCTGTTTTTTCCTCTTGCTTCAAACAAAGAGATTTTGTTGTGGCTGTTCCCTAAATTAAAACAGCAGTCCACCACGGGGGCTTCATTAAATTTCCCTCCCAGCAAGCAAACTTATTGCAGTAAATCAGTTTGGGACTTTTGTAAGAAATGAAACATTTTAAACAATGACATTTTTAAATGTAAGTGAAGTACTCTGATTTATCACAACAGGAGGTCTTACACAGCTTTCACCATAGCGCCCTTTAACAATTCCCTGGATTGAAAGAAAATCACTCGAAGGCCATAACAGTACAAACTGCTACATTTAGGCTTGGCTCATTTCTCTTCTATTTTTAAAAGTCGCAGTGCCTCCTAGGAGAAAACTGAAATTAGCACAATCACAGGAGGAGGAAATAAGATGAGAAAATAAATCAGATCAGTGGTTTTTTTGTCCTTATATCACTTATTGACATCAGATAAATAAAAGGTATAACAAGCTTCTTGTGTTGCTCTGACAATAAACAGAGTCTTGGCTCTCAGTTTCTCTTACTTTGATGACAGGTGCTCAGATGCCACACAGCCCTCTCATTTCCTCTAAATGTCCATTAGTAGACTAACGTTTGATCAGTAGTGGGAGGTTTAAAGGAAAAAAGGGGTAAGAAAAACAGAAGACCAGCTGAATTTAGAGGCCCTAGAGAATTTCTGATAAAAGGCAAAATATTTTAAAAAACCCAACTTTTTCTTTTTACGTTTTTGAGGCCACTTACGAGTGTTAGGGACATACCCAGAATGTGTCTGGATCTGCCCCTCACGTTGAATTACCAGGTCTCGGGCAAAGGCCAGTTCTATGGCTTGGCGAGTTCAGCTACAACCTACCCATTTACCAGTCTATTAAGCCCCCTCCAGCCCCATTCCACACCTTCCTCATCCATTTCATGACAAATTCCTCCCTTCAATCACCCACCCATGCCCATCTGATTAAGCTCCACCTACAATATGACCTCACTTGGACACTCACACTCAGCTCTACAGTATTTCTCCGTGGATTGGGAACAAGAAGATTCCCATGCATGGTTGGGAATATCTTCCACATTGCTCTATTTATTAAGAAAATATAATTTTTTGCATCATGGTAACACTGCTTCTTTAACCTGAAGAGTGCCAGGCTGTGCCCACCCATTGCTCCCCATTACATTGGTTACCCCCTGACACTCAAGGGTTAATCATTTACCAAGTTGGTTTTATTTACAGAATCATTCTAAAAGGAATATCTGATTTTCTTACTATATGAACATAGACTATTCAGAAAGCTATGGATTAGCAACTCTGGGGCAAACCAAATGCACCACAGGGGCAAATAAAGATTCTCATTGTTTTAAATGGGTCTCTTCATCTTTTCAGTGCCATAAGGGTGAGCACTGCATTGAATCTTCCTCTGGCATTCAAGGTTAAACCCTTGAATGTTAGAGGCCACCACAGCATTCCTTAGTAATACATAATAATATAAAAAGTACTTTAGTAGGAAGGATACATTGATATTGTCTCTCATTTTCAAGAATGTCCTGGGGGTAAAGATATTATTCCCAGTTTAATGGTACTTATTTTATCAACTCAGAAAGATAAATGGCTGAGTTGACCCTGCTGGGACTAAAACCTATAACCTTGAGGTTTGAATAGATTCTACAGAGGGTGCATTAACCAACTGAGCTATCTCACCAGCTAGGAGACCTTACTAGAATTTAGGAGGTTAAAACCCCATATAAATCAGTGGGAAATTGGGGAATTTGTATGTGTCCTCTATGTGCAGGTGGTTTGCCCCAGAATTGCTAATAGATAGAATTGCTGAATGTGTTCCATAATCTTAATGGAAATCTCAGAGTAACAAAAACACAAAACAGCATCTTGGGTGTCTGCAGGCTGATGTACGGTTGGAAGACTAATTTGTCCTATTAGTTTCTTTTCACCCCTTCAAGTAAAGCAAAACAGAAACATCAAGGGATGTAAGAATAAATTGACCTACATACTTCTTCAACCCAGTTTAAACATGTAGACACTGTCCTAGATTATATCAGTATTGTGTTACTGCAGGTTTAATCTAACAGATTCTCATTAGAATGTATGGAGAAATGTGTAGACAAAACCCTTGATAAAGTTATCAACTAGAATGGAATCCAGAACCCTATTTGATCCGTGTTCTTTTTATTTTCAGTATAACTTAAAGAAAAAATGCATCATCGAAATAAGTGGCTCATAATTTGCTTAACTCTTTGAGTGTCAAAATGCTATCCAGCTCAGACCTGTTACCTACACAGTATTTAGTCTCGTTATACACATCTATTTAAACTGCCTATACCTTGTGCTTTTTGTTTTGCAATCACAGTAATAGTTTTTGAGATTTTTCTTTTAGTAGATGCGGTATATAATGCCAGCAGTGCTTTGTTCTCTAATTTGGTCAGATAAAGCTGCATAATTAATTACTCATATGTCCAGAAATTCACCTCTCTCAATCTTTATTGGCTGCTAAAACATCATCTACTAGAGTGATGAAAAAATAGCCAAATGATGAACAATCATGCAAATTCTTTCAAAATGGAAATTCCCATCGAGAGGAGGTGATAACAGTCTCTTAAAAAAAAAAAAGAAATCCGTGCATCTTAGAAAAAAACATAATGCCAAGTTTAATTTAATTTTTAATTAGTAGGCAAAACTTTTTAATAGACCAATTTACCTAAGTAGGCTACATAGTTACATAATAAATTAGGCCTATCAAGTTCACCATTTTCTACTGTATATACCATTTAATGAGAAGTACATAATCTTTTCCAACTCCAAGATGTGTGTTAGAAGATTAAACAGGAAATTCTGGTAGAGAGTCTAACACATATAATAACCCTGTATGTCTTCTTCTGCATCTAATATTCTCTTAAACAATTGTATATGCCATCATGACATTCCTAGGTAATGAATTTGGCAGTTTAACAGACCTCCCTGTAAAGAACCCCTTCCTCTGCTGAATCTGAAACTTCCATTCCTCTAATCTTAAAGTGGTGTCCCAAGTTACTTGATTAGGCCTTGGAATGAACATTTTCCATATACTTGTACAATGTAACAAGTCTTTTCTCTAGTTCCTGTCATTCCACATGTCACTGGTGAGGGGACTCTGGCACTCTGCAAGCTGGCATATTCGACTCCCGTTGGGGATGAGGCTCCTCCAGCCTGCATCTCTGCATCTCCATCTGTAACTGGGGATGAAATTCTGGTGCCCCGCATCTCAGCACCGCTGGGGATGAGGGTCCTCAGCCCCACATCTCTGTACCCTGGTTTCTCACTGGAGATGAGTTTCTGGCACCTCACATCCCAGCATCCTGGGGATGAGACTCTTCCTCCAAGTATCCCTGTACATCGATCTGTTGTGGGAGATAAGGCTCTGGGTCTTCCTATAGTTGGCAGGCAAGTTGATTGCCAAGGACTTCTCCTCTGCTTGGTATCTTCTAATCCTTTGTATCAGGTCCTTGTACATCCATTCAAGAATCCATTCCTGGGTAGCAAGCTGGTGTAGCTCCGGCCACAGTTCTGGGGTTTTACAGAGTCCAAGTATTGCTTCTCTCCAGTCTCTTATTTCCCAGATGTTACTGTAATTCTGGCAGCCAAATTTAACTTCATAACACAAAGAAAACCACACCAGCCCTGTGCCACCATATCTTTAGCCTGCAGGGGGTAGCTGCAGTGGCAATGCTACTGGTCCGCTTTCCTACAAAGAGCCCAGTTCTTGTCTTGTATCTCCATATCAACCTTGATGAAGAGGGCCAGGTGTGATTCTCAGTTGACCAGGGGGTGGTGACCCAGTATCAACTTCCAAGGGCCCATAGATCCACAGAGTGCTTCCGGTTGGGCACAAACTGGCTTAAGGGATCAGGGCTTATTGTCCTTTCTGCCACCTTCTACCGGTGTGATCCCAAGTGGTGGTTTGGATCTCTAGTATGGAGAGAGAGAGAATCCCACCGCTAACACCAGTGTAATGAAAGCCAAGGACACGGGTAGTCCTTAGCCATCTTGCTGGGCTTCTTTCTCTGTGATGCTGGTACAAAGAGGTAGCTCTGCTGGTCCATATAATCAGAATTTGAGGAATAGGATTCAAAGGGGACCATTCCTAGAAGAAGACATACCACACAAGTTGGTTGTTGTACCCCAAGAGCACTGTGTCTTTTACTGGAAGTGATTAGGGTTTAAATAGCCACATTGTCAGGGGAAAGGGGTTGTGACATTCAATCAAATTAATACAATTAACACATAGAACAATGGAAGCAGGTTTTACAGACAATCATGACACCAGACTAATCTCATCACACAACAATGGTGAATACACAACAGTGGTAAAGGGATTAGGGAAGTAATACCTAATCAAACCTGGACCAGACAGTGATACATACCAAGGGAAGACCATAAGGTGATAACACACAATAGAACAATTTATATACTGTAGGCCCATGTAAAATTGTCCAATTTCTTAAAACAGGGGTTCAGCATCTGTTACATGTATTACAGATGCTCTTCCATTACACATACGTTTACATTTTTCTACATTAAATTTCATATTCTGTTTGCCCAATTTGCCATTTATGTAAATCCTTCTGTAGAGAACAAACATGCTGCTCTGAGCTTATTACTTTGCATAATTTAGTGTAATCTGCAAATATTTAAATTCTGCTTTCTGTACCTATTTCCAGGTCATTTATAAACATATTAAAAAGCAATGGACCAAATATTGGTCATACTTGAAAACGAGAGAAATCTCAACATATTCTTCCTAGTAAAACATGATCTAAATAAATAAATACATTGAGCCCTTAGGTACTCCACTCTCACCTTCAATTGTATTTGAATATGTACAACAACACTGTTCTCCATCTTTCAACCAATTTTCTGTCCAATTCCAAATTTTATCCCCTAGACCTAATTTCCTTATTTATAGAACAGCATACAATGCTATTATTATCAAATTCCTTTGCAAAGTATATATCTATTTTAGTTCCCTTCTTAAATAAAGGCACTAGATTGTCCTTCATATAACAGTCAGGTATATCTAGCTATATATATTTGCATTACACCTACAGTATTCTATATATTTCCATTTCTAATAAAATCTGCCTCTAGGTCATACCGCTTCACAAGAAACTATTGTCTTCAACAGGGAAGCCATTCTAATAACAAAATTAACCCCTTTGAGAGTGTTCCATACCCCTCTGGCATTCAAAGGTTTAAGAGCTATTTATTCTGGTGGTATAGTTCCCCATTGTAAGATCCTGAAAAGCTTTATTAAGCATTATTATGTGAGCTTGTAGGTGAGCACTTAGTTAACTACTATTGAGAGTGTTTTAAAATGTTTTAGTAATGCATAGAATTTGTTATATAATAGGAAGTGTTTAGGAAAATTATTAAAAAATTGTGAATAATATATAAAAAGAATATATTAAAAAAGTGATAAATAATGACTGTCTCTAAACCTCTATCTAAATTAGAGTATGAAATATAATAATATGAATAGGTGAGTGCTAATTATTAGACCACGCAAGGTAAATACTGTCTGAAAATAAGACAGCACAATGTTGGTCAGCAGAACGTTCCAACGCAATAATTAAATGTTGGTGACAATAAAAGATAATAAAATACATACTTAAAACTATAACCACAAATCTAAATGATTTTGTATTGCTTCCCTCAAGGGGTACAGGATCACAAATCAAGATGTCCAATACTGTTTCCTTCAAGGAGTATAGGTCCAAAACATGCATATAAGAGAAAACAGAAAACAATACATAGTGTAATCTGTGTTACACCCAAAGGTATGATAGAAAAATTGAATTACACTGTCTCAGTTAATAAACAGTTCTTTATAAAAACGATGGTAGTAAGACTTGATAGCAGTTTATGGGCTCGATTTAAAGGCAGCTGATGCCAAAAGAAAAGGTGATGGCATTTTTTCAAGCACGGTAAGCAATTAACTTACCTGTGCTATGAAAAGATGCCGGGATAAAAAAACCTCTGCTGACTGCTAAAGTAAGAGGTGTTTCAGCCCATTAAAAATAAAAATAAAAAAAATGCCACAAGCTCCAATTCAATCGACTGCATTAGCTGTTAAGATCAGATAAGGGACTCACTTTATCTTATGGAATTTAAGAACCATTTTTTTTCTGACTAAAGTCCCTTATCGGATATTTCATCAGCAGACACAGCAAATAAAAGTAAAAAAAAAATAAGTAATAATAATCTCTCAATTATTTTATTGTTAGAAATATGTCTGTGCTTTTGTGGAAGAAAAAAACAAATAAGTGTGTGTGTATGTGTGAAGTTCCCTGGGGTGTGAATGTGTGTGTGTGTGTGTGTGTGTGTGTGTATGCATGAGTGGTGTGCATGTGTGTGTGTGAATGTCCTGGGGTGTGAATGTGTGTCAGTTTGAGGTGCCCTGGGAGGTTTATATTATACAAACATGACTCTAGGTAAAGATGAGCAACCTGAGGCCCTCATAGTGTTAATCAACTACACCTCTAATAATTCTGAGCCAGCTATTTACTGAATGAGGATGATGAGAGTTGTAGTCTAACAACTTAGAAGTAATATCCACTGCAGCACCACCCCATCCTTCCTGCCACACTCTCTCTTTATCCCAAACAGTTAAAGTCTGTGGTTCCAGTGCCTACCTATATAGCCTTCCCTGTTTTACTGACTCTTACCTTCCCATTCCCCACTGTCTCCCTGCTGTTATTCTGTAAACCAGCATAGGACATGTGGACATACAGGTGTGCATTATACCTGGTTTGAAGAATAACAGCAGCAAAACAGTAGAAGGTGGGAAGTTAAGAGACAGAGAAAGAGTGTGGCACGTAGGATGGGGAAGAATATTGGTATGAGGGTGGCAGAAATGGTTAAGGCAGGAAATCTGAAATGGACATAAAGAGGAGTGGTGGTAAAATGGCTGCGTAAAAAATTTGAAAACATACTTAAAATGAAAGCCTGGGGTGTCTACTTTCCAAAAATATACACTTTTGGGGGGAAATTTTAATGTGGCGCACTGATACACAGCCCCAAATGAGACATGACACCAGTGACACAAGTTGAAACTGGAAAAGCTCATGTTTAGTGTTGAGCGAGCACCCCGATGCTCGGGTGCTCGGGTGCTCTGACCGAGCACCCCCTGAGGCTCGAGTGCTCGGCCGAGCACCCGAGCCCCATTGAAATGAATGGGGCGACACCAGGCACCCCCTGCTCTGATGAGGGGAGGGTGCCTGGTCAATGCCCCCTTCATCTCCGCTATGCCCCCTTCATCTCCGAATGCCCCCTTCAGCTCCGCAATGTCCCCCTTCAGCTCCGCTATGCCCCTCTTCCACAATGTGCCCCTTCATCTCCACTATGCCCCTCTTCCACAATGTGCCCCTTCATCTCCGCTATGCCCCTCTTCCACAATGTCCCCCTTCATCTCCTCTATGCCATAGAGGAGATGAAGGGGGACATTGTGGAAGAGGGGCATAGCGGAGATGAAGGGGCACATTGTGGAAGAGGGGCATAGCGGAGATGAAGGGGCACATTGTGGAAGACGGGCATAGCGGAGATGAAGGGGGACATTGTGGAAGAGGGGCATAGAGTCTATGCCCCTCTTCCACAATGTCCCCCTTCATCTCCGCAATGCCCCCTTCATCTCCGCAATGCCCCCTTCAGCTCCGCAATGTCCCCCTTCAGCTCCGCTATGCCCGTCTTCCACAATGTGCCCCTTCATCTCCGCTATGCCCCTCTTCCACAATGTGCCCCTTCATCTCCGCTATGCCCCTCTTCCACAATGTCCCCCTTCATCTCCTCTATGCCATAGAGGAGATGAAGGGGGACATTGTGGAAGAGGGGCATAGCGGAGATGAAGGGGCACATTGTGGAAGAGGGGCATAGCGGAGATGAAGGGGCACATTGTGGAAGACGGGCATAGCGGAGATGAAGGGGGACATTGTGGAAGAGGGGCATAGAGTCTATGCCCCTCTTCCACAATGTCCCCCTTCATCTCCGCAATGCCCCCTTCATCTCCGCAATGCCCCCGTACCTCCAGTCCCTGGTGGTCCAGCGGAGCGTCTTCGGATCTGTGCCTCTTCCGGCACAGATCCCCGCCACCCGAACATGGCGGGAGAGCACATGGCGGTACTCGACGAGTACCGCCATGTGCCGAGCAGAGCGATGCTCGAGCCGATCCGAGCATCGGCCGAGCACGCTCGCTCATCACTACTCATGTTCCAATTTGGGCCCCGTAGCTCCCCCAAACATTGAGAAACCTATGAATATGGGGTATTGCCATACTCAGTAGAAGGAGCTGAACACTAAACAATGCATTTTTAAAAATCTTCACTTACCTGTGCTTGAAAATCACATCAACATTGAAACCTGAGTGTGAAAAATGCAGAATTTTTTTAAGTTTTAAGAAGGTTTTGTGGTAAAATGGTTGCATAAAAATTTGAAAACATACATAAAATGAAAGCCTGGGGTGTCTATGTTCCAAAAATATACACTTTTGGGAGTAAATTTTAAAGTGGACCACTGATACACAGCCCCAAATGAGACATGACACCAGTGACGTAAGCCGTGAAAATTCAAAGTGTGAAACTGGAAAAGCGCATGTTCCAATTTGGGCCCAGTAGCTCCCCAAACCTTAAGAAACCTATGCATATGGGGTATTGCTGTACTCAGAAGAAGGAGCTGAACACTAAACAGTGCATTTTTAAAAATCTTAACCTATCATGTGCTTGAAAATCACATCAACATTGAAACCTATGTGTGGAAAATGCTGCATTTTTTACTTTCATCAAGTTTTATGAAGGAGTCATGGTAAAATGGCTGCGTAAAAAATTTGAAAATGTACATAAAATGAAAGCCTGGGGTGTCTACTTTCCAAAAATATACACTTTTGGGGGTAAATTTTGAAGTGGAGCACTGATACACAGCCCCAAATGAGACATGACACCAGTGACTCAAGCTGTGAAAATTCAAAGTGTGAAACTGGAAAAGTGCATGTTTCAATTTCGGCCCCGTAGCCCAAATGGCTACGTAAAAAATTTGAAAACATACATAAAATGAAAGCCTGGGGTGTCTATGTTCCAAAAATATACACTTTTGGGGGTAAATTTTAAAGTGGAGCACTGATACAGAGCCCCAAATGAGACATGACACCAGTGATGCAAGCTGTGAAAATTCAAAGTGTGAAACTGTAAAAGCTCATGTTCCATTTTGGGCCCCGTAGCTCCCCCAAACCTTGAGAAACCTATGCATATGGGGTATTGCCGTACTTAGAAGAAGGAGCTGAACACTAAACAATGCATTTTTAAAAATCTTCAACTATCCTGTGCTTGAAAATCACATCAACATTGAAACCTAAGTGTGAAAAACGCTGAATTTTGTACTTACATCAAGTTGTAGGATTTGTGGTAAAATGGCTGCGTAAAAAATTTGAAAACATACATAAAATGAAAGCCTGGGGTGTCTACTTTCCAAAAATATACACTTTTGGGGGGAAGTTTTAAAGTGGAGCACTGATACAGAGCCCCAAATGAGACATGATACCAGTGATGCAAGCTGTGAAAATTCAAAGTGTGAAACTGGAAAAGCACATGTTCCATTTTGGGCCCCGTAGCTCCCCCAAACCTTGAGAAACCTATGCATATGAGGTATTGCCGTACTCCGTAGAAGGAGCTGAACACTAAACAATGCATTTTTAAAAATCTTCAACTATCCTGTGCTTGAAAATCACATCAACATTGAATCCTAAGTGTGAAAAACGCAGAATTTTTTACTTACATCAAGTTGTAGGATTTGTGGTAAAATGGCTGCGTAAAAAATTTGAAAACATACATAAAATGAAAGCCTGGGGTGTCTACTTTCCAAAAATATACACTTTTGGGGGGAAGTTTTAAAGTGGAGTACTGATACACAACCCCAAATGAGACATGACACAAGTGACACAAGCTGTGAAAATTCAAAGTGTGAAACTGGAAAAGCGCATGTTCCAATTTGGGCACTGTAGCTCCCCAAAACCTTGAGAAACCTATGCACATGGGATATTGCTGTACTCAAAAGAAGGAGCTGAACATTAAACAATGCATTTTTAAAAATCTTTACTTATTCTGTGCTTGAAAATGACATCAACATTGAAACCTAAGTGTGAAAAACACTGCATTTTTTCTTACATCAAGTTTTAAGAAGGATTTGTGGTAAAATGGCTGCGTATAAAATTTGAAAACATACATAAAATGAACGCCTGGGGTGTCTATTTTTCAAAAATATACACTTTTGGGGGTAAATTTTGAAGTGGAGCACTGATGCACAGCCCGAAATGAGACATGACACCAGTGATGCAAGCTGTGAAAATTCAAAGTGTGAAACTGGAAAAGTGCATTTTCCAATTTGGGCCCTGTAGCTCCCCCAAACCTTGACAAACCTATTCATATGGGGTATTGGCATACTCAGAAAAAGGAGATGAACACTAAACAATGCATTTTTAAAAATCTTCACCTATCCTGTGCTTGATATCAACAGTAATATTGAAATGTAAGTGTGAAAACTGCAAAAAAAACTAAATATTACCATAATTTTGGAACATAGTAACATAGTAAATTAGGTTGAATAAAGACACAAGTCCATCAAGTTCAACCTCCTCCTCATACTCCAGTAATGTTATAGCGTTCCTACTACCAAATAAGTTAGTCTTTATCAGACCTTCCTGATCTGCCTACTAATAAACTGTATAACTCTGTATGTTCCCTTTGGAAAGAAATGTGTCTAATCTTCTCTTGAATATATCCATTGTATCTGCTATAACCACCTCCTTGGGCAAAGAATTCCACAATTTAACAGACCTCACTATAAAAAAAAACCCTTCCTCTGCTGAAGTCTAAACCTCCTTTCCTCTAATCTCAAGGGGTGTCCCCTGGTCATCTGATCAGGCCTTGGAATAAATAGCTCACCGCAGAGATCTTTGTATTGACCTCTCATATATTTGTACAATGTGATAAGGTCTCCTCTTAGTAGTCTTTTCTCTAGAGTAAATAAACCAAGTTTGTCTAGTTGTTCCTCATACATCAAGTCCTCCATTCCCTTAATTAATTTTGTTGTTCTTCACTGTACCCTCTCTAGTTCCAGTATATCCTTTTTTAGAACTGGTGCTCAAAACTCCACCGCATACTCAAGGTGAGGTCTTACCAATGATTTGTACAATGACAAAATAATGTTATCCACTCTTGCTTCAATACCTTTTTTTATGCAAGACAGGATTTTGTTTGCCTTTGCTATTGCTGTTTGACACTGGTCACTGTTTCCAAGTTTATAGTTGACAAGGATAACCAGTTCTTTCTCCAGCAATGAGTCCCCTAAAATGATTCCATTAAGTTTATAAGTAGCCTTGGGATTATTTCCTCCCAAATGCATGACTTTACACTTCCCCACATTAAACTTCATATTCCATTTGTTTGCCCAATGTGCCATTTTATATAAATTCCTCTGTGGAGAGCAATTATCCTGTTCTGAATTAATTACCCTGCATAATTTAGTGTCATCTGCAAATATTGATAATTTGCTTTTATATCTATTTCTAGGTCATTTAAAAACATGTTAAAAAGCAGCGGACCCAATACTGAACCCTGAGGTACTCCACTCTCCACTTTAACCGTATTGGAGAATTGTCCATTTACAACCACACACTGTTCCCTATCCTTCAACCAGTTTTGTATCCAATTGCAAAGGTCATCTCCTAGCCCTGATTTACTTATTTTATACCCCAGCCTTCTGTGTGGCACTGTATCAAATGTCTTTGCAAAGTATAGATATACTACATCAACTGCCTTGCCATTATCAAGGTTGCTGCTTACTTCCTCATAAAAGCTGAAAAGGTTAGTTTGGCATAAAACCATGTTGATTCCTGCTAATGATCTTATTTTTTGTGTTGTAATCCTGAATATAGTCCCTTATTATCCCTTCTAGCAGTTTTCCCACTACAGAGGTCAAACTCACAGGTCTATAGCTTCCAGGTTCTGTTTTAGTTCCCTTCTTAAATAGAGGCACTACATTGGCTCTTTGCCAATCTTATGGCACTGAGCCTGTGATGAGAGAATCTTTAAAGAATAAATATAGGGGTTTTGCCAACACTGCACTGAGTACCTTGAGAACCCTTGGATGTATACCATCAGGACCTGGTGCTTTGTCAGTCTTAATTTTGTTCAGTCTACCAATGACATCTTCTTGAGTTAACCCAATATCTGATAATTGTATTGTTTTATTAGTTACTTGTTGAGGCTCTTCTACCATTCCTTACTCCCTTGTATATACTGATGCAAAGAAAGTGTTTAGAACATCGGCCTTTTCCTTATCCACACTAATCAACTCACCCATCTCATTTTTGAATGGTACAATGCACTACCTCTTAAAGGGATAGTAATATTTCATAATAAAAGCAGCTCTAATTAATCATCATAGTATCTGGGCCATGGAGAGTGTTATTTCAATTCTGTCAGAGTTGTAGTTCAAGAGTAATTCAATAACAAAGTATCCCCCTTCCTGGGACATTTTTGGGTTCTGGCACTGTCAACTAAGCTATGATGCTCATATTCTAATTGTTGAAAAATTTCAGGTTGGAAATAATGGTGTCCATCTTGTAATATTTACCTTATAAATGTGAGAAAGGGATTGAAATACCAGGCGTATGGGGTATTATCATATTCAGGAGAAGTAAATGATTATATTTAGGGGTATTTTTTGTCATGAACTAATAGTATACAAATCCTGACAGGAAAATGGAAGCAAAATGTTGTTTTTTTTAATTTTTTTCTCTTTTTTTCTATTTTAATCAAATTAAACGATGAGGTATTTTTATAATTGTGGTATCAAATGAAAGCCCTGCTTGTGCTTAAAAACAGTATATAATCTGTGTGGGTGTATTAAAGGAATTAAAGAGAAAATATGGTTGAACTACGACATAGTCAAAAAAGTCAAAATTGCTCGGGTCCTTAAGTGAAATCCACCTCAGATATGCCGGTAGGGTTGCCATCAAGCCGGTATTTTACTGGCAGGCCGGTAAAGAATTGGCTTCTGTCCAGTGTTAAGTCTATGGAGGGAATGCCATGGCCGGTATTTTTTTGAAGAAAAGGTGGCAACCCTATTTGCCGGTCCTTAAGGGGCTAATGTTTCTTTTTGCTTATCTGCACGTTTATAAATCTCCCTGCAGATATGGGTGTTACTAAAATAAGGGGAGGAAGGATGAGCATGAGAGGGTGGCAACTGTGAGGAAAAGCAGTGCAGAATGTTAATATTTACTGTCTAACCTGCATAAACTGACAAAAATAAATATATCAAACTATTTTAAATAAAAAATGGATAAAAAACATACAGGTGATTTTGAAAGCGCTTTCATATAAACCTAAATTGTCATAAGCATACCTGAGTACTTTTAAAATCCCCCTAACATAGATTGTATCTACTTGCTCTGTGCCAGAGGTGCTCCAATAAGTCTTCAAGGAACCTTTAACCATTTGAGTGCCAGAGAGGTGCGCAACACATTTCTTTGTAATGTGTTGTGCACCCCTCTGGCACTCAAAAGGTTAATCTTTGAATGTCAGATGGGTATACAACTCACACTCAAAGGGTTAACATGCAAGAATATTATTAATGCATGAACACACAAGACAAGCAAGTAATGTTGGGGTGCATGGTATCGTATTGTATTGTATATTTTATTTATATAGCGATAGCGCCAACCAGTGTACTTGGCACTTTACAGTTTACATTTGATATAGAAGGGGTACAATAAGTGCAGTGATTAAGTGCTTATAAAGACAATTATAAGGGGAACAACAGGTGAGTATACATGAGGATGAAAGGTCCCTGTCCCGTAGAGCTTACAATCTAAGTAAAGTGTGCCTGTTATTCCACTGCAGCCCTGTATAAGCAGTCTTGTTTAACCCTTTCTGGGCTGGGATGCACACCTTAGCAGGAACACTGCAAGAAAGACTTTTCCCTCTTCCTTTTTGGCAGAAATTATTTAAATTTAGAGATTAAAGAAACAGTTAATTGGTGAAGATCATGTAGAATGTAGCATTGGACTATCTCACCCTGATAATTAGGCTCGTCACCCAGAGATTTGGGTCAAAGAGTCAGATTCTGAGAGTTCTTAGGAATGATCATAAGGTGCTTCCACTTTAAAGGGTTAGTAATGTCCAAAAAAAGTTTTTTTGCATTCAGAAGAGCTTAAAAAGCTGTGCTAAATGTAAAAAACTGTATCTCTCAAACCGCTATGGTTTGAGAGATACAGGCATTTAAAGTTTGATGTCTCCTACTGACAGCTATAAAGCTGTCAGCAAGAGATCCGTGTCGACTAACACGGAGGTGCTTTCCGTCGACATGGATCTCTTGCTGACGGCTTTACAGCTGTCAGTAGGAGACATCAAACTTTAAATGCCTGTATCTCTCAAACCATAGCGGTTTGAGAGATACATTTTTTGCATTTAGCTCAGCTTTTTAAGCTCTTCTAAATGCAAAAAAAAAAAAAAAAAAATGTTTGGATGTTACTAACCCTTTAACCTACTGAGTGTGAAAGGTGTACGCAACACATTGTTTAGTCCTTCTGGCACTCAAAGAGTTAAGGCTGAATTAGGTATGCCAATGTATTCTATTTGTAGAAGTGAATGTTAAAGTGACAGTCAACCTATTTGTTGACTGTGCATGTAAGAAATCAAGGGCTGGATTCTATTGCAGGTGCAAAATGTTAACCCCCGTTTTATCAAACATTTTCCTATTGAGGTCTATGGGCAAAACTGGAGATAAAAGCAGAGATAAAATTAGCATCTGCAATAGAATCCAGCCCCAAAACGGTAAAGCGAATTGTCACAAAGTACACTGATCAAAATAACCCAAACAGTCACAGATCCAAGTCCTGAGGTAATAGATGCAGAAGTTCTCAGGATGCAGATCACAAGCCGACGATCAGCTGATAGTTGTAAATAAAGAGCACTTAGAGCAGTATCTTGTGCCTTGCTGATTGTTCAGAAGCTGAAAGAACTTTTTGTTTACAAAACAGCTGATTGGCAGCATTCTTTTTGCTTCATAGAAACTCTGCCGTAGATTTGAGACTCTGTAAGTTGCATATTTTTTCTGTCAGACAAGAGGATGGCACTAGGGGGGCAGAAAGGATGTGTTCACGCTCGAACTTCAGCACTTAAAACAGCATCAGCCATCCCTTAACCCATTGAGTGCCAGGGAGTGTACATCTAATTGTTCTGCGATGTATTGCTTACTCCGCTGGCACTCAAAGGGTTAAGGAATGGCTGATGCCAGTGGTGTACTAAGGGGGGGCGGGGGAGGCGGTCCACCCCGGATGGCACTCATTAGGAAGGTGCCACTCAGACTGAGTTTAGCTTCCTGATTTTGCCCTTTAACTTCCACAGGTACTGACGGCATTAGATGTGCCGTCTGTACCGACTGCTTTGTTAAAAGGGCAATCTGTGCTGTGCTGTCTGCAGTCATTATAAGTAGAGACTGTATGCCGCCCCCCCCCCCCGCTCAGCTTCTCTTCATTGAGTCGAGACTTAATGAAGAGAGCTACATCTGAATGCGCATGGGTGTGCACCACGTACAGGATGTCATCACTGCCCCTCAGGGGCACGTGATTACTAAATTATATGAGGCAGCAACATAAAACAAACAAACAAAAAAATAGGTGCCAAAGAGCACAGCATGACGAACAGCAGTGGTCCGTGAAACTTTTCCGGCTGCAGCTGTGGGGGACATCAACGGTGTGGAGGTGGACCATGGACAACAATTGTGCAGGTGGGCAATGGGGACGTGGAGGTGGACAGTGGGGGCCAATGTGGATGTGGGCTAATGCGGAGGTGGACTGTGGGGTCCAATGTGGAGATGGACTGTGGCAAATGTGGATAATGGGGGCCAATGTGAATTGTGGGCAATGGGGTGCCAATGTGGATTGTTGGCAATGGGGGGCCAATGTGGATTGTGGGCAATGGGGCCAATGTTGATTTTTGGCAATGGGGGGCCAATTTTGATTGTGGGCAATGGGGGGCCAATGTGAACAGGGGGGACAATGTGGAGATGGGCAGTGTGTGGAGGTGGGCAGTGTGGAAGAGGCGGATAATGTCATGTGGGCAGTGTGTGATTGAGGTGGGCAGTGTGAAAGAAGTGGACAATGTCATGTGGGCAGTCTGTGATGGAGGTGAGCAGTGTGGAAGAGGTGGACAATGTCATGTGGGCAGTGTGTGGTGAAGGTAGGCAGTGTGGAAGAGGTGGAGAATGAGGTGGACAGTGTGGGCAGTGTGAGGAGGAGGTGGGAAGTTTGGAAGAGGTGGACAATGTCATGTGGGCAGTGTGTGATGGAGGTAAGCAGTGTGGAAGAGGTGGACAATGTCATGTGGGCAGTGTGTGGTGGGAGGTGGGCAGTGTGGAAGAGGTGGACAATGAGGTGGACAGTGTGGGCAGTGTGAGGAGGAGGTGGGAAGTTTTGAAGAGGTGGACAATGTCATGTGAGCAGTGTGTGGTGGAGGTGGGCAATGTGTGGTGGAAGTGGACAATGTCTTGTGGGCAGTGTGTGGGCACTGCCGCTTTGGAAGAGGTGGACAATGTCATGTGGGCAGTGAGTGGAGGAGGTGGGCATTGTATAATATGTACAATTTTAACTTCCATAAAATAAAATATTACTATCCCATTAAACTTATTTTTGAAGTTAAAATACTGTAGACAGTTTGCAAATCTTCAAGAATATTTGTTGCACAAACATAAAAAAAAAAATTGCAGGTGTTTTTTACATTTGAAACTGAGGGGGGTGGGGGTGCCAAGTATAGGATCCGCCCCCGGGTGCCAAATGCTCTAGGTACGCCCCTGGCTGATGCTGTTCTTGGTGCTGAATTTGTTTTGAAACTGTGAGACCCTCAGGAATACAAAGAAGGCCCATTAACCCTTTGGGTGCCAGAGAGGAACCCATCACATTGTACTGGATATCCCTCTGGCACAGTGGTGCTCAAAGGCTTAAGACAGATTTGAATGAGTCATTGGCGAAGGAGAAACTGAAACATCTTAAACCTGATTAAAGCATGGAAAAAGATGGTTGGTTAAGCTTATTTGAAGCATATTTATGGGGATATGATGCAAATACATCTTAATGCATACAATGAGATGGCTTCTGGTCCAATTCGCCATGTTACACTCGGGCCATGTGGCCTTAATCTCACATTCCAGTTATAAGTGGATGCCTTAGAATTGTTGATTTTCCAAGCATACCATAGGGAACAAATAAAAAGTTGCATTGATTTTAATGGGACTTTTAACTCCCTTCAATGCTAGAAAGGGCACCAATATATTGCTTTTCAAAGTGATGGAGACCTCTCTATCCTAGAAGAGGATAAAAAGCCCCATTTACATCACTAAGAGTTTTTGTGAATTTTTATATCTCCATTACGGTGCAGTCGGATGGCACCACATTTTTAACATAAGCCACTAAAAATTACCTACATTCAGCAGGCAAAACATGAGCAATTTTGTTTGGAAAATAAGGCCTTTAAGAAAGAAGAGCATCAAAAAATCAGCCCATCTCAGATATGATATGATATGCAAACCATTGACTGTCTAAGTGTTTGATGTTACCAAAGCCTCACAGTTTTATGCATGCTCTGTCACCTGTTGTGTGTACAGCAAGCCTCTTCTGCCTCATGTTGGTGTGTGTAATAATAAACTACCTTAGAGATGAAAACTTCTAGAGATCAAAAACTTTGATGAATGCCTGAGCTTTTGTTGTAGTTTTCTATGGACTAAGTACACATCAACAAAGATGTAAAATCTGTACTGAGGACTAACAAGTCTATTCAAAACATGTATATGCAATGTGCATATTAACCCCTTGGATTGCTTAACCAAGTCAAATGTAAATTATTTGCTTCCTTTCTTCCAATAAAATAATTAAAGGAACATAAATGCTAAAATACAAGTTGCTCTTATGAGAAAGGGTACGGATCAGGAATGTAACTATGGAGGGTGCAGAGGCTGCAGCTGTGATGGAGTCCAGCATCCAAGGAGTCCCATTGGCCCCAGGCCCCTATAGGTGAGGTTTGGGGAAGTGCTTTTCATATTTATTCTGTTCTTATTTTAATAAAAATATTGATTTTACTGTATCTGTACTTGTCAGTGTCGTTATTCCACAGTCACCCCGTGACACTATCCTTTTAAAGAATGACCTATGTCCTATTCCAGGGTAGTCAGGCGTTGTCCCTCCAACCAGTCAACAGTGTCTGGTTGGGGATGATGGGAATTGTAGTCTCCAGTAGCTGGAGGTCCAACAATTGACTACCCCTGTCCTAGGCCATAGCGGTTTGAGAGATAGGATTTGTGGCAAATAGTTTCTTTTTTGAACCTCTACCAAACTCTAAACGTTTTTTATGGGACATTACTGACCCTTTAATTCACTGTACTGCTTTGCTGGTTGACTGACTAGGCGACCCTATTGAAACAGAAATTCAGATCGCTTGCTGTTGGGAACACAAATATGTAAAAAAAATTAGACACAAATAAAAGAAAATATGTAGGTAATTTTAATTTGCATATTATGCAGGTGAAGAATGTGCAAAGTCAAAATAAAAGTTTATAACTCCTTTTATTTGCTGGTGAGACCTGATTTTTGTTATCTACATGAGAATAGTTTTCTTGCATTAGAGTGGTCCAGTGGTAACTTGTTCACATGCAGATTTAATCAAGAGCTGTGTGCACTGTGACAGAAGTTGCACTCATTGTATTAAACCTCCTGCTCTGGGGTTTATGGGAAGGGAATATATTAAATATCGAAACGAGCCGTCTGTGCTCATTCCAGTCCATACAGGGCTAAAAATCACAGTCTGTGCAGTAGTTCTCCCCTTCTAAGGTTTTTCTTCACAGTGTGTTGGAAATGTCTTTAGCATCCAAGGAGTTAAATAAGTTGAATTTTTCACAGTGTGTTGGAAATGTCTTTAGCATCCAAGGAGTTAAATAAGTTGAATTTTGCTTTGAAATTTATGGAGCAATTATTTAATTGTGTTTCCTAACTTTCATGCTTGACCCATGTGCCATTTTAATCTTCTTCTCAGAATCTTGTTATCTCATATAGTAAATTCCAGGCTGTTGCACAATGTGCCTGAGCAGGTCTCACTGTTTCAACACTTATTTATAACACTAGACTTGCAATAGAATTCCCAAGTTTCCCATAAACTGGAAACAACAACGTTAATGTACTATTGTAATAATGAATGGCTACTGTAGCAGAGTGTGATCTACATCCAAGCTGCATGAAAATATATATAGGGTGAAGTGATAGCTAAATATAATCCAGGAGCAACAACACTTTTCCCAGAGGTTATTCTCCTGGCGCCAGTAAAAACAAGCAATTAAACCATTCCCATAAAAAGGGTCAATCTGAACTTGTTTAACTTAGAACAAATGAGGCACAAGCCTTGGATGCGTCTCTAACTGTAATTATTATGAAAGCTCCACGGTTGCTTTTTATTGAGAATGATATACTAAACTGGACTGGAATAATTCTGAGACAAAGCAACTAGACCAAAGGGAAGAGGATCTTCAATTTCATAATATACCTAATTGTATTTTAGTACATTGCTCCTCATTCAGCCCTTAAAATTGATAGTAATACTTAATATGTAAAACTATACATTGTAGTGTTTATTCTCCTGAGTAAAACAAGGGTGTCCCTACTGCTGAGACGTGTTTTATTCAAAAGTTATTATCTCTCAAACGTTATTTTTTTATTTGCAGTATCACAGTGGCCTGAAATTGTAGAGTGGTGCCATTGCTACACCATCCTATGGACAGTTCTGGTCAGTTGATCATAAATCTCCATAGGGTGTAGCAACAGCACCACTGTACAGTTTCAGGCCACTGGGATATTGCACCTAAAAATTCAAGTTTGAGCTATAATAATTTTTGAATAAAACACCTTTCAGCAGTGGAATTACCATTGTTTTACTCAGGGGGATAAACCCTACAACATATTTTTTTTAACATTTTAAGTATAACTATCGCTTTAAGGGCCACAGGTATGTGCAATACTATGATTCTGCTCCTAAAGGGTTAAATGCTTTTTATATGTTTACTACAAAGAAATAGCTGTGATGGAAACCCTTTCATGCATGCACCAGCATTCCAAACAACTTCATTCAGCACACCAGCCCTGACGTACCTTGTTTAATTTTGCCTTTTATGATGTGTTTTGTGAGTCATAAACTAAAAGAATTGGTTAATGCATTCAAGTTTCTTAAGACAATCCCTCTTCAAAGAGCTATAGGAATACTAACTCGCTGAACCTGCACACCATACAATAAACGGTATTAACTATTTAAAAGTTTTTTGTGTGAATCCCTATGATGTGGGAGTAAATGGGTTACCCCAGTTTCTTGCTTTGTTCACTAAAAACCTATCCCTGACAGAGGTTTGTAGCACAATGCACAGCAGACAAGGCCTGGTTGCTAGTGTAGCATGTTACCTCCCTGAAGTAATTTGTTTAGTTGCCTGCCCAAGTTTCCGCTTGGGATACTGGGAGATCTCGTGGTGTCATGAGATAGGTGGAGTCAGCTAAGGTATATATCGGTTTGTGTAGTAGGACTCTGGGCCATGAGTTTTGGCTCCAGACTTTTCTTCAGGGGACTGGAGTGTTGACTCCAGTCCCCCTGAGAAAAGGTATTCAGTGGTTTAGGCCCTGCAATGCAGGTCAAGTAAGTGAAAAGGCCGATGTTCCCTAAAGGTGGATTTCATGTGAGGCACTGGATTGTGTTGCCCTGAGGGGGGAGTTGTAGTCAAGGACCCTAGCAAGAGGAAAGGAAACTGATAAAATGTAATGTCTTGCATCCCCAGACCCCCCCCCAGACTTTCAATGGAAACAGTAATCACTAACTATATCCATGATAACCCTACATAAGGGTCTTTCCCCTGTCTGGGAAGCACACAGTCTGGGAGTTTATCAAATTGGCTTCATGGAGAAAGAAGCAGACAAACAAACAGATTGACTCTTTACTACAAGATATCCAGGCCTTAGAAATCCAGCACAAACATCCTGTTCAGTATGCCACTCCTTTAACACACTCAATTCAAACATCAGTTGAAATTTCTTCTTAACATTAAGGCTGATAAGTTATTCCTTTGGAAACAACACAAATACTTTGAACTTGACAATAAACCAGATGCTCTATTAGCACGTCAGCTACACTCCAAACTGCAATACCACTATATTCCCTCCATCAAAACTTCACATAACTCAATAGCTGAAAGATTAATACTCTCTCTTCCATCACTCATTCATTTAAACCAGGCAGGTATCATACTCAAGAGAGGTGATGGACAATACTAGGCAACTCCGAAATTTAATTCACCATGTTGTGCCGAAATCAATTCCATTGGTCCTACTCACTTCTGCTGTGAAAAAAAAATTCAACAGAGTATATTGGAACTTTGCACCTTTTGCACTTTTGGCCTGGGCCCTATTTTTAGTGGGATAATCCTTTCTCTCTACAGCAACTCTAGTGCTAAAATAAAAATCAACATCTATCTATCCAAACCTTTTCATATTACAAATGGTACCAGGCAGGGATGCCCCCATTCCCTATACTATTTATTCTAATCATGGAAACATTCGCCCAACACCTTCAACTAAATTAAAGAATCTCAGGGATTAGTATTGCACAACATGAACTAGCTCTGTTTGCCAACAATGTGCTTCTAACAGCCACTACACCAGACATATCTACCCAGCTTTTATGGCTGAACTCCACACATTCTCAGCTCTATCTGATTTTAAAATTAATATGGTGATATCAAAAGTGATGGCTTTACATATACTAATAACGTTCTTTCTCGCTTTTGCACATTATACCCTTTCAAATAGTGTACCAAATCACTCAATTACCTGGGTATTGTCCTCACCCCCTCAAATAAAAACATGTGAGATGCTAACATTCCCTTGCTTCTAGCTTTCACACACAAAGACTTAATCAAGTGGGAATGAATACATATATCCTGCATAGGTCTTGTCAACATTCATTAGATTAATATTTTGCCCAGACTTTTTTTTTTTTTTTTCAAACCCTACCTATTAATCTCCCAGTGACCTTCCTGGCCCAAGTGACTTGTTTGTTTAACAAATGTATCTAGAAATCTAGACAACCCATATTAAAACTGTCTGTGGGGTGGGTGGGGAGAGGGGGTCTGGGGATGCCAGACATTACATTTTATCACCTTACTTCTCTGCTTTCTTTGATTCCAGTCTGGATGCATAACATCCATAATAAAGTATGGGAAAAAATAGAACATTCATACGATCCAAATGTCTATCTGGTCTTTGACTCCCTTTTACCCAAATCTAGGAGGCACAATACATTTTGTGATCATCAGATCTTTGTTATACATAATACATGGAATCTATACTCCCAAAATGGTATCTTAATGGATCTGCCATCCCCTCTATCAAAGATCATCCCTTCGCTTTTCCCAATTCTCTGCCTGGTCTTCCATCCAGGATCTAAGAATTGGTGAATTAATGCAGAAGGGTTACATAGAAACATTCAAGACACTCCAATCTAAACCCCCCCCCCACCCCCCCAGGAGAGCTGTGAAGGTTCCTTGGAATGAAACACTTTCTAAATCAACCTATTCTCAAGAACTGTACAATCTGTGAAGAGAGATATGAATATCTTTTGAAAAAAAAAAACAGAACACTTGCAGACTCCTGGGAAAAAATTATAAGATAATAGCTAAATATTCTCACTGAGCTAAACCAGATTACAGTCTTGCTTGGGAAAGAGAGTTGAGTTCCTGGCTAGATCTTAATGAGTGGAAGGACATAAGGCGTACCAATTCCTAACCATACATCTCCTCCTGGGCATTGGAAATTAATTACAAGTTTATATTCCGCCAGTACTAAACAACCCTTAGATTTCACAAGATGTCCACACTTAATGTCCGCTTTGCTCGACATGCAACCTCTCCAAGGGGACTCCACTTCCCATATAATGGAATTGCCCCCTGATTAGAAACTAAAAACACTGGACATAGTCATCCTCCATAAGTTCTGCTATACTATTGCTTACCTATTCTCCCTACGCTTAAAAAAACTCTCTTATTAACAATGTTTAATTCTGCTAAAGCCCAAATTTCTCTCCTATGGAGAAGTAATATGATTCCAAATTGGATCAAGAGAGTCAGGGATCAAGGATCCCTCATAAGGTTGACCTTAATTAGGAAAGGAAAGAACCTTTGACTGGTACAAGCTTTTTTTAGGAGTTGGCTTGAGTAACCCAGATATCAAAAGTTCTGGTGACCTGGGCTGGAGGGGATGCCCTGTTCTCTTTGGAAGCAGCTATGTGACTCCTTGCAGACCGGTGTCGGTGGTACTGACTCCATCATGCTCCACCCTATACATTTTTCTCATTCTTCTCCTCTCCCCTCTTCCCTTTTATCTCCCACCCCCGATATAAACTATGCTCTACGCAACCATTTCACTCTCTCTTTCTAATTACATACTATCTTCCCATTTCCATTTTATCTAAATCTCTCTTCTTTTGCCTTACGTCTTGACTTTTAAGGAGTCTTAGCATTCAAAACTTTTCCAAATCTGGGGTATTTGTTAAAAAAATTACTTTTAATAGGGTAGATCCATAACCACAGAAAAGGTGATGGCACCCATAGCAAATGTCTCTTCCTTTGTTTGTAACAGCTGTTTATATGTTCACTGTGTAACATGCATTTTATGTACTTTTACTTCACCTAATAAAAGCAATTTAAACTAGAAGTTCCAGTGGAAAGTTTTAAGTATGTATTAGCCCCTCATGTACTAAACAAACTCAGACAAAATAGTGTAATGTAATACTATTTTCCTAAGCATGCTATGGGGCAGGAGTATTGGGCTTGCTGGCATTAAAGTGTGTCCACTGGTTTGCACTAGAGTGAGCTTACACTATAGTGCATATCCGAGGTGCAACCACTGGCTTTGTAGGCTAACAGCATTAGAGCTGCACTAGTGTCTTACTTCATTCACCCAAATATATCATTAACTTTTTATTGATAACAAGAACATTTTCTCTATGTGACAGGTTGACTTTAACACCTGGAATGCTAGTGAGATCTCAAATGCATTGCTTCTATTTCACGTGTTATAATGTCATAGTAATGCTATTGCCACATTATCCTGTCATTTTCAGTATTACACTGAAGTCGTTATGAGATAGTAAAATCCCAATTTTTCACTTTTGGCCATTTTTTCTGTTACTGTAGTGCTTTATAACTCAAAGTATTAAGAGCCTCTTTATGTTTGGATATCATAGACTAAGGGAATTTTCAGCATAAGGCCACAGTGGGTGGGGTCAAGTGAAGAGTACAGGTCTGGCCATGGGTGGGGCTAAGAACACAGGTTTCTTTTCCTGAGTTGTAAATCCAGTTCTGTTCAGTCACAGTTTTCTCATTGTTAAGCTACCCCATATCTAATTTGCCCCCATTTCCATTGATTGTAATGTGTTCTGTTTTTTCTGAGTTAAAACTGTGTGTTGCTCTGGGGCCTCTGATGGTGATATGTAAATAAAATTATGCAGTAATAATTCTGTCATCAACTCATCCAGGTTTGTAATTACCATTTGCATATCATGTGCTTGATTAATGAAATTACAATTTTATAATGCACTTTTACTACTTGCTTGCAGGTAATGATATCTGATTTAATACCATATGCCTGTGGTAAGTAAACACATTAATAAGTGCAATATTCTTTTCTTGTACTGTGCAAGTGATTAAGATAAGGAATAGTTGTCCTATTAGTATACAATATCCAGTTTGCTTGAAAATAAACTCTCTTAATACATACGGGACAAATAAAAATTCCCACTGATTTTTAATGGGGCGTTTGCAATGCACTGGAGACCTCTTAAACATTCAGGGGTTTAAAATTAGGCATGGGCAAAAGGTCACTTTTTTTTTTAGCAAATTTAAAAAAAAAATACAATTTGCCTCTCTTTCCATGCTCAGAAAATACATAAAATGTCTACCTTTTTGCTACCTTTAATATAGGAGCTTAAAACCTACTGTCATGCTATGATGTTTTAGTTTTCTTTATGTTGTTTGCATATATAATAATAATCCTTTATTTATATAGCGCACACAGATTCCGCAGCGCTTTACACTCATATTGGTTCCTGTCCCCATTGGGGCTCACAATCTAAATTCACCTATCAGTATGTTTTTGGAGTGTGGGAGGAAACCGGAGTACCCGGAGGAAACCCACGCAAACACAGTGAGAACATACAAACTCATTGCAGATGTTGTCCTTGGTGGGATTTGAACCCAGGACCCCAGTGCTGCAAGGCAACAGTGCTAACCACTGAGCCACTGTGTTGCCCCTACATAGTCTGTAGTCTGGCCACTTGTGGTCAAATGAACTATTTGATGTTTCCAGTCCTTTGCCCCTGACACTAACCACGTCTTGTACAGCTGTAGCTGGGGAAATTATCTTGTGTAAATACAAAAAAAATGGTCTTGCTCTAAATAATTTATTCAGTAACACAAAGAGCTGTCAGTAGGTCAAAAAAATAACCTAAAAATTCCTGGTAATGGCCTGTCCACCAGCCATGCGCTCAGCAAGACCACTTAAAACAAAAGTGCCTCTTTGGCCATTTGAAAGGTTGGGAGCTATGCATTCCACAGACATACTTTTGGATTATTTATGTGCATTTTTTACTTCTTTCTAAGGACTCCGTAAGCGTGGGTTGGCAGAACATAGAGAAACTGTGTAACCTAATTCCTTTAACAACATAACTAGTGGTGGTGGTGGAGGAGGCAGGTGTGGGCACTGTATGACAGCACCATCACCTTCCTCCCCACTACATTCATAGTTCTTGAAGTCTAAAAAATGTATTTTATTTATAGGACATTGACCACTAGTTTTGGGTGAGGTGTAACTGTCACTGTGTGACACTGCTAAATCCTGCTCCTCTATGGCAATAGCACTGTAATGTCACTTTTTGGCTTTAGTGATGATAAAAGGTTTAATACTATTACTACTACTGGTGGTAGTGGAACTTTTTATGTAACTTTTACAAACAGACTAGAATTACTAGATTCTGGAGGGAAATAAATCAACATCTGAGCATACAATTTTTTTCAGCCTATCACCCACAGTCCAGCAGACAGACAGTAAGCTTAAATCAACATTTTGAACATTATATATGATGTTATTGTAACCAAAGACAAGATGATTGGACTCAACTCTTACCCCTGGTAGAATTTTTTCTACAATTCCTTGTGACAAAGAATTTTGAGCTGTTCTCCCTTTTTTGTGGCCCCGGGTTAAAATCCCATGGTCCTCCTGTTGGACCTGGTGCTACTGATGATCCTTCTTCTGTTGAAACAGCCACTGTTCTGGTTGACCTTTGACAAGAAATAACACCTTCTCTTCTAGCTGTTGAATTTCTACTCGCCAGGGCTGAATTTTCACTCTCCATTGGCTAGTGGCGAGTGGAAATTTTGAGCCCTGATTAAACTATGGCAACCATCTGACAAGTTAAGACCACTCTTACTATGTCCTTTTCAAATGCTATACCAGGTATTTCATTTATGCAATTGATATTCTTAGCAACCTGCATATTTATTTCACTTTCCACGTCTCATTATATGTCTCATATGTTCAGAACCATTTTGTGCATCTTGCCACTGCACCACCATCTCCTGTGCCTGTAGATGATCATGACAAATGTCATTGATAACATCTTGGACTCCCATAAAGCACATGGAACCATTCAATATCTGGTCAACTGGAAGGGATATGATCTTGAATACCTGTTTCTGTTGTCCAGTCTAGTGCAGAATTTTCATTGCGCCATCCCCTCTAATCTCTCTTGAGACGAGTGGGGATTAGTTGTATGTCATAGTCTGGTCCTGAGTTTACCTATTGCCTTACCTGTGGCCTGATCCAGTGTTACGTTCCAGATTTTGTGATAATCTGTTGTCCTTTATAGAGCCTCCTCTTCCTTTCAATGGTGCTTGCTCAAAGCTCCCTGTCTCCTGCCTTGCTTAGTGGAAGCTGCATTGCTTAGTGTATTCTCTTGTTCGCTGCTTGTTGCTGCATTGACTCGATGTTGCTGAACCAGCCCTATTCTTGACCACTCTATTGCTAGTTGCTTGTTCCTGCATTAATCTGCTGTTACTGAACCAGACCTGTTTCTGACTATGTTGTGTGTTGCTTGCTCCTGCATTGATCCTGTTTTTATTTACACTACTACTGTATGCCTGTTCCTGCTCTGATCTGCAGTTACCATAGTGGACCGCCTGTTTCTACTGTTTCTACATTCTACTGTGCCCCCCATGTGCACCCCCAATTTTCTTCACCTCGAGTCCTCCCTGTCCTCGTCCTCATAAATTCATAATAAGTGCTCCTGCCTCCTGCTCCCTCGCAGCGTTTTTCATTCCTCATTCGGGCTCTTTTCATTTGGGCAGTCCGAATGAACAGAGACCGAATGTTACTGCTAAGCGCCGCCGCCAAGATGCTGGAGCTGGAGGGAGCATTGAGACGTCTGTAGTGCATGAAGATGATTCGCCTGGGTTGTCTGCTTAGCTGGTGACATCAGACGCAGAGTGCATAACTCAATGCATCTGCACAGCAGCCAACAGAGAGGAGTCGCAGCCGCACCCAGAGGATGCGGTGGACGACAGAGTGCTCAGCGAGGCATGAGTGTAGGCCAGCGGCGGGGTACTGGGGCAGCAGCAGCCGCAGCCGCAGCAAGCATTGCAATATTTATTTGAGCAGTCAGCAATGCGTGAGTCACGGGTGACGGGGTGAGGGTGAAAGTCATGAGTGAGACATGATGTTAACCCAAAAAATGTAGACAGACAGTCTTTTATTTTATGTCAGGCCAGCTGTTATCTAATCTCTATGTTAAACAAACGTCTCTCCGGATCATGAGCAAAGCACACGAGGCACATGCCTAGGGCCCGGTGAAGCTGGGGGGCCCAACCAGTGCCACACCGAAACGGGGAACCAATTTCCCTCAGATTCAATCACAACTTCTGCAAGGGCAAACAATGCGTTGGATACCACTCCGGCACTCAAAGTGTTAATGCTTAAATTACTGTGTATGTAAAAGCTGTTCATGTTAATAACAAATTCTGCTAACATATGGCATCAGACGGCTAAGCACCATCGTCACACCACATCATGTGACAGCTCAGCAGCAACAGTGCGGCTGAGTACCAAATCCCGTTATTGTACTTCTGAAGAAGAACAAGCCAGGAATCATTTAGGTCTTTGCCACCTGACCTGTCCTCCATTTCTGTGGTGCAGTGGAGTTGCAGTGCTTACCTGTGTAAGTAAGTTTGTGAACTTGAAGGACAAGATCAAGGGCTAGCTGAGCAGGGAGGCAATTGCTCATAATCTGCATTGGATGGCTGCTGCCTCTAGGGCCAGCATACTTTAACGCTTTGAGTGCCAGAGGGGTATGCAACTCATTGAAATGTATTGCTTTCCCCACTGGCACTCAAAGGGTTCAGTGCTAGAGTAGTCACAACACATTTCATGAAAAGGGTTAATTTATGTAGAACTGAATTCCTATAATCTTCAGGTTCTCCCTCTCAAAGTGCCCCTGTTCTCAGTGTCTACTGGAGTGTCTGTTCTATGAATCTCTTTGATAAGTGTGTCATTTCCAGTGAGGAGTGAGGAAGTGACTCATTTATCAATGAGATGCATGAAACGGGACTCTCCAGTCACTGAACCATGATATGTCTGCAGAGAGCGAGAGAAAGACTGACATTATCATAGCAGCGGCCAAGGTGATTGATTTTTATGTTCATGAGGGGGAGAGAATTCCAAAAATGCTTATAGATTAAAACAAGGCTCCTAATCCCTTGAATGCTAGACAACTCTCCAGAACTTTGCTTCAGAATGCAAAAGAGAACTTTTTAACATTCAAGGGGTTAAAATACACTTATAGATCAATAGGAATTGTTGTTTGTTCTCCAGGAGGCAGTTGATTTGCCTTAAAATTGCTCAATGTTTACTTAGTGTGTGTATGACTATGGGGAACTTCAGTTAATTCCCAAATTTTTTCATAGAGTTTTAATCCTTTGAAAGATGCAGTGCATTGCAGATCTATCTCATAGGCAATGGTTAAAATAACCAATTTAACTCAATGGCAGTATGTCTTTGGTGGAGTAGGTTGAGTAAGTTTGTGCTAGTAGCATATACATGTGTGATAAGTAGTGATGATCGAGCACCCCGATGCTCGGGTGTTCGGGTGCTCTGGCCGAGCGCCCCCGGAGGCTCGAGTGCTCGGCCGAGCACCCGAGCCCCATTGAAGTCAATGGGAGGACTCAAGCATTACACCAGGCACCCCCTGCTCTGATGAGGGGAGGGTGCCTGGTTCATAGGAAAAGGTCAGAAAATGATGGAAACACCACAGAAATGGTTCAGGGACAGCATAGGGAGGATGTCTGGATGCATCTTGGACTCCAACGTCGCTGCTGGGAACGATGTTTCGCCCGTAGTACGCCATTTTTACAGACTGACCGTAAAACACACAAAAAGGAAGATAAAAACGATTTTAGGCGAAAAATTGTTACCAAACAGTATTTGCTGTATATTTACTTGTATATCATCTGCAAATTCTGCAAAAAATTTCATCGATTTTTCGGAACTGGGGCCATGATTAAGAGGGAAACGTGCGCAGCGTAAAGCAGGTGTTCAACGTGGTTATGGCCCGGGTAAGGTACAGCATTCAGGAACGGAGGCCGCAGCTACCACAGGTTTTACAACATGTCCGTTTGCCCTTGTTAAGTCCAAAATTTATAGTCGGAACAGTGGGGTCTGATCCATTGAGTAAAAGTGACGAAGTGACTTAGTGGATGAAGCCAAGAACTACCTTCTGCTCTGTCGAACACCCCAGCCCTATTTAATTCAATGGGAGGACCTGAGGCACTCCGATACAACCTGTATATCACAAAATGGAGGGCCTCATTCACATTGTGGTACAATAGTTCAGGTAGTGGTCCAACACTCATAAAGCCTATGCACTAAGTGAAAGGGCTGCCAAAAATTAGACTGAAATGTCACTCCAATACACCCTTTATTACACATAAAGGAGGGCATCATACACACCCTTGAAAAATTAGGATTAATGGCCTGCTGGTGACCCTCTAAAACATTAGGGGCGAGGGCATGCCGCTAAGCTGACCATCTAAAACATTAGGAATGAGGGTCTGCTGCTGAGCCAACCATCTAAAACATTATGGGTGAGGGTCTGCTGCGGAGCTGACCATCCTAAACATTATATGCGAAGGCCTGCTAGTGAGCTGACGCTATAAAACATTATATGAGAGGGCCCGCTAGAGAGCTGACCCAATATAACATTATATGAGAAGGCCCGCTGGTGAGCTGACCTATACAAAAATTGTCAAACAGGGCCCGCTGGTGAGCTGGCCCTATATAAAAATTATATCACAGGGCCCGCTGGTGAGCTGGCCCTATATAAAAATTATATCACAGGGCATATGGAAGAGGAGGAGGAGGATGAGAAGATTAAGAGTCAACCATATACCCGTTTTTTGGGTGGAAGGGGTGAATGGGAATACAGAGTATTCCCATCATTGTAAATAACATATCTAAAGTGACTTTATGTTCACCCGGGGCTTTCCTCCAGTGGAGTGGAGAAGTCAGGGGAAATCCAGGCCTTGTTCATTTTTATAAGTGTCAACCTGTCAGCATTTTAGGTGGAAAGGCGGATACGCTTATCTGTTATGATGCCACCAGCAGCACTAAATACCCGCTCAGACAGAACGCTGGCGGCAGGGCAGGCCAGCACCTCCAAGGCGTAGAGTGCCAGTTCATACCACGTGTCCAGCTTGGACACCCAGTAGTTGTAAGGCACAGAGGGATCAGTGAGGACGCTGACACGGTCTGCTACGTACTCCTTCACCATCTTCCAAAACTTTTCCCTCCTTGTGACACTAGGCCGCGCATCAGGGTGAGGGTGCTGGCGGGGTGTCATGAAGGTGTCCCATGCCTTGGAGAGTGTTGCCCTGCCTTTGTCGGAACTGCTGTGTGCTCCCCTTTTCTCCCCTTCTCGGTTGGCCAAGGTAGCACGTACTCTGCCGCCAGCGTTGTCAGATGGAAAATTTTGGAGCAATTTTTCGACAAGAACCTTCTGGTATTACACAATTTTGCTTGTCCTCTCCACCGGAGGAATGAGAGATGAGAAATTCTCTTTGTAGCGGGGGTCCAGAAGGGTGAACACCCAGTAATCCGTGTTGTCTAAAATGCGTATAACGCGTGGGTCACGGGAAAGGCAGCCTAACATAAAGTCAGCCATGTGTGCCAGAGTACCAACAGGCAAGATTTCGCTGTCCTCACCAGGAGGATGACTCTCAATCTCCTCATCCTCTTCCTCCTCTTCTGCCCACCCACGCTGAAGAGATGGAAATAAAGTTCCATGGCTACCCTCTGTAGCGGAGGCAACCGTGTCTTCCTCCTCCTCCTCCTCCTCCGACTCCTCCAATTGTCGCTGAGAAGACGAAGTGAGGGTGCTCTGGCTATCACCTTGTGTAAGCTCTTCCTCCCCCATTTCCACCTCTTCCACATGCAAAGCGTCGGTTTTAATTGTGAGCAGCGAGCGTTTCAGTAGACACAGAAGTGGGATGGTTACACTGATAATAGCGTTATCGCCGCTCACCATCTGTGTCGATTCCTCAAAATTGCGTAAAACCTCACAGAGGTCTGACATCCATTCCCACTCCTCACTTCTGATTAGAGGAAGTTGAACGGAGAGGCGACGACCGTGTAACAGCTGGTACTCCACTACTGCCCTCTGCTGCTCACAAAGCCGGGCCAACATGTGGAAGGTGGAGTTCCAGCGCGTGCTCACGTCACACAGCAGCCGGTGAGCTGGCAATTGTAAGCGCTGCTGCAGCGTCAACAGGCCGGCTGAAGCTGTAGATGACTTACGGAAATGTGCACACACGCGGCGCACCTTGGTCAAGAGATCATGCAAATTGGGGTAGGTTTTTAGAAATCGCTGAACCACTAAATTAAATACATGCGCTAGGCATGGTACGTGTGTGAGCTTGCCGAGCTCCAAAGCCGCCACCAAGTTACGCCCATTATCACACACAACCATGCCTGGTTGCAGGTTGAGTGGCGAGAGCCACTGCTCGGTCTGGTGACTAATCCCCTGCAACAGCTCTGAGGCCGTGTGCTGTTTGTCCCCAAGGCAGATCAGCTTCAGCACGGCCTGTTGACGCTTCCCCACTGCAGTGCTACACTGCTTCCAGCTACCGGCTGATGGGTGAGTGGCGCTGCGCGCAGAGAATTCGGAGGTGGAAACGGAGGAGGAGGAGCCAATAACGTAGGTGCTGGCGGAAACCCTGATGGAGGTAGGGCCCGCAATCCTCGGCGTGGGTAGCACCTGTGCCATCCCAGGGTCCGAGTCGCTCCCAGCCTCCACGACATTCACCCAGTGTGCCGTCAGGGAAATGTAGCGTCCCTGACCACAAGCACTTGTCCATGTGTCAGTCGTTAAGTGGACCTTCCCAGTAACTGTGTTGGTCAGGGCACGGGTGATGTTAAGGGACACATGGTGGTGTAAGGCGGGGACGGCACACCGGGAAAAGTAGTGGCGGCTGGGGACTGCGTACCGAGGGACAGCTGCTGCCATCAGGCTGCGGAAGGACTCAGTGTCCACAAGCCTAAATGGCAGCATTTCGATGGCCAGTAATTTGGAAAGGTGTGAGGTTAGTGCTATGGCCTGTGGGTGGGTGGCTGGGTATTTTCGCTTGCGCTCAAATGCCTGGGGTAACGACTAGTGATGAGCGAGCACCCCAATGCTCGGGTGTTCGGGTGCTCTGACCGAGCACCCCCTGAGGCTCGAGTGCTCGGCCGAGCACCCGAGCCCCATTGAAGTCAATGGGAGGACTCGAGCATTACACCAGGCACCCCCTGCTCTGATGAGGGGAGGGTGCCTGGTCCATAGGAAAAGGGCAGAAAAAGATGGAAACACTACAGAAATGGTTCAGGGACAGCATAGGGAGGATGTCTGGATGCATCTTGGACTCCAACATCGCTGCTGGGAACGATCTTTCGCCCGTAGTACGCCATTTTTACAGACTGACCGTAAAACACACAAAAAGGAAAATAAAAATGACTTTAGGCGAAAAATTGTTACCAAACAATATTTGCTGTATATTTACTTGTATATCATCTGCAAATTATCCCAAAAATTTCCTTGATTTTCGGAAGTGAGGCCATGATTAAGAGGGAAACGTGCGCAGAGGCAAATTCTCCCAAAAATTTCCTTGATTTTCAGAACTGAGGCCATGATTAAGAGGGAAACGTGCACAGAGGCAAATTCTCCCAAAAATTTCCTTGATTTTCAGAACTGAGGCCATGATTAAGAGGGAAACGTGCACAGAGGCAAATTCTCCCAAAAATTTCCTTGATTTTATTGAACTGAGGCCATGATTAAGAGGGAAACGTGCGCTGAGCTGACCATCTAAAACATTATGGGTGAGGGTCTGCTGCAGAGCTGACCATCCTAAACATTATATGCGAAGGCCCGCTAGTGAGCTGACGCTATAAAACATTATATGAGAGGGCCCGCTAGAGAGCTGACCCAATAAAACATTATATGAGAAGGCCCGCTGGTGAGCTGACCTATATAAAAATTGGCAAACAGGGCCCGCTGGTGAGCTGACCCTATATAAAAATTATATCACAGGGCCCGCTGGTGAGCTGGCCCTATATAAAAATTATATCCCAGGGCATATGGAAGAGGAGGAGGAGGATGAGAAGATTAAGAGTGAACCATATACCTGTTTTTTGGGTGGAAGGGGTGAATGGGAATACAGAGTATTCCCATCATTGTAAATAACATATATAAAGTGAGTTTATGTTCACCCGGGGCTTTCCTCCAGTGGAGTGGAGAAGTCAGGGGAAATCCAGGCCTTGTTCATTTTTATAAGTGTCAACCTATCAGCATTGTCGGTGGAAAGGCGGATACGCTTATCTGTTATGATGCCACCAGCAGCACTAAATACCCGCTCAGACAGAACGCTGGCGGCAGGGCAGGCCAGCACCTCCAAGGCGTAGAGTGCCAGTTCATACCACGTGTCCAGCTTGGACACCCAGTAGTTGTAAGGCACAGAGGGATCATTGAGGACGCTGACACGGTCTGCTACGTACTCCTTCACCATCTTCCAAAACTTTTCCCTCCTTGTGACACTAGGCTGCGCATCAGGGTGAGGGTGCTGGCGGGGTGTCATGAAGGTGTCCCACGCCTTGGAGAGTGTTGCCCTGCCTTTCTCGGAACTGCTGTGTGCTCCCCTTTTCTCCCCTTCTCGGTTGGCCAAGGTAGCACGTACTCTGCCGCCAGCGTTGTCAGATGGAAAATTTTGGAGCAATTTTTCAACAAGAACCTTCTGGTATTGCACCATTTTGCTTGTCCTCTCCACCGGAGGAATGAGAGATGAGAAATTCTCTTTGTAGCGGGGGTCCAGAAGGGTGAACACCCAGTAATCCGTGTTGTTTAAAATGCGTATAACGCGTGGGTCACGGGAAAGGCAGCCTAACATAAAGTCAGCCATGTGTGCCAGAGTACCAACAGTCAAGATTTCGCTGTCCTCACCAGGAGGATGACTCTCAATCTCCTCATCCTCTTCCTCCTCTTCTGCCCACCCACGCTGAAGAGATGGAACTAAAGTTCCATGGCTACCCTCTGTAGCGGAGGCAACCGTGTCTTCCTCCTCCTCCTCCTCCTCCTCCTCCGCCTCCTCCAATTGTCGCTGAGAAGACGAAGTGAGGGTGCTCTGGCTATCACCTTGTGTAAGCTCTTCCTCCCCCATTTCCACCTCTTCCACATGCAAAGCGTCGGTTTTAATTGTGAGCAGCGAGCGTTTCAGTAGACACAGAAGTGGGATGATTACACTGATAATAGCGTTATCGCCGCTCACCATCTGTGTCGATTCCTCAAAATTGCGTAAAACCTCGCAGAGGTCTGACATCCATTCCCACTCCTCACTTCTGATTACAGGAAGTTGAACGGAGAGGCGACGACCGTGTAACAGCTGGTACTCCACTACTGCCCTCTGCTGCTCACAAAGCCGGGCCAACATGTGGAAGGTGGAGTTCCAGCGCGTGCTCACGTCACACAGCAGCCGGTGAGCTGGCAATTGTAAGCGCTGCTGCAGCTTCAACAGGCCGGCCGAAGCTGTAGATGACTTACGGAAATGTGCACACACGCGGCGCACCTTGGTCAAGAGATCATGCACATTGGGGTAGGTTTTTAGAAATCGCTGCACCACTAAATTAAATACATGCGCTAGGCATGGTACGTGTGTGAGCTTGCCGAGCTCCAAAGCCGCCACCAAGTTACGCCCATTATCACACACAACCATGCCTGGTTGCAGGTTGAGTGGCGAGAGCCACTGCTCGGTCTGGTGACTAATCCCCTGCAACAGCTCTGAGGCCGTGTGCTGTTTGTCCCCAAGGCAGATCAGCTTCAGCACGGCCTGTTGACGCTTCCCCACTGCAGTGCTACACTGCTTCCAGCTACTGGCTGATGGGGGAGTGGCGCTGCGTGTAGAGAATTCGGAGGTGGAAACGGAGGAGGAGGAGCCAATAACGTAGGTGCTGGTGGAAACCCTGATGGAGGTAGGGCCCGCAATCCTCGGCGTGGGTAGCACCCGTGCCATCCCAGGGTCCGAGTCGCTCCCAGCCTCCACGACATTCACCCAGTGTGCCGTCAGGGAAATGTAGCGTCCCTGGCCACAAGCACTTGTCCATGTGTCAGTCGTTAAGTGGACCTTCCCAGTAACTGCGTTGGTCAGGGCACGGGTGATGTTACGGGACACATGGTGGTGTAATGCGGGGATGGCACACCGGGAAAAGTAGTGGCGGCTGGGGACCGCGTACCGAGGGACAGCTGCTGCCATCAGGCTGCGGAAGGACTCAGTGTCCACAAGCCTAAATGGCAGCATTTCGATGGCCAGTAATTTTGAAAGGTGTGAGGTTAGTGCTATGGCCTGTGGGTGGGTGGCTGGGTACTTTCTCTTGCGCTCAAATGCCTGGGGTAACGACATTTGGACGCTGTGCTGGGACAGGGAAGTGGATGTGGTCGCTGATGGTGCTTCAGATGGTACAGGTGCAGGGCGGGAGGTATGCGGGCCTGCGCCTTCGACAGGCGATTGGCCGGCACCGAAAACAGGGGAAGAGGAGGCAGTGGTGTGGCCTGCAGACACAGATGGGCGATCCAGGCGTTCCTCCCACTTACTACGGTGCTTGGATGCCATGTGTCGGATCATGCTGGTGGTGGTGAGGTTTCTAGTGTTCATGCCTCGGCTCATTCTGGTGTGGCACAGGTTGCAAACTACAATTCTTTTGTCGTCCGCACTTTCCTTAAAAAAACGCCATACCGCGGAACACCTACCCCTTGTCAAGGTAGATTTACGCAAGGGGGTGCTCCGTGGAACATTTGCGGGCCGGTTTGGTGCGGTCCGCCTTCTTTCTGTAGCCACACCACTGCCTCTTCCAGCCTGTTGCGGTGCTGCAGATGGCTCACCCTCAGGACTGCTGACATCGCTCGGCTCTACACCTTCCCAGGTGGGGTCAGTCACCTCATCGTCCACCAAGTCCTCCTCCACTTCCTCACTCTGATCATCCTCCTCAAGTCTTGATCCCACCACATACTCAGTCATTGACAACTGTATAACATTCTCCTCAACAAGGTCTTGAGACGGAAATAGTGGTTGATTTAATGGCAACTGTGTCTCATCATCATCATCATCATCCACTACTTCCTTTGACCTTAAATGCCGTTCACATCTGTCATCTTCTTGTGATTGGGTAGCCTCTAGAGGTTGTGAATCAGGGCACAAGATGTCATGTTCCTCTGCAAGCGTGCTTGGAGAGAGGGTCAAATGAAGGATTGGTGATGAGACGAGCTCCTCACTATATCCCAGTGTGGGATCACTTCTTTGACCAGACCGTGTATGGTGGGAGGAAGGATGATCAGAGTGAGGATTATGTTGACCAGACTCTTGGCTACTGAGAGTGGACTTGGTGGAAGACAGGGTGGTGCTTAACCGGCTGGAAGCAGTATCAGCTGTCATCCAACCGACCACCTGTTCGCAGTGGTCGGACCTCGAGAGTGATGTCCTGCGACGCCCTGTAAAATTAGACATGAAGCTAGGTATGGTGGATGTCTTTCTTTCTTGTGCTCTGGCACCAGGCACAGTTTCTCCGCGTCCTGACCCGCGCCCTGAACTTTCAGGATCACGTCCACTTCCCCGTCCCTTTTTACCCGCCTTCTTCATCTTACACAGAATATGTGACTTTAATATTTGAGTTTGAAAACTTAACAGTATTTCTTATTATTCTGCAACTGTGCAGAGTACACAGAATAGGCTGCTAAACGGCGGTGAAACACACTGAATGGAATATGTGACTTTAATATTTGAGTTTGAAAACTTAACAGTATTTCTTATTATTCTGCAACTGTGCAGAGTACACAGAATAGGCTGCTAAACGGCGGTGAAACACACTGAATGGAATATGTGACTTTAATATTTGAGTTTGAAAACTTAACAGTATTTCTTACTATTCTGCAACTGTGCAGAGTACACAGAATAGGCTGCTAAACGGCGGTGATACACACTGAATGGAATATGTGACTTTGATATTTGAGTTTGAAAACTTAACAGTATTTCTTACTATTCTGCAACTGTTCAGAGTACACAGAATAGGCTGCTAAACGGCGGTGATACACACTGAATGGAATATGTGACTTTGATATTTGAGTTTGAAAACTTAACACTATTTCTTACTATTCTGCAACTCTGCAGAGTACACAGAATAGGCTGCTAAACGGCGGTGATACACACTGAATGGAATATGTGACTTTAATATTTGAGTTTGAAAACTTAACACTATTTCTTACTATTCTGCAACTCTGCAGAGTACACAGAATAGGCTGCTAAACGGCGGTGATACACACTGAATGGAATATGTGACTTTAATATTTGAGTTTGAAAACTTAACAGTATTTCTTATTATTCTGCAACTGTGCAGAGTACACAGAATAGGCTGCTAAACGGCGGTGAAACACACTGAATGGAATATGTGACTTTAATATTTGAGTTTGAAAACTTAACAGTATTTCTTACTATTCTGCAACTGTTCAGAGTACACAGAATAGGCTGCTAAACGGCGGTGATACACACTGAATGGAATATGTGACTTTGATATTTGAGTTTGAAAACTTAACACTATTTCTTACTATTCTGCAACTCTGCAGAGTACACAGAATAGGCTGCTAAACGGCGGTGATACACACTGAATGGAATATGTGACTTTAATATTTGAGTTTGAAAACTTAACACTATTTCTTACTATTCTGCAACTCTGCAGAGTACACAGAATAGGCTGCTAAACGGCGGTGATACACACTGAATGGAATATGTGACTTTAATATTTGAGTTTGAAAACTTAACAGTATTTCTTATTATTCTGCAACTGTGCAGAGTACACAGAATAGGCTGCTAAACGGCGGTGAAACACACTGAATGGAATATGTGACTTTAATATTTGAGTTTGAAAACTTAACAGTATTTCTTATTATTCTGCAACTGTGCAGAGTACACAGAATAGGCTGCTAAACGGCGGTGAAACACACTGAATGGAATATGTGACTTTAATATTTGAGTTTGAAAACTTAACAGTATTTCTTACTATTCTGCAACTGTGCAGAGTACACAGAATAGGCTGCTAAACGGCGGTGATACACACTGAATGGAATATGTGACTTTAATATTTGAGTTTGAAAACTTAACAGTATTTCTTACTATTCTGCAACTGTTCAGAGTACACAGAATAGGCTGCTAAACGGCGGTGATACACACTGAATGGAATATGTGACTTTGATATTTGAGTTTGAAAACTTAACACTATTTCTTACTATTCTGCAACTCTGCAGAGTACACAGAATAGGCTGCTAAACGGCGGTGATACACACTGAATGGAATATGTGACTTTAATATTTGAGTTTGAAAACTTAACACTATTTCTTACTATTCTGCAACTCTGCAGAGTACACAGAATAGGCTGCTAAACGGCGGTGATACACACTGAATGGAATATGTGACTTTAATATTTGAGTTTGAAAACTTAACAGTATTTCTTATTATTCTGCAACTGTGCAGAGTACACAGAATAGGCTGCTAAACGGCGGTGAAACACACTGAATGGAATATGTGACTTTAATATTTGAGTTTGAAAACTTAACAGTATTTCTTACTATTCTGCAACTGTGCAGAGTACACAGAATAAGCTGCTAAACGGCGGTGATACACACTGAATGGAATATGTGACTTTGATATTTGAGTTTGAAAACTTAACACTATTTCTTACTATTCTGCAACTCTGCAGAGTACACAGAATGTGCTGCTAAACTGCGGCGAAGCACACTGAATGGAATATGTGACTTTAATATTTGAGTTTGAAGACTTAACAGTATTTCTTCCTATTCTGCAACTCTGCACAGTACACAGAATGTGCTGCTAAACTGCGGCGACGCACACTGAATGGAATATGTGACTTTGATATTTTAGTTTGAAGACTTAACAGAATGTGCTCTAATCTGCAACTTTGCACACTAAACAGAATGTGCTCTAATCTGCAACTTTGCACACTAAACAGAATGTGCTCTAATCTGCAACTTTGCACACTAAACAGAATGTGCTCTAATCTGCAACTGTGCACACTAAACAGAATGTGCTCTAATCTGCAACTTTTCACACTAAACAGATTTTTTTTTTTTTTTTTTTTCCCCCCCACACAAAATAACCTGCTGCCCCCACACACAGTAGTCCTAAAAAGGACTTTTGGTTCTTTTTTTTCACAATTTTTTTTTTTTCCTCCCTACACTGCCTTTCCCTTCCTATCCTCAGCTCTCCCTGGCTCAGACTGAGCCGAACTCGATGGTCAGGTGCTATACAGCACCCGACCACGGGTTCTGGCCAGCCAATCAGTGTAATGCCAGCAGCCAACATGGCTGCTGGCATTACACCGATGTCAGAGCCTCCCTGCACGTTTATTGGCTGCGCAGCAGCCGCAAAACGTGCGGGGAGGAGACCCGAACATGGCGGGCGAGCACATGCGGTACTCGTACGAGTACCGCCATGTGCCGAGCAGAGCGATGCTCGAGCCGATCCGAGCATCGGCCGAGCATGCTCGCTCAACACTAGTAACGACATTTGGACGCTGCGCTGGGACAGGGAAGTGGATGTGGTCGCTGATGGTGCTTCAGATGGGACAGGTGCAGGGCGGGAGGTATGCGGGCCTGCGCCTTCGACAGGCGATTGGCCGGCACCGAAAACAGGGGAAGAGGAGGCAGTGGTGTGGCCTGCAGACACAGATTGGCGATCCGGGCGTTCCGCCCACTTATTACGGTGCTTGGATGCCATGTGTCGGATCATGCTGGTGGTGGTGAGGTTGCTAGTGTTCATGCCTCGGCTCATTCTGGTGTGGCACAGGTTGCAAACTACAATTCTTTTGTCGTCCGCACTTTCCTTAAAAAAACGCCATACCGCGGAACACCTAGCCCTTGGCAAGGGAGATTTACGCAAGGGGGTGCTCCGTGGAACATTTGCGGGCCGGTTTGGTGCGGTCCGCCTTCTTTCTTTAGCCACACCACTGCCTCTTCCAGCCTGTTGCGGTGCTGCAGATGGCTCACCCTCAGGACTGCTGTCATCGCTCGGCTTTCCACCTTCCCAGGTGGGGTCAGTGACCTCATCGTCCACCAAGTCCTCCTCCACTTCCTCACTCTGATCATCCTCCTCATTTCTTGATCCCACCACATCCTCAGTCATTGACAACTGTGTATCATCCTCCTCATCAAGGTCTTGAGACAGTAATTGTGGTTGATTTGATGGCAACTGTGTCTCATCATCATCATCCACTTCCTTTGACCTTAAATGCCGTTCCCCTCTGTCATCTTCTTGTGATTGGGTACCCTCTAGAGGTTGTGAATCAGGGCACAAGATCTCATGTTCCTCTGCAAGCGTGCTTGGAGAGAGGTTCAAATCAAGGATTGGTGATGAGAAGAGCTCCTCACTATATCCCAGTGTGGGATCACTTCTTTGGCCAGACCCTCTATGGTGGGAGGAAGGATGATCAGGGTGAGGATTATGTTGACCAGGCTCTTGGCTAGTGAGAGTGGACTTGGTGGAAGACAGGGTGGTGCTTAACCGACTGGAAGCAGTATCAGCTGAAATCCAACTGACCACCTGTTCGCAGTGGTCTGACCTCGAGACTGATGTCCTGCGACGCCCTGTAAACTGAGACATGAAGCTAGGTATGGTGGATGTCTTTCTTTCTTGTGCTCTGGCACCAGGCACAGTTTCTACGCGTCCTGACCCGCGCCCTGAACTATCAGGATCACGTCCACTTCCCCGTCCCTTTTTACCCGCCTTCTTCATATTAAACGGAATATATGCCGGTAATCTGCGGCTAGGCACACGAAACAGAATGTGACGCTAATCTGCGGCTAGGCACACTAAACAATATGTGACGCTAATCTGCGGCTAGGCACACTAAACAATATGTGACGTTAATCTGCAGCTAGGCACACTAAACAATATGTGACGCTAATCTGCGGCTAGGCACACGAAACAGAATGTGATGCTAATCTGCGGCTAGGCACACGAAACAGAATGTGACGCTAATCTGCGGCTAGGCACAGTGAACGGAATATGTGACGTTAATTTGTGAATTTGCACACTAAACAGAATGTGACAATAATCTATGGCTAGGCACACGTTTAAAATGGCCCTTTTTGTCGCTGCGTTGTAAAATCATTGGCCCTGTGCACCTAACAGAATATGTCAGCTTGTCACTGCACTGTGAAATATTTGTCCCTGTGCACCTAGTACAATGTCACCTTAGAACATGTCCCCCCCCACAAAAAAATGAAATTCTGCCACCCCCAAAAAAAATTAAATGCTGCCCCCACACACAACAGTCCTAAAAAGGACTTTTGGGTCTTGAAAGAGTTTCAACAATTTTATTCTCCCTACACTGACTTCCTGTGCATCTAGTATTATATGTCACCTTACAAATATCTCCCCCACAAAAAAAAGGAAATTGTGCCCCCCCAAACAAAATATAAATGCTGCCCCCACACACAACAGTCCTAAAAAGGACTTTTGGGTCTTGAAAGAGTTTCAACAATTTTATTCTCCCTACACTGACTTCCTGTGCATCTAGTATTATATGTCACCTTACAAATATCTCCCCCACAAAAAAAAGGAAATTGTGCCCCCCCAAACAAAATATAAATGCTGCCCCCACACACAACAGTCCTAAAAAGGACTTTTGGGTCTTGAAAGAGTTTCAACAATTTTATTCTCCCTACACTGACTTTCCCTGCCTAAGCGCATCTCTCCCTGGCTAAGAATGAGCCGAACTCGCGCGTCGGGTGCTATACAGCACCCGATCACGGGTTCTGGCCAGCCAATCAGTGTAATGCCAGCAGCCAACATTGCTGCTGGCATTACACTGATGTCAGAGCCTCCCCGCACGTTTATTGGCTGCGCAGCAGCTGCGAAACGTGCGGGGAGGAGACCCGAACATGGCGGGCGAGCACATGCGGTACTCGTACGAGTACCGCCATGTGCCGAGCAGAGCGATGCTCGAGCCGAACCGAGCTTCAGCCGAGCATGCTCGCTCATCACTAGTGATAAGTAGTTACATGGGATAATAATGTTCAACAGCAAAACACAAATATTAAGCACGTATATAGCTGTTTAATGACACTAACGGGAAATTAGTAGGTAGGGTCAAATAGTGGCGTGAGACATTGAAAAGATTGGGGTTTCGCTCAGTATTCTTGTACTGGGCCTCATCATTTCTGATGGCAGCCCTGCCCTCTCAGCTTTATTCTCCCAATCTCACAGCTTCATCATCCCATCCTCTCTCTCTCTTTCTCAGCTTCATCCTCTTTCAGCCTCATCCACCCATCCACTCGCTCAGCTCCATCCACCTGTCCACTCGCTCAGCTCCATCCACCTGTCCATTCGCTCTGCTGCTCCATCCACCCTTCCACTCGCTCAGCTCCATCTACTCATTCAACTCCATCCTATTTCTCAGTTACATCCTCTCCGTTTCATCTTCCATCTTCTTTCTCAGTTAAATACAACCACCCTATCTCAGCTACATTTACCCATCCTCTTATCTTCACCCTCCCCTCACCTCTCTCAGCTACATCCTCCTATCCACTCTTAGCAAAATTCACCCATCCTCTGTCTCTCTGTTTCATCAATCCATCCTCTCAGTTTCACCCATCCATACTCTCTCTGATTCTCCCATCTCTTTTTTCCCCACCATTTCTCACCCATCCATCCTCTCTCAGCTTCTCCCATTCATCCTTTTACTCAGCTTCCCCATTCCCTCTCTTTTTATTCTCTGACTACTCCTCACCCCCATCTTTTCCTCACTGTCCTACATTCTTTCCTATTTTCCGATGCATTCTTGCTTTTCTTACACACAAAGACCCTAGGTATCTCCCTGCCAAGGATCTAAAAATTAATATTGTTAGGAAGTCACCCGTAGCCAAAGTTGTGGCCTTTCTTAGAGGGAAATGTTGAGTTTGTAACCTACTACAGCTCTGTAGTATCAATTGTGTAGCCCCATTTCAATTTTAATCTATGTGGTATCACTTGTGTAGCATCATTTCAAGTATATGCTCTGTGGTGCCTTTTTAGTATAGTTAACCTCTTGGGTGCCAGGGAGGTGCTCAGTGTATTGCTTTGCGATGCTTCTGGTGATCTCTCTAGCACCAAAGGCATTAAAGCACTAATTTTGTCTTTTATTACATGGGTACTAGGACCTCTAAACACAAGAATAATGGGCAAAATGAGAATAGTTTGTGACAGGGGTGGGGAGGCCCCAATTTCGGATCCTGCTTGGGGCCCTATGGAGTCTTAATCCGGCTTTGGCAGTGGTTGTGTGTACTAGTGATGAAAACATCTCTCGGCACCTTACAACTCCTTGTGAGCCCTTTTACCCGTTAATAGATGCAATAGCAGCAATGGTCTACCTCATAATTGCACTGGAGTGTTCTGCATACGAAATTGATAACATTCTATGTATTGTACAGCAAACACCTTAAATGCTGCTGTGGTTTCCCGCAGTAGCAGTTAAGGCATTTGCTGTACAATACAGAGAACTTTATCAAGCCTGTACATTTAGCTCCAGTCCTCACACTGAATGATGCTGGCCCAACAAAGCTGTTGAAAGACCAATAGGTGAAAATTAAAGAATTTACTCCAGTTAGCAATTAGGTATGCCCTGGAAATTACAGATTATGGGATGATTTGAGCAAAACAATTGAAAACGATTAGACTATACTATTAAAGGATTTTACAATTACCTTCATAAAATAGCTATAGAGGATTAGTCCTTAACCCTCTGAGTGCCAGAGGGGTATGCAACTTCCCCTTATGTCCAGTCTCTAGTGCAGCCTGTCTAGCAAATTCACCCAGTGTTCACTTCCTGTTAATGTACTGGGTCTTCAGTGTCTCCTCCTTGTCCCTAGTCTTTTCAACAGTCTTGAATATTTGCCTTGTCCTATTTATTGCTGCCTATAGGCTCTAGAACTCCACTTTTGACCATTCTACAGTCCATGTCTAGTCATCCTGAACATAGTCTGACTTTACTGGTCTGGCCTATCCAATCTTGTGGCTGGCACCTTTACCTGGCTTAGGCTGCAGCAAGACTACACCTGGGTGTATCTATGTTTTTAAGCTCCTCCCACCTTCACCTTAACCTAGCATCTTGTGGCTCACAGTGGCAGTTCTAATTACTGTCCTAGGTCACCATAGCCAGGCAGAGTGACACAGGATTAGTGGCAGCCCAAGTCAAGTATCCCCTGCTTGTCCCTGTCATTTATCAGTCAAAAGTTTTTTTTATTTGTTTGTTTTTTAAAATGTCTCTGTCTTCCTATAAAGACTCACACCTGCACTCCCATCAACTGCAAGAAACTTGAGCACCCCCTCTTTACTTGTTTGCCTCTCTACAGAGCTAGTGTCAAAATTTCAGAAGTAGATTCCTCTTTCTTTCCTAACTTGATTGCTTTGGTGATTTGTGCAGGATGATAACAGTTGTGTTAGCTTCTGAATCAGCAGCTTGCAATGAAGAACAAAGTGGGAAGCACAGCAGCTGGTGCAGGTGTTCAGCACCACCACACCTTACTATATACTTGTCCTCTTTGTTCATGTAAATGTATGAAAGAGTGTTTAATTATATACTGTGTGTCAAGCTATACCTGTCCTTTTGTCTCTAATATGTTTATGTCTGTCTGTGTAGTATCAGTCAGCTCAGGCAGGAAGTTGGATCACCTGCCTGCCTGTTACTTATCATTAAAAATGGGTTTGTGTGTGTTTGTTTTTGTTTAACTCTCTTTCTCCCTTCGCACCCACACCCTAGAACATATGACTACCGCCAATAGTCCTATCAAGCAGCTCCAACTCCCTGTTTGCCTGTCTTCCTCTAACAGTAAAAATGCAGCTACTCTCTCTCTTCCCTGTGCATAGACTGTCAACATAGTTATCATGGTAGGAGTACATGTGGGAAACTCATGTGGGTAAATACATTATTATAATTGATTTAAATGCAATGGAAAAAATGGAAAAACTAAATTTTCATGTAAATTTCCGTACGAGACGAAAAGTGCCGTTTGTAGCACATTTTGCTTTTTGGTGGAAATTTTCACTCACCCCTATTTAAAAGCCCCATTTAAATCAATAGGGTGCTTGAAAACAGCATGTGTCCTGTATGGAGCAGTTGGTTTGACCCAGAGTTGCTCCTTATGACGTTGTGTATGTTGCCCATAGGACAGTATGGATGAATCTATTGCATTTTGTTCTGGAAACTGGCATTCCTGCCTAAATTTACCATTCTGTAATAATAACATCACTAAATTCTTCTAAAATCTAAAGCAGTTTGCTCTGAAGAACATCTTGGGAATATTATAATTTAAGGTTCGGGTAAGGGTGCATATGTAACCAGAACCAATCACTCAAAATAGTTTGATTTGGCCCTTTGAACAAACTACTAAGATAATAATCAGCAGTGATAGCCATTTGCAGTTGCAGTGTCCTGAACATTTTCCTCCCTCCCATGTCTGTATATTACAAACATATGATAACCTTGATGTCAGAGGTCCGACATTAATCACAATACCCTGGTTTTCCACATCAATAACCTAAACAAACAGTGGACCCAATTAGACTAATAGGGATAGCATGGTAGTGTTCATTTAATTTTTGGTCAGTTAACTCCTCTGGTGCCAGACAGTTTAGAATGCATTTCGCAGAAATGTATTGCAAACTGCCTGGCATCGAAGGGGTTAAAGGGACTTGTGTAAATGTGGAAAGGGTGGTTGGGTGCACCTGTGGACACCTGTGGACACTGGGGACTGTTGTGGTTGTGGGCTTTGGTGACTGAATAGGCCTTTATCCCGGACTCGGCAGCCCCAAGTCTGGGATACTATCAGAATGGATTAGCAGAAGCAGGAATAAGGTTAGAAAAAAGTGCATCTCAAACACATTTGTTGGGGCTCCCTAACACAAAAATTATTTCACAAATGCATAACTACCATCTATTAGACCCTGGGGAAGATGGGGCACTCCTGGTAGTTACAACCCTAGTTACTGAGTTTAGAACTATCCTATAAACTCATACCTCCCAAGTGTCCCTTTTTAGGAGGGACAGACCCTCTTTTAGACCCAAATCCCTCTGTCCCTCTTTCCCACCCTGATGTCCCTCATTTTTATAAGATCAGACTGTGTGGTGTGTATATAAGTGCATCATATTGCTCTACAGCAATAAAACTCACATTAATGTTTGTTTAAATGTCAGTAGATGTGTTCATAAAATAGCATGTGTAAATAAAATACTTTGGTCTTGTTATAAGTAATTTATTAGGTTACACAAGGAGGTGTCAGTAGGTCATGAAATAGCCTAAAAATTCTTGGTAATGACCCGCCTACCAGCCACACCCCCAACAATGCCCCCTAAAACACAAGTGTCCCTCTTTGGCTATTTGAAATGTTGGGAGGTATATAAACTTGGTGTTTCAGTAGTGTTGGGGGATACCCTTTGTGCACTAGTTCTAAGGAAATTAGATATTCTCACTGGGAGTAATTAAGACATTATCAACCAGAAACAGCAGCCAGTCAGTGGGGGTTTCCTCTGCTCTCATAATCATGATATGACAAACAACTCTATTTGTGAATAACATATGGGAGTTTCCTATGTTTCTGAACCTAGCACATAAGGTCAATGAAAAGAAAATAAATGGGTTTTATAGCTGCTGATGCACCCAGTCAGGCTAATAGGGTCACCATAAAAAAAGACAAAATGATTTGCTCTAATGGGAGTTTGTATTATCTGTTTTCATATTATGACTTCTCCATTACTGCAAATGTGCTGCATTCCCAGAACAAATATGTAAAAATGGGTCCCTGTAGCTGCAGGCTGTGCACTATTTACATTCCCTGCCTCACGGCAATAATTGTCTCCTAGATAAAACATATAGGGCTAAATGTTCAAAAGAAAATTAGAGGATATGTGGGACAAACCATTTGCAATATAGGGGATAGCTAAAAATTCCCATTGATTTAAAAGGGCATTTAACCCCTTGAATGCTAGAGAGGTCTCAATGCATTGCTTCACAATGCGTTTCGAGTAGGCTGACCAGACCTCACCTTTAACTGGAGACGCATAGGAAAAATGCATACTGCAGGACTGCTTTGATTTTGGTGAAGTGCTGAAATATGCCTATTTCCTGTGTGTCCCCGGTTATAGGTGAGATCTGGTCAGCCTAGTTTAGAGCCCTCTCTAGCACTCAAGGAGTTAAAATTCCCATTTAAATAAATGGGAATTTTGGGCATTTTTAGCTACAGTTCAGATGGTTTGCTCCAGAACTCCTCCACTTTTCTTTTGAACATATGGCCCATAGGGTCTAATTTAAAGGAACGTCACTTCCTAAAATAATGACTTACAACCACTCATCTTAACATGTTCAGAAAATCATAATGACCTCTAGAAATCAGTTCTGTGAGGGTTGGTTCTCCAACATTAATTTGAGTTAGTAATAGATATTATCTTCAAGGAGGCAGACATGATTCTTTGCTGCTGGACTAGATGATTACAAACTCCTCTGACTTGAAGGCTTCCAAAAAGAATCCTAGAGTATTTCAGAAAGACTCATGTCTGCCCCCTGCAGGAATGATTTTCAGAACTAATTAAACATTAATTTGGGAGAACCTTTCTACAGAGAGCTGAGTATTAGTACTTATTTTCTGCCCAGATTAAGCAAATGGATGGTCTACTATTAAAAGTTGTGACTGTAGCTTTAATAAAAAGTATTGAGCCATTCTGGAGCAAACCGTCTGCACCATAGGGGATAAAAGAACATTCCCCAAATTCTAATTGATTTAAATAGGAATTATAACCACTTGAATGCAAGTGGAGTCTCCAAAGCATTGCTTCACAATGTGTTGGTGACATCTCAAGTTATTAAAATCCCCATTGAAACCAATTGGAGCTTTTAATATGACTCCACCTTGATGAAGTTGGTTAGCTCCAGAATGGCTTAATTTCTTCTTATTTAAATGAGAAGTGATGTAAAATATATGAGCAAAGCCCCTATACACGGGCTGATCCGGACCGGAGAGCTCCAGATGACTCACAGCCTGTCTGTGCACCCGGCTCCGGGGCAGCAGCGGAGGTGCTGGGTGACAGTTTGTGGTATAGGTATGCTCTAACGCCATATGAGAAGTGATGTAAAATATATGAGCAAAGCCCCTATACACGGGCTGATCCGGACCGGGGAGCTCTGGATGACTGACAGCCTGTCTGTGCTCCCGGCTCCGGGGCAGCATTGGAGGCGCTGGGTGACAGTTTGTGGTATAGGTATGCTCTAACTCCATATGAGAAGTGATGTAAAATATATGAGCACTAGTTACAAAGCCTGTATACATGGACTGATCCGGAGCGGGGACCTCCGGATGGCTCACAGCCTCTGTGCTCCTGGCTCCGGGGCAGAAGAGGAGGCTCTGGGAGCACAGACAGACTGTCAGCCTTCTGGAGCTTCCCGCTCCAGATCAGCATGTTCTACGAGTCCCCACTGCGCATGTGTGGCTACGTACACAGTGAGAGACGCATTCTAGGACTTTATGTTATAGGATACTTGGGAATGCTCCAGATCTGACCTGGTTATTCTGGTCTTTATAGTTAGTTGTGAGGTCTATGGGGACAGAGGCTGATTCTAAGGGCTCAGTGAGTTCTCTTGTAACTCTGCCCATTTAAAAACAGTTCTGGTCACTCTCTGCTGTTTTTTTCTACTTTTCTCACATTTTTAGACAAACCCTTCCTCCCCTCCTACCAATGACCTCAATCAAACCCTGTACCCCTTTATGATGCAATTTGATTAATTTGAACACTCCCACCCTCAGACTTCAGTGGAACTCCAGAGGATTGGTACAAGAAGGTTCCCAAGTATGTGTATGAGGAAGCAAAAAACATAATGACGGACACTACAATACCTGGAGTTCTGACAATGAACTAGCCCTGCTAAGGTTTGTTTCAGTAGGAAATTCTTACATTGCACATATTCAACTTACTAGACAAAATTTAACCTTGTGTTAATTAAAGGTCATCCTCTAAGCTCAAATTCACTTTTCACACACAGCCTCTAAGTTATTACTTAATACTGAGCAAGGAAGATTGTCTCCAAATTGAGTTATTTGAATGCATTTGTTATACATGTATCCTGAATGACAGAAAATCATAAAACACATTAGATGCCTTTATGGCTTTGTGTACCAAACAAACCCAACAACCACCTTCAGGCTACTCTTGCAACAGCTTACAGCAGAAGAGGGCCAACTACAGGACTCCAGGGGGTTATGCATTATGGTGTGATAAAGAGATGATAGCTTCAGATAATCTCTCAAGTTCCTATGTTATTGTATGGAGCCTATGCACCTAGATCTATTTAGTTGAGGAAAGATATTAGCTCATTGGCTCCATCGAAAAATATAGGACTTTAAGACTTTATCACGTTGGAGAAGTTATTTGTTCTTTAGAAGTTATTTGTTCTTTATCACATCTTTATCACATGCTAGTACATATTCCCCAGGCTGTTGTTGGACTACAACTCCCATGATCCTCATCTGCTATCTCCTGGGTGAAGATTATGGAAATTGTAGTCCAAGAAGCATTGGAAATCGCAAGTTGCACTTCAATTCCCTAAATATGTCATAAAGTTGGTGGCCCAACCCTTTCTACTGTCTGTGACGCACATGAAATATACTGTTTGGTTCTTACATTTTTTTAAGTTTTACTTTTCATGTGACTTGCCGTTTCATCCTTTTAACCTTTCACATAGAGGGACCTTTATGTTTTGGTTCCAGTAGATCAAAACTCCTATGGCAGATGTTACCTCCACTTATTGGATCAATCCCTTTGATCCTGTCCCATGTTTTCTGTGGAGATGTGTGATATTTAACCACTATTGTCCCTTAGGATGCCCTCTTGCCCAGTGCCATCAAAGCATTTCAGCATACAAGAACTGAACAGTAAGTAACCTGACAGAGATGTGTCCTTGCTCCTGGAAGGACTTGACCCCTATATTACACTCCCAGATCTGTTCAGGCTGATTAAGGGGACAGCATAAATAAAGTTTAAGTCTGTACTCCACTGATAACCTGGGGAGCATAGCCCTGCTCCATCTTTTTTGAATTCTTGTAGAGAAAAATATGTATTGCTGGTTTTAGAAATATAGAAATTAGACGTGCACAGCAAAAAAAAAAAAAATTGCTTTTGTCTGAATGACTAGGTAATATTTTTTTACCCAATCAGATGAAACAAATTTTGTTTACCACCCATTCAGTTGGCAGAATTTTGATGAAGAATTTAATTGGTAAACAAAATTCTTTCACCGATATTCTTCTGCTTAAGTAAGTAAGTAAGTACTTTCCTTGATGACAGTGTCCTCCATTTTTCTGCTTAAGTAAGTAAGTACTTTCCTTGATGACAGTGTCCTCCATTTTTCTGCTTAAGTAAGTACTTTCCTTGATGAGAGTGTCCTCCATTTTTCTGCTTAAGTAAGTACTTTCCTTAATGACAGTGTTCTCCAGTGGTGTCCTCCATACCCTGGACCTCCTGCATCTTATGTGAAAAAATTAAGTAAAATGCCAGAATGCAGAAATATTAAACATGGCTTGACGTTTATATGGCCATCTCTGTTCAAATCAATTCCCATGCTCCCATTGGCTGAGATTGTGGGGTTGCACAGGAACTGGAGAAGTGATATCACTGGTGATGTCCTCTCCACATTATCACCTCCTTAGCACACCTTAGTGCATAACTCTCTGTGTCTCCCTCCCAATCATTATCAAATTGTTCCTGAAGACTACCTCAGTGCAGTAAACACACTGATTGGCAAAGAGCTGTGCAACTGTCTCTGCACACATATCTGACACTCAAAAGGTTAGACAGGGATTTACCCATAGGTGACCACATATCCCTTTAAATAAGGGACACTTCTGAAAAGTTAATTCTGCAAGACTGCACAGGAACAGGATTTTGCCCTTGAAATTCCGTATTTGAGTGCAAGTGCGTGTATGCATGTGTGTTATGTTTTAAGCCCTTTGTGAGAGGCGGCTTGAGGGACCTCCCTGTCTGATAGATCAGTGGCAGAACTGCATGTGGACACAGAGAGGAGGAAACTTTGTGGAAACCCCATCACCCTGGATCAACTGTGAAATACATTTAACCCTTTGAATGCCAAAGAAACATTAAATGCATTGGTACTCATTGCATGTATACATGGAATGCAAAAAGTTAAAGTTACTGATCAGGTAAGCTAGGGGAAGTCACTTGTGTCTGCTGTGCCAGCAAGGGTCTGCATAGCACAAAAAATGAAAAATACTAATAGCTTGAAAGCAATCTTAATAAATAAAACACCAGACACAAAATATGTAGGTAATTTTGGAAGATGTTTTGAAATTGCCTAAGTTGTTTCAAGGTGACAGTTCCACTGTAACTTTATTGAATATGGCACTAAGGGCAAGATGTTCAGAATGTTGTGGTAACAGAAATTGTCTTTATTCGGAATGAAAAAGTTCTTACACTACGGTCCATCAGTTCTCAGACATATTACCATCTTCAACAAAGGGAAAAAGCAGTCTTTAAAGTGAGTATGGTTTAAAGAGACAGTAATGTCCCATAAAAAATTATAATTGTTTTGTAGAGGTTTAAAAAATAAGTTATGTGGCACAAATCCTATCTCTCAAACCGCTGTGGTTTGAGAGATATTCGCCTGTAAAGTTTCCCTTTTCCTGCTGCGACTCAAGGAGGCTCTTCAGCAGAGCCAAAATCTTGTTATTTAAAAAGAACTACTTCATGGGAACGGTCTACAAAGTGTGCTTGCAAACGAGGCACACTTTGTAGACCTTTCCAATGAAGTAATTATTTTTAAATAACGCAATTTCGGATCTGCTGCAGAGCTGCTGACTTCAGGAGAAGGGGAGGGAGGGAGGAACCTTACATACAAATATCCCTCCAACCGTAAAGGTTTGAGATATAGGATTTGTGACAAATAACTTATTTTTTTAAACCTCTACAAAACAAGTATTATTTTTTTATGAGACATTAGTGTCCCTTTAATCTATCATCATGTTGTAAGGTATTTTAAAAAATATTATTTTAGCCATCATTTTAGCAACCAATAAAAGTGGTCTAAACTGGGAGAAGAAAAATTAAAGTACTATTAGCAAAAGTGAGCAGTATTATCTGATCAAGTAAAATGTCTGTTTCCTTGAAAATTTTCAAACATGTTATCATTTTTAAATATAAAAAATTATTTTCAGGTGAAAATACATTCCATTGTGTTGCAGGCCCTTGTAGAAACAAAGTATATCCTTGTTTAGATGGAACTTTGAAAATCAGACATAGAATCACTGGCTCTTTCCTTCAGCCTTGGATTCTTTGGTCCAGGGACAACATCATAGTTATTTCTAAACAAGGACATGGCTGGGAGTTTTACTGCTAAAAGGAGTACTCAGATTTTCCTTTACATAATATGCCACCATATTGCCAAAAGCTACAAGAAATAAAAAAAATGATACAATCTGATTTACTATGTATATGTTACTGCTGAGTTAATTGTATCCTTTTGGTGCATTGTATTGGTGACATCTGTAAATGTATGGAAACTCTTCAGATTTGCCCCAGTGACCCAGTGGTTTTAAAGGGATAGTAATACTTCGTTTTATCTTTATTTTATTTTGTAGGCATTAAAAAAACATGAAGAACGATATAAGTCTTATCTCTCAAACCTTTATGGTTTAAGAGATATTCACAAGCAAAGTTTCCCCTCCCGCCCCTTTTTCCTAGTGTAAGCCATCTCTTCTCAGATGTGAATCTGGTTGTAAGACCAGACAGATAACAGCAGGGGACAATCTTCTTTGTATGAAAACAATGAAAGCCCTTCCCCCCTTGACAAGTTTTTTCAGCTTTTTCCCTTATCTTAATTGAAGATTGTCCCTCTCTGCAGTCTACCTGGGCACCTCCCTTCTGATCTGGCTGAACGGGGGGGGGGGGATACTTTGCTTGTGAATATCTCTTAAACCATAAAGGTTTGAGAGATAAGACTTATATCGTTCTTCATGTTTTTTTAATACCTACAAAATAAAATAAAGATAAAATGAAGTATTACTATTCCTTTAAGCTCTGAATAGCAGGTTTGCAGAGACTGAACCTTTCTCCAGCTCTAGTAACCCTATCCACTTCCCACCCAATCTGCCCATTTCCTGCCCAATTACTCCCACTTGTGAAGGCAAATCCTGACTATGCCCCCTCCTTCAACTACACCAATCCTAATTAAGACCAACCTGCTTCTTTGGAACCCTCCTATACCATATATTGAAAATAAAAATATAAATAAAATGGGAGAGAGACTAATGGTTCAGTATTCACTGTTTATTAAATCAATAACCCAACACGTTTCATGTTAATAGCCCATTATACAAGTTCTGATTAAACTAAAAAAATATTTAGTCTTAACTTATATAATGGGCTTTCAACCCCTGAAGAAGTATTGTGGGTTATTAATTTAAAAAAATCTTGAATACTGAACCATCAGCCTCTCCTCAGTGTACCAGCCACTGCTTCAATTTAAAGGCCATATAACTTTTACCATGTGGTGAGTATATAGGATACTAGGGGGCTTCATTATCTCAAGCAATTTTTGCTCTTAGAGGGTCTGTGTCCTACTTTTCTCTTACATATCTGTGCATATGTACACATATTTCATTATTGTGCTTTCTTGTGCACCTGCTTTTAAAGTGATAGTAATGTTTCACAAAAACAGAAGCTCCAATTAATCTTCATAGCAATTGAGCCATAGAGAGTGTTATTTTAATACTGTGAGAGTTGTAGAACGATAAAGTTTCCCCCTCCCGCCCCTTTTACCTAGTGTAAACCCCCACTCCTCAGATGTGGAATCCAGTCTATAGACCAGACAGCTCACATCAAGGGTCAATGTTCATACTGTGAGAACAATGAAAACCCTGCCCCCCTTGACAGGTTTTTCAGCTTTTTCCCTTATCTTAATTGAAGATTGTCCCTCCCCGCGATCCATCCGGACAGTCTTGCTGCTCTGAGGTGAGCAGTGTTACATCAGTAGAAGGCGCAGGAGGGAGATACTTTATCCTTCAATTACTCTTGAACTACATCTCTGACAGAACTGAAATAACACTCTCCAAGGCCCAAATACTATAATGATTAATTAGAGCTGCTTTTATTATGAAACATTACTATCCATTTAAGGAACAGTTCACATTGTTAGCTAATTGTATAACTATTTGTGTAAATTACATTTGTTTTGATTTTGTTTTTTTTAATAAATAGGCCTCATGCTGCACTTAGATTCACGTACACTGCCTCCCCCCATTCCATTTTTCCTTCCATGTATCACTGCGTAGGACAATGTGGAACAAACAGCTTAACAGTGGAGAAGCATAATTCCTTGTCTACATCAGGTGTCAGAGTTCTAGTTTCCTTAGCCCAATCCTTTCATACTTTACAGTGCCTTGACCCTTTAAATAAAGACAATATCGTCTACCCTGATCTTATTTGAAAGTGATTATAATAGCATACAGTTTTTAAGTATAGGGTTTAATTTTCCATCCCTAAAAAAAAGTGTATTTGAGATGGTTCGAGTGCTGTTATTCTCTATAAACATAGGAACCAAAAGTACTCAGACCTTATGAATGAGTGACACACTTTTTTTCTTACAATAGGTTATTGCTAACAGTGTCCTGTATCTGATTGTTTCCTTTCTATTATATCTCCCAACAGTTGCCTTTGTGTACCAGTTCCTGTCCTGATTCAAAATGAGACTAGCCGCCCATCTCATATGGCAAAAAAAGATTTTGCACTTTATTTGTTCATGTCTTTATGTCTTTTTTTTTTTTTTTTTTTGCACTTAACCCTTGAATGACCAGAAGTGTGTCCAATACATTGCAAAGCATACATCTCTGGCACTCATGGGATTAAATTATTGGCTACTTTTAAGAAGTTACGAAAAATTAATAATTTAAAAATTCTAATAATGCTTCATTTTTATTTATTTATTTAAGGTTACAGCCATCATTCTGCTAATAATTTAATAACTAATATATTCATCCTATATAATAATTAGCTAAAAGTATGTTTGTCAGAAGCCGTCATGCACAGTAGAGACAGCTGCGCGAGCTGCAGTCATGCACAGTAGAAACTTCCCGAAAGTGCAGCGGTTGATATAGTAGCGAGGTGCTCCGTATTCAGACCGTAGTACTCTCTGCGCACCTTCCTGGGACCCTTGGTCCCAGGAAGGTGCGCAGAGAGGACTATGGTCTGAATTTGGAGTGCCCCGCTCCGATATCAACCGCGGCACTTTCGGGCACTCTCTACTGTGCATGACTGCAGCGTGGCCAACAATATCTGGCCACCAGCCGAGGTTGCTGGGTGGCACTGTGGCCCGTGTACATTGGCTTTTCAACTAGTACATTTATATTGTGGAAACAGGCTAAACCTGGAAACACTCAGGAGCTGCAAAGTAATATTACTGGGTACAGATTCATGGTAGAGCAGATGAGAGGTGAAGCAGAACGATTCCTTTGTAAATATGTATGTATGTATGTGTATCTTTTGCCATATAATGTACATTTTCATGTATTGATCCACAGTTGTCTTCTGTAATTAATGTACATCTACTGACATTAGACACTAGGCTTTATCAGTGAAGATGAATGAATCTGTTGCTGTTTGGTCTCTGATTTATTCCTCGTTTAGTGGGAAAATTCTGTTTACAGGATACTTGAGTCTGAACCAATGAACACACACATCCAGATGTTCTGCCTTGCCCACATGAGTAGTAACCTGTTACAGTAGTTCTTGTTTAGCAGTACCTTGTTTACCAGTAGTAACCTGATCAGTAACCTATGTCAAGTGACACAGATGTTATTGAATGGCTGAGGGGGCATCCTGCCCCTGAAAGCCTATTAAGATGACAGGCAGCCCTGCCATCTTCTCTGGCTCTTGGGCTGGGGGGTGTCCTTCCCCTCCCATGAGGACTGGTATGGGGAGGGGGCAAATGCCTACTGGAAAGGGGGGGGGCCTAGGGGTTGGATGGGAAAGGAGGGACTAGGCATATAAAAAGCTGGCTAAATAGCTGATTTTAATGTTACCTTTTTTCTTTTCCCTCCTTCCCAGACCTGCAAACTGCCACTGCTACTGGAGCAGTGTAGCATAAGCCACAGAAGAGGTCACGCTTAGGTCAAAAGATGTTCTGACCGAGGTTCAGATCACCTTAGGTCTGTAATGCATGTCCCCCAAGTTGCCTAAGTACGGGTTAGGCTCAGAAGGTACAGTCTCCAAAGGGCCTGGCAACTGGGGGCCGGGCCACATCCACTAAAGGTTCTGGTTGTCTGTGTCCTGTCCACTTTAGATTCCAGTTGCCTTTGGGGCAGGCTGCACTGCGGCTCCTGGCGAAAAGGGTGGGCTAATGTCAAGACAGACTGAGGACCAGGGGAGGGCTTTGGGAGGTATCGGTGTGTACTGACAGCCACAAGCCCTTGCGGTTGGAGTATGAGTGGTGCCATCACAACGGTCCAGGGTAGGCCATAGTGCATGAGAATCCCCTGCTTACCTCCTAGGTAAAACAGCTGGATGTGAGGGCTCCTGCTTCCAGAGCTGGACATGTGGTCCAAGTGGGCTATTGGCCTGGGAGTCCCTCATTAGAGGGGGAGGGTCCTCCAAGGATAAATAGGTAAAACCCAATTTAATAAAGCTGTGACCTCTTTATTCCCACCAATATCTGTGTAAGTATGTTTATTCAAGTTGGCTTGTTTATAATATGTTGATGATGTTTGGGTTTGGTGTGTGTGGTGTTTAAGGAAATGGTGGATGGTGATCAGGGGTCAAGTCCTGGGAAAAAAAGTGTGGGAACGCACCCAAGATCCCCCCCGCCCAAAATAAATATGTATGGCTCACATAAAGTGTTTCTCTCTCTATACATGTGTGTGTGTGTGTGTGTATCATTGCATAAATGAGTGTGTCTATCTCACTCTATGTATGTCAGTACATGTGTGTGGGAGTTTCTGTGTCTATATGTGTGTATGTCTGTTGCATGTATCTTTGTCTCTATCACTGTTGCATGCATGCACACACATTGCCCCCCATCATCTCTACATTGTCCTCACATTACCCCCATCATCTCCACATTGCTCCCATCATCTCCACGTTGCCCTTACATTTCCCCCCATCAGCTCCATCTTGCCCCCATCAGCTCCAACTTGCCCCCCATCAGCTGGTCCCCGGACCGGGATCTCCTCCTGCTGACACCAGGAGAAGGGTAGAGAGGAGGGAACTTTCAGTGCCTATATCTCTCAAACCATAGCGGTTTGAGAGATAGGATTTGTGGCAAATAGTTTCTTTTTTGAACCTCTACCAAACTCTAAACATTTTTTTATGGGACATTACTGACCCTTTAACACAATAATTCAATACTATGTAGATGCCCATATTTGTCCAGTATTTCAGTTTCTTTATTGTTTATGGAAGTGCTTTTATTTTATTAGCTTTAACAGTCTAAATGCAAACTCTTATGGAGAAAGGAGCCACCCATTGTTCTGCAGACCTGGAATTTATCAGTTTGTGAATCAAAATTCACTGAATTGTTTGGGAAACTTAACTTAAAGAATATGGGTGAAAGGTACAAACCCACTACTGCTCTTCATTTTCTACACTGGCATATTTGCAACAGCTTCACAGTGGCACAGTCTCCTGGCTAAATAGTAGGTGAAACTTAAAAATTCCTCTCAGGACCCAAACAAGATCTGGCAATTAAATTAATTGTTTTTTGTTTTTGGCTAACACAATATATATAGTAACATACTTATTATAGGGTGTATCCTCCTCTGTACAACATGGGTACTCCCACAGATGAGAGATATTTTATTCAAAAGTTATTGCAGCTCAGACTTCAGTATTTTAGGTGCAATATCTCAATGGCCTCACGTTTTACAGTGGCGCTGTTGCTACTTAATCCTGTGTAGTTTTATGGTCAAGTGAACAGAACTGTCCATAGGATGATGTAGCAACAGCGCCACTGTACAATGTGAGGCCATTGAGATACTGCACCTAAAATATTGAAGTTTGAGCTGCAATAACTTTTGAATAAAACACCTCTCAGCAGTGGGAGTACCCTCAGGAAGATAAACCCAACAACATATATATATTTTTACAATTAAAGTCTTACTGTCCCTTTAAATGCCTTTTGCTAGTGGTTTAGCTTGCCATGGTATTTTTTTTGTGGCCCTTTCTCCTTGCTTGCCTTCCTCTTCTATGATCATTTTCCTTGTTGGTGTGTCATGTGTGTGTTTCCGTATCATAGAGTTTCTAACTCAGTGGATGTTATGGATGCATCTAGCATTTGAAGGGTTAAATATTTGTCTGAAATGTTGGGTAGCAGATGGTATTTTATTTTAGTTTTTGGTTTTGCTAGGTGAACAGAGATTAACAAAACTGGATTTTTATGACTCAGGGACAGGCCGAGCTATTTGTAAAGGAAGGTCATTCATAAATCAATACAATTATGCATAATGTTTTGCTGAGCAGAACGGTTTGTGAATAAATAGGTGCATTATATTCCTTTCAGTAGTCTTATTGGATAGAATTGTCATCTGTAATAATTACAGATGGGAGATGAAATGGAATTTTCCTGAATAATACAAGCCAGTTTTGGAGGTTATAATAATAATAATAGTGATGGGATCACCCTGAATATAGTGTAATATGGTAGAAGGTGGGAGACAGCAGTATTTTCAAGATGAAAGTGGTTTATGGGGACACAGGTGAATGAAAAGAAAGTGTGTTTACAAGATTTCAAATAAATACAGAAGGACTGACTCTCAACAAGATGTACAAAACTGATGATTTAACATAAAAATGTTAAAATTGCATCTTGTGCTTCACAATCTCATGATAAAAGGTAGCACACACATTAAATCATCACCTTTATAAGCCCTGTTGGCACCTGTGGTGGGTGTTCTAGCATTTGTTACTCTAATGTTTGCTGAAAGAGGGAGCATCACTCTTGAAAGCTTGTCCATAAATTTGAAAGTTAGTCCCCCCAAAAAATGATGATTACATATTGTGATAGTCATTCATGTGTCATCTACAAACAAATGGTTCAACATTTCAATCCCTAATGAGGTCTGCATGAAGATATCTGTATTGATAAGTCTTAGTAGGGATCAGTATGATAACCAATAAATCACCAAAATCTCATGTTAATTCATGTTCAGTACTGAATGGTTTCCAATACATTGGGGACCTCTCAAACCATCCTGGTAATGTTCTTAATTATTCAGAACGTTTAACATGAGATAGAAAAGTAGACGTAAATCTAATAAAAGACGATGACTCACCAGGTGTAACTCAGGAAGTCCTTTCCACTTTAATATAGTAAGTTGTAAGGTATTTGAAAAACTATACTACACACAAGACTTGCTGTGATAAAAAAAACATGTATGTAAAAAAAAATAATGAACATCTGAATGCTAAAGCCATCCAATCCAATGCAGAACTTTCTAGCATCCTAAAGGTTGATTGGTAAAATAATTTCATTGTTGAAAGCAAAGACCTATTTATTTTTGTAAAAAGATTAGAGTATGGGTTATCATATATAAACTAAGGCAAATGTTATTACTGTTCATGTCTGTGACTAAGGTTTTAAAGGAACAATATAGCATTTAAGTAACATCTGATAGTGCACAGTAAGTAATATAGTAAAATAATTGATGCAACTTAAAAAAAAGACATGCATCTATGAAATGTATCCTTTGCTATATCACCTTTATTGATCCAGAGGGAAAACACCTTATGAAGCCAATACCAATGAAGCCCCAAGTGGGGGAAAATTTCTTCTGACTCCAAAAGGCAGTTGGACATCTCCCTGGATTAACATCCTATCTGCATTGAAACAAAATCTCATAAGTCTCAATATAATTCTGAGCTAGAAAGCATCCACAGTATCTGCAGTCTCTACTCTATAACTCCACAAAGTTTCTGTCCTTACTGTAAAAAGTCCCAGCGAAAGCTCCTTTCCTCTAGTCAGAATGGATGACCCCTTGTTTTTTGCTGAGCTCTTCCAGTAAACTGTACCCAAGATGGCTCTTTGTATTAGCCTTGAATATATTTGTAAATAGCAATCATACCCCCTTACACATTTCTTCTACGTGTGCTTACCATGGATTTATACAAAGGTAGAAATATATTTCCAGCCTGTGTACCTGTATCCCCTTTTATATATTACTAGTTGAAGAGCCTGTGTACACGGGCCACAGTGCCAGCTGGTCAAGGGGCAGTCATGCACAGTAGAGACTGCCCGCGCCGCGGCTGATACAGTGCCAGCCAGTTGCAGGGCAGTCATACACAGTAGAGACTGCCTGTGTCTGCTGCACATGACTGTGTCGTTACAAACTTTTTAGCTAATTATTATATAGAATAGTACCCTTGCAGCAGCTGAGGAACATTGCAAATTGGTATGAAGTCTGTTGTCATCATTATTCCCAAATCTTTCGTAAGAAAAAATTCCCAAGTAGTTTTCAATTTATTGTATATTTAGCATGCTTGTTACTGCAATCCAAAAATATAACCTTAATATGTATCTATGTTAAAGCTCATCTGCCACTTTTTACCCCATTTACTCCAGTTTGCCCAGATTTTTCAGCAGAAATACCATCCTGTTCCGTATGTATTTCCTTACATAGTTAATGACATCAGCAAATATCAAGCACTACTTTCAATTAATAAATAAATTAAAAAGAATTGGGCCCAGGACTTAACCCAGGACACAAAGTGCCAACAACTTCAACAGGTTACAAAAATGTTCTGCATTCTATCATTTAACCATATCTCTAACCATATACAGATATCATGTCCCGACACATTTTAATTTATGCAGTAACCTGTTGTGAGGCACAGTATTAAAGGAGTTTTCATTGTCCAATTTACCACTTACCCTTGCATAGACTGCACATAAATTAGTGTGACATCATGCATTCTTCATTAAACCATACAGATTTTTTACTAATAATGCTGTTTGTTATCGCGTAGTCTTGATTACTATTGGTTAGTAATCCTTCTAATATTTTACCCACTGTGGGAGTCAAACCCACAGGCGTATAATTTCCAGGTTTAGATCTTGCTCCCTACCTGCTTAATGGCACTGCATATGATTTCTTTCAGTCATAGAGCATTATGCTTGATGAGAGTGAATCAAAAAATATTAAAGATAATAGAATTGCTATAAATAAACTAAGCTCCTTAAATACCCTTTGATTTATACCATCAGGGGTTATGCATTGAGGCATAATAAAGAGATGATAAAGCAGAAAGGACTTCTCCAATTCTATCACTTCTCTTGTTGCTATGTTATTCTATAGAGCACATGCACTAAGATCTCCAAAGTTGGAGAAATCTGGCATTGGCTCCACAGTTCCACCTGCTCTTCACAAACTCTTGGTACTTAGCTTTTCTCCCTGCCCCAGTAAGCCAACACTCCACTGTCAAGCTCCCATATGTCAATTCCTCCTATTCCCATTTAGCAGGTTTCATAATAAAAACACCAATCCCCACTGACAGGAAAGTTTCTTCAGGATCCAGTGGTGTGACCAACAATGATATTAAGCTGGCCTACCATGGCACATGTTACAACAGCAAAAAAGGTCAGCTCCAGATGGAGCTGCATGCAGTGGCGTAACTAGAAGCCACCGGGCCCTGGTGCAGAAATTGCCGCCGGGCCCGGGCCCCCCCCCCCCAATTTTCACATTGCCCCATTCACATCTCTTACCTCCATCTCCCGCGCGGTTCTCAGTTATGCAGAGCGCTGGGAGATGATGTAATCTCCCAGCGCTCTGCATTACTAGAGCGCCGGGAGATTAGCTGAGCTGCTGCAGGCAGGGCTGTGGGCGAGTGGCGATGGGTTTGCAGGGGGCGGCCGGGCCCTTTGGAGTGACGGGCCAGGTCGCAGGTGCGACCCCTATTGTTACGCCACTGGCTGCATGGTTTACTTTGTAAGTCCATCTGTTACCTTATGTTGAAGAGGAGACTCTCTGAGAATGGTAAGAATGGTAATGCCTTACCTACATAAATATATCCATGAATATTCTTTCACCAGTTCTCCTCAATGGAGATACATCTATCTATACAGAGGTACAAGAAGATAAACTTATTGTCTGTAACATTTGTTAGTTTTTAATTGTAAGATTCTCAAAAACTCCAGCTGTACATGTTAACATGTGAAGCAATGCATTGAAGATGAATCGATGATGCAAGGGGACTTCCTTTTAAACCCCTGAATGCTTTGCAATGTGTTGTGCAGCCTTCTGGCACTCATAGGGTTAAAGGAGCAGTAAGATTTTTGTACTTTTCCTGTATCTGGGAGCCAGTGGTACTTAAAAGCATTGAACGCTGTATAATTATTTAAAGGAGCAGTATAAAAAAAAATCTAAAGACAAAAAAATGATTTTATATATATATATATATATATATATATATATATATATATATATACACATATACTCTTGAATAACTAAATTAACCCTTTGAATGGCAGAGGGGTATGCAATACATTGCAGAGCAATGTGTTGTGTACCCCTCTGACTCTCAAAGGGTTAAAACTCTCCCAGCATTTGGCAGTACTCTTGTGTTATCTGGTATGTAAAGCCCTACAGCACACAGTATTTTTCCATAAAAACATTTTTTGCTGCTTCGTTAACACGTCCTAGCTCTTGCTAGCATGCGTCAATGTCTTTGTACACCATATTAATCTAGGTCATTGGGTTAAAGTTATTTTCCAACTTCAGATGGTGTTTTACCACAAAAGCTACTTAATGGATATGACCCCGGGTACCTATCTATCTAAAAGTCTTTAATAGATTACGCTTTTATTACAAATAAATTCTGAGCTTCCTCAAGGGCAACAGCTGAAAATAAATCCAGCAGAGAACTGAATTGTCGTCACCTAAGTCTAGGCTGAAAAAACTGTCATTTGAGAAACAGATACAGTTAATTCTCTGGGCTACTTTAATGAACTCCTTGTTTTTCAGTGTTTGTAGAAAAAAGAAAAGACTGCCTTGTGTTCCATGTTAATGTTAACCACATACTTAACACGATCTCTGCCTCCAGGATAAAAAAGATAAAGAGATGCTATTTATACTGCTCCGATATGAATTGAGAATGAACACCTCTGACTCTGTGTAATCTTGGAAAAGGTCGCAGGAAGCCAGGTCACCAGTAGGATCAGTCTATAAGGAGAGACAAAGTACAACTTGAATGTAGCATTATCATACCTGGGAACTTTTGAAACAGGGCTACCCGGAGGGTAACCCTGTCAGTGCCCAGGGGGAGGAAAATGACGCAAATTGTGCCATAAAAGGGGCGGGGCTTAGTCGCGGGGGGGACAACAACGACAAAAAAAAAAAACACAAAAAACCCCTGCAAAATGGATGTAACAGGGCGGGGAGTGGGAGGAACCAGGCGGGATGGAGCACAAGTGGGCAGAGTTTCTACTTAAACTCTGCCCACCCGGTGATTCACACACTGCCCCGGAGACCCGGTAAGTCACTTTGAAATCCGGAGTCTCCAGGGCAAAACCGGAGAGTTCCCAGGTATGAGCATTATAACATTGAAGAAAAACCATAATTACATTTTACACACATTCATTGTGTAATCTCTTTTATTTAATTCTTTAACCCTTTGAGTGCCAGAGTGGTATGGAATGCATTACAAAGCAATGCATTCCGTACCACTCTGGCACTCAAAGGGTTAAGGACAAGAGGGGCATGTAGGGCATTGTGAAGCAATGTGTTGCACACCACTCTAGGCCTTAATAGGGTTAATATGCATGCCAGCTTGTATACAGTTCTGTTTTTCAGCCACAATGTTAATGTCTGATTTGTTTTTACCCTTCTTGTCCTCCTATTTTGATGATTAAACATTTCAAGAGTTTGGGGGAGATTCACTAAGCGGTGATAAAGAGGTGATAAAGTAGAGATAACTTCTACAGTTTATCACTTCTCCAATTCCTATGTTATTCTATGGAGCCTATGCACTAAGATTTCTTCCTGTGGAGATCTTAGTGCAAAGGCTTTATGGAATAACACAGGACGTGGAGAAGTGATAGGTTAGAGATTATTTCTCCAGTTTATCACCTCGTTATCAACGCTTAGTGAATCTACCCCCCCATCTTACTGCATTGTTATAAGCAATACAGTGCTTGGGTAAGCGATAGGTACTGCAGCCTCTTGCCCTCAAAGTCCCACTGATTGCATATTAATGTATGTCAATGGACTGACGCACTCGGCTATCAGCAATCTTTTTTTCATTTTTTTTTGTAGTTGCACCCACACGTCATTTGGTAACTTAAAGGGATAGTAATATTTAATATGTAAAATATATATATTGTAGTACTTATCCCCCTGAGTAAAACAATGGTACTCCTACTGCTGAAAGGTGATTTATTCACAAGTTGTTACAGCTCAAACTTTACTTTTTTTAGGTGCAGTTTCACAGTGGCCTGAAATTGTACAGTGGCGACATTGCTGCACCATCCTATGGACATCTCTGATCAGTTAACCATAAATCTCCATAGGATGGTGTAGTAGCAGTGCCACTGTACAATTTCAGGCTACTGGGATACTGCACCTAAAAAATTCAAGTTTGCGTTGTAATAACTTTTAAATAAAACACCTTTCAACAGTGGGAGTACCCTTGTTTTACTCAGGGAAATAAACTATTACTATCCATTTAACCGCTTGTGGACCAGAGTGGTCTGTAACACATTGCAAAGCAATACGGCTGTCTGATCAAAAGGGAGTTAAAATGGATACTTCCCTGCAAGTGACAGTAAATGACAATAAATGACAGTAAAATGTAATAGTAAAAATCTATTTTGTAAAAACAAAAAAGTGTTATGGCGCAATTTTCCCCTTTAACTGAACGGTAAAGGCACATTACAAAATCACGTCCATTTACTGGAAAGCATCTTTTAATGAATTTCTGGGAATCACTGGATTTATTCCCTGTGTCAACAATTATAAAAGTATCATAGGAATCCAGCAGTCAGAAAAGTTCAACAGTCCACTAATAACAAAGGTTAATCCAAATAACCAATGACATGTTTCTTATACAATGACTGAACACTTATAATATCATAAGTCTTCTTGGTTGCACCCTTTAAACAAATGGTATTGTTGTAGTTTAATGTATATCACAGATGTGCTTTATATAGATTATTGTTGGTGTCTGGAGAAATTTCCTTTTTTCTGGGGGGTGGCAAACTTATGTTTATAGGGAACAGCATTTATTTAAATTTTTTAATTAAAAGAGGCTATCTGACACGAGGGAGATATTAATGAGTGTGGAGAGTGGACCGCTTGACACCACAGAACTTGCAATCTGCAGAGAAGGAATGAGACCAACAAGCAACTACAGCATTTGGAATCTGTAAAGTTATCCACCTTATAGTAGAGGGCTTTAAATCTTCATGGAATGACCAAGATGGAATCACAGTGTTTTTAATATACAAGACGCAACCCACATGACTTGATAGAGATACACCAACAACCAGAATACAATTGTCTTGGGTCCCACAGTTGATTCAGTCATTGACTTACCTGAAAAAGGTCTAGATTGAGAATGCCCTTTTGATGGTCTGGCTCACCATTCTCTGCCACTCAGTGGGAAGAAAGGGTTGGGAGCCCTGCTTTAATATTGGCATTATCCTTTCCCATATAATGAGGGTTCTTGATTGGATTTATATTGTTCTCTGTGTTGATTCCCCAGCCTTCCCAAAAACTCTATGAGAGAATGCTTTTTTCAATGATGCCTGTTCTTTATCCCAGGCGGAAAAGGCAGTTATGAATTGACTTACATATTTTATGAAAGATACCCCAAATAATAGCCCCTCTGCTTCTGTACCCACTCCCAAAGAAGCCATCTCTGTAAGTTTAGGGCCTGTTTTTAGCAGAATATACCTGTATCTTTCTGTGGACAGAGCTGTGTTGGCATTACCATTAAACAAAAGAATCTTTGAATCCACCCTTTTAAAGTTGAAACATTTACAGGGATGTCCTTGGTGACTGACTCTTCAGTCATATCAAAAATATTTTCTAAGGGGCCTACAACATCCAATAACTATTATAGGGATATCATATATTTTATTTGTAGATGGTATTGGGTATTCTGCCCATTCAAGTCTTTTTGACCACACTGTCAAGTGGTCTTCTGATCCAATATTCTATATATTTTGCCATGTAATCACTTGGGATCCATTCAGAAGATCTAGGGTGTTTAATACTATCAACATCAAACAGAGGTAGACACTGTTCATCTAAAATAGTTTTAGTATTTTTTATCATTTTAAAGTTTCTGATTGGCCGAACTGTCTTCTAGTGCAACATCAGAGTCCTCAGTGTCAAATTTGTCTGAGTCTGTAATCAATTCCTCAATAGAGGAAGACAGACAAAATGAGTCAGGCTTCTTACAGGTTTTACTGCTCTTGCTCTGTATAACTTCCTGCCAAAGAAAAGGTCTCTTTTGTGGTTTTGAGTCACTGTATTCATAACTAGGTTCCCTAGTATGTTCGATATGACAATTGTTTGTCTCTAGATTTTGGATTGTTTTTTCATAAACAATTTTTTACCCCTTTGTTTCTCATCATCATTTGAGTTATTGGAAATTTTTTTGGAACATTTCTAGCAGGTACATTTGTGTTTTTTTCAAGGGAGGAAGGAGGAGCTCTGCTAAGTTCATTCTACAAGAATGATCACAGACGTGCTGTAATGAGATTTTCTTTAAAGGACAGAAAAATATGTCATACAAAGAAAATGTCATTATTATGTTTATGGTCACTTCTGTGCATTTTTCTTTATACATGTGTCCTTTGATAGATCATAATACACAGAGAGTGAGTATCTACATAAATGGGAAGAGGCTGTGGGTGTATTTTTTCATTTAACCTCTTAAGGACCCGTGATGGTCCTGGCATGGCATGGGGCCAACATGCTATAGCTCATGAAGTTGCAGGGTCATCATGGATTTCAGGGCTGAACGCTGTTTGGGGAGCCCTGAACCAGCTCTCATAAAAAATAAATAAAAAAGGTGTGTGGTACTTAAGTGCCAGTTGCGTGCATGCGTGGCCGGTCCTTAAGGATTAAGAAATGTTGGAGGACATGAAAAAATTTGCAGTGCACTGCAAGAAAGGAGAAGACAAAAAAAATCCAGTATATAGATATACCTCCGAGATCCTTGAAGGACACCTACCAAGGTAAGCCCTTTTGTTAAAGGAGCAGCAAACCTTTTTTGAAAACTAGAATGTTAGAGCTTTTCCTGTTGAGTAAAACAAGGGCTCTCTCACTACCATGATTAATTTTATTCATATGTTGTAACAGTTCAAATTATCACAAAGTGAATTACAGTTTGATTACTTCCTGAAAGTTCTGACAGCATTACTCAACAGTTTCTATCACATTCTATGAAGAACTGTTTGTCAGTGCCTCACCTCTCTCACAGAATGAAACTCTTGTTTTAATCAACAGGAAAATCCCTGCTATATATGTTTTCATAACAAAAACATACTGCTCCTTTAAGCAGATTAAGAGACACTTATTTGTTGGGTAAATTTCAGCTTTTAGGATGAATGGTTACATCTCTTTCCATGCATATCTAGCTGGCTAACTGACCCATGCATTGCACTGTAATCTATTAATTTATCTAGGCTTTCAAAGAAGATTATTCATTTGGTTAATGTTTACGTCTTCTTAATTCCATTTGATAAATGGTTGCAACATAGCCTGTATTAGTGTACATTTTTACCACAGAGCCCCCATGGTGTATCACCCTCGTGGAAAACTATCATGAAAAGAAATGTTATTTATGCCTGTAGACTTTGCATAGCATCAAGTAAAGTAACACAATAAACATGTATAAATAGTTTTAAGGGGTATGTACGGCCCGCCAGCATTGTTCCTTTTCTGTACTTGCACTTTGCATGAAAAACATCGCCCTTACATTTTGGGTATGTACCAGAGAGTTTGATCACTGTATTGCATAAAGGCAAATACACACATTCTGCCATCATTAACCCCTTAACTCCTTAAAGACACATGATGTGCCTAGTCCATCACAAAAGTCCAGGCACATAGGAATGGTCCTGGCACGTCATGGAGTTCAGGGATGGCATCAAGGCTGCACACCGCTCTGCCATCCCAGAATATTATGAGCAAAAGAAAAAAAAAGCTCCATGGTCCTTCACGGCCTCCCACACGCCAGATCTGGCTGTTGTTAAGGGGTTAATGACTAGTGACTGTCAGGACGATCACCACTTTTTTTTCATGAAGGACCATGATGTTCCTGGCATGTCATGTACTTTTTGCTTACAGCGCTCCTGAGGGAGTACTGTAAGCACTAGCAGGGTCTGAAATTGAGTGCTCCAAGACCGGAGCGGACTCTCCCAGACCTCCGTTTGGTGTGCTGGTACAAATCATCGGTCACGTATGCAGGTGCCAACATAGATCAAAGCGGACCTTAAAGGAATAGTATTGTCTCATTTAAAAAAAGTGAATCATGTAGCTACTGAAAAATTTAACTACACGACACCAGTCCCATCTCTCAAACCTTTATGGTTTGAGAGATTTTCTAAGGTAAATTTTCCCCCTCCCTCCCCTTTCCCTGATGTCAGCGCTCTAGCTGACTGCAGGAGAATCCGGTCCCGGGACCGGCGGAGGCTCTTCAGCAGAGCCGAGATTGCGAGATATAAAATTAAATACTTAACTGGAACGGTCTACAAAGTGTGCTTGGTTTGTAAGCATGCTTTGTAGACCGTTCCAGTGTAGTAGTTGCTTCCCTGGACCTCTCGTCATTAAAGGGAAAAGAATTTCATGCAAACAAGCCCCGAACACCTCCCTTATAAAACGTGCAGGAAAATTTATGAAGTTTGCACCAATCTTCCTATGTCCGTTGTTGGTATATACTTAGTATATACTTAGAAACAAGGCACAGTGAAAAGTGATGCCCTGGACACCCTCACACTTACACACTGCGCTCCCCTTGGCGCAGGAGACATAATGCGTAACTGTGTAAACAACAAGTTCATAAGCATTAGGTAGGCACAGCACAGAACACATAGATCCCAGCCTATTTTAGCATGGAATCGTATTATTATTATGTCACTCTTTTAGGGTCATTTTTGGTTATATTTTTATGCTTTCTTGGAGTTTTGTTTTGCATTCTTCTTCTTTTTTTTTTTTTTGCAGGTAAGAGTGTATTGTTTTATAACTTTATAACTGATGTTAGAATACTCCAATTAACCCTCTGAGTTTCAAGGCAGCATCCAAAGCATTGTGTTTGATATCTCTCTGGAACTCAAACAGTTAAAGCACTGCAGCTGTCAATCACAATTATGTTCCTCGGAGATACTCCTTTGTGTGTGTGTGTGTGTTATATTTGTGATTTTAAGTGCTTTAAAGGGCAGCTATGATGTGGTAGCTGGATCCTTTCCAGCCCTTCCAAGTAATATCTCTGTCCTGTCTGGAACCTGAACAAGGAGGAGATAGCATACTCTATGGCAGGGCTCAAAATTTCCACTCGCCACTAGCCAATGGCGAATGAAAATTTAGCCCTGTCGAGTAGAAATTTAGCCCTGGTGGGTATGTTATGGTTTGCAGTGGCGAGTAACTTTTCAGGTCTGGCTAGTTGCAAAGGACTTCAAATTTTAAGCCCTGATCTATGGTATTCACAGTTCTGGTGACAAATTACTTTGTCTGTCCTCCTAATCACACCACTACCTGCCTTGGTTTCTGCCCAACTGGGAGGGCTGTGCCCCTGGCTACTAGAAATATCATTCCTCCCCAGTAATGCCAGTCATGAACTATAGACTTTACACAGTCTTACAAATCCATTGCTTTGAGTCAGCTCAGGTCTGTCCTTCATCTTCTGCTACCCACTTCTTCCCCTGCATACTGTTACCCAGTTGCCTACCTGCTGCTCTTTATCTACAGTTATGCTCTCTTCACCACTAACCCTACATACTGTCTGCTCAATAAGCCCCAAGCTGTTTTTCCAGCTTTCCAATATTAAGAAGTGGGACCAAAATTTATTTTTTCAGGAAAGTTATCTTGTATTCCAAAATGATAATACGCTGACACTTACCACAGCAGTAAACTCCACTTAGCTCCAAGCCAATTCACTCCAAGTCGGGGAGCAAGCTTCTCAGTGAGCTAAGTACATACTTATTCTATATTATAACTGTAGAATCATGGATAACTGATAGTTACCTAGAAATGGAATGTATCAGCCTATCGACCACAGTGCTATCAGATATGTCATTCTGTGACAATACTCAAGACTATTAATAAAACAGGTTAATACTTATAGATGTAAATTGTTTGTTGGGTACATTATTAAACAAGAATTAGTATTTGAAAGACTGTGCATAGAACAATTTAACAAGCATATCCCCAATCCAAACAAATCTCTTTTCTGTCTTATTCAAAATACAGCATGAAAAGCTATTTCTATGCTCTGGGAATCCAGAGAGACTGCACCAATTCAAAAAGGCAGATATCAACCCACCTTCATAGTTTTCATGACTATAAGGCAAGGCTTTTTTCAGGCATTTTATACTAAGGCATTCAAATAACTGCACAAACATTTTATCTACTCAATCAGCAAGAAAAGCTTGTATTCGTTAATAACCGAGATTTTCCCTGTAGGTAATAGTTCTTAGAAAATCCTTTTATAAATGTGAATCTAAGTGTCGCAGGGCTGAACATTTTTGGGGCTTATTACAATGAGGCTGCAGAAAGAACCAGTCGGGAATTATGTAAAATCTCCCCAGGCCTCCAAGTAACCTATTGAATATATCGCTAGATGTAAGATTATGGAGATAATGATCTTGATCAAGCCCTATAGTATGGGTTAAAGGCCCTTTAATATGGTGATAGGCAACCAGATTTACCCTAAGGGCTACATATATGGCTCTCTCCCTTTGAGTGCCAGATAGGTATCAAACGCATTGAATTACAATGCATTGGATGCCTCTCAGGTTCTCAGAGGGTTAATTCAAAATTCTAAATAGGGGTTGAAATAAATAGATGTTCAATGCATTGTTTCAATGCAATGTCTTAAAGGGATAGTAATACTTAATAATTACTAATCCATCTATTAAAGTCATATTAAAAAGAAATATATAGCCGCCAGTGTCATCTCTCAAACATTTATGGTTTGAGAGATGATCGCTCCTAAAGCTGCCCTCTCCCTCCCCCTTCCACGAATTCAGAGTTGTAGCTGACTAAAGGGAAATCCAGTCTTACGACCGTCAGGCGGCTCTGCAGCAGAGCAGAGATCGCGTTAATAAAAAAAATATTTCACTAAAACGGTCTTCTGCGTGTGCTTGCAAACCAAGCACAAGTAGAAGACCATTTCAGTGAAAGATTTCTTTTTTTATTAACGCGATCGCGGCTCTGCTGCAGAGCCGCCTGACGGTCGTATGACTGGCTTCCCTGCAGTCAACTAGAACGCTGACTATGGGGAAGGGGGAGGGAGAGGGCAACTTTAGGAGTGATCATCTCTCAAACCATAAAGGTTTGAGAGATGACACTGGGGGCAATATTTTTAGGGTTTAGTAATTATTAAGTATTACTATTCCTTTAAAGACCTTTATAGCACCCATTGGTTTAAAAGGGAGAAATATGAGTTAAAATTAAGGTATGCATTGAGAAAAGAAAGGGGGTGTGGGATTTTTTTGGTTGTTGAAAATAGGACATCTGTGATACTGGCATAGCTGAGAACTCTCCTGATTTGCCCCAGTGTCTCCAGTTTTTACTGCATTACCAGGTGTCCGGGACAGAGGCTGATTCTCTGGATGTGGGGAGTTTCTAATGAAACGCTGCCCACTTCTGCTACTTCCCAGAGTGTTCCTCTCACTCATCGCCGTCTTCTCCTCTTTATTTCCCTTCTAAGCAGTGCTGATCTGTTTTCCAGCTCAACTGGTAGTAGATATCAGACCTTTCAGTCAGCATTTCTTTAAGGCATTAGCCACAGCAAGGGTAAATTAGTGGCCATCTCCATTCTCAACCTTTGCTTCCCAGCTATGTTCTCCAGCTTTAGGCAATGTCCCAGAGTGACAGCTGCCAGTCCTGGGGTGATGATTGAATGGAAAAAGGAGTACCAGTTGGTTCCCTTGAGCAATAAGATTAGTGGGGAAACCAAGCATTTAGTCTTACCTAGCCTCCCTCAATGAATATTATAGTTGTCCATTAGTAACAGAGTGGTTAATGATTTAGCTATAGACCCATCTTCAAATTGAGAGAAAAAGCTTATGAACTAATGACCTGATTTTGTGATGCTGGAAAGCAATTAAGTCAAAGAAAAAGCTACTGATGCAAGGAGGACAAAGGCCCATGAGGACCTACAGACTGGCAAAGTAAGAGCTTTCATGACCCTCCTGTAGGCACGTGCTACATATAGCTGATGCAGATGTAGGCTGGTTCAGTTACAGGATCACCAGAAAACACAAGACAGCACAGGTAAGTACCCTGGGGCAATTATAACATGGCAGCATCATTCACCAGGTGAAATTGTATCCTAGTAAAGGGGTATATAAACTGGTAAATAAACTAACCATCATGAACCAAGAGCTGATTTCTAGTGCAGGTGCATTGGGAGTACACTGACCACATTCACAGTTAAAGGGATAGTAATGTTTAATAATAAAACAGCTCTAATTAATCATCATAGTATTTGGACTTTGGAGAGTGTTATTTCAATTCTGTCAGAGTTGTAGTTCAAGAGTAATTCAATGACAAAGTATCCCCCTCCCGTTCCTTTTACTGATGTAACACTGCTCAGCCAGAGCAGAAGGGAGGTGCCCAGGTAGATTGCAGAGAGGGACAATCTTCAATTAAGTTAAGGGGAAAACCTGAAAAACTTGTCAAGGGGGCAGGGCTTTCATTGTTCTCATAGGAAGAAGATTGTCCCCTGCTGTTATCTGTCTGGTCTATGGACTGCACTCCACATCTGAGAAGAGATGGCTTACACCAGGTAAAAGGAGCAGGAGGGGAAACTTTGTTTGTGAATATCTCTCAAACCATAATGGTTTGAGAGATAAGACTTATATCGTTATTCATGTTTTTTTAATGCCTATGAAATAATATAAAAATAAAACAAAGCATTACTATCCCTTTAAGAATATTGTTGTGTCCAGCACAATAAGGTTCCCCCCTTGAAATCTGGAACTCTGGGTAAGGGATAGGCAACCTGAGGCACTCCAGCTGTGGAGGACTACACCACCCATCATCCCCAGCAAGCCAACCTCTGTCTGTGGATGACAGGAGGTTGTATAACCTCAGTTTGCCCACCCCATCTTCTAGGTGGTTGCCTACTTTGCATAAGGGGAAATCCAGCAATGAAATTTGCAGCTGTTTACCAATCCCCCATGTAAAAGAGCCCAAAGCCAAAAAAATAACATGAAAAACATGTGACTGTCATGCCTTACTTGTGTTGTGAAAACATTGATCTACTTCTTGAAATGTGAATTATTTATTTTATACAAGGAATAAATGTTGAATGGTACACAAGAAAAAAATGAAGATATACTTCACTGTGTTGTAAATTTCACACTATTATCACAACCAGGAACAATAAACTTGTTTATCCAGCTTTGTCTTTGTTATTTTACACTTGTGGGAATTGTGTATGCTAAAGACAGACAAATATTGATCTGAACAGGTTTATCCAGAAAGTCTAGTACTGGATATTTTTAAGCCTTTATATCCAGTGATTAGGGATCTATAGCTCTTTTTTGCTGCGTTCAGTGCCAGTACATTTTGAGGTTTACATTAAAGTGCCAGCAACACATTTGTTTATATACATTATTAACCCCTTAGCATCTAGCGAGGTTTCAAAAACATTGCTTCACAATATACTAAAGCTCTCTCAGGAATCTATGAGGATAAATTTACTAAGACACACAGTCAGTAACTCCATTACAACAAGTGTGACCAAATTGTGTGACGATAATGATATACACACATTGCAGGGCTGCATTAATTCCCATGAAATCCTGCAGGATGCAGGGCCAGATTTACATCTCAGGAGCCTGTAGGCACAGAAATCTGAAAGGCCTCCACCCCATTGGCCATCTCCACTGGACACCTCCACAATGCTCCTAACCTCCACATTGCCCCCCATCATCTCCATATTGCCCTCACATTGCCCCCCATCAGCTCCAATTTGCCCTCCATCATCTCCATATTACCCTCACATTGCCCCCCAGTGTCCGTTTCCTACCTCCCTGGTGGTCCAGCGGCAGGAGAGGTCTGTGCCTCCTTCTGAACAGACCTGTAGCTTCTGGAGCTCCCGTGTGGTCTTCTCTTCAGTAATACAGAGTGCTGGGAGATGATGTTATCTCCCAGCACTCTGTATTATTAAAGAGCCGACGAGGGAGCTCAGCAGCTACAAATCTGTGCCGAAGAAGGCACAGACCTCACCATGTTGCGGAACCAGACGGGGGAGGCTAATTTTAAAACAAAAACAAAGGATGATCCCTCCGGGTGGGCGAAGCTAATTTAAAACAAAAAAAAAATCCCAATGACAGGCGCCCCTCTGTGGGGTGCGCCTGTAGGCAGATGCCTACTCTGCCTAATTATAAATCCAGCCCTGGCAGGATGGAAATGTAAGAAGAGTCCAGCATTAATTATGTCTGTAATGTGCGGTATGTTAAAATTTGGCTGCAACATTTGCTTTAATATGCTATTTACAGACCGTCAAATACAAATAGCTACGTGCATATCAACATGATATAACATAATATTTGGAATATTAAAAAAGGATCAGTAATGACCATTTATGAATTGGGGGTACACAGATTTAAAGTAACACAAACGCTTAAAATGAACTAGGGATACATACATTTAAACATAAAACCCAATTTTCTTTCTAGGTGTTAGTGCTACTTTAAGTTCCCTGTTTAAAAAACAGAGGTTTAATATCATGAGAGAGATGCACTACGGCATGATAAATTGGTGATGAAGGGAAGATGACTTCTCCAGTGATATCACTTCTCCAAGTCCTATGTTATTCTATGGAACCAATGCACTAAGAGTTCTCCAACTTTGGAGAACTTAATACATAGACTCTATAGAATAACATAGTAACTGAAGAAGTGATATCACTGGAGAAGTCATCTCCACTTTATCACCTCTTTATCATGCCTTAGTAGCATAAAACCCACAAGTTTTAAACATGTCCTTTTAATGTATTAATTTATACAAGATTTCCTGATCCCATAGCTCATGCAGTTGTTAATGTGTCTCAGATGAGAGGGCATTATTGTTGTAAACTGGCAGAGATAAGAAAAGAGACTATTTGAATGGAAGACAGCGGACACTAATCTCTATAAATTATCTGCCTTAGATCTAGTTACTCTTGCAAGCTGTGCAAACAAAAGAAATCAAACAGTACATGCATAGAATAGTAATATATCTGTTTACACGTTAGAAAGTAAAATTCATGGTTAGATTTTAGGGGGTAGATTTAAAGGGATAGTAATACTTTGTTTTATCTTTATTTTATTTTGTAGGCAATAAAAAAAACATGAAGAACAATATAAGTCTTATCTCTCAAACCTTTATGGTTTGAGAGATATTCACAAGCAAAGTTTCCCCTCCTGTCCCTTTCACCTAGTGTAAGCCATCTCTTCTCAGATGTGGAATCTGGTTGTAAGACCAGACAGATAACAGAAGGGGACAATCTTCTTCTTATGAGAACAATGAAAACCCTGCCCCCCTTGACAAGTTTTTCAGGTTTTTCCCTTATCTTAACTGAAGATTGTCCCTCTCTGCAGTCTACCTGGGCACCTCCCTTCTGCTCTGGCTGAACAGTGTTACATCAGTAAAAGGGGCGGGGGGGACACTTGAATTACTCTTGAACTACAACTCTGAAATAATTGAAATAACACTCTCCAAGGCCAAAATACTATGATGATTAATTACAGCTGTTTTTATTATGAAACATTACTATCCCTTTAAAGGCAGCCGTTAAGTAAAAAAAAACACCAACGGGTGTTTTAACGTGTAGGGCCATGGAATGAACTGCTAACAGCAGTTCATCCAGTATGCCGGATGCAAAACTAAAGTGTGTTTTGGCCCATAAAAAAACAAACGCTCCATTTTGCCATTTAAAGCACTGCGTTAGCTTAAAAAAAAAAACGATAAGGGACTCACTTACCGCACAAAACGTAAGACCCAGTTTTGTTAGCCGTAAAGTCCCTGCTGTTAACTGGCAAAAACACCCAATATCCACAGTGGATGTATTGATATGGGGCCCTAAGCCCCACATCAGTACATCCAAAGTGTCTAAAACCTGTCCAAAGTTAGTAGGATTAACCCTATGAGTGCCGGTTGGGTATAATTACCCCGCTGGCATTCATAGGGTTAACCCGACTAAGTAAAGCAACATTGCATTTACACTTACCATTAATCCTGATGTCCAGAGGAGTCCTCAGCCTGCTGGTCCTTTTGTTCTGTCTTCTTTCTTCTATCTTCCGCCTTTTCCCTGTAAAATCAAAGAAATGTATTAAAATCAACCATGAACGAATACATCCCAGAACCCTTTGAGTGGCAGAGGGGTACGCAACACATTGCAAAGCAATGCGTTGCGTACCTCACTGTCACTCAAAGGGTTCAATATTAGTGTTCCATAAATATACCCATATATGCCTCCATGTAATGGCCCGAAGAATAAATGCCAATGAATAAAAAAGCTCCACATATACATAAATCAATGTGATTCATTAATGCCACAATTTAACTTAGCTTTTAACTATGTGTCTCCGCCGCTTGGAATGACCACGAATCTCCTCTACAGCTGTGTACGGGCTGATGCCCGTAACACACTGAGGGCATTTGAAGTGAGCCTGCCTTTATATATGGGCAGGCTCACTTCAACTGCACTCACTGCCATTGGCTGGGATGTTCTTCACATCCCAGCCAATCATTTTCAAGAACAGCTGCTCAAATCTGATTGATTGGGATGTGAAGAACATCCCAGCCAATGGCAGTGAGGGCAATTGAAGAGGAGTGTTGTGGGACATTTGTGTCTCCGCCACCACCACCCTCGCAGTCGCTCCAAGTGGCGGAGACATGCTTTGCAATGCGTTGCGTACCCCTCTGCCACTCAAAGGGTTCTGGAATATATTTGTTCATGCTTAATTTTCATACATTTATTTTATTTTACAGGGAGGAGACAAGACTGAAGAGAAGGCAGAACTAAGAAGAGAAGACAGGACAGTGGATGACAGGTAAGTGTAACATGGATCAGTTAACGATCGGTGCTTGGCAGTATGTCAAGCACCGATAGTTAATTGTTTTTCACTATTCAGTTCCCAATATCCCTGCTTTTAGTGGCGTTTTGGGAACTAAATGAACAAAACGGATGCTCGGCCACAAGACTGTTTTTGTGGCTTAACGTCCTTTGGAGTTCTAGCTGGCAGGGCCTTTAAATACCACGTTAAACATGTTAGTTTAACACCCTACCAGCTATGTTAACGGCTGGCTATAAATCTACCCCTAGGACTCTTGTAATTAAGTCTTTTTTAACAGATTCTAGCTTGGTGTACATGACATTTAAATCAATATTACCGCATTTCATTTTGAGATGTTATTGTTTCTTTAGAACCACCAAACGAAAATCAGTCTCTATTAGTAGTTCATAAAGACCCCAGCTTGGAGTTATGTGTAGAATATCAAAATCTCTTCAATCAATGTTACATAAAGATTGCAAGATGAAAATGTCATTTCTAGAATGTCCTGTAATATTTTACAACAAACAACCCAACCTTAGGCAATTCGCTGTGAAAAGTTCCCTAAACAGACAGGGAAAAAGAAATAGTCAAATCATCACTCTTGTGCATACCAATGATAAAGGGGAATGGGGTGTATATGAAAGGCAGGCATGGGGTAAAATGTGCTTCAGCAGCCATGATCATGAACCAAGCCAGCTAAAACCATGCAAAGACAGGAGCAAGGCTGTCTGCACCTCTCCATTAAGACTTATAATAAGGCAACCTAGACACCTGACCAGGGCTCACTAGTAGAAGGTCGTCACCCACAGTCATCCAAAAACTCTGAATAGAATAAAATGCCAGTTAGATCCCACTGAATCTTCTGAGTGGTCCTCCAAAATACCCATGAATTTAAATGGGTCTTTTAACCATTTGATGCCAGAGGGGTGCTCAATGCATTGCAAACAATTCTATTGCAAACAATTATATTTTCAGACAGTTATATCTGTATGCAGATAATGATTTGAAAAACAAAAGACAGGGTTGTGACACACAGGAGCGGAGGATTCTATCTCTGTTAAAGGGATAGTAATACTTCATTTTAACTTTATTTTATTTTGTAGGCATTAAAAAAACATGAAGAATGATATAAGTCTTATCTCTGAAACATTTATGGTTTAAGAGATATTCACAAACAAAGTACCCCCCCCCCCCGTTCAACCAGATCAGAAGAGAGATGCCCAGGTAGACTGCAGAGAGGGACAATCTTCAATTAAGATAATGGAAAAAGCTGAAAAACTTGTCAAGGGGGGAAGGGCTTTCATTGTTTTCATACAAAGAAAATTGTCCCCTTCTGTTATCTGTGTGGTCATACAACCAGACTCACATCTGAAAAGAGATGGCTTACACTAGGTAAAAGGGGCGGGGAGGGGAACTTTGCTTGTGAATATCTCATAAACCATAAAGGTTTGAGAGATAAGACGTATATCATTCTTCATGTTTTTTTAATGCCTACAAAATAAAATAAAGTTAAAACGAAGTATTACTATCCCTTTAAGTGTAATTGTGAGGGTTATTATGAGGATGTGTTACTTCTCCTTTAAAGGGATAGTAATACTTCGTTTTAACTTTATTTTATTTTGTAGGCATTGAAAAAAAACATGAAGAATGATATAAGTCTTATCTCTCAAACCTTTATGGTTTATGAGATATTCACAAGCAAAGTTTCCCCTCCCGCTCCTTTTACCTAGTGTAAGCCATCTCTTCTCAGATGTGGAATGCAGTCCATAGACCAGACAGATAACAGAAGGGGACAATCTTCTTCCTATGAGAACAATGAAAGCCCTGCCCCCCTTGACAAGTTTTTCAGGTTTTTCCCTTATCTTAATTGAAGATTGTCCCTCTCTGCAGTCTACCTGGGCACCTCCCTTCTGCTCTGGCTGAGCAGTGTTACATCAGTAAAAGGGGCGGGAGGGGGACACTTTGTCATTGAATTACTCTTGAACTACAACTCTGACAGAATTGAAATAACACTCTCCAAAGTCCAAATACTATGATGATTAATTAGAGCTGCTTTTATTATGAAATGTTACTATCCCTTTAAGCCCCCATTTCAATGAAAGCTGCATCTATTTCCTAATTGTGATCATCTGTTTGTTATATTTTTTGTTCAGGTGTTTTTCATATTTTATCTGAGCAAAGTGCATTTAATGAAGCAAGAGAACCGATGTTATGGAATGACAAGACTCAAAATAATGGTCTGAAGCAGATGCTAGACAGACTTAACCTTGCAGCTGGTTTACTTACAGAGAACATAACGAAATCTGAGAAATTATACTGGGAAACAGATGAGAACCAAAGAAAAATCCCATATTTAAAACCCCAATAAAGATATATTGACCCTTTGAGTGCCAGAGGGGTATGAAACGCATTGCTCTGCAATCCGTTGCGTACCCCTCTAGCACTCAATGGGTTAAGGATAACTTTTCACTGGATATTGCTCTATCAGCAGATCTGCTCCACTAGGAAGGGACCTGATGATAAAGAGTTTCATTGAGAGCCCCAGTAGACAAATGGGTATCAAAATAGGCTCATAAAAAAGACCCCAGGGTTCCCTTGTTTGTTGCACAAATGGAGGCTGAACCATAAGACGAACGTCTCATAATTCATTATCGTTGATAATATTACATTTGATACAATGTTACTCTCCTCTAAGTATTGTTCATCTTTTGTCTTCAAGCCCTCCCTGGTGGTTGTGGCTTTCGAGATTGAGTGGTCGGCTCAGAGTCATCTGTGTGGGGACAGTCATAATATCCTCCACAAGTGTTATAAGCATACCTGGGAACTCTCCGGTTTTGCCCCGGAGACTCCGGATTTCAGACTGAATTACCGGGTCTCCGGGGCAATGTGTGGATCATCGGGTGGGCAGAGTTTAAATAGAAACTCTGCCCACTTGTGCTCCGTCCTGCCTGGTTCCTCCCACTCCCCGCCCTCTTAGATATATTTTGCAGGTTTTTTTTGGGTTTTTTTGTCCCGCCCCCCTCCGCGACTAAGCCCCGCCCCTTTTATTACGCGAATCGCGTCATCTTTCTCCCAGGTCGGCACTGACAGGGTTACCCTCCGGGTAACCCTGTTTCAAAAGTTCCCAGGTATGGTTATAAGCAACTGATATTTCTGGTAGCATTTTCTAAATGTGAGTACCTTTTCTTTGTGAATTTATTCAGATTGTAAATACTACACCATGAATCTCTCCCCTCTTTTTTGGTTTGTTTCATAATTCAGTTTGTCCTGCGCTGTCCTGCCATCATGGACCCTCTACATTGTGCTTGAACGCCCAAAATGGCAGATCTATGGAAGCTGAGTGCACAATCCAGTGTTTATGGGTGAGACCCACAGATGTTCGAGTTCTGTAAGAAGCAGCTGAGGAACTTCCTACACTGTGTAGATATGTACGGGGCAATTCAAATATCCTCCACCTGCTTTATAGCCATGGGAGAAGCATCACTGCAGAAATGTCAGTAAATGAGTAGTTCTAGAGTTACTTTATATTATCGCTACTTCATGTGGATGTTTTACCCTATGAGGTGCCCTCTCTATTTTTTTCCTTCTAAAAAAGCCTAATGGCCCCTATTACTTTTGCCTTTTTGCTGTTGCTAAAATCCTGGATGTTATGTCCATGCAGGCAGACATGACAGTTGTTGGCACTTGTTTCAAACTGAAGCCTGCAGAATGCATGAGGCTGCTTAACTCTAAGGATCAGCGGGGTGTGCGATGCATTGCAAAGCAATACGTTGCACATCCTTTTGGTCCTTACGGGGTTAAGGTTACCACAATCAGCTTGAGATCCTGTTGTCATGCCAGCATTTTTCTTGTTCACCTCTGTGGCCCTAACATACAGGACTGATTGACTGAACCAAGGAGCAAGGCATAATTCATAGATGCTATTATAATGTTCTGACCATAATATGTAAGTGGGGGTTATTATTAGAAGGTATTCATTGTAATTTAAAGGCATTTGCTACAAGTCTACTTTTCTTCTGCTTTGCAATGTAATGGATCTGGGATTCCTCACTTTCTTGCATCCAGTGGCCAATGGCCAGTGCTTTGAAATTATTTAAAGAAGCTGTCTCTCTTTTCTGAAATTATTTATGATATATATTATTTAATGCTAGGTAATGTATAGTTATTCCTACTCTGCGAGATTTTTCATTGAAAAGTATTTATTTATTTTTTTTTTAAAGGGGAACTCTCACATGTGTTAATGTTGCCTTCATTTGAATGCTCCTGTGGACTCAATCTGTAATTTTAATCCAGTGATGTCAGTTCTGTACAGGCTGAGGGTCAACTCTGTACAGCAGCCTGTCAGTCTTTGTCTGTTCTCCTCCCCAAGTAGTGCCTCGTTCTCGCCTCCTACTCTGATGGAGGCTTTCTCCATGTGAGCTGGAGCTCTTTCATTGGCAAGAGACCGCTCCAGCTCACATGGAGGAGGTGGGAACAAGGTACTAGTTGGGGAGGGGAACACAATGTCATTGGTGGAGGTTGGAACAAGGTACTAGTTGGGGAGGGGAACACAATGTCATTGGTGGAGGTTGGAACAAGGTACTAGTTGGGGAGGGGAACAGAGGAAGATTGACAGGCTGCAGGACAGAATTGACCCGCAGCCTGTACTGAAGTGGCATGACTGGATTAACTTTAAAAGCCAATATCTCTAAGAATACAGCATTATATTTAAAAAAATATAACTGACATCACTGGATTAAAATTACAGATTCAGTCCACAGGAGCATTCAAATGAAAGCAACATTAATAAAGGTGAGAATTCCCCTTTAAACTGCAATTTTCTATTCTGGTCACCAGCTGGTGCTGTTCCTTTCACTTAGTGTGGTGGATTATACTTTTCCTTAGAGCGTAGTATTATTAAAAAATTGCCATTTGTACACTGGTTGGTGCTGTTGATTAAAACAAGATAGGTTTGAGCTGTAATAACTTTGCGAATGAAAAATCTTCCATTGGGGGTAACCTTATTTTACTGAGCAAGAAAAATCCTTTAATATGTATTTTTATAATAAAGGTTTACTGTTTCTTTAACCCCTTGATTGCTTGAGAGGTCTCCAATGCATTGTGGAGAAATGTGTTCGAGACCTCAATAGCATTGGGGTTAAATAGCATTGAGAGTCCCTAGAAATTAAAAGGTTAATATAGTTCTGATGTCATAATGACAGAAAATTATGTTCTAGATATAAGAATTCTGCTGAATTCAGCTCTTCTGTATTACTGACCTACCAGAAAGACTCCATCATCTGCAAATATTTAACATCCCAGATTTACTGCTCTGATTGGTTGTGGCTCAAAATGTCCCTTCATAAGCAATCTCTTTTCAAATATCTGCCAGCCCTTAATTAATTCCCAATGATTTATGGTGATACATGACACAATATCACCCCACAATATCTGTATTTAATATATTCACTAATTACGCCATGATATAAATGTATTATTTGGAATGTGTCTATTTGGAACAATGTTCAAAAGAAAACTGGAATGATTCTTGGTCAGATTATCTGCACCACAGAGAACAAATGAAAATCCCCTTTGATTTAAATGGGGATTTTGATCCTTTAAATGCTGCAGAGGTCTCCAATACAGTGCTTTGAATTGCACTAGAGACCTCTATGGCATTTAAGGAGTTAACAAATGAACATAGTCCACCTCTTTTAATGTAGATGCATATGAAATACATATTTCAGGGCTATACTGAAATGAAAGAAGCCACACAGAATGCATTTTTCATAAGTGTCCCTGACCTCTTTGACATTCAAAGGGTTAAAAGATCTATTTAACACAAACTGGCTCTAGGAACTGTCTGTTTGTCTACCCCGTGCACTTAGTTTGGCCCAGAATCACACCAGTTTTCTTTTGAATACAGTGAGGTTGATGTACGAAGAGGAAGTGAGGGGAGGCACTGTAAGATGTGATAAGGAGGTAATAAAGTGGAGATGACTTCTCCAGTGATATCACTGCTCCAGTTCCTATGTAATTCCATGGAGCCTATACAATATGATATCTCAATTGAGAGAGATCTTAGTGTTTAGGCTCCATAGATTAACATATTAACTGGAAAGGCAATATCACTAGACTGGAGATCTCCTCTTTTTAACCTCATTATCACACCTTAGTGCATAAACCCCAGGAGAAATTCTGGAGCAGCCCAATTGCACTATAGGGGATGAAAAGACTAGCAAGGCAGAGACAGAGGGCTTAAGGGACTCATTCCCATTGACTGCAAAACCATGACTTGGAAACCTATCTTTGTTTTCTATGGTCTGTTTGTACTGTTTTACATTTCTGTATGTCTATTTTGTGCAGTGCTGTGAAATAAGATGGCACTTTATAAATAAAGTTTGATGATAATAATAATAATCCTATATTATAATTCGCTAAGTATGTCAGAAGCCGTCATGCACAGTACAGACTGCCCGCGCTGAGGCTGATATGGAGTGGGGCACTCCAAATTCAGACCGGAGTCCTCTCTGCGTGCACAGAGAGGACTCCGGTCTGAATTCGGAGCGCCCCGCTCTGTATCAGCCGCAACGTGTTCAGGAAGTCAGTACTGCGCATGCCTGCAGCGGCACCAATGTTGGCCCATGTATATGGGCTTTAAAACTAGTAATAATAATAAAGGAGAGAAAGACAGAGGGATGAAGGACAAACTTTGGACAAGAAAAGACTGTGGGCAGATGGAGAGACTGGGGTAGG